>OX596282.1:28722289-30019789 GCA_951394225.1 Harpalus rufipes | reverse complement strand
TGACAGGTCGTCATAAACATCCCACGTTTCATTTGTAATTCTTCTGTTGTAAGCTATATAATGTAGGATATATGTCCAAGTAGCAAATATTTTTTCCAGCTACTTTCCAATGAAATGGAATCTCCTCCAAACAATGAGCTTTATTAAATCCGTCTTCCTGATAGGGTAATATCTGATCCTAAATAATCTATATCCACGAAAATATGTTACGCGCAACAATTGTTATTTCTGGTGACGATGAACAAGGAGTGATACCTGTGTAGAGTAATATATTTTTTAAATTTCAATATTATTTTCATTTAAAGTATCTTTAAATGTATTTGATACCGATCGCGAAAGAGAAGTTAATCTTTCATTTACTATTATGTGTGAATCTATCTGTAATGGAATATTTGATTTTTTTAGCACGTTCACATTCTTTGTTAAGGCAATAAACTTTAATAACTGGAATGTCCTCAAGTAGTAATTATTTACCCATACTTATTATATTAGAACTCGATCATAATTTTTAAAAAAATCTGTTGTGGCCAGCACAATACCTCTCGCCATTTTCATTTTATGTTGCATAGGGCGCGAGCAGTCATGTGACTTTGTTGACCTTGGCAAGAAGATATGGACGCCTGTGTTAGAATGACATTTAATATTAATGTACATATAGGTGTCAAGTATAATAATTTTTCATTTAAAACATCATGATTTTTCAAATCCATGTGGATTATTTTCCTCGACAAGTATATTCCATACTATTGATGACAAATAAACATCAGAATATTTTTAAATTTTGAATGAAAAATTACGACAACTGTGACATCTATGTAAATAACTACTAGCCGTCATTCTGACACGGGTCCTCATATCTGCGTGCCAAAGCCAACACAGTCACATGACGCCCTATAAGTAACGAACTTAACATTTCTTGTACACATAATAATAATTGAAATTGTATCTTCTTACGTTCTATGAGGAATTTTGTCGTACTCTTCTAATATGTTCAAAATTCTTCAAATTTATTGACAGTATTAGCGGTATTTCTTATGGATATATGTAATATTAACATCTATAATTTAAATATATATTTAATCAATAATACAATAATATATATTAAATGTACTCGTACCTCCTAGAAACATCAGATTTTTGACACTGACATTTTGCATTTATCTGTCAATTATAAACATTTAAACATCTCAACTGTTTTTTAGGCAACGAGATTATTTTTGTACAACAGATTATTCTATATTATTATATACTATATTATCTCCAAACCTATACCAGATATATTAAAAAATTCAATGTGTCAGATTGAGAATTTATTTTTCTTTAATATGTCCAAGAAAGTTTTGAAAAAATAGTATTTAGAAGATTTTTTTTTCAAGAATCTGCTACTTCCGGTTGTCCAATTGTTACCAAAACCTTTTCAGATCTTCCCGCGAATGTCCGATTGGGAAATACGTAATTAAACAAATATTAAGTCTTATAGTTTTTGAGTAAGTGTCCTTCCAACATCCCACATACATACACACATACATCCACACGCACACACACACACACACACACACACACACACACACACACACACAGACATCACCGTAAAAATGTTAAAATCGGATTGTAGGGACCTTAAAACGTACTTATTCATTGAAATCTGGATATGTGATTTTTAGAATGAATCCAATACCTCTCTTAGCGAGAGGTAAAAATACAGTCTGCTTTTATATCCTGCTACCCTTGATAAGAGAGGTATAGGGATCGTGCTAAAATCGCATATCGAAATTTTGGTATATGAGCACGTGTTAAGGTCTCTAGAATCAGATTTTATTATTTTCACGATGATGTATATGTATTAAAATAAGAATGACACAACCTTTTTACCTCTCGCTAAGAGAGGTATTGGATTCATGCTAAAAATCGCATATCCAGATTTTATTGAATAAGCACGTTTTAAGGTCCCTACAATCCGATTTTAACATTTTTACGATGTCTCTGTGTGTGTGTATGTGTGTGTGTGTGTGTGTGTGTGTGTGTGTGTGTGTGTGTGTGTGTGTGTGTGTATGTGGGATGTTGGAAGGACGATTACTCAAAAACTATAAGACATTATATTTTTTAACTACGTATTGCCCAATCGGACATTCATAGGAAGATCTGAAAAGGTTTTGGTATCAATTGGACAACCGGAAGTAGAAGATTCTTGAAAAAAAATCTTCTAAATAATATTTTTTGAATTTTTTTCTTGGTAATATTAAAGAAAATTAAATTCTTTCTCTGATACATTTAAATATTTTATTATATATTCTATAGATTTAGAGATAAAAGAGATATAATATATAAAATAATCTGTTGTAATAAATTTTACAGCCGAAAGAATGCCATGGAAAATAGTTGAAAATTTAAATTGTTTGTAACTGACAGATAAATGTCAATGTCAGAAATCCGGAGACATTACCGAAGACTTTTTCTGGGAAGTACATACATTATATTATTTCTTAATGTATTAATAGTTAAATATTTAATATTATAGGTATATTACACATATCCTTCAGAAATACTGTTACTTCCGACAATGAATTGGAAACATCTCGAAAAATTAGAAGAGTAGGACAAAATTTCTTCATGGAATAAATTTAAATTCAAAAAGTCTAAATATATGGAATAGATGTAAGTATAATTTTTGGTGTAGAGTATACAAGAAATGTTAAATAAATTAGGGCGCGAGCAGTCATGTGACTTTGTTGGCCTTGACAAGCAGATATGGGGGCCCATGTCAGAATGATAGATAGTAATTATGTATATACAGGGTGGAAACAAACTTAATGTCATAAATTTAAGGGTGAGTAGTATGACATGTGTAGATTACGAAACTGGAAGAATTTTTTCAAAATTCGAAATACGAAAATTCGACTTTTCTTAAGGAAACTTTTTTTTACTGCTGTTTTAATTCATATTTCATTAAAAATATGGTTCTCAAAATACATACAAAATTAGTTGTATAAGATATTATTCTTAATAATTAAATTAAATAGCATTTTTAACGAAAATAATTGTGTAATAGATAAAATAATGCAAATGCGTTGCCAGTGGTCCAGTGGTACCAAAAATGTTAGTTTCATGAAATCTACCCTTAAATATGCGAATTTTTAAAAAATTCTTTCTATTTCGTAATCTACACATATCATACTACCCACCCTTAAATTTATGACATTAAGTTCGTTTCCACCCTGTATATATATGTCAAATATTATAATTTCTCTTTCTAAATTTAGTGATTTTCCAATTCCATGTGGTTTATATTCCTCGACAAGTAAATTCTACACTCCTGGTGACAAATTAACTACGTGAATTTAGAAAATCATGAAATTTTTAATGAAAAATTCTGACATTTGACATCTATGTACAGAATTACTAATTATCATTCTGAAACGGGCGCACACATCTGCTTGTCAAAGCCAAGAATGTAACATGACTGTTCGCGCCCTATACTTGTGTAACCAAAAAAAAGGAAGTGGCGAAAGGTATTTAGCTGGCCACAACAGATTTTTTAGTTTAAATTCTGTTATATTTATTTAAATAACGACGTTTCGGTAATATAAACTATTGCCTTCTTCAGGAATGAACATGAACAACAAATCAACAAATACAAATAACAGAATTTAAACTAAAAAAGGTTGTATCATTCTTATTAAAATATGAGTTCTGAAAGATTTTTTTTAATAATGTATTAAAATATTATTAGAACATATAACATCCCCTATCAATTTAAAAGGAAAAACAGTATCACAACCACATTTGGTAGGGAAGTCAACACAACTCCCTTGAATATTATAATGTACATTTTGTTTAAATATTCAGGGGATGATATATAATTTTTGAGGGTCTAGAGTGTTCAAATATTATTGTAACATATAACATCCCCTATCATTTTAAGGAAAATCCGTATCACAAACATATTTGGTAGAGTGGCTAAATCAACTCCCCTGAGTAATATAATGTACATTTTGTTTAAATATTCAGGGGATAATATATAAATTTTTGAGAGTCTAGAGTGTTCAATTATGATTGTAATATATAACATCGCCTATCGATTTAAGGAGAATCCGTACACAAACATATTTGGTAGAGTAGTGTTAATTCAACTCCTCTGCGTAATATAATGTAAATTTACTTTAAATGTTCAGGGTATTGGATATAAAATTTTGAGAATTTCGAGTACTAAATATTATTGTAACATATCATCCCCTATCAATTTAGGGAGAAGTATCACAACTATATTTGGGAGAACAGTTAACACAACTCCCCTAAGTGAAATGATGTACATTTAGTTTAAATATTCGGGGAATGAGATATATATATTTGAGAATGTTATGTCACAAATTTCAAAACAGTAACAATTATTATTTACCAACCTTTAAAAATATATGCTTAATGAAGTGTTTCAATTATACTCAATAATTTCAGAAATAAATAATAAATATAAATAAATATATCATCACGGCGTATTACCCATTTCTGGGTATGCCAATCTGCTCTGTACACAGATTTCGGTAATGATGATGACATTTTTGTACCATGCGGGCGTTTATCAGGTGACACCTCACAGGCACTAATTGTTCGCGTGGAGAGCGCACCATAGGAATCACTTTTGTGCTATTTCAAATTCGAAATATTTAATTTTTGCGTCAGTCAGGATCGAATCCGGTTCCCCAGATTCAGGAGTAATTTAAAAAAAAAGATTCACGGCAGTAGGAAGGACTACTCATATACTTCGTATGTCGACAATCATAATATCTCCTATCTCCTATCATTTTAACGTGTAGCAGTACCATAATTATATTTGGTAGAGTAGTTAGTTACCACAACTCCCCTGAGTAATATAATGTATATTTTGTTTAATATTCAGGGAATGAAATATAATTTTTACCTTCCATCACCTAAAGGTAAGGAAAGTATAGTCTTTGGTCAAAAAATTAGATATATTTTATTTATTTTATTTTAAATATACAATGCTCGACAGGTTGCAAACCCAATTTTGAGCAAAGAATAATGATAATATGTAGGTACTATAATGTAATAAACAAATAACATGCAAAATATTCAATTTAACATAACATCAAACAAACTCAATGCAACAAATAATATTTTAACTTAACGTTACAAAATTATCATTAAATAAACATTTAATAATTTCAACATAAAAAAAAAAATTTCATCACGGCATATTGTGCCAATCAACAACATTGTTATCAAAAATAATTATGTATCGAATTATAAATATTACACATATTATTAATAGGCGAACGTGAAGCGATGTCTAGTAAAAGAATAGGGAATATGAAAATTAAGGCAAGAGAGAGACAGGGGGCCATCAATGCAAAAATGAATTAATTTATGGAAATGAGTGAGGCAAATATTTGTTTTACGTTTCTCAAGAGATTCCATTTGAAAAATATTTAATAGAACAATATATGATATATGTCGAGGTGGGTAATAATTTATTATTTTCAAATAAATATATTTTAAAAATTTCTTTTGAACTGCTTCAAGAGCAGCAATGTGAACATTATAAATAGCATATCAAATAACCACACAGTATTCTAATTTAGAACGAATAATTGAGAAATACAAAGTGAAAATTGCTTGAATATCAGGGACCTGAACCGAAATATATTTATGTTTCAGCTTCGGTTCAGTTTCAAGAAATAAATTTCGATTTAGATTCAGTTTCGGTACAAGAAATTAAAAATTATAACGGTTCATTAGTTTTGGGTTCGGGTTCGAATGTGATTTTAGATTGTGCAAATTATCATGACGGTGTAGGCCTACTAGTCGAGATAAAGAGTACAATGGAGTCTCTAATGTATAGACATATTTTATCAAAACATATACTTTTTTATGCCAGAAAAAATATTTCGCAAGGATAGGGTTTTTCAGCAGGACAATGATCCTAAACATACTTCGAAAGTAGATAAATAAATATTAGATCAACGAAAATCCGAATTCTTGTCTGACCCCCCAATGTCAGGATTTAAATCCAATAAAACATTTATGGCAGAAGTTAAAAATATGTGTCGGAAAAGAAAAACAAGCCTGAATTATGGAATTATTTAGAAAATGAATGGCAAAATATGCCACAAGACAGCATTACAAAATTAATTAAGTCAATGCCTCGACGGTGTATTGTGACGATGTGTCACTGTCACAAGTTTTATGGGTTATATATTATATATAAGCCGTGTAGCTCAGCCCTTATAAATCTGTTCTTCCCGGCAATTGGAAGAAGGCGCGTAATTTGACTGGGAAATAAGCCTTATAAAAGGCCGTCAACATCGTGTTCCAGTTTAAACCTTTTTTCCCTATTCTTTTATGCAGTTCTTGCTATCAATAAACAAACCTAAGCTGGTTTAATTAGCAGGGCTGTATAAAAGCAGTGCCCGCGATTGTAGAAGAGTTGTTGACTGCAAGTATTCCTCTTAACAACTAGTGAGTCGATTTGACTGCGAGTAATCCGTCAAAACATCGAAGCCGACCTCCAGGTAAGCAAAGTTTTCCGTTTCTTTAAAACCCGTACCGTGGAGCTCTCCGTTCGAATTATTTAGTTGTGTACTGAAAGTTAGTCTTAGTGTCTCGTTGTGCGATTCATACGCCCAACATCGCAACACTTGTTAAGCGTAGGACAAAGCATCTTCGAAAGGCGTATATGAAAACATCCAGAGACATTACAACTGACACCGGCCGTAATCATCTCGATAGACTAAATTCCCCAGTTGCACGTGTCTAGCCGTTTTACAGTGACTCGTTGCGAGTTTTACCGACTTGACGTTTCAATGCCGCCGGCGTGTAAACCCGGGTGTTATAAACGTCGAGTCCATGTGTTTATCCAATGTTTCTATAAAACGGCCGTTATACCGAGGCGTCTATTTGATCGTGCAACAACCCAAGTGCGTTTTTCCTTCTCTGCGCCGCGGCGCCCCAGTGCGTAAGCCGCGGCACTCAAGTCCTAGAGTCTGTGAGGTTTGCCTACGTCGACTTTCTCGTCGTGCACCGCATATACCATCGATTTCCACGTACTACGCGAACAACCGGTTACGAGTGTCACCGTCGCGACGCCCAACAGACACGCGTACGTACATCACTTCCGTCATTACCGGCGTTAGCCGCCGAACCAACGCGACATCAGCGACGCGACACCTGGCGTCGATCTCGCCAAAACCGTCCGGACACGTTTATAACGGATCCTTAAGAGGGTATCACACGTAAGCACATACGCGCAACTTGTCACAGATTTTCTTTAACTTTGCCTATTTCGTGCAACTTTTTGCATATGATAAAGAGACTTGTTTCATGTAACTAATTTACGAACATGTTTGAAAACTTCGTAGACAAGTTGCAGGTATATGCGTACAAACGATGTATGCATGCGCCATAGAACTTAAAAGTCCCTGAACACACGTGTTTATGTTTTGATGTAAAGTTTAAAAATGTGTGCCACAGACAATAATTTGGAGACATGTTTGGAAACGTTGATAAATGTAATTAGAGATGTTTCAGAATTACGGGATACGAGACGTGTAAAAATACGTTACCAACATTAAATATGTAAATAACCTAAAATATATGTAACTCTGCGCACGTGTGATAACAAGAGTTGAGTATTTTGAAAAGTTGCGTCAAATCAGTTGCAAATATCTGCGTTCGTGTGATACCCCCTGTAAGATCACCGTATCTACAGCTTTACCGCCGTCGGGACGCCTGGCGTCGGTCTCACCAAAACCGTTCGAACATATTTCTGTTGGGACATGGTGTAGGATTGAGTAATTGGTTGGGGTACAAATAAATTGTACACTCGCCTTTAAACCTTGTGTATATATATGATTATTTTTCATAACCACTATAAAAAAAAACATGTGACTAAAAAAACCCGGAAAAGACTAGGAAGTCTTAACGTCAGCTGTGAACATCTCACCAACAAGCAATGTTGCCAATAATACAAACATTTCACAAATTAATTATAAATATTTCATTAGAAACAACAATTTCTATACGCATTCTTGATATCCGCGCATCTACCGTTCATCCACCGACATCACCGCCGTCGCGACGCCTGGCGTCGTTTTTCCGAAAACCCGTAATTCAACTAATTCGCACACCCAGCATCCAATTTTACCCATCAGCAACCACCATACTATTTTGTACAGCGAGTTATACAATAAAATTGTCTTGTACATTTTATTTGTTGAGTCGAGAAGGATCAGTTGGAAATTTCGTTGAGTATAGAGTAAGGCCTTGGTGATCCAGATTTTTAATATTCTTTATTTATTTCAGAACATCGGACGTTTCGAACCAAAGTGGTTCATCTTCAGCATTAATAAAATTTGTATGGAAAAATCCAACGTCGGTTAACATTTTGTCATAACTATTAGAAGTTATAAATATAAAAAAGTAATAAAGCAATATAATAAAGGTCGAAAATGCAATACAATTTGATAAAAACCGCACCCATCTTAAGCTTATGAGTGACTTAATAGCACTTAGCTTAATAGCGAGTAATATAACTTGTGTACACCAATTGAATTCTACCTTATTGTTTTCAGAGTTATCTAAGTATAAAAGACGATTATAATTTGTTTCGTTATTCTTATATTATCCACGTTCAATATTTTATTCCACCAAGTAAGTGTTCTTCTCCAAATGTCTAATGATACGTGTGTAGTTCCCGTTTCCGCTCTAATCATACAATTGGGCGTATTGAAAGGGACTTGTAAAATTTGTTTAATATAGGACAGTCGGCATTTTTCAACTGTATCCGTGTGTGTAAGACCCCATATTTCCGACCCATATAGTGCAGTAGCGTTTATGAGACTTTTTAATAATTTAGCTTTTTCGGACCAACCCTCTGATTTACCCCTATATATTTCGACTATATTACTCATTGTAAATTCACCAAAGTATAAAATATATAGAAAAAGTATTAATACAATCCTGGAATGGAATAATCTTTAATTTTTATAATAACAAATTGCAAAAAAATATTTAAAGGTATTTTTTGAAGAACAACTATTTTGAGCTTCAAGTAAACTGCCATTTCCCACAAACATTATCGTAAAAATGTTAAAATTGGATTGTAGGGACCTTAAAACGTGGTCATTTACCAAAATCTCGATATGCGATTTTTAGCACGATCTCTATATCTCTCATACCAAGGGTAGCGGGAGGTAAAAATCTGTTTGGTTCAAAACTTTTGCACGCAACTGTTCATGTTCACGCGATTTACTTTTGCAGTAAAAGAATCAGCATTATCTATATTTATATAATTTATCGAATAATGTTACAAATCATTAAAATGGTATATTGTTAAAGATAGAACAATATATTAGTTAATAATATATTCAGTAATATAACAAACACTTTTAAATCAAAATTTGTTGGCGCCGTTATACGTATAATTTACTGCCTTTCATGAAGAAGGTAATACTTTAATTTTCGTACAGTAACCATAAGGAGATATAATGTAAAAATAGAAAAAGGAAATAAGATTTGAAAGATGTTTCAAATTTCCGTAGGTAAATCAAATTAGAAATATTTGTAAGAACATCCAAAATATAATTGTAATGATTTGGAAGTCCTGTTTTTATACATGGTTGCTTTATTTCAACATCAGAAACTGAATCATCGTACAGTAAACTGTAGCTTTTAATAAAATTAGATTTTAAGCCATTTGAATTAATTAATGTGTTCATTACCCATATTCTTATTTTCTTCATGTCATGTTCCGAAAATAAAAATTCATTACCAGAGTTAGATAACAAATGCCCAACTACACATATTATGGACGCCATAAGTTCCCCCACGCTATTCTTACTTCTTTAGCTTGGGATATCCTGTGAATTGAATACGGTCCATTCTTCGAAAATAATATTTTGTTTGAATCTACTATAATATTGGTCATTAATAAAGCTCATTAAATTTACAATAAGGTTTTTTAGTATAGTACCATGCAACGAATCCAAATAAAATATGGATTTCAATTTGAAAATTATTGTAAGTAGGACCCAGTGATTGTTATTTATATGCGTTGGAATAAGCCAGACATCAAAATTAAGTACATTTATATGATTTGGCCACTTACGCAAAGAAAATTTTCTTCCTAATGAAAGTTTTGTCATGAAGAATGTGTCATAAGATAATATTCGCATAGAACTGTTGACAGAAACTAGCTGTAAAAATGAATTACTAATAATATTATCATATAGCCATTCGTCCGGGCTTAATATGATTTAGAAATATTAGATTCAAGAACGATGTCGCATACAGTAATGGGATTTTTAAGCGGATCTATATTTGTATTACACTTTAGCCAAGGTGCTTGTCATTTCTGGCACAAATATATTTAGGGGGTAAGTACAACAACTGTTATTATTAAATGCTGTAAAATGGTTGAACTTAGACAGCGGCGAACCTTTTTTTCGCCACATTTCTTCAGATAATGTGATATTTAAACTAACATTTTTCGCCGCATTATTGTTGAAACAAGTTTGTTTCTTTTTACTTCTTTTAGTCTTATTCACGGACATACTATTTTTATTTAACCGATGCAATCTGTGATCAATTATTCCACCTTTTACAAAACTTTCCAATTTATTAATAAATCGCGGTACTTGTCTTCTAAGTTTACCGCCGAATATAGTCTTTCATGATACCGAATCTTTTTAAAATTACTCCAGAAATTATTGGGTAAAAGGAAAGAACATCATTAAGAATATATTTTATAAAGCTTGGTAAATAATAATTATTGTGTTTGGATTTTTTTGACATCATTCGAAGATGATACATCATTTTCAATTAAAGTATATATAAAGAGGTTATTTTTTCTTAAGAACTTGCCGTAGATGTATTTATGTCTGGAATACCACCACAAAAATTCAAAAAGACGTTAGTTTTGCGTTGTACTCGTATAAAGGAAACTGCGGAATCGAATTAGATGTGATTTATGGCTTTTCAAAAACAATTATATATTATAGCGTTAACTCTGTTGCAGTTAATATATTATTAGTGTGTATTATGACGCCACTACATCTTTAACCAATTTTCTTACTTGGTTGTGAAGAAATATGAATTATTGTAATACTATCCAGAGAAATTTCGGAATATACATGTTTCCAAATTAGATGCAAATACTGCGGTAATTCAAATTTATTAAGTGATAGTAGGACAGGCTGAACAAGTACCAGACTAAAGTCTGTTTCAATTTTCGTAATAATTGGCCTTTTCGATTTATAAATAGAAGACATAAAGAAATGAAGAGAGGAAAAACTGAATCCTAAGAATATTATGAGAAGATATAAATTAAGACACTGGAAGAGGATAATTTTTCTGCTGATGTAGTACCAACGCATAGTAAAAGAAAATCTTTTCTATCCAAGGAGGACGTGCAATGATACTACCACTTGTATCAAAATACAAGAATATTGGGTTTTTTCGAAGAGATATTATGTATCGCAATTGATCTTCCGTCTTCAGACGAATATAAAAACGATCATACCCAATATCTTGAATATAGCCCTGTAAATGTTTCCCATTCCATTTTCCTGAAGTCTTCTGACTCATCTTTAGCTTTGCCAAATGTTTTAAAATATCGCTATCTGAATCAGTAGATTTTATGTTTTCGCTAGATATTTTTTTTAATACGTTGGAACTTGTCACTGCGTTTAAATTCCCTTTTTGTAGAACAGTATTTTTCTTGGGACAACTCTTGTAACCTCAAAAACTTAGTGTTTCTAAATTTAATCTCTTAGCAAATTCTTTTCTTAACTCCCCAGATATAAATCGCCGATGTTGTTCATTTACATGTTTTACTTGTCCTACTTGTCTGATCTGAAACTTGTTCAGATCTGAGATTATTGCGAGTAAAAAAAATATATTGGGCACATTAAAGAATGTGATGCTATTTACATAGGTCAAAGCGGTAGAAATTTCAAGTTAAGGATGAAAGAACACATTAAATCCTTACAAACAAATACAAACTTCATAATGAAGAAAAGTGCCGATGAAGTTTTAAAACGAAGGATCGGAAGTGTTCGGGTCTTATCGCCTAGAATATTGAAATCTGACAGTAGTCACTTGCATTGGAACTTGGAGGTTAGAAATTGTTTAAATGAGTTCTCTAAATCAACAAATTGTGGATAATTTAAATTACCTCCGAGTAGTAATGGAAATGTCGCGAAATTTGTCTGAAATGCTCTCTTCATCAAATAGACGCATTCAGAAAAATAAGAGAATTATTGAATACATTTTGCTGTATTTAAATAGAAAAAAAAATCAACAGAATCATTTGAACTTTTTAATTTATTGTTTGTCGATTTTTACGACAATCTCGGTAGATGCGTTAAAAACGATTGCCATTTCGGCATATACGTGGGAATTTCTTTTTTGTTTTCTCAAATTTTCGATATTTGATTCCCAAATATCAATCAATATACATTCTAGATCCGGAGTCCACTTGAATCTCTTTTTTGACGTCTTATTTGGCATATTTAAATACATGTAAATACACTTAACCTTGACTAACCTACACTACTGTCACAAGAATACGTGAAAACTGCCAACAAACATTGCGATCTGCGCATGTGTAGGAAATTTCAACTGACGTCCGTTTGTCTACGTATTTTTGTAATTAGCATTAACTTCAATTAAGAATGTAGCTAATGGTCATTACAAGTACCGTGTGTCCCCGGCATAATTCCAAGAAAAATATAGACGATGAACAGTTAGATGTAAGCACCTCCCCACTACTCAACATTGTATTTAGTTATAAGTGATGTCAATGTAAATGTTTGTAACAGTATACACCTGAGGATGACCGCAGTGTCAAAACGCGTCGTATCAATATAATAAATATAATTCGTGAAATTTACCAAGTGTTTTTATTTTAATTATTTAAAATGTTTCACCAAGTGCCAACCACACAAACAATAACATTCACTATGTTTGCATTTAGCGTACGCCACAAATGTATATATCAATGATTTTCTGAACTCCAGGTTACATTTGTGCCTTTTGAAAACCAAAATACAAATTGGGTAAAGTGTTAAAATATTTATAAAATTCATTTGTCCAAGCAAATGTCAGTCTTTTTTACATGTAAAATATTTTTCTCAAAATATCTTTGGAATGTTCATACTTTGATAATATATTTTGGACGCTTTATCTATTTCAAAGGAAATATTCGTGGATTTTTTTTCATTTAAAGAATTACTGCAAATATTCGTTTTAAAAGGTTCATTTTCTTCAATAGATACTGTATTTAAATTACTAGAGAGAAGGAGAGGCACAGCTATAAGTTTAGGGTCACAAGAGAATAAATTTCTTTTTACCGAATCTTCTTTATTTTTATCAAAAGTATTTAAAAATTTGCGTAAAGGAATAACGTATGTGAACTTAGTGAAGCGCTGCTCAGCAACGAAACATTGTTGTCCTATCGTTCAACAAAGTTATGCTCAATAATTGTAATGGAATGACACGTGTTATAGTACTATAATAGAGCTATTGAAGGATTTTTTAAAATACTACTTATTATATTTGTATTCCTTTGCTATTTATAACTCATACTTTGAATAAGTTCAAATACTTGTGTTATAATTTTTCTTTGTTGTTTTTGTAACAATTTTTTTATTTGATTCACCATACTGTTTTATAAATAGATAATTATTGTTCTGCTATGATTTTCTTTTATCATTAAGTGTTTATATCTTTTCGACGCAAATCGGATTGTGCAGATAAAGAACTTTTTATATATTCTCATCTCTTTAATTATTTTCTTTTTTAGTGTGTACATATTACTAGTTCTTTGCATTATAAATAAACGTACGGTATTCTGTACAGATCTTTTGTTAAATATTACTATAATTAATTTACTTTATTGATATTTTTTCGTTATATTAAAGGTTTCGTTCCGAAATAATTTAATATGAGTGCTAAAAAGAAAAATTATATTGAAAAAATGAAACTGGTTTCATATCAACAAAGCCCTACAAGATAAAGAAGTTAAAGTTACTGAGCTTAATCAAAATACACAGGGTCCGCATGATTCAATATATGCAGTAATTTGCAAAAAGTCAACAGGCAAAATAATAAGAATCAGACGATAATGAATATGTTTTGGAATAGAAATGTAGCATTAATTGAACCTTCTGAAAACATTATTTTTTCATAAAAATATTAAAACAAACAATGTATCCTCTGAGAACAACATATTTACTAAATCTTTATCAGAAGTAAATGGCTCAGTAGTAAAAACAATAGATTTTATATCTACACCAGAAACTAAAGTATCTGTAAAAAAATAATACTTCGACACCTATTGAAATAGTCTCGCCCCCGATTTCAACTGCTTTTGGTGCCATTGACGCTTCTTTTTTACTTTTTCCAGTACAGTACAGCAATAAATCAATAATTAATTTATTAGTTTCAAATAATGTAAGTACATCTCGAAATTTAGCGTATGAAACTCCTGAAAATACGTTTACACCACTGCAAAGCGAAAATTGTTTGACACTCCAGAATCTATCATGACCGGTTGCACCAGTGTATCTTAAATATTAAACATGGTTTAAATTGACAATATTGCATCGAAATGATATGTCAAATGAATTATAATATATTGATGTCAAAATTTCGATTTGCATTTTTTTATTTAAACGTAGATTAAAATTTAAGTCTTGTTGGTGCAACCGGGCATTAATCTTCATAATATTTCTCGGGTAAAACTGAGACCGTTAACCCTAAAATTATGGAACTGTATAATACAGAGACATATTTTAAAGATAATGTTCTCCACCTAATTCTCATAATATTAGTCAGATGTTTCGACATATGAGGAATGGTCAGAAATATTTGCAGATTGAACATTGAAGCAAAATACATATCCGTATGTTTTAAGGGAAAAAAATAGTTAGTGTCAACAATACATGTACATTAAACATAAATAGTAAAAGAAAATGTGTGAAGAAAAATTTAATTACCGTTTTTAGATATTGTATTCATAAAGGCTGTAAAACTTTTAAGTTATTCATTACAAATGTAAAATCTAAGAATGATAAAATAGTTCATGTATACAGTTCGGGGTTTAATTTTTCACCGTGCCCGGAAAATTTATCGCCGGTAAATTTATCGCATAAAATTCATCGCGAGGAAAATTCATCGCCGGTAAATTCATCGCCTGGAAAATACATCGCCGGTAAACTGATCGCGAGGTAAATTGATCGCTGGTAAATTGACCGCGTGGAAAATTGATGGCAGGGGAAAATTGATCGCCGGAAAATTGATCGCGAGGAAGATTGATCGTCGGTAAATTTATCGCGTGACAATTGATCGTGGGGAATATCGATCGCTGGTAAATTGATCGCGGGGGGAAATTGATAGCCACAAATCTATCGCCAGGATATTTATGCATACAAAAAATATTGTTTTTAACAAAACAATGAAGTAACAAATTTAATTTAAAAAATTAATTTTGCCTTTTATAAGATGTACTCGTATTGATAATTTAGTTTAAAATAGGTAAGTACCCATTAAAATATTTCGCCATATCACTAGATCTGTCGGATTTTATATATTTTATTTATACATAAAAACAAAAAAAAAGTATTAAAAGAGGATTATAATAACTACCTATCATGTATGAGCAAGGTTAGTGATTTGGAGTTGGGGACAAATAATGGAGGAATAAAATGATTGAAAACATAAAAGATATTATTTACTCGTAAATGTTTACGAATATAAGTGACAAAAAATAACAAGCAAATCTGAAAATATAATATTAAGTATATTGCTATACTCCTATTTATAACATTAAACATTACTGTCAAAATAAAAATGAAATAAAAACGAAGAAAATGAAACTATACATATATCTAAATACCACATTTTGAACATAAATTGTCAAAAACCAAATAAAATACATACATACTTTCACATATTTAAAAATTCAAGTAGATTCAAAAACTAAAATTATGAGCAAGACCACCTAGATAGTCTAAAATGTCACGATTCTTATAGTCATTTACAATACGTTGTATTCGCACTGCAGTATTTCGGTACTGTTTTTTTTACCTCCCACTACCCTTGGGTATAGGGATCGTGCTAAAAATCGCATATCGAGATTTTAAGGTCCCTACAATCCATTTTTAACATTTTCACGATGATGTGTGTTTGTGTGTGTGCGTGTGTGCGTGCATGGGTGCGTGCGTGCGTGCGTGTGTGTGTGCGTGTGGGTGTGTGTGTGTGTGTGTGGGTGTGTGTGTGTGTGTGTGTGTGTGTGTGGACCCTCTTTACGCTCTAACTCCAATACTATCGTTCAGAAAATTTTGAAACCTTGTATTTCTACCTTGCTCTTATATGGAAATATCCCATTAGATTTTGGAGTAAATCAGATATCCGAAAATGGCACTTTACAGGAAGCTCAAAATAATTTTTCTTCGAAAAATACCCTTAAATAATATTTTATCGAGATTTACGTTATATAAAAATTAAAGATCATTAAATTTTCTACAGATTTGCATTAATACTTTTTCTATATATTTTATGAATAAATTTATAAAACTATCTATAATTTTAATCCCGGAGCCAACGTTTTAAACACAACTCATCCACATGGTTACACAATTCCAAATGTTTGTAACTGACAGATATATGTCACTGTCAACGAACTATTCATTTCAAATAATAATGTTAACGTTTTTAAAATATAAAAAATTATTTAGGCTTTCACATATTTAATTGAAAATGAAGTGAGTATAATTGGACGTTTCGGGTGTAAAACCCACCCATCATCAGAAAATACAAATTCGTAAAAAAATTACATTGTGAAATAAATGTTTTGAAACATAATTACAAAAGTCGTCTTTTCTGATACAAGGTTATAGGAAAACAGCACGATTTTGCGGCGACTAAATGGAACAATAATTATATGGAAAGGAACTTAATACAGTTTCCAGCATAAGTAAATATGTAAAAATATGGGTAAGGTAATAAAAACATATATCATCACGGCATATTACCCATTGATGGGTGAGTCAGTCTGCTTTGTACGAAGATGTCGGTAATAATGATGACATATTTGTTCCGTGCAGGCGATTACCAGGCGTCACTTCACGCGAATCTTGGGAACGGGTTCGGTTCCGACCGACGCCAAATATTTTAGAATTTGAAATGGCACAAAATTGATCCCTGTGGTGCACTCTCCAACGCCGGTAATGAATATAGGTAAGTA
The DNA here is from genome assembly GCA_951394225.1 of Harpalus rufipes. Taxonomy (NCBI): domain Eukaryota; kingdom Metazoa; phylum Arthropoda; class Insecta; order Coleoptera; family Carabidae; genus Harpalus; species Harpalus rufipes. Next base: position 30,002,529 of record OX596282.1, on the reverse strand, counting down.
CATAAATAAAAAAATAAATTGATCATCACGGCATATTACGCATTGCTGGGTCTGCCAATCTGCTTTGTACACAGATTTCTTCGATAAAGATGATGACATATTTGCAAAAGCAATTACTACTTCCGAACATGGTATGAAGGCGATAGCAGGAAGCATTCGCATATTCAACGCAAATTCTTCATCTTGTTCGTACCGTTTTTGTAGTCCATTCGATTGTATACATATCTATATAGACATTGGCAGAAGTGGAAAAAACACTCTTGTTGTTGACTTGCCGGAAAAGTAGATTTAAAGGTTTTAATTGCTGCCAGTTCAAAATCAGTCATTATAGTTGTCGGTTGTAAATTAAATTTCATATTTTTTAATTCCAATAATAGTTTCTTGTTTCCTCATTTTTTTTTTTTGGTTAAAAGAGCATAAATAACTGAAATTGCAAGATTATTCATAGTGCAATAATTGTTCAAATAATAGTGGTTTTGATTTAAATGTACCATCCGCATACCAAATATTTGACTGACAAAAATTCCAAGTTTCGTAAATATCATTATTCTATTAGAATTATCTTCATTGTAGTACATAAGAAACGGCTCATTTTTATTTGTTACTTTATATGCTGGTGGGATGTGCAAGTCCTTTATCGTTACAGGATATGGGGGGAAATGTCCTGCGCAGGTTCTTGTGTTACGTATGTTTCGTATGAGAGTTTCTGCCGGCGGCAATTTACCAACAACAGCTTAAGATAACGTAACATACGAATCCGCAACAATTCGTTGTGTCCCATCTTGTGTAGTATGCGCCCTATTCTTCGCATCATTGATGGTACGAACTGCTTCTACACGCGCTGCATCATCAGCATGATTATGTTCACCTACTCGTTTTATAATATCTTCTGAAGTGTGTATTCGAGCACGACACATATATTTGTATTGATCGCACTTCCAATATATTGTTTCTCTGCACTGTTTATCTATAATAAATAAAGAGCCACTGTCACACAATTTAGTTTATTTTTTTTCACTTTGCACGTACTGAAGTGACATTTTTTAAAACTATCTTTGTATCACAAATACTCGAAGATATCAAAATATAAATAATGATAATGGTTACTGTATCATCAATGAACACAGAAACTAGACTAATTTAGGCTTGTGAAAAGTAAAGACAAGGGGTGAAAATAAAAAGTACACCTCCCACCATTTCAATTTTCCTGGAATGACGGAATGACGGGGTAAAAATGGGTAAGAGCTATAGCCCAAGAAAATTAGGGTTTAACCGATTTTTGTCTGAATTATTATTTTTCTGAAATTTACTAATATGTCAAGAATAAGTATAAAAAGTTTATATAACAAAACATTTTAGTTTTTTATTTTTATGTTTCAAAAATGGAACACTGGGCTTACTAATGGCCGATTGTGCCAAAGTAACTTAAATATTAAACTCGGCTCAAATAAAAAAAAATGCATCGAAATATCAAAAAAATATGCCATTTTTATAACGTTTGAAAAAAATACTTTCACGAAAATGTAACAATTAACAAAAATGTAACGTTAGGACACGTGCAGCTAAATAACTGAAACACAAACGAATATTTCAAGGTAATAAGGCTAGTAATCCTGATTATATTAGAAGCAGGTTCCGTCAGTTGCGCCACGGACACTCCGAAGAGCACAGGTAGAATCTTGCCGAGGATTATCTACTTCTTAAGACAATAGTGCGTAAGGCATTGTTTTTGTAAGGATTTTTTTTAATTTCTTAAAAAATAAACCTAGCGTTATGTATTGTTTTTGTCAGGATTTTTTTTTTAATTTCTTTAAAAATGAGCCTAATTTTCCACTAGACAATAGTGCGTTAGGTATTGTTTTTGTTGGGAGTTTTTTTAAATTTCTTTCTACGTTAGGTATAGTTTTTGTTATGATTCTTTTTAATTTTTTTTTAAATGAGTCTAATTTTCCACTCGGAAGACAATTTTGTCGTCGCGCAATTGACCCATGATTTTTGCGGACGAAAATGACCGTGGCGCAACTGACATACACCCCTTAGACGCATACTTAGACAAAGGCATTTCTAGGAAATTTGGGAACAGGGAAAATTCAAATTAGTTTAAGCTAGGTAAATTTTAACCATAGCCCGCGTCCTGACAGGATTAGATTAAATTCTCTACATTTTTTCATTTATATTCGGCAGTTTGATTATTCATATTTTATTATTTTTCACGATTAAGCTAACTCTGTTAATCTAACCCGTATCTTCACCAAATTCTGCAGGTGTAGAAAGTAATATAATTTTACTTTGTTCGTGAACTAACGAACTACAGTCTAGGAATTTCCATTCATGCCCTAGCAAAATTCAGGGAATTATTTGTGTTACGCCTGACACCGAAAGGTATAAAGGCTTTGGATTAAGTAAGTACAACTATAATACAATATTGTTTGCCAGTCTCCACCGCCATCCTTTTGAACCCCAGGTGCACATTGAATATGAATTTATTAAGTTTACATTAATCTTCTTGACGAAGATCTTCTGCAATATTATTTTGGCGATAAATTTTCCAAGCGACCAATTTTCTGGCCATGTTTTCCTCGCGATCAATTTGCCTGCGATCAATTTTCCCCGCGATAAATTTTCCACGCGATAAATTTACCGGCGATCAATTTTCCTCGCGATCAAATTTCCGGCGATCAATGTTCCGGCGATTAATTTTCCCCGCGATGAGTTTTCCGCGCGATCAATTTACCGACGATCAATTTACCTCACGATCAATTTTCCGGCGATGAATTTTCCCCGCGATGAATTTTCCGCGCGATCAATTTACCGACGATCAATTTACCTCACGATCAATTTTCCGGCGATGAATTTTCCCCGCGATGAATTTTCCGCGATCAATTTACCCGCGAGACAATAGCATTACATGATCGTCATAAAGATGATGTCTGTGTGTGTGTGTGTTTCAGATCGAATAACTTCAATACCACGATTCCAAAAATTATATTTTTTTCGTATTCCTCAAGTTTACATCCAGAAGAACAACTGATTAGATTTTGGTTATAATTGGTGAACCAGAAGTACCCCCATTTGAAGATTTAGCAGTTAAAATTGATTTATTGACATTTAACGATATATATATATATATATATATATATATATATATATATATATATATATATATATATATATATATATATATATATATAATTGGTGAAAGTTCGTCACTGATATAAACTGTAGTAGTAATTTTGTGGGGAGTCAGTGAAAGGGCAATATTTTAGTTGCTCTAAATTGAGTCAATATAACAACATTGTATTAAACATTTGGTGTGGTAACTTACAATAATGTGAAGTTGTATTTTACAATAGTTTCGTTTATGAACATGAGAACATTAATACTAAACAGATTTGGTGAACTGGAATACAAAATTTACAATAGTATACAGTCGTACAAAATTGTTTTGTTGTAGTTACTTACATAATTAACCAGTTTATGGAAATTTGATTTCATCGTCCTTGATGAATATTGGAGATATTTTAATTGTGGTTTAAGCTGAATTACGATTTATAATTTTGACAAAATTTTGGTGTAGTAGGCCGAAAAGTTTTTTTTTTATTTAAAGTCCTGATGCGTAGTTTCGAAAAATATGTATACAATGTTCTTCATTGTTTAACTTGGTGAAATATATTATTCTTTAAATATAATTTAAGCAGAATTACGTAGATAACAAGAATTAATAAAAATTTTGGTGTAAAAGGGCCGAAAAAATTAAGTTTTATGAAAACAAATTTGGTTTGTGGATGCTACGTTGAAGAGCACATGTTTTGTACTGCGTAATTATTTTCTGTGTTATGACCACGACGGAGTTTTGTAGCAGTTGTCTAAGATGGTGGACTGGCGCTGAATTTGAAAACTGGCGGTAGAATGAGAAATAGTTGTTACAATCAGACACTAATTTGTGTAATATTATTTATCTGTTGTTGGTTTTGTGTTCTGTTTTTATTGGTTTTTAATATTTCAAAAAGATTTATGTATATAGAGCTCAAGCCATCTATGTCTGTTTTTTATTAATTGTGGATGGTGTATTAAATATATGATACATTTCTAAGAAGGTTCGTTTCTGACAATTGCTTTCTGTATCTAAGATTTTAATGTTTTGATAATCCATTGTATGCTTTGTATTTGAAACATGTAATGAAAGTGCTGATGAATGTGGTTTAATTTTGGTGTCACTTTTGTGTGATGTTATTCTGCTTGACAATTGTCGTGATGTTTGTCCAATGTAACATGAATTACAGTCCTTACAGGGAATATTGTATACTACATTAGAGGCTTGTAATTTAGGGGTTGGAGTTTTTATTGTGGTAAAAATGGTTTTAACTGTGGTACAACTTTTTTTGGCTATTTTTATGGTGTCGTCTTTTAATATGTTTATTAATTTTGGAGTGAGATCTGTAATGTATGGTAATAAGCAGTATTTGATGTGTCTATTTTCATTTGTTTGGTTTTCATTGTTAATTTCTGGGGTCTGGCGGGGTGTATTAAATATTAAGTTGTTTAGTAAGTTTTTTGGGTAACCATTTTCTAGCAACACGTCTCTCAACCGTGACAAATTTTTTTTTGTTGAAGTGTTGTGTGTGAAATTTTATTTATTCGGTGTTTTAATGCAAGAACAACATTTATTTTAATTTGTTTAGGTTGTTGTGAATAATAATGAATATATCTTTGTGAAGATATTGGTTTTATGTACCAGTCTAATTTTAAGTTACCTATGTTATCTCTAATTATTAGGGTATCTAAAAAGGGTAGGCTGTTGTTATTTTCAATTTCTATTGTAAACTGTAAGTGTCTATTATATTGGTTGAATGTCTGGAGGATGTGTTGAACTCCGTCAGCAGGTACTGCGGTTACAATGTCATCCACAAATTTCTTGATGAACGGTAGTTCGAAGTTTAATTTAGGTATACATATATCTAATAATGCATCCATAATATATTGCAAAAACGTTAACCATATATAATTCCACAGCTCCCAAATACTATGGTCAACCCAAAATACATAAACCAAACCTATCACTTAGACCAATCATATCATCAATTAATGCACCCAACAGTAAAATAGCTCAATACCTTACAGACATTTTAACTACATCATACAATAAAAACAATAATTACTATATTAAAGATTCATTTGAATTTGCAGATTTCATAAATGACTACAAAATACCAAATAACTATATACTCATCAGTTTAGATGTTGTTTCCCTGTTTAGTAACATAACAATTGCAACTACAATAAACAGTATAACAGAAAAATGGGATACCATTGACTCAATTTACAGCATCCTGAAGAAGGATTAAATAAAATCCGAAAGCTTGATGAAATAAACCAGAACTAACTAAAATATTGCCCTTTCACTGACTCCCCACAAATATATATATATATATATATATATATACAGGTGAGTCACCGAAATCGCCGTCTTCGATATCTCCCTTGTCGTTAGATATACAGCATAAGTTTATTAACATAATTTATTCGTCTACTCAAGGAGCATAACGTAAAATTATTTTCACATATACGGGGTGTTGCATTACGGCTCGGCGAGAATAGTTTCTCTTTTTTAAATGGAACACCCTATATATTTTTATATATTTTGAATTGTATTTTATTCACCTATACGAACATATGAATTTTGTTTTAGTTTTCCACGGCGTTGCCAAGTTATTCCGTTTTTTCTCTAAAAAAGACCGAATACACGCATTGGTTTATAAAGGCTTACTGAAGTTATTTTAATAGTAAGAACTAAGAATTTTCTTTTCTGTATAACTGTAATTATACTCTATGTTCTGACATATTTTTTTTAAATGTAATTATACAGGCTGTTCAATAAAGCGAATCAAATGTGCTCAATTTAAAATGACTATAACTCGTCATTTTCAAATGGAACACCCTATATTTTATTATTCAGTTGTGTGTATTTTTGTATTATCTTCATATGTTATTCCCATGCCTAAAACCAATAATTTCGGAGATTTTCACCATCTCTAAATTTATATATTTAACTAAAAATTAAATCTAGTATACCATGGATATTGTTTTTTGAATAAGAAACAATTGCAGTAATGATAGTATTTTCATTAGCCATGTTGTTATTAATAATAGAGGGATTAAGTAAATTAATTTATTAATATGAGTCTCTAGCAAGAAGAACTTACGAATATGGTGTACGCACTTGGAGAAGCGGAAAGAAACCCTCTTTTGTCGTACTGAACATGACCAGTTCTTTCAAACCTTTCCCTTAGTTTTTTAAAAGAACGCGGATTTGGATGTCGTCTTCCCGGGAACCGTTGCGCATAAATTCTTGATGCCAAAACAGGGTTTGTTTCCGCTGCTTCAAGTGCGTACACCATATTCCTAAGTTCTTCTTGCGCACTCTCCACGCCAGCATTGAGTGCCCGTGAGGTGACGCCTGGCCTGACCAGCATACACCATATTCGTAAGTTCTTCTTGCGAGAGACTCATATTAATAAACTAATTTACTTAATCCCTCTGTTATTAATAATAACCTGGCTAATGAAAATACTATCATTACTGCAATTGTTTCTTATTCAAAAAACAATATCCATGGTATACTAGATTTAATTTTTAGTTAAATATATAAATTTAGAGATGGTGAAAATCTCCGAAATTATTGGTTTTAGGCATGGGAATAACATATGAAGATAATACAAAAATACACACAACTGAATAATAAAATATAGGGTGTTCCATTTGAAAATGACGAGTTATAGTCATTTTAAATTGAGCACATTTGATTCGCTTTATTGAACAGCCTGTATAATTACATTTAAAAAAAATATGTCAGAACATAGAGTATAATTACAGTTATACAGAAAAGAAAATTCTTAATTCTTACTATTAAAATAACTTCAGTAAGCCTTTATAAAGCAATGCGTGTATTCGGTCTTTTTTAGAGAAAAAACGGAATAACTTGGCAACGCCGTGGAAAACTAAAACAAAATTCATATGTTCGTATAGGTGAATAAAATACAATTCAAAATATATAAAAATATATAGGGTGTTCCATTTAAAAAAAGAGAAACTATTCTCGCCGAGCCGTAATGCAACACCCCGTATATGTGAAAATAATTTTACGTTATGCTCCTTGAGTAGACGAATAAATTCTGTTAATAAACTTATGCTGTATATCTAACGACAAGGGAGATATCGAAGACGGCGATTTCGGTATTACATTTAAAAAAATCTGTTGTGGCCAGCACAATACCTCTCGCCACTTACTTTTTTGGTTACATAAGTATATAACAGTCATGTTACATTTTTGGCCTTCAAAATCACTAAATTTAGAATTAGAAATTATGATACTTAACATCTATATACATAATTACTAGCTATCATTCTGTCATGGGCCCCCATATCTGCTTGTCAAGGCCAACAAAATCACATGACTGCTCGCGCCCTATTGTATTTAACATTTCTTGTGTACTACACTCTACACCAAAAATTCTACTTACATATATCTATTTCTTATATTTAGATTGATTAATTTTAAATTCATTTTATGAAGAAACTTTGTCCTCTTCTAATTTTTCGAAATGTTTCCAATTCATTGTCAGGATTGACAGTATTTTTGAAGGATATATGTAATATACCTATAATTTTAAATATATAACTATTAATATATTAAGAAATAATGTAATGTATGTACTTCCCTGAAAAAGTCTTCAGTAATGTCTCCGTATTTCTGACACTGACATTTATATGTCAGTTACAAACAATTTAAATTTGCAACTATTTTCCATGGCATTCTTTCGGCTGTAAAATTTATTATAACATTATTTTATATATTATATTTCTTTTATCTCTAAATCTATAGAATATATAATAAAATATTTAAATGTATCAGATAAAGAATTTAATTTTCTTTAATATTACCAAGAAAAAATTTCATAAAATATTATTTAGAAGATTTTTTTTCAAGAATCTTGTACTTCCGGTTGTCCAATTGTTACCAAAACCTTTTCAGATCTTCCCATGAATGTCCGATTGGGAAATACGTAGTTAAACAAATTTAAAGTCTTATAGTTTTTGAGTAATCGTCCTTCCAACATCCTACATACATACACACACACACACATACATCCACACACACACACACACACACACACACACCCGCACACACACACACAGACATCATCGTAAAAATGTTAAAATCGGATTGTAGGGACCTTAAAACGTGCTTATTCAATAAAATCTGGACATGCGATTTTTAGCATGAATGCAATACCTCTCTTAGCGAGAGGTAAAAAAAATATGTCAGAACATAGAGTATAATTACAGTTATACAGAAAAGAAAATTCTTAATTCTTACTATTAAAATAACTTCCCATATTCGTAAGTTCTTCTTGCGAGAGACTCATATTAATAAACTAATTTACTTAATCCCTCTGTTATTAATAATAACCTGGCTAATGAAAATATTATCATTACTGCAATTGTTTCTTATTCAAAAAACAATATCCATGGTATACTAGATTTAATTTTTAGTTAAATATATAAATTTAGATAAAAATGGTGAAAATCTCCGAAATTATTGGTTTTAGGCATGGGAATAACATATGAAGATAATACAAAAATACACACAACTGAATAATAAAATATAGGGTGTTCCATTTGAAAATGACGAGTTATAGTCATTTTAAATTGAGCACATTTGATTCGCTTTATTGAACAGCCTGTATAATTACATTTAAAAAAAATATGTCAGAACATAGAGTATAATTACAGTTATACAGAAAAGAAAATTCTTAATTCTTACTATTAAAATAACTTCAGTAAGCCTTTATAAAGCAATGCGTGTATTCGGTCTTTTTTAGAGAAAAAACGGAATAACTTGGCAATGCCGTGGAAAACTAAAACAAAATTCATACGTTCGTATAGGGGAATAAAATACAATTCAAAATATATAAAAATATATAGGGTGTTCCATTTAAAAAAAGAGAAACTATTCTCGCCGAGCCGTAATGCAACACCCTGTATATGTGAAAATAATTTTACGTTATGCTCCTTGAGTAGACGAATAAATTCTGTTAATAAACTTATGCTTTATTTCTAACGACAAGGGAGATATCGAAGACGGCGATTTCGGTGACATATATATATATATATATATATATATATTGAATATGAAGTATAAAATGCAATCAAATCGTATAGAGAATATATTATTCTTTAAGTTGTAATATCGTTAAATGTCAATAAATCAATTTTAACTGCTAAATCTTCAAACGAGGGTACTTCCGGTTTACCAATTATAACCAAAATCTAATCAGTTGTTCTTCTGGATGTAAACTTGAGGGGGGAGACACAGAAAGATAGGTAAGGAAATAACTGTAGTGGTACAAGATTCTAGAAAGATACAAGCGAGATGATTACATTGGTTTGAAAATGTCATGAGGAGAAATGACGAATATATTGGATGAAGAATGAATAGCTTAGTAATAGGAAGTTGAAGAAAAAGAGGAAGACTAAAGTAAGATGGAAGGACTGTATTTCGGAAGACTTGAGAGAAAAGGAAGTGAATGAGGACGACACGCAAAACAGAAATGGGTGGAAGAAGAAAATGAAAAATAGCGACCCCTAACGAATGGGGAAGGCTAAAGAAGAAGAAGAAGATCTTAGTGTCAAGTGCAATTTGCATAGTTTGTTTATGAAATAATTTTACTGGAAATTTAGGATCTTTTGCAAGAAAATTTATATATGGAATTTATACATAATACACAGGATTGACGGAAGGTATTGTGCTGGCCACAACAGTTTTTTTTCTGATTTTATAAAAGTACTATCAGTGGGATTTTGTTACTCGTTCAATAACAAACGATACCGTTATAAATATAGAAACGTTTTTTTTTTTAAAAGATTGGCATATTTACGTCATAATTTTCAAAAAAAATGTAATTTTGTATGTAACCATAGTGATATCGGTACCGATTATTATCGGACGAGTTACAGAATCCTACATTATTGGACAGTTGTGGATACAGTATAGTATTCTGTTCGCATGTAATGGCTATTACTAATTCGAATGATTTACGTCACTCGCCTTCCGGCTCGTGATGCAAACTTCATTCTCATGAGTAATAGCGCACATTACATGCTCATTGAATAATACACTATTATTGTAGAAAAATATGAAAATGACGTTATTAAAGATCTGAAATATTATATGTGAATGTTTCAGCACATGCTCTATATGTATTAAACTTTTTAATGGACATACTTACTAAACCTTTTTCCCAAAAAAATACTTTGCTTTCATTCCAGGAAACAGATCGAATTTTCAGCCCAACCATCTCTAATTCTACAAAGCCGCTTAATCAGAACACCGTATTTATAACGGTATTAATATTTGGTCACTGGTATTTAGCTGTTGCTTATTGCGACAAAAAAATATTTTTTTCACTACTAGCTACACAGAGGTACTTTATTGACCGAATAGAGTGCTGTGAAATTGAATTTCTCAACCCGTCCATGGTTACCGGTAAATCATTTTCATTATTAACCGATAATAAGTTAATAATGAATAAATTTACATTTTTTGATAATTCTCTGACAGTTTTAAATCGGAAATGTTTATAGCAAGTTTAAGTCTAACCAAGAGACTTTATTTATTAATATTTTATGCATCTAATGGTTGTTTAAACAGCTTAATTCAATATTAAAAATTCGGATTAATTTGAATATTTGTTTTTTTGCGCCGAGAACATATTAAATACTTGACATTTTTTTCATGTCAATTTCGCTTATTCAATGTAAGAAAAACAGTATTTAAAAATAATACTTTTAAATAATATTTGTGATTTAACATTAATGGCCATTTGCACCGCTTATAGTTAAAATCTTAACTACGGGTTAACAAAAAAAGTGCGTATCGAAATTTTGACAGTAATATTTAATAACTCATTTGACATTTCGTTTCGATACTATATTGTCAATTTAACCAGTAGTTAAAATTTAACTATAAGCGGTGCAACTAGCCATTAATAATACAAATGCTTGAACCGTGCAACCAAAAACTGTGCAATCACAATCAGATGATACAACCTGTCAATGAGCACATATGTCTAAGCATAGCATTCGGAGAGTGACGAGCCCAGAGTCGAATAAAGTTTGTTAAATCATGTGATGCTTTTTAATCTAAACCTGTCCCGAACACTACAGTAAGTAAACGACTTTTATTTTAGGTTATTGTTAGTTAACACTGCTAACAGACAGAATTCAATACAACATAGACAATAATTATGGTTAGAACCATAAATTAAGTGAATAAATTCTTAAATGTTGTATACGCTTTTAAAGAAAAATGTTTCGATTTTTCTGGCAATAGTTTTTCATTTAAATTTTCTGCAATCTCCCGTAATTCGGGGGGTGTACAACTTAAATCTTCACTAATCATGATTATTTTTATAAAACTGTCACAGTGAAATGATAAAATTTCAGTTTTTGTTTTAATAAACAATTTTACTAGGCCAACTATGCATCAATTGTGCCATCACATTTAAAAGTACAATGACGTTATGGTGGGATTAATTTCATAAATAATTATTAAAATTACGTGCTAGTAGTGAAAAAAAATAGTATATATACCACGGTTATGAAGAGCATTATTGCCCTCGGGATTATAATCTTTTCGCTCGGTCAATAATCATACTCTTCACAACCTTGGTGTATAATATACTATTATTCTTATGATCCAGAAAGACACCAAAAAATATTTTGAAAAGTTCATTCAATATTTCTCTTATAATCCACAGATTTGGAGGTATAAATGTGATGCATTCCATTCTTTACATAGGGATACGTTTTAATTGTGGAATTTATATGTAATACAATTTGCAGAGAAATTAATTAGAGGTGAATCTATAACAAATTGTATAACACAAGAGGAACACAAAACGTATCTGAAAACAACACTTTTGACATCAGATGATATGAAAACTATCTGCCCTTATTGCGGTTGCCCCACAAACAAGAATGTAGACTCAAATTTATGTGGTATTTGCTCAAAATCCTATCACATTGCCTGCGTTACAGAAACTAGTTCCAGTTCACAGTTCTATTGTTATGCATTCTGTGAACTGTACAAATCAAATATTTAATTAATCATTTAATCATTTATTTATTAATCATTCCAACAGGATATTATATCCCAATTACAGGACGATTATATATTATAAATATTAAATAGTCGTATGACTATAAGTAAACGTACATGTATAAGAAACACAAAAAAATAAATTGAAACAATATTCATAACAAGACTGAATGTTTCTGCGGTTATATAGAGTCATCATATAAAACTGAGCTAACAATTTATCATAACTATGATCAAAACTGGGATAATGCCGGTAAAGTTTGTAATAGCAGTATTTTATGAATTTTTTTTGCAATGATTCAAGAAGGTGATTGTGTTTATTATAGATAGGATACCAAATCTGAGAGCAATATTCCAGTTTGGATCGAACGAAAACAAAATATAATCTTTTCAATGTTGACAGTTTATTGTGAATTGCGAATTACAAATCCCAGGCTTCTATAAGAAGCTTTTACAATATTGTTAATGTGTGAGTTAAATGTAAGTTTGTCATCAAATAACACACCAAGATCCTTAAACACTGTAACTCTATCAAGCTCAATATTTGCCATGTTATAATGAAAAGTATAAACATATTTTTTTACAAAGTAGCTCATTATCTTACATTTACTGAAATTAAAAAATAGCTTAGAGGACTAAGACCAAGCGAGAATATTATCAATATCTTTTTGGAGCAGAGTGCAGTCATAGACAGAGTTAACTCTTCTGAATATTTTCAAGTCATCTGCGTAAAGCAAAACTTGTGAATGCTGAACTATATCTACAATGTCGTTTATAAAGAGGGGGACCCAAGTTAGAACCTTGTGGAATACCAGACGTGGAAACATAGCTGTCAGAATTGAAGTTATTGTAGTGTACAGACATTTTACGTTCTTTTAAATATGTTGATATAAGTTGAATCAAATTAGGGGAAAAATTATATTGTTTATCTAATTTACTCAAGAGAACATTGTGATTTATAGTATCGAATGCCTTAGAAAAATCTGTGTATATTACATCTACTTGGCAGTTACCATGTAATGAGTGTAAGGTGAAGTCCGTGAAGTTCATAAGATTTGTAGTAGTTGACTTACCGGTAACGAAGCCATGCTGATGAACAGAAATGGAGTTATGAGTAGAACTATAGATATACTTATATAGAATAGATTCGAAGATTTTAGAAATATTAGATAATATAGCAATTGGACGATAGTTTGAAATGTTAGAATTATCACCGGATTTATAGATAGGACATATATATGAAGTTTTCAGAATAGTGGGATAATGACTAGTGGATACAGAAAGATTAAATAAATAGTTTAAAGGTTTAACAAAAATATGAGCACAAGCTTTAAGGATATACGCTGGAAGACTATCAGGACCAAGATTACATGTTACTTTCAGTTTATTAATGGAGTGTAAAATGTCGTTCTCAGTTATATGTGAAATATTAACTACATTATAATTTGTATTTGTTGAGAGTGAATCATTATCAAAAGGATTGTCATTGGTACCATATACACTGGAGAAAAAATTCGCAAATCCTTGGACTATGTCAGCTGTATTGTTAAATGATTGCTCATTTAAGTACATTCGTCCAGGTATACGTGACATACGCTTCTTATTATTGATAAAGTCTTTATTTGGGTTAGTAGAGATAGAGTTCTCAATATTAGATAAGTATTTGGTATGCTCGAATTTAATTTCTTTTTTGATTACTGCCCGCAGGCGCTTGAATTCATTTAAATAGGTTTCATCTTTGTGAGCCCTATATAAACTAAGATATTCAAATTTAAGTTTAATGTTTTTTATTATTTGACTGTTAAACCATGGAGGATATTTGGAAGACTTTCTTTTTGAATGAGGTACAGATAAGTTCATAATATTATATAATATTTCATAAAATTTAGTAAAGGCCGTATCAACATCTTTATATGCTAAAAGACAGTCCCAGTTGGCTTCAGATAATAATTTGTATAGTAATTCAAAGTTAGCAGAACGAAAGTTGTAAGACGGGGTTGAGGTATTTATAGATGAGCAAGGAAGTTTAAGAAAGGTAGAGCAAGAAAAGGTAATAGATAGAGCTGGGTGGTGTAAGTCTTCATCAACAATAGGATCGAGATCATGTTCAACAACGCAAGACTTATTAGCTGCAACAACATCTAAAATACGACCATTAGAATTAGTGATATGATTAAACTGGGATGCATTTAAAAATGCTAGAATGTTTTCAAAATTAGATATAATATTGTCGGTGTATCCATATAGAGAAAAATCAACAAGTTTAGTAATATTGAAATCTCCGACAATTATAAAATTACTATTTAATAATGGTAAGAAAGATTCGAGACATTCGGTAATATAATTCAATTGCTCAAGAGAAGTAGGAGGTGGAATATAAACTACAACTACATATATGAAAACGCTTGGTGAAATAAATAATTTTATACGGAGAAGATCAGCAAGAGAAGCAGGATTCAAAACAAGTTTAATTTGCATAGATTTATATTTACTACTTACAGCGCATAATACACCACCACCACGTTTTTTGCCACTTATGGTAGCATCTCTATCATTTCTATAGACATTGTAATTATTGGGTGAAAGCAATTCAGAAGAATTAACACTGCTAGTCAGCCAAGTTTCAGATAAACATATTATATCGAGATCAAGTGAACTACAATTATTGTAAAATGTTTCAAGCTTGGTATTCAGCCCTCTAACATTTTGGTAGTAAATATTCATTACAAAGAATAAAATAAAGAGTGTTATAAATAAACTCTAAAAAAAATACAGTAAAAGTTCACAGTGTATAAGATTTACAAAATATAAAATAACTTGTTGAAACTAAGAATAAGACGACTTAAGTACAACGACCTTTGATTTAAATAATTAATACACTGTGGGAACGGGCAAATAAAGTATTAAAATTTGTAAAAAATAAATCCAATGAAAAAATAATGTAAAGGTACTTTGTGAGTACAATAGAATAAAGTTAGAAATGATAAAGTTAGATATAATATTACAAGATAATAAATATATCACGAATGCGCTAACGCTCCAAATAAATGAAGAATTACAAATATAAATATCAAGATTTACAAAATATAAAATAACTTGTTGAAACTAAGAATAAGACGACTTAGGTACAACGACCTTTGATTTAAATAATTAATATACTACGGGAACGGGCAAAGAAAGTATTAAAATTTGTAAAAAATATATCCAATGAAAAAATAATGTTAAGTTACTTTGTGAGTACAAATAGAATAAAGTTAGAAAATGATAAAGTTAGATATAATATTACAAGATAATAAATATATCACGAATGCGCTGACGCTCCAAATAAATGAAAAATTACAGATATAAATATCAAGAGTGATATATGACATTATACAATAATTTTATATGAAATCAGATAGTGCCACTTTTTTAATAATATTGTTAATTTTTACAAACACTATACCATCATTTGACCAAACATTTTTATATCCATATTTGTCACAAGCCAGTTTCAAGAGCTGTAGTCTGGTTTTGGTCAAATCTTCTTTAATAGTGATCTTAGTACCGCTCAGCTTTCTACGATTTTGTAAAACTATAGCTCTCGTTTTATAAGATATAAATTTTACAATTATGGGACGCGATTTGGACTGGCTGTTGGGAATTGAGTTCTTTTTAACTGTGCGATGACATCGGTCTATTTGTTCAGGGTTCACTGACACTTTTAACTTGTCATTAAACACGCGGCGCACAACGTCCTCGGTGTTCTCATTAGCTGACGTGTATCTGGCGTAATTGTAGTTTGACTTATATTTGACACTTTTTAACAAATCACACAATTTAATATTATGGCGGAGCGACAACGAAGCACGTCTACTCTAGCCAACGCATTTACAATATATATATATATATATATATATATATATATATATATATATATATATATATATATATATATATATATATATATATATATATATATATATATATACAGTGTGCGATTAAAGTGTGGAATATCAAAAAAAAAGCCGAACTCAGCCGGTTTTTATAAAAACGCTGAAACACGTCGATTTTAATTTCTAAAAATACATATTAATATGTACGATTCATCTTCCGACTTTCATTTGTTTTTCAGTTATGATGTCATCATAAAAAAATTTAAATGACAACATAGATTTTTAGTAGTGAAATCCGATAGTGTTTTTTCTTCTCTTTATGATCATGTAAATAAATCATAACGTTGCATAACAAAAATTCTGAGTAAAATCGAGTTGAACATTTAATAATAATGAAAAATCAAGATACCCTGATAAAAAAAATTAAAGTTGATTATGGAACTTATAACTTATAAATCATGAAAAACGAAAAGTTTTAAACTGAAAAATGAAAAATAAAGCAAACAAAATTAACACTATTAAATTAAATGAATGTAAATGTAAATTTTTATCGAGGTAGGTATCTTGATTATTCATTATTATTAAATGTTCAACTCGATTTTTCTCAGAATTTTTGTTATGCAACGTTATGATTTATTTACATGATCATAAAGAGAAGAAAAAACACTATCGGATTTCACTACTAAAAATCTATGTTGTCATTTAATTTTTTTGTGATGACGTCATAACTGAAAAACAAATGAAAGTCGGAAGATGAATCGTACATATTAATGTGTATTTTTAAAAATTAAAATCAACGTGTTTCAGCGTTTTTATAAAAACCAGCTGAGTTCGGCTTTTTTTTTGATATTCCACACTTTAATCGCACACTGTATATAGAAATCAAATGTACGAGAGAGAGTACGAGTATATACGAGTTACATATTCTTTTGATTTTTTTTTTTCAACTATTTTGTAATCATTGTAATTTCAATTGCAAATCTATAAATATACTGAGTAACGTCTAGTTTATCACAATGAAGTGCTTATATTTTTTTTATTTTTTTATTGTTGCCTAACTGCCATTCTTTTACATACGCAAGTAAACAACCCCTTAGTATACCTACGAGTACTTCATGATTTACTTACAAGATGTCAATTTTAATAGCAGATTTATGTGTGCACATATATACATATAAATAATTTATTCATCACTTTTACTCAACAAATGAGTTGTTTACAAATATAAACCTTCATCTATTTCATTTTCTAAAAAGACTTGATACAAAAACATATAAAACACAAACAAATAAAATATCAGCTAACATGATAAAGATAAATAAATTAACAATCAGATTACATGATAAATATATAAATATATATCATCACGGCATATTACCCATTGCTGGGTGTACCAGTCTGCTTTGTACACAGATATCGGTAATGATGAAATATTTGTACCGTGCGGGCGCTTATCAGGCGTCACCTCACGGGCACTCAATGCTGGCCTGGAGAGTGCACCAGAGAGGTCAATTTTGTGCCATTAAAATTCGAAGTAATTTTTGGCGTCGGTCGGGATCGAACCCGGGTCCACGGCCACGAGATCCCATAGATAACATGATATATATATATATACAGGGTGGAAACGAACTTAATGTCATAAATTTAAGGGTGAGTAGTATGACATGTGTAGATTACGAAACTGAAAGAATTTTTTTAAAATTCGAAAAACGAAAATTCGACTTTTCTTATTGAAACTTTTTTTTACTGCTGTTGTAATTCATATTTCATTAAAAATATGGTTATCAAAAATACATTCAAAATAAGTTGTATAAGATATTATTCTTAATAATTAAATTAAATATCATTTTTAACGAAAATAATTGTGTAATAAATAAAATAATGCAAATGCGTTGCCAGTGGTCCAGTGGTACCAAAAATGTTTGTTTCATGAAAACTACCCTTAAATATGCGAATTTTTAAAAAATTCTTTCTGTTTCGTAATCTACACATGCCATACTACTCACCCTTAAATTTATGACATTAAGTTCGTTTCCACCCTGTATATATATATATATATATATATATATATATATATATATATATATATATATATATATATATATATATATATATATATATATATTATTGACATTTCATCATGTTTTCTGAAAATATCATCGTAGATTTGTTCGCTTACCCTCAGGTTGCGCGGCTGTTAGAATAAAACTTTATAATTTTCTAATGAATTTGTTTTTTTACATAGTCTAATCAACTTTCTTTCTTTTTGCAAATTAACGACTCTCTACTATAACCCTATCCTGGTGGTTTTGTTTGTTTACCCTCAGGTTGTCTATAAATAACTCTCACGTAAAGGAATATATTTTCACTCAGGAGTATATTCTTCAGTAGTTGGTTATGTTATTGATGAAAACATTATCTTCCTTAATTGGAATTGAAGTAACAATTTTTTTATTAGTCATAATTTCTTTTACACAGTTTTATCTAATTTATAGGGAATATGAATAATTGATACCTTTCCTTTTATTTCCATTCTGCTGTACTTACATAAATAATAATCGATTTTTATGGATATTTTATTGTTCATTAATTTACAAACTTCGGAAAAAGTAAAAAAATTACCTCGGTAAGAAATCTTTTTAAATTTCATTAAAGGTATAGAATTTTTTGATAGGAACGAAACTGTTCCAATAAAGAATTTCTGGGGATCATTGTTAGGAAATGACAAAATTAAATATCAAAATAAAAATAATAAACTGAAAATCAATTCAACTATGTTACAACTAAGTTCGAAAAACAGAATACACAAAAAATACGTAATAAAAAAAACAAGAATAACTATACTATAACAAGGATTAAATCATTATGAGCTATTCACCCCAGATTATAGGGAAAACGAGAAATAATATCAAATAAAATAAAAATTACTTGATATAAAAAAGCTACCCTAACTAAAAAATATTTCATAAAAAAAATTACAAATTATATTATAATTATTTTCAAAGATCTAAATCTAAATAAAATTCTAAAAAAAGAATCTGGAACGAAGTCCGAAAAAAACTAGTTAATGCTAAAAATTCTTTACTATATGAAAAAGGATTAAATCCTGAAAAGGAGCACAGACGAAACCCACTTAAAACAAACTTATACATAAAGGTCAAATTATTGCAACTAATAGAGAACAAATTTTATAAACAAAAATCTGATGTGGCCAGCACAATACCTTCCGTCAATCCTGTGTATTATGTACAAATTCCATACATAAATTTTCTTGCAAAAGATTCTAAATTTTTGGTATTTTATGATTCCCTTTCTCGGCAACGGAATTCCATACTCCTGATAACAAACAAATCACATGAAATAAGAAAATCATGAAATTTTGAATGAAAAATTATGACACTTGTTAGTTATGGACATAATTAATTGCTGTCATTTTGATCGGGTCCCCATATCTGCTTGTCAAAGGCAGCAAAGTCATGTATGTCACTGCACGCGCCCTATACATAATTTTTTTGCAAAAGATCCTATATTTCCAGTAAAGTTATTTCATAAACAAACTATGCAAATTGCACTTGTCACTGACATCTTCTTCTTCTTTAGTTTTCCCATTCGTTAGGGGGTCGCTATTTTTTATTTTCTTCTTCCACAAATTTTTGTTTTGCGTGTCGTCCTCATTCAGTTCCTTTTCTCTCAAGTCTTCTGCAATACAGTCTTTTCATCTTATATTTGGTCTTCCTATGTTTCTTCCACCTTTTATTAATTTATTCATCTCTCCTTATGACATGTTCAAACCAATGTAATCGTCTCTATTATATCTAAAAACTTCTAACACTAGAATTACTTCCCTTATTTTTCCATTCAATTATTTGCTTTTTATTGATACTGATATCTGTCAATTTGAATTACCTGAATATATTAGCAGTTTCCATTGTTATGTTAGCATAGCTGGCTGAATTATGAAATTTATACGAATTTTTTATCTTTATTATTCTTCAACTCTATATCTGTTGAATATGAAATATAAAATGCAATAAAATCGTATAGAGAATAATATATTCTTTAGTTATAATAACATTTAACTGAGTTTTTCAAGAAAAACTGTTAAAATCTTCAAATGAGGGTACTTCCGGTTGACCAATTATAACCAAAATCTAAACATGTCTGCATATGGTTGTAAGGAAGAGGAATACGCAAGATTTGTAATTTTTGGAATTCTAGTATTGGAGATATCGTGCACGAAAAAGCGGTCACATACACACACACACACACGCACATACGAACACACACACACACACACACACACATACAGACATCATCGTAAAAATAGTAAAATCGTATTGTAAAGACCCTAAAACGTGCTTATTCAATGAAAACTCACCACCGAATTTTTTGACCAAAGACAATACCTTCCTTACCTATAGATAGGTGACGGAAGGTAAAAAACTAAAAATATTTTGAAAACAAAAAGTTATCCTGAATTAAAAATGATTCTATATTTAAAACTAAAAGGACTATATGAAAAGGAAAACTCAAAACCAAAAAAGTTGTACAAATTATATGAAATTATTTCCTAAAGCTTAATTGAGTACGTAAAAAACAAGAATTAAGAACTAGACCAAGTATATTTGGTATGAAAGCAATATGGTAAATAAAGAATAAATACGTATTGCAGAAAATACAGAACAGATTGTGTAAACCACAAGACAATACTAAATCCTAAAACAGACTATAAGAAAAGTAAAACACAAAACCAAAATATTGTACATATAAAATTAATTCCTAATACGAATAAAGCCCATAAATAAAGTACTAGATAAAATATATTTGTCATGATAAAAAAATAGTAGATATAGATCAAATATTTTATTCTTTTGCCTCAGAGCTGGGAACTACTTAAAGTAAAAATACTGGAAGTATTACTTTAAATACATCTTGTATTTAAAGTACTTTACTTAAAATACTTTTTAAAATTAGTATTTAGTACAGTACTTTTTTTCCAAAAAAAAGTACTTAAAATACTTTTTGGTACTTAAAATATTTCTTTGTACTTAAAGTATATGAAAGTATTTAAAGTAACTTAAGTACTTCAAATACTAAATACTTTTCGCATGCGCCTTAAAATTGCTGCGCAGTTGATTGTACCTGTTAACAAATGACTTTATACAGCTGTATACTACTGTACAGGTTTGAGCAAGTAGTTTACTAGTGCGTAGACAGTTTTCGTTTGATTTAATGCAACAGTACTTAAGAAAGGCAAGTACTGTTATTTATATACTCGTTATATGTATATATATATAATTTTATTTTGTCCACTATTGCTATCTCGAGAACTATAAGAGCTATGAGATCGGTTAAATTAGCAAATAATTTTTATTTTACAAGACTATTACAATGAGCAAAATATATAGTTCTCGAGATAGCAATAGTGGACAAAATAAAATTAACACCTGTATATTTAACATCTAAAATTTCGAATGTTTTTTCTGCCTGTACTAACAAAGGTTTTGTTGAAAATACGTTTGTTGTTAATTATTAACATAAACGTATTGTTTATAGATTCCAGGTTGATGATAAAATGGAGGGTCATATTCCTGATGCAACGGATGACGCAGACCCAAATTACGCTCCAATGAGTAAAAATACAAGTTTATTTGACTATTTGCAAAGAAAAAAAGATAATTCTACAGACTTGGAGTCTCAGCTATCTTGTTCTACAACAAATACAGAATTTATGGAAACAACATCACCAAACATTAAGAATCGGATTAAAAATCATCCTTTTTTGGACGGCACATATTTTGAGGTAGTTATGCCTGTTAAACAGATTTCCACCATAGAGGCACAATGTAAAATATGTTTTCCAAAAAAAGTTATTTTGAAAGGATCATTAGATATTTCTACAATTTTTTTGAAACATTTAAAAATAAACACCAGGATAGCTATTAAAAATATTTAGAATATAAAACAGAAAAAAGGAATAAGAGAAAAATACATGAAACTGAAATTTCTGAAGAAACAGAACACTGTAATCGTAACGCCAAAAAATTAAAACAAATGAAATTATTAATGAATAAATCAAATAATCCAAAAGTTAAACAAACAGAATTTGACATTAGGGTTATTGATTTTATTGTAAATAGTATGTCACCGATATCCATAATTGAAAATCAAAGTTTTATTAATCTATTCCAAAATTTTGATGTCAAAGTTATGTGCAGGAAATCAGCTATTAAAAAAATCTGTTGTGGCCAGCACAAAACCTCTCGCCATTTTCATTTTATCTTGCATAGGGCGTGAGCAGTTATGTGACTTTGTTGGCCTTGGCAAGCAGATATGGGGGCCCGTGTCAGAATGACAGCTGGTAATATACATAGGTGTCAAGTATCATAAGTTTTCATTCGAAACATTATGATTTTCCAAATCCATGTGGATTATTTTCCTCGACAAGTATATTCCATACTAATGGATGACAAATAAACAGAATATTATGAAATTTTGAATGAAAAATTATGACATATGACAATTGTGACATCTATGTAAATAACTACTAGCCGTCATTCTGACACGGATCCTCATATCTGCTTGCCAAGGCCAACAAAGTCACATGGCTGCTCGCGCCCTATAAGTAACGAATTTAACATTTCTTGTACACACAAATAATTGAAATTGTTTCTCTTCTTTCGTTCCATGAGAAATTTTATCCTACTATTCTAATATGTTCAAAATACTTCAAATTCATTGACGGTATTAGCGGTATAAGGATATATGTAATATTGACATACCTGCAATTTAAATAAATATTTAATTAATAATACAATAATATATATTAAATGTACTCATACCTCGCAGAACTGACACTGATTTTTTGCATTTATTTGTCAATTACAAAAAATTTAATATCGCAACTGTTTTTCTGGCAACGAGATTTATTACAATAGATTATTCTATATTATATACTATATCTCCAAACCTATACGAGATATGATAAAAAAATTAAATGTGTCAGATTGAGAATTTAATTATCTTTAATATTTGTAGTAACAAATTTTCAAAAAATAATATTTAGAATTTTTTTTTTTTTAGAAACTACCACTTCCGGTTGTCCAATTGTTACCAGAACCTATTCAACTCTTCCCATTACTGTAAGATTGAGGAATCCATAGTTAAACAGGTCTTTATTCTTATAGAATTTGAGAAATCGTGTCTCCAACAACCTCACACACACATCCACACACACACACACACACACACACACAGACATCATTGAAAAATGTTAAAATCGGATTCTATGGACCTTAAATCGTGCTTATTCAATAAAATCTGGATATGCGATTTTTAGCATGAATCCAATACCTCTCTTAGCGAGAGGTAAAAATTGCTGTAATGTATTCAGACTTAATTAATGATATTAAAAACAAAACTAAAGACGTCAAATACTTCTGTACTACAGCGGACATATTATGGTCCGCTAAAAGACGTAGCTTTTTTGGGGTAATTTTACACTGGATTGACAACAAAAATTTAAAAAGACATTCTTGTGCTATCTCTTGCAAAAGAATGGTTGGAACCCACTCATTTGATAAAATTGCAGAGATGTTAGAGAATATAAACATAAAATTTAATTTAAATTCGGTAAATATTGTGGCAAAAATTACTGATAATGGGTCTAATTTTGTGAAGGCCTTCAAAGAATATGGTATCAATATAAATAACCCCGACATAGACCAGCCTAATGAAGGAGAAGATAGTGAAGACGAAAATGAAATACATTTTCTATAACAAATATAGATGACAGTGAAGGAGAAGAAGAAAGTGCGAGGATTACATTACCTAAGCATTTACGTTGCTCAAGCCACACATTAAATTTAATAGCAACAACGGATATCACAAAAGCAATTAATGCCAATACATCATTAAGAACTCGACACAATTCGGCATTTTGTAAATGTTCATCTCTTTGGAAAAAAGCGTCAAAGCCTAAATCTGCTGAAATTATTCAAGAAGTTTTGGGTCATACTCTTAGTTACCCGATTATAACAAGATGGAATTCAACGTACGATTCCGTGCATCAAATTATATCAGATAAATCAAAATTACCGACACTTTTTGATAAACTGAATTTAACCCCTGTTAAAGAAACAGAATTGTTGTATTTAGAGGAATATTGCATTATTATGAAGCCATTAAAAGAAACTTTGGATAAATTGCAAGGAGAGAAATCGTGTTTTTTTGGATACTTATTGCCATGTATTATCTCGTTAAAAAACAAATGGATAAAAATAAAAAGCACTCTAGTTTTCAAGCAAGGGCAATTAATTCTTGATGCTTGCTTGACTAACCTGGAGAAAAGATTTAGTAATATTTTAAGTCTCTCTGAAAACGATGCCATAATAGCAAGTGTGACCCATCCAAAATTCAAAACAAAATGGTTTAAAGAGAATAATATTGTTACACTGAAAACAATTCAAGAAATTATTCTACGAGCAATACAATTATTAATAGACTCTACTTTTTCATCTGATGAATCAGAAAGTAAACAGTCTGACGAGTTTTTTGATTTTGGGGATGAACCAGTAAAGGGAAATGAGACTGACATAGCCAGTACCATAAATAAACATGAATTAGAAATTCTACAATATTTAGATGATAAAAAAACAGACTTGATAATGTTAAATGATTATCCAAATATTCGTGCCCTTTTTTTAAAATATAATACTCCACTGTCTTCAGCTCCAGTGGAACGATTATTCTCTTTTGCCACTATAGTTAATGCACCAGGACGCCATGCTCTAAGTGATGAGCATTTCGAACAACTAGTACTATTAAAAGCAAATGTCACACAATGAAACATTTAATTTAATATATACATGAGTACATGTTTTTTTTTAAGTTTATATATATTGACAAGATGATTCTGTCACAAACATTTTTGTCAAAATTAGAAAAATTAAGGGCGTTGTTCTTCAAGTGTACATTTTTAGGTGACACTGGCAGACAAGATGTTTTCATTAAAATAATAATAAATTTATTTTTCTATTTCGGTGTTCTTATGTTTCTATAAACGCACTGTTTTGTACTGCAAACACGACGTTTAGAAGATCTATAAGCGTACTATTTTTGGCGCCTTTCATGTTCTAGAGTTGGTAGTCATGCTTTCATAACTGACAGATGAAAGGTAACCTCAAAATGGTAAGTTGTTGATAATATTTCAACATATTACTTTTAATTATGGATTTTTATACTTTCTTTAGGTGATAGGACTAGAAAAAAATATAATATTAATTTCACAACCAGAATCAGACCTTGAATCATAAATACAATACACCTTGCAATACACTAATTAATCAATAGTTGACAAAATATGAAATTTCAATTGTTAGCGAGAAGCGTTACCAACATAAACATAACTAACAAAAAAATACCTAGTCATAATTTGACGTCGCAATTTAAATAAATTTAATCATAAAAATACCTCAATAGAAAAAATAGTATAAAAAACACGTATCATAAGGCCTGTTGACGCACTCGTCCTTTGTAAAACTCGCCTGCCGGCTCGTTTTCCAAACTTGGACTCGTACGTTAACAGATTGCCTTATGATACTTGTGTTTTAATGTACTATTATTTGCTATTCCATATCAGTTTCCTGATTAAATAATTCATTATTTTTGTTAAAAAAAATCAGGTTGGTTAGTGTCATTAAAAATTACTTTTCAAGAACCATGTCCTTATTTTTTCAAATTAAAAAAAAATATTTTGACAGAATTAGCACATCAAAATGTTATATACCATCAAGAATTTTTACCTTTTTTCGACACCTATATATATTGTTTATATACTCAATCTTAAATCATTTTTGTTTTATGTATCTACTTTGTAGTCAAATAAAAAAAATACTCATTACTTGTTTATTCAATGCCAATTCCTCCATTTGTTTTACGTCCGATTGTATTGTTACCACTTAGATTTCAAATGTCCTCAAATTGAAAACGTATCGGAACAAAATATCAAATTGGATATTGAATATTATTGCCAAAATCTCGATCTGCACTCTTTTACTTAAGCGAAGCTTAAAATTTTTGAATCTAGACATTCAATTTTTATTTTTAAAAATATTTTATTTGTATTTAACATTATATAATTATAAACTATTCATATTCTCGTTGAGTGATAACAGTTCTATTATTTTGGCTCCTGAATTTTTATAGTATATCTATAGTTCATTTAAACTTTATTATATGTACTGTATACCAGTGTGTGCATATTTCGACTGTGATTAATATTTAGTGATAAAATATAGTGCTGTGTTTCAGTCTGGCCCAATTTTGGTGTTTTAATCGCCTTTTTATACTAATTCAGTGCGTATTGCTAATTAATGTCTTGTGCGGGTGCTCAGCTCAAAACTTCTGATAATTTTATAGTTCTACCGTTACAAAAAGAACTGCTTATTATGTCTTCCAACTGTGCAATTAGCTCTAAGAAATGTGATGCATTAACATCAATTACCTGTGCAAGTTGTGCGAATATTCACCATTACGATTGTGTCAAGTGCCACAAACGGATTCGCGTACGTTGCGTTCAAAAAAATGGTTTTGCAACTCTTGTCCTCGCCTTTGTTAAAATCATCCTTAATTAATGAACTAAAACAGCTTATAATATCAATGCAAGATGAATTAAAAGAAATTAAAACAAACATTGCTACACTTCAAAAAAGAAAAATCGATGAGCTCACAGATTTGGAAAATATTATCTCCGAGATTGAAGATCGGAATAGCAGGCGCTCCAATATCTTAATTCATAACCTACCAGAATCTGATGATGCATCGCGCGATATAAGCGAGATAATTAATATAACCTCATCTAATTAGATTAACAGTACCAATATAAAACAATTTCGCCTAGGGAAACCCTCTACTACTAAAACCAAGCCACGACAATTAAAAATAATATTTAATAACTCATTCGAAGCTAAACTTGTATTGAAAAATTCTAAAAAACTAGCCACTTCTAAATTTAAAACTGTTAACATTAGTGGTGATAGTACTCCAAGGCAACGGCAATACTTAAACGAGCTTAGGGGTGAATTAAAAAAGCGCATTGATAGCGGAGAAGATAATTTAACAATTAAATTTATTAAAGGTGTGCCGCGTATAATCACATTAAAAAACTAAATAATTCACGGAACAGAAACTTATCTTTATACTACCAAAATGTGCGGGGAATAAACATTAAAATGTCTGAACTTTATTTAAATGTGTTACCCATAAACTATGACGTACTCATTCTTTCGGAAACATGGCTAAACTCTGATGTTGGGGACAATGAACTCTTGGATGAACGATATTGTATTTATCGCTGTGATCGTGATCGTGTAAAAACGGGTAAGGCTCGAGGTGGAGGTGTTTTGATAGCAGTCAACGACACTTGCCAAAATCAACCAGTAGACATCACCTGTCCGAATGTAAACATCGAGTTAATATGTGTCAAGGTTTCTCCTCATCAGTCAACCACTACACTCTACATTATCGCTGCGTACGTCCCCCCTGATTGCAATATAACAGATTATTAATCCCTGTTCGATTTCATAAGCTCCCTGCCGTTCATTTTTACTTCAAATGTAATTCTAGTTGGAGATTTTAATATCACGAATTTAAGACAGTTTTATACTTACAATATTTCAGAAAATTATGTGCGATGTTTTACTACTTTCCTAAACCTTTTAAACATGACTCAGTTCAATCGAATTCATAATTCAGCCAATGAAATTCTGGATATTGTAATCTCCAATTTAGACTGCGATGTTGAAAAAACTATTGATAGTATATTACCCGAAGACGCCCATCACCCTGCACTACTTATTACATGTAATTTTGCAATTAATGATCAACATAAATTGAAAACAAAAAATAGTAACCAATATAATTTTAAAAATCTGTTGTGGTCAGCACAATACCTCTCGCCATTTTCATTTTATGTAGTATAGGGCGAGAGCAGTTATGTGACTTTGTTGGTCTTGGCAAACAGATGTGGGGGCCCGTGTCAGAATGAGAGCTAGTAATGTACATATAGGTGTCAAGTATCATAAGTTTTAATTCGAAACATTATGATTTTCCAAATCCATGTGGATTATTTTCCTCGATAAGTATATTCCATACTAATGGATGACAAATAAACATCAGAACATTTTGAAATTTTGAATGAAAAATTATGACATATGACAATTGTGACATCTGTGTAAAAACTACTAGCCGTCATTCTGACACGGATCCTCATCTGCTTGCCAAGGCCAACAAAGTCACATGTCTGCTCGCGCCCTATAAGTACACACAAATAATTGAAATTGTTTCTCTTCTTTCGTTCTATAAGAAATTTTATCCTACTATTCTATTATGTTCAAAATTCTTCAAATTCATTGACGGTATTAACGGTATTTCTTAAGTATATATGTAATATTAACATATCTGTAATTTAAATATATAATTAATTAATAATACAATAATATATATTAAATGTACTCTTACCTCCCAGAAAAATCTGACACTGACACTTTGCATTTACATGTCAATTACAAAAATTTAAATATCGCAAATGTTTTTCGGGCAACGAGATTTATTACAACAGATTATTCTATATTATTATATACTATATCTCCAAACCTATACGAGATATAATAAAAAAATTAAATGTGTTAGATTGAGAATTTAATTATCTTTAATATTTGTAGTAACAAATTTTCAAAAAATAATATTTAGAATTTTTTTTTTTGAAACTACCACTTCCGGTTGTCCAATTGTTACCAGAACCTATTCAACTCTTCCCATTACTGTTAAATTGAGGAATCCGTAGTCAAACAGGTCTTTAGTCTTATAGAATTTGAGAAATCGTGTCTCCAACAACCTCACACATCCACACACACACACACAGACATCATTGTAAAAATGTTAAAATCGGATTCTATGGACCTTAAATCGTGCTTATTCAATAAATTCTGGGTATGAGACGTTTCGCTACGCTCACTCGTTAATTGTTGAGATCATTAATCGCCAATTAACACACGTGTTAGCTACAATATTTTTTCGTTGGCCGTATCTTACTTAAATGGAAAATCTAATTTTATTCCATGACAAATATTTTTGGGTTAGTAATGGTTGACCGAACGTCAAATTTTACGTCAGAAAATCAATAAGTTTTGTCATCAATTGTTTTCAGTGGGTGCGTTCAGTTTACTTAATCCTAGACGACACAAGCGGATTTTTATGTTATTTGAGGAATTTTATTCTTTCAAATTCATTTTAAAGGTATGCTACGTTATACCTAGCTAGTAAGTGTCAAAAGCATGATTTTTAATTCTGTCTACCTTTTTGCTACAACTTAGCGTTAGCAATATATGCTGTGTTCCATGTGGAGAACGCACCCAATAAATCGTTTATTAATAAAAAATCATGCATTAGTAGGGGTCATTAATGAATGATTTTCTATACATTAAGATAGCCTATTAATAAACGGTCGACGGAAAAATAACATTGTTGATAATCCCAACAGCTTTTGGAAATATGTAAATAATAAAAAATAATCCTCGAAATTACCATTGAAAATGTATTTAAATGACACTGAACTAAATACTGGCCCAGAAATAGTAAACGCATTCTCAATTTTTTTTAAAAGCGTATTTAATAATTCACCAGTTAATACGAATGATCTTAATTTTAATGCAAATAGCTGTACATATGATACTGTTAGATTAACTGAAATTTCAGAAATAGATATCTCAAATGCCATTAGAGCACAGAAAAACACCACCTCTGTTGGACCCGACAACATTCCAATTTATATTTTGAAAGGCTGCTGTGAAATTCTAATCAATCCACTATTAAAAATATTTAACTTATGCATTAAATCAAATACATTTCCTGACAAATGGAAATCAGCTAAAATTTGACCACTTTTCAAGTCCGGCGATAAAAATAACATTATTAATTACCGTCCCATATCATGCCTAAATTCTATTGCAAAGATCTTCGAGTATATCATTTCTAAACAAATCCAACCTCAATGTAAAAATTATATTAGTAAATGTCAACATGGCTTCGCTGAGAAGTGATCCACTGTAACAAATTTGATGAATTTTACTCACCACATATTTATGAATCTTTGGAAAATAAAAATCAAATGGACACAATATATACAGATTTCGCAAAAGCGTTTGACTCTGTAAACCATAAAATACTTTTATATAAATTGCAGTATATTGGTTTCTCAAATAATCTAATTTCCTTACTTGAGTCTTATTTGTGTAACAGAAATCAATTTGTTTACTGTCACGGCTTCACTTCCACAAATTTCTTTGTATCATCTGGCGTACCACAAGGCTCTGTACTTGGACCCCTTCTTTTTATTCTCTTTGTTAACGATATTGCATCAACTATTAAGTACTCTTATTGTTTAATGTACGCAGATGATTTTAAATTGTTTCGTGAAATTCGTCAGATTGAAGATTGTGAATTTTGCAAAAAGACTTAAACTCAATCTATGAATGGTCAATTCAAAATCAATTGCATTTCAACGTTCAAAAATGTCGAGCCATAACTTTCAGCAGAAAGCAGAATATTATTAATTATAATTACAGAATGAATAATATTATTTTAAATCGTACTGATATAATCAAAGATCTAGGCATATTATTTGATCCAAAGTTGAATATGACTATTCACATTGAAGAACTAATTAATAAATGCTTTAAAACCCTTGGTTTTATATGCTGCTCCACAATTGGTTTCACTAATATAATGTTGTTTTGTAGTCTTATTTAAAGCCTTAATAGTAAGTAAACTGGATTATTGCTGTACAATTTGGAATCCCAGTCAATTGTATCTGACTAATGATATTGAAATAATTCATAAAAAATATTTTCAAATATGTCAGCCTTAAATTACAATATCATAATCACGATGACAATTATCATATCCTATCGGCTAATTATAATTTAACTTCCCTTGAATGCCGCCGTAAAATACATATGCTGATGTTTTTATATAAAATTATAAATTATGTCATTTACGATGAGTATCTCCTATCTTAATTAAACTTAATTTCTATGTGACTAATTGCAACACTCGTTGTTACAATACTTTTGTAATAAATCAAAATAAAACGAACTATATCTATAACAACCCTGTAAGCAACATGTGTAGATTACATAATACTTATTGTACCAGATGGACTTTTCTCTCAGCATAGTAAAATTTAGAGCAATTATTAATTCCATTTTCAATTCTATAATGTAATAACGTTATTTTTTTTCTATGTTATATGTGTACTTAATTTTTTTTCTCTTTATATTAATTAAAATATATGTATATTTTTGTAGGATATATATGTTCTCATGTAAAATGTTAATCTTTTTGATATTATTCTGTAATTGGAACTCTGTTCTGTTCTGTTGAATAATAAAGCTTATTATTATTATTATATAATCACACATTTTTCATGTTTTAACTAATTTCATAAAAAGTATTTAGTACTTATACTGTAAGTAGCTAACAAAAAGTATTTAAAGTATTAATTTACTTAGTATTTAAAATACTTATTTTGCAAGTATTTAGTATTTAGTCCTTAAATAGTTTTTTTGAGTACTGGTCCCAGCTCTGTACCTTCAGTGAATTATGTTTATATTTTCACGACCTAATAAAAACATTATAATGGGTCAATCACATGGGATTTAAAGAACAAGTACTACTCCTTGCCTCCTTAGAATCGTAGTTTTACTTTGTTACAGGAAATACAGAACAAATTGTGCAAATCGTAAGACAATACTAAATCTATATAGTTATACAAAGAAATTATAAACTTTTAAAAAATTAAATCAACTGTGTAGAAGATCTAATATGTAATAATAGAAATGCAGCGAGCGATTTATAAATAACAAATAATATAAATAACACGATAGCCCAACAAGCAATGACGAATGACGAGGCGAGAATATATATATATATATATATATATATATATATATATATATATATATATATATATATATATATATATATATATATATATATATATATATATATATAGTAGTAATTTTGTGGGGAGTCAGTGAAAGGGAAATATTTTAGTTCTGGTTTATTTCATCAAGCTTTCGGATTTTATTTAATCCTTCTTCAAGGATGAATAATGTGAAGTTGTATTTTACAATAGTTTCGTTTATGAACATGAGAACATTAATACTAAACAGATTTGGTGAAATAATTAACCAGTTTATGGAAATTTGATTTCATCGTCCTTGATGAATATTGGAGATATTTTAATTGTGGTTTAAGCTGCCAGTACAAAACATGTGCTCTTCAACGTAGCATCCACAAACCAAATTTGTTTTCATAAAACTTAATTTTTTCGGCCCTTTTACACCAAAATTTTTATTAATTCTTGTTATCTACGTAATTCTGCTTAAATTATATTTAAAGAATAATATATTTCACCAAGTTAAACAATGAAGAACATTGTATACATATTTTTCGAAACTACGCATCAGGACTTTAAATAAAAAAAAAACTTTTCGGCCTACTACACCAAAATTTTGTCAAAATTATAAATCGTAATTCAGCTTAAACCACAATTAAAATATCTCCAATATTCATCAAGGACGATGAAATCAAATATCCATAAACTGGTTAATTATTTCACCAAATCTGTTTAGTATTAATGTTCTCATGTTCATAAACGAAACTATTGTAAAATACAACTTCACATTATTCATCCTGAAGAAGGATTAAATAAAATCCGAAAGCTTGATGAAATAAACCAGAACTAACTAAAATATTGCCCTTTCACTGACTCCCCACAAAATTACTACTACAGTTTATATCAGTGACGAACTTTCACCAATTATATATATATATATATATATATATATATATATATATATATATATATATATATATTGTCACAAGATCAGCACCTCGGGTGGCGAAAATTCCGCGCAAGGTTGGGCTCCGGACTAACAACAGTAGAGGAGGGTGTGGGTGTAAGTTTTCCTCTGGGATTAGTACCTCATAAAATCGGGAGGGCGCCAGGTGACCAATGGACGCTCAACCAGGGCTGGTCAATAAGTCTGCGGAGAGAAGGATAGATAGAAGGATGCGCAAAAATTTGAAAATTCAAACAAAAAGAACAAAATGTAATTTGAGTTGGCCACTATATTAAAATAAACATTTACTGTTAATAATAACACAGATAAATGGCGAAATAAATAATGGTAAACCTATAGTTTGACACAAAAAAAATTAGTCGGATCAACCCTAAATATATGCACAAATGCAGACTATAAATATATATATATATATATATATATATATATATATATATATATATATATATATATATATATATATCAAGATAAAGCAAAAATATAAAAAATAAATAAAGGACGCCGCGTAGAGCACTAGCCCGCCGACGCTAGTCGAGCGTTCAGGACGAGGCGTTAGCGAAAAGGTAGGAACGAAAATACGAACCGCGTGAGCCGTTGGTATACCAGCGCTTACGTCAGTTTTTCGACATTCTCTGTCGTAACCATGTAAAATACAAAAAAACCTGTCCTAAAGCTAAATCGGCGCACAACACGCTAAACAATGCGCAGCGTAAAATAAAAAGTAAAAACATGTACTAGAAAAATATTAAATTTAGCAGAGGTGATCAGACCTAACAAAAATTTATGCGTTCAAAAATAAATAAAATTTGGGACATTAAATCATATACAAAAAGCTTAAATGCCTAATTCAAGACGATGGTACAAAATGCGAACAATAAAAAGGGAAAAAATGAGCTTACGTCCCTAAGTGAGCTCTCCTGTCCGTAACTGGATCTATAGGATTGTAGCCGGTGGTTGCATGTAGCTAGTCCGTATAAGGCGGCGAAGAATGGCGTCTATCGGCTGCTTATAGGGGTATGAAAATACAAAAGGAACGCAAAATAGTGCCAACAATAAAATTCAAATGTAACAATATATATATACAGTAAAAATTTTGAAAGATGTCCGATCAAGATCATCTGTATCATGAACAAATTAACAAATTGGCATACATTTAACTCTTTCCTTTGAAAAGGCTATAAGCATGTGCGATAAGGATAGATATAATACGCTTGCCTTGCAAACATTCATATTGTTTCGATTGTTAGGACATTCCACTTTAAAACGATGCTCGTTGTTGATAATACTTTCACTGTAACGTAAGTTTATTTATTAATTCAGATACATTACCTTAATTCATAGCTGTACGAATAACGTTATTTTCGATTAGTATCACTGATACTGATATTGTGTCAGTATCTTATTTTTCACATATTTGGTTTTACATTTGCTAATAAACTTAACAGTCGACTTATTTTTGAATTTTGAATGCTTTTATTGTAACATATATTTTTATAATAATAAAATAACAGTAGTATCTTATGTACCCTCATAAAAACTAAGCAAACGACACTACTGAATTTGTGATAATGGGCGGAGAAAAAATCTGAATTCATACAATTCATAGACAACCTTGATCGGACATGTTTAAAATTTTTTACTGTATATATTATTGTCTTGAGTTTTAATTTACTTTTGCACACTACGAGTATTTTAAATCGTATTCTTGTAACATGTACTTAAACGACGTGGCATTTGTATTTTTTGAATTTTTTCGAATGCAATATATTATTATAATTCCAATTATTCATTCTCAGAGTTACAATATGTTAATATTTATAGGTATAGAATACTTATTAATATACTTATTACATACAAGGTGGCTGTCACTTTTCAATAACCAATATTGATTGAAGTCCTTCTTACAAAAATGATAGGGGTTGTTGCATGTGTCAAAATTAATTTGGTACTGTCATTAACAAAGATTGACACTAAGTTTTATATTACATCCTCGAAATATTTAAACAAAATGTATATTATATTGCTCAGGGGAGTTTTGTTAACTACCCTACCAAATATGGTTTTGATGCGGATTCTTCTTAATTAATAGAGCATATTACGTACTCAAATAATATTCTAACAGCCTAATATTTCAAAAAAAATTAACAAACAAATATTTAAACAAAATATACATCATATTATTCAGGGGAGTTGTGTGTTAACAATATTTTAATATTTTAACAACTAAACTCTCAAAAAATTATATATCATACCCTGAATATTTAAATAAAATGTACATCATTTTACTCAGTTGTGGTAACTACCCTACCAAACATGGTTGTGATACAGCTTCTCCTTAAATTGATAGGGGTCATTATATGTGCCAATAATATTTTAACATTCTATATTCTGAAAAAAATATATCTCATTCCCTGAATACGTAAACAAAATATACATTATATTGCTCAGGGGAATTGTGGTAACTACCCTACCACACATGGTTGTGATACGGCTTCTCCTTCTATTGATAGGGGATGTTATATATACTAATAATATTTTAACACTCTAAATTGTCAAAAATGTATCTCATCCCCTAAATAATTAAACAAAATATAGATTATACTACTCAGGAGGGTTGTGGTAACTACCCTACCACATTAGGTTGTGATACGGTTTCTCCTTAAATCGATACGGGATATTATATGTTACAATAATATTTTACCACGAAACTCTCAAAAAATTATATCTCATCTCCTGAATATTTAAACAAAATATACTTCATTTTACTTAGGTTAGTTATGTTAACTACCCTACCAAATATAGTTGTGATACGGCTTCTTCTTAAATTTATAGGGGATGTTATATGTTCCAATAATATTTTAACACCTTAAACTCTCAAAAATTTATATCTCAATCCCCGATTATTAACCAAATATACACTATATTACTCAGGGGAATTTTGTTAACTACATTACTAAATATGGTTGCGATATGGCTTCTCTTTAAATTGATAGTGGATGTTGCATACAAAAATGATATTTTAACACTCCAAATTATCAATAATTCATTTCTTACCCCTGAATATTTAAACACAATGTACAAATGTACATTATATTACTCAGGGATATTGAGTTAATTACCGTACCAAATATGGTTGTGATAGGGCTTCTCCTTAAATTGATAGAGGATGTTATATGTTCCAATAATATTTTAACTCACTAAACTTTCAAAAATATATATCTCATTCTCTGAATATTTAAATAATATACACTCTATTTTACTTAGGGGAGTTGTTTTAACTATCCTACCATATTTGGTTGTGATGTGGCTTCTCCTTAAATTAATAGTGGATGTTGTATGTTCCAATAATATTTTAAAACTCGTACCTCTCAAAAAATTATATCTCATCCCCTGAATATTTAAACAAAATGTACATTATATTAGTCAGGGGAGTTGTGTTAACTACCCTACCGAATATGGTTGTAATACGGCTTCTTCTTGAACAATACTGTTGATGTTCGTACTCGTAGTACATTTACAGTCAGGGCTATGCAACACTTGCTTCCAATCGAATCGGCAGCTGCGTATCGGCCGCTAGATTCACTCTAATGCTTATTTTTACAGAATTGTATTGTACTTGTCAGGTACCGGGTGAGACACGTATAGTGCGTGTGATGTGGCGCAGCACAGCACGTATTTTTGTAATCCTGTAGGTTTAAATACAACGGCGCAAATTGGCAACATGACGCTAAATGGCACGACTCACGTCTACTCGCGCTCGCGTGACGCTGTGGTTGAGGCACAGTTTCTCGTGCGACGCGTCTACGTACATAGGTTGTCGTCCGTGCATTGTTTTTACATTTACATGGCGTGTTGAATCATCCCATGTACTTCATCAAATTGTTTTCGATTCATTCGGAAGTAATTGGTGAAATCAGCATCACTCATCTTAGTTGTAGTTTTAAATTGTCCACTGCTTTTCCTTTCTGAAAGAATATACTTATTTGGTGATTTAAATTTCTTATTCATCAAGGAATAAAGTAAAACTTCGTCTTCAGCATCATTATCTGATTCTGATTCGGAACTTATGTTTAATAACAAATGTTTTCTTCGCGAGTTACACATTTTTGATTGGAGATGGTTTGCAAGTCACTTGTGGAAGCTTCCAAGCTGCGTCTCAATATGCGGATCACCACGCTACGCGTGTGGAACTTGCGCGTCGTGCCGCTCGTGTCATGTCACCTCACACGCTATACGTGTCTCAATATGCGCCTAGCCTAACACAAGGAACGCCAATAAAAATTATCAAAACCTACTTCTCTTCGCTGAGGGCTCCCAAATATGAAAATTATTTTTATCTTGTATGCTAGAGGCAGCACTATACGAATAGTAACTATGTATTCAAATGAACACGAACGATTTTGAGTATTTGGTTGCCATTATTGTTCTACTTCATCATTTCCAATGTCCATGATATCTTCAATACTTTCAGATTGAAAAATACAGGGATCTTGTGTATTTTATTCTTCTGCCTTCAGTAAATTATGTTTATATTTTCACGACCTAATAAAAACATTATAATGGGTCAATCACATGGATTATTTTTGAAGGATTTGAAAATAGTCAATTTAAAAAGAGAGTTGGAAGAACGGGAACTCGATATCTCTGGACAAAAGGCTACATTACACACGCGTTTACGAAGTGCCCTATCTGCAGAAGGATATTAAAAGAATTGAATAAACAAACAGAAAATTATAGAGTTCAAATTAATGATCTTGAGGTAGAATTAACAAATAATCAAGAGCAATTTAAAGCAAAAATGACAGCAGAAAATCAAGAAGTAAGGAAAGTAACTTCCGATATAAAGTCGGAAACTACTGAAATTAGAACTGAAATGCCAAGAAAAGACTAGGGAATACAATACCGGACGAAAATTTGAATGCCGGTTTTTCGGTATTTTTATCTTAAAAACCGGAATACCGGTATTATTTATTTATTTTATTTTTTTCTTTCTATATTACTTAAGATGACAAAAGTCCCAATTATAGAGTGAGAATAGAACGATACATACAAGAATTAGTAATAATATATAATAGTTCAACTTATCGTATTTGCCAAAAAAGAATAATAATAGTTAACGAGATTGAGAAAAAAAGTTAAGTAATTTACGTCGAAATTACAAAAAATGTCAATATTATTTAATTGTAAGGGAACAAATAGGAGTAACAGGGTTTTGTAGTTCATAGTTAGTTTTCGCTGTAGGTACAAAATTTTTGGAACTGAGGATAATGAAACCGAGAATTTTATATGAATTAGTGATAATATTATCATAGTGTTGAAAAAATTGACATTTCGGAACGAAAATGACACCTAAATCTCTATGATATGTAATACACAGAACAGTGTTATTCATATTATAGTTACTTAAGATATGTTTCTTTTATAGACGGTAAGATATAATTTTACATTTACTAGTATTGAATAATAAGTTACTAGAGAGTGACCAAGCTAGTATATTGTCAATATGATGCTGAAGTTTTAAACTGTCGTCAGTATTATTAGTAACAATATAGATTTTAATGTCATCGGCGTGTAACAAATAGTGCAAATGTTCAATGAATGTTGTAATGTCATTCATGAATAAAATGAAAAGAAATGGAGCAAGATTCAAGCCTTGAGGAATTCCTGAAGTGGCAAGGAATAGAGTAGATTTGAAATCATTATAATGAACGTACTTGTTTTTCGTGGATAGATAGGAAGATGTAAGTACTGATAAATTATTAGAGAATTCGAAGTTGTTTATTACCTTCTCTCAATAAGTATTTGATGGTCTACTTTATCGAACGCTTTACAAAAATCTGTGTAAATTATATCAATTTGTTCGTTAGTGCGAAATGTGTTGAATGTGAAATTAGTAAAACCAGAAAGATTAGTTGCAGGAGACCTTCCTTTCATGAAATCATACTGTTTTGCGGAAATTTATATATACAGGGTGTATCAAGATAATGGAACAGTGCCATTTATTCGTGAATATGAAAAGTTACACAAAAAAGTGATTAACATATTTTGTAAAGCATAGAGGGGGACACATTTTGACATAATTTTTATTATTTTAAAGCCAATGGTACTCAACTTATGGATAAATGTTAAAAAAATTTAAATGGCATTATATATTTTTTATTCACTAATTAAATAGAGAATTTTCTTCTGAATTCAACAATATAATTATATTATACCCTTACATTGCGAAAAATTTGATAAAAATTAATTGTTATCCATTATTACAATTAAGGTAATTTTCGTTACCTTTGTAATAATTAATTTAATAATGGCAGCAGATTTAACAAAAACTGATTTTATTTATTGATGCAAGACCCAGCAAAATGCATTCCTAGCATGCAATTTATTTGCAAAAAAATATCCTAATTTCGTAAGACTAACTAGTCTTTACGAGAAATAAAAAAAATAATAACGAAATTTGGAACGTTTCAAAAAAATAATATAGTACGTAATGACATACAAAAATGACACAAATTTTTCTTTTATTTTAATAGTTAAATGTTTGCCTGGCCTACTTAAAAAAAAAAAAATACTAACTTTGAATTAACTTTTATCAAATTTTTCGCAATGTAAGGGTATAATATAATTATATTGTTGAATTCAGAAGAAAATTCGCTATTTAATGAGTTAATAAAAAATATATGATGCCATTTAAAAAAGTATAACATTGATCGATAAGTTGAGTACCACTGGCTCTAAAATAATAATAGTTATATCAAAATGTGTCCCCCTCTATGCTTTATAAAATATCTTAATCACTTTTTTGTGTAACTTTTCATATTCACGAATAAATGGCACTGTTCCATTATCTTGATACACCCTGTATACAGGGTGATTGGTGAGGAAACGGCCATACTCGAGGAACGTGTTCAGGAGATCAAAATAAACAAAAAAAGTCATATAAACATGTGTCCGATTCTTAACCGTTACTGAGATATTAATTATTAATAGTAAGCTATTAACCGCGGAAAATAATAGTTCACATTTGTTTTTTGTGGTTGTCACATTCGGCTGTTATTGTTAGAAATAATATTTGGCATTTGTTTTTTGTGGCTGTCACATCCAGCTGTAAATGCATCGAAGTTGGCGGTGGTATTTTTGAAAATATTCTACATTGAATTGTTTTTCCTTCACTTGTATAGCATACTACATTATAATAAATGATTTGTTTCGTCATTGAGGTGCTGCTTTTATTATAATTTTTTAAGTGATCTCCGTAACGGTTAAGAATCGGACACATGTTTATATGACTTTTTTTGTTTATTTTGATCTCCTGAACACGTTCCTCGAGTATGGCCGTTTCCTCACCAATCACCCTGTATATATATATATATATATATATATATATATATATATATATATATATATATATATATACGAGGTGTGTTCAAAAACTATCGCGAATTTTGAATTTTCGCGGGTTACGTATATTCGAATTTCGATCTTTTTGTGGCTTTATGTTGGTACTCATGTCTCTCACTTATGTCGACAAGCTCGGCCATTTTGAATGTTCACTTACTTGTTGACAGCTGCTTTGCTTGCACGTGTTTTGGATCGTCTTCGATTTTTACCTATTGTGCTTATTCGTTAAAAACTGACTATGAATTTTTTGACCAAGACAATATCTTTCTTATCTAAAGGCGACGGAACGTAGAAAAAAATAATTCATTTAAAATTCTACGAGTAGAAATGAAATAACTTCTTTGATAAAAACATTTTATGACAATGACAAATTTTAAATGAATTATTTTTTTCTACGTTCCGTCGCCTTTAGATAAGAAAGATATTGTCTTGGTCAAAAAATTCATAGTCAGTTTTTAACGAATAAGCACAATAGGTAAAAATCGAAGACGATCCAAAACACGTGCAAGCAAAGCAGCTGTCAACAAGTAAGTGAACATTCAAAATGGCCGAGCTTGTCGACATAAGTGAGAGACATGAGTACCAACATAAAGCCACAAAAAGATCGAAATTCGAATATACGTAACCCGCGAAAATTCAAAATTCGCGATAGTTTTTGAACACACCTCGTATATTATATATATATATATATATATATATATATATATATATATATATATATATATATATATATATATATATATATATAAAGGGTTTTCCAATAAGAGGTATTATTTTCATATTCAAAGAAAAATGCCATTTTTTAATATAAATGATCGGATGTTTATTTCATTATAAAGAGGAAGATATGCCGTTAATAGTGGAAAATAACATCAGGCAAATGACCACCACGACCACGCTGACAGGACAATATCCTTTTCATGAACACCTCTTATTGGAAAACCCTTTATTTATTGGTACCACTCAATAGGATTGAAAAAATCTCAATTATTTTGGGTTGAGAAATACAAAATTACAAATCATTATAAACATATACAGAGCGAAAAGAGACGAAAAATACATATAAATATATGTGTTTATGTACAATTATAGTAATACTGAATTTGTATACAAAGACCTTTTAAAGGTGTTGAAGGTATCATTGAAAATATCAAGTTCTACTTTACATTCACATAGATTATAAATTCTACAAAGCATTCGAAGTGGGGCACAAAGTTTATAACTGGTTTTTACAAGATTAAGATTAAATGTACATTTCTGTTTGCTGATTCTAATGGGTAGTCGTGGAATATTGAAATTTATGAGACCCAAACTTGAAACATCATTAATTATATTATTCACAAGCTTATAAAGATATATGCATGACAATATATTGCGTCTTGTATATACAGAGATAAGGTTCAAATCGTCTAACGATGATATATAACTTGCCAATGAATTAAAGGAATGACAAAATTTTAGTGAACAATATTTAACAAACCCTTTTTTATCCGTTCAATATCATTAACATACTTATTGTATAATGGATTCCACACTGCAAAGCAATATTCAAGTTTGTTTCTGACAAACGAAAAATATAAGGACTTGAGAGTACTCAAATTACGAAAATGTCTTGAATTTCTTAAGATAAAACCTAAATTTCGAAAACTTGTATTAGTAATATACAAAACTTGTAAATTAAATTGTAATTTAGAATCAAAAATGACACCCAAATCCTTAATTTCCACGACTTTTTGTAAGGAGGCATTATACATGTAATATGTAGAATTCGAAAAACTATTTCTCATTGAAAATGTCATATGTTTACACATACTAAAATTGAACAATAAATGTGAGGATGAAGACCAATTCAGTAATCTGTCAATATCAGATTGTAATTCTGCCTGATCAGATAAAGAGTTAACAATTTAAAAAAAAAATTATGTCATCAGCATACAGTAGCAAGTTGGAATATTTTAGGCATCTAGTAATGTCGTTTATAAACAAGACAAAAAGTAATGGTACTAGACTTGAACCTTGCGGAACACCAGAGGAAGGAACAAAGTAATTTGATTTGTAGTTATTATATGATACATATTGTTGACGATTGCTAATATATGATATAATGAATAAAATCATTTCAGGGCAGAAGTTATATTATTTACTCAATTTATATAATAGTACTTCATGATTTACGGTGTCAAATGCTTTTGCGAAATCTGTGTAGATTACATCGACTTGGTTATTTTTATTCAAAGCATTAATTGCGGAGTTTGTAAAATTTATAAGATTTGTGGATGTGGATCTACCTTCTATAAAGCCATGGTTGATTAGGTGTAATAGCATTTTGTACTGAACGATAAATACATTATTTATAGATAA
This sequence comes from Harpalus rufipes, assembly GCA_951394225.1. NCBI lineage: Eukaryota > Metazoa > Arthropoda > Insecta > Coleoptera > Carabidae > Harpalus > Harpalus rufipes. The sequence goes on along the minus strand of OX596282.1, from coordinate 29,959,807 downwards.
TCCTTTCAAAACATTTGGAAATATTAGATAGTATAGAAATGGGTCTATAATTAGAAATATTATGTGCATCACTAGATTTGAAAATAGGACATAGAAGGAAGTTTTTAACATATATGGAAAAGTATATGTAGAAAGAGAAAGATTGAACAAAATGTATAATGGCTTGATAAATAATTCTTTACAACCTTTGAGAATATAGGCAGGAATATGATCTGGACCTGGTATGCAAGACACTTTTAGGCAATTGATTGAATGTCTAAGACCTATTATCTAAATTCATTTCCCCAGGAATACGAGATGACTGTTTTTTATTGTTTAAAAAAGTCCAAAAACATTGGGTATTTTTAGCAATGTTTTCCTCAATATTAATTATATAATTTTTGTGTGCTAGTTTTATGTCATTCTTTACTTTTGTTCTTAAGCTTTTAAATGTATTATAATAATATTCAATATTAATTTTTTTATAAAGTTTAAGGTACGTACTTCAAAATTAGCCTTTTTGAAATTATAGGTGTAATCAGTATTGAAAGACGCATTACAAGGTTGATGTTGTTGAGAATTGAAGACAACTGATAGAGTAGGATGATATTTGTCTTCTTTGGTTAAAGGAAAGGGATGACGTGCTACAGTACATTCGATATTAGATACAACAATATCAAGGATTCGTCCATCACTATTAGTGACAATTTTTTTTGTGAAGCATTCAGAAAATTACAGAAATTTTCAAATCTGGTGATGACATTACTTCTAAACCCATGACTATAATTGTCCATAAGAGAAGTTATATTCGGATTACCTACAATCATGATTTCATCATGTAACATAGAAGGGCATGATTCTAAACACTCATAAATCAAGTTGTACTGCTCTAATGTAACTGGTGGTGGAACATATATAACTACAATAATTAATGTTTTAGTTTTATTAATTTGTACCTTCACGCAAACAATATCAGCAGAGGAGTTAGTATTTATATCAAGATTTATTTTCGATGATTTATATTTGCAATTAACTGTATACAAAACACCGCCACCCCGGGATGTTCCTAATTTAGTATTATTTCTATCCTGCCTATGAACTACATATTTATCGGTATCAAAAATTTCACTACTGTATACTTCACCTTTTAGCCAGGTTTCCGTTAATGTAATAATGTCATAATTTTCAGACATAATATTTGTATAATTTGGTATTCAATCCTCGCACATTTTAATAGTATAATTCCATCCTAGAAATACATAAAATACAAGTAAAAGTTCAAAAATGATTGACAAAGAATAAAATATAATGATTTAAATATAATAAGGAAACAGTATAAGTAATTTCCTATAAATATTTAAAAAAAACCTAGACACTTATAATAAATAAATCCCAGCTGATACAAATTTAGCAAGGGACAAACTTAAACTGCTAACGTATAATAATCAAAGTTCAACATCCTTAAGGTTATACGAAATAATTCGAAAATGTACACGATAAATTCCGTATCACGTGCAATTAAACAAAAAGTTCAAAATTAAACGTAAAAAAAGTAAATGTATATTGCAGTTGCTCCATTATAAATTTTAACATTATAATATAGATAATGTATGAATACTAATAAACCATTTAAATATGAAATTATAATTTGTCAATATTATCTAGTACACTGCACCTTTTGATATTCCCATCCGATTTGTAAAAGATTGTACCATCAACTGACCACGTGTTTTTAAACTCAAACTTAGCAGCAACATTTTTCATTAGCTCGAGTCTTTTCTTTGTAAGATCTTCTTTAATTTTAATAGGGGTGCCTTTAAGTTTTGACCTGTACGTCATAACAAGAGCACGGAATTTATATGACGTGAATTTAACAATAATGGGTCGTGGGCGAGAACTTGAAGACACTGCACTTACTTTTTTCATTGTTCTTTTTTGACCTACTCTATGGCTCCTATCAATAGATTCCGATGACACTTCCAAGGAAAGATTCTTTTTCAGCAGGTTACACACTTTGTATTCGTTGTTTTCTTCAGGCTCTTCTGGAATACCAAATATTCTGACACAATTCCTCCTGGAATATTGCTCTAATCGATCGATTTGTTCGTGTAGAGTTTGATTTTCCTTCTCCATTTCATCAAGAATACCCTCGTAATATTGCTTTTGTTCCTCTAATTTTTTATCCACACACTCGAAAACTTTATTCACTAATTTGTCGATGAATTCATCGTGTTTTAGTATATTATTGATAACTTCTGTCACTATAGCGGAGAGATTTCGAGTCTGGGAACCCATTTTATTACGTTTGTTGTAAGAGATTCAACGGCACTGTATCAAACGTAGGAACAGCAAAAATTCACGTCTACTCGCGCTGAATGTTCATATTCATGTGATATATATATATATATATATATATATATATATATATATATATATATATATATATATATATATATATATATAAATAAATAACTTAACTGTTCGACAGAAACACGGGGTGCTATGTAAACTAAAATAACGTAAAGATATTTTACAGCTGATGAATTTTTTACACAGACTAAATCGGAACTAGACGCAGGATTAAGTGTGAATCTATAAGTTGAATTTATTACGTACAACATATAATGCACCGCCACCACACTTCTTGCCCACTCGGCCGAAGTCACGGTTAAGCTGAATTCATTACTGACCATTTCGGAATTACAAACAGAGTTAGTAAGCCAGTCTCACTTATTGCAATAAGATCAAATTTAGACGAACATGAGTTACTGTAAAAATCTTCTGACTTAGTATTCAAATCACGTACATTTTGATAGTAAATGTTTATTACAAAAAATAAATAAAATAAGCTGATATATTAAACATTTTATTTATATTATTACTTAATAAAATGAAATATTTACCTTAGCTTTTTGGCTCATTTCTGCTTCCAAAAATCACACTCACACAACACTCTTACAAGATACAAAAAGTAAGTAATTATAGTAGAATAAAAAAAATAAGAATAAAAAATAAAGCTATCTACTACGAATAAATAAAAAACCAAATAAACACAAACTTACTTAACCTATAAACTATAAAAAAATACTAAAAATTAAATATCTAAGAACTATATCTACACTACACAATACAGTATTCTACATAAACTAAAATTAAAGAATAAAAATAATACTTAAAATAATAAAATAAACTATTACTTTCTACACAACTCTTTCACTCAACTTCAACGTGCGTACCCTTGCTACAAACAAATGTCAAAATCCAACCGTCGTGAAACGAGTAACAAGTGTTTGGTATGACTTTGTTCGATGGAAATAGCGGCACTTCTATTTTCATCGCACAAAACACGTTTCATCGAACATCGCACAGAATCATGTTGGTGTGACATAGGCTTTATATGCGATGAGGAACTAAATTGACCCTAATATAATGAACACTATATTTAAATAATATGTTATACCGATTTTAAAACTACTTATCATAAATTTCGACAATAATTAAAGAAGTTATAGCTTCCGCAAAATAGAAAACACGCACAAAAATTTGTCGCACTACAGGAAAGTTTAGTAAAGGACAATTAAACCCATCAACGCAGTGAACTTTGTTCAAAGATATGACCATTACTAAAAACCAGACATAAAATTTCCTTATATTAAGCAAGATATAATTTTTTAAAATTTTGCGATAAATTTGTCAAATCTACACGCGTGACGATGATATAATGTTCAATTCGTTTTAAATATTTACTGAAGAATGTACTTTAAAATTATTTAGCTTTACAACTTCTTATTAATCACTAAGTATTTAACGTTTTTTTTATAAATTTGTTATATTTCGATTATGGTATTGACTACGCGGTGCAAATCTCAAGTTAAATTCGAAGAAATTCAATGTCTTTTACCGAGAAGTCAAATATCCAGATAAAACTCAGGCTGTAAGAGAATGGCCTATTCCAAAAGATAAACACGAGGTACGTAGCTTTCTCGGCCTATGCGCATATTACGGAAGAAAAAAAAACCCTTCATCTGGAGCAAGACACAACAATCGGCGTTTAATAATTTGAAAAATGCGCTGTGCAGTGCACCAATTTTAAGCAACCCCGTGCGGAATTTCAGTTTTGAAATTGAGACAGATGCGAGCAACTCAGTGCTACCCTTATAAAATGTATTTAGTATGCTAAAATTATAAAAGTCCGTGTAGTTAATAGATACTGAGAACTACGCCTGCGAAATTAATATGTTTGAATTATTACGGTTTAAAGATGCGCGGTCTACGTATATAGACCGCGCGACTAACGTAGGATTAATTCTCACAAATAAATTTAATTAATTAATTCTCACAAATAAATTTAAATTGGTCATGAATTTGGTAAAACCAGTTGTGATTTTTATTTATTGTATATTTTTTGTATTTTCGTCATATGTCTAAAGAATTATTTTATTTTGCTATAATTTTCATCTATTTGACTGAAACTGGGTGCATCAGTTAATATTCTAAAAATCTGATACATATTACATTTTTCAGCAATTGTTTTTATGTTTGTTAGCGAACAACCAAATTGTTCAGTATCTACGTATGTTTTGTAGCCTTCGCCTTCATTATAATTTCGAATACTCAAAAGTATTGCATTCTGCAATACTTTCCTCAACCATGCCTTCGCCTTCAATGCAATTTTGAATACTCAAAATATTGCATTCTGCAGTACTTCCCTAAATAAACCATGCCTTCGCCTTCATTGTAATTTCGAATACTCAAAATATTGCATTCTGCTGTACTTTCCTCAACCGGCATGGTTTCATTTCGAGTAAAAATAATATTTTAGCTTTTGGTGTCAAAAAAATATAGAGAAACAAAAAAAATTGTAACAATAAAAATTTTCCGCCTGAAATTAAATTTGACTTGTTTTTGCTCTAATCTTGTGTAATTTTAGTTGCCGAATTATTCGTAATAGCTAGTTTTTAAATGAATATAAATTTTTATTTATACTCATATATCAATTTACCCTATATTCGTATCCTGAAATGAAATTTCTTGAGGAATATTTCAAGATAAAATATTCCAAGAGCTTTTTTTACTCATATATGTTAAATTCAGTCTTCTACATTTAAGAAAAAAATTAACTATACGTTATTAAATTAACTTTAATAAATACCTAGATACATATAAATTACCGAAAATCGGTTACTTTAAATGTTGAGAAGTGAAGATTTGTTGTATGATGTTGATGTAATTATTTTCGGGTTTTTGCTAACCCACTAAGTTGGACATGCGTAATTTTATGCATGTATGTATTTTCTAAATTTTTAGATTTTTTGCGTTATGCACTAAAATGCATACGATTTTTAGTTCCAAAACGTTTACCCATTGTTGCGGCTGCGAGAAGCTAACACTGTCGCACAACACATGCACATTTAATACACATCAATTTATTTGGTCCACTGTAAATCTCAAGGAGAGATTGAGATTCCCTCCTCAATCTCAAGGGGAGTTTGAGAACTGCTGTAAACATATGTGCAACTGGTGTTCGTCTGTCAAAGAAATTTACTTATTTTTGAAAGATATATCACAAAGATAAATTGCAGAAGCAACAAAATCAGGATTACTATCTTCATTGCTAAAATACTAATAAAGTAGGTCTAGAAATTAGTAAGATTTAATACATAAAACAGTAAAAATATTTTGCCGAATTTGGCCAAGGTCAAAAACAAGCTAAGAAATTTACTCAGTCAGCGAGTAATATTCCAGTGACCGCCAAACTTTTTTTTTGTATAAAAAAATGGGTTTATTTGAAATGCAAAAATTACTAGATAAACTTAGAGAAGATATAAGACAAGACATAAAGAATGAAATTCAGGAAGTGATCAAACAAAATCAAAAACAATTTACTGAACTCAAAGAGGAAAACCGAGCTCTACAAAGAAAAATAAACCAACAGGACGAAAAAATAAAGACACTTGAGAGGGAAATAAAAAAGAAAAATTTAGTCTTGCACGGGCTTGAAGAGGAAGAAAACAACAGCGGCGGATTAGAATTATACTTAGTAGATTTTTTTGAGAAATACATGGAATTAAAAATAAACCGAAGCGATATGGAAGAGGCAAAGCGGATGGGAAATAAAGATAATGAAAGATCTAGACCTATACTTGTGAGCTTTACAACAGCAAAATTGCGAAACTTTGTTCTAAAAAATAGAAAGAATTTAAAAGGAAAAAATATATTCATATCGGAAGAATTCTCAAAGCAAGTAATAGAAGAAAGAAAGAAATTAATTCCTGAAATGAAGAAAATTAGATCGGAAGGTAAAATTTGTTATATTAATTATGATAAACTAGTTATTAAAGAAAATGAAACAAAAAACCAGAAGAAAAGAATACATTCTGAAGAGGAAATGAATGATCAACAAGGTAAAAAATCAAATGTAACAACAATAGAAGAAGTTAAATCAATAGTTGACAATATAGAGAAAAATCAAAGAATAAGATCAGCTTCATATAGTGGAATAGACCCATCAACTGGTAGAACAGCAGTAGATATAAGAAAATTTCTAAATACGAAAGAAAACAAATAGCAACTAACCACACAAATACAGAAACAAAACAATGAATTACTTAACTATAATAATAAAAATAATAATGGGCAAACGGAAACTGCGAACGTTCTCAAACTCCAAATTCTCCCAGAACGGTTGGTCCCCGCGGGAGATTACGACCAAACCTCCCTAAAAAATGAACTATATTGGCAGGACGAAATAAGAAAACATGCAAAGACCACATGGACAAGCAGTGCTCAGAATAGAGAAGAGTGGAAAAAACTGGGGGGGCCTTCGCCCAAGAGGGTTGAGTAAATTCCGTATTTGTGTATATATGTATAAAATTTGATTTATTATTTATTTTGGATTGTAAAAATATTTAAATATTATGGGATGTAACAGGAATTTGCTAAATATAGGCTATTATTATTATTATTATTATTAAATCTCAAGGACAGCTCGATGTTTCTCAAACACTCCGCTAGGGGCAGTAGTACACGAGACAAAAATATTTCCAATTTACGCCATGTAGGACATTCGTTGTACTAATCAATTTTTCAAATACATGTGCATGTTGACAAAGGTTCATTTTATGTTGATGTTATGTTATTTTTCTAAAAAAGTTCACAAATTGTGCAGAAATGCATGTTAAATATGCACAATTGAATTGATTATAATATTTAATAATTCAAAATTATATTATTGAACTAATATAGAGCCAACCTTTATCTTTTAATTACATTTTGGTTTATTATTTTATTTATTATAGTTTTAGTGTAAACTGGGGACGCGTATACCATGTTTTCAACATTCACGGCAGATGTACACAATGCTCTTAACGAGCCGAATACAATAACTCGTGTTTTATTGAACTTAAATCATTTCTGTAGTTAATCGATATATTGTTAATCGGTTCTCCTATTATGTAGTCGTGCATTACTAGACATTATATCTCTTAGCAACAGAAAAGATTTTTGATAGTCAACAAATCACTAATTACATTTTACACGTTGGTTTGGTTTCCACTGTCAAACTGATATTTCAAATCAATAATATTAGAGAAAAAAAATCAAATAAAAGTTAATCATTATTACGTATTCTACACTTTATGCGTAAAAATGATTTATTCTGTTTATTGACAAAATGTTTATTGAATATTTTCATTGTTCGGCAGTATATAGCACATCTAGCGGTTAGCGGAAAGTGATGTCACAGTGTAGTCTCTAAATGACAGTTGTCATATACCATTTTAAACATTATGGCTCATTAGTTAAGGTAGTTGCTACTCAAATACAATTAACGTTAACTTTTTGATGACATTAGCCAAGACAGACGACGAATTGTAATTATGAACCCCAATTTTTAATTTAACATTTCGTATGTCATGTATCAATTATATTTATTTATTTATTTAGTAAGTAACCCATCCATCCCACAGGATCAAGATCCCAATTACGGGGTGGATGCAAAATATATACAAATATACATACAATAATCAATGTTTCAACACAAAAAAATACGTAATGTAGATTAAACATAGAGAAAAAAAAAATGAAATAATGCTATAAGAACATATTTATCAATGCTTGCTTGAAGCGTCTTGGAGTTAAATGAAAAATATCTATTTCAACAGATAAACTATTAAAAATGTAACATAAATGCCTGATGGGCGATCTAGCTTCATAATTAGTACGTACAAATGCACATCTAAATGTATTCTTATTTCTTGATGGTAATCGTGGTATTATATTATAAACGTAATTTCAAATGTACAGATCATTATTTTACTGTGAAAATCTCGTCATGATTTATTGTAATCTCAAAATTATCAAATGACATTTGATGATATGTCAACAGAGAAGCCAAAAATGTGACCCGTAATGAATTACCTACAAAACCAACTGTGGCGCAAATTTTAACTATACTTCATTTCACGTAAGAAAATATCCTTGGTTTAGACAAAGATATGAATTCCGCCGTTTGATTGGTTAGAATATAAACCTAGTTTACAAAAATGAAAAATATATCACCTGTATAATGTCAATTATCAAATAAAATTGATAGAATTATGTAACGTGTAACCATGTTTTGTTATAATTTTTAATATTCAGGTCTTTTACATTTTTACAAAGAAAAATATTTATTATTGGCAAAGTTTGGTTCCACGAATTTAAATTATTTATTTAATGAATGTAAAAAACGGTCGGCTCTCAAGTGTCATCTACTATTTTCTTACGTGAAACGAAGTATAATCTACAGAGCGCAACAAATTAAAGTTATGTATCGTGTGTTAGGAATTTTTATTTTTAACTAAGAATTAAGATAAATTACTAATTATATTAATTATATTAATATTTGTTGACTGTCTCGGCTATCAGAATGTAAGCTCTGTAGCTACTATCTAACACGTATGAATATTTTTAAATTACTGCACCCCCTACAACCAGAGATATTTGCGAAAATGAAACGAAACAGTTTGTATACAGGGTGTATCTGGGACGACGAACCCCCCCTTAACTTTTTTATTATAAGGAATAGAAAAAAAATCTTCATATAAAAGAATTATCATAGTAAATATACTATTTTATGACAGGTACAGAGTTTTTTTTTTATAAAATCAGGTTTACATGATACGACTATCAACATTTATTTTTCTAATGGGAACCTAAAATTGTTTTACTAAAATAAAAACCGCCATTTTTTTCTCTTTTCAACGATGTATTACTTGTCATAAATGAATATGAAAAAAATCGAGAAAAAAGGATAATTGAGAAATATCAGAAACTATTTTTATTAAAATGTTCTAGGTGGCTATGCGAAATTAATGACAATAAATCAGATGTTTATTTGTTACCTGTTTCACGTGGTTTGTTAAAGTAACTGGAAAATGTTCATACACACCACATTCAACGTTTGAATTTCTGCATAAGAGAGCAGGGTCGTAATTTCGAGCAATTATTTTAAGTTGTTTTACTTTATTACATTTGTAAATTTACGTTGTGGTTATTTTACCTGCTTACATTTTGTTTCATTTCGCATAGCCACCTAGAACATTTGAATAAAAATAGTTTCTGATATTTCTCAATTATCTTATTTTTTCGATTTTTTTCATATTCCTTTATGACAAGTAATACATCGTTAAAAAGAGACAAAAATGGCGGTTTTTATTTTAGTAAAACAATTTTAGGTTCCCATTTGAAAAATAAGAGTTGATAGTCGTATCATGTAAACCTGACTTTATAAAAAAATTCTGTACCTGTCATCAAATAGTATATTTACTATGATAAAACTTTTATATGAAGAATTTTTTTCTGTTCCTTATAATAAGAAAGTTAAGGGGGGGTTCGTCTTCCCAGACACATCCTGTATATGCAACATATACTTTTACGGGAAAAATATATTTCCGTCAACCTAAATTAACATTTTGTTGTATGTATGTATATAGTGATTACGCGAGATTGAACCATCAATTAACTGTGTTAGTAAGCGAGATAGCGATTATCTTCAAATAATCAAATTTACTATAGACAATATGGGCAATAAGATGTCGTATCAAGAAGCGGTCTGTTACTTCCGGTTCCGGAGTATGTGATACCAACTTTGAAATTTCAAATGGAACATACTATATTTTTCTATATTTTTGAAAAGTACATAAAAGTTACTTTACATTGGTAGTAAATTAGTAGTACGTTGTATTATTAAAAAATTATATGGCGGGCGTTTGAAATATGAATATATTGAATGAAAAAAAAAATCAAGTGTGTGAGATTTATGGTTTTTTGTTCATAGATGATGATATTTTTTGAGATAAATTCATTTATATGACGTAACCTAGGCAACAAATCCAATAATACAAAATTCCACACTTTCTTGACTTACTTCGTATGATATTTAAAACGTTCGCCATTTTACTTATTAATAATACAACGTCCTACTTGTTTACTATCATTGTAAAGCAAATTTTGTGTACTTTTCAAAAATACAGTAAAATATAGTATGTTTTATTTGAAATTTCAAAGTTGGTATCACATATTCCGGAAACGGAAGTAACAGAACGCTTCTTGATCCGACATCTTATTGCCCATATTGCCTATAGTCAATTTTCTTATTTGTAGATAATTGCTATCTTGCTTAATAACGGAGATAATTTCCGGTTCATTCTCGCATGATCACCCTGTATAACATTTAAAAATCTGCTGTGGCCATTACAATAACATTCCATTAATTCTATGTATTCTCATTGTAAAAATTTCATACAGAAAGTTCCTTGAAAAAGATTCAATATCTTCAGTAAAATTATAACACAAACATGCTATATTAATTGCACTTGACACTGACATCTGTAAATTAGAATTATTTGAATATATTAGCAGTTTCCATGGTTATAGCATAGCTGGCTGATTTATGAAATTTAATCTCTTTAGAATTTTTATACTCTAAGGGCCGGTTTTATAAAGAATAGTATTTTATGCAACATGTGTATAAAGTGCAATTTTTTACGAGTGGTAAGCTTACACACACGATATAAGTGAGTATTGAAATTCCAGGCGTAAAAAATGCTTTATACATAAGTTGCATACATAATTTTTGCACCACCATTACCATTAATTATTTAAAAATATTGCAAAAAAAAATCAAATTTCAAAACAAGAACGATATAAAAAATAGCATTTTGTACCACCTACTTATTTTCTATATTCATCATTGTAACTAAGTAATCACTAAAAAGTAAACGAACCGTAGAAAAATTGACGGTATTGTGGAATTGTCTAATTTTGCGTTATTTTGCAATTAATTACGTAAAATAAGTGAAGGTGAAAGTGATAACGAAGAACTAGGTATCTAATGCTCCAACAGAAATTCATGAAGAAGCAAACATTGTTGTTTCGAATATGCTACCGGAGTATCAAAATCTTTGTATGAGAAATAATATATTTTTTTATGAACCGGTGTAGTCAGAAAAATGTGAATAATATAACGGTAAACGTGGTCTTGGCTTATTTCTTGGAAAAGGCGAAAGTGTTTAAATCATGATCACGATACTCAATGGTGAAAGCAACTTTGAGAATTAAAAATAACATAGACATTGGTAGTTTTACCAAGTTAAAATCATTTTTAAAAAGACAATCAGTGGGATATAGTACAAAAATACACTGTATTCAAAATAAATGAAGTCAATAAATTCTTACTAGAAGTCTCGGATGAGCAATAGTTGCTAATGAACTCATAATGGGATTAGCTGGTGCATGCCGACGGGAAGAACTGTATAAAATGAGATTGGATGATATAGACGATAGGGACTCCATATTAATAGTGAGAATACCTGATTCAAAAACTAATATTCAACGTACGTTCACAGTAATTAGTGAAATAAGTAATGGTATCAATCCAATTGACATATATAATAAAAATACATTCGATTATGCCGAAATCACGTAAGTCGTCGTTGATTATTTTGCCATATAGAGCTGGTAAATGTGCGGTGCAGCTCATAGGTATTAATTAATTCTTTAAGAAACCTTCTCTCATAGCCCGATACCATTATATAGGTCATAGTTTCAAAGGGTCATCCGCAACCCTGTTAGCTTAATCAGAAGCTGATATTATTAGAGTTAAGCGTCGTGGAGGCTGGAGTTCTCAAACTGTACCGGAAGGATATATAAACGACTCTATTGAAGAAAAATTGACATTTCTCATTGCATCAAATTATGATTGTTAAAAACGACCATGGAGAAAATTCATCGATTAGTATGAATGTAACAAATAATGCTCATACCAAATAATATTGTGCACCTTCTACGGCTATTAAGAGCACAGTCCACATTGTTTACAATTCGCTCTCAAAATAATCTAGTTTCTATGTTTAATTTATACATAATAAGTAATGATAATACAGCCTATGACATATCCATTCGGACAAAAACCTCCTCCATTTCCGTCCATAATTTTCGATCCCTTGCATTCCTCGACCACAGCTTTCCCGCGGATTTGTTAATGTCGTCCTCCCACCTCTTCGGTTGTTTTCCTCTGTTTCTTTTCTTGTCCCATGGAATCCAGCTGGTCGTCCTTGTGGTTTATCTATTGTCTTTGATTCTTTGGATATGTCCAGCCCAGCGGCATTTTAATTTCTTGACTGTCTCTTGTTTGTCGTTGATTTTGGACTTTTCGTTCCATCTTTCTTAATTTATGGATGTCTTTTTTGGCATAGGACCAAATATTTGCCTTTTACGGAGGCTCCAAAATTTTCTCCATCCTAAGTTTATTTTTCTTTAAATTTCTACACGATTCTTTGAAGTTTATTAGTTTCCCTAATAAACATTTTCTTTTGCATACTCTATTTCAGCGCAGTTTAGTCGACTATTCGTGTGAGGCCCATTTGATATAGTTTTGGTTTTAGAAAGGTTTATTTTCAGTCCTGATTCTACACTGGCTTGTATTAGTTCCGATATCATTTCCCTTAGATCTTCTTCTGAGTTCAAGACGAGGACGACGTCATCTACAAAACGCAAATTTGTTAAATATTTTCCATCTATTTCTATACCTTTTTCTTCCCATTTCCGATTTCGGAATATTGACTCTAACGCACTTGAAAACAAAATAGGCGATAATGGATCGTCCTAACGAACACCTTTTTACCTCCCGCTAACCTTTGTAAAGGAGGTATAGGGATCGTGCTAAAAATCGCATATCGAAATTTTGGTAAATGACCACGTTTTAAGCTCCCTATAATCCAATTTTAACATTTAACACGGTGATATCTGTAGGTGTGTATGTGTGTGCATGTGTGTATGTTTTTGTGGATGTGTGTGTGTGTGTGTGTGAATCTTCTGGGCGCTCTAACTCAATTACTATCATTCAGAAAGTTTTGAAACCATATATTTCTACCTTATTCTAATATAGAAAGAAGCCATTAGATTTTGGTGTCAATCGGATAACCGGAAATGGCAGTTTACTTGAAGCTCAAAATAGTTTTTCTTCAAAAAATACCTGTAAATGTTATTGTTTCGCAATTTGTTATAATAAAAATTAAAAATTATTCCATTTTCTTCAGGTTTGCATTAATACTTTTTCTATATATTTTATGGATAAATTTATAAAGTAATATAAAAATTATATCTCGGAGCTTTATACACAACTCTATAGTTACACAGTTCAGCACAAATATATGTAGAAAACTGTACAATGTACAAATATTATTAATATTATTCAAATATATGTAATTGACAAATAAATGTCACTGTCAAAAAGTAACCATTTCAAACTAATAATAGTAACGTTTTAAAAAGAAAATTGTAAATAATGATAATAATAATAATAATTCTTTATTGTATATCAACTTTTACAAGTTATTATAATATGATAATGGGGGTGAGTCAATATATCGTAAATTTTGTAACATTTCATTTGTCAACGTTGTATTGATGAATATGAGATTATGAAATGGACGCACACAATCTTCCATACCTTATCCAGGATTCGAACCCAGAACCGCTGGCACGTGAAGCTAGTACGTTATCACCAAGCCACCTCAGTCGGTGAGAATTGTAAATAGAACAATAGTTATAAGGAAAAGAACTTAATATACATAATTTCAAATTAATAATAGTATCGTTTTGAAACGAAAATTATAAAGAGAACAATAGTTATATGGAAAGGAACTTAATATACACAATTTCAAGGTTTAGTAAATATACAAGTATGTATTTAAATAAAAAATAAATATATTATCACGGCGTATTACCCATTGCTGGGTGTGCTAATCTGCATTGTACACAGATTTCGGTAATGATGGTGGCATTTACCTATATATTGCGGGCGTTTTCCAAGCATCACCTCATTGCTGGCGTGGAGAGTGCAACACAGGGGACAATTTTGTGCCATTTAAAATTCGAAATATTTGGGGTTGATCGGATCAGGTTCCCCAAATTCGCAACCAGACATCAGGCACGCGGCAACGAGACCCCATAGGTATGTATTTAAATTAATAAAAATTAAATGGCGGGAGGTATTGAGTTGTTCACATCAGATTTTTTAATTTCGAATTGTCCTTGTTCATGAAGAGCAATAGTTGCTGTATTTCCGTCATATATTTTCTCTATAATTGTTACATATATTTTAACTATTCCTTGCCTTTCCAATGCATGGATCAAAAACATTCTTTGTGTTTTTGGATAATTTGGCATAAAGACTTCAGGTGGTCGGTGATTGAATAGTGTTTTCTGCGTGAAAAATATGACTTTTTTTGTCAGTTATTTTGGTAGCGCTTCTCGCTAAACAATTGAAATTTCACATTTTGATAGTTTGTATATTATCTATATGTTGTCTAATGTATATATTATACGCTTATAGATCTTCCAAACGTGTTTGCAATGGTTTTATAGACCTATAAGAGCACCGAAATAGAAAAATATCTTTATAAAACCAGCCTATGTCTATTGATTATGAAGAAAAAAGTGTAATGGGACATTATGGAGAATAAAATATTCTTTAACATTTATAATAACATAAAATGGAAGAAAATTATATTTAACTGAGTTTTGTCAAGAAGAACTGTTGAGAACTCCAAATGAGGGTACTTCCGGTTTACCAATTATAACACATATCTAATCAACTCTTCATGTGGATACCACGCAAAAGAATACGAAAGAAATATAATTTTCAGAATTGTAGTATTGGAGTTATCGACGGAGAAAATTTCGTCACACACACATACACAAACACACACACACATCCACATATACACACAGATACAGACATCATTGTAAAAATAGAATTTAGGCACCCGAAACCTGCTTATTTATTAAAAACTCACCATCGAATTTCTTGACCAAAGACTGCACCTTTCTAACAACTAAAGGTGACAGAAGGTAAAAAGTTGGTCTGACGATCTGACTTACGGGCCCTTGTACCCTGTCAGCCTATTACAACATAGTTATTATAAAATTGAATACTCGTATGTCATATAAAATAAGTCGTCTTTTTGATATGAGATAAAATATTTTATTGAGAAAGTACGAGTATTTACTTTAAAAATATTAGTATAGTTCATCCAGGGATCATGTTCCGAAGACTCGTTATCGTTTTATTATGGGTTCACAATAGCTAAAACCGCAATGCCAAAATATTTCGGTCCGTACAGTCGACCAGTTCAGTATTTGCAATGCTGGTATATATTTTACGCCCAGTATTCGACTGTAGACCAAGACTGCACTTTTCAGATTTTCTAAACCGATTACCAGGGCTGTATTTGCTAATATTTAAAATTTTAATGCGTTAATCTTTTGAACTTAGAATTTCCCTAATTTTCTTATAGCTTATTATAAGGTCTGTGAACTTGTCTCCAAAGGATTATAAAACCGTTGTTTGTGGCTATGTAGGTATATAAATAGGTGGTGATTTTAATTATTTTCACTTGTCATTTGTACCTCCTAACTAGTGTACGAAGGCTGAAAGTGTTTTTTTTTTTGTTAAATTAAATTCAACAGTCAACAACGTTAACAATGTTTCGCCCGTGGGAAGAAAACGAAGAATTAGAAAGTGCTAGTCAAAGTGTATTACCATCGCCTAATATATTTAAACCTTTTTTGCACGAACATGGACAACAAATCGTGTTGAATGTTTACAATGGACTTTTGGAGGAATATGAAGAATCAGTTGCTCTTAAGAAAACTTGCCAACTAACAAAGGTATGTGATAAAACTGTTAAAAAAATTATCAGAATAGGTGGTCCGGTACCTAAAAGAGTTCGAAAAGATTCAGATACTGACAAAATAAATGATTTTACGAAACAATATATAGTACGAACAATACATAATTCTTATGCTAATAATATTGTTCACACATTATCATCTTTACATACAACGTTAAGAAAAGATATTTCTTTTGTACCTTCTCGATCATACCTACATCAGTGTTTAAAGAAAATGGGTTTTGTTTACAAAAAATTAGATCAAAGACAAGCAGTACTAGAACAACCGCGAATAGTTGAGTTACGGCACAAATATTTAAATAAAATTAAATCGTACCGCGAAGCAGGGAAAAATATTGTCTATCTAGATGAAACAATGTTAGATCAAAAAATGTATCACCACAATTAAATTCTAGTGTAGTTCAATTAGTCAGGGAAGAAGTTGAAAATATTGGCCAGCAACAATGGAGTAAATGTATTCAACATATCATAAAAGAAGAAAATAAATTTATATCACTTTACAAAGACGTGAATCCATTAATTATATCTTTAAGGGATTCAGATATGTCCGATAACAATTC
Source organism: Harpalus rufipes (assembly GCA_951394225.1). Taxonomy (NCBI): domain Eukaryota; kingdom Metazoa; phylum Arthropoda; class Insecta; order Coleoptera; family Carabidae; genus Harpalus; species Harpalus rufipes. Next base: position 29,943,030 of record OX596282.1, on the reverse strand, counting down.
TGAAGACGAGGACGAGTGCACGATGTCCGAATAAATATTCATATATTTTTTTAAATGACATGTGTTTATAGGCCTCTTGGGGAAATCGCCACTATAAACAAAGATTAACGGTCCGCAATTAGTACCTCCTGGGTGGTCACGGAAATCTGATTATACAATATATTTTTTAAAACAGTTAAATATTAAACAATTTTTTTTTACTGTTTTGAAAAGTAAAATGTGTGAAATGAAATATTTCAAACCCCTACTCAAATTTTTCATTACAGCCCTGGCACATGCCAGGCTATTGTGACCCTCTATTGTACTGCCGTAATAAAACGATAACGAGTCTTCGGAACATGATCCCTGGATGAACTATAAAATATTTCACTATATAAATAAAAATAATATTTTTTCTAAACTCCGGGCCCTTTGGCAGAGGCTGGGGCTCGGGTCATTTATACCTCCTGCACCCGGCTCTCGTCAACTACATTAACTGCATCCCAAAATTAATGGTTGGTCTGATACTAATGGATCGATTCTGTTCACATCTGTAAGTTTTACATATCTGTAAAAAAGTGACAAAAATACATCTATTCTGTTGAGTAATATAAAGTTATATATAAGAGTGGCAGCTTTTGTTGCGATTTAGTTCATTATTTACAAATTTACAGATCTGTAAAACTTGCAAATGTGAACAGAATCTCTTCAACAAATATCAGCTGTAGGATATTGAGATAATAATTCAAGTCACAAGTGTACAGCAGTTTTATTCGCTTATGACAACACATAATACATGGATGAGAAGGAAGAATTATTCAGAATACATTTTTTACTTTTATACCTACTCAACAGGAGTGGGAGCTGTACAGTGTACCAACATAGTGTACTTTAGTACCCTATTTACAATATGTTATACTCCCCTCACTATCTAAATGATCTACATATTAACATTTCAAAATTTAATTAGCATACACACTAAGAAATTTTGTGTTAAATTCAACACAAAAATTATTCTATATAGGTCCACAAATAATAGTGTGAAAAATACCAATGAAGCTTTTGGTAAAAATATACCAATAAAACTGGTTAAAAAATTAACACTTAAGTTTGATTACTTTTACTCAGATGAATGAAGATTGTTCATTAGTTTTGGTAGAAATTCACTAAAATATTATGTAATATTACAGAAATATGTGTTAAAATTTTACTAATATCTGTGTTAAAGTACACACATTCTTATGAAATAAAAAACTATGTTTTGTATAAAACTCACATTTTAGTGTAATTATCAACACTAACATAAGTGTTATATTCACATTTATGTGTATTTTAATAATCAAAAAACAAACTTTTGTGTTTAATTTAACGAAATTTTTAGAACATTAATACGCGAAAATGTGTTGATTGCCAATATTGGTTTACTTGGGTGTAAAATAAAAATAAATAGTAATTTATGAAATTCATTTATTGTTGTTACAATGTAACCAATATAAGAAATATTGTGCAGACACATGTATCATACATAAAAATACGTTACTTAACTATGTAACTACTTTTACATATACAGTTTTTGGTACAATATAATTTTTATTGTTAACTTTACACAATTCTAAAGGTCCTTTATAAAACAGTAGTTGTAAATCCACTATGTTATTTTGAACAACATTTTCACTTATAGTGTACACATGTAAGTTTTCATCAAAATAATTTGTACTCCAAGGTTTCGCAATAAAAAATATTGTATTCTCCAGTGATATAATATTAATTATTATTAGTTACGAACAACGCACTGACTCGCACTAGGTTTTGCGTAGTAGTATACTGATTAGTTTAAACGTGTAGAGACTTATACACCAGTGCGGATAAAATAATTATTTCAATACAGATACGTATAGAAATACACAATATTTTGTAAAATAACAAATATAAAAGCTTAAATACCACAAGGTTGTAATACAAATACAAAATAATTGGTTTTTGTCCATAATTTTACTATATTAGGAGTTATTGTTTCAAAATTTGTGTGATGCAGGTATTTTTAACACGTATAAATTTCTACCAAAATTCTTTTTTAACCAATTATAGTGTGGAATTTAACACCAAACATAAATACCCACCCGTTTTGGTGATTTTAGCACTCCAAATTTTTTTAGTGTGTAGCCAAAACGATCAGGGGGTTTTACATTTCTTTTTCTATCAGTTTGTACTTCGGGTGTAGCTCTTTCTAAATTTTCATTATTATCATTTTCCAATGAAATTTCAGAATTAATTGTGGGTGGCAAATTGTTCAATAAATATTTTAATAATTGATTAACATGTTTTTTCCACGTCACGTTTAACCTTTGCAACATATGTAGTTTTACTTAAATTTTTTGCAATTTTTGCTTGAATCTAACTAGGTTTGGGTATAATTTTGTAATCTCTAGCTAACAGTATCTCGCCAACCGCAAATTGAATTTTCCGTCGGCCTCTAAAGTAACGTTTCTGTCCACTTTGAGCTTTCTGAACATTGTACTCTACTTTGTTATTATTATTATAATTATTTGGTAATATCAGAGAAAATCTGTGTCTTAATTTTCTACCAAACAACAGTTTTGCTGGCGGAACTCCGGTTGTACTGTGTAATATATTCCGATACTCATACAGAAAATTATTTAGAGCATGATTTATATTCTGTTCTTTATTATATAGAGACTTTTTTAAAGCTGATTTTACTAATTTCACCAAATTATCAGCAGCTCCATTTGATTGTGCATGGTACGGTAATTTTATTTTTAGACAAAAATCGCTGGAATTCATTTGATTCAAATTGTCTTGCGTTATCTGATACTAAACTAATTGTTAATCCATTCCGTGTAAATGTTTCCCGCAGTTTGTCCATAGTTAACTGAGCAGTCATCGTGCTAGTTACAAAAACTTGCACCCATTTAATGTGTGCATCCATAATAATTAAAAAATATTTATTTATGATTTCCATATAATCTATATGAATACGCTCGAAGGGTGAATTTGGCCATTTCCACAGTTGTAATTCTAATTGTGGCGGTTTGAGCAGCAAGCTTTATATGCTTCAGTTATTCTTTCAATATCAGCATTTAATTTCGGCCACCAAAAATATGAACGTTCAAGACATTTCATTTTCACAATTCCCAAATGAGAAGTATGTAAAGATGATAACATTAATTTTCGTAATTTGAATGGAATGACAATACGATTGTTCCAAAACAGACAATTATTTTCACATATTAATTCATTTTTGTATTTATGAAATTGTTTGATTTCATCATCTATTTCGCTATTTTTCGATCAGCCGTTTTGGACGTAATTTAAAACTTTACTTATTTCTTTGTCCTTTTCAGTCTCCTGAACAATTAATTCAAAATTTAAATTTATTTCCTTAGTATTTAAAAAATTAAAATAATTTCTTCCCAAATTTCGGAATTTATATTCATCGGTTCTGGCAATCGTGACAGATAGTCAGCAATATTATTCGCGGATTTTATGTATTTAATGTCGCATTTATAATTTGATAGTATTATGGCCCAATGTCTTAATATCTTTGCTGAATATTCAGGTATACTCTTTTTAGGCTATTGAAATATGTGCTTTATTATCTGTAATTAATTTAAACGTATTACCGCATAAATACTGGTGAAATTTACAAATGTCAAAAATTACAGCCAAACCTTTTTTTCAACTTGCGGCAATTTACGTTTTCTGTCACATAATGTTCTGGATGCATACGCCAATGGGCGTTCTATGTTAGATGGATAAATATGACAGAATTGCACCAATTCCTTTTCACTAGCGTCTACTATTAGTTTTAAAGAAATTTTTGGGTCGTAATATGCCAATTTTAGTATGATACTAATTTTTCTTTAGCTAATTCAAAAAAATGTTGACAATTTGAATCCCAATACCAGACACTATCTTTACGCACGAGATTATACAGAGGTGCTAAAATAGCAGCTAAATTTATCACAAATTTACTATAATAATTTACTATACCATTAAATGATTGTAATTGAGTAATATTATCTGGAACTGGAGCTTTTTCAATTGCTCTATTTTTTTCGGTACAAGTATGAATTTCATTTTTATCAATACATTTAATCATTTAATTTTAAACCGCAGTTTAACAATTTTTGAAAAACCAATTTTAAATTATTTATATGTTTAGTTTTATCTTTACCCGTTACCAAGATGTCGTCCAAGGAACATATGGTCCCTGGTATTCCCTGCAAAACAGCCTCGATGATTTTTTGGAATTTAGTCGGTGCGGTATTTACACCATACTTCAAACAGTTGTATTTGTAGAGTCCTTTATGGGTTGAAATGGTCAACAGTTCCTTAGAGGTCTCGTTCAATTCAGTCTGCTGATAGGCTTAGGCAAGATCGATTTTTGAGAAGCATTCTTCTCCCTACAACTGGTTAAATAATTCATCAATTTTTGGTAATGGATAATGTTCCATTTCTATATGAGGATTTACAGTAATTTTAATAATAATAATAACAGTACAATAGGGGTAGTCCATGCACTAAAATCTGCGGGTGTTATAACCCCTAAATGTTTTAATCTAACTAATTAATTTTCAACCTTTTGCTTCAGAATGAAGGGCAATGGTCTAGGTCCTACAAACTTAATTAAGTTTTAGTGAAATTTTACCTTTAGCAAATTTACCGAATCCTGGCTTAAATGATTGTTTATATCCATTTAATAAATTCTTAATTGCCGGACAGTTATTGTTCACAAAATTTAATTGATTTTTATTATCTATTCCTAAATTAAATAGTGACATGAAATGTGTGAGTGAACCTCTATTTTTAATAATAGTTCAATCTATTTTTCTGACTAATTTTCATTTTAACCGTAACATTAATTTTACTGTTTTTGTAATCATAAAAGTACTTATTCGAACATTTAAGGATTTGAGGAAATTTTTGATCGGATATGGCCGATATTTGAGCTCCTAAATCAATTTGAAATTGTAATGGAGTATGTTGAATTTTGATATTTTAAATGATTGCCAAATTATTTAATAATGATAATAAAATAAAAATCTAGTATGACAGAGATATATATATATATATATATATATATATATATATATATATATATATATATTTGTTTTTGATATAGATTGATTGAATGACTGAAATGTCATTAAAAAAAGATTTTGTAAAATAAATAATTTTTGACTTTTTTGTAAACTGGTTGATTTATTGTGGCAGTGCCTTCAACCTTCAGGTCTTCATCACTGCATATTTTACAATAATATTATTTACTTCACCCTGCGCAATGATTGGTTCTAAATTTGAAAAATTATCTTCATTTATGTGAAATATAGAATTCGGATTCGTGTTTTCCAGAATTTACTTTATGACTATGCTTGGCTGAACGACTAGGTTTTAAATTATTACAATTGGAAGCAATGTGTCCCTTTTCGTGACATTTAAAACAAGAAATACTTTTGAAAAAACACTTGTGAGTAATTGGTCTTGCCGCATCTTTCGCACTTATGAGCGTGCGTATTTGAACTGCTTGCTCCGCTGGGCTGAGGGGGAAGGCGAGTGTTTCTTTCAACCTCGTATGAGTCGCATGTGGTTTTTAGACTGGCATCGACTGGTTCCTTCTTGACTCCGGCTGCATCCACGGCTGACCCTGAATTGAATCTCCGAGTGAATTCCTTGGTTAGTACAATCTCCCTCGCACGCGAAAAAGTGATGTCTTTCCCTTCTTCGATTAGTCTGTTCATTTAACGTCCTAGTTAATTTTGTGTAACTTCTGGTTCATCAGGTAAACACATTGTACATTAATTTGTGTGCACTGTCATTTAAAACATTTAGTAGTATTGCTCGATTTCTACTTTCGATAGTTATCTCGCTTGCCAAAAAATAATTTTCGACATGTGCTTTGAAAAGTGTCCTGTTATCGAAATCTGGGTTACATTCGCATAGATGACCTGTCTCCGGCATTTTATTAATTATTTTAATTTATTATATATATATATATATATATATATATATATATATATATATATATATATATATATACACTGACCGGCACGGAAAACGGGCCATTTTTTTTTTAAGAAATAAATGCTAATTTCTTTTTATTTGAGTACGTATTACAAAATGTTACCATTGCTATATGTTCATTAGGCTTCCTTGAAGTCACATACATTACAAACTATTACAAACATTAGTAATTTACTCAAATATTCCTATTATTTCCGTATCACAACGAAATAATGAAATTCATAAAATGCGTAATTGGCGCTTATACTGGTTTTATTTGCTTCAATCATTTGTTTTATTACTTGTTTGTCATTTTAATGCGTTCGAAATGTCATTAAGCGCAGAAACTGTAGCTTCTATTGTCGCATTACTTGAAGATGGAAGAAATCAACATTACGTTGCTAACACATACAACGTAGCACGAAGTACTGTTCAGCGCGTTTACTCGCGTTTTTTGGAAACTGGATTGTACTGTAGAAGACCTGGATAAGGTCCTCGAAGACGCACCACTAATCGAGACGACCGTTTTATTGTTTCGACAACACTCCGAAATCGCCATGCAACTGCTGTGGAGACCCGAAACACACTACAAGAAGTACGAAATGTCAATGTAAGTGAACGTACTATTTGAAGAAGATTGGAAGAAGCAAGGCGGCTCGCTAAGGGACCAGAAGTCCTCCGACAACACCGAGTAGCTCGATTGCAATTTGCTAGAGATCACATAAATTGGTATGAAGGCGATTGGAGTCGATTATTATTTACGGACGGGTCAAGATTTTGCTTGAGGTCTTCAGATGGACGTGAAAGAGTGTGGCGACGAAGTGGAGAACGTTACGCACCGTGTGCTTTCAGCAACACGGTTAGTTTCCAAGGAGGATCAGTTATGGTGTGGGCTGGGATATCTATTGAGTCCTGAACGGATTTATACATTGTACCTAGGGGATCACTGACCGCCGATAGGTACATTAGAGAAATTCTAGACGAATATGTTGTCCCATATGCTCCTTTTATAGGTGATAATTTCATACTATTGCATGATAATGCGCGTCCACATGCCACTGTAATCGTGAACGACTACTTAAATGACGTTAACATCCATCGTAAGGTATGGCCAGCGCGGAGTCCGGATCTGAATCCAACTGAACATTTGTGGGATATACTCGGCAGAAAAAATCGGAATGGTGTGCCTGCTCCCAGCATCTTGTAACAACTTCAGAAAGCACTTTTACAAGAGTGGAATGATATTCCTCAAGAGGACATTAGACAGCTCATCTGTAGTATGCCTCGACAAATAACTGAGGTTATACAGGTTCGCGGGGGCAATACGCGTTATTAGTTTGTAATTTTAACATTTATTATGTCTTTATTCATTATTATTCAACACATTATTTAAAGAATTAAAATTGTAAATTTGGCCTAAATTTGTGTTTTTTGATAATAAACAACGTTTAGATACCTAAAACTATCTTTTAATAATGCGAATTATACTTTTCCATACTCTAATTAAAAATAATACATAATTATACAAACTAAAGGAGGGATATAATTAAAAAAAAAATGGCCCGTTTTTCGTGCCGGTCAGTGTATATATATATATATATATATATATATATATATATATATATATATATATATATATATATATATATACACTGACCGGCACGAAAAACGGGCCATTTTTTTTTTAATTATATCCCTCCTTTAGTTTGTATAATTATGTATTATTTTTAATTAGAGTATGGAAAAGTATAATTCGCATTATTAAAAGATAGTTTTAGGTATCTAAACGTTGTTTATTATCAAAAAACACAAATTTAGGCCAAATTTACAATTTTAATTCTTTAAATAATGTGTTGAATAATAATGAATAAAGACATAATAAATGTTAAAATTACAAACTAATAACGCGTATTGCCCCCGCGAACCTGTATAACCTCAGTTATTTGTCGAGGCATACTACAGATGAGCTGTCTAATGTCCTCTTGAGGAATATCATTCCACTCTTGTAAAAGTGCTTTCTGAAGTTGTTACAAGATGCTGGGAGCAGGCACACCATTCCGATTTTTTCTGCCGAGTATATCCCACAAATGTTCAGTTGGATTCAGATCCGGACTCCGCGCTGGCCATACCTTACGATGGATGTTAACGTCATTTAAGTAGTCGTTCACGATTACAGTGGCATGTGGACGCGCATTATCATGCAATAGTATGAAATTATCACCTATAAAAGGAGCATATGGGACAACATATTCGTCTAGAATTTCTCTAATGTACCTATCGGCGGTCAGTGATCCCCTAGGTACAATGTATAAATCCGTTCAGGACTCAATAGATATCCCAGCCCACACCATAACTGATCCTCCTTGGAAACTAACCGTGTTGCTGAAAGCACACGGTGCGTAACGTTCTCCACTTCGTCGCCACACTCTTTCACGTCCATCTGAAGACCTCAAGCAAAATCTTGACCCGTCCGTAAATAATAATCGACTCCAATCGCCTTCATACCAATTTATGTGATCTCTAGCAAATTGCAATCGAGCTACTCGGTGTTGTCGGAGGACTTCTGGTCCCTTAGCGAGCCGCCTTGCTTCTTCCAATCTTCTTCAAATAGTACGTTCACTTACATTGACATTTCGTACTTCTTGTAGTGTGTTTCGGGTCTCCACAGCAGTTGCATGGCGATTTCGGAGTGTTGTCGAAACAATAAAACGGTCGTCTCGATTAGTGGTGCGTCTTCGAGGACCTTATCCAGGTCTTCTACAGTACAATCCAGTTTCCAAAAAACGCGAGTAAACGCGCTGAACAGTACTTCGTGCTACGTTGTATGTGTTAGCAACGTAATGTTGATTTCTTCCATCTTCAAGTAATGCGACAATAGAAGCTACAGTTTCTGCGCTTAATGACATTTCGAACGCATTAAAATGACAAACAAGTAATAAAACAAATGATTGAAGCAAATAAAACCAGTATAAGCGCCAATTACGCATTTTATGAATTTCATTATTTCGTTGTGATACGGAAATAATAGGAATATTTGAGTAAATTACTAATGTTTGTAATAGTTTGTAATGTATGTGACTTCAAGGAAGCCTAATGAACATATAGCAATGGTAACATTTTGTAATACGTACTCAAATAAAAAGAAATTAGCATTTATTTCTTAAAAAAAAAATGGCCCGTTTTCCGTGCCGGTCAGTGTATATATATATATATATATATATATATATATATATATATATATATATATATATATATTAAAATAATTAATAAAATGCCGGAGACAGGTCATCTATGCGAATGTAACCCAGATTTCGATAACAGGACACTTTTCAAAGCACATGTCGAAAATTATTTTTTGGCAAGCGAGATAACTATCGAAAGTAGAAATCGAGCAATACTACTAAATGTTTTAAATGACAGTGCACACAAATTAATGTACAATGTGTTTACCTGATGAACCAGAAGTTACACAAAATTAACTAGGACGTTAAATGAACAGACTAATCGAAGAAGGGAAAGACATCACTTTTTCGCGTGCGAGGGAGATTGTACTAACCAAGGAATTCACTCGGAGATTCAATTCAGGGTCAGCCGTGGATGCAGCCGGAGTCAAGAAGGAACCAGTCGATGCCAGTCTAAAAACCACATGCGACTCATACGAGGTTGAAAGAAACACTCGCCTTCCCCCTCAGCCCAGCGGAGCAAGCAGTTCAAATACGCACGCTCATAAGTGCGAAAGATGCGGCAAGACCAATTACTCACAAGTGTTTTTTCAAAAGTATTTCTTGTTTTAAATGTCACGAAAAGGGACACATTGCTTCCAATTGTAATAATTTAAAACCTAGTCGTTCAGCCAAGCATAGTCATAAAGTAAATTCTGGAAAACACGAATCCGAATTCTATATTTCACATAAATGAAGATAATTTTTCAAATTTAGAACCAATCATTGCGCAGGGTGAAGTAAATAATATTATTGTAAAATATGCAGTGATGAAGACCTGAAGGTTGAAGGCACTGCCACAATAAATCAACCAGTTTACAAAAAAGTCAAAAATTATTTATTTTACAAAATCTTTTTTTAATGACATTTCAGTCATTCAATCAATCTATATCAAAAACAAATATATATATATATATATATATATATATATATATATATATATATATATATATCTCTGTCATACTAGATTTTTATTTTATTATCATTATTAAATAATTTGGCAATCATTTAAAATATCAAAATTCAACATACTCCATTACAATTTCAAATTGATTTAGGAGCTCAAATATCGGCCATATCCGATCAAAAATTTCCTCAAATCCTTAAATGTTCGAATAAGTACTTTTATGATTACAAAAACAGTAAAATTAATGTTACGGTTAAAATGAAAATTAGTCAGAAAAATAGATTGAACTATTATTAAAAATAGAGGTTCACTCACACATTTCATGTCACTATTTAATTTAGGAATAGATAATAAAAATCAATTAAATTTTGTGAACAATAACTGTCCGGCAATTAAGAATTTATTAAATGGATATAAACAATCATTTAAGCCAGGATTCGGTAAATTTGCTAAAGGTAAAATTTCACTAAAACTTAATTAAGTTTGTAGGACCTAGACCATTGCCCTTCATTCTGAAGCAAAAGGTTGAAAATTAATTAGTTAGATTAAAACATTTAGGGGTTATAACACCCGCAGATTTTAGTGCATGGACTACCCCTATTGTACTGTTATTATTATTATTAAAATTACTGTAAATCCTCATATAGAAATGGAACATTATCCATTACCAAAAATTGATGAATTATTTAACCAGTTGTAGGGAGAAGAATGCTTCTCAAAAATCGATCTTGCCTAAGCCTATCAGCAGACTGAATTGAACGAGACCTCTAAGGAACTGTTGACCATTTCAACCCATAAAGGACTCTACAAATACAACTGTTTGAAGTATGGTGTAAATACCGCACCGACTAAATTCCAAAAAATCATCGAGGCTGTTTTGCAGGGAATACCAGGGACCATATGTTCCTTGGACGACATCTTGGTAACGGGTAAAGATAAAACTAAACATATAAATAATTTAAAATTGGTTTTTCAAAAATTGTTAAACTGCGGTTTAAAATTAAATGATTAAATGTATTGATAAAAATGAAATTCATACTTGTACCGAAAAAAATAGAGCAATTGAAAAAGCTCCAGTTCCAGATAATATTACTCAATTACAATCATTTAATGGTATAGTAAATTATTATAGTAAATTTGTGATAAATTTAGCTGCTATTTTAGCACCTCTGTATAATCTCGTGCGTAAAGATAGTGTCTGGTATTGGGATTCAAATTGTCAACATTTTTTTGAATTAGCTAAAGAAAAATTAGTATCATACTAAAATTGGCATATTACGACCCAAAAATTTCTTTAAAACTAATAGTAGACGCTAGTGAAAAGGAATTGGTGCAATTCTGTCATATTTATCCATCTAACATAGAACGCCCATTGGCGTATGCATCCAGAACATTATGTGACAGAAAACGTAAATTGCCGCAAGTTGAAAAAAAGGTTTGGCTGTAATTTTTGACATTTGTAAATTTCACCAGTATTTATGCGGTAATACGTTTAAATTAATTACAGATAATAAAGCACATATTTCAATAGCCTAAAAAGAGTATACCTGAATATTCAGCAAAGATATTAAGACATTGGGCCATAATACTATCAAATTATAAATGCGACATTAAATACATAAAATCCGCGAATAATATTGCTGACTATCTGTCACGATTGCCAGAACCGATGAATATAAATTCCGAAATTTGGGAAGAAATTATTTTAATTTTTTAAATACTAAGGAAATAAATTTAAATTTTGAATTAATTGTTCAGGAGACTGAAAAGGACAAAGAAATAAGTAAAGTTTTAAATTACGTCCAAAACGGCTGATCGAAAAATAGCGAAATAGATGATGAAATCAAACAATTTCATAAATACAAAAATGAATTAATATGTGAAAATAATTGTCTGTTTTGGAACAATCGTATTGTCATTCCATTCAAATTACGAAAATTAATGTTATCATCTTTACATACTTCTCATTTGGGAATTGTGAAAATGAAATGTCTTGAACGTTCATATTTTTGGTGGCCGAAATTAAATGCTGATATTGAAAGAATAACTGAAGCATATAAAGCTTGCTGCTCAAACCGCCACAATTAGAATTACAACTGTGGAAATGGCCAAATTCACCCTTCGAGCGTATTCATATAGATTATATGGAAATCATAAATAAATATTTTTTAATTATTATGGATGCACACATTAAATGGGTGCAAGTTTTTGTAACTAGCACGATGACTGCTCAGTTAACTATGGACAAACTGCGGGAAACATTTACACGGAATGGATTAACAATTAGTTTAGTATCAGATAACGCAAGACAATTTGAATCAAATGAATTCCAGCGATTTTTGTCTAAAAATAAAATTACCGTACCATGCACAATCAAATGGAGCTGCTGATAATTTGGTGAAATTAGTAAAATCAGCTTTAAAAAAGTCTCTATATAATAAAGAACAGAATATAAATCATGCTCTAAATAATTTTCTGTATGAGTATCGGAATATATTACACAGTACAACCGGAGTTCCGCCAGCAAAACTGTTGTTTGGTAGAAAATTAAGACACAGATTTTCTCTGATATTACCAAATAATTATAATAATAATAACAAAGTAGAGTACAATGTTCAGAAAGCTCAAAGTGGACAGAAACGTTACTTTAGAGGCCGACGGAAAATTCAATTTGCGGTTGGCGAGATACTGTTAGCTAGAGATTACAAAATTATACCCAAACCTAGTTAGATTCAAGCAAAAATTGCAAAAAATTTAAGTAAAACTACATATGTTGCAAAGGTTAAACGTGACGTGGAAAAAACATGTTAATCAATTATTAAAATATTTATTGAACAATTTGCCACCCACAATTAATTCTGAAATTTCATTGGAAAATGATAATAATGAAAATTTAGAAAGAGCTACACCCGAAGTACAAACTGATAGAAAAAGAAATGTAAAACCCCCTGATCGTTTTGGCTACACACTAAAAAAATTTGGAGTGCTAAAATCACCAAAACGGGTGGGTATTTATGTTTGGTGTTAAATTCCACACTATAATTGGTTAAAAAAGAATTTTGGTAGAAATTTATACGTGTTAAAAATACCTGCATCACACAAATTTTGAAACAATAACTCCTAATATAGTAAAATTATGGACAAAAACCAATTATTTTGTATTTGTATTACAACCTTGTGGTATTTAAGCTTTTATATTTGTTATTTTACAAAATATTGTGTATTTCTATACGTATCTGTATTGAAATAATTATTTTATCCGCACTGGTGTATAAGTCTCTACACGTTTAAACTAATCAGTATACTACTACGCAAAACCTAGTGCGAGTCAGTGCGTTGTTCGTAACTAATAATAATTAATATTATATCACTGGAGAATACAATATTTTTTATTGCGAAACCTTGGAGTACAAATTATTTTGATGAAAACTTACATGTGTACACTATAAGTGAAAATGTTGTTCAAAATAACATAGTGGATTTACAACTACTGTTTTATAAAGGACCTTTAGAATTGTGTAAAGTTAACAATAAAAATTATATTGTACCAAAAACTGTATATGTAAAAGTAGTTACATAGTTAAGTAACGTATTTTTATGTATGATACATGTGTCTGCACAATATTTCTTATATTGGTTACATTGTAACAACAATAAATGAATTTCATAAATTACTATTTATTTTTATTTTACACCCAAGTAAACCAATATTGGCAATCAACACATTTTCGCGTATTAATGTTCTAAAAATTTCGTTAAATTAAACACAAAAGTTTGTTTTTTGATTATTAAAATACACATAAATGTGAATATAACACTTATGTTAGTGTTGATAATTACACTAAAATGTGAGTTTTATACAAAACATAGTGTTTTATTTCATAAGAATGTGTGTACTTTAACACAGATATTAGTAAAATTTTAACACATATTTCTGTAATATTACATAATATTTTAGTGAATTTCTACCAAAACTAATGAACAATCTTCATTCATCTGAGTAAAAGTAATCAAACTTAAGTGTTAATTTTTTAACCAGTTTTATTGGTATATTTTTACCAAAAGCTTCATTGGTATTTTTCACACTATTATTTGTGGACCTATATAGAATAATTTTTGTGTTGAATTTAACACAAAATTTCTTAGTGTGTATGCTAATTAAATTTTGAAATGTTAATATGTAGATCATTTAGATAGTGAGGGGAGTATAACATATTGTAAATAGGGTACTAAAGTACACTATGTTGGTACACTGTACAGCTCCCACTCCTGTTGAGTAGGTATAAAAAACACATTATTTAAAGAATTAAAATTGTAAATTTGGCCTAAATTTGTGTTTTTTGATAATAAACAACGTTTAGATACCTAAAACTATCTTTTAATAATGCGAATTATACTTTTCCATACTCTAATTAAAAATAATACATAATTATACAAACTAAAGGAGGGATATAATTAAAAAAAAAATGGCCCGTTTTTCGTGCCGGTCAGTGTATATATATATATATATATATATATATATATATATATATATATATATATATATATATATATATATATACAGGATGTTTATTTTTTGTCCACTATTGCTATCTCGAGAACTATTTAATGAGCATAAAAAATATTTTTTTCAACCAGTGGTTCACAAACTGTGGATACCAACTTTGTTATTTTAAATACAACTATATATTTTTTATTTGCTTATTCCGTAGAGAATTTTATTCTGAATTCAGTGGTATAATATTTATATACCCTTAGATAACAATTTTTATGAGTAAAAATGCATGTTTAGGTTTATTTCATTATAGCTAAAATAAGATTTTAGAGTGCTGTTGCCGAAACAAGAGCACTATTTATATTGTTTACCAAAGTCAGTTGCTATTATTGAATTATTCTTGTGTGTGGTTATAATTGGTCCACTGGAAATATCTTCATTTGCAACTTTTAACAGTTTTTATTGAAAAAAACGTAATTTAATATAATTTTTTGATATATAATGTACATAAAATTTAAATAATATGTTATTTTCTATACAACCTGATTATATAGAGTTAAAGAATTACAAAGAAATTAAATTTCATACAGCAGCCAGCTATGCTAACCATGGAAAGTGCTAATATATTATATAATTCAAATTGACAGATGTCAATGTCAACGAAAAGTAAATGAATGTGGCAGAGAGGAGGATGTTGAGATAGATGTTGAGAAAGATACGGTAAGGAATGAAAGAGTAAGGGAAATAACTCGAGTGTTAGAAGTTTCTAGAGAGATACAAGAAAGACGATTACATTGGTTTGAACATGTTATGAGGAGAGATGAAGAATTATATTAGAACAAGAATGAATAGTTTAGTAATAGGATGTTGAAGAAACAGAAGAAGACCAAAGATAAAATGGAATGACTGTATTGCGGAAGATTTGAGAGAAAAGGAACTGAATGATAACGACACGCAAAAATAGCGACCCCTAACGAATGGGAAAAGCTAAAGAAGAAGAAGATGTCAGTGTCAAGTGCAATTTGAATAGTAGCTTAGTAATAGAAAGTGGAAGATACAGACGAAGACCAAAGATAAGATGGAATGACTTTATTGCGGAAGACTTTAAATGGAACTGAATGAGAACGATACGCAGAACAGAAATGAGTGGAAAAAATAGCGACCTCTAACGAATGGGAAAAGCTAAAGAAGAAGAAAATGTCAGTGTCAAGTGCAATTTGCATAGTTTGTTTACGAAATAATTTTACTGGATATTTAGAATCTTTTGCAAGAAAATTTATGTATGGAATTTGTATATACACTGGGTTGACGGAAAGTAATGTGCTGGCCACATCAGTTTTTTATTTTATTTTTTGAGTGAAGTGTAAAAATCAGGGAAATATTATTAATTAAAATAAAAGTTTATTAAACGATAAATAATTAAGATACAGATAACAAAAATAACTAACACTATGATTCAACAAATATAAACGATATTTTAAGACCAAGATTATTATTATTATACTTAAACAGTATGATTATTTATATAACTATATTTATTTGTATTCACCACTCGTCGACTAACTGTATGCTATTTATTTATATCACCAACAATTCATTTCACGATGCGTGTCTATATTAAAATGCCCGGCTGCCTTCCCTGTCGGGGTTTATGTAATCCGGCGTTGTTTTCCAAAACTCTAGTATGTGACAATAACATCGAATACAGAGGGATCACTCAAATCCAAGTAATTGAACAGGTCGACACAAATTTGTTTACCCCGCCAGAGCTTGCGACATTTAGATGTCGCTAAACGCGGCGGCCGTTCTAAAAACGTTCGTCTAGCGACGTCGGTCGCGTGCTTGCTAGACTCGTTGGCGTCGGGTACGCTACAGTATATTACGTATCATGAACTGTGACAGTTTTTAGGTCGAGAATATATTTTGGGAAGTCATATGCTCATTTTCTAAACATTCACGATCTAAAAAATCACTTAAAGTTCGAGGTTAATAAACTATCTTTTGTAGCAGTAGTAAAAAATGAAAAATATGTTTTAAAATTAACAGCTGTCATATTGATGTAAAAAATAAAATTTGTATGATACATAATATTTACTTACCACTCACCGCGGACGGAAGGTATTTACTATAAGCATGGAAACCAATTGTGCAATAAAATGTCCAATTACTGCGTTTAAATATTATTATTAATGGGTAACTTACAACACAGGTATTGCAAAAAAATGTTTTTTTATTAACTCAGAAACAAGAAACAAATAGATGATAATGAATACATGCCGACACATATATGTTATGAGTATGAAATGAGATGATTATATACATGAGTATAATTAGTGTTTGTAACTGCTATCTTCGCCATATCCACCGTATACATGTCCTCCATTACTTCCAGCTCCACCAAATCCTGCAGCTCCTCCTCCAATGGTTCCATGTCCTCCAAGTCCACCTCCAATTCCTCCTGCATTTCCCCCAAAACCCCCTCCAATTCCAGCTCCACCAGCACCACCTACTCCACCTCCCACTACCACTGGTTGAGCCACTGGAATTACAACTGGGGTTGGTACTCTAACAGGTACAGCTTGTTCCACATCCACTGTGTAGGGTTGGTTGACTGGTACTGGTACACTTTGTGGTTGAGGTACAGAGATAATTTGCGGAATAGGGATAGGCACGTACCTGTCAACATAAACAGGGTAGCGACGGATGATAGTGACTGGACGTGGTACGCTCACAGGGACAGCTACAGGACGAGGGATGGAAACAGGTACTGCTTGAGGGATAGGGACAGGTACTGGGCGACTGACAGTGACTTCGTAGGGTTGGGGAACTGGAACTGGTACTTGCTGTTGAACGGTGTTGACTTGAATGTTTGCTCCTCCAGCTCCTCCAAGGCCACCAGCTCCTCCAAGACCGCCAGCTCCTCCAAGACCGGCAGCTCCTTCAAGACCGCCAGCTCCTCCAAGACCGCCAACTCCTCCAAGACCGCCAGTTGCGCCAAAGCCGCCTGTACCTCCACCTAAGCCTCCATGAATATCGCTTCCGGAAAGACCTCCATGGTTGTCACTGGTAGAAATGGACACATGGTCACCGCAATGGATGAAAGTGCCACAAGCGAAAACTAGAGCTGCAATCACGAATGCCCTCATGGTTTTAGAAGGAAGAACAATGATCAAATGATGCCTTCCACAAAATAATTACGGTTTATATACCTACGTCCACTACATTCTCATCATGTTTTAATAAATGTGTTAATTGTATAATTACCACGGACAGTAAACTTGCGCTTCATGGTTCCATGCTTCACATGTATGTTCAATTACATTCATATGTGTATTACATTTTACAAATTATTTTATATTGGCTAGAAATAAATAAGTTGAAATAACTTATTAATAAGTTATTTTTACCTTCCGTCACCTTTAGGTAAGGAAGGTATTGTCTTTGGTCAAAAAATTCAATGATGAGCTTTTAGTGAATAAGCATGTTTTAGGGTCCCTATAATACGATTTTACCATTTTTACGATGATGTCTGTATGTATGTATGTATGTGTGCCTCTGTGTGTGTGTGTGTGTGTGTGTGTGTGTGTGTGTGTGTGTGTGTCTATGTGTGTGTGACAAAAGTTCCAGATTCCATAACTTCAATACTACGATTCCAAAAATTGTAATTTTTTCGTATTCCTCAAGTTTACATCCAGAACAATACGTGATTAGATTTTGGTTATACTTGGTGAACCGGAAGTACCCTCATTTGAAGATTTAACAGTTTAATTTGATTTATTGACATTTAACGTTATTATAACTTAAAGAATATATTATTCTCTATACTATTTGATTACATTTTATACTTCATATTCAATAGATACAGAGTTAAAGAATTTTAAAGAAATTAAATTTTATAATTCAGCCAGCTATGCTAAACATGGAAACTATTAATATATTCATATAATTCAAATTGACAGATGTCAGTATCAATAAAAATAAATTAATGTGGCAGAGATGAGGATGTTGAAGTAGATGTTGGGGAAAACACGGAAAGATACGGTAAGAAAATAACTCTAGTATTACAAGTTTCTAGAAAGATACAAGAAAGATGATTACATTGGTTTGAACATGTCATGAGGAGAAATGAAGTATTATATTGGAACAAGAATGAATAGTTTAGTAATAGCATGTTGAAGAAACAGAGGAAGACCAAAGATTAGATAGAAGGACTGTATTGCGGAAGACTTGAGAGAAAAGGAACTGAATGATAACGACACGCAAAAATAGCGACCCCTAACGAATGGGAAAATCTAAAGAAGAAGAAGATGTCAGTGTCAAGTGCAATTTGAATAGTTTTTTTATGAAATAATTTTACTGGAAATTTAGAATATTTTGCAAGAAAAATTATGTATGGAATTTATACATTATACACAGGATTGACGGAAGGTATTGTGCTGGCCACAACATATTTTTTCTGTTTGTTTCAACTCCGATAAAGCAGAATAGGATCTCTAACATGTTCCTAACAGTCGTCCAATCCAAACCATCTAGTCCACAATCTAACATTGAAACTGCTAGCTTCCATATATCATTCTCTAAAAGATGATCCCTCAAATCGCACAGAGAGTTCCATAGACTGCTATACAACGGCTTCTGATACAAGCGTAGTTCTGTAATCAGGTAGTAAATATACCGCTGATGTTCTGAATTGCTATCCCTCATTCGTAGCATTTTCCCAACAGATGGACGTTGGTTAGCCAGTCCAAAGACTGAAGCTGATGGTCTTCTAATTCTTTACATCACGTCATTTACCTTTTGTCCCCAGATTGATAATTCATCTTTTTCAGCCTTGTCATACAGATTCTTCATTTGGCCACTGGCAGCTTGAATATTCGTACGGACTTATTCATGAATGTCATCCATTCATCTCATCAAGTCCGTCACGTAATCTTCTCCAGCCAGGTCTACCCCAGGTTTACTGTCGAACATAATACAACACGCCTGAATAAGATGTTTGCAAGAGTTTACCCTGTTGTTTCATGCACGGATGAACGATAAACCATCAGGAAGAGATGACGATGCCGGTCCTAGTCTCTGGTGGTTGAAAACTACCTTCGACAAATATCGGTTGTTAGTTTTGTTCATTCGTTCAACCATGCCATCGGACTACGGATGTAATGCAGTTATCCTTGTTTTATTAAATCTTAATATCTTAAGGTGGGTCCAGACTAAGCGCGCCGTACCAAACTGAACCGCGCAATACGTTCGTGAACGTTCACAGACCTAAATTCATTACCGCGCGATATGCGTCCACACTGCCTGTATCATTTTGTTGTTCGTTAGTGTTTGAATTTAGGTGATACGGGAAAATTCAAAAAAAATTGGAGCATGTCATCTGAAGACTTTGAATTATTAATAAATTTAATCGGTCCCATAATACAGAAAAAAGATACCAACTTTAGAGAGTGCATACCTGTCAAAGAGCCACTAGTTGTTACTCTTCGATTTTTAGCAACCGGAGATTCATTCACAAGCCTAATGTATTTATTCAAAATAAGCAAAACAAAGTATTTCTAATATAGTAATGGAAGTTTGTAAAGCATTGAATGTAGCATTGAAAGATTTCGTAAAGGTAAGTAATTTATTATTATTTATGTAGTACAATATATGAAACACATATAAAAGTACAGAAATTATTCATTATTCTTGAAATCTGTAAACGTTTGTATATTAAAATCCTGCGATGGGCTGCAGACTCTCTACGTAAGAAGTTTTTGACGAATGAGGAGATGTTCCATAGTGCAAAGATGAAGACGGGGAACACTGCGAATAAGACGCGTATTGAAGATGCGTGCCAATATTTAAGTGCTGGTTAGGCACAAAAGTATTGTTTCTCCATTTCTGCATTGAATATGGCATTGTTTATGTTGTGAATCACAATCGCGCGCAATTTATCGTCAAATTGACGTAATTTATTTGCAACATGGTCGCCATATGTTGTGCATTCATCTTTTGGGTATTCCTTATTTTTTTAAAAAATATTGAAAGCATAATCCACTCTCGGATCAACTCGTGCCATTTTTTTTTTTGGAGGCTTTTTTGGAGAACTAAAAACCTTTTTCGGTTTCGGCTGTGCAGACTCCACCTCCACTTGCGTAGTCTCCAATTGTACATTATTATCTATTGCCTTTTCTGATACATGTATTTCTACCGATTCATCATCGGTATATATTTTTTTATCACTATCTTCGTTTGAATCAATATTCTGAAATAAAAATATTACAATAATGTCAAAATTTTAACCAGCAACTTTTAGATAATGAGATAAACAAAAAATCTGTCTATCCCATAATTTTTTTTGCAATAATTTCAAGGTAATAATCAATATATAATTATTCTTTGCAGATGCCTTCTAACTAAGAACAATGGTTAGAGATATCTAAAAAATTTGAACAACAATGGAACTTTCCGCACTGTTTATCATCAATGGATGGCAAACATATAACTTTGCAGGCCCCCATAGGAAGTGGAAGCGATTATTATAATTATAAATCATTCTTTGGTATTGTTTTGTTCGCATTAGTAGATGCAGAGTATAATTTCATATATGCAAATGTCGGTGGTAAAGGAAGAATTTCTGATGGCGGCATATTAAAAAATTGCAAGTTATGGAAACAAATAGAAAATAAACATGTGCCTCTACCTGAACCGGAGCCACTTCCAGGACGTCAAAAGCCCACACCGTATGTGATTTTGGGTGATGAAGCATTTGCATTGCATGAAAACGTAATGAAACCTTATTCAGGATTGCATTCTAAAGGGTCAATGCAAAGGATATTCAATTATCGACTCTCTAGATCTCGTAGAGTAGTCGAAAATGTATTCGGTATTCCTTCTGCTGTATTTAGAGTGTTGAGGAAACCAATGCTTTTACAAGCAGACAAAGCAACCGATGTTGTATTGAGCACAATTTTTTTACACAATTTTTTGAGAAACAGTAAGATTTCAAGAAACATATATACTCCTCCAAATACATTTGATGAAGAAGTGGACGGGAAATTAATACCAGGAATTTGGCGGCGAGAAGACAACCCAACTTCATTTTTCTCATTAAAGAGAATTCCACGGAAAAGTTCAATAAATGCAACAGAAGTGAGAGAGGAATTTGTGGAATATTTTATGAGTAGTGGGCGTGTTCCATGGCAAGATGATTATGCATAAATAAAAGAAAATGTATAATATTTTTTACTCACATTTTCCGTATTAACAGTTCGTCCGGGCTTATCCTTGTCCATAAGAAAAGCGAAAGAATTAAAAGCAAACCATTTGCTAGTATATATTTCTTCTCGACCTAAAATTGTTATTTTTTCATATTATAATATTATATTTCTAATTGTTTACAATAAAATTTCTCTAAAATATTAATAATTATCAATGTATACCTTTTCCGGTTCCTACGAACTTTTTCATTTTTCCTTTTTCCCTTCTGAAAGAGGACAGTAATGATGTCATTTTGTTTTTTGCTGTATTTATGTCGCATTGTAATTTTTCAGCAATGCTTTCCCATGCATCATTTTTGGCATTCTTTAAATGGAATTTGTTAACTCTAGAATCCCATAATTCTGGTTTTTCCTCGTACAGATTGATTAAACGAATAATCTTTTCACAGTCCCATTCCATAGTATCCTGCATGTTAATAAAATGTGTGTACTCTGCTACTCTGAAATAAAAATAGTTAATCAAATATTGTAGAAACTAACCATAAATTACATTTAAAATGCTACATTTACTTATTGTGATGTTTGCGCGAGTATCTTCGAAACTTATATGCTGTCCAAACTGCGTAAGAGCGAACATGCGCATCTCTTTGAAGTACCGACAGACTGCGGAACACGTTCGTTCGTGCGCGCTTGTGCGCAATAATGCACGTCCGTGCACGGTATGCCGTCCACACTGGAGCGATTTGTAACGTTCGCGAACGTATTGCACGGTTCAGTTCAGTACGGCGCGCTAGGTCTGAACCCACCTTTACAAATATTTTGGAAAACGGAAGGCTTAAAATTTCTTGCCTGGTCGGAGTGGTCCACTAAAGTTTCAGCGACCGTAGTGGCTTCCTGGTTGAGTAATTTATACGCATCAACGCATACGCAGTCCGTGACAACCACGATGTGTTTATTTCCATCGTCACTTTCTGGAAATATCTGGGCTACGTTAATCGCAATGCGCTCAAATCTACGCATTGGAGCTCTTCGTCCTCTACCCATCCTATTGCTTCCAGCGCAAACCACACATTTCTTGCACCAGTCTTTAATGTGATCCTTGCAGTTAACCCAGTAAAATCGCTGCCGCAATCTTTCTATAGTTGTTAGTATTTCGGACGAGACGGGATATTCTCGAATCTCGTCTCGTCTCATCTCGAAATTTATCGTCTCGGCGAGACGAGAAAGCTTTTTGAACTCACGAGACGAGACTTATATGTCGAGATTCTTGACAATTATTCCGAGATTTCTCGACTTTTTTATTTTTAAAAATACATTTTTTTAAAAAAATGGCACATTTTGTAATTTTTTTATATTTTTTTAATCTCAATATACTAATAAGCTTATATTTCTATACTTATTTTATTATTTATTTATTTTCAACATTTATCAGTCGGCCACACCTACAGCCTAAACGGTTCAACCGATTTTCATTAATTTTCGTATAGTAATATTACATATTGGGGAATACCGCCTTTTTATTTTTTCAATTTTTTTAAGCATTTCCTTCTAAAAAAATTCACTTCCGGTTCATTCTAATCTTTTTTTTCAAATTTTTTTCTTGCTCTGTACGTACAAATGTATGCTTAATTCAAAGCTTCAAAAATAACTGCCATGTTGTTTTGAAATTTACAAAATTTTGCTCCATTTCCGGTTAAACCGGAAGTTTTAGTATTATAACATTATATTTTTTTTAAATCTACATATTTTATATTACATTACATATCGCATAAAAATAAGAGTAAAAAGTGTAAAAAAATAGTGAAAAAAGAGTAAAGAGTAAAAAAGTTCCCAAAAAAAATATATTTTTTGCGCATTTTCTTCTAAAACATTCACTTCCGGTTCATTTTAATCTTCTTTTTCTTGCCCTGTACGTACAATTATTGTATGCTCAATTCAAAACTTCAAAAATAACTGCCATGTTGGATTGAACTTTTGCTCTATGTCATGTAATGTTATGTAATCTATTGTAATGTAATGTAATGTAATGTAAAATGAAAAATGATATATGAAAAATGATATATCAAAAATGATATATGAAAAATGGAAATTGAAAAATTAAAATTGAAAATTGAAAGACAAAAGTCGAAAGTCGAAAGTCGAAAGTCAAAAGTCGAAAGTCGAAAGTCAAAAAAGTTAAAAGTTAAAAGTCGAAAGTCGAAAGTCGAAAGTTGAAAGTTGAAAGTTGAAAGTTGAAAGTTGAAAGTTGAAAGTTGAAAGTTGAAAGTTGAAAGTTGAAAGTTGAAAGTTGAAAGTTGAAAGTTGAAAGTTGAAAGTTGAAAGTTGAAAGTTGAAAGTTGAAAGTTGAAAGTTGAAAGTTGAAAGTTGAAAGTTGAAAGTTGAAACTTGAAACTTGAAACTTGAAACTTGAAACTTGAAACTTGAAACTTGAAACTTGAAAGTTGATTGTTGAAAGTTGAAACTAACTTGAAACTTGAAACTTGAAAGTTGAAACTTGAAAATTGAAACTTGAAAGTTGAAAGTTGAAAGTTGAAACTTGAATACGTAACAATGACATACAAAAATGCCAACATATTTTTTTTTTTAAAAAAAGTTCAATGTTTACATGGCCTACTTAAAAAAATTAAAATAATAGTAAAGTTAATTTTTATCAATTTTTTCGCAATATAAGGGTATGATATAATTATATCGTTGAATTCAGAATAAAATTCTCTATTTAATGAGCTAATAAAAAATATATTAAGCCATTTAAAAAAATTGAACATTGATCCATAAGTTGTGTACCATTAGCTTTACAAAAATAATAGTTATTCTAAAATGTGCTCCTCTCTAAGCTTTACAATATTTCTTAATCACTTTTTTGTGTAACTTTTCATATTCACGAATAAATGGTACTATTACATTACATTACATTGATACACCCTGTATAATCGCTTCAATCTATCTAATATACTAATCAGCATAAATTTCTATACTTATTTGTTTATATATTTATTTTCAACATTCAATTTTTGCTCTCACCTACAGCCTAAATGGTTTAACCGATTTTAACCAATATTGGTATGGTAATATTATTCATTGGGGCCTACGTGCTTTTTATATTTTCAATTTTTTTCTTCTTTTTTTTCAAAAAAAATCACTTCCGGTTCATTCTAATGTTCTTCTTTCTCAAAAATTTTTTTTTCTACTGCACGTACAATTTTATGTTGAATTCAAATCTTCAAAAATAACTGCCATGTTGTTTTGAAATTTACAAACTTTTGTTCCATTTCCGGTTAAACCGGAAGTTTTAGTATTAGGACATTATCTTTTTTTTAATCTACATACTTTCTATTACATTACATATCGCACAAAAATAAGAGTAAAAAGTGTAAAAAAATAGTGAAAAAAGAGTAGAGTAAAAAAGTTCCCAAAAAAAATATATTTTTTGCGCATTTTCTTGCAAGTTAAAAGTTAAAAGTTGAAAGTTGAAAGTTGAAAGTCGAAAGTTGAAACTTGAAACTTGAAACTTGAAACTTGAAACTTGAAACTTGAAACTTGAAACTTGAAACTCGAAACTTGAAAGTTGAAAGTTGAAACTTGAAACTTGAAACTTGAAACTTGAAACTTGAAACTTGAAACTAAAGTTGAAACTTGAAACTTGAAAGTTAAAACTTGAAACTTGAAAGTTGAAAGTTTAGTTGAAAGTTGAAACTTGAAACTTGAAACTTGAAACTTGAAACTTTAAAGTTGAAACTTTAAACTTGAAAGTTGAAACTTGAAACTTGAAAGTTGAAAGTTGAAACTTGAAACTTGAAACTTGAAACGTGAAACGGTAAACTTGAAACTTGAAACTTGAAAAATGAAAGTTGAAAAATGAAAGTTGAAAAATGAAAATTGAAAAATGAAAATTGAAAGTTGAAAGTTGAAACTTGAAAGTTGAAAGATGAAAGTTGAAAGATGAAAGTTGAAAAATGAAAATTGAAAAATTAAAAATAAATTTAAAATTTGAAAATTGAAAATCGAAAAGTAAAAGTTGAAAGTCGGAATTCAAAAATTTAAAAAGGTTTAAAAAGTTTAAAAAGTTTAAAAGTTTAAAAAGTTTAAAAAGTATAAAAAGTAAAAAGTTAAAAAGTTTAAAAAAAAAAGTTTAAAAAAATTAAAAAGTTTAAAAAGTTTAAAAAGTTTGAAAAAAGTTGAAAGTTGAAACTTGAAACGTGAAACGGTAAACTTGAAACTTGAAAAATGAAAGTTGAAAAATGAATGTTGAAAAATGAAAATTGAAAAATGAAAATTGAAAGTTGAAAGATGAAAGTTGAAAGATGAAAGTTGAAAAATGAAAATTGAAAAATTAAAAATAAATTTAAAATTTGAAAATTGGAAATTGAAAATTGAAAAGTGAAAGTTGAAAGTTGAAAGTCGGAATTCAAAAATTTAAAAAGGTTAAAAAGTTAAAAAAGTTTAAAAAGTTTAAAAAGTTTAAAAAGTAAAAAGTTTAAAAAGTTTAAAAAAATTAAAAAGTTTAAAAAAATTTAAAAGTTTAAAAAGTTTGAAAAGTTTAAAAAGTTTGAAAAGTTTGAAAAATTTAAAAAGTTGTAGTTTAAAAGTAAAAAATTGTCAAATAAAAATTTATATATAACAGTATGCGAAAAAAACACTGACCATCTAGCGGGAGCTCGGCGAAGCCGAGTGGACGCTATAAAATACACTAAAAAATGTAAAAAGAAAAAGAAGTGTAACAAAAGGAGTAAAATGAGTAAAAATTGCCAAAAACTGTGTTTACGAAAACACTGTTCACCTAGCGGAAGCTCGGCGAAGCCGAGTGGACGCTACCTAATATACTAAAAAAAGTAAAAAGAGCAAAAAGTGTGACAAAAGGAGTAGAAAGAATAAAAAATTGCCAAAAACTGTCATATATTACAGCAGCGGCTATCATAAAACACTTGAAGACAGCGGTGGCAGTCATAAAACACTTGAAGACAACCGTGGCTGTCATAAAACACTACCCCCCTAGTGGGAGCTCGGCGAAGCCGAGTGATCGCTAGTCTTATATACTAAAAGGTTAGATTCAATATATTTTCATCACGACGATCGCCCTCGTTTGAACAAGGCTACAGCTTTAACCGTAAGAGCAATTTACGTAAAAGTTTTACAAAGTGGTAGAAAATTCTTGTCTCGAGTGCCCTAGCCTTATGTGTTTTTTCTGTAGGATGCATAGTTTTTGTGGAAAAAATTATTTAATGTGATTTTTTGGATTATTGTTTTTAAACTTGGATTTTTGTTTTTAAACTGAGACAAAGCTCAAGTACTCTTTGAAAGTTTTAAGATGAATATCGCCGAGAAAATATGACACATTTGACATTGTCAATCTCAACATGATAATATTTTTGGAATAAAAACAACATTTTATGATCTAAATGCAATCAAATGAAATGAAAGGCTGGTATTCGAACAAGTATTTATTATTTAAAATGTTATTTTTATGAAATCTTTATATTCACTTTTTCAGGTTGTCATTTTTAATGCTAAATCACAAGTGGAGTTAGGAAAGGTTAATAATTAGATGTTATATGTCAGAATTCAAATAGAATAATGGTACGCATGTGAATTCAAAGCATTCAACGTATATATTTGGTTTGAAGCATGAAACAGACTGAAGAATCATTAGAAATTTTTGTAAAACACTATCGGTGGAGCCCTAGGAGGATAGGTTAATAATTAGATCTTATATGTCAGAATTCAAACAGAATAATTGTATATACGCATGTGCGTGAAATGAATTCAAAGCATTCAACGTATATATTTGGTTTTTTTCTGTAGGATGCATAGTTTTTGTTTAAAAAAGTATTAAACGTTCAAAACTGGCAAAATGAAACAATAGATCGTAGAATACATGAAAAAAATTAAGAAGAAAAACGTTAAAAAAAATTATGACACATTTGACAATGTCAATCAGAACCTATAAATAATAATATTTTTTGAACAAGAAGAAATTTAATGGATTAAACATGACTAAATGAACAACGGTTATAAGCAAATAAATTAAATGAAATGTAAGTAATAGAAAATAATGTAGGTACTACATAAAATTAAGTATTTAAAAAAAATCCTTTTCTTTATCAGTTCCTTTTTTTAAAAAAAATACAATGCTAAATATGTATAAATCAGGTGTAATATTACCACAAACAAAAGTTACAACAGAAGATATTGAAGAATTAGACGAAGATATTTATACGGAAGAGACAAATAAAGAAACTAAAGAAAGACCAAAAAGTAATATAGTTATCATAAAAATTTAATGAATAAAAATTATATACTGCATATTGTCCGTTTTCAGAATCGGATCCACAAACTTTCAATGAAGCAAATAAATAAAGGGAAAAATATAAAGAAGCAATAGACAAACGCTGCCATGTGTCACATTTGATATGTCAATGTTAATGACAAATTATGAATGTCGTTCGGTTATCGTTATTTTAAATGCTAAATGTGTAAAATTGAAGAAAGGAATATGAATTAAATAAGGTATGTTTATTAAATTAATTTAAGCAATGTTTATTGTTAATTTATATGCTTTATTTTGTAAATAGGTTTTTCAAAATGTCTGAGGGTGGTCTGAGATTATTAAAATATCGGTGGTCGCCCTTTTAAATGCTAAATATGTATAAATTATTATGAAAAATTTAACAAGTGAATACAAATTGAACGACTAAAACTGTCAAAAGTCAAACAGAATTGTACGCTTGCGTATGGAATACATTCAAAATATATGGTTAGAAGCACGAAACAGATTGAAAAATAGTTATAAAACACCGTATTTTGGTAAATATTCATTGGTAATTCATTCGTTTTATATTACATGCAGTTTGCAAAGGAATGTGAGAAATTTTAGCTTCATTTGGACAGAAACAGATTTAGCATCTTTGAACCGAATTGGAAGAAAATGAAGAAGCACAATCTTTCGCAATATGGCAAACAGCATTCATAGAATTAAATCAAGTAAGTGGTATACAAATATGTTATTCTTACTGCATCAAAAGTAGTACTTCTGCATTTTTACATAATGTAGGTCTGAAATAACTTGAAGAATTGATAAAAAAATGTCTGAATTTATATCAAAACTAAAAATATTATGATAGAAAATGCTAACAGAATGAAGTATGCATTATAAAATAAATGTAAATTTTAAATAAATCTATTCTGACAACACCATATGTAATAAGTTTACAATTTTCAGATTTCGCAACATCCGACAATAATAGTTTTAACAAAAATTTGAGCCAACAACTTATCAAACTTTATTTTGGTTTGATTTTAAAGGTAAAATATACATTTTTAGTTTGTAATATTGAATAATTGACAGAATTTTTTAAATAGATTTTGAATACGTATGTGTGGTATCGTTTAAAGATTGCGCCATGGAAGAGAAGGAAATGAAAATATTCTAGATGTCATTACAAGTTTATATTCATATGGAGAACACGATAAATACAACAGAGATGAGCACATTAAGAACAATAACGAATAGAACAAGAAGAAAAAAAATCAGGAACAAAGATATTTCAGACAGTTCAGGAGTTATAAGCCCTCAAAAATGTATGTTTTTAAGTATAGCTTCGGCCGAAAATGTGAGGTTAAAAATAGTTCAATATCACATTTTCGTTTAAAAATAGTGTTTATTTTTGCAATAATTAACTTTAGAGGGTTGATTTTTATATTTCCGGTATAAAAGTAATTAAATTTTTGATTAAAAACTCCTCAAACCCGAGTTCAAAAATTGTACATTTTTGGCTAAAAATGTGAGGTTAAAAATCGGTAGATTTTTCCATTACAAAAACGAACTTTGGAAGCTCGATTTAATATTTTAAGTGTTAAAAAGGTCTTTCGGATTCCGGAATATAGGGTCGAAATTTGCACCAAAAACATGTATTTTATTTTGCTCAATAACTAGACAACAGTTTAAATTAATCTTCAAATTAACACTAAATTAGTGTTGTACGGGGTTTATAATATAAGTAACTCATTTACAAATCTTCAAACCGCTTGGGCCAATGGGAATTTATCGCAGCTCTTCCAAAACATCAAAATTTATACTTGAATATGAATTTGGCTGAAATTTACAGGAAACACAAAATTAACTGAAAATCATTTATTAAATTACTTTAAATTTGTCGAAACTGTTGATTTTTTAATGATTTGACTGAGAGCAGAAAAATGGTTAAAAATGGCTATATTATGACATTTTGACTATGTCGGTAAGGCCGAATTCGATACCAATTCCAACGATTTGTTTATGAGTGCGTTCCGTAATCTGAGCAATCTGATCACATGACAGTTTCATATGCGATTTCCGTTCTACAGCTTGAATAACCGAACGGATAGAGCGTTTAGCTATCATTTCACCACTTATTAATTTGCGCCAGAATAAAAACAGAAAATAATAATGAAAAAATCTGTTGTGGCCAGCACAATACCTCTCGCCACTTCCTTTTTTGGTTACATAAGTATAGGGCGCGAACAGTCATGTTACATTGTTGGCCTTGACAAGCAGATGTGGGGGCCCGTTTCAGAATGATAATTAGTCAGTATGTTTCATTCAGAATTTCAAGATTTTCTAAATACACGTAGTTAATTTGTCACCAGGAGTGTGGAATTTACTTGTCGAGGAAAATAAACCATATGGAATTGGAAAATCACTAAATTTAGAATGAGAAATTATGATACATCTATATACATAATTACTAGCTATCATTCTGACATGAGTCCCCATATCTGCTTGTCAAGGCGCCCTATTGTATTTAACATTTCTTGTATACCTACATTCTACACCAAAAATTGTACTTACATATATCTATTCCTTATATTTAGATTGTTTAATTTTAAATTCATTATATGAAGAAATTTTGTCCTCTTCTAATTTTTCGAAATGTTTCCAATTCATTGTCAGGATTGACTGTATTTTTGAAGGATATATGTAATAGACCTATAATCTTAAATATTTAACTACTAATACATTAAGAAATAATATAATGTATATGTACTTCCCAGAAAAACTCTTTAGTAATATCTATGAATTTCTGACACTGACATTTATCTGTCAGTTACAAACAGTTCAACTGGTCAACTATTTTCCATGGCATCCTTTCGGCTGTAAAATTTATTATAACGTTATTTTATTTATTATATTTCTTTTATCTCTAAATCCATAGAATATATAATAAAATATTTAAATGTATCAGATAGAGAATTTAATTTTCTTTAATATTACCAAGAAAAATTTTCAAAAAATATTATTTAGATGATTTTTTTTCAAGAATCTTCTACTTCCGGTTGTCCAATTGTTACCAAAACCTTTTCAGATCTTCCCATGAATGTCCGTTTGGAAAATACGTAATTAAACAATTTTTAAGTCTTATAGTTTTTGAGTAATCGTCCTTCCAACATCCTACATACATACACACATACATCCACACACACACACACACACACAGACATCATCGTAAAAATGTTAAAATCGGATTGTAGGGACCTTAAAACGTGCTTATTCAATAAAATATGGATATGTGATTTTTAGCATGAATGCAATACCTCTCTTAGCGAGAGGTAAAAACTGTTAACACGTGTACTGTGTGCGAGTTATGAACTGTTTTTTGATGATACTGAAGTAAGAAATGATTATGGACAACTTAAAGCTGAAAATTATGTAGAAAAATGTTTCCTAAAATGACTACTTTCAAACATTTTTGATTGATGACATCATTCATTCATAGAATAGACATTGTTTGCATTGCCGACGACAAACATTTTAAATTTGCGATTAAATACGCAGGCGCCAGACAACTGCTCAACATGCTCCATGTTTAGAGAATGAGCGAACAGATCGGACTCTGTGCGCTATGTGAGCTAATAACCGAACGTAGAGTAAAGCAAAAAAAATCGCTCAGATGTAATTACCGAACGGCATCGAATGCTCAGACCGCTCATAGCGTAAAACCGAACGCAGCCTATGTATTATAAACTATGAAAATTAATTATAAAAAAAATCGAATGTGGCCAGCACATTACCTTCCGTCAACCCTGTGTAGTATGTACAAATTCCATACATACATTTTCTTGCAAAAAATTCTATATTTCCAGTAAAATTATTTCATAAACAAACTATGCAAATTACATTTGACACTGATATCTTCTTTAGTTTTTCCCACCCATTAGGGGTCCTCAATCATCCGTTATTAAATAAACATATACAATTAATAAAATATGTGTTGTTTACAACAAATAATTTCTTCCTTTCAACCAATGTATTAACAATAAATTCAACAATTTTCTCAATAATAAGCATAATGTATTTATATGAGTAAAAAAAATACTTCATTGTCTTTTTAAAGCCACTGTCTACCTAAATCCGAGTTCTGTGCGTAGGTATCGTTTCTGTCAGTTGTTTTTATAAAAGTTGCATACCCAGATTGTTGCGTCCGCAGTATGGGTGAGCATATGGCGTGGGCAGGACAGGATTTACTTAAAATACTGTTACTGTTAGCACTATGGGTTTAAATTGTGCCAAGACGGATAGAACGTACGTATAGACAATCATAAAACACTATTGTTGTTTACATAAAGTTGTTAGAAATATGTCGTGTTTGGTATCAAATGAAATATTTTCTGAAGGGTCGTCAGGCAGAAATGTCAAAAATATGACAATTCAATCGGCTTTTGTTTTTTTTTGCATAAAATTGTCAAAAATACGTCGTGTTTGGTATCAAATGAGAGGTATTATTAAGGGCTGTCAGGCATCGGTGTCAAAACTTTGACAGGTCGATCGGCTTTTGTCTGAAATTTGTAAAAATGAAAATGTTAGCGTCAGCATTTCGCGTTTAAAGTATGCCTAGACGGATTGGATGTACGTATAGACTATCATAAAACACTATCGGCGGAGCCCTAGGGAGAGCTCGGCGTAGCCGAGCTTTCGCTAGTTATAAATCTAAACTGAATCGTTAAAAAATCTTAAAATACAACTACCTCCTACTTTCTTGACGTCACAATATTCTTGTTCACTTACTGACTCAGTGTTACACCCAGTAATGGGTTAAAATCGGGTGATATATTTATTTTATTTTAATAATTTATTATTTATAGGGATTATTTTTAATAAATAATGTTTAAATAAGCAAAAGATACACTTACAAAATTGACATTATATGAAACAAAGATGCATGAATATCAATATTAGAAATAGATAAAACATAAAAAATGGACTAAATATAATTTTGCCATATGCAATTTATACAATTTGTTGTTTATTGAACACTTATGATTTGCAAAACAACCTTATTTATTCGTTTTATACGCTCTTCTTTAATTTTCCTTATTTTAAATTTTCGCGCCAATGAAACTTCCCAGCTCAACCCTATCTGTTTGTACTCTAGGTGTAAAATTGATAGTGAATAATATAGTTGTTTGACTCAAACTTTTTAATCACTCTGTATATTATTTGTGTTTCGGTTATATATAATTTTAAATCGCATATTGGATTTATTAAAAAAAAAAATCTGATGTGACCAACACCTCCCACCATTTACCTATATATATAATTTTTATATTACTTTATAAATTTATCCATACAATATAAGAAAAAGTATTGAAGCAAACTTGTAGAAAATGGAATAATCTTTAATTTTTATAATAACAAATTGAGATAAAAATTCATTTAAAGGTATTTTTTGATTAAAAACTATCTTGAGCTTCAAGTAAACTGTCATTTCCGGTTATCCGATTTCCACCAAAATCTAACGGCTTCTTTCCATATTAGAATAAGGTAGAAATACATGGTTTCAAAACTTTCTGAATGATAGTATTTGAGTTAGAGCGTAAACAGGATCCACATCCACACACACACACACACACATACATACATACATACATACATACATACATACATACATACATACATACATACATACATACACACAGACATCATCGTGAAAATGTTAAAAATGGATTCTAGGGACCTTAAAACGTGGTCATTTACCAAAATCTCGATATGCGATTTTTAGCACGATCCCTATACCTCCCTTACCAAGGGTAGCGGGAGGTAAGAAATCGATAAATCTCGTCGAGATTCTCGGCCGAGACGAGATTCCATTGTTCGAGACGAGAAAAAATCGAGACGAGACTTAATTTATTGCCTTCTAGACGAGACGAGACGAGACGAGACGAGACAACGTAGTTTCTCGTCTCGATCGTCTCGTCAGAAACACTAATAGTTGTATACTCCAAAATGACCTCTTCCAGATCCGTCATGGATCTCTTTCAACACGTCTGGTACTACAGTACCAGACGTATTTAGGAATAACCAGTTATTTAAACGCAACTTTACAGTCCATTTCCCACATGAATCTTCTACCTTCTTCATTAAGCCAAATCCAGGTACATACCGTCGATATTTTGTAAGTACACAAACCAAGGAAACTTATAAGTTAATGTTTTTCTGCAGGTACCGATCAACCTCTCACAGCCCTTATCTACTCATGGTCAACTGCAAAACCATTAGCAGAAACCACCTGTCCAACGTAATGAACTTCTCTTTGGAACTGCCAAAAATTTTCCTACAATTGTTCCTCTTTAATGGCTTTAATCAGTGATTTTCCGGCAACAACTCCAGTATCAGTCTTGACATCACATTACTAGGCTTAAGCATAACAATATTTCACTCAAAAAAAAAACTACCATCTAATTGTGCTTCCACGATAGATTCACTTCGTTCTGAAAATGTAATGTCTTCGGTCATTAGTACGCGTACAGGCTTATCGTCTCGTGGGTTTAATACGACTTCTTCTTTATTGTCCACCATGACTCTATTCTTCAGGTCAGGTTTAAAACCGAGCTGTCATTGCATCCATATCGAGTATTAATTCGTCTTCAACTTCAGCTACCAGTGAACAATGTTTTGTCCCGACGCTGTGCGTAATCGTCTCTTGGTTAATTGAAGATGCGTCTTGCCTGTATTCTTTGTTAAGTCGGGTCTAATTATAGTCCTTGTCGCACCCGTACCCAGTAAAATTTGCAGTGGCCTTCCGTCAACAGAACTATCCACGTAGGATGTCGATAGCTTCTCCACGCAACGAGACAGTCAGCGCTGTATAGCTCTGCGGACGTCCAGTTATGTGTTTTCGTAGCTGCTTCAAAATGTTTTAAATAATTTGGCCACGAAGATTTTTCACCAAATTCCGGTGTATTGATATGTATTATTGAAATAATATCAGGTTTTACTATTTACCTTTCTTCTATTAGATTTGCCTTAGATACATCGGAATTTGACATTGGTGATGATGTAGTTCTAGTGATTCTTGTAATTCTCCAATCTTCTTGTCATACTCTTCTTTTAAATTCTTCGTCTTCTTCATTTTTTGCAGAATTCTCCTGTAATTTCTGTTCTAAACTTCTAGAATATTTTTCTAATTTTTATTCTGTTCTGGAATTTTCTTCTTTTGTAGAACTTTCCTGTAATTTTTAACTTTATTGTAGAATGATTCATTAATTCTTCTTTTAGTGTTGTGGAATTTCCTTCTGCTTTTGTAGAACTTTCCTGTAATTTTTATTCTAATGTTCTAAAAGTTTCTTCTAATTTTTGTTCTAATTGTTTACCAATGTCGGATACATCGCACGGAATTTCGAATAGGCAATCTTCAGGATTTTCACCAGCATGCCTACCGCAGTCTTTCCTAAAGCAATGACTTCCTATTGTTTCCAAATCCCGTTCTTCCAGGTCTCTCTTGAGATCATTTATTTTAATTCGCATAATTTTAATTGTTTAGTCGTCATTTTATTTATTTACACTTCACAGTTTATTAACAACCCCACACCTGAAACAAATTGTAACGTTTATTTATTTAGGTGAGGTGTAAAAATCAGAGAAATATTATTCATTAAAATAAATGTTTACTAAACGATCGCTCGCTCAGCGCGGCAGTCGTTGTAGAAACGTTCGACCAGTGGCGTCGATTGCGTGCTCGCTAAACTCAGTGGCGTCAGGTACGCTACGTATATTACGTATCATGAATTGTAATTGACAGTTTTTAGGTCGAGAATGTAGTTTGGGAAGTCACTGACCATAGGATCGAAATTTCCTAAACATTCGCGACCTAAAAAATCACTTACAATTCGAGGTTTGTAAGCTATCTTTTGCAATATCTGCAAAAATGAAAAAAAACGAAAAATAGGTTTCAAAATTAACAGCTATCAGATTGATATCAAAAATAAAATCTGTATGATACATAATATTTACTTACCACTCACCGCGGACGGTAAGTATTTATAGTAAGCATGGAAACCAATTGTGTAATAAAAGTTCTAATTATTTTGTTTAAATTTTGTTATTATTGGGTAACTTACAATACAGGTATTCCAAAAAATATGTTTTTTATTAACTCATAGAAACAAGAAACAAATATCTATTTGTAGTACCCGCAAAAATAGAAAAAAATGAAAAATAGGTTTTAAAATTAACAGCTGTCATATTGATGTAAAAAATAAAATTTGTATGATACTTAATATTTACTTACCACTCACTGGAGACGGAAGGTATTTACTGTAAGCATGGAAACCAATTGTGCAATAAAATGTCCAATTACTGCGTTTAAATATTATTATTAATGGGTAACTTACAACACAGGTATTGCAAAAAAATGTTTTTTTATTAACTCAGAAACAAGAAACAAATAGATGATAATGAATACATGCTGACACATATATGTTATGAGTATGAAATGAGATGATTATAAACATGAGTATAATTAGTGTTTGTAACTGCTATCTTCGCCATATCCACCGTATACATATCCTCCATTACTTCCAGCTCCACCAAATCCTGCAGCTCCTCCTCCAATGGTTCCATGTCCTCCAAGTCCACCTCCAATTCCTCCTGCATTTCCCCCAAAACCCCCTCCAATTCCAGCTCCACCAGCACCACCTACTCCACCTCCTACTACCACTGGTTGAGCCACTGGAATTACCACTGAGGTTGGTACTCTAACAGGTACAGCTTGTTCCACATCCACTGTGTAGGGTTGGTTGACTGGTACTGGTACACTTTGTGGTTGAGGTACAGAGATAATCTGCGGAATAGGGATAGGCACGTACCTGTCAACATAAACAGGGTAGCGACGGATGATAGTGACTGGACGTGGTACGCTCACAGGGACAGCTACAGGACGAGGGATGGAAACAGGTACTGCTTGAGGGATAGGGACAGGTACTGGGCGACTGACAGTGACTTCGTAGGGTTGGGGAACTGGAACTGGTACTTGCTGTTGAACGGTGTTGACTTGAATGTTTGCTCCTCCAGCTCCTCCAAGGCCACCAGCTCCTCCAAGACCGCCAGCTCCTCCAAAACCGGCAGCTCCTCCAAGACCGCCAGCTCCTCCAAGACCGCCAGTTCCGCCAAAGCCGCCTGCACCTCCACCTAAGCCTCCATGAATATCGCTTCCGGAAAGACCTCCATGGTTGTCACTGGTAGAAATGGACACATGGTCACCGCAATGGATGAAAGTGCCACAAGCGAAAACTAGAGCTGCAATCACGAATGCCCTCATGTTTCTAGAAGGAAGAACAATGATCAAATGATGCCTTCCACAAAATAATTACGGCTTATATAGCGACATCCACCACTTTCTCATCATATTTTAATAAATGTATTAATTGTATAATTACCACGGACAGTAAACTTGCGCTCCATGGTTCCATGCTTCACATGTATGTTGAATTACATTTATATGCGTATTACATTTAACATAGCATTTTATGTATTGGAAAGCAATAATTAAGTTGGAATAATTTATTAATAAGATATTTGATTAATTTAGTGTTTTTTGCTTCTTAATTCATTGTAAATATGAAAACGTTTAACATTAAAAATTGCGTTTAATGAGTACTGATTTGTTCTTTATGCACGTGGAAGAAATAAAAAATGGGTTGTATGAAAAAAATGCATTTGAGCATGCCATGGAAAACAATACAACAAAATAAATTTTTATTGTGAACTTTGACAGTTACTTGATGTTACGAAATTCCCCATTGTGATACGAGAAAAAGGCCAAATGTATACCTTAAAATGTCTTTAAAATATACCGAACGGAATTTTGCCTTGCAAATTGCCAGATATATTATTTCTTAGATGTGCAAAGTCTTGCTAATAACTTATGAAAACATTAATTGAAAATGTCGACAAAGCGATAGTTTTAAAATGTCAACTCCACTAGGCACTAGGGCATTAGATCAGAGCGGCGCAAAGTTCTGTTATTCGTTTCTTGCACATTAAAGATGTAAAACTCCTGATATCCATAATAGAATATAAGTAGGACAAGTAAGTTCATGTTTGTCACTCCAAAATGTGTATGAATGGAGCAACTAGGTCAAAAACGGGGGATTTGCAATAACTGTTACACCCAAATTTAGTCAAGCAAACCGTGTTGTGACGCCTAACCCCTTTTTATGAGACAAAAGGGGTAATTTTGGAGGACTACATGTTTAATGGGATTACTTTTATTAGTGTACTAAACTCAAAACTCCTAAAGAACCGTCACAAACCTACTATTAGAACCAAAAAAGTGCAGATTTCTGAAAACTGGCATTACTATGCAACACAACAACACATACTCCATTTTCAACAATGACACCCATCCAAGATTTGAATTTCGAGTGTATACATATCCTCTTTAATCTCATGAGCTCGCGTACCAAGCGACTACAATTTCCGTAGTCAACTTAAACAGGCAATATGTGGCAAAAAAATCAGAGGAAATTGATGAAGTGATTCCAGCGGTGAATGATTGGTACTCTCAATCAATAATTTTATTTATATACAGAATGTTATGAATCCGTGTTACAAATTTATAGGATATGTAGGGGATGCAAAAGAGACTAACTTTTACAGGCTCTCAAAAGAGTAATTTTTTACCTTAATTTTAGTTGGCTGTGACCCATCACTTCAGTTATTAATTTTGTTTATTTAATTTTTTTTACATCATTTTATTCATTTTGTATTACATGTAAGAAATTGTGGTCACAATGACCACCAACTTCAATCCAAGCATTGAACCTTCGGAGCATAATTTGATATATTCATTACACGCCAAGATTGTATTGATTTTTTTGTACTGCCATACACTGGGCCGTACATTAATTCATATTAGCGTAATCGCGGATAATATGATTATGCATATGCGCCTGCAAATCAATGCTAAGAGTTAAATTAAACAAAATAATAACTGAAATGATAGGTTACAGCCAACTAAAATTAATGTAGTCGTAGATAATTAGTCTTTTAGGAGTATGTAGCTCAAAAAAGATAAGTTTCCGGATATGAGTTAATAAACTTACGAATAAGTAAAAGTTATTCTATTTTTCATCTCCTATATACCCTATAAATTTTTGACACGTGTTCATTAACACCTTGTGTAGGTACCTCTTTATTCGTGCATAAAAAAATGTCAAACAAATTAGTATTAGTTTTTATTACATTTTTAGTAGTTACAATTTTTGGCTATTTCAATTAGGAAAGAACAATGGCCAAATTCAAATATATGTGTTTATATATATATATATATATATATATATATATATATATATATATATATATATATATATATATATGGTTAATCTTAAACCCCATCCCTTTCAGACAATCTTTGGTGTACTGCCAAAGTTGCTTTCTTTCGTCTTCCCTAATAATTTGATGTCATCAATAAATATTAAATGATTTTTCTCTATTTTAGTTATATTCACTTTCTCTCAATTTAGTTCAATATACGACTGAGCGGTTCAATTGCTAATACAAAAAATCTGTTGTGGCCAGCACAATACCTCTCGCCACGTTTTTGGCTACATAAGTATAGGGCGCGAGCAGTCATGTAACTTTGTTGGTCTTGACAAACAGATATGGGGCCCCTTTTAAGAAAGACTAGTAATAATGTACATTGATGTCAAATCTCAGAATTTGTCATTCAAAATTTTCTAAGTTCTCATCACCAGTAGTATGGAAATTCCTTGTCTGGGAAGAGTATATACAATATACCTATAATTTTAAATATTTAGCTATTAATACAATAAGAAATAATATATGTATGTACTTCCCAGAAAAAGTCTTCAGTAATGTCTCCGGATTTCTGACACTGACATTTATCTGTCCATTACAAACATTTTAATTTTTCAAATGTTTTCCATGTGTGATTTATTACAACAGATTATTTTATATATTTTATCTCTAAATCAATAATAGATATAATGAAATATTTAAATGTATCGGACAGAGAATTTATACAAATATATAAAAGTATTTATCAATCTTAATTGAAGTGTATAGGGTTGGTTATGAATGAATGGAGCGACTGTTTGATTCATGCTAGACTTCACTACTCGCCTTATCGTACAGTCGGCCATTATATATACACGTAAAGCAAAGAAGTAATAATTCAAATAATGATTAATTTGGATATATTCGTGACCTTCTTTATGTGCTGACTTTGGTTACCATCAGGGCTTTATTAAGTGGAGCTTGCTGCTTAGCACCTTAACATCTTCTAGTACCCATATGAGTTTCCGAAATAATAATAATTTATAGTCATTTCTAAATTTTCTTGGTTTTCTTTATTTGTAAACTAGCTCACAAACTATAGTAGCACGTCTGTTTAACCGGAAGTAACATTAACTCTCATATTTCAAATGGGACACTATATATTTTTATATATTTGCAATTTACGTAAAATTACGAATTTAACGATATGTTTGAAGTGCATTTTTATTGAAGAAATAAATTACAAAAACGTAAGAGAAAATTATGAATAATTAACCTGATAAGCCATCAGGTAATAATAATTTACTAGTTAAACAATGAACTTAATATCACTCACTATTATCTCAACCATATTCACAGCCTGTCTGATATATATATATATATATATATATATATATATATATATATATATATATATATATATATATATATATACAGCGTGTTCATTTTAAATAGGCCACCATTGCTATCTCGAGAACTATAAGAACTACAAAGTTGTTTAAATGGGCAAATAATTTCTTTTTCACGAGACAACTTTAAAGAAACCAAAATATTTTTTTGACGAGTGGTTCTCAAAATACGCGACCAAACTTTTTTTTATTTTAAATGAGAACATACACTTTTTATATGCTCATTAGTTAGAGAATTTAACTCTGATTTCAATGATATAATATTTTTATACTCTTTCATAATGATTTTTTTTGAGAAAAATGCATTTAAAGTTTTATATTAGCATGATTAAAATATGGCTATAATAACCGTGCCTCGAATAGAAAAAATGAATGCATTTTATTTTTTTACATAAAATTATAGTGCTCTGATAAAAAATCTGATTTGGCCAGCACAATACCTTTCGTCAATCCTGTGTATTATGTACAAATTCCATACATAAATTTTCTTGCAAAAGATTCCAAATTTCCAGTAAGATTATTTCATAAACAAACTATGCAAATGGCACTTGGCACTGACATCTTCTTCTTCTTTAGCTTTTCCCATTCGTTAGGGATTGCTATTTTTATATTTTTATTCCACTCATTTCTGTTTTGCATGTCATCTATCTAAAACATCCTCATCTCTATCACTTTCATTTTCTTTTCAGCTAAAATTTTCTTAATATAGTAGCTGTTTCCATGATTATAGCATAGATGGCTGATTTATAAAATTTATTTTCATTATAATTCTTTAACTCTATATCCATTGAATATTAAATATAAAATGCAATCACTTCGTATAGATAATAGAATATTCTTTACTATTTATAATAACATTAAATATGTAAATAATATTTCATAGTTTGTTTATAAAATAATTTTACTGGAAATATAGGATCTTTTGCAAGAAAATTTATGTATAGGGCACGAGCAGTCACGTGACTTTCTGACTTTGACAAGCAGATGTGGGGGCCCGTACCAGAATGACAGCTATTAATTATGTCCATAACTGACAAATGTCATAATTATTCATTTAAAATTTCATTTTTTGGTATTTTATGATTCCTTTTCTCGGCAACTGAATTCCACATTCCTGGTAACAAATAAACCACATGAAATAAGAAAATCATGAAATTTTGAATGAAAAATTATGACATTTGTCAGTTATAGACATAATTAATAGCTGTCATTTTGACACGGGTCCCCATATCTGCTTGTTAAAGTCAACAAAGTCATGGCATTGCACGCGCCCTATACATAAATTTTCTTGCAAAAGATTCTAAATTTCCAGTAAAATTATTTCATATACAAACTAATAATAATAATAATAATAATACATTTATTGGTTACCAAAGAGTACACTTTATACCAAGTGATTGACAGCTATACACATTTTAAATTTATATACATATACAACCTATTATACATACAATACAAAATATATTATATATATTTAATAACTACTCATACATACGTGTTCAGAGAATATGCAAATATTATACAAATATACAAATTATTTTTATTCGATGCAAAACTATTTATTCATTGTGACAAAATCTATAGCTTAACTGCATAATTAAATACGAATACATTTATTCATTGACACAAAAACTTCGTAATTTTAATGCATTTGCCGTAAAGAAATATATTGCGTTTATTTTATTCTTTGTTAGATTAGAGAGTAGTTTATGGATAGTATTTTCAGTAATGTCTTTAATACTATAATTAGAAAGATAAAAGTCCCTAAGTCCATTATATATTGGACAAGAGATTAAAAAATGGTAAAGGTTTTCAGGCATATGGAGGTTACATATTGTACAGTTTTCTGTGGCATTTAAAATATATTTTATGTTATTATATTTTAGTATTATTTTAATTTTGTTTGATAGTCTTAATTGGGAAATCAATCGCAGTTTAGTTATAGAAATATTATAGTTTAAATACTCTGATAGTTTAAATTCTGTTTTTAGTCGTTTATAAATTGTGCTATACTTCGAGTTTGTTAAATTGTTTAAGTCTTTTTCAATCATTTTATCCCTGATCACATAACTAACAGATTCGCCTATCTTATGTACCGAATGGCAGGAGATTTAAAAATTAATTTTATTCTCAATAGATGTCTCTAGGCGCAAGAATCTTTTCAAAGCAGTTTTGTTTACGTTACGGCAGGTGTTTGGGTTTGAGTCTTC
The DNA here is from genome assembly GCA_951394225.1 of Harpalus rufipes. Lineage (NCBI taxonomy): Eukaryota > Metazoa > Arthropoda > Insecta > Coleoptera > Carabidae > Harpalus > Harpalus rufipes. The sequence continues at coordinate 29,900,038 of OX596282.1, read as the reverse complement.
GGTACGGTAGTGGAGGGGCAAATAAGAGAACTGCTGAGTTTCTTTCGCATGAATCACAAACCGCAATATGCAATAGAAAAATCAATTTGAAAGGATCACAATCATTTATTATTAAATATAATATAACATAATAGTAAGTAAGAAATACAATAATAATAATAATTTACTATTAAATAACAAATATATTTCGGAAAAATGAGAGAAAAACGAAATATGTATTTGAAATATAAATAGATAAAAATTTTGGAATTTTAATTCGCACTTACTAGTGTCATTGACGAGTTAAAAATCAAAACAGACTCAATAAAAACAATCAAAAGCGACAGATTGTGTATCCATGTTTAATATCCACTGCAGCATTCAAAAAAGTCATATAAAACTTTACATACCTTGTACTACAAATATGAACTTTCAAGACTTTTGATGATCTCGGGAAAATTATTATTACAGAACACTGGGACAGGACTGATGTTTATAAAGCAATGCATGATAAATAAATAAACACTTAAAATAAAATAATTATTTTTCCTTATATGCAACAAGTTTACAAGTTTTTCAACTGTTTAATTTATAGGTAGGTATTATTGTATTAATATTAAATTCAAACAATAATTTTCATGTTTTAAAAGTTCCGACAAAAGTTTCCGGACACTAAAAATTTTGAACATTTGTTGCTTATATTAAATTACTAATGTTTAATTAAGGACGTGTCAACTAACAACAATAATAATAATAATAATAATCGTCAGTAATATTTCGATTTTTTAAACAAAAACAAATCCATTCTGTGACAAAAAATTACAGATACATAAAAACACATAAAAATATATTACATTAAACAATAAAGTAAAGAAATACATAAGCTTTTCATCATTTATGCTAAAAATTGTTAATTTTGAATTAATTTTTTTTTCATTTGCCATATTTTGACCCAATAGTTTCGAATTTTTGTATAATAATAATAATAATTCATTATTGTATTTCGTTTTTTTTTACATTTAACTTATTACAATCGATGTTAATGGAGTGAGTTAATTATCGTATATATTTTTACCTCTGCTAAGAGAGGTATTGGAATCATGATAAAAATCGCATATCCAGATTTTAGTGAATAAGCACGTTTCAATGTCTCTAGAATCCGATAATAACATTTTTACGATAATGTCTGTCTGTGTGTGTGTGTGTGTGTGTGTGTGTGTGTGTGTGTGTGTGTGTGTGTGTGTGTGTACGTGTGTGAGATTGTTGGAGGTACGATTTCTCAAAGTCTATAAGACTAAAGACCTATGTAACTACGGATTCCTCAATCTAACAGTAATGGGAAGAGTTGAATAGATTCTGGTAACAACTGGACAACCGGAAGTAGTTAGTATTGTAACAAAAATCTTTTAAATATTATTTTTTGAATATTTATGTTATTAATAATAAAAAACAAAATTCTCTATTCGACACATTTAAAACTTTTATTATACTTTCTATAGATTTAAAGATATAGATATACAGGGTGATTGATGAGGAAACGGCCATACTCGAGGAACGTGTTCAGGAGATCAAAATAAACAAAAAAAGTCATATAAACATGTGTCCGATTCTTAACCGTCACTGAGATATTAATTATTAATAGTAAGCGATTAACCGCGGAAAATAATAGTTCACATTTGTTTTTTGTGGTTGTCACGTTCAGCTGTTATTGTTAGAAATAATATTTGGCATTTATTTTTTGCTGTAAATGCATCGAAGTTGGCGGTGGTATTTTTGAAAATATTATACATTGAATGCAACAGAGCATTTTTCCGGTTACTATATCGGTGTCGAGGATACTGTACTCTCGAAGCTACAGATGTTACAGACGATTCAGAATAGGGCTGTGAGGTTCCGACAAAACTTGTATCCGAGAACTCCAAAATATCCGGATCCTCGGATATCCGACGTTTGCATATAGAAGCAGATATCCGAAAATTTAATTCAAATTTGGATCCGGATCCTGATTTGGATCCGGATCTGGACTTGGATCCGGATCTGAACTTGGATATGGATTCAGATCCGATATTTTGTTTACGGATCCGGATCTGGACTTGAATCCGGATCCGGATTCGATGTTTTGTTGACGGATCCGGATCCAAATTAATATGACATGAATTTCATTAATTTATTATGTGCTTTTGATGAGACCCGATGCTAATATTTGAATATACGGTTCAATACTGAGAATATTCGAATCCGAGAATCGATCCGGATACTGAAATTCCATATCTAAAATCCGATACTCATTCTCATATTCGAATCGAAGATCCGATACTCAAATCCGTTTCCAAGATACGATATTCGGATCCGGATTCAAGATCCGATACACAGATTCGGATCCAAAGTCCAATACTCAGATTCGGATCCAAAATCCGATGCTCATATTCGGATCCAAAATCCGATACTCAGATCCGGATTCAAAATCCGATACTGAGATTTGGATCCGAGATCCGGATAGTTCCACATTCAATTATCCGGATATTTTTGGATCCGAAACCGAAACTATCCGGATCCTACCACTAATTCAGAATTAGAACTTCCATTACTGTCTACATCTTCCGCTGTTGAAGTTGAAGATGATTGTAAAAGAGTACTCGTATCTAAAAATGCGTAGTTTTCAGGTTCACAATTTTAAGAATGAGCTGGTTTCATTAAAGAATTTACGTTTTTTTTTTCTATTTTCTGATTGGGTAATACCCCGGTTTTGACGGACAACAATGGTTGTGGTAGTTCTTAAAAAATAGTGTATAGTATTCATTATTGCACTGTATAAAAAAGGACGCCAAAATTTATTTCGCCCGGGGCGCTCAAAACCTTTTACCCGGCCCTGAACAGAGGAAAGAAAAATCATGAGCTGGGTAAATTTTACACAGAGCGCGCGTCCTATCGGGATAAGCGGTGTACAGTGTACTCATGTTGTCATGTTAATGTAGTCTGACGGGGAGGGGCTGTACGGATTAAGGCTGTTCGATCTTCAAAATTTATGATCGGATCGATCTTATCGATTAATTTATCAAAATCTATCAGCTGTGGCTGTGATCCATACTGATCGGGTCTCCGATCGATTAAATGTAGTATGTAGTCAGTTTGATCGATCTTAACAAATGGCACGAATCTAGTTGTAAAAACTAGAATAAATTAAAATATGACGACACTGACATTTTTGTAAGATGGAAATACACTTCGTAAAAAATGTGGACAAGAAAAGAACTGCAAATTTTTCCACGGCTGAAGTTCGCTTATTAACCGATATTAACCATCGCCTAAAATTAATTTATTACATTTTTCATCAGACCCAAACCACATTCGTTACCCAGAATTTTCAAAAATATTACTATCCAAAAAGATATTTTATATAATTACACATATATAATATGCTTGAATGACTGATCGCGAATCTGGAGACTCGGGTCCGATCCCGACAGATGCTAATATTATTTCTCATTTTAAATGGCACAAAAGTGACCTCCGTGGTGCACTCTCTACTCAGCCATGAGTGCTCGTGAGATGACGTTCGGTAAACACTCACATGGTAGGAACAAGTTACATTTACCAAAATCTGTGTACAAAGCAGATTGACACATCCAGCAATGGGTAATATGCCATGATGAATATTTATTTATATTTACTTCTTATTAATTCTAAAATATTCTAAGCTAGGTTTTAAAATCCGAAACCTTTGAAATAATTCGTCAAAATTTAAATTATTAGGTCTGTTTCGTACAGTATAAATTTTCCGTATTAATATTATCAATGTTTTCAAATTTTCCCTCTTCCAATATACTATAATAAATTTCATCAAAACATTTCCATTTTACTATATTTTTTATTTCAGATTTAAATTTTATTAGGTAGCTAACAAATTTATTATCTACTGCAAGTTCCTCTCAAATTTGATAGCGAATAAACAATTTATAAGGTACCTAATAACTTGTTTAGACATTGAAATACGCAAAAAAATGGTTGTTAGGTAAATAAAAATTGAGGGTTATTAGGAGATTGAAATACCGGCCCTTAATCGATTGATCGATTAAATGTCTGTGATAATTCTGATCGATTAATTGATCTTCTGATCAGATCGATTACATCGATTTTTTTCACAGCATCGCAGTCTACAGTATTAGACATAAATAATTATGGAGGCATTTAAAATTCATTGGGGTTGGGCGTGCGTTAAATCGTCAAAAATAATTGATAATTGTCACATATCAGGCTCATGTTACGCTACTACGTGGCAAATATCCACTATGAAAATTATGATACATTATTTGCGAAAAACTTTTATTTACTTTAGTTGACTGTAAATTTTGATTTTATACTAAAATGTTAACAATATTTTTTTAGTCTATTTCTAGAGGTGGGGTCAACTGCCCTTTGCCCCCACCCCCCTTGGCAACGCTCATGGTCCCTATACATTTGTTTCTATTTATTACAAATTTTATTACACTGTTCAAAATTCAAAAACATATTTTTTTCTACTCCTCTGAAAATACAATTTTCTGGTTTGTTTTTCATGCTGAAAGCACTCTTTGCGTGCTGCTTCGGGATCCTAGCAACGAATTTTACGTATGATTGTTGTATCCCTATCCCTGGTTGTATACAATACTTGTTGGCATAGAAACGCATCCCAAATAAATGTCAAATTATTTAAAAAAATAATTTTTATTTACTTATTTTTTATCTTACAGGAGTAGAAAAATAATGTGTATAACACGTCTTGAAAGTCCTTTGTCGAACACAAACGATTGCAGCCTGAGCAAAGTATTTTGGTTCCACAAAGAAACACTTTCAGCACTTGGTATGCTATTTTCTTTTGTGATCTCAATAAAATACGTTAATATTTAATTTTTTATTTTAATAAAGCAGATTATAATTCATACGTGTACGAAATAAGTTAATTATTCATTATAATTATATTTGAAACGTAAAAAATCAGTTTGAATTTGCTCAAATAGTATGATATTGCAGAAACCATAATTATCGGTAGTAATGCGGCCATCTAGTTGTTGAAGTCAAAACTACAATGCAATACTGGCGCCTCCTGGACACCGAATGCAAACTAATCATGAAAGTGCCTGCCAAATTTTATACGGACTTGGCAAATCTGTTAGTTATGTGATCAGGGATTTTATGTTCATATTTAGAGATTATCTCCGTGATTATTGCTTTAGTTACTTGTTGTTTCTCCCATATATTATTAAACCCTAGATCTTCCAAAAATATCCTAATACGAGTAAACCAGTTATATTCGACTTTATTGTCGGTTGACTTATCCAAGGAGACTAAACGATCGTACAGTAACTTAGGAAAGCGATCTTGGCTCATGGCTAGTATCTTACGCCACCAATTTAGAGTTCTCTTCCATATTTTTATTCCTATGTGTGGGGTTCCTGTTTCAATTCGGATCATATGGTCCGGTGTATTTCTTGCGCTTTGTAGAATATATTTTAAGTATCTAATTTGGGTTCTTTCAATATTTTCTATATAATTTATACCCCAAATTTCTGTTCCATTCTGTAGCATTAATTACTGAGTTTAATAATAGTGATTTCTCTGGCCATGTACGGGATTTACTGGTACATAGGATGTTATTTACTTTAGATAAGGCTATTGTTCCTTTTTTATTAGTGTTCATCGCTGCTTGTTTAAATTTTCCACTTGTTGAAAATAACACTCCAAGATATGAAAATGAATTCACGACTTCTATTGGTGAAATTTTGTTTTAATTTTAGGTGGACGTCCTTTGTGGAAAATTAAGATTTTTGTCTTCGTTGTATTAACGTGAAGTGAATTTTCTTTGCAGTATTTACCTAGTATTAGGAGTTTTCTGTTGGTATCTATTCAACTATTCAAATTGCACTTGACACTGACATCTTCTTCTTCTTTAGCTTTTCCCATTCGTTAGGGGTCGCTGTTTTTGCGTGTCGTTCTCATTCAGTTCCTTTTCTCTCAAGTCTCCTGCAATACAGTTTTATCTTTGGTCTTCCTCTCCTCTCTTCAACGTCCTATTACTAAACTATTCATTCTTGTTCCAATATAATTCTTCATTTCTCCTCATGACATGTTCAAACCAATGTAATCGTCTTTCTTCTATCTTTCTAGAAATTTGTATCACTCAAGTTATTTTCTTACCGTATCTTTCCGTGTCTTCCCCAACATCTACTTCAACATACTCATCTCTGCCACCTTAATTTACTTTTTATTGATACTGACATGTTTAGCGTAGCTGACTGAATTATAAAATTTAAATAAATAAATAAATATTTCATCACGGCATATTACCCATTGCTGGGTGTGCCAATCTGCTTTGTATACAGATTTCGGTAATGATGGAATATTTGTACCGCGTGGGCGCTTACCATGCGTCACCTCACGGGCACACATAGATGGCGTGGAGAGTGCACCACAGGGGTCAATTTTGTGCCATTAAAATTCGATGTAATTTTTGGTATCGGTCGGGATCGAACCCGGGTTCCCAAATTCGCGACCATACACTCTGTATCTATTGAATATGATGTACAAAATGTAATCAAATCGTATAGAGAATATATTCTTTAAGTTATAATAACGTTAAATGTCAATAAATCAAATTTAGCTGTTTAATCTTCAACTGAGGCTACTTCCGGTTTACCAATTATAACCAAAATCTAATCACTTGTTCTTCTGGATGTAAACTTGAGGAATACGAAAAAAATATAATTTTTGGAATCGTGGTATTGAAGTAATGGAATCTGGAAGTTTTGTCACACACACACACACACACACACACACACACACACACACACACACATACACACACACACACACGCACACACATACATACATACATACATACATACAGTAAAATTTTTGAAAGATGTCCTATCAAGGTCATGTGTATCATGAACGAATTAACAAATTGGCATACATTTATCCTCCTCCTTTACAAAGGCTTTAAGTGTGTGCGATAAGGATGAGAATATAATTCCTTAGTCACGTGACATGTTTTCCGCCAATCAATATTCAGAATCTCCCTAGCTACATCACAGCGATGATAAAAAAACAAAGAAATAAACAACGTATTTATAGTCGTTACTAAGGGATTTGTTTTCTTTATTTATGACATTGACAGTTAATTTTGAATATAAAAATAAATAATAACAATAATTCAAACTCCGAAATATTAAATAAAACTCGTGAGTAGCATGTTTTAATACAATATGAATATGTATATCAAAAGTTAGGTTAGGTTAAATTGCAAACATTCATTATATTCTCTCATTAAATATAAGCTCGTGATATGATTAATAATCGAAGATATTGCTCGTGAAACCGAAGCAGCACATTTCAACTCGTCCTTCGGACTCGTGAAACCTGCAGCTCGGTTTCACTCGAGAATATCATCGATGATAATCATATCACTTGTTATATTACGTATGAATATAACACGCTTGTCTTTCAAAAAATTCATGTTGTTTCGACTAAGTTAGGACATTCCATTTTAAAACGATGCTCGTTGTTGATAATACTTTCGCTGTAACGTAAGTTTATTTATTAATTCAGATACATTACCTTAATTCATAGCCGTACGAATAACGTTATTCCCTGTCAGTGTCACTGATACTGACATTGTGTCAGTATCTTAATTTTCACATATTTGGTTTTATATTTGCTAATAAACTTACCAGTTGATTTATTTTTGAATTTTTAATGCTGTTATTGTAACATATATTTTCATAATAAAATAACAGTAGTATCTTATGTACCCGCATAAAAACTAAGCAAACGACACTACTGAATTTGCCCACCCCGGTGCAACTTGTATTGGGAAACTGGCAGCAAACAGTAGGCAGTGAGAGTAGTGTACCCAATGTAACAGAGATGTCACTAAACGGTTCATGTCGTTGCTATAGTTTGAAATGAATTAAGTAATCTATGAAATACAAAATAAAAATTTATAAAATTATTTGTCAACAGTAAAAAATATTGATCGAAGATATTGTCATTGCTGCATTGTCAAGTATAAGTCGCTGGTTTAAAAAATATATATTATGGCTTATGATAAGTAAATAATTTAATAATTTTATTTTCTTCTAATCTAACTAACATTTTCAGCTTTAATCGTCGTTATAAATTTAAATGTCAGTATCCCAGCTGCGAGAATAAATATATGAATGTTGTATGTGATTAACAGAATAAACACTTTATAGATTTCCTTTAAAAAATCCGGCGCGATGTGATATATGGAAAAAAATTGTAATATTAACTCAGATGAAAATTTGTCATATTCCTTCATTTGCGAAGATCATTTATATATTAATCTTCCTTTAAATAGCAATCATGGTTGCGTTAATTTTGTTAGCTTACTATAAATACGTTAACCTTTAATTTAATTAATGTAGGATGTTCATCATAATATGCATACTCAACAAACTTATTTTACAAATGAAGAATATTTTTTTATTAGTTTTCTTTGACTTTCTTCATTTTTACAATGTTAATGGTTTTAAACGGTTCATGTAATTTAGATTTATATGAATAAGTATATAAAAGTTAAAATTGAGGAACCATACTCCAAATATTGTAAATTTGAGTTATCTAGAGCTACATCTACATTCGAGGATACCATACAGTTTAGTAAAACTGTTTCTCGCAAAAAGTATCTTAGTTTCAAATAATTTACATTTAGGTTTAAGTGTTTTTACAAAAATGTACTATAAAAATGACATGTAATTGTTCACCAAGTAAAATTAAAATATAGAAATTTTAAACAGTAAGAAAGGTAGATTTTTTTTTCTTTGATTATCTCAAATTCAAGAAAATGGAATATGGTTGTTTTTGCAAAAGCTCCTCAATTGTAAATATCCGTTTATGCTGTCGGTAGGCCTAAAAGGTTCAAGAATCGTAATAGAACTTAAATAGACTGAGAATTCGCCAGAATTAATTATCGGTGTCCCATTATGTATTAGACGATGTTTTATTTGTTATTTAAAGAACAAAATAATATTCACTTATTAGAGTATGATGATTTTTATCTCTATTAATATTATGATTTTTCCCCCAAATACATTGAGCGCAATGTCTTTAAGGAATCTATAAATGCATTTATCTTTGTGATGTATGTTTCTGTGCGTATTTGTATGTGTATGTATGGTTGCAGTTGGGTTTTGCTATTTTGTTTTGTTTCATTGATTTTAATTTTTAAAAAAATCAACAAAAAGGCCATGTGTTACCAATTGGACCTACGGGCGTTATGGAAGAGACAAGCTTATGTTAAAAGATTCTTTCAAGGAATCTCTTCACGGACATTGACAACAGGAAGAATACAAAATTTCAAGGATTTATCCTAATGTTCTTGTGAAGAAAATTGGAAAAACAGCTATAGATCTGATGTGATTGTGTTAGCCTCTATGGTCTTCGTCCAAATAATGGGAAAACCGAGAACTTCGAAACTAATTTCAACGTCGACTTTTGATGGTGAACATGTGTGATATAAAATGATGGTCAATCACTAAATTTGCTGAGCGTCGCTTCCACGGGGACATCTTCTTGCTAACTATAAGCAACAACATGATCAATGAAAAAATGTGAGAAAAGCAACTCGAGTGGTACAGTACGTATTCCGTATTGCATCTGTCTTAGAAGTCAACGTCTCAGCGGAAGACCAAAGTACTGCTGGCATGACAAAATCAGAGCAGGTAGAAAATAGAAGAACCTACATCCCGAAAATGTATACGATCATTTGAAAAATCCACGCAGAACAACGTTCATAAGTAGACCATGTTGAAATAATGGGTAATCAATATGAACAAGAACTCACCCGACTATTCCAAGTAATCAAGAATGAGAAGAAAATACTTTTATTATAAAATATTGAATTTAGATAATGTAATTTGTACATATAATAAAAATAATGAAAATAAATAAATTTTTACTTGAATATACCGAAATTATAAAAATTAAGTAATCACTGTATATTAAACAAATGAACGTTGACAGGTTCATATAACATATATTTGACATTTACTTGACATGTATACATATGTCAAAGGTAGTGTGCCCAATGACACCCAGGGGGCAATAGTCATAGATTAAGGAAAATATATAGTAGAAGATTGGGTATCTCCCTTATAAACCGTGATAACAAGTTTATTGCCATCTATGAAAAGGTCAGAGAACTAAATTTGACAGCCGAGAAAGTCGCGGGAAATATGAATTCATTTTGAATTATTCGAAACTTTAAATTTTATTTCTTGATAATGTAATTAATAAAAAATCTATCGAAAATAGATAATTTATTAAAGACATCAAGAAATGTGAAATATATGTTGAACTATAAAAAAATACAGTACTTAATATGTTAATGTCTTTATTTTAAAATATATACATTACATTATTTAAATCAAATAATAAATAAATAACTACAAATCTCAAACTACACGGCGACAACTATTGAAATATAAGAACAAACTACTCAAAGAATCAAAAATTTGAATTATTATTATTACAAGAGGTAATATTATTTCAAAAAAGGGATGTTACTTTAAATGTCTGCCAGAAATGCAATGCTTCATTGACCTCGTTACCGATGTTCGTCCACTTTTTAACAAATCTACCCTCTTCTATACTCATTTTTTCTCAAAACTGACCCATACTATTTCAACATTCTTTGATGAATCTTATGAAGCTTCACGTCCTTTCGCCTAATAATGTAATATTTTGCTGCTCTTCTACGGTGTAAATATCTAAGAGCACCACCATGATGTAAATTCTCCTGGTCCACTTACATACTTACCATGTCTTCTATTGGGCACTGTAAGCCTGAAAGAATGTGTCTTCACTATGCAGGAGTTACAAATATTTCATGTTTTTTTTCTGAAATATTATTAATTTGTTGTTATATTTTATATCACCCCCGTATAATAATGCTAGTATGAAAACTAATATACTTACCGAAAATATATTGAATGATAAAGTAATATATTGCAATAAAGATACAAATTCACAAATAACAGTTTTAAATGTCAAAGAATTTCGAACGATGCAATAGAGAATTGTGGGAAATTTACAGCAGTTCTCAAACATATGTTACCTTTTTATAGTATTTTGATGTGAAAGTTTGAGAATCCCTGTAAAATCTGTACTACTAAAGCCATCTATGAAAGGGTCAGGAAGTATTTCCAACCGCTACTAGATTGAAAACTTGTTATCACGTTTCTGTATGCAGTTTCACCCCCCTGGCAATAGTTCCGTGCTGCCCACTTGGTATATTGACTTGCACTTCTCGTTTACCTTATTGTTTTGTGAATTTGCCAGAATGGGCGGAACAAAAATCTGAATTCATACAATTCGTAGATAACCTTGATCGGACATCTTTCAAAAATTTTACTGTACATACAGACATCATCGTAAAAATGGTAAAATCGTATTATAGGGACCCTAAAACATGCTTATTCAGTAAAAACTCATCATTGAATTTTTTGACCAAAGACAATACCTTCCTTTCCTAAAGGTGACGGAAGGTAAAAATTACTGACATTGTTCTCAAAAACCATTATGTAAGGGTATAAAAATATTATATCACTGAATTTAGAATTAAATTCCCTAACGAATACGAAAATATAAAATAAATGCTCTCATTTAAAACAAAAAAAGTTAGGTCCTGTATTTTGAGAACCACTGGTCAAAAAAAATATATTTTTTTCTTTTCTTTAAATGTGTCTAGTAAAATTGAACATGTTTCTCCATTTAATCGTCTTTGTAGTTCTTATAGTTCCCGAGATAGCAATGGTGGCCCATTTAAAATGAACACCTGTATATAAAATTGGTTGTGATCACGACTGACCAGTTAGGTAGGTAGTAGGTGAAATGTTCACAGGTAAGCAGTCAGGATGACGGTAAATTTTGAATAATACTCTTGTAAGTTATTATCAAGCTTTCGGAATTATTTTATTCCTTCCTCAGGATAACTACAATGGTTCACAATGATCGTAATATTATATGTTAAAAATGTGCTATGAAGTACTTAACCCTTGCTGAGCTTAATTTTTAAACATAGCAGGTATGAGAACAAACAATGATTGTTTTATGTTTTCTCGCGACTGGTTTAAGTAGTTTTAAGTCGGAATTAAACAGTCGAATGGAATTCAGTTGGCAGGAAAAATTTTGACGCTCATTTTAATGAAGTCGAGCTTTCGGTTTATTTAAAATCATCCTCAGGACTCTACAATATGTTAAAATTGTTGTTTACAAAAAAAATTTAGTGGTCTCGAATTTATTACTGCTTCACAGTCACATAAGATTGTGTATAATCCTTCGTAACTTTATGAAGCTTTCGTAATGTTCTTTTTAAAAGATCTTTTAAAATTCCTATTAATCTCTCCCACCATCCTCCCCACCATTGTGCTAAAGGTGGATTAAAAATCTATTCGATGGTTTGTGAAGAACTGTACTCACTAATTTTCTTCTAGTCGATATTCCGGAACAAGTTAAATGCTCCAACAAAATTGTTTCCATTGTCGGTGTAAATGACAGATGGTCTACCTCTTCGAGCGATAAATCTGCGTAACATTCCTAGAAACTCTTCAGATGATGACGTGGCTAATTCCAAATGTACAGCACGGTAGACTGCACGTGTAAATAGACATACATATGCCTTATTTCCAGTAGATAAAAAGAGAGGGCCTGCGAAGTCAATACCTGTAATTTCAAAAACAGCAGCATCCCTCACTCTATTTTCTGGAAGACTTGCAGATGACACTTTCATTTCTTCTGATAGAAAATAGCCATTTCAGTGGTGGATGTTCAGTTATTATGGTGAATTTCCTTCCATATAAATAGCACCAATAGTATTTTACACCCCAAATTATTGCAAGACATTCTTGTTCTGTGGTAGTGTAATTTACTTCCGCTTTATTTAACTAATGACTTGCAAAAACTATTGGCCTCTCTTATCCATTCCATTATTGACTCAATATGGCACTTATAACTTTGCCGCTGGCATCGGTGGACAAGATGAATTCCTTGGTGAAATCTGAATGGGCTAAGACTGATTCGGAACAGAGGGCATTCCTTAATGAATTGAATGCCTTTTAATAATCTTCGGTCCAAATGAACGGCTCACTTTTTTGTTATTTTTGTGAGCGATTTCGATGTTTTTGCGAAAACCTATACAAATCTTCCGTAAAATTCTACTAAGCCACAGAATGCCCTAATCTCCTTGACTCATTTTGGCTTTGGATAATTTTGTATGACTATTTTTTTCTGGATCCGGTTTAACACCCTCTTCATTTATGATGTGGCCTAAATACTTCGTTTCAGTCTTCAAAAAATTGCATTTACTGGGTTGCAACTTAAGGTTCGCATGTCTTATTCTTTTAAAAGTCTCCAGAAGTCGTTCGAGATGTTCGTCTGCTCCGTTCTCAGTGAACACAATGACGACATCAAGGTATATCAGGCATTGTTCTCTTAACACGTGCAGCATACTGGTCATGAGTTGTTCAAATCTGATCGTTGCGTATACAAGTCCAAATGCCATCTTCGTAAACTGATAATACTCTCTATTTGTCGTGAATTCTGTCTTCTCCTTATCTTGGTCGTCCAGTTGCATTTGCAAGTAGCCAGATGCTAAATCTAGGGTAGTGCATAGATTTGCATTCCCTAACTAAGGCTTTCTTGCATGATGGCCACAAAAATAACCCTTTTTTGTCACTTTATTTAAACCCCTGAAGTTGATACACACCCTAATTTTTCCCTCACCGTTTTCGGATTTCTTCGGTACGACGACCATTGGTGCTGACCAAGGTGAATCGGAGGGTTCTATTACCCATGTCTCATGCATTTTCTTTAATTCTTTAGGCAATGGGTCTTGTTAGCTGTCAGGAACTCGATACGGAGCTTTAGCTATAGCCGGCACATCTTCAGTAATTATTCTGTTTTACTTGTGTACACCCCAGCTTAGTGTGCTCTCATTGAAAAATGTCTTCATATTCCACCAGTAAATTTAGTAATTTAATTTTTACCTCCTCCGGTAAATAGTTCAAGTTGAATTGTTCCTGGATGCCTTTCCTCCACTGAGTCTCCACAGTGCTCACTCCATGCTGCTTTTTGTTTACAGCTGGCGTGGTCTGTTGACTTCTTCCCGTGGACTCTGCTTCCTTTTTTCCGACTGTTTTTTTTTGCGGTGGGCGGCGAATGCTGCTCGTTTTGAGCCTGTAGATTTCTAGCGCTCTTCCCTCGAGAATTCTTCTTTTTTCCGGCATTAGCCACTACGTGTAAATTATTAAAATAATCACAGTACGTAAGTGCAAAAATAACATTAAAAACGTCAATGAAACGTAAATTCCAAAGTCAAACGTATTTAATATAATGAAATTACAAGTAAATAAATACAATAGTAAGAAATTAATAAATGATAACTAGAATAAATTAAATTATAATAAATGTTCAAACTTTCTTCCTCCTCTTTCGTGACATAATGCTGTTCGTCGTTCAAAATTTATGTGAACTCCAGCTAACATCTCCGGGCTTATAGACCTGCATGACGACACTATCCTTTCACGTAACTGATTTTCATTTTCGATGGGGACACTACAGACTTCATTTTTAACTTTCCCCCAAAGAAAAAAGTCTAATGGCGTCAAGTCCGGACTACGCGCGGGCCACGGGTACTCCGCTACTCTGGCAATAACTCTTGGGCCAAAAGTTTGTAAAGGTAGCTTCATAAGTAAATAGAATTTTAAATAAAAAAATTGGATCCCCACGTAACTGAACACTCACAAAAGCACAAAATTGTAGACGACGGGGAAAATCGTCTTCATTTAAATGTTGCACAATTGTGACATGGTATGGATGAAATCGATTTGCGATTTGATTAAAAACCAAACCTTTACTAATTCGCAACTATCTTGCGATTTGTCTCTGAGTTGTGTGGAGATCTTCAGCCACCATTTCAATTACAGCATCTTCATTCTCTGGAGTTGTGATTGTACGGTTTCTAACTTTTTTTTTTTTAAATTGCCCACGTTGTAAATTATTTTCAAGCCTTCTGAACATGTGATTGGAAGGAGTTGTTCTGTTGGGGTATCTTCTGTCATACAGCACGGCACTCTCCTAATATCAACAGTATGTCCGTCTTTTTAGAATAGTCATACATTATGCAGTTTTGATTTGATCGCAATAAATACTGTCAATCAAGCTGTCAATACTTTTTCTGACATAAATCAGCAGTCACTTAATCGTTAATTATAAAAATCAAAATTATAAAAACCAAGTCACTTATGAAAAGTAACATGGATTGCCTATTTATGAATTTTCATGCGGGGTATTTTAAAATGGGCACCCTGACGTTATATTTTATTAAGGGCCGGTAATTCCAACTCCGGATAAATTGTGGAATAGTAAACCATGGAATAAATTTACTCTTAGAATAAATATAGGGATAAGTTAAAATGTGTATTTCCAAATGTTTTTATTCCATGGATTGTTATTCCAAAGTTAAAATGGTATGTGGCTAACACATAACATAACTGTCACTGTCATTCTAATAAAAAATTGTAAAACTGACTGATAAGAATTTTATAATTTTATTCGGGTTGAAAAATGTAATAAATATGTAGAATGGAAGTAAAACGAGAAAAATATTCTGATTTCATTGTCAATGAAATGCGAATATTAATTGAAATCGTTTTTTTGGTTTCACTCTCCATGCCATTATTGAGTGCCAATGAGGTAACGTCTGGTAAACGCCCGGACGGCACTAATATGTCATCATCATTACCGATATTTGCGTGTAAAGCAAATTGGCAGATATCTAGTAATGGCTAATATGCCGTGGTCATAAATTTCTTATAGTTCTTGATTTCAAAACCGATAGAGTAGTAAATAAAGAGAAAAATGAAGTTTGGAAGAATATTGGACAAATTTTTGATAGTCGTATTTTTATTTATTCCTGTGTGCAAAGCATCGCAGTGCTATTCTGCTATTTATAAGTGGAGCATTCGTGGTACTGTATGATTTCTAATGAAATATCAAAAGTGAATGTATATTTTTTTATCTTTCTGGTCTATACTTTCATGACAACAAATAAATTACTTACTTTTCTAAATTGTGAACTTATAAAACCGGATTTTCATGTATCAGGTGCATAGTATTTTTAGATAAGCAAAAACGATTAAAAAATTCTATATTATTAAATTTATTTATTAATTTCTTGTCCTAAGCATACCATACTCGTATAATAGACATACAATATACAACATAAACATCAGGTACGAGGCCAGATTCATAATAGTTTGGCCGGTTTAAATTTTCAATAAATTATAAAATCTAGCCAAATGGTTAGAATTTTGTATAACTTACAAAAACTGTTGGCTAAATAACAGGTGATAATAGTTCGACTGGCATTTAAAGTCCAGATTTATCTTCTACCGAGTCCCTTTACTTTTGGCACAATGAAAAACAACTTCGTAAAAATCCAATGCGTACAGTAAAACCTATCTTGCAAGACATATAGAACAATAATCTAATAGAAGAAAGTGTGCAGGGCTTGTAGATACAATACCGACTAGAAAAGTTAGTATTACCAATAAAAGCGATGTAACCCAATATTAAATGGTGGAAAGTTGAATAACATTCAATTTTTTTAAGTTTAAAATCTATAATTTGTAGAAATTTCTCCCCATTTACATAGGTTTTATAATTTGTTGGTTGAAAATATAAACCGACCGAACTTTTATGAATCTGTGCTCGTATTATCACAGATGGAGTTCGAATGAAATGAATGTCTATTTGCCCTACAAATTATTTTCATTCATTTCTGCGCCTTTCAGTTAGTTCTTCTAAATGTCCATGAAGTCTTTCCAAATATAAGAATTGTACAAAGGCAACAAGCAAATGGTGTGGTACAGCTTGGTGGTAGCAGGTCTACAAGTAGATATGCCTGATGGGTCGCGAGGAATACACTTCTGCTGAACTGGGGGAATTATGTACTACTAAAATATAACCATTACGACATAATCATTCTTATTTTAATATAAAATAATATGAGTATGAATATTTTAAAACTATTTGACAGATGTCAAAAATTAATGATTTTTAAAAATTTAAATTATCTGATCTAATTATATAGGACCAAATAATATACACAATTAATTATTTCTTCACCATTGTCGTCCACTGTCTTCAAAATCACTGTTGATAATTATATTATATTATAAATGTCAAATTTATCCACGGAATAAATATTTATTCGCTGTCAGATCGAACGATTAAATTTATTCTCAAGATAGCGTATTTATCCCAGGAATAAACAAAAAACAAGTTTGGAAATACAGAATTTTATATTTAACCTGAGTATAAAATTTATTCTAGGAATAAAAATATTTAACCGAACTACCGGCCCTAAGAAATATTTATTGACAGTTCTATTCTATTACTACATAAACAATATATGTGACTACCTACGATATTTATATTTATTTTATTTATATTAAATCATGCCGCTCGTGTCTGGATGAGATGACTTGACAACACTTCCCCTCACGAGCGATGAAGTTGATGAAGATGAAGTTTCTCTCTGAAAGTTAGATATTTTTGTTTAGTTAATGCTTTTGTAAATATGTCGGCTTCCATATCTTCGCTTCTTCGATATAAAATTTTAACGTCGCCATTTTGAATTGCTTCTCTAATAAAATGTTCTTTGATTTTTATATGTTTTCATATCGAACGTACAATGGGATTAATAGCTAGAGATTTAGCTGCTTGATTATCATTGAAAATATATTTTTTTTCATGTGGAATTCCTAAATCATTTGCTAATTGTTTTAGATATATAGCTTCTTTTGCAGCTTCAGTGGGGGCCATATTTTCAGCTTCGGCTGTAGATAAAGCAACAGTCCTTTGCTTTTTTGATTGCCAGCTGATAGGTCCATCACCATACAAACAACAAAAACCAGTATAAGATCTACGATCATTCATGCAACTAGCCCAATCCGCATCAACTAATCCAACAACAGATTTTCCTGTTTTTGTAAATGTCAAGCAAAGATTTTTTGTTCCTTTCAAGTATCTAACAACTTGTTTTGCAGCCTCCCAATGTTCTTGACCAAAACAAGTGTTAAATTGGCTCAAGTAACTTACCGCAAAAGTTATATCTGGCCTAGTAGCTACTGATAAAAACATTAAAGATCCAATTAAATTTTGATAGGGCAAATTATTGTCATTGTTATCAGCTTTTTAAATTTTAATCCTGATTCCATAGGCGTACTGGCAGTTTTACAATCTTTCATGTTATATTTTTCTAAAATATTTTCAATGTATTGTTGTTAATTTATACTGTATCCATTTTTATGTTTTGTAAATTCAATACCGATACAAAATTTAACATTTCCTAAGTCTCGCATTTTATTATATTCATGAGTTTTTCTTTGATGTTGATTATTTCTTTTTCATTTGATGAGGCTATTAATATATCGTCCACATATATAGCGATTATTACCTTATCTCCCCCTTTTTCAATCTTGTAGATGCATGGGTCTGCTGTTGAAGATTGAAAACCTAAATATTTTAAAGTGCCATCCAATTTTTTGAACCACTGTCTTCCTGATTGTTTCAATCCGTATAAAGCTTTTTGTAACAAACAGACTTTTTATCTTTTTCGTTTCTTAAATCCTCTAACATTTTTCTTGCTTTTTCATATAAATTTTTATCTTCATTTGTGCTTTCTTCGATCATTATTTCGCCTAAATATTTTTCAAGGTAATTTGGTATTGTCATATATATTTCTTCTTCTAGATCTCCGTTTAAATATGCTGTAGATACATCTAATTGAATGATATTTAAATTTTCTTCTGTTGCCATTCCTAAAAGAAATCGTATAGAATTTAATTTTACTACAGGTGCAAAAGTTTCATGAAAATCAATGTTATATTGTTGAGTAAAACCACGGGCTACTAGTCTTGCCTTTTTTCTTTCTATGGAACCACCAGCATTTAATTTATTTTTCAGTATCAATTTATTGTTAATAGGTTTTTTATTTTCCTTTTTCTTTGTTATTATCCATGTTTTATTCTTTAAGTGAGCTTTAATTTCTTCTTTAATTGCTTCATGCCATTGTTCCAAATCTTTAATTTGATCATTAATTTCGTCTTCAAAACATATATTTGACATTTCAAAATCTTGTGTCCACATCGGAGGTTTTCTATTTCGCTGTGGTCGTTTAGTTATTAATTCTTCGTTGTTTTCGTCTGTTGATTGTTCGTCTGTAATATTTTCTTCATTAGGTTGAGTATGATTTTGGGGTATGATGACATTTCCTTGTAAGTTGTCGATATCTTCTTCAGTTTCTGTGAGTAAGTTACCTTCCCCATTCACTTCTGAAAAGTTTATATCGAACTTATTTAAAAAAATCTGATGTGGCCAGCACAATACCTTCCGTCAATCCTGTGTATTATGTACAAATTCCATTCATAAAATGTCTTGCAAAAGATTATAAATTTCCAGTAATATTATTTCATGCAAATGGCACTTGACACTAACATCTTCTTCTTCTTTAGCTTTTACCATTCGTTATGGATCGCTATTTTTTATTTTTTTCTTCCATTTATTTCTATTTTGCGGGTCATCCTCATGTCAAAATTTTTCATTCAAAATTTATTTTTTTGGTATTTTATGATTCCTTTTCTCGGCAACTGAATTCCACACCCCTGATAATAAATAAACCACATGAGATAAGAAAATCATGAAATTTTTAATGAAAAATTACGACATTTGTCAGTTATGGACGTAATTAATAGCTGTCATTTTGACACGGGTCCACTTATCTGCTAAGTCACGTCACTGCACTCGCCCTACACATAATTTTTTTTTTGCAAAAGATCCTATATTTCCAGTTAAATTATTTCATAAACAAACTATTCGCATTGCACTTGACACTAACATCTTCTTTTGTTTTTCCCATTCGTTAGGGGGTCGCTATTTTTTATTTTCTTCTTCCACTAATTTTTGTTTTGTATGTCGTCCTCATTCAGTTCTTTTTCTCTCCTTTCATATTATATTTGGTCTTATTATGTTTCTTCCAACTTCTGTTATAAGCTATTCATTCTCCAATATACTCATCTTTCCTCATGACATGCTGAAACCAATGTAATCGTCTCTCTTATATCTTTCTAGAAACGCCCAACACTAGACTTATTTCCCTTATTTTTTCATCATTTACTTTTTATTGATATTGACATCTGTCAATTTGAATTACCTGAATATATTAGCAGTCTCCATGGTTAAGCTAGCACAGCTGGCTGATTTATGAAATTTTATAATTTTTATAATCTTTATAATTCTTTAACTCCATATCTGTTGAATATGAAATATAAAATGCAATCAAATCGAATGGAGAATAATATATTCTTTAAGTTATAATAAAATTTAACTGAGTTTTTCAAGATAAACTGTTAAAATCTTCAAATGAGGATACTTCCGGTTGACCAATTATAACCAAAATCTAAACAAGTCTGCATATGGTTGTAAGGAAGAGGAATATGCAAGAATTGTAATTTTTGGAATTCTAGTATTGGAGATATCGTGCACGAAAAAGCGGTCACATACACACACACACACATACATACATACATACACACACACACACGCACATACGAACACACACACACACACACACACACATACAGACATCATCGTAAAAATAGTAAAATCGTATTGTAAAGACCCTAAAACGTGCTTATTCAATGAAAACTCACCACCAAATTTTTTGACCAAAGACAATACCTTCCTTACCTAGAGGTGACGGAAGGTAAAAATTACATCGCGACTAATAATTATTTTCTTTATGTTGGGTATCCAAATTCTGAATGCTTTTGACGTGTCAGAATATCCCATAAAGATACCTTCATCAGCTTGTGATGTAAATTTCCCTTTGTTTAGATTTATATTTAAAATGAAAACTTTTGTTCCAAAAATTTGTAAGTGTCGAACTAAGGGAGTACCCATCTTTGGAAAGGAGTTTCACCATTTATTGATCTTGATGGTCGATTTATTAGATAATTTGCTGTATTTATTGCTTCAGCCCAAAACATTTTTGGAAGTTATGCTTCCAATAAAAGACATCTTGCTTTATCTAGTATGGTACGATTATTTCTTTCCGCCAGCCCATTTTGTTGGGGTGTTCGCGCCGCCGAAAGCCTTCTTTGAATTCCATATTCTTTTAAATATTTATCAAATTCTGAATTGCAATATTCAGTACCATTATCGCTTTGAAACTATTTAATTCTCTTACCTGTATAATTTTCTACTTCATTTTTATATTTGAACTTTTCCAAAACTTCGTTTTTATATTTTAAAAAATATACCTTTGTGTATCTGGAATACTCGTCAATTAATGTTACAAAATAACAAGCACCTCCCGGTGATTGCACACGGAATGGTCCACATACATCCGAATGTATTGTGTAAAGAATATCTATTTTCTTTTGTTCTTCTCTAACAGGAAAGGGTAATCTAGATAATTTTCCTTTTATATATATTTCACAAGTGTCTAATTTTGTTTTTGGATTAAATTGAAGCCCATTTAATAATTTTTCTTTAAGTGCTATTTTCAAATCTGTTTCATTTGAATGTCCTAATTTTTTATGCCAATTTATAATTTTATTATTTTCTGATGAAAAATTTGATGTTTCATTAAATTTATCTAATTTATTTGCATTAAAATAATATAAACCATTAATGGCTTTATAAGCTTTCATTACAATTTTTTCCTTTTCTATGAATAATTTCTGCATTGTATTTTTTAAATGAAACTTTATATACTTTTTCTGTTATTTTACTAACAGAAATTAAAATTGTGTTTAATGTTGGTACATATAATGTATTTTTAAGATTTATTGTACTATTTTTGTCCTGTAATTCGACGCAACCTGAACCTTCGATATTTGCGATTTAGATTTAATTCCAGTCATATGAGATGTACAGCCACTGTCAATACACTAAAACGTTTTATTTAAATTTGAGGTATTTGATGATAAACATTGTTCTATATTAAACGTTGTTTGATTTGGTTTATAATTCGAATTTTTTGAATAACAATTTTGAGTTGTATGTCCATATCGATGACATATATCACATTTGACATTTGTGTTTTTTGAATAAGAATAAAAATTTTGTCGTATATGTTCAAATCTGTTACATTTTTCACACTTAGGTTTAGAAACATTTTTATTTTGTGTAAAATTATGTTTGAAGTTATTTTTATTATATTTTCCTAAATAGGCATTTTCTTTTGGACTAATATTTTTATTTCGTGCTTCACTCTCTTCAATGATTTTTATTTTCAAATTTTCGGGAGATGGCAATTCATCCCGAGATTCAATAGCAACACGAAAATTATCGAAAGAAGGGGATAAGGACTATAGCATTATAATACTTAATAAGTCAGAATTAATTATAATATCCATTTCAGTTAATTTGTCTACAATATCAGATGTGTTCACTGGCTTTGGCGACAGGTTTATATAGCGCGATGTCCTTCTCGAATTTTCCGACACCACAATGACATTGAATACAAAGGATCATTCCACCGGATGTAATTAAACCAGTCTAGACGCGTAAGGGTTTTCATTTTCTTCTTCATTATTAAAATCGTTGCCTAAACCTTCATTCGTTTCATCTCCCATATAAAGTTCCATATAATGGCGGCTCGTGAGATTCGTCGGAGGGTGGCTCACCTCAGGGAAAGCGGGGAGGGAGTGTTGAAATTATTCAAAAAATACCCATAAAAAAATAACCTACTGTACATGTACTCTGTAAAGCAGTACCTATAACTCTGTGTCGCACGCCGTGGCAGCCGCCTGTTTTTTAGGTTTTTAGATAGTATAGAAGTAGTCTATGGTTTAGCAGTAGTGGTCGCAAATCATGAAGCGCAAGCCTGCCAACTTAAACACTGATATAATGTGGCTTGATTTCAGTGAGGGCTCGTGCACTAAAACTTTGGTGAGGCAAAGTATCCAGAAAAAAAATACGCCGCAGGCGAATTTTTTTTTTCATTCAAGGTCACATGCCTTATAATTGAAAGTTACATTTTTTCAAGGGATGTGCAAATGCATATTTTTCCCCTCTCATGTACAAAAATAAATTGCCAGATCACAGAACATTTTAGGAAATTCTTTGACAAATAGTTTATCTTCATAAGACAGTTGGTTAAATGGATTTTTGTTAATTAAAAAATTAACAATATCTTCAGAATTCCTTATATTGTCACTAACTTCTTTTAAAGTTGAAGTCGAAGTCATTATTTGTTTTTTGTTTTCAACTAAAATTCAAATTACAAAAACACTACGTGGGTAAACTATAAAAATAACGAAAAAAATAAAAGAATTAAATATTTACTGCAATACGTATCAGTCGCGAACCAGAGCCTATTATAATAAAAATGCTAGACAAGACAGGTTATGTTATGTTTGTTTATTGTCGAATGTAATTTACAGCTAATACTATTTAATCTTGCTTGCAAAAATATGCAGTAATGTTAACTTACTTACAAAATTTATCAGTACGTGGCGTTGATTGTATTCATGTATGGTAACGGCATCTATAGGGCCGCGTGGAAGGTAAAGCGACTATCTTTTATCCTTTACGCACTCATTGCATTTAGCATTTGAAGCAATGCCTCAAACAGCTCTTTGTCTAGCGCAACGTATTTCTTACCGGAATTATTGCTTGTATCATAAACATAGGCATTTATACTATAGTCAATTTTTTTGACTCTGTCGGGTACAGTAATAAAACTATAAATGAACTATAAATATCGCAATTATGATAAAGCGGCATATCCTTTACTTTCTGTAGTATAATACTGTTTGGCATCGGCCCATATTTTTGAGCCGCTCTATCCATGCATTGAATCAAACGTCTACCAGGTATGTATAGGAAAATAGCCTTACAGTCCTTTAACATAAAGTCTTTTTCTTTGTTCGAAATAATATCTTATGGGAATGAAAACTGCAGTATCAAAAATGTAAAAGTAAATAAAATAATTTAAGCCAGCTGTGCTTTTATAATTGTACATTTGTACGAGTAGAAGGGATGATTAAAATACTCAGAAATATTAAATACAAAAATTAAATCTGCAGATTAGGTATTCTGTGGAGACATTAAGTGTAAATCTTTTCTTGTAAAACATAATTAACCTAAATGCTCAAATATTTTGGGATTTTGAATTTTTGGGTTTCATAGCATAATTTAGAAATTTAAAACTTCACAGTTAATTACATTAAACAAAAAACCAGCCCAACAATAAGTATCGCAAATAGTTTCGAACATTTTTGATACTGCAGTTTTCATTCCCATAATATATTATTTCGAACAAAAATAGACTTTATGTTAAAGGACTGTAAGGCTATTTTCCTATACATACCTGGTAGACGTTTGATTCAATGCATGAATAAAGCGGCTCAAAAATATGGGCCGATGCCAAATAGTATTATACTACAGAAAATAAAGGATATGCCGCTTTATCATAATTGCGATATTTATAGTTCATTTATAGTTTTATTACTGTACCCGACAGAGTCAAAAAATTTGACTATATTCATTTCGAGAAGCACTTTGTAGGGTGTATATTAGGTGAACTGGCATTACATATTAGTTATGGTGGTGGGTTAAATTATTCTTTTGATATTTATAAAGACAAGCATTAACGGAATAAGTTAAAATTTAATTTACATACTACTTTACCTGAAGTTTTATTTCTTTTCTGGTGAGGCACTGCCTACCCTGACAAGCCGCCACTGTTTGATTTACGTATCGTATATACAATACAAGTGCGGAGTGTGCCTTTTTCTTTTAAAGTGCAGAGGAGCCTAGCCTCCGTTATATGCACGCAGCGGTCTAAAAATAGCCGTAACATCATTAAAACAGAAAACTTATGCATGAAAACCATTTTACACGGACATAACTGATACAAAATTGATGAAAATAGAAAGTAGAATAAACATGAAAAAAAAATGTTTTGAAAAAGTTTTTATCCTGATAAGTTATGAGGAGGCTTAGATTCCCTTCCCTCCCCTGACGAGCCGCCACTGGCTCCATATCCTCTAAGTCCAGGAAACCGTCGTTCATTTCTATTGCTATATTATGCAAAATTGTTTCCACCACGGTATTTAAATTTACCCTCATTCTCAGTGATAAAATGGGAAATCGTCTTTTCCCTACGCCGTATTGTCTTTCAACAACGTTTCTCGTTGTTATTAAAGATTCATTATATAAACTTTCACGTTCATTGTTCACATTTAGTAGAGAAGTAAACAAATAAGGTTTTACAGTTTACACTGAATAACCAACTAAATGAAATCCACGAAACATCCCATTTTCAAAATTATTTTTAGTCTACTATTATTAGTTCGATCATGAGCACTTTCGGGCCATCGGGCGACAACATTACGTATTTTTAATTTTTCATCGGAAACTGTACATTTAAAGCATAAATACCCTTTTCGACATCTAAATATTTCTGGGTCGTCGCCTCCTTAAAAATAATATATAATGTAAAAATAAGTATTTTACTTATAGAAAATGTAACCACCTGGTGACTATTCGAACAAGTATACAGTTAATTACACCACAACACATTGGAAAACGTGTAACATTATAAAAATCAAGCGCTACTTTTTCTAATTTCACTCTACTACTGGGTGTATTTATAAATTTTGCTTTTAATGTTAATATAGCCCTAGTCACATAATAATGTTGTTATGTTGTGTTTCTTAAATAAATATTAACCATCTAACAACAATTACTTAATATAACTGATTAAATTAGCAAAACTGGTAAAAATTGAATTATAAGTCACGAAGCGTCACATTGTTACATGTTGCTCTTTCAGTGTACAATGTACACTTACATCAATATTTTCACAAAAGTGCCACTAGATGGCAGGTATTCCCTACAAATGTATTATTCTGGAAGCAGATGCGACTGAAACTCCTACAAAATCTGAAATTGATATTATCATACTCCTGGTCTCATAAAATCGTAGAGTTAATAGAAGCTTTGTTTTTGCTCTGATTGCACCACCTCTAAAAATTATTTTTGGCTTTTAAATTACGGATAGCGGTGACAGCGATTTCGCTACCTTTGACCTTAGAAGCTTTTGTATTAATAAAATTAGTATTTTACTTTCGGGTCAAATAATTTTTCATGTTGTGCAGGTTAAACGCTACCCTTCTCGATTACCTATTTTTGTTTTATAACGGAAGGATTAAAAATCACTAATGGACCTGTTACAGTCATAAAGATACATATAGACTAGTTCTGTTTTTCTCAATAATTCTAGCGTGACCCTTGTATTGATTTAAATTAATTAATTACCGTTGAATATTAGTAAAACTTATTTTTTATTTACGAATAATTAAGGTTTATATTTTTATGTCATGTCTGAAAAATTTCAAAAAATATTAGTTTCTATCGTATTATATAATAAG
The DNA here is from genome assembly GCA_951394225.1 of Harpalus rufipes. Lineage (NCBI taxonomy): Eukaryota > Metazoa > Arthropoda > Insecta > Coleoptera > Carabidae > Harpalus > Harpalus rufipes. The sequence goes on along the minus strand of OX596282.1, from coordinate 29,873,555 downwards.
TAAGTGAGTGTTTTTCACAACAAATGACAAATATTTCATATTATTATTTTTTTTTTGTTAAAATTATGTACACAAGTAGTAAGTCATATTATTATAAAAATACAATTTTCTTAAATAGTTACTACAAATATTAACATAAATAATAAATAAATTAAAAATATTCCTCAGTTTAAACCTACTTTTTTGCCTGTGTTTTTATCTTATGTCAACCTACAACCAAACTCTTTTATTTGCTAATAAATATTCCAGTAATGATATATGTATATTTACATTTTTTAACAATCTGATAGCTAACAATCGAATAATACGTCATATGTTGTTATAACTCTCATAAGCACCAATGTAATTTTTACTTTAGACAAGAACCGAGAGGTGGCAATACCGGTGTCAGAATTACAATTATTATCAATGCAGGGTTTATTGAACTATTTTTTTGCAGTAACTGTACTTTAGTGTTGTATAGTGTGTAGCGTGTGTAGTACATTCGTGTTCGTTTGTTCGTAAGGCACTGCGTGTGTGTAAAAGGTAACGGACTCGAATAATGTAGACACATTGTGAAATTTTTCATTTTATGAAAAATCTCAGTTTTTATTTAAATGTTTGAAATCAAGACTTCAGGTACTTGGAATATTATTTATTCTGTGGCAAATGGGGCGTGGTCCCCCCTGACAAAATATAGAAGGGGCGAAACTATTTTTGGCCTCCCTTGCCCTATCCATTTTTTTAGAGTTTTTGCTTTGATCTCATTAATTTAAAAATATTTCTATCATCGCATTTGCATCAATTGCATCACGGGTCAAGTTTCATTTGGAATTTATTCGATAGATGGACACTAAATCCACAATTTTCATTTTTGTTCACATTCGATAATGACACAAGACAGGTTAAATCATGTCACTATACTTAATTGTCATGCAAAAATTTAAAATGAGCTCGATTTAAATACAATTTCAAATAGCTTATATATAAGAAAAAAAATTAGGCGTAAAATGTTTAAAATAATATAAAGACATAAGATTCGTAGGTACCTAAACTAAACTGTATTTTATTTAATTTTTCTGTAATTATTATTAATAAGATATAAATTTCATTAAATAAAAAAATAGATGAATAGAATAATTCATTTTATTTTTATTAACCCCCCCCCCCCCTGGTTGTAGACAAGTCGGCGCCTATGGATACTAGTTACACATACTGAATCGTTCCAGATAAAATGCAACATAGGTCGTCAAAGTTTTCAATATCAAATTAACTCATCATGATTTACTGATTTATATGTAACTTAAGAAAGTACTTAGAGCAGTATCAATAAAAAATCAATATATTTCAAAAAACAAATTACAATATATTTTCAAAAACTGCACCATTTACAATTAAATAATTTTTAATTGACTCGCCAAAATTTTTATAGACAGCTGATTATTTTCTTCTATTGCACGTAGCAAATTATTTTTATATTCTTTATTTTGCGTAGTTTTTTGTTCTTGTCCTTTTCATATGATTCTTATCTAAACATCCATCACTTTTAAATTTTGTAAATATATCTTGAAACTGTAAAAGGATTTGGTCTGGGACGTTCAGGATATAAATTCGCAAACATTTCTCAAATTATAACCAGTATTATAGCAAGTAACCATTCGAAGTTTTTCTTTAGTAAAAGTAAACATCATTAAAACGTTATGACAAGTTCATTTGACATTGACAACTTTGACAACCTATGTTGCATTTTATCTGGAACGGTGCAGTATGTGTAACTAGTAACCATAGTAATGTAATAATGTTGCATCTTTGCTGAAATTCACTGTATGTAAGGATGTAGAACCCATCTTTATTGGTTTTTTGCTGAAGATGATGGCCTTTACTCGCTCTACATCAACTGGCTTACATATATATTATCAACCATTTGTTTTGGTTGTTGGAATCTTTCACTTACTGTTGTTTATTAGAACGTGAAATCTTCATTTCAAATATTTATAAAATTGTTAATGTAACATAAAATGTTAAAACAAGACTACAATTTAGACAGAATGAAAATTATAAATACAAAAGGCGAAAGAATACCTTGGAATTATCGTAATAGGCCAAAAATACATATGTCGTAGATCAGTACGCCGACGAAAGCGTCTTAGTGAAAAATTCAAGATAAACACGTAATAAGTTATTTAAATTATAGTTATAAATGTAGTTCAATTTCAGAGATGGAAACCAATCTGTTGAAGTTATAAGCCCTGATTTTTTTTTCAAAATAAGCTACAGAAATAAATAGGTAAGTACAATATTTTATTTTTCTTTCAAAACAATTGATATAAAGTATTCTGGTGGAAAAGATACGTTTAGATCGAAAAATAGTATCAGAAAGAGATAGAAAATAACTGGTACAACCTAGCCCGACAAAGATCTCATTTTACCAAAAACTTGCAGTTAGAACCTTGTCATTCTAGACCCGCGACCTCTCATCGCTGATATCGTTGAGCACCGAAGTTTACCGAACACAATGAATGGCGAATACGATTGGTCGAACTATTGCATTAGGCAAACATCAGCCCGCGCTGTCAGGTACCGAGAATGCGCCCATTGTGATCCGATTTTGAATTCTTGTCGATATGTTTCTGACAAGTGCTATCACACGCTTTCAACGTTGAACATGGGAACACGTATGGTTGTACGTTGTACGGTACTTGGTCTGGACGCTACTTTAAAAATACTACGTCTGTCCAAATGCAATTTTACGCTATAATTTATAATATAAATTTCATCTCCTTTATACAGAATGTGTACCTTATATCATACACATTTTCTTTGTGTTGATATATTTTATTTATCTTTCAGAAAATTTCTATATGACATTAATCATCTTGTTACAAATAATGAATAAATAATTTATATTTGCTTCTCTTCACTTTTTATTACTGCTCAATTGATTTTTCTTAAATGTTCTAAATTTTTTATTATATCATTCTTTAAGACATATATTTTTTCTTAATTTCTTTAAGTATTTTTCTTGTTATTGGTATATAAATTAATTTGATTGTACTTTTGTATATTCTTTAACAAATGTATATCTCCTCTTAAATTAATTTTTATCCTGTCCTAGAATTGGGCTTTGCCTGTTGGACAGTGTATATTTAAATAAATAAATAAATAAATACAAACGGAAACCAAGAAAGTCAATCTGTTGAAGAAATACCACATTTTCAAAACCAGAATTCTGATTTTTTTGTTAAACCAACAGAAACTAATGTATCATCTTTACCGCGATGTGATTTCGCTATTTTGCTTCTTAATTTAGAAGATTACTGGTCGTCACCGGATGATGAGAGGTATTTTTTTAGTTTTTAAGTGTAGAAATACTTGTATTAAACGAATAATAACAGTTATTTGTTTAATTACGCACTAAATTGCCACATATACAGATGAGGCTGCCGTTTCACTGTCGAGGAAAAGCCGAGGCAATGAATGCTGCCGAAGCTGTAAATATGTGTTTAGTGCCGTGTTGAACATAATTTTTGCCGATTTTAAGATGATTATTAATTTAATGATTATTTATAATTTATTTAAATATTTAATACGCCGTGATGATATTTTTTTCATCGTTGCACAGTTTCTATTGTGCATAGAAAAAATAAAGATATCTATTGATATGAAAAGATATTAAATTTGGAAATAGAATAGTAGATTTCTAATATTTCTTAAATTCGGCATTGCTATTCCACTATAGTCATATTGGAATACGAGGTCTGGCTATTAAATAACGAGACTGTTTATGAAAAAGAGTTTTATTTTAAAAATTATTTTATAATCGAATGCTCCCCTTCAATGTATTTCCCTCCCCTCACCACACACCGTTCCATTCGTTTTTTCCATTGGTTAAAGCAATGTTGCAAGTCTTCTTTTGTAAGAGCGTTTAGGAGCTCCGCCGATTTTCGCTTCACCCCTTCCATCGACTCGAACCGGGTTCCTTTTAAGGCAGACTTGATCTTCGGAAACAGAAAAAAGTCACAGGGTGCTAAATCAGGCGAGTACGGCGCGTGTTCGAGCACTGGAGTGCCTCTAGCGGCTAAATAGCGCTTCACAGACAGCGCGTTATGGGCAGGTGCGTTATCCTGGTGCAAAATCCCGGACTTGTTTTTCCACAACTCCGGCCGTTTCTTACGAACTCGTTCTCGCAGTGTTGCCAAAACTTTCAAATAGTAAATTTGGTTTACAGTTTGACCCTCGGGAACCCATTCAGTCTTCACGATGCCGTTGATGTCGAAAAAAAAAACGATTAGCATGGCTGTAAATCTTCGGTGCTCTCTCGGCCTTCAGAAAACCGTTTATACCATTGGAAAACACGCGCACGTGATAGAGAATTCTCACCATAGGCCTCTTTCAACAACTTATAGCACTCAGTCGGAGTTTTTTTTTAATTTAACGAGAAATTTCACATTGATCCGATGCTCGTGTTTTTCGTCACACATTGTTATCGGCACGAGAAAAGAACACGTTCGTTTCTAACCTCTATAGAAAAAATACTACTACAGCGACAAAAACGTGTTTTCGTACCGGATTAGTAGACACTTCCAGCTATCCAACGCTGCATTCGTTTCCCCCCCTCCCCTCTAGGACGCCTACTGCGCGCGCAGTCTCGTTATTTAATAGCCAGACCTCGTATATACTTTTGGAACGTTAGAAATGGAAAAAGGATATCGAGTTGGCTTAAATAGTATAATAACATTAACTTACAAAACTTGCCATAGAAATTATGTATTACGAACAGAAAAACCAGATGATAGATCATTTTTTGATCAAGCCACAGTTTGTGGAACATTAGCTTCAGGAAGCACATTTTTACATACTGAAGAACTATTTTCAGTTTTAAATATACCATTTATGACACGAGCTAGGTTTCAAAAGATAGAATCAGATTTAGAAACTGTATGTACTGTTATGAAAAGGGCTTGAAATATTTGTATCTACTTCCTATAATTTAAGTTATCAAAAATGGCAAGAACAGTTTTGAAACGACGTAAAAAAATTTGGCGAACAGAAAAAAGCATTGGCTTTGCAAGACAATCAAATAATCCCTGACGGTGTTCTATGGATTACGGTTAACGTTGACGGTTGTTGGAGCAAACGGTCATATGGACACAACTAGGATGTGAAGTCTAGCATGGTATAGCTATTTATATACATACCTACATAAAATCACGGTTTCCCTAAAAAGAGTTGACACGAACTCCTTGAAAACACACATTTTATTTTTATACAGGGTATTAATACTTAGTCGTTACACCCGAAAATGGCAGTTAGAACTCATTAAAACAAACAACTTTTCATAGTTTCTAATTTTCATGTCGTGCCCTGTTACGTATTTAGAGTTGTTTTTCGAAAAATCATCATAACTCATTTATTTTAAGGGCTGTTTAAGAAAAATTCAATATCAGATTCCGACTCTCTAAAACATTTGCATTTACAATTACTTATTATTTTTCCAAATAACAAAATGGCAATCGATCAAAAACAAGATTTTTTGATAATCACACTCCATCGATTTCTGAAAGAAAAAAGTTACAAAATCCTTAAACTATCTACTACAATATTTGTTCTAAACATTTTTTTCAATCTATCCAAAAAAAGTCTTTATTCAGTTATTTGAATTACAGATAAGTATTAACAAGCTAAAACAACTATTTCAAACTAAGTAGCTTTCTGCCATTGAACAATGAAACAAAACAAGATTAGATTTGAGAAATACACTACTTATAATATATTTTCAAAATTGCCAGCATTCGGAGCAACAGTAGCGTGTTTTAATGTTGGTGGAGTCCTTCTTTTTTATATCTTCTGCTACTGTTTAGAACAAATGTTGTAATAGATAGTTTAATGATTTTATAAATGTTTTAGTTTCAAAAATCGATGGAGTGGTTATCAAAAAATCTTATTTTGAAATTTTTCATTGACTGCCATTTCTCTATTTGAAAAAAATACAAAATTATTATAAATTCAAATGTTTTAGAGAGCCGGAAGCTAGTTTAGATTTTTTTAAATAGTCCATAAAAGAAGGTAGTTATGATGATTTTTCTAAAAGCAAAAGAACTCCAATAACTACGAACCGGGGCTCCAAACCCTAAATTGGAACCAAGAAAAGTGGTTTGTTTAATGAGTTCTAATTGCCATTTTCGTATGTAATGACTTAATAACACCTGTACATATACTCACCAATTTACCATAAGTGAAACATAGCGGTATCCCACATATTTTAATCACAACGATTTTTTTTTCTGATAATAAATAACTTTAAACACTGCATATTTTTAAGGCTGTAATTACTGGTATAAGAACAAGGAAAATTTTACTCCTTGGTGTAAGAAATAAGTACTGCAGCATATGTAGTATGTCAACTATTAATAAAAAAGAAGTTCCAAATAACGTATGCTACCGTAACTGGACTGGCAGTTCCACATCCATGGAACCCGATATAACTGTGGAAGGTTTTCGACTGAGTGAAAATATGCATGGTTTGAGTTTCAAGAAGTTCATAGGAGATGGAGATTCCAGCGTTTTTAGAATAATTCGAGATTTGGTGCCGTTTGATAGAACTGTGGAAAAACGGAATGTCGCAATCATTGTATAAAAAACTATGGAAAGGCCGTTTATAAACTTCTTAACGATAAACAAACCAAAAACTGCTAGATATCTATTAAATGTAAAAAATCTGATGTGGACACCACACGACTTCCTTGTACGATTATTAAACTATACATATTTTTTTAATATATATTTTTTTTTTTATTTAGAATATAGAGCACTTCAAATACAATTTAATATTACATATTATTTTTTGTATTGTATTAGATTACATTTTATTATACTCGTATAGTGTGGTATCTTGGAGATATTTTAAGATTTTTTCTTCTTTGTCCGGATTGCTCTGTAGGGCTTCTTCTATGTTGTTTGGGATGTTGTTGTTTCGCCTTTGTTCATTGTAGTTTCTGCATTGGGTTATTATATGTTCGACTGTTAGAGGGCTGTTACAGTCTATACATCTTGGTGGGTTTGATTTGTCCATTAGGTAGCCGTGTGTTAGTGCAGTGTGTCCAATTCTTAGCCTAGTTATTATTATTTGTTCGTTTCTACTCTTGTTTATTGTCCATCTTTTTGTGTCATTCTTTATTTTTCTTAGTTTATTATTTGTTGTGTGTACCCAGTCTTCTGTATGTTTTGTGTAGATTTTGTTTTTTACTACAGACTTGATGTCTTCGGCTGGTTGTTTTATTTGTATTATGTTCTCATCTGTGGCTTTTTTGGCTGCTTGGTCTGCCTTTTCATTTCCCTCTATTCCGGTGTGCGATGGTATCCAGAGCAATATGATATTTTTTCCTTGTATTATGGATTTGTGTATGTTTTCTTGTATTAGTGTAATCATATTGTCTGTGGTATATTTGTTTTCTAAATTTTGTAGTGCACTTCTGGAGTCTGTGCAGATGACATAGTGTTTACCAGGGGAAGAGAGAATTTTTTCGCTTGCTTTCAATATTGCAAATTTTTCTGCCGTGTAGGATGACGATGTTGATGGGAGGTGGAACGCCTGTTGTTCTGTTTCAGTTACCACTGCGGCTGTTGTGTTGTTGTTTTGTTTTGAGCCATCTGTGTATAGGAATTTGTACATCGTTTTATTTTGTTTAAATTCTTTGTATTGTTGTTGGTATATTTCATGTGGTGTATCTTGTTTTCTGTATTTACTGAGGGATGTATCTATTGTTGGGGTGAGGAGCTCCCACGGCGGTATATTGTATTTTATCTCTTCTGTTTCAGGAATTTGTAGAATGAGGGATTGAAGTATGGATGATATCTTTTTTTGGAGGGATGTTGTGTGGCGGGGTTTGGGTCCTTCGTTTGTTGTTTGGAATATGTATTGGTACGCAGGATTTGAAGGGTTTTTTGTTAGGCGGATAATGTAGGACATTGTTAGTTGGTTTATTCTGTGATCTAGGGGTAGTTCTCCGGCTTCATTAAGGATACTTATTGTTGGGCTGGATCTAAATGCTCCTGATGCTGTGCGAACTGCGGTGTGTTGGATTGATTTAATTGGTTTTAAGTAGCTGCTCTTGGCCGTATAATATACTATGCTTCCATATTCTATTTTTGAACGTATCGGGGATTGGTAGATAGTTAGTAGTATTTCCCTATTTGCTCCCCATTTATGGTTTGCCACAGTTTTCAAAATGTTCATTCTGTTTTGGCAATCTTTTCTAACGTGATTTATATGGTCTGTCCACTTGAGATTTTTGTCGATAATTATACCTAGGAACTTTGTTTTGTCCACGTAGTTAATATCTTTCGAACAAAGAGTGAGTTTTGGATTGTTTTGGACATTTTTTCGTTTTTGGAAGTATATGGCTTTCGTTTTTTCTGTTGAAAATTGGAATCCAGTTTTTTGTGCCCACGTTTCTAGGTTAAGGAGGGCGGATTGTAGTTGTTCCTTTAAGGATTCAATGTTTCTGCTTTTGTAGTATATAACTAAGTCATCTGCGAATAGTGATATTTTTATATGGTTCGCTATATTTAATACTACGTCGTTGATGGCTATAAGGAAGAGAGTGACACTAATCGTTTCTCCTTGAGGAACTCCATTTTCTTGGTTTCGTTCTTCTGATAGACACCCGTGAGTTTTAACTTGAAATCTTCTATCGTGGAGAAAGTTTTTTATATAGTTTAATATGTTTCCTTGCAATCCGTAGGATATCATATTAGTTATTATTTTATGTCTCCACGTGGTGTCATATGCTTTGGTTATATCTAAAAATATGGCGATAAGGTGTTGTTTTCTTTCGAAAGCATATTGCACTTCTGTGTCGAGTGCCACAAGATGGTCTGTAGTGGATCTACTTCTTCTGAATCCGCTCTGATTTTTGCAAAAGCAATTGTTTTTCTCTAGATACCATAACATTCTTTTATTAATTATTCTTTGGAGGATTTTACTTAATGTGTTTGAAAGGGTTATAGGACGGTAGTTGTTGGGGTTAGTTTTAGGTTTTCCTGGTTTTGGTATAGGTATTATATAGCATTTCTTCCATTGGGATGGGAAGACATTGTTTATCCATATGTTGTTATATATTTGTAGGATATAGTTTAGAGTTTCTTCTGGTAGGTTTTTGAGAAATTCTGAAGGGATTCCATCGGGTCCAGGGGAAGTGTTAGATTTTTGTGTTTTTATTGCGTCTATAAGTTCTTCTTTTGTTAAATTGTTGTTTATTGATAGATTTTCAGTGTTGTTCAATACTGTCCCGTTGTTTTGGTTTTCAATATGTTCTTTATGTTTTTTAAATTCTTGTGTATATTGTGCGTTGCTTGAATTTTTGTAAAATGTGTCTGCAAGTGTTTCAGCTATTTCTTGGGGAGAGTATATAGTACTACTATTGGTTTTTATTATGTTTGTTTCCTGTTTTGGTTTTTGACCTTTTATTTTTCCAATTTTATTCCAGATTTCTTTTACTGGTGTATCTGGTGTTAGGGTGGATACGTAATTTTTCCAGGATTCTTTTTTGCTTTCTAATATTGTTTTTCTGGCTTATGCTTTTGATTTTTTTAATTGAATTAAGTTTTCTAGATTTTTGTGCTTTTTGTAAGTATACAGAGCGCATTTATGGTTCTTTATGACTTCTGCACATTTTTTGTTCCACCATGGGACTGTCTTTTTCTGTTGGTTGCATTTTATTACTCCACATGATCGTCTTGCTGCATTATTTATAACAGAGATTAGGTATTCGACTTGAGTATCGATGTTGTTTGTTTGTGGTTTTTCTTCTTGTTTGATTCTTGCTAGGTCATGAAACAGTTCCCAATTTGTGTTCTTAATGGCCCATTTGTCGTATGATTGATGGTAGTTCAGTTGGCTGGTTGGAGGAAAGGATATTTTGATGGGAATGTGGCCGTTTGAATATAGGTTGGAAAGGGTTTCCCATTGAAGGATTGGGACAATTGGTGGACTACAGAGTGTTAGGTCGATTGAAGAAAAGTTTCCTGTTCTTGTGCAGAAATGTGTTGGTTCGTCTCCATTTAATAGTATTATATTATTATTTAAGAGTTTTTCTACTATTTTTCCTGTTCTGTTTGTGTATGTACCACCCCAATCTGGACTGTGTGCGTTGAAGTCTCCTGTGATTATAAAGGGTTGGGGGAGTTGTTGGATTAAGTTGTTTAGGTCATTGTCTGTTGTTTGCTGGTTTGGTGGGATGTATATGTTGCATAGTGTTATTTTTGAGTTTTTATATGGGTGTGTTGAAATTGCTATTGCTTCTAAATCTGTGGTTAGGTTAATTTCTTCTGCATATATATTATTTTTAACTAAGATCATTACTCCTCCGCTTGCATTCCTGTTATTTATTCTATCTTTTCTGTAGGGTGTGTAGTTTTTTATTTTGACAGTCTGGTTATCTCTTAGTCTTGATTCTTGTATAAGTATGTAGTTTGGGGAGGTTTCTTGAATTATGATTTGAAGTTCGGGTAGGTGTGCATAAAAGCCATTAGGGTTCCATTGTGTTATCGTCATTTTTGAATTTCTAAAGAATCGTTGGTGTTTGTTACTTGATTGTTTGTTGGGTCTGGATCTAGAGTGTCGTCATCTAGGTACTGTTCTTCTAATTGTGTTATTAATTTTGTGATTCTGATTTTAAGATTTCTTTTATTGATACTGGTGTGTATTAATCTTAGCATATCTAAGACTTTCGGAATGTTTGTTGTGTAATCTTTAACTATGTCCAAAGGACTACTTGAACCGATTGAATTTTCTAACATCTCTTTGATTTGGTTATATGGCATAAAGTATTTATATTTGTTTGTTATTAATTGTTGTTTTACATGTTCTGTTATTTCTTGTATACTAATGTTTAAATTTGGGCTTAGAGTTCGGTTTCTCTTTTGTTTTTGTGTAGTTTCACATATTTTTTGTGCAATTTCTTCATTGCTTGTTTGTTCGTATATACTGTTGTCTGTATTTTCATTTTGGGAAAGGCATGATAGACTTCTTTTTTGGGCAGGTATTTGATTTGGTTTTTTTTGAATTGGGACAGTTTGACTGGAGTTTGTTGGGTTTGAGTTTTGGCTTTCGTTTGACATTTGCGGAGCTATTGTGTCTTTTTTAGGGTTTGTGGCTGAGGTACTGGGTTCCTGTGATGGAAGTATTTTTTGATTTATTTGCTGAGGTGTTTTTGTTTGGTTTTGGTGATCGTTTAGTGGTTGGGAGAGAATATTATTATTTTGTGGATTTGGGTCTTCAGTGGAAAGCTGTGGGGACAAAGGTGATGGTAGATTTGGTAATTGTTTGTATGTTTTTTGAGTTTGAGATGTTTCTATTTTTGCTTTTGTACAATTTTGCGGTTGTGTGCCCATAGCGTTTGCAGTTGTTGCAGAAGGTATTTCCGTTTTCTAAAAATATTCTATATTCCGTGTTTTCATGTTCTATGAGAAGGGTTTCGGGTACTACAGTTATTTGATCTTCTTGTATGTAGACTTGACGTCGAAAGCTTAAAATATGTGCATATTCGTCTTGTAATCCTGCTCGTAGAAATGTAATTGGTGAAAGTACTTTGATATTATTCTTTATGAATTCTTGTTCTATAACATTATTCGGTATAGAAGGACACACATTTGAAATTACTATTCGGATTGTAGGGGTGATTAATCGTCTTATTTCGAGTTTATGATTTCCAATTGTTATATATTTATGATTTGCTATTAGCTCATCGGTAATTGTTTTATTTTGAAGATATAAGCATATTCTATTAATTGAGATGCGTGATGCAAAAGTAATATTTTTGGGTTCGACTAATTTTCCAATTTCAATTATATAGTCCTTAATAGGTATTTCATTGATGGAACTAATTATAATTCCTTGATCTTTTTTTGGCGTAGTTATTGTTATTGGTGTATTTTTTGTTTCGTTTTTTCAGCAAAAGTTGGTAAGGTAGGTGATGCTTCCATATTGTTAGTGGTTTAGCTATCCGCCACCAGATGACAATATGGTCATGTTTTTAGTGTTAAGTCCACTCGACGACAGATGTCGCCCGCGGTATTAAACGGCTGTGCAATGTTGAAAACACGTGCGTAGGAAGTTAGGTTATTGTAAATGTTTTTAGTTTTACAGTGATGGTGATATTGTTGTTAGAATGAACTTTGCAATAGTTAAGGTGTTTAGATAATTTTGGGTTTAGTTTTGTTGTATTCTACCTGATATTTGTCTTGGAACGAACCTGACTATTTGTCACTGTGTTCACATTCAAATCTCGGTAAGTACTCTTTTAATAATTAAATTACAAAATATTGACAGGCTTAAGCCAAGCCTGAGAAATATTTTGATATAGAACAAAAAATAATTCATTTACTACTATCATTCTTAAATTAACATTAATCTAACCAAGTTATTTTTAAAGAGAGTTTTGATTACAACAACGAAATATTTGATTACAACAATGAATATGACTAATTTCACAATAAAAATATATGTTATTGTACGAATCATAAAATTGCACGTATTTAACGTATTTTGACATGAACATTTTTTTTTATTTTTTGTCCTAATCCATAGCAAGCTTTATTACAAAAACAAAAAAGTATATAATTTTTAAATTTACATATCTCGCTTATACAAAGGGCTAATTTAATAATACTTGATGTGCTAGACGCAGAAATTAATTCTCTAAAATTTTTATTTGAAGCATTTATTTCTAAAATCAAAATATAATCATTTTATTCAAGAAAAACTGTTAACAACTTCAAGTAATGTACCACTTCCGGTTAGCCAATTTTAACCAAAATCTATTATGTTATTTCGATTGACTTAAAAGTCTTGTATACCAAATTTGAAAAGTTTTGGATTATATTTTAAAACAGTTTTTCATTAAAATCTATTATAGGCTTCATGTAAAGTACCACTTCTGGAAATTGTGTAATAACCAGAAAGGGAGGTGCACAACTAGATGTTATAGGAGTCCTAAATACAAAATTTCAACTTTCTACGGCTTACCGTTTTTGAGTTATGCGCGTACGTACGTACGTACGTACAGACGTCACGACGAAATTAGTCAAAATGGATTCAGGGATGATCAAAATGGATATTTCCGCTGAAATCTGAAAACCGAAATTTTTCGCGATTACAATACTTCCTTTACTTACGTACAAGGAAGTAAAAATATTAAGAGACTTCAATATGCAGCGACACAAGTTATATCACACCATAGCAATCTTGATGGTTTAAGAAAAGATTTATTAAATGGACCAAACCATATTTTTGGAAATCATGAAAATTGTGAATATTATTTTAAAAACCCAGTAGAACCAAATTATATAAATTTATTATTAAATACAGGGATGCTACTCTATATTCATGGAGCAATTCAAAATTTGATAGGCAAAGCAAATCAACTCATTGACAATATCACTAATAAATAATGCAGCAGAATCAGCAATGAATGTAATATCACGTTTTAGTATGGGTAAACGTTTAAATTTTATATCACGAGGATCGTTTCAACGCCGTTGTTTCCTGGCTGGTATGAGATACAACAAGGATGTTGTTTCGCATATGAGCCCTTAGTTTTAAAAAATTACATTAACATTTACCAACGAAATTATGTACGAAGGCACAAAACTTCGCACAGAAAATCAAATGATAAGGTTAAAATGAAAATAAATTTTTCACAAGCTAATCGTGATTATGGTCTAACTGCGGATAATGTTAAAATATCATTAGAAACATTTAAGATCTTCGCAGATAAGAAACTTGAAAATCTAAGTGTAAATATACGTAAATTATGATATGTCTATGATATACTTATAAAACTACTATTGCACATGTAAATAATTTATAGATCACAATTGATGAACAAAAAGACTGCCGAAAACAATATTGGCCAATTTAAGGTGAAATGATACTCCCTTTTATTTTGTTTCTACGCCGAAGCGAGCGCTAGTGTACGCTGAAATGAATAATTATGGCTGAATCGATAAAGTAGAAATATTTGTTCATTTAACAGTCTCCATCTATTTGGTAATAGTCATACTTTGCTCCAAGTTATAAACCTAAAAGTAAAACATGTCGTCTGGCATTAACTCTTTGCCTATAGCAAATGAAAATAGAACATTTCATTGAACGTATAATAATAATTTTAAAAGTATTAACGAACGTAAAGATATTTTATTTGTATGAAATATTAATAATGTATTGCAAGAGAGAAAAGTGATGAAGTGAATGAATAATAAGTAACAAAATTTTAAAAATCGTACGTAACATATAACATATTATTCCTTAATTACATAATATTTTGTATTTACCGTAGGAAACTTTTATTATGAACATTTTATAGACTGTAACAGTAAATGTTACATTTTCACAATTATTAAAAAAAAAATAGGTAGGTAGGTACATCACAATATAAATAATTTTCGTATATTAAATGTGTCTTCGTATAATATTTGGTATGCAATGAATGTCTTGTTTATAATGTAATATTTAATAAAATATTATGCGACGGGGTTCAGCAATTCAGCGTCATCCACTTCCACTCATCCAGCGTTATCACCCATGACGCTTTAGTTTAGGATTGTAATAATTGCTCCTAAATATGCTAAATCAAAAAATTGAATATATTTAGTTGCATTTTTTATAAATATGTTACAATCTATATACCATTATGTATGATGTAATATAAGCCAAACAGATAATAAACCTGTTTCACATTTTTCGAAAAGTATTTGAAATAAAAGTTTATGCAATATTTTTTAGTAATATATTTTTTTAATAATTTCTTATTTTCGTAAATAATTAAATATAAATCTGATGTGGCCAACTCAATGTCTCTCGTATAATTCAATTTTTATTCATGTAAATACTTAAAATTAAATTAAATTGAAATATCGGGTTCGATCCAGACCGACACCAAATATTTCGAATTTTAAATGGCACAAAAATTACCCCTGTGGTGCACTCTCCAGGCCAGCAATAAGTGCTCGTGAGGTGACACCTGGTAAACGTCCGCACGGTGCAAATATATCATCATCGTTACCGAAATCTGTGTACAAAGCTGACTGGCAGACCCAGCAATGAGTAATATGCCGTGATGTTATATTTTATTTATTTATATACTTACCTATATTCATTACTGGCGTGGAGTATTAACAGTATTAAGTTCCTTTCCATATAATTATTGTTCCATTTACTAATTTCTTTTTAAAACGTTACTATTATTATTTGAAATGATTAATTTGTTACCAGTGACATATCAGTCAGTTACATACATTTGAGATCTGAACTGTATAACTATGGAGTTGTGTTTAAAGCGTAGGCTCCGGGATTAAAATTATAGAAATTTACCCATAAAATATATACAAAAAGTGTTAACGCAAGCATGTAAAAAAATTAAAAACTTTAATTCTTTTAATAACAAATCTCGAAAAAATAACATTTAAAGGTATTTTTCGAAGAAAAACTATTTTGAGCTTCCAGTAAAATGCCATTTCCAGTTATCTGATTTACTCCAAAATCTAATGACATCTTTCCATATAAGAGTTAAGTAGAAATACAAGGTTTCAAAATTTTCTGAACGATAGTATTTGAGTTAGAGCGTAAAGAGGATCCACACACACATACATCATCGTGAAAATGTTAAAATATGATTGTGGCACCTTAAAACGTGGTCATTTACCAAAATCTCGATATGCGATTTTTAGCACGATCCCTATACCTCCCTTACCAAGGGTAGCGGGAGGTAAAAAAATTGGCGCCAAATAGTCATGAAAAACAACCCCCTCTTCTGTGACATCCTAGTACATACATTACGTCATTCGCAGGAAGGGTAACGGCGTCAGTCTTTTGGGACGCCAAAGGCATTCTGCTAATTGATTTTCTTGATAAAGGAAAAACTGTAACTGGTCAATACTACGCCACACTTTTAGACAAGCTGAAAGCAGCAATTCAAGAAAAACGCCTGGGAATGGCAAAGAAAAAGAGTTTGTTTCACCACGACAATGCGCCAGCTCATTCAAGTCGTATTGCTCAATAAAAATTGACCCAACTGAAATCGTCCCCCATCTACCGTACTCGTCCGATTTAGCTCCCCCGGTCTTCTATCTTTTCCCGAAACTCAAAACGTTCTTCACTGGAAAGAGATTTCGATCCAACGGAGAAGCCATCGAAGCAGTAAATGCTTATTTTGAGGATCGCAAAGAAAACAGAACACGTGACTTTTTCAAAATATCCAAATTTCAAAAAAATATTGTAAAATATCTAATAAATATTTCGAAATATTTTCAGTTTTCATATTTAGAAAGCATATAAAAATTATTGTAACTGCGGTATTATACCTTGTACATGTATCCGAATGGTTCTGCTAATTATTCATCATGTCATAGATACGTACAAGCTTTTCATTGAGAATATGTGTTCGTACTTTCAGAATAATAGTTATTTATGTATCAATTAAGGTAGGTACTGAAGTTCTACTTTTTATCATGAATGTGGAATTTAGTTGCCGAGGCCGTAAGGCTGAGGAAATAAACCATATGATGATAAAAAGGAACTTCAGTGCCAAAACAGAAAATTTGTGAAAATGAAAGGAATATTTATTTTTATAGGTTATGTTGACAAATTTTTCAGCTGCTGTCAGTCACACAAACGTACGTACATATATTCAGTGTTGTGAATCTCTGGACATTGAAGTTATCGTAATGAACACTCAAAATTACGTGTGTTATCTCAAATCTCATCGGAATAATGTCATTCATTCTTCTTGCACATATTTCTTGTCATTTTACGTATAACTATGTACAAAAATTTTCATAAGGTTGCATTTAAATGAAATCATCGTATAATGCAGCGATTCTCAACCTAGCGTTTTCCAAACCACGCCCACGTATTCGGTCATTGAATGATTCGGGCGAAACGCTTTCTGGTGATGCGCAATTCTGTTTTTGAATATTCGGGATATGAATGATTTTGTGCATGCAATTCTGGTTTGAATATTCTGAAGTTGAAGACTTTCTCCTTATTTTTTCAGTTTTAGTGTATTGTAGGATAAGAATAAATTTATCCAAATATTTTCAAAATAATTAAATCCTTCTTTATATTAATATAATAACATATTTATGTAAATAGGGGTTAATTTCATTTTAAAAAAAAATTCTCTATTTTTGCATTCTTCTCTGAAATTAGTAATACCCGAAAAAATTTATTAAGTTGATGAAATTTGCTTGAGACGCCACATCGCTGTGACTGCTATAAGATAGAAGTCGAATGATAAAGAGAGTAGAGGGAATACATCGACAATAACAAGCGCGTGAACAGTTGCGTAGGAATCGAATATATATATAAATATTCAAAAATCGTTGCATTTAAAAAAATTTTTAAATTTCCAAGTGCACTTGACACCACTCGGAATTTGTAACTTCTTTTAATTCCTTTTTTAGGTCACATATATTTTCTCGTGTATAAATCCACATGACTAGTTTTCTTTTGGTAATTTTAAAAATTCTTGACCATACAACCATCGTTCATTGTTTCTTAATAATGACAATTTAGACCATTTTGTGACTTCACCTGCTATATTTTCTTCCAATGCTAACCTGTCGCTATTTGCCGGATTTTATTGTCTCTTGTATTTCGTCAATTCGATGACCAACAAATTATTT
This sequence comes from Harpalus rufipes, assembly GCA_951394225.1. NCBI lineage: Eukaryota > Metazoa > Arthropoda > Insecta > Coleoptera > Carabidae > Harpalus > Harpalus rufipes. The sequence continues at coordinate 29,855,891 of OX596282.1, read as the reverse complement.
AAATATGTTATCCGTAGCAGTGGCGACTCGCTATGGTAGGCAAAAAGGCAACGCCTACCTTATACATTGTAGTAATACCAAAATGAAAAAAATGTTTTGTCTACTTTTTAATAAATATTAAGTTTATTTGCAATTATTATAATAATATGTCGATTCCTAACCTTTTAGAGGTTGGGAATACGCCATTCCTAACTGTAATGATAATCTTTTGGGTGCGAAAAAGTAGATTTCACTTCCACCCCACGGGTTGAAAATGTTTATGTAGGGGTTGCCTAGTACTATTGTCATAGATCCTTATAATAAGGTAGGCCAAACAAATTTTAATATAGCTGTCAAAAAATATTAACTCAATGATTTATTCTGAAAATTATTGATTTAAAAAGAGGATGATTGTGAATAAAATACCTCGATGGGAGTTCCATTACAGCCTCGCGCTGTATCTCACCTCAAGGATTCGCCTCTCGGTAATACACATAAGCCCTCGGCTATAAGCTATAATGAAACATCCCACCTCAGTTATAATACACTATTAAAAACATGGCATATAAAATATTTTCTCCAACATTATTTTAGGAACTACACATTCCACCACTACAAATTATGTTGGAATTAATATCATTCGAACAAACAGTGTGGCATAACTCCGTTTGGAATAATTACGCACGGCTTCCGACAAATCATTATGTGTTCAGCGGTATATTAGCGCGGTAGGTACAGGTCTCCGAAATAGGAACTCATCTAGGTTGCTTACAAGATAACATGCGATAGCCTGATGAAAAGAGAGAAATAATACTATAATTATAGCTAAATAATCATTTGTACAGTCGTGCAACTACTTCAATAACCGCTTGGCAAGCTTCGCTCCTCTTCGTTCGGATTCGTGCTTACGGAAGATATTGGTACATACTACGCTTTATGCTGGACACTGTACAATATAATTTCCCTTTCATTTTGTTACTGCGCATGCGTTGCTATATTGTGTATATCAAATATTATGGTTGGGATGCTATAGTAACGTCTGCTTGTTTTATTTATTTCTGAATTCGCGTTTGACGTCAGAGTAATAAGTTTAGCTAAATAATAATATATTACTTGGAAAATTAACTAAATATTTTGTCGAGAAAAATATCAAGTGGTAGGTAATAAAGACAAATATGAAATAACGGAGAGCTAGTTATTACCAAATAAATCTAAACAAAGATATGAATTGTGTAATAAGCAATTTATGACATGTTTAAATTAATATTGTTTGTTTCCTAAAAAAAAATATTATTCTCGTAAGTAAGCTACATTTTTCGTATCATTTCTAAATTTTGTTGGAAAAAGTACTCTGCAACATGTTTGGAATGGCTTATTCCAATACTTGTTGTAGTTGTAGAGTATACTATTATTTATTTAGTTACAAACAACAAGCTACAAGAGAAAATATACCCCCAAAAGCGCGTAATTGAGTAATTGAAATCGTGAAGCATACAATCACACATTCGTCGTGCACGAGAATGTGAGAGAGACGGAGACGAAGCTATGGAGACTGTAAGAGATAGAATATAACGCTGTACTGGAAACCAATGATCTCGTAACTGTCCTGTAAATGCGCCGTAGAGAGAGAGAGAGAGAGAGAGAGAGAGAGATTGTGTTTTAACCATTAGAGAGCGACAGGTAGTGTATGTCACGTGGTAGGGTTACTATAGCAGAGCTTGTGCAGTGTGTATAGAACGGGTAGTTTTCTGCGAAATTTCCAGTGTTTCATACATAAAAATCAGGATCGGACTGAATCCACCGAGATGATGAGAAAATTCTCAGTGGATCCTAGCCTTCTTTTGGGCCCTTAGGCGAGACGATTTTTTCAAAATTTAATTTTATATAAAATTATTCAATATTAAATTATAAAAGTCATTCTTTTGTTTCTACTATATACTTTTGTCTTTTGTTATTGTATTTTTGCAGACTAGAACGAAGGAGAATATCGTAGTTATAGTTTACATTTAAAAAAGTTATTAAGAAATATTGTTGCACTTGACGAGTTCTGTCACTGGTTAAATTTAATATACTTATTTCTGTTATACCCTGTATATTTAACAAAAAAATAATTACTATATATATTTTTTTATTTATACCTTATTTAAAATATTCATTTGTTGATTTCGTGCTATGCTATAAATTGTAGTAAAAAGTTACCAGTAAAACGATCTTATAAATTAATTATTTTTGCTGTATGAGTATGAATCCAAGTAAAGCCCCCGTTTTTATCTCTCAATTGCAATATATTTTTATAATGGTGATGTATTGCAGTGCCTTTGAGTGCACAAATCGTGCAAAAAAGGAGGAAAAATATCTTTTCACGGCTTAGCTATTAGGATGAATAAAATAATGACAGTAATAATACAGACGTTTTAATTTCGAATAATAATTTTAGTCTACAAGACCTCATAATCCCCAATGTTAGTACATATTGTAATGGTGTATTAGGTTACATATGTGGTTTTATTATGAAAAAATTAAAGAAATAAATTCAATGCACAGAATGTTCGGCGAAATTAGGGCAGGGATATTCAGTGTCTCAATTAATAAATAGAAAAAATCGCAGTGGACTAACGATGCCTTCGAAATATGTATTAAATATATGTAAAATCGAAGAAATTACTTTTAGAGGTACAGCAAATTTTACAGGAATATTATTTTGAAATTAATATTAGAGACTATTTTTCCAACCCTCAATAACCATGTACTTGACCAGGACTCATTAAATAATCATTTACTGCAAATTATAAATTAAATTTTGCAATTATTTTTCAAAATCAGACTACACCACATGAGGCTAAAATAAGAATAAGTCAAAAATTTACTCATCAAATTTTAGTTACAGGCCTGTAATTGTTTTTTTCTTAGTTCATTTAAATTTAGTTCGTTTCATGAATAGCTTTATTACTTGTAGTTTTTATATTTTGCGTTTTATACAGTTTGTAATTTTTTTACCTTCCGTCACCTCTAGGTAAGATGTCAGTGTCGAGTGCGTTTTGCATGAAATAATATTACTGGAAATTTAGAATCTTGCAAGAAAATTTATGTATGGAATTTGTATATAATACACAGGATTGACGGAAGGTATTGTGCGGCGACTACTCATTTTTAAGTTTACTAGTTAATATTTTCTTTTTATATTCCTTACTCGTTCATTAAAATGTTTTTCCAAGTTTTTATTTGTAACTTTCATTATTGATAGAAATAAGTAATAATATTTAGTACCTAATTATAATTAGTTATGTACAAAAAATAATGTTTAAGCTTTACTTGTTTTATATACAAATTCGTTTTTCTAGTTTTCGTCTGTATTTTATTTTCTAATTGAATGAAATAAATATATTATAAATGGTAAAGCATAATTTTACTTAATATATGTCAAAAAATTATAAAATATCTAATAATATTCAGCATAAAACATAAAACTTATTACTCGCTTGAATATATGTCCCTAGGTCATGCGACAGTAAGGGGGGGGGGGGGAAATTACCCTCGCAGTCATACACGCAGTCTTATGTATTCTCCTTCTCACTCACATGTTCATAACAGTGTTTCAAGCCAAGATGCGTAGTGTAGAGTTATGAGATCATTGGTGGGAACGTTTGACGCTCAACCAACGTAAAATTATAAGAAAACGTATTATTTTATATATCATAACATAATTCGATTGCTATACCTTGAAATATTATAAAAAATACACCACTATGTCCTCAGAAGACCAAAGAAGCTTTTATAAAGAATACTATTCTTTTGATTTACGGTTTAGTTTTTGAGATAATCTGGTGTAAACATAAAAATTGGTTAATTTGGGTTGATTTTTTCCATCATTCTTTCATTCAAATTTATCAAGCTCGTAAGCCTCAATGTATCTCGTATTAAATAATTAAAAATAGATCACCCACGAAAGTTGATATTTTTTTAATTTGAAAAAAAAATATTATGTTCTCTTTATCATTTTATCTCTACCTCAAATTTTGATTGTAGTGCCCTTTTGCCAGGCTTCAAGTTTAACAAATTCGAAATTTTGGTTTGTTAGGTCATTAACTTTCATGTGTGAAAATTCCAGCTTGTTACACCGACTCCCCCACAAAACTTATTTTTTGACGCTTTTCGTAGCACTGAGCATTCTATACGTACAAGCGCCGATGCTGAATTTTTAATAACTCATGGCATATGCGAAAGGATCTTTTTACTTTCCTAACGTCCAAATTTTTTTTTTGCAAGATACAAGCGCCTGGCGCTCTTTGACAATTTGTCGTTCGCCTCTAGCTGTTACGTCGCGAAGTAAACACATACGAGCCTATTCTTCATACACGAAATTATTCCTCATTCGGTCGCGCCATATATACCCATATACGAGTACACCAAGTAAATATCTCCGCATGTAAATGTTTTTATTTACCCCGATTTTAAGAAATTAGAACCTCGTTTGCTGATCTTTTTGCGACAAAATAACTTTGGCTGCTCGCTTGCCATTATTATAACACACGTGAATACAATAGACAACAAAATACAATTTTACACTACGAAACGCAAACGCAATATAAAATAAATGCTGCGAACAATATGCAAGACAATGTATAAAGTCGGGACGAAATATAGAGCCGCCGATTTCATTATAGTTTATCTATTCACCGCTAGGTCTACTCATAGCGCCACATCCTTATATTTCATGAAAATACCGAATTTGTTTAAATTACGAATATATTCTATATTAAAAGATAAATATTTAAAATACTTACCTGAGACATATAGAAATATGTATAGTACCTAACACTAAACAAAATTTAACATTAGAACTTCAGACACTTGAGAAAAAAAAAATTAAACATTTTATTTTTTTTAAGTATGTTCTCGAAGTTTAATTTTCGATTTTTTTTTATATGATTTGTATAACATAATTCTTCAAAACATATTAAAGTTTAAACAAAATTTAACGTTTAGTATAGAAGAAACACATTAAAATGTATGAAAAAAGTAGGTTTTTTGTATTTTTAAAATTGTTCTCGAAGTTCATTTTTTTTTATTTTCACATATTTTATTCCCTATCCTGTTACAAATTTTTCATGCAAATTTAATTAAAATCCAACATTTAGAACTGAAGATATTTTAAAAATAATATTTAAATTATTGTTTTGGGTGAATAAATAGATACAAAGATTATTGAAACTATTTTATTTTCATGACAAATTGTTTCCTTTTTATTATTGTATACGAAGAGATCATATTACTTTACACAATTTTAAATAAAACATGAAAAACCTATTCACTAATTTTGAATTTCGCGGGCAGGGGTATCATTTCACCTTAACAACGTTATTTATCGGAGAGATCAGATCGTCTCCTGCATCTCACTTTGGGAAAGTTGTGCATAGAAGACCGTACACACCGTGCTACAATCTTGTGTATGAAACTCTTTATCGCAACAATGTTAGTACTTGGGCTATGGAATACGGGAAAAAAATGAAAATGTAGCAATAAAGCTTTTTGAAGGTAAAGAAAAATTAAAAGTAACATCGTCCGGTTTATACATAGACACTATACTTACGGATTATATATATATATATATATATATATATATATATATATATATATATATATATATATATATATATATATATATATATGAGGGTCATTCAATAAGTAAAGAGAAATGGCTATAGCTCAAAAACGGTTTATTTCAATCTTTCAAAATTAAGGCTATTTTTTCAACATAATCACCCTCCGCAGTTATGCACTTGTCCCATCTTTCTTGCAGCTTCCTAATTCCCTTGGCGAAGAATTCTTTCGATTTACCCCGAAGCCACTTTTGCACCGCTTCCTTAACTTCCTCATTGTTAGCAAATCTTTTTCCACGTAGGGCGTCTTTGACTGGTCCAAACAGGTAAAAATCAGATGGGGCGAGGTCGGGACTGTAGGCAGGATGAGGTAAGACCTCCCAACCCAATTCTTGAAGCTTATCACGGGTCAGCTGGGCTGTATGAGGGCGGGCGTTATCGTGCTGAAGAATGACTCCTTTTGACAAGAGTCCACGGCGTTTGCTCCTGATAACTGGTCTAACTTTGTGTTCTAGCATCTCAGAGTAGTATTGGCTATTGATAGTTCGCTGATCTTCAAGGAAATCGCAATAGACTGGACCCTGTGAGTCCCAAAAGATGGTCAGCATCACTTTACCGGCGGAAGGTTGAACCTTGAATTTTTTGCGAACTGGAGAGCTAGTGTGTTTCCACTTGTAAAAGTTCGCACGGTTCATACAACTTTTACCGTACTGTATTAACATTCTAGAAAAAAATTCACTTGGTTTTACACCTTCTGCGACTAAAAATCTAATGACTGAGCGCTGCTCTTCTAAGGTGCGATCTTCTAGTGGCCTTGCCATGGTGAACTGAAAATTTTGAGGTTATGTTGACATAAAATGATGAAACAGCTGATCAGAGCATATCCCAAGGTTGCCAACTAACACCCCTGAAAAGATTGTACACATTCATTGAATAGTTTTAAAATTATAGAATTTGTCTCTTTACTTATTGAATGACCCTCGTATATATATATATATATATATATATATATATATATATATATATATATATATATATATATATATATATATATATATATATATATATATATATATATATACCGTGTGTCCCAAGCAATCCTTGACATAGGCGTTTAACATGGGAAAACAGTTTTTTGTAAATAAAAAGTGTCCGGCAGAAAGTTAAGCCATAATATTGGAAACGATAATAGTACATTACCTACAGTGTGTTATTCATTATTAATTACTTTATTATTATTGCACAAATTGAAAAAAAAGTACAAAAAATTATAAATAAATAAATGTAATATTTTATCATGTAACGTAAGAAGACTAGCAAATGTGTTCCATAGCACAATGGTTAGTGGTTAGCGTAGCTGTTTTTGGAATATTCAATTTTATTAGTTTGGGTTCGATTCTCCAGCAGGACATTTTTTAAAAAAAAAATACAAAAAAATATTGAACTTTTAAAAATCTGTCTTTTATTTCCTATCACAATCATGTAAAAATAATAATAACTTTATAATAAATAAAGGGAAAATAATTAACAAAAATTGATTACAACAATCAAAAGAGTGATATAATAAAACTGTATTATATTTTTTTTAATATTAATGAGAGATAACTTTATTTTTTATAAATACAGTAAAAATGCAATACAGGCACATGTTCATTATACGTATCTATCTCAGTTATTTTTTATTAACAAGAAAAGAAAATACAATGCGTTTTTATTATGTCACTGTTTTCATTGTTGTAATCAATTCTAGTTATTTTCTCTTTATGTCTTACAAAGGTATTATTATTTCGAAATGCTGGTAATAAAAAATAAGAGACAGATTTTTAAAAATTCAATATATTTTTGTAAAAAAAATTAAAAAAATTGTCCGGCTCAAGAATCGAACCCAAATCTATAAAATTTAATACTCCAAAGGCAGCTACGCTAACCATTGTGCTACAGAAAATATTAGAAAAACATTTAATATTACATTATTAAATATTGAAACAAATACTTATTTATAATTTTTTATATTTTTTTCTAATTTGTACAATAATAATAAAGTAATTAATAATAAATAACGTACAGGAGGTAATGTATTATTATCATGTCCAATATCATGGCTTAATTTTGTGCCGGACACTTTTTATTTACAAAATACTGTTTTTCCATGTTAAATGCCTATGTCAAGATTTTCTTGGAACACACGGTATATATATATATATATATATATATATATATATATATATATATATATATATATATATATATATATATACAGGGTGTTAATAAAAATCTTTACACACTTTAGCAGGTGATAGTAGAGATGAAAACAAGAAAAAAATTCTAATACACTTAGGTCCAATACTCATTGGTTTTCGAGATAGAGCTTTTACAAAAAAAACTACAACAAACAACGCATTTAGCGCACTCTAAAGTTATCGCAGATGTTCAAACTGTCGACCTTGCTCTTGTAAACAAAGTTGCAGTCGTCGTCGAAGAGACTCACGCACTTGATCGTAAACACCTAGAGTCCTTAGTTGTTGGCAGGCGTCTACAATTCGCTGCCAAAGTTTATCTTCTGTGTTCACTTCAGTGGCGTAAACAAGATCTTTTAAGTACCCCCAAACAAAAAAATCTAAGGGCATTGGGCGTTAGATCAGGAGATCTTGGTGGCCATGCGACAGGTCCTCCCCGGCCAATCCATCTGTTTTCGAACCGTTCATTTAAATAGTTTCTTACTATACGCGAAAAGTGGGCTGGAGCTCCATCTTGCATAAAATACATGTTCATAATAACATCTAATGGCACATCCTCCAGTAGATCGTTCAAATTGTCACGTAAAAAGTTTAGGTAGGATTGACCATTCAACCGATTCGGCAAACGAAATGGTCCAATTAAACAATCACCCACCATGCCAACCCAAACATTTATCGAAAATCCAAATTGATGATTTCTAACATGAATTGCGTGCGGATTTTCATCTGACCATTCGTGCATATTGTGAAAATTGAAAACTCCATCACGAGTAAAACAGGCTTCGTCTGTAAACAGAATGTTTCCAAGAAAATTTGGATTTATGTTACATTCATGTACCAGCCATTGGGAAAATTGGATACGCGGACGGTAGTCCGTCTCTCTCCGTAGATAATGAACCTTTTGTAAGTGATACGGATGAAGTAATTGTTCTTTAAGGGTCGGCCAAACATGAGGATCATTATCTACAGCTTGCAAAATAATGCCTTCGGTGTTTGGCGTACGTACTCTACGAAGTCGGCCACTGTCTCGTTTTGGCGGCTTAAAACAACCTGTTTCTCTTAACCTACGGTCGATTTCTTGAAAAGTTGGATGAGATGAAATATGCCTCAAAGGATATCTCTGCTGATAAATTCGTCTAGCTTCTCGCGAATTTCGATGAGCTTCGCCATAACATAAATGCATATCGGCGTACTCCGCACCTGCTAAAGTGTGTAAATTTTTTTTATTAACACCCTGTATATATATATATATATATATATATATATATATATATATATATATATATATATATATATTGTTAATTTGCGCAGTGTATGATTATGAATAAGAACAATCCTTATTAATGAAACTATATTTATTAAATAACTATCACTGACATATAATAATTATTATCTGACATATATATCAATCACATGTTCATATATATTAACTCGCCTACTTCTATTTTTCAATTGAGGAAGTATATTTTAATTGCTCTTTCTAACACTCCCCCTCAATTAAAAATAATTTTACATTTCAAACAAATTTAACAATAAAACAAATTAATTTAGACTTAAACCATTACGGAGTTTTTCAAATTGATGTTTTGGAAGTCCCTTCGTCAGAATATCAGCAATCTGATTATTACTCTGAATGTATTCTAGATGAACGATTCCTTCTTCTATTTGTTGCTTGATGTAATGATATTTTACATCTACGTGTTTTAACCGTTTCGTATTTCCTGGTGTCTGCGCAATCTTTATCGTTGACTGGTTATCTTCGAGAATGTAAATTCTTCCGAGTTCTCTAATTTTCAAATCACTTATAATTGATTTTATCCAGCATCCTTCTGTTATTGCATTAGTTAAAGCCACATATTCTGCTTCACAAGATGATAGTGTGACTATAGGCTGCTTCTTCGATGCCCACAATACTGGATTACCATATACCTTCATTACAAAACCAGTTGTAGACTTTCTATCAATGGAATCACCAGCGAAATCAGCATCAACATATCCTTGAATTATTTTACTATCTTTGTTTTTAACATAAATCAGTTTTAAATTAATAGTGTTTTGAATATACCGTAATACTCTCTTCAACGCATTGAATAATTCTTGACTGGCTTTGTTTTGGTATCGACTCAATTTTCCAATGGCTGTACACAAATCAGGTCTTGATCCTAACATAGCATACATAAGAAATCCAATTAACTTTCTACATTTATTTTCCAGATTCTTATCTGGTGGAGGATTTTCTGGCAGTTCTAAATTTTGTTCTATTGGAGTTGACACAGGATGGCAATTTTCCATTCCAAACATTTCTAGTATTCTCTTCAAATAACTTATCTGATCTATCTCAATAGAATTCTTACTTTGTTTAATGTGCAATCCCAAATAGTTAGAAATTTTTCCCATATCTGTGATTTTAAAAATTTTCTTTAGCCTTCCTTTGAATTTTTCTACATCTCCGTCACCACATATTACCAAATCATCTACATATAACAGGACATATATTTTTCTAGTATTTTCTGTCTTTATATATAAACAATAATCTGCCAGTGATCTTTCAAATCCATCATTGATCATAAATGTATTAAATTTCTGATTCCAATAATGAGGAGATTTCTTCAGTCCATATAAAGATTTTTTTAGTTTCAGCACATTACCTTTGGATACTTCCATCCCTTTTGGGGGGTATATAAATACATCCTCATTTAGATCTCCGTAGAGGAATGCACTCTTGACGTCCATTTGGTAAATTGTATAGCCAAACTTATTTGCTACAGATAATAAAATTCGCAAGGTTGACAATTTGGCAACTGGCGTATAGATTTCAGAATAATTAAACTCTTCATCTTGTTTGAACCCTCTTGCAACTAATCGGGCTTTAAATGTCGTAGGCTGTCCTTCTTTATCTGTTTTTATTTTGAAGACCCATTTCGTATCTATGATTGTTCTATCTTTAGGTTCTCTTACAACGCTCCAAGTTCCATTTTCATTCAATGCATCAAATTCTTTCTTAATTGCTTCTTTCCATTGTGTAGAATTTGGTCCATTCATTGTTTTTTCGTATGTCAACTCTTCGTCTGGTGAATTACATACCAAAGTAGTCTCGCATTTTTCTGGAAATCTTCTGGGTGTCTGCAAATTTTCTCTATTTCTTAAATTATATCGTGGTGCAGGTGTAGTTGACTCATTTTGTTCTTGTGTAGCCATCTCATTCTGTTCTTCTTGTTCTTCCTCATCTACCGTTTTTATTCCTGTTATTATATCTGGATTTTCTATATCGTCATGATTTTGTTCTTGATCTATTTCTTGATTTTCTTCTATATTCTCATTTAATTCTTCAGTCTTTTGATATTCAAAATTTTCTTCAATAATTTCATCTTCTGTTTCATTCTTGTTCTTCTTTGTTTTAAATATTACATTTCTTGATATTTCGACTTTTCTTTCTTCTTTAAAATATACTCTGAAGCCTTTCGTGTGCTCTTCGTATCCTACAAATATACCCTTTTTGCTTTTGGCGTCCCATTTCTTTCTTTGTTGTTTGGGTATAAAAACAAATGCTTCAGAACCAAAAATCTGGAAATACTTAATATCTGGTACTTTCTTATTCCATAATTCGTAGGGTGTTTTGTCTTTCACGGTACTTTTTCCAGTGCGATTTATTACATACACTGCAGTTGCTACTGCCTCTGCCCACAGATTCTTTTCTAAATCACTTGATTGCAACATACTTCTAGCTGCTTCTACGACTGTTCTGTTCTCTCTTTCTATTTTTCCATTCTGCTGGGGGGGTATAACAACAACTCTTTTGATGAATGATACCTTTACTTGCTAGATATTCCTTTATCTCTTTGTTTGCTTCTTCTAAGCCGTTGTCGGTTCTTAAAATTCTAACTTTATTGTCAGTATAATTCTCAACTAATTTTAAAAATTCTATTATTTTGAATTTAGCTTCTGATTTCTGTTTTAAGAAGTATACCGTTCGATAATGACTGAAATCATCTTTCAAGAGCAAAAAATAATGAGCTCCTCCAACTGAAGACACTTCCATCTTGCCGCATACATCTGCATGTAATATCTCTCCAGCAGCGCTAGCAGTACTTTTACTTGTTTTAAAAGGTAGTGTATGTTGTTTCCCTAAAATACATCCATCACAGAAGAAATTTTTGTTATTCTTGAATTCTATTTTCAGATTTTTCAAAATTTCTCGAACTTGAAATACATTTTGGTGCGCCAATCTTTCATGCCAAATTTTCAGATCTTGAACTTTCTGATTATAATTACCTAAGAATGCCTTATGTTTTTCGTTTTCTTCATTTACTAAGTAATCGCTATCAATCTTCAATTCCATTTTATAAAGCCGATTATCTTTCTTTCCTATTGCGAAAACTTCACCATTCTTCATTAATCTGCATTCATCTTGTCCTAGTTTGAATTCATAACCTTTTTCTGTTACTGAAGTAATTGAAAATAAATTGCATTTTAAGTCTGGAACATGTAAGACGCCTTTCATTGTACTTTCCCTCCATATGTTTCCATCAAATGACTTGACTTTAATGTCGCCTTTTCCTATTCCTAAAATTATGGTACCATCTCCAACTTCTACATTGACAGGTTCGGACAATATTTGATAATTTTCCATCCATTGTTTATTTGACGACATGTGTTCAGTTGCTCCTGAATCGGCGTACCAGTAAGTTTGTTTCAATTCAGCTCCATTTAGTAATGCTACATGCGTGTACACTGTACTATGAGGCTTCTTCTTACCTTTATTTAAACGTTGATTATTTGATCTTCCATTATAATAGCAGTTATTAGCTGTGTGTCCTGTCCGATGACATTTGAAACATCTTCCTTCATCATAATCTTCTTTATACTTGCAATTATTTGCTATGTGACCATCTTTCTTGCAAATGTTACATGTAATTGACTTTCCAGTATTCTTAATTGGCTTTGTATTTTTATTTATATTTCTATTAATGAATGCTTTCTCATTTGTATTTTCATTTTCCTTTAATCTTCCTTCTTCAATCATCAATCTACTTATTAATTCATTTAACTTTCGATTACTACCAGGTGTTGAGTCCCAAGCACTTAAAAAGTATTTATATTTATTCGGTAAACCTGTCAGAATTCTTGTCATCATCATGCTGTCAGATATTCGTTCTCCAAATTGTGCTAATTTTCCTTTAATCTCTTCAAGTCCTGATATATACTGCGCCATACCTTGATGCTCATACTTATAGTTAAAAATTTTTTGCTGAAGCATATCCACACTTATTTCTGACTTTTGTTCATAAACTGAACACAGTTTTTCCCATATTTCATGAGAATTACTACATGTCAAAATATGCGCCATGGGTCCTTCATCAATTCTACTTACAATCATATCTTGAGCTTTAATATCTCTCGACTCATAATTTTTAAGTTCATTTTCGTAATCTTCTTTCTTCTTTCCTTTTTCATCATATTCTAATGGTTTTCTTGTACATCTACTGACTATATCATACACACCTCTATTCTTTAAAGAAATAACTATGGAAAATTTCCATAAATTCCAATTTTCTTTACCGGTCAGTCGGATTATTTTTTGGGTTCCTTCCATTTCAATCCTAGTCTGTTCTTCAATCTTGTGTCAGTCAATTCATCAATTCAAATTTTCAAAAATATAACAAATATATTCTATATTGTTCTGGGCCCCATAACCTGTTAATTTGCGCAGTGTATGATTATGAATAAGAACAATCCTTATTAATGAAACTATATTTATTAAATAACTATCACTGACATATAATAATTATTATCTGACATATATATCAATCACATGTTCATATATAAATAATGATAAAATAATACACTTTTTGAGTTGTGACGGTTTTCTTCCGAAATACAGGATATACAGGGTGTATCAGGACTAGTGTAAAAAAAATAATAGCATATTCCTGACGTCATTTTGAGTAAAAAATGTTATGTGAAGATAGGTCCTATTCCTTTTGGTTACCAAAACATAAGAGATCAATGTTTTACACGTAGCTGCAATTTTATTAAAAAAATTAATCAAGATACATTTAAAATATGGTAACAAACAATGGAAACATTAAATATATTCATTTTGTCTTATAGTAAGTGTTCAAAATGTGCCCCTCGAGCTCGAATGCAAGCTTGACATCGACGAATTATGCAAACATAAACTAAATTAATTGTATTTTGGTTGTTACGAATGTCAACTGCAGCGTTTCTTATTCTTTCTAACAAATGGTTGCGTGTGCTTATTTGAACACTATACACCATTTGCTTCATGAGGATTTAAATCGGGAGATCGTGCGGGCCATCGGACAGGACCTCCGCGTCCTATGCCATCTATTCGGGTAATGCTGATTTAACCAAGCAGTCACTTGTCTTCCGTAATGAGGAGGAGCGCCGTCATGCTGATACCACATTTGTTGTCGTATCTGGAGAGGTACTTCTTCCATCATTTCACAATGTCTGCTTTCTAAAAATTCTCTGTATCTCCGAAGTATGGTTATTTAAAACTTCGATTTCCAGAAACTGATTATTAAATATACCAGCCCAAATATTTACGCTGAAACGTTGCCTGAAAACGTGACTGACTGATGGCATGTGGATTATCAAGAGACCATATGTGGCTGTTATGAAAATTATTTATTCCATCTCTTGTAAACTGTGCCTCATCGGACCACAATACCTTTGAAATAAAATGTGGGTCATTGGCATTTTGGTTTAATAACCAGCGACAAAACTCTAAACGTGGACCATAATCTGCAGGTTCGAGTCCTTGCACGCGTTGAAAATGATATGGATATAGTTCTTCGCGGTTTAATATCTGCCAAACAGACATGTGTGACATGTGTAATTGTCTTCCGATTCGTCGAGTGTTCGTTCTCGGATCATCAAGAACTGCATTAATAACATTTTCTTCGTAAATATTGCGCGGTCCAATACCATTATTTTGAACTCCACCCCGTACAGCTGTTGTCCCAGTTTCTCTAAACCTTTCAAAAGTGCGTGCAAATCCGCGATGGGAAGGTTGACGTCTGTTGGGATACCTATTTTGATATTCTCTGGACGCATGGAGGGCACTACCATCACAGAATCCATACACACATATTATATATGCGTATTCTGCAACACTAAACCCATCCATTTCACAATAACAATAACTCAGGTAAAAAAAATCAATTTTAGATTAATTTAGCATTGTTTATTACTCTGGATTGAAGGTATCTTGATTAGAAAAATTTAAAAATTGCTGCTATTTATAAAATTTTGAACTCTTGTATTTTGGTAACCAAAAGGAATATGACCTATGTTCATATAATTTTTTTCACTCAAAATGATGTCAGGAATATGCTATTATTTTTTTTACACTAGTCCTGATACATCCTGTATGAACTATGAAGTTTTATGTAATAAAACAAAATACCACCTGGACTTGCTCCTAAAAATTCAAATCTGACGTTTGTGTTAAATTGGCCAATAGATTCTGTTTTTGAATATTCGGGATTTGAATGATTCTGTGCATGCATATTCTGCTTTTGAATATTGGGGCGTTGAATACATTCCCTTAACCTTCTATCGCTAGTATTAACAAAATCGTTAATAACATTTTCATAAAAATCCGGTTTTGATTGTAAATAATTTAATAAATCTTTTTCAATTGTAATTAGGGATAAATTACTTAATCTGTCTTGTCCTATGGTATTTCGAGAATAATTCTTTATTCGCTTTAATGCGTAAAATGATCTTTCAACAGATGCTGTTGAGAAAGGAATCGTACAAATTAACTGCGTCAATTTATTAACTTCACTCACTGCATCATTCAAGTCGTGACCTTCTATGTGCTGAACAAGTTCCGCTATGCTTAAGTTACGGAAAGATTCTGAACAATAAATAACGGAGAGCTCGTTAGCAAGCCTAACAAAATCAAAATATTTTTTATAATTTTGTTTCAATGAATTTAGGTATTCATCTGGAAATAGATTTACATATTTTCCGAAGAATTTTGATTTAAAAGCTCAATTTTTTTAAAGAATTTAGTTTTTCATTTGATTATATATTGTATCTAAAATTTCATTATATAACTGTTTATAATGTACCGTTTTATTTATATGGGTGACGTGTAAAAATTAGAGAAATATTATTAATTAAAATAATACGTTTATTAAACGTTAAATAATTATTAACACTAATTTAAGACTAAGGATATTATTAAATGATTACTACTAACACTAAGATTATTTATTTAACCAATATTTATATCACTACATTTATTTATATAACTACATTTATTTATGTTCACCACTCGTAGACTATTTATTTATATTACCAACTTCTTTGCTCGTTGCTTCTATATCACAGACTATTTTCGCTGCCTTTGGCGGCGGATTTATATAGCGCGATGTCCTTCTCGAACTTACTGACACCACAATGACATTGAATACAAAGGATCCAGGTTAATGGTGTAATTGACACGTCTAGTCGTATAGGTATTTCCGCCGCCGGGGATTACGTCATAGCTCGAGAATATCCTACCAGTAGCGGAGCTTGTATACTCTTAAGTCGGGGGCGCAAATTTCACTGCCCCCTGCTTAAGACTGTTTCGTCTCGCAACAGTTCTTGATGACAAAATCTAAAAGCTGTTAAAAAAATATTAATCAAATGAAAGGTTATATAATATAACTCATTAATTTATTTCGAAAATTATTGTCTTAAAAAAAAGGATGATTGTGAATAAAATAGTGTACACACCTCGGTGGGAGTTTCATCACAGCCTCGCCTTGTATCTCACCCCCTCGGTAATATACATAGGCCTCGGTTGTAATTAAATATATCCCACCTCGGATGTAATACACTATTAACGCTGCTGCTGTAAACGATTAGGTAATAGTGATTTTAAGTACTTGGGTATTATTTATAATAGTTATTTTTATATCAAGGCTGCGAAATGACACGTTAGCGTTTTGAAAGAAAAATTGACGCCGAGGCCGCTTGTAGCCGAGGCAGAACAATCTCTAAGCCGCTAAAGGATTTCGCGTACAAGGGTACACACTATTTGTCTGCATTTTTTGTATCATATGACACCAAATATATGTAAATTATGTCAGAATCTCATGAATTACTTTTTAAATTAATTCAATTTCGTGTTAATACCAATAGCCATAGCATTTGAACAAAAAGATAAAAAAATGGTTGACTTTTTCTTTGTCATAATCAGGGATGGACTGGCTCCTTGGAATGGCCCGGGAAATAATATCCTGTACCGGCCTTCCCTTGGTGAAGTAAAAATGAGATATATACAAAAAAATCTGTTGTGGCCATCACAATACCTCTCGCCCTTTCCATTGTGGTATATATAAGTATTGTATTTAACATTTCTTGTACACACAAAAAATTCTAATTACACCTAATCTTTATACGAGTATTTTCTATAATTTTAAATTCATTCTATGAGCAAGTTTTCTCCATTTCTTCTAAATGTTCGAGGTTTTTCCAATTCATTAACGAGATTGGCGGTATTTCTGAAGGGTTCATGTAATATACCTGTAATATTAAATATATAATTAATAATACAATAAGAAATATTAAATACCGTTTCCAGAAAAAGCCTGCAGTACTATATCTGACATCTTTGACACTGACATTAGTAACATTTATCTGTCAATTACACACATTTAAATTTCTCAAATAGTTACCATAGAAATGTTTGGGCTGTGAGCAGGCTGTGAGATTTATTACTACACCAGATTATTTTATAGTTTATATTTCTATATCTTTAAATCTGTAGAAGATATAATAAAAACTTTAAATGTGTCGGATAGAAAATTTTGTTTTTTAATATTTGTAATAACACAAATTTTCAAAAAATAATATTTAGAAGATTTTTGTTAAATTACTACTACTTCCGGTTATCCAATTGTTACCAGAATCTATTCAACTCTTCCCATTACTGTTAGATTGAGGAATCCGTAGTTACGCAGGTCTTTAATCTTATAGAATTTGAGAAAATGTGTCTCCAACAACCCCACACACACACACACACACACACATCCGCACACACACACACACACACACACACAGACAGACATCATCGTAAAAATGTTATTATCGGATTCTAGGGACCTTAAAACGTGCTTATTCACTAAAATCTGGATATGCGATTTTTAGCATGAATCCAATACCTCTCTTAGCGAGAGGTAAAAATAATGTTTTTTACCATGCATAATTTTAATCTTTTCTACACAAGTATCTAAAAGAAGCATAAACATAACATAGTAAATAAGTACAAAAGTCAGGTTACATTGTAAATATAACAGTAATAAATTCTATTAAAAAAAATTAACAATTAAATTTACAAATACAATTGTTTTAAATAGTATATTTTGGGAGATTCATTAATAATCTCTTTAATAGTAACAGAATATAGGTCTGTTTTTTTCTTTGGTTAATCTATCTGTTAGAAGAGAAATATATCGATATTATAACATAAGGTGAAAATTACAAATGTGTCAATTTTTAGATGCGACATCTTTCTTATAAATGACAGTTAACAGGCAGTTTACCAGAGATGAAAATTCCGAACAATCTAATTATGGTGTAATTTAAAACGCTTAGTCGTTGTAGGCATGGGCGTACGCAGGAATTTCTTCAGGGGGGGCGGGCAAGAAGAAATTATGTTTAAAATGCTTTTGTTAAAGGTAAAGGTTTATTTAAAGTAAATACCAAAGATAATCATTTTATTTAAAAAAGAACAAATAAAAATTAATAATATATTTAGTGAATTTAAACTTTCTAAAATATTAACCGTACTGGATTTTCAGAAAATCTTTGTGTCACTTCTACCTCTATACGTATAAAAGTATATGTTCTTGGTTATTATAAAATGTACTGTAATTTTTTTAAAGATGTCCGATCAACAAATTGGATGAATTAGGATTTTAGCTCCGCCTATTCCGATAAATACAATAGTGTCGTTCACTTAGTTTTTATGTGGGTCCATAAGATACTACTGTTATTTTATTATTATAGCAATATATGTTAATGCAAAAGCTTTCAAAATTCAAAACGGAAATGGGCCAATACATGTGAAACCAAAAATGTGAAAAATATGATACTGACACTCTGTTATTGTCAGTGACACTGATAGAAAATAAAGTTGTTCGTACGGCTTTGAATCAAGGTAATATATCTGAATTAATAAATAAACTTGCATTACAGCGAAAGTAATGTCAACAACGAGCATCGTTTTAAAATGGAATGCCCTAACTTAGTCGAAACAATATTAATTTTTGAAAGACAAGCGTATTGTATTCATCCTTATCGCACACGCTTCGTGTTATGTAAATGAAAGAAATAAATGTATCCCAATTTATTAATTCGGTCATTATAGAGATGACCTTGATCGGACATCTTTAAAAAAAAATGCTGTATGTTATTATACCTGTACAATACACATGTATTATACATTTCATACTGTATAAAACGTATTATTCCTTTTGAGCAGTTTAAAAATATTTAGTATTGATCATATTATATCATTTCATACACGTATATTATATTTTTATACTGTATTTTACGTATGTATGATACATGTGCAATATAAAATGTATAATACTTTTATTTTTATATACATATATACAGTAAATTTTTCATTTTACTTTTTATACCTTGCCCCACCCTGCGTACGCCCATGGTTATAGGCCCACCGGCCGTCTAGATTTCGTGGTGACTTTGGCAGTCTCTGGTCATAATTTGTTATGGTGAAAATGATTAGGCAGAAGACTCACATCAGCAACCTGAAAAACACCTTATTAAAAGCAAAATAACTTGTGGAAATGATTAGTTCTTATTTATTTTTTTAAAAAATAAGAAAAAGTATACTAGTATTAAAGAATAGTTATTTATGTATCAAAGCACAGAAGTTTTATTTTTTATCACGAATGTGGAATTTAGTTACCGAGGCCGTAAAGCCTACATACATACATACATACATACATACATACATAAAATCACGCGTGTCCCACTTAGTGGGTTCGCACAAACCCGAAAACAATAAGAACAACAGCAACATCATACAACAAATCCTTACTCTTAAACATAATAAAATGACCGATTTTCGGTAGCGAAATACCGCATCCGGATAACAATAATAGTTACGAAACAATCATCCTTCGCCACACATTCCTATCTAAGCACACATCTTTCGCCTCGGCCACACTCATTAATACATGCTCTTCTTCTCTTTTTACTTGGATACTTTCTCTCTTTAAGCACCCTACCAACCACATCTATCCACTTACACACTGGTCGGCCACGCAATCGAAAACCTTCAACTTCACCAAGATATACGCTTAACAAACTGTTCACTCGGCATTCTCTCCACATGCCCAAACCATCTCAACTGACTCACACCAACTCTCTTAATAACATTGTTCCTAACCATACATTCGTCATATACCAAATTATTCCTCACGCGATCCCGTCTTACATACCCACATACACCACGTAAATACCTCATTTCCACGGCAGTCACCCTTTATGCTTTACCGTCCATGCCCAACATTCGCTTCCATACATTAAAGCAGGCACTAGCACACCATTATATACACTTAACCGAGCATCTCTTGATTCGTTAACGTTTCGTGAAATCGAAATTTTATGAAAATGAAAGATATATTTATTTTTATAGGTTATGATGACAAATCTGTCAAACAAACGAACTTATGTTCAGTGTTGCGAACCTCCGGACATTGAAGTTATAGTATAGACCCAAACTATTATAATAGTTTAGGTCTATGGTTATAGTAATGAATACTCAAAATTATGCGTGTTATATTTCAAATTTCATCATCGAAATTATTTAATTTGTTCTTCTTGCACATATTTTTTTGTCATTTTACATAAAATTTGCTATTGTACAACGTATGTCTGCCCATATTATCTTATATGTACAATAATTATCATAAGGTTGGCAACACTACATTTCAAGAAATCGAAATGTGCCGATTTCTGAACTTTTAATGACGATTTTTCTGCACTTTTTTGACGATTTCAAATAAACGTATATATTAATGACTACAATTATTTCTAAGTCAATCCTTATTCTCAGTAGTGCCAATGTATGGTATGGAAATAAACTACAATTATTTCAAATAATTTTATATTCCATAAAAGAAATAACGATTGACTTAAAAATAATTGTAAATACCATTAATATATATATATATATATATATATATATATATATATATATATATATATATATATATATTACTTAATACTAGTACTTTTTTCTTCTTCTTTTAAAAATAAATAACACCTAATAATTTTTACAAATTATATTTCATTTTATAAGTTTTTGTTTTAGGTTGATGACGTGAGTCTTCTGCGTAATCATTTTCACTATATAATATAGCTATGATTATTTGTATTATTTCCATTAATGTTTTATAACATTATAAAATATTTAACAAAAAATTAAATAATAAAATTATGACAATAAAATTTGCACGTTATAAATTATAACGAATTTTGACAAATAAATTATTGTCAAACATTTGTTTACCTTTTTGTTTAAATTCCATGGTTATTGCTATTAATACGAAATGAATAAATTTAATAATTAATTTCTGGGATTCAAATATTACATAATCTACATGTATTTGCTGCAGATTTTTTAAAGCAGGTTGGTATACCTAGCATTGAGTAATCGTGATGATACATTTATTCAGGGTCGGACTGGCCAGTCGGGATAATCGGGAATTTTTCGAGAGGCTGCGGCTATTTGAGACTGCCGCTCGGTGACCACGAACTAAAATTTGAGTACGTAACGAAGCGTCATCTATTTCCTACGACACCTATTTCCCATAATTCCGAAAATAATGATAACTGTCATTTTATTTATGTTGTTAGGATTTACATTAAAACACTAGTTTAAATTATTACAAAAATCAGTCTTTATTGCAAGCGTCACATCAGCCATCGTTATCGTCCTATCGCAGCACAGTGTCCCCTACTTACAGAACAGTGTTGCCAGCTATAGGCTACAACTTACATGACATCTCCTTTCTTAAAAATAAAAAATACATTGTAATAATAAACAATAAGCTTTATAGTAATCTTTTAACTAAGATAAAGTCTTAAAACTAATGGGTAATATAGTCTTTTAAATGTTGTGGAGTTTTAATAATTCTACCTGAACGAGTAGTTACATTTGGAAAATTTTGTTCTGTTATCTTTTCCGTGAATTTATTAGATAAACTTGAATTGTCGAATTCTCTTTAAGCAAGTTATCAGCTTCATAGTTTGTTTTGTTAGGCTCTTTTATTGCTTTGTATAAATGTCTTCTGTTACGATCATTATTCTACCATCGTTTAATTTAATTTCGTAAGAACGCGGTCGTTTATCACAATTTACAATTTTACCAGGTTCTAATGGTTTGTCTAATTCTTTTCTAACATATACATTGTCATTCAATTTAACTTACTTAATCCAGCATCTTTCTACCCTCACGGGTGTAAGGCGTTCCCCTGGCTTGAGGGGGAGGGAGTTGAGTTTTGGTTCGTTGGTCTTCTCCATATTTCTTTCCACTCTGCTCTATCTTGTGTTGCTGTCTTCGTTTCTTCCCAAGTTAGACCTCTTCTTTGCGCTGTATCCTTTACTTCTTCCAGCCACGTTCTTCTTGGTCGTCCTCGTGGTTTCTTTCTTCCAATTTTTGCTTCAAACACCTTTTTAACTATTCTCTCCTCTCCCATCCTTTCTACATGACCATACCATCTCAGCTGTCCTTATGCTATCTTATCTTCTACTGGTTTTACTTTTACTCTGTAGGATGTGTTTTCAATTCTGTCCAGTCTTGTTTTCCCCTCTATTTTTCTCAAGAATCTCATTTCGATGGCCGTAATTTTTTCTTTTTGTCTTTGTGTTAATGTCCATGTTTTAGCTCCGTGTATGAGTATAGGTGTCACTACTTTGTTAAATATTTGTACTCTGGTCTCTTTCGGTATTTCTTTCTTTCCTAAGAAGCTTTGTTTGATGCTATTGAAAACTTTGCCTCCTGTTGTTCTTCTTTCTTTTATTTCTTCACCAAATCTTCCATCTTCTGAGATCATTGACCCCAGGTATTTAAATTTTTGGACTTGCTGTAGATTTTCATTTTTTAGTTGTATCGTGTGGTGTTGTTCATTTCTTCCTAGTATCATGGTTTTCGTTTTTTCTTTATTGATCTTTATGTTTAATTTTTGTAGCGCTTTATCATATATTTCTATATTCGTTGTTAACGTTTTTTCATCTTCTGCTATGATGACCATGTCATCTGCATAGCATAGTTCTGCTATTTCCACTCTTCTCAATTTCCAATGTCCTATGTAGTATTTCTTTACTTCTTTCTTTGTCTCTTTTATTCCTTCGTCAAGAATTAGCGTAAACAGAAGCGGGCTCAAAATGCATCCTTGTCTTACTCTGGCTGTAGTTTAAAATGTATTGGAGGTCTCTTGTTTCACTCTTACATAGCTCTGTCTTTGAATATAGGCTCTGAATTCCTGTTATTAACGTATTTGATATTCCCCTGTTTCTTAGCGTTTTCCATATGTCTTCTCTATTGATTCTATCAAACGCTTTCTCTAGATCAATGAAGCACACATGTACGTTTCTCCCTTCTTTTATGGCCTTTTCCCCTATTTGTCTTAGTATGAATATCGCATCATTTACTCCTCTATTCGGTCTAAAACCAAATTGAGTTTCCTCTAACGATTCTTCCAGCTCTGTTCTTAATCTACTCTCCAGGATTCTTGCATATATTTTGGCCACTGTGCTTATTAGGGTAATTCCTCTATAGTTCTGGCACTCTCTGCTATCTCCTTTTTTAAATATTGGTGTTATAATACCTATTTGCCATTCTGTTGGTGTTATTCCTTTTAGCGCTTCATTCATTATATCTTTAAGTTCCTGTAGTGCTGATTCGGGTAGTGCTTTCAACATGTCTGCTGTTATTTTGTCATGTCCGGGAGCTTTTCCTCTTTTTTCTTATTGCTTTCCCTCTAGGAGGTCTATGAAATACTGTCTCCATCTATCCATTATTTTGTCTTCTTCTGCTATCGTCTTTTCTTCCTTGTCTTTAATATTCGTAATTGTTGCTGTCTTCTTTTGTCTTATATTTTTAAGTGTTCCAAAAAATAATTTCTGGTTTTCATGCGTTTTTCATTTTTTCACCGAATTCTCTTCATGTTTTTCCTTTTTCTTCCTTTATTACTCTTTTTACATTCTTCATTTGTTCTTTATATTTCTCATAGTCAGTTGGTTCTTTCGTTTGTAAATATTTCTTCCACTTGTTTTTTTTTCTTTCACTGGAACTTTTACCCTTTCCGACCACCATCTAGTTTTATTCGTGTTTCTCTTCACTATTCTAGTCGTGTCGCAGCTCTTCTCTGCTGCCTCTAGTATTATCTTTTTGAAGTTCTTCCATTTCTTTTCTATGTTTCCTTCTTTTTCTTTTGCTTTTTTCTTAAACGCTTCGTTGACGTTCTTTTGAAATTTTTCTTCTATCTCTTGTCTTCTAAGTTCATGGCATTTTATTTTCTTATTTACTATCTTTCTTTTGATTTCGTTTTTTGTGATTACTTTTTGTTTTAGTAGCATTGTTACAAGGAAATGGTCGCTTCCAATCTCTGGTCCTCTTTTTACTTTTATGTCTTTTACTCTATTCCAGCTGTCTATGTTAATTAAAAAAAATCTATAATCGATTTTTCATTTCTGCTTATAACTTGTCTAGTTATTTTATGTATTTCTTTGTGCTTGAAGTGTGTATTTCCGATTTTAAATTCATTCTCTAGGCAAAAGTCTATTATTCTTTCTCCGTTTGTATTCATCACATTCTCCATTCCTTCCTAAGCACCGCTCTATTCCATCATTCTTATTTCCTACCCTCCCGTTAAGGTCACCCATTATTATTACTCTCTTTTCACTTCTGTCTACTATTTCTTGTAGTTCTTTAGAGAAGTTATCTTCTTCTTCTTTTCTTGCGTCTTCGTTTGGTCCATAGCCCACAATTAGAGTGTATTCTTCGTTTTCGTCTCCTTCCTTAACATTTATTAATAGTAGTCTTTCGTTCATTAGGTTTTCTTTCGAAACATATTTCATCTTATCCTCTTTAATTAAAATTGCCACCCCTGCCTTGGCGTTTCCTTTTTCCGAAACTCCTGCCCAGTACATCCAGTATCCATTTTGTGTCTTTGTGATTCCTTTGCCTTTCCTCTTTGTTTCTGTTATATCCACGTAATCCATATTCATTTTTGCCAGTTCTTCTGTTAATTCATATTCTTTCCCTGTTAAACTTTTTACATTCCATGTTCCAAATTTTATTATTTTCCTTGATTTATTTACTCTATTTTTTATTTTGTCCTTCCCGTGCTTAATTATATGTGTTTTGTTGTTCCTTATCGTATCCTTTTCCTTTGCTTGAGACGTCTTTCCTTTTTATTGCAGTTTTCCTCGTTTTCCCCTTAGTTTTTTGACGCAGTGCCTCCTTCTTTGACCTCTATCAGCTTCTTTTCTGTTTTGTCCCATTTCCTTTCTTTTCCATTTATTGTTATTTTCTGATAGCCTATCTTCAATATATCTCCTGCATTTTTATTCTTCTCCGCTAACATTTTTATTTCCTTTTGTATTTCGCGCTCGGTTCTTGTTAGTTCGTTGTTTATGAAAATTTTGTCCCTTAAGAACCTTCTTTTTATTCGCCATTACTTTTTGTTTATCTTGAAAATTTGTACCTTACATGTCTTCTCTCCTGTCTTTAGTGCTTCCTTCACTTGTACATTAACTCCAATTTTCTTGTGGATGAAGTCTTCCACAGTGTTTTTTAAGTCTTTTCTGCTGACTGTGTCTGTTCTTAGCCCTACAATCACAAAATTATTTTTGATTTTTTCCTTCTCTAATCTCTCGATTCTCTCTTTTATGTCGTTCAATTCTTTTTTAATCTCTATGTTTTCTTCCTTCAGCTGTTCATTTTCCTGTTTCATTCGTAATAGTTCTTCTTGATATTCTTTCTGATCCTGTTTTATCTCTTTTGTATCATTCTTTATTTGTAATATAATTTTCATTAAATATTCATGTAGTGTACACACTGGCTATATCATTTAGCTAAGTACGTTCTGTGAAAAAAAAACTTAAAATCTCGTTATTATTACCTTAAATAATACGCAAAGTGAAAAAAGTATTATCTTAATAATTGCTTACTAAAATAAACAATAAATTTCAGTGATACAGTGATAATTTGAACACAAAATCAAAAGTTAAACTCACGTGGTTAAGTAGCGCGTGCTTAACCTTGCGCCATTTAATAAGTAATATCAATAATGGCAACCTAATGGGCAAAATCGTTCGCGTTCATTTGAAGAGTTAGTATTCGTTTAGTGCTGCCTCTAGCGTGCAAGTAAAAAATTATATTGAGATATGGGAGCCCAGAGTGGTCAGAAAAAGTTTTGATAATTTTTAGTGCCGTTACTTGTGTTGTAGCAGGTAGCATTTGCCTAACAGAAATAAGGGATGTGGAAATACTGGAAATTGAAATACTTTTGTCATCACTTTCAATTTTTTTTATTATTTATCAAAATATTTACAGATTTTGAATTATTTTTATCTTTCTATCATAGCTGTTTTTATTTTTGGCAAATTTAAAAGATTTTGACATAGTTGCTAACACAATTAATATAAACACAACAATTCGCCGCTGTATTCATTTTAAATAAAATAATTTGAAATGAATCACTATTACAAGATAATTGTAACACTTTCAAAACACCAAATTACACGAAGTAGACTGTATGAAACTCAAACAGAAATGATAAATTTATGAAGAGTACAAAGAGAACCACTACCATTACGTAAAGGGCAAAAATATTAATCCTAATTTCAAACAACCCATCCATAGTTCATAATGAAAGGAAAAACCCGACACCTACGTTCCAAGAATCGTATGAAATTAAGAGAGATATGAAGGGGTGTATGAAATCTATGAATGGTCAACTAGATCTTATTCATTCAAATTTATGGATTGTATAGTGGCCGGCATTTCCTAATCCTTTCTTTTAGTTATCTATACCGACCACGATACCGACGTACGAACCTTTTCTCGTCATTGTATTCATTCTAATGAATCTTGCAGATACAGGTCATTATATGGGTGAATACCTATGTATTTATTATATATTTTCTTCACTCATTCGTTTATGATGTCTAATCTGTCGGCAATTGAGCTGAATATTGAATGAACATAAAAATATGAATAATAAAGCATGTACGAGAAATGAAGATGGAATTTTCTTGAATATTAAAATTTCACTTATTTCATGATTTTATAAGAATGAACTAAACTAAACTTTAAAATTAAAATAAGCCGAAACGGATTTGTACTTCTATAGGAATTTAATCAAAGGTTTATGGTATCGGGTGGGGAAGATGTATCTGCATTTTGCATATGTTCTTAAGAGAAAAATATTATATATCAGTTTTCAGAATATTTGCTAACAATTTTCCTAAATAGTTACGAGCCCAACCCCAAATGTATTCGTACCCTCTGAAATAAATATATTAACAGTAATGAAAAATAAATTTTTAGGTTACAGTTAAGATTATATTTGGGCATTTTTTATTTTATGTATTAATAAAGTGTACTGGATTTAAATACAATGTTATTAACTAAATTTCTTATTTAAACAACAATCTACGGGCAAATATATGACAAAAGACATGTCCCAAATTTTTTCGTTCCAACAGTAAATAATACAATATTTATGTTAGTATTATCTATAAAACTGAGGGTAAAAGTAACTGACAACATACTGAATTAATTGTCATTTTAAATGTTATTATTTAAAAAAAAATATTTGCGAATTATTAACGACGAAAACATTTGTCACATGCAGACAATGGTTTTTTTGCAAATAAATTATTATTAAACCCAAGAAATTTTATTATAAACAATGTATTCAAGTTCTATACACTATTAATACACCATATCAAAATTTGTTGAATTGGAGTAATAATCATAGCATTAATATAATTGTAGGTAGTACCATGTAGTACTTTAATAAATAAATATCACTTTGCAAATAATTTTACTAAAAAAATAATATTTAATATAGTAATTAATTGAATATATTGTCAGTTTCCTTTACCTTCAGTTTTATAAATAATACTAACATAAATATTGTATTATTTACTGTTCTAACCATAACTAAAAAAATTAGCACGTATCTGTTGTCATATATTTGCCCGTAGATTACTGTTAAAATGATAAATTTAGGTAAACATTATATTTAAATCCGGTATACTATATTAATACATAAAACAAAAAATTGCCCAAATATGGTCTTAAATAAATTAATAAATATATCATCACGGCATGTTACCCATTGCTAGGTGTGCTAATCTGCTTTGTATACAGATATCGGTAATGATGAAATATGGTCTTAACTATTGTAATCTAAAAAAATATTTCTTCTTGCTGTTAATATATTTTTTTCAGAGGATACGAATAGATTTGGGGTTGGGCTCGTATAAGTAATCTGTAACTATTTTATAAATTACGTTTTCTTTTCAAAATAATAGATTTGTTCTTGATACTATAATGAATCATAATACAAAATCAAGTCAAGCCATACAACGGATTTAAATATAAATATTGCAAAACACATTAAACAAATGAAAATCGCATTTACAGATTATAATAATCTTCAGAGACAACTAATCTACTAACGTAATCTTACACTTTATTTAAATTTTCAATTAATAAATTTAGTTAGTTCATAATATTTTTATAATTTGGAGAAAAAACTACATAAATTGCAAGCGATGTATTCTCCGACCACCGACAATGTAAAACTTTATTACCCATAGTAAATATCTAATTCAATAGAAAGTATATACCCTTACAAACAAATATCAAACTTAATTTCCATGCTCTTACACCTTATTTTAAAACCGAAATACAGTATTCTGAAATACCGACTTTAATTCATATATATGGATAGATGGCTCTGTATCGCTAAGCATCTTTTTTGGCGCAACACTTTTTATCCTTAGGTTGCCATTATTGGTATTACTTATTAAATGCTTGCGCTCAGCCGCCGAAGTTTAAACAAGAAATCAGTGTTGCCAACTATAGTGTAAATAAATTAATAATTTATTTTTAGCAAGCACATCTAAATATTAAATTTAATCATGCCGGAAACTAGTGGAGGGATACTATTCACTCCAAGAAACTATCTGTCATCAATATTGACAACCACATCAAACCAAGTTACTTACACTACTAGTTACTCAATAACAAGTCCAATTACTACACCGATTATCGTGAGCCCACAACTATCAATAGGATCACTGCACTCATCAATCAATACAATGTCACCACAAAACACACAACAATCGTCGACAACGTCAACAATAAATTACTTACAGTGGCAATCTGTAAAATATTCAAAAAGATCTCGCAACGAAGATATGGCATCAGCACAACCACCCAAACGTAACAATGCGTCACAACAAGTAAACACACGCTACCGACATCAGACAAACGCAGTTAATAATTATTCAAATAGATACAGTGTACTGACACAGGAAGAAGAGATGGAAGAGAGCATCTCCGAAAATAATAATTTAAAACCACCTCCAATATTTATCCAAGACGTCATCGATTACCCTAAAATGAAATTAAGCATTGACACAATCTTGCAAACGAGTGAATATATTTGCAAAACCTTTTCAAATAATTCCGTTAAAATAAATACTACCACATCCGACGCATACCGCAAACTAACTCACTTTTTAAAGGTGAACAACATCGCATTTCACACGTACCAACCCAGGCAAGAACGTGCGTATAGAGCTGTTATAAGAAACATCCACTCGTCTGTACCAACCGCAGACATAAAAGCCGAACTAGAAAATCGCGGCTTCAGTATAAGAAATGTGACAAACATTCGTAGCTGGAAGAGTAAACTACCACTACCCTTATTTTTCATCGACCAAGAGCCAGACGAAAATAATAAAAAGATATTTGAAATCAAGGAACTACTCGGTACAAAAGTCGAAGTAGAACCACCTCGAAAACGCAGGGAAATTCCCCAGTGTACAAGGTGTCAAGCGTATGGTCACACCAAATCATATTGCACACGACACTATCGGTGTGTGAAATGTGGAGATTATCATGCCACAAACATCTGCCAAAAAAGTAGGGATACAAGCAATATGTGCTCTATGCAATGGTCCTCATCCTGCTAATTATAAAGGATGCTCTGTTTACAAAGAACTCCAGAGATCAAGAGAAAACTCGAACGCATACAACAAGAATACCGAAACCAATCTCCAGGAAAACTCATTCCCTCCACTTCCACAAAAAAATCTTCGATCTCAAAATGCTTCTACCCTCAACCATACCACAACTGAAACAGCAAACCTATATTCTACTCAGCTTAATAAAAATCAATCATACACGCAAATAACACAAACACGGCACACTCCAGATACTCCCACCTCTAAGTCAACCACAACAAATCAAGAGGAAAATTTAATCATGACACTCTTAAGGAAATTTGAGACAATGTTTAATCAAATCCTAAATCAAAACAGTATGATTATCAATCTACTCTCCAGCGTCATAAATAATCGCAATGGCTAAGTCACTAAGAATAGGTCTCTGGAACGCAAATGGGCTAACTCAGCATCGCCAAGAAGTCGAAAGCTTCATAACAACACAAAGCATAGACATCCTACTAGTAAGTGAAACTCACTTTACAGACAGACATTTTTTTAATATACACAAATACAAAACATACCATACAGAACACCCAGACAACACTGCACATGGCGGAACTGCTATAATTATAAATGAAAAAATAAACCATTGCGAAATAGAAAACTACGCAAAAGACCATCTACAAGAAACGAATATAAAAATAAAAGAAAACAATGGCACGCTAACTATAGCAGCAGTCTATTGTCCTCCAAAACACTCTATCACCGATAATGAATTTACCGAATTTTTCAAAATTCTCGGGAACAGATTTATAGCAGGAGGCGACTTCAACGCCAAACATAAACGCTGGGGATCACGACTTATAAACCCGAGAGGAAGGACCCTCCAAAACACTATGTTGAATAACAACTACGACTTCATAAGTACAGGAGAACCAACCTACTGGCCAACCGATCCCAGAAAAATTCCTGACCTGTTGGATTTCTTTATAACAAAGGGACTGTCATCCAACTATATACAAGTAGTTTCCAATTTCGACCTATCATCCGATCATTCTCCAATCATCGCAACTATTAGTGCCTCAGTAATTTCGAAACGACAACCCGCAGCGTTAGCAAACAGACGTACCGACTGGGAACTGTTTCAGAAACATCTAAATAAAAATATCCAACTACAAATTCCATTAAAAACTGGAGCAGACATAGAAGATGCAGTTGAAAATATCACGAAAGCAATACAAGAAGCAGCGTGGAGATCGACTCCAGAAACCAAACTACGAAACGACGACACTTTCAATTATCCACTGCGGGTGAGAGAAAAAATTAAAGAAAAAAGGGCTGCCAGAAGACGATGGCAAATAAGTAGACATCCTCAGGACAAAACTATCCTAAACAAATTAACCAAAGAACTGAAGCAACTACTGAAAGAAATAAAAGAAGAAAATATAAAAAACTATCTAGAAAATCTTTCACCCTCTGTTCAAGACGGTTACACTTTGTGGAAAGCTACTAGAAAGTTAAAGCATCCCAAACAGCAAATTCCGCCAATCCGAAAAGAAGACGGTACATGGGCTAGAGACGACAATGAAAAAGCTGAACTCCTTGCTAACCACCTTTCAAACGTATTTGAACCCAATCCTTCAATGACTTCACAAGAAGAACAAAATTTAATTCAAGAATACCTGGAAATTCCTTGTCAAATGCCTCTACCAATAAAGCACTTTACTCCAGCGGAAGTTAAAACTGAAATAAGTCACTTGAACAATAAAAAATCTCCAGAATACGACCTCATCAGTGCGTCAACTTTGAAACAAATTCCAAAGAAAGTGATTGTCGGAATCACACAAATATACAATGCAATGATCAGAATACAATACTATCCAATTCAATGGAAATTCGCACGAATAATTCCAATTAAGAAACCCGATAAACCACCTAACCAGGTTGCTTCTTACAGACCAATTTCGCTTCTACCAGTTTTATCGAAAATATTCGAAAAGTTGCTACTTAAACGGCTGAAACCCATAATAGAAAAAGAAAACATAATCCCTGAACACCAATTTGGATTTAAGATCCAACATTCAACCGTCGAACAAATCCATAGGATCGTCGATACAATAGAAAGAAGCTTAGAAGAGAAGAAAATATGCTCAGGCGTGTTCCCATGGGCGTACGCAGGGTGGGGCAAGGTGGGGCAGTTGTCCCCCCCCCCCCTAAAGTTTCCATATAAAAAGTAAAATGAAAAATTTACTGTATATATGTATATAAAAATTAAAGTATTATACATTTTATATTGCACATGTATCATACATACGTAAAATACTGTATAAAAATATAATATACGTGTATGAAATGATATAATATGATCAATACTAAATATTTTTAAACTGCTCAAAAGGAATAATACGTTTTATACAGTATGAAATGTATAATACATGTGTATTGTACAGGTATAATAACATACAGCATTTTTTTTAAAAGATGTCCGATCAAGGTCATCTCTATCATGACCGAATTAATAAATTGGCATACATTTATTTCTTTCATTTACATAACACGAAGCGTGTGCGATAAGGATGGATACAATACGCTTGTCTTTCAAAAGTTAATATTGTTTCGACTAAGTTAGGGAATTCCATTTTAAAACGATGCTCGTTGTTGACATTACTTTCGCTGTAACGCAAGTTTATTTATTAATTCAGATATATTACCTTGATTCAAAGCCGTACGAATAACTTTATTTTCTATCAGTGTCAATGACACTAACAGAGTAATCATATTTTTCACATTTTTGGTTTCACATGTATTAGTCCATTTCCGTTTTGAATGCTTTTGCATTAACATATATTGTTATAATAATAAAATAACAGTAGTATCTTATGGACCCACATAAAAAATTAATGAACTGTATTTATCGGAATAGGCGGAGCTAAAATCCTAATTCATCCAATTTGTTGATCGGACATCTTTAAAAAAATTACAGTACATTTTATAATAACCAAGCACATATACTTTTATACGTATAGAGGTAGAAGTGACACAAAGATTTTCTGAAAATCCACTACAGTTAATATTTTAGAAAGTTTATATTCACTAAATATATTATTAATTTTTATTTGTTCTTTTTTAAATAAAATGATTATCTTTTTATATTTACTTTAAGTAAACCTTTACCTGTAACAAAAGCATTTTAAACATAATTTCTTCTTGCCCCCCCCCCCCCTGAAGAAATTCCTGCGTACGCCCCTGCGTGTTCCTAGACGTAAGCCAGGCCTTCGATCGTGTTTGGCACGAAGGTTTACTGTATAAAATAAAACATGCACTTCCGCATCAATATTTCCTACTCCTCCAATCTTATCTAAAAGACAGACACTTTCAAGTGGTTTATGGAGACGCACAGTCCCAATTTTACAAAATTAGTGCAGGAGTGCCACAAGGAAGCGTTTTAGGCCCAATACTGTACCAGATCTATACAGCTGACTTGCCACAAAATGAACACACGCTAACAGCCACATTCGCAGACGATACGGCAGTTCTCTCGTCACACGAAAACCCTGATGAAGTCGCACGCTTACTCCAGAACCAAATAAATGACATAAACACATGGACTAAAAAATGGCGTATTAAAACTAACGAAGAAAAATCAGTACACATAACATTTACAACAAAACGCACTATCTGTCCAACTATCTCTATGAACAATAAGATCATACCACAAAAAGAAAACACAAAATACCTAGGAATGCATCTTGAAAAACAACTAACATGGAAGAGACACCTAACCGCGAAAAGGACTCAACTAAACTTAAAAACTAAAAAAATGTACTGGTTACTCGGCCCAAAATCCAAGCTGTCATTGAATAATAAAATCTTAATATATAAAGTAACTCTTATACCAATATGGACATATGGCATCCAGTTGTGGGGCTGTGCCAAAAAATCAAATATAGACACTATGCAGCGCTACCAAAACAAAACACTGCGGCTAATATGCAACGCCCCTTGGTTTGTCAGAAATGAAACATTACACAACGACTTAAACATAAAAACAGTAAATGAACAAATCCAAACATTCGCTGAAAGATACGAAAAAAGACTAAACCATCACCCAAATGATCTCGCTCTCAACTTCTTAAACAATGAAGACGAAGTACGAAGACTGAATAGAAAGAAACCACTGGATTGAACGTAACAACCCTGGATCTACAATTCGGAGAGTTATCGATGGAGGACGTCTCCCCTCATGCCAAATACCAATCATTCATCAGATTCGCTCGTTGGCAGATGCCAGTTGCAAGTAAAATTAGATTATAAAAAAAAAAAAATTCATTAAATCTCGTAATTCTATTTTATCATACTTCCTTCTTTGTTACTTTTGTCCGGCGTTCTCATAGTCTTTTTACATCTTTTTGTTATATCTTGGCCATCTTTATCCTCTCTCTTTCTATTACTGTCATCCGACGTGTAATCTTCTCTATCCGATGACATATTTGCAAAACTTTCCTGAGTACGGGCCTGACTATATTTTTATCTTGGTATGCACGTTCTAACTTCTCGTACATTACTACGCTATGCTCGCTTACAGTTGTGTTTGTATGTCCTTGGCTACTGTCTCGCCCAGATTCGACCTTCGTCACTGTATACACTTATTACTCTAATTTAGAGCTTCTAAACACTTTTCACTTCACTTTCTTTTACTCACAACACTATCTTGTTTCACCAGAGTTTATTTAGATCATATGGACCGCGAATTAAAGCGTGATACCTTTCGTATAACGAGTTGGGCTATCGCCGCGTATTCGACACGTCCGTACTCAATGCCTTCCACAATTCAACTCCCATTCAATTTAAATGGTTTAATATTGTGCGCGTTTCTGTCATAATAAAATTTCTGGATGTTTTGCCTATCATATAGCTTGTTTTTAATATCTTGAAATT
Source organism: Harpalus rufipes (assembly GCA_951394225.1). Classification (NCBI taxonomy): domain Eukaryota; kingdom Metazoa; phylum Arthropoda; class Insecta; order Coleoptera; family Carabidae; genus Harpalus; species Harpalus rufipes. The sequence continues at coordinate 29,820,883 of OX596282.1, read as the reverse complement.
TAGTTAGATTACCCTGATTAATTTGAATAGGTAAAATACCTCTAGTTTTACGACCAAACATAAGTTCGTTGGGAGACGGAATATCTTTCGAAATACGCATATTACGATACTCGAAAAGTGCAATATTAGGATCTTTATTATCCTCTTCTACTTTTTTAAACATACTTTTTATTATCCCTATATGCCTTTCTACCATCCCATTGGACTGAGGATACCTGGGGCTTGAGGTTATAGTTTTAAAATTCCATGTGTATGCAAACTTTTTAAATAATGAATTTTCAAAATGTGTTCCATTATCAGAATATACTTTTTTCTGGAATGCCATAACGTGCGAAAATAGATTTCAACTGACCAGATCGACTCGTGTGTGTACATATCACTGTCAAGCGTGAAGTATCGGTATGTACATATCGGAGGTGCGCTAATAATGCTTTTCTCTTAGGATCTTAGAGTTCGCGGAAGATAATTGGCAACAGGAGTCAGGGATGAAGCTAAAGTATGCGTGCGAAGACGCACGCACGTCAGTATGGCCGGATGTTATCGACTATATAATATAATTAATGAATTGGGATTGTAATTAGTTGTTTAATTTATTTTATTTAATTAAGGTATTTGGGGGGGCATTCGTTTGTAAACCGTTGTCGAATAAAGGTGTTTAGTGAATATCTCTGAGTGTTTTTATTGAAGTGTGTGATTGATATTATTAATGTTATAGATTCAAAATCATTTTAATTTTTATAACTATATTTATTTTAATATTTTGAATTAATTTGTTGTATAATTAAAAATTAAATTTTATTTATTGAAGTGTGACATTGAACATAATAGGGAATATAAAAGCTAAAAACTATTGTACCACAGGATATGCACAATTGATTGCATTTAGGTGAGTAATGACAGTGATGACATCACGGACCACAATGAAAATCAGATGGTAGCCCCACCTGCGGGTTTCATCCCTAACCACCATAAGTGTCAGTAGCCCGAACGTATTTATGTGGAATTAAAATCGCTATTAAAAGGAAACAGAGGGCAGGACACCAGACTGGCCCTATTAGAAACCGTCGTGAGGGCAGGAAGTCTGGAACTGGGAGTGATGGAGCAAGTGGCATTACCCAGTTGGCTGACACCACAAGACTGACAATGAAAGAAAACCAGGAATCAATAATTTCTTCACCACATATTAGTGTTGAGAATTCACATGCACCGCCCACAATATTGGGGACTCAGTGTGGGAGATGTACCGTGCATACCTTCTCACAACTAAGTTGGACACAGAAATTGAGAATTACATCGGAAGATTATATAAAGAAGTTGAAGAGAAATATCCGTAATTAATTAATAAAACAATTATGAACATTAAGCCAGAAGAGAGAAATACAAAAAAAACTGTCACAAAATGACAATAAATATTCGGGAAGAAGTAAAAAGGGAATTAAATGGAGAAGAAATTGAGGAAACAGATTACACACTAACAATATCACAACAGGTTGTTGCTGAAGTAAGAAGGGAATTAAGTGGAGAAGAAACTGGGAAAACACAAGACGTCGTAGACACAGGTAACACGAAATAATAACACGATAGGTTACACAAGCACCACCAACAGTAATGAGGAGTCAGTGTGAGAGATGTAATTGGACTAAATGGACACTAGACATGAACAGATTCCTGTACCGTACATACCTTCCCACAACTACGTTGGAAACAGAAATAAAGAATTACACCGGAAGATTACATAGAGAAGTTATAGATAAATATCTTGAATTAGTTAATAAAACACTTATGAACATATTGAGCCAGAATAGAGGAATACAAAGAACAGACTCTCACAAAATGACATGAATATTCAGGAAGAAGTAAATTAAGTGGAGAAGAAACTGAGCACACCGATAACACGCATGCAATAACATCAGAGCAGGTTGTTGATAAAGAAAGAAGGGAATTAGGTGGAGAAAATACTGAGGAAACACAAAACGCCCAAGGCACAGATAACACGCAAACAATAACCTCACAACAGGTTGTAGATGAATATGTAATAAACAAATTTAAAAAAGGACAGTGAGCTGTGTAATAAGAGTGTTGCATGAGGAAGAAACAATTCGTAAGTAAGAATTGTTTACGGAGACGCGGAGACATAACCTTTGTTATCGAAATATTGCGCGGGAAAAGTTGTCGTTTCGCGGTAAAATCGAGCAAACGCCGGGTTGCGCATGGAGTAGGAATCGACTGGTTCGGCAACGGTCTGGAGTTTCCATCGTAACCGTCGAAGGTGTAACAACTCCGCATAAAACTTATAAAAAAATGAGTGATTCCGAAATCGATTTACAAACAAAAGCGGTGAACGTGTTTCATTCTACTGAATGAACGCGAATTGAACAAAACAACGATAGTACTGCTACGGAAATGGATCGGGAACGCGAATTATTGAGACGCGAGCGGGAATTACGAACGGGAGCGCGAATTGTTAGCAAGAGAAAGAATAATGATGAACAATACTATGACATCGGAAGTGTAAGGAGCTATGGGAATTCAACGAGAAGTAGCAGACAGATTAGTTCCGTAATTTGATCCAGCAAATGTAACAGCTTATTTTTAAATTTATAAGATAATGTTTCACTTTGATTTAAAACGAATTTATTTTGAACTTGCATTATCTTTATTTTATAACACACACTTATATAAAAACTTATAAAAATTCACAACGTTTCGACAGCGAAAAATCTGCTGTCGAAACGTTGTGAATTTTTATAAGTTTTTATATAAGTGTGTGTTATACAATAAAGATAATGCAAGTTCAAAATAAATTCGTTTTAAATCAAATGTAACAGGCCTCACAGCTGAAGGATGGGTTAAGCGCGTTGATGCAATAGCCGCAGCATATGGTTGGAGTCAGTCGATGATATTAATCCATGTGTCAAGCAAACTGAAAAGATCGGCGAAGCGATGGTTGGACTGTAGTCTAGAAGAAATTACTACCTGGGATGATTTCAAACGGAAGCTAAAGTATAGTTTTCCATCTTCGTTCAAGCAGACGTATATTTAACCTTATCGAGACGCAAGAAAGCCAAGAGTGAGGAACTGGAATCGTATGTATACAGAATGAAAACAATAGCTCAAAGAGGTGGAATTGAAGGTACGTCACTCATTAAGTACATTATAAATGGTTTAGATGATAGAGAATTGGCTCGATTTCTTTCTTTGTGCGAATTTTAAGATGTTGAACAGCTTTTAATTAAAATTAAAAGGTATGAGAACATGAAAGATCGAGAATCCTATGAAGTTCGTTCGGTACAAAAGCCGCGTGAGAATAAAGGTGATGGCTCAAAACCGTCACGACCAGTTTGTTATAACTGTAACGAACAGGGGCATCTTGCCCGCAACTGTAGAAAATCTTCTAAAGAAAAACGCAGTTGTTTTGCATGTAAGAAAGTAGGGCACTTAGCTTCTGCTTGCCCCACAAAAATAGAAGCATCTGGTTCGAAACCGGAGAAGGACCGAAAGAGTGAAGAAAATCATGAACATAAACGAACACGATAATTATAATAGATCATAGATAATAATGAATTGCAGGCATTTATTGATCTGGGCAGCGACTGTGTAACGATCCGAAAGACATCAATTTGGATCTGGATCGTGCACTACCATTGACAAGAGAACACTTCTAATAAATTTGGACGGAGTTGACTTCGAAACAGAAGTTCTTGTTGTGCCGGATGACGCGCAAGAAGAAGATGTGATTATTGGAAGAAATGCTTTTAACCAACCAGGTATACGTCTGTTAATTGAAAACGGAAACATGCTCATCACGAGAGAAGAACCAGAGCCAAAAAAGGAAGTACAAAGAATAATGAAAGTAAGAAAGAAAATTGAAGAGAACGATTTAGATGTAAACCAGGAATTAAATGAAGAGGATCAAAGAAAAAATGGAGTTTTGGTGAATACTTACAGAGAATGCTTCGCAACAGATCTCGAAGAACTAGGTACTGTCAATTTCACTGAAATGGAAATTACCCTGACAGATGATAAACCAGTTTGTTATAAGCCATACCGCATCCCGTATGCTGAGAGAGAAATTATGCGGAAAATGACAGATGAACTTCTCCAGGCGAAGATAATAATTCAGTCTAAGTCCGAATACTCAAGTCCTGCTTTATTAGTCGGCAAAGCAAATGGTGAGAAACGACTTAGTATTGACTACCAAAAAATCAATGAGAAAACAAAAAAAGATAAGTTTACCATGGTAGCAATGGATGAACTGCTCGATCGACTTGCAGGAAATCGGTATTTCACAGTATTAGATATGGCGAGTGGCTACTATCAAATCAAAATTGATGATGAGTCGAGAGCATATACAGTATTTGTAACTACAGAAGGGCATTTTGAGTTTATAAGGATGCCTTTTGGCCTAGTAAACGCTCCAGCAATGTTTAATCGAATCATGAAAAAAGTTGAAAGCATGATGATACCAGGTGACTTGCTAATTTACGTGGACGATGTGATGATACCAAGTAAAACGGTTTCAGAGGGGCTAGAAAAACTTGAAAGATTCCTGAAAATAATAAAAGAAGTTGGACACCTTAAAACCGAATAAATACAAATTTTTACATAGAAAATTGAATTCATCGAATAAAATCGATAAAGATGGTGTAAAACCAGGATTACGGAAAACTATTGCTATAGAAAATTACAAGAGGCTCACAAATGTTCATGGGATCACAATTTATAAGGCTGACTAGTTTTTTTAGAAAATTCGTTGAAGATTTTGCGTCGATAAATAGACCGCTTACTCAGTTAACTCGGAAAGGAGAAGAATTCCGTTGAGAAGCGTCACAGGAAGAAGCTTTCTCTAGATTAAAGAAGGAATTACAACAACGGCCCATTTTAGCTCTCTATGATCCAGCGGCGGAACTTTAGTTGCATACCGATGCATGCAAGAATGGTTTAGCAGATGTACTGTTGCAAAAACAGAAAACAGGAGCATGGAAGCCAGTATGTTATTATAGTAGGCAGACGACAGACACTGAAATGAAGTATCACAGCTTAGAGCTAGAAGCCCTGGCAGTAGTTGAATCTTTGGAGAGATTTAGGATCTACGTACTAGGACGAAAGGTCAAGATTATAACAGATTGTAACTCACTAAAAACAATGTTGAGCAAGAGAGACTTAAACGCAAGATGGTGTTTAAAACTTGAAGAGTACGATATAGAGATCGAACATCAGGTAGGAAGTAGAAACAGCAGCTATGAAAATAATTTCAGTAAGAATAAGCACGGAGGACTGGCTACTGACTATGCAACTACAAGACCCAAAATTGAGAGAGATAGAAGAAATTTTGAAAAATAAACAAATGAAAGGATCTTATAGGCAGATACACGAGGAGTATATAATACACAAGAAGTACGTGTATGAAAATAGAAGAAGGAAAGAAATGGGTGGTACCCAAGGGAGTAATATGGAGGGTGATACAAGGATGTCATGACGAAATTGGACACTACAGTGAAGACAAAACTTTGAAACAAATTAAAAAATCTAATGTGGCCAGCACATAACCTCTCGCCGTATATTTTACCTGGCTGTATGCATAAAGCAAAGAATATTTTTATAAATACAAATAATATATTCATATAAATCTATGACGTATAAACTTCTTTATTATTCAATAATAGCATGTCTCAACATGAAGATATTTTACCATAAATTATGTTACAATAAATTACAAAGTAGAGTTTACCATATATAAATATTAGGCTGGTAACTGCAATTTTCAATTCGAACAACGTTGTTTACTTTCTCTTCATATTCTTCTAGTAAAAACATTAATTTTGGGCGGTCTAAAATGTATATATCTGGATTGTGCATCTATTCTTACATATCTTCTTTTACATTTTATTTTTTTATACATGTTATATCTAAATAACACTAATTCCCTTTAATAAAATGACGGATAGATTGCACTCCGATTATTCTTATATCGATGTGTAATTTTGTCAATATTTACAACTTACTTGAGAAGAATTTGATAGCTTTTTCGCAATTCAAAGTTACTCTAGTCTACAGTACTGGTGTACATTGTCCCATAATGTTTGAAACAAATTTAAGTCCTTCAACCTAGACTTGTCATCTCCATAATAGTCACAGATCAAGAATTAAGGGATTCTCCAAATACATTTTTCTTTCATTACTCATTATTTCTGACACTGACATTTATCTGTCAGTTACAAATAATTTAAATTTGCAACTATTTTTCATGGCATCCTTTCGGTTGTAAAATTAATTACAACATTATTTTATATATTATATTCCTTTTATCTCTAAATCTATAAAACATGTATAAAAATATTTAAATGTATCAGAAAGAGAATTTATTTTTCTTTAATATTATCAAGAAAAATTTTCAAAAAATAATATTTAGAAGATTTTTTTTTCAAGAATCTTCTACTTCCGGTTGTCCAATTGTTACCAAAACCTTTTCAGATCTTCCCATGAATGTCCGATTGGGAAATACGTTGTTAAACAAATTTTAAGTCTTATAGTTTTTGAGTAACCGTCCTTCCAACATCCCACACACACACATCCACACACACACACACACACACACACACACACACAGACATCATCGTAAAAATGTTAAAATCGGATTGTAGGGACCTTAAAACGTGCTTATTCAATAAAATCTGGATATGCGATTTTTAGCATGAATCCAATACCTCTCTTAGCGAGAGGTAAAAACGGTTTTGGTTCCCAAAAATGAGGAAGAGGGTAAAACAGTACATACCCAGTTGTGTAAGATGTGTATACCATATAAGTACAAGAGGTAAGAAAGAAGGTGAGCTACACAACATAGAAAGGACAACAATTCCGTTCCAAGTAGCTCATATGGACCACATAGGGCCTTTCCCCAGGAGCAAGCGAGGAAATACATATGTTGTAGCGTGTCAAGATAATTTTACAAAATATATTCTACTATGAGCTGTAAAAGATACAAAAGCGAGAACAACTTGTAACTTTTTGAAAGATGTTATTTCCATTTTTGGCTGTCCGCGGATATTAGTAACAGACAGAGACACGGCATACACTGCTAAAGAGTTCGAAGAAGTATGCAGAAACAACATAACACATGTGAAGAATGCTACAGCCACACCCAGAGCAAATGGCCAGATAAAGAGGAGCAATGCAACAATTACGAACGCGATTACAGCCAGTTACAATGACGAAGAAGGGAAAGATTGGGATATCAGAGTGAGATAGATACAGTTTGCAATGAACAGTATGAAAAATAAAACTACGCAGAGGTCGCCAAACGAACTACTACTTAATTATGATCCGAGGAATGCATTACAAAATCACAGTCTTGGCTCTACAGAACGAAGAAGAATTAACAGAAGCTGTTAGTGAAGATAAACAAGCTCAAAAGAGAAGAGGAGCACTAACGATAATAAAAACCAAACAAAAGAAGCAAAAAGTGAGATACGATCAGAAGCACAAGAAGCCAAATAAATATAAGGTCGGAGATCTGGTCTTAATTCGGAATTTGCCGTCATGGGTCAATCTAAGAAGTTAATAACAAAACACAAGGCACCTTATCAGGTAGCGGAGGTACTAGCCCATGATCGATATCGACTTCAAGACATTCCTGGAGTCGAGAGAACCCAGCGCACTTTTGATTCTGTCTTCTCAGCAGATCGGATGAAGCCTTGGTGTAGTCTGAACGAGATGAGTGACACAAGCAGCGACGAAGAGACTGACGTTGACATACATAAAGATTACGAGCTTGTTACAGGTCCTACCAACCCTCAGTCCCAAACCACCAGCAGGACCGAGGACGGTCCTAAATGTCAGGAAGGGCCGGCAGTTAGCCGTGGTGCTCGTGGATATCAATATGCCCCAGAAGAAGATGATGTCCATTGGCCTGTGATCGATATTCGCTCGGTCACTTGGTCTGCGACGGCTGCTGGGCTATGTTGTCCCTGAAGATGGAGCTCGATGTTCTCTCGGGCACCGAAGTCTTCTTAGCTGATGCGCGACGCGATATCGGACAATCTTCTATGTTCGAATTCTCAGTTAATCGTTGAAACGAACGAAATCGATTTTGTATTTCGCTGAGAATCCTACCAACTGCGCCAGTCATAATGTAAATTAATTTATATTCCAAAAAAAATTATTTATATTATTACAAATTTATAAATACAACTGTAAATATTGTCAGATTTATTACAAGAGATATATCAGAGTTACAATCTAAGAAAATTCTTTCTTGAAAAAGCACTTACTTCATCACTCCATGACGCAGTAATCAAAATAGACAAAAACTATACGCCTTTGAATATTGCATATGACGAATATGATCCAAGAAAAAATGTAATTAAAGATGAAATTAAGATACAGAAATGGAGAGAAAAAGAAGCACATGATAGATACATAGCAGCGGTAGAGGAAGATCATATTGATCAAAGTGCATCATACACGTGGTTACAAAATAGTAGCCTATATCCTGAAACGGAAGCATTTGTGATGGCTATATAGGATAAGGTTATAGCTACAAGAAACTATAAGAAATGTGTAATCAAAGACCCTAAACAAACCCATACAAGATGTAGGATGTGTAATAAAGGAGACAAAACTATTGAATATATATTATCATCATGTACACCATTAGTATTAAGAAAACTATGTCAACAATTACTAGGAATCCCAGAAATACCATACAATAATTATGAACCAAAAAGTGTGATAGATACACCTCTTTGTAAATTGTATTGGGATCGAACTATTCAGACAGATAAACCAGTCCGACATAACCGAGCAGACTGTTCTCCAGTACAAAAAATCACTTTATAATAGATTTCGCAGTACCGGTGTGGCGACTATGATAATATTTTCGACACAAAAAAACCAGAACCATGACGATAGACCAGCATCAGAAAATTTAAAAATAAAAAATTACAAATTGTATGAAACTTGCCATAGATATGAAGCAGATGTGGGTACAAAACACTGTCAACATTATTCCCATTACGATAGGAACCACTGGAGAAATCCCTTGTAGTCTTTTTGAAGTTATGGAACGATTGAATTTGAAAAAGGACATATATCATAGACTACGAAAAGCTGTATTTCTGGATACTACACCGTTGGAAGTTCTTCAACATAACTTATATAACTCTGTAATGTTAACATGCTTCTCCGTTTTTAACTTTATATTGTATAATATTTGCCTATAGCCCATATGTACAATTTATGTATACCATTCAATGAGAATAAAGGATACAACAGCTAAAAATTGAAGAAAACTATTCTCGCATAATGCAAAAATCTGTCGCCTTAGATACATACGATATAGTACGTAAAGTGCTAAATCGGGAGCCGACTGACGCTCCATTTCAAAGAAAAGTAGATGATGATGCCCCCTAAAGCCCATTGCTCCAGATGCAACCCAATGGCTCTTCCCCTAGAACTTAAAATCTATCTCTTTATATATTGTTACCTTCTGTTGCCTTCACAGGCCGATATTGTCACAAATTATGTACCTATTTTTATAGTGAAAATAAACAATAATAATAATAATAACAATAAATTGAAAAGTACATGGACTTGGCCCAGGAAATAAAAATCATATGGACACAGAAAAAGTCGTCGTAATACCAATAATAATTGGCGCTGCATGTGAAATTCCAAATAAACTATTTGACGGTCTACAACAGCTTAAAATTAAAGAAAACTATGTTCACATTATGCAGAAATCTGTCGCCTTAGATACTTGCAATATAGTACGTAAAGTGCTAAATCGGGAGCCGACTGACGCTCCATTTCAAAGAAAAGTAGAAGACGATGATGCCCCCTAAAGCCCATTGCTCCAGATGCAACCCAATGGCTCTTCCCCTAGAACTTAAAATCTATCTCTTTATATATTGTTACCTTCTCTTGCCTACACAGGCCGATATTGTAACAAATTATGTACCTATTTTTTATAGTGAAAATAAATAATAATAATAACAATAAATTGAAAAGTACATGGACTTGACCCAGGAACTGAAAATATTATGGAAACAGAAAAAAGTCGTCGTAATACCAATAATAATTGGCGCTGCATGTGAAATTCTAAATAAATTATTTGACGGTCTACAACAGCATAAAATTAAAGAAAACTATTTTCACATTATGCAGAAATCTGTCGCCTTAGATACATGCAATATAGTACGTAAAGTGCTAAATCGGGACCCGACTGACGCTCCATTTCAAAAAGAGGTAGAAGATGATGAAGCCCCCTTATAGCCCACTGCTCAAGATGCAACCCAATGACCCTCCCCCTAGAACTTAAAAACTATCTCTTTATATATTGTTACCTTCTCTTGCCTACACAGGCCGATATTGTAACAAATTATGTACCTATTTTTTATAGTAAAAATAAATAATAATAATAATAACAATAAATTGAAAAGTACATGGACTTGGCCCAGGAACTGAAAATCTTATGGAAACAGAAAAAAGTCGTAATACCAATAATAATTGGCGCTGTATGTGAAATTCTAAATAAATTATTTGACGGTCTACAACAGCATAAAATTAAAGAAAACTATTTTCACATTATGCAGAAATCTGTCGCCTTAGATACATGCAATATAGTACGTAAAGTGCTAAATCGGGACCCGACTGACGCTCCATTTCAAAAAGAGGTAGAAGATGATGAAGCCCCCTTATAGCCCACTGCTCAAGATGCAACCCAATGACCCTCCCCCTAGAACTTAAAAACTATCTCTTTATATATTTTTACCTTCTCTTGCCTTCACAGGTCGGTATTGTAACAAATTATGTTCCTATTTTTATAGTGAAAATAAAAAAATAATAATAATAAAAATCCCCCAAGGGCCCATTTTGTTGTGAGAGGTGAATAGCCTACGTTGCCAGCAAGGGTCAAACTAACAGGTCCTAGATCTCTGTGTCATACTTTGTTCGTACCGGGCGATCAGTAGAGAATTGGCGGTGTGCGGTGAGCCGTCGTAGGATGAGGGGATCCTGGTAGTTGACGAAGCCCCGATATAATACTTTGGACCGAAATTCACCTGTTGCAATCTAACTCATCTGTGATCAATCGGTCCCCATCCTATTGTGAGGCTAGGGGGGGGAGTCGCCTCAGGGTGGGGGTGGGATAACCAGGAAGCGGGTGTACGTATGGACTTACCGGACCCGTGCGATCTCATCCATGGGCTGCTGCCCCCTGAGATGGCTATAGTCTTGGGAAGCCTTGGCGCTACATCGTCTTTCGGTACTTGCGTCTCATTTGAGGCTCCGTGGAGGGCGGGGATACCTGAGGCCGAATATTTTTTCTTTATGATGATACTTTTCATCCGCTAACTGGTTCGTCATCCGGTAAAAATGGTGCGTCTGGGGCCACGTCAAAATTTCCGGGGAGAAAACCCCATTAGAAACATTCTTTGTCTTTCATCGAGCAAGTCAGGTACCTCTAAGATGGAATCTAAAATGGTTTCGGAGATTAGAAATGAAAGTACGAGCCAGGAAAAGATGGTTGTACCTCAGTTCCTGGTCGTAAAATCTGTATGTGGTTCATTTGAGAGAGAAAGTCCTGTTATAATAATAATAATAATAATAATAAACTTTATTATTCAACAGGATGAATCCCTATTACAGAATAATATTACAAAACATAAAAAATAATAGATACATGAAATTAGAAATTAACATTTAAATTATAATATTCAGGTTATTTTTAAATACAGTAAGTGTAACAGAAAAATCTATATCAGAACTAACATTATTACATTTACGGCACATAGTATTAATTGGGGAATTATAATAGTAATTTGTGCGCGAAAATTTTTTTACAAAAATATGATTGCAACGTGTATTACAATTATTTACATAAAATTTCAGAGCATTGACTAAGTCGATGTCATTGATAAGATTATTAATTATTTTATAAATAAATAATATTTGATGTTTTGTTCGTCTGTTCGCAAGGGTATTAAGGTTGAATAATTTAAGTAAAGCAGACGAACCACAATATCTTTCACCGAAAATCCTATAATGTACTACTTTGTAAAATTTAATTTGTATCTTTTCAATAACATTGACCAAGTATGCTTGGGACGGAGACCAAATAATAGAGCCATAATCTAACTTGCTCATAATTAGCGATTTAAAAAGTACGTTGTAGCATGTTATATTTTTGAAATCATTGGTTGATCGCAATATAAATCCTACTAATCTTAAACATGAACTGATTACTATTTCAATATGGTTTACAAGATATAATTTTGGGTCGAGATAAATTCCAAGGTCTTAAATTATTGTAACACGATTTATGTTTACACCATTCATCAAATAATTGAAATTGATAGTCACATGTTTTCTAATAAAACTGATAACATTGCATTTAGTTAAATTGAAAAATAAATGATTTTGAATCGACCAATTAAATATAGAATTTAGGTCCTCCTGAAGCAGATGGCAATCATTTGTGTCAGAAACAATACTGAATAATTTAAAGTCATCAGCATACATGAGACATTTAGAAAATTTTAGGACAGATGTTATGTCGTTTATAAATAATATAAAAAGTAAAGGGCCAAGTATTATAATATTAACAAATGTTTATTTAGTAGGAAGTTTAAAATCTGTTAGGAAAATAAAGGAAAGATTGTTCATAGAGTCTGTGTCAGCTGCCCAACCTGAACGGCTTTTAAAAGCCAAAAAGCTTGGCATGCATAATATTCAAATCACTGCACACAGGACCAGGAACAGTTCCAAAAGAATTGTAGTATTGAGAAGAATATGGAAGAGTTGCGTGACCAAGGAGTTATTGAAGTACGTCGTATTAAGTAGCGTGAAAAGGGTGAGTCGGTGGATACACTAAATTACATTCTCACCTTTAACACTCAATTTTACCGGCTCATATTAAGATAGCCGTCTACTCCCTCAAGGTTAGATTGTTTATTCCGGCACGAGTGAGGTACTTTAAGTGTCAACATTTCGACCATACTTCCGCTAGATGCATGAAACCTCAGACATGTATTTGCGGGAAGGAACCGCTTGAGGGAAAAGAATGTGAAGAATCTTTACAGTGCTGTGGTAACCATTCTGCCCGATCCCGTAATTATCCTATCTACAAACAGATAGCGGACCCAGGAAATTAGAATTCAGGAAAATTTAACCTACTTTAAGGCGAGGGTCAAGGTTCTTGTGCGTACGGTAACTCCTGGAGTCTCGTATTTTTCTGTAATAAATTTCGTAAAACCACCAATTGTTTCTTATCAAATAGTAAAGTAACTGTTACCGCAATTAGTAATAGTTCTTAAATCTGTTTTTGTAGCAAAAGATAGTTTTACACAACATGGGCTACCTACATCACAGGTCCCTTTGCAAAAAACAAAAAGTCCGGCGCCATCCCAGGTGTCCGTTAAAAATAATTGAGAAAAGAAGAACGGTGGAAACTCTTCTGTGGAAGACTATTCAGTTTACTCCATTTCTTCAAAAATCTCTAAATTTACTAAGACTAAAAAGAAAAAAAGGCTGGCCTGTTGTGAAGTCGAGGAAGTCTAAAACCGTTGGCTATATCCATTATTTGTTACTTTTATTATGGATCCCATCATTCAGTGGCATATTAAGGGCTGTGGTACCACTATTGCCAACTGAAGATGCTGTTAACGGAATTCAACCCGTTATGCACGTGTCTTCAAGAAACACATTTTAAATCTGGCCTGGTTTATTCCCTTAAAAACTACTCAATATTCCGAAGTAATATCGAACCCAGCGTTTGGATTCGAGGCGGGGTTGCCATTCTTTTGAGGGACGGAACAAATATGAGCGTGTCCAAGTTGACACAAATATCCAAGTAGTGAAAATCCACACAGTATGCAATATATACTTACCAGAGGCAGATTGGGATCTTGACGACATACGACACAACCAAACTGCCAACTTCATTCGTACTACCTGGATATTTCAACTATCATAATGGACTATGGGGCTCTGACCACAGAGACCAAAGGGGTCATTTCATTGAAGACCTTCTATTGTCACCAGATCTTGTCTTATGAATGATGGTTCATCCACTTATTTCAATGCACGGTCGATATTGACATATTGACCTTACAATGGTATCCTCCGGACTAGCGTGTAGGTAGTGGTCACTACAGGTACAATTACTACTAACCAAGTTCGTCCGTTCAAGTGGTTTCTCCATAGAGCTAACTGGCCAGAGTTTGAAGTGGAACTTGTAACTCCAGGCCCAAACTATAATTTCTTCATTTAAATTATGGATCTAACAACCAATCTGTTAGGAGCAGCTAGAAACTCCAGTCCTGCCACCAAACTAGGAATCTATAAACGTAGAATACCCTGGAGGAATTAAAAGGTACCAAACATCATCCACCTCAAGAAAACTGATTTTGATAGATTTAAAAGGCACTCTACTGGTCACAACCTTGTAGATTTTAAAAGAGCCTGGGCTATGGCCCGTAAAAGTATTTAAGAAAGCAAGCGAGTATCCTGGAACGCCTACGTTTCTGGCATTTCGTCAGAGACAACCTATAAGGAATGTTGGGCTCGTGTGAAAAGCATCCCGAATAGGGGTTGCTCTCTATCTATAATCCACCCGAAATTGGATGAAGAAAACTTTACGAGCGATTTTGACATAATTGCTGAAATAATTGCAGATAAGTTCAAAACGACTAATAGTTCTTTAAATTATGAACCTGGGTTTATCTTCCAAGGTTGAAAAGAAAATACCATTGGACTTTAGTCTAGAAGTCGAAGATGTACTCCTTCACAAGAAATTTTTACTAGGTCATAACTTGATTCTGCAATTGCTAGTGCTTCCTCTTCATCTCCTGGACAGGATAACATCCCGAATGAGATGCTTAAAAACCTAACTCCAGCGTTTAAAACTTCTTTGCTTTCCACATAAGTTATGGTTCGAGGGTAACTATCCTACAGTTTGGAAAGAAGCACTTGAGCCGATTCCAAAAGTAGGGAAAGCCTCTCTTCTTTCCTCAATCTACAGGCCAATCAGTCTGACTTCGTGTCTAGGGAAGATATTGGAAAGTATGGTCAACAATCGGTTAGTTTGGTGTCTCGAGACTCATGATCTTCTGATGCCGAGGCCACACAGAGCGCTATACTAGATTTGCTATATATGCTATGTTCGCTACGTACGCGATGTTGTCTATGACCAGTGGCTACATCGAAAGCTACGTACGTACAGTATGTTTTCAGTTTTCGTTCACGATGTTACCAAGCACGATGCCATGGGAGAATAGTGAGGAGGATGAATTACTTTTATTGTTATCATTGTGCAAAAATAAACGTAAAAAGAAGTGGGTCCACGATGTCAACATAATGAGGAATGATTTTGGGGAATTTCATCATCTCATAGTGCAGTTGCGAAAAGATAAAAAGACAAATTTAAAGAGTATTTTCGAATGAGCCCAGAGCAGTTTGATCAACTCCTAGTCATTATTAAAAATAATATTGAAAAGAAGAAAACAAATTATAGGGAAAACATTTCCGCTGAAGAAAGATTATCCTTTCCCAAGCATTATCTCTTATATTTTGATTGCGATAAGTTTCCAAGCTTTTGTTCCACACACAATCATACTTCCGCACTTCTTCTATTAATTTTTCTATTAATGACATTCTCCTTCCGCACAGTATACTAAACTGAACAACTATTAAACGGTAAGACGCTAGCTAGCTACGTTTTAAAAATATAGCCGACAATCAAACAGTAGGCGACGTGGCTTACATCGCGAACATAGCGTACTAGTGTGTGTGGCCAGGTACATTTAAAATACTAACAACTATTTTTCGAAAAGATCGCGAGCATAGCAAACATAGCGTACGTAGCCCTCTGTGTGGCCTCGGCATGAGTGAGCACCAAGCTGGTTTCCATAAATACCGATCCACCACCGACCAATTAGTGTACCTAGAACACTACATCCAAAAAGCCTTTTTAAACCGTGAGCATTTGGTCGCAGTATTCTTTGATATCGACAAAGCAAATTGTAGTGGTAGTAAAATGGTAGATGTTGTCTTTTACTAACATTAACAATTCGAATCATCGAAGAGGAGAATTTAAACGAATAATTCGGAAGAATTTTATTTGTGACTTTTCGCTTTCGTTTTCAAATAACAACTGCCGTTGCAAAATACAAACGACGAAAAAATTCAATACAAACATATGCTGCTATATCAAAATATTGACATTTTACAAAACAAAATATATAAAAGTAGACAAGAGTAAACGTGTGCCCTGTGTCGGCACAGGAAACACGATAATATGTGTTTAAAATCGTGTTGCCTGTGACGGCACAAGAACTCCCCTCGGACGGATGGAATCCATCACCAGAGACTTTTGTTGTGTCTTCTGTCGCCGTCCATACTCGACCGGATCCACGTACGCAGGCTTCAGTCTATCAATGGAGACTGTTTGGGGTGAATTATTGATTTCGATGATGAAAAATTTGTTTCGGTGTCCTATCACACGAAATGGTCCAGTGAAAGTGTATGAAAGTTTGTGTCTAGCGCCATCTGCACGTAGGAAGACGAATTGACATGTATTAAGGTCTGCGTGTATGTAAGGGGTGATTTGACATTCACGTGTGTTTTTGTAAGTGGTGGCAGACAAGGTATTTCTTAATTTGCTAAGTAATTCGTGTTCATTGAGTTGTGGGAATGTAGTTTGGATGAAGATTTCTCCAGGAACACATAAATTTTCTCCATATACAAGTTCTGTAGGTGAACAATGTATTGGTTCTTTGATTGCGGTCCTTAACCCTAATAAAATTAAAGGTAGGTGTTCTAACCAGTTGTTGGTTGTTAATTTAGCTATAATGGCTGTTTTAATTTGTTTGTTAAATATTTCAACTGCACCGTTGCTTTGAGGGTGAAAGAAGTTGTTCTAATTCTGTTGGATCCTAAAAAGTTGGCCAGTTCTTTGAAAAGTTTAGATTCAAAATGTGTTCCTTAGTCTGTTGTAACAGTAAGAGGAATGGCAAATCTAGGTATGTATTGTTCGTAAAAAGTTTTTGCTATTTTAATTGCTGAAGATTCTTTTAGGGGATATGCTTTCGGCCATCGAGATAATCGATCAATTATAGTAAAAATGTATCGAAAATTATGTATTTTTGGAAGTGGTCCTATAATATTTATTTGTATGTGTTTAAAGCGGCCCGTTGGGTTTTTAAATGGTTGTAGCTGCGATCGAGTGTATCTATAAGTTTTTGATTTTTAACAGTTGATGCATTGTTTGCAACAGGTGGAAATATTTATCGCCATGTGAGCCCAAAAATATTTAGAGGAGATAATCTTGTTTGAAGGGGAACCTTTACTTGCCTCGCAAAGAAGTTTGATGTCAAGAAATGGCAAACACATTTCCTTGAGAGAAACTTGTGAATCTCAGTTTTTGAGAGTAAATTAGTTAGCTCGGTGTCAGAAATTTATGTTTGATGATTTTTTTGTGGTGTGATTTCTTAAAAGAAATAGTTTCCATGCGAGAAAGTGTATCAGCCACTATGTTTTCTTTACCCTTAATGTATCGAATGTCGAATGTAAATTATGCAATATAATCTAGATATCTAAATTGTCGAGGGGTTCTTTCTGATTTGACGAATAAAGAAGTTGATAGTGGTTTGTAATCGGTTAAAATGAAAAAAAAATCTTTCTTCGACAAAGTGTCTGAAATATTTTCTTGCTAAAAAGGCTGCTAGCAATTCTTTATCAAAAACTGAGTAATTCATTTCTGTTTTCTTTGAAATAAAGGCTGGTTCCCAAGTGTTATTAGAAAATTGCTGTAGGACAGCGCCAATTGCGAAAGAAGAAGCGTATATTTATGTTTAACATCGTTAAAAGCGTTAAGTGTGGATTTTGTCTAGGGAAAGACGTCATTTTGTTTTTTATGTAATATTACTTCGTAAAGTGGTGAAGGTGTTGGAGCAAAATGGGGAATATATCTGTGATAGTAGTTAATCATTCCTAAAAATCTATATAAACCTTTACATGTGTTGGGTGGCGGGAAATCAATAATAGTTTAATTCTATCATTTGCTGGTTTGATACCGTCTTTTGTTATATTATGGCCTAAAAAAATTAAGGATGGAACGTTAAATGCACACTTTTCTGGTTTTATTTTAATACCAAATAAATTTAATCTTTCAAATAAAATTATGAGATGTTTATAGTGTTCGTTTTGGTTTTTGCCAGCGATTAAAATGTCATCTATATAAACAAAAATGAAATCAAGACCAGATAATATTTCGTTTATAAATCTTTGGAAAGATTGAGCTGCATTTCTAAACCCAAATGGCATTCTAGTAAACTCATAAAGATCGAATGGTGTTGTGATAGCTGTCAAATAGATATCTTCTTCCGCAACTAGAATTTGATGATAAGCTCTCACTAGATCGATTTTTGAAAAAAAATTGCAGTCATGAAAATTGTTGTGAAATGAGTATATGTGGGGTAAGGAGTATCTATCTGACACTGTTGCCAAATTTAAAGCTCTATAATCTCCACACAGTCTCCAAGAATTTTGTTCTTTCTTGGGTACCATGTGCATAGAGGAAAAAACTGATGATGCCGAAACTCTACAAATTCCAATTTTGACCATATCATCAAATTATTTCTTTGAACTTTTAATTTTTTTTGGATTTAATTTTCTTGGTTCTGCATGAAGTAATTTACCATTAATAGCTATGTGGTATTTAACGTTATGGATTATAGGTTCATTGAAATTAATGGGAGAAGTATTGTTAGGAAATTGTTTGATTAACTCGATTATTGTTTTATCGTAGGAATTAATACTTGGTGTATTATTATTAATTTTAATGTTTTCCAATTGCTGTGTATGTTTTTCTACTATTTTTACCTTCCGTCACCTATAGTAAGGAAGGTATTGTCTTTGGTCAAAAAATTCGGTGGTGAGTTTTCATTGAATAAGCACGTTTTAGGGTCTTTACAATACGATTTTACTATTTTTACGATGATGTCTGTATGTGTGTGTGTGTGTTCGTATGTGCGTGTGTGTGTGTGTGTGTATGTGTGTATGTGTGTGTGTGTGTATGTGACTGTTTTTTCCTGCACGATATCTCCAGTACTAGAATTCCAAAAATTACAATTCTTGCGTATTTCTCTTCCTTACAACCATATGCAGAGTTGATTAGATTTTGGTTATAATTGGTCAACCGGAAGTGTCCTCATTTGAAGATTTTAACAGTTTTTCTTGAAAAAATCAGTTAAATGTTATTATAACTTAAATAATATATTATTGTCTATACGATTTGATTGCATTTTATATTTGATATTCAACAGATATAGAATAATAAATAAGAAGAATAAAGATAATAAATTTGATATAAATTTCATAATTCAGCCAGCTATGCTAACTTAACCATGGAAACTGCTAATTCAAATTGACAGATGTCAGTATCAATAAAATGTAAATCAATGAAAGAAAAAGGGAAGTAACTCTAGTATTAGAAGTTTCTAGATATAAGAGAGACGATGATTACATTGGTTTGAACATGTTATGAGGAGAGATGAATATATTAATAGAAGGTGGAAGAAACATAGGAAGACCAAATATAAGATGAAAAGGCTGTATTGTAGAAGACTTGAGAGAAAAGAAACTGAATGAGGACGACACGCAAAGCAAAAATAAGTGGAAGAAGAAAATAAAAAATAGCGACCCCCTAACGAATGGGAAAAACTAAAGAAGAAGAAGAAGATATCAGTGTCATGTGCAATTTGCATAGTTTGTTAATGAAATAACTTTACTGGAAATATAGGATCTTTTGCAAGAAAATTTATGTATGGGGCGCGTGCAGTAACATGACTTTGACCGTGTCAAAATGACAGCAATTAATTATGTCCATAACTGGCAAGTGTTACAATTTTTCAATCAAAATTTCATAATTTTCTTATTTTATGTGGTTTGCTTGTTATCAGGAGTATGGAATTCAGTTGTCGAGAAAAGGAATCACATAATACCAAAAATTTATAATCTTTTGCAAGAAAATTTATGTATGGAATTTGTACATAATACACAGGATTGACGGAAGGTATTGTGCTGGCCACATCAGATTTTTTTAATTTTTTTTACCTTCCGTCATCTTTAGATAAGGAAGGTATTGTCTTTGGTCAAAAAAATTAATGATGAGTTTTTAGTGAACAAGCATATTTTAGGGTCCCTATAATATGATTTTACCATTTTTACGATGATATCTGTATTTATGTGTGTGTGTGTGTGTATGTGAGTGTGTGACAAAAGTTTCGGATCGCATAATACCACGATTCCAAAAATTATCGTATTCCTCAAGTTTACATCCAGAAGAACAACTGATTAGATTTTGGTTATAATTGGTGAACCGGAAGTAGCCTCCTTTGAAGATTTAACAGTTAAATATGATTTATTTACATTTAACGTTATTATAACTTGAAGAATATATTATTCTCTATACGATTTAATTGAATTAATACTTTATATTCAATAGATATAGAGTTAAAGAATTATAAAGAAATTAAATATTATAAATCAGCCAGCTATGCATGAAAAATGTAAATATATTCAGATAATTAAAATTGACAGATGTCAGGATCAATAAAAAGTAAATTATTGTGGCAGAGATGAGGATGTTGAAGTATTTGTTGGGGAAGACACGGAAAGATACGGTAGGGAAATAACTCTAGTGTTACAAGTTTCTAGAAAGATACAAGAGAGATGATTACATTGGTTTGAAAATATCATGAGGAGAAATGAAGAATATATTTGATGAAGAATGAATAGCTTAGTAATAGAAGGTTGAAGAAACAGAGGAAAACCAAAGATAAGCTGGAAGGACTGTATTGTGGAACACTTGAGAGAAAAGTAACTAAATGAGAACGACAAGTAAAACAGAAATGAGCCGAAGAAGAAAATAAAAAATAGCGACCACTAACGAATGGGAAAAGCTAAAGAAAAAAAAAATATCAGTGTCAAGTCCAATTTGCATAGTTTGTTTATGAAATAATTTACTGGAAATTTAGAATCTTATGCAAGAAAATTTATGTATGTAATTTATACATAATACACAGGATTGACGGAAGGTATTGTGCTGGCCACAACAGATTTTTTTTTAGATCTATTAGAATATTGAAAGTGGAAATAAAATCAGCTTCTAAATTAGGTTGATCGATATTAGCAATAACAAATTGGAAAGGATTTTTTTTTGCTTAAATTGAGATCTAATGTGAGGATTTTAGAGCCAAATGTTTTAATATTCGTGCCATTAACTGCACATAAAAGTAATTTTAAATTTGAGTGTTTGATTTTACAGAAAGAATTGGGAATAACGGAGATTTCAGCTCCCGAAATTGAAGTTTATTAATTTTGTCATAAACATGCAAGCGACATGATTTGAGAGTTAGGGTACGAACACGTAGAAAGCTTGTTGCTGGTTGCAAGCACTAGTTTACCGGCGCTTGCAACAAGCGAAAATGAATATCTCCATAGTTTCAAATGTGTACGCACACAAAGGATGCTTAGCGTCACATTTGAAACTATGGAGATATTTATACTCGCTTGTTGCAAGCGCCGGTAAGCCAGCGCTTGCAACCGGCAACAAGCTTTTTACGTGTTCGTACCCTTACGCTAACGAAGGTAACTTTATTCATTCAAATGATCTTGGTTTCATTTTTACCTCTCGCTAAGAGAGGTATTGGATTCATGCTAAAAATCGCATATCCAGATTTTATTGAATAAGCACGTTTTAATGTCCCTACAATCCGATTTTAACATTTTTACGATGATGTCTGTGTGTATGTGTGTGTGCGGATGTGTGTGTATATGTGTGTATGTGGGATGTTGGAAGGACGATTACTCAAAAACTATAAGACTTTAGGTATATTTGTTTAACTACGTATTTCCCATTCATGGGAAGATCTGAAAAGGTTTTGGTAACAATTGGACAACCGGAAGTAGAAGATCTTGAAAAAAATCTTCTAAATATTATTTTTTGAAAAAAAACTCTTGGTAATATTAAAGAAAATTAAATTCTCTATCTGATGCATTTAAATAATTTATTACATATTTTATAGATTTAGAGATAAAAGAAATATAATATATAAAATAATAGGTTGTAATAATTTTTACAGCCGAAAGAATGAATGGAAAATAGTTGAAAATTTAAATTGTTTGTAAATGACAGATAAATGTCAGTGTAAGAAATCCGGAGACATTACTAAAGATTTTGTCTGGGAAGTACATACATTATTTCTTAATGTATTAATAGTTAAATATTTAATATTATAGGTATATACCCTTCAGAAATACTGTTACTCCCGACAATGAATTGGAAACATCTCGAAAAATTAGAAGAATAGGACAAAATTTCATCATGGAATGAATTTAAATTTAAAAAATCTAAATATAAGTAATAAGTAGAATTTTTGGTGTAGAGTGTAGGAATACAAGAAATGTTAAATACATTAGGGCGCGAGCAGTCATGTGACTTTGTAGGCCTTGACAAGCAGATATGGGGGCCCATGTCAGAATGATAGTTAGTAATTATGTATATAGATGTCAAATATCATAATTTCTCATTCTAAATTTAGTGATTTTCCAATTCCATGTGGTTTATTTTCCTCGACAAGTAAATTCCACACTCCTGGTGACAATTTAACTACGTGAATTTAGAAAATCTTGAATTTTTTAATGAAAAATTTTGAAATTTGACATCTATGTACATAATTACTAATTATCATTCTGAAACGGCCCCCCACATCTGCTTGTCAAGGCCAACAATGTAACATACTGTTCGCGCCCTATACTTATGTAACAAAAAAAGGAAGTCGCGAGAGGTATTGTGCTGACCACAACAGATTTTTTGTTTGAGTTGAATGAACAAGGTTTAATACATTTAAAAGCCTTGTTTTCAAATTGTGTGTGATACCAGCAAAATTATGCATTTGTGTTACATTTATTTGACGTATAATTCCATTTATAATTTGACGTGTTTGAATTTGACAGTTTTGTGTCAATATTTTTGATGAATTGATTAAAATCGGATCGCAATTCTTGAATTTCTTGTTTTACGATAGAAATGAAATGATTTTTGAGAATCATGAAATTGTTTGTTTTGAGAATTTGTGGTATGATATTTAACTGTTATTTTTGAAAACTGATAAATTGGGTTTTCCTAGTTTTCAAATTTTGTCTGCCATTGAAACTAATTCTGAAATTGGTTTTTCTATAATAGGAATTAGGGCAATATTAATTGATAGTGGTAATTTTCGGATCCAAAGTTTAAAAATGAGGTCATTATTAAAGTAAGACTTATCCCCGGCCAAAGCAATGATTTTTCTGTACGATTCGGAAGGTCTATCAAATTCAAAATCTGTATTGAACAAAATTTCTTTTAAGCTACGTTCTTCACTGATGTAATGTCTGGCAATTAAATTAGTTTTTAAAAATTTGTATTTATTTGATATCGGTGGTGTGTAGGATGTCTGTTATTAAAATAATACCTTCCTGGGATAAGGCTGATAGCTCATAGTTATACGCGCTAACTGGAATTGAGCTTCTACATATGAAAACTAGGTCGAGGGGCTGTGGCTCAGAAATTGAGGTAATTTAACAGCATAACTAGATCCAGCTGAGTACCAACGTCAACATCTGCGGTGGGTGACACCATCCCCCAAAGTCAACTTCCTAACACACTGAAAATTAATGTAAATAAATATAAAAAAGATGTAATAATGTAAAATAAAAATGAAAATTAAATTATACTAGTTAGAATTCCTCTTCATCGGAATCCGTTTAAAATTATTGGGGAAACTGTGTCCTCTTGGGCAGTAGAAGTAGTAGTAGTAGAAGTATGAAGATCCAAATGAAAGTCTTGTGGATTGTCGTTGGGTCACGACACTCTTCAACGGAATGCTCCGTCCAAATGGGCAAGGTTACTAGTGGCGCGAAGATAAGATGAAATTCATTGAATTGATGAAACTAGCACTGCGAAGGTATGTTGACACAAAACTGATACTTGATTGAGGCGTAGTTCTAAATGTGGTCACCAATGTAATGGTATACTCAAATCGGCCATCCAGCCAATGCACGTCATTAATAAAAGTAACTAGATGTGTGACGTCATGAACTGGTACGCTTACATAGGTTTGAGAATCGTATTGAAAAAAGTTATACAGGTTGCATACAATTGTATTACAAACTTTCGTGATATTTCCGGAAAATAATTTTGTTTCACACTGTAATAAATAAGACATATTAACTAAATAAACATTACTAATATTGTGACATTGCATAAAGCGTAATTCTATGGCGTGATATATTCAAATATAGGCTTGAGGGGGCAGACGGCTAAATTTTGGCTAAGTTAGCATAAATGCATAGCTAGAAGTTCTGTACCGATGGTAGGACGAGTCAGTCAGATGAAATCTGTCTCAACAGTATGACACGCACAGTGTCACGCTTACGCGAATAAGAATTCGCACGCTTAGAGTTTGCGAACAATAGTTCGATGTCAAACTACGCCTATAGTTAGTAGGCAGCAGCAATCCATATCATTTCGCTTTATCCTTGTCATATTCGCTCCGCGTTAATTGTTTTTATTCAAGTTTTGTATTTACTCTTTTCTTATTTACTTCAATATATTATTTAATTTAAACTAACCGGCGTTAGCATATTAAATTAAATCCTAAACATCCTGTGAAGTGTTGTGAAGTGGAATCCACAAGGTTCCAGCCGATCAGCCCAGCAGTTCCGTGACGTACGTCTGGTACGGGGTAAGTACCCTTACTCCACATTTCGCTTGCTCCCATTTTCGGTCCAACCTGCCCGCAAACGCAATAGGTGGTTCCTCAACCTTTCGCTAACCACCGGAACAGGTCATAATAATCCCCCCCTTCCCCTAGGCTACTTTGAGAAGTCCAGCCTAATTTGTAAATTGTTACGTTTAGGCAATAGACGGTAGTATTACTGTCCGCCTGTTAAATTTGGCGGCAGTCGGTAGAATTATTGTTGAATCAGTGGGAATTTATTTATTTACGCCCTGTTACATTTCGCTAGCAGTTAGTAGGGATATTATTTCCAACCTGTTACATTGGAACAGTGAGTAGGATTATTTTCACCTTGTTACAATATCAAGCATTTATTTAGAATATAATAGTTAAAGTCTAACCAAACGGGGGTGATTTAGTTCAATATGGTATCATTCATATAATACTTTCTAACTGAATTGTTTGACTTTTGTTGACAAAAATAAAAAAGACACAAGTTCACATAGAATTGAACCGTATAAATAAAAACTGCGGTAGTCTTGCAAAAGACTGATTTATAATAAAAACGAACAAAAATGAAAATGACACAAGTTCAAATAAAACTGACTGAATAAAAACTGTGGTAGTCTTAAAAAAAGACTGATTTAAAATAAACAAGAATGGAAATAAAATGACACAATGAAGAAAAATATTTTGAATACGATACAATTCAAATTGTCAAATAATAACCTTTGAAAGTATAAACCGCGGAGGAACGTATAAACATACAAATTATCAGTGTTGCCAAGTGTAGCAAAAAAAATGAATAAAATAAGGTAGATATACATTATTTATATATTATTCATATCGTGTACGATAAATAATGAACTCTACTATATACCTTAATAATAATTATATAAGGCCATACACTTTTTAACAATTAAAAATGACTGAAATTTTTCCATATTAGTGATTTTAATGTAGTCAGGTTTTTCCCCTAAATGATGACGTGCATTGGCTGCATTTCCGATTTGAGTATAGTAAAAGGGTAAATGTTGTCTTTTACTAACATTAACAATTTCGGATCATGGAAGAAGAGAATTTAAACGAATAATTCGGAAGAATTTTATTTGTGACTTTTCGCTTTCGTTTACAAATAACAACCGCTGTTGTAAAATACATAACGACGAAAAAAATCAATACAAACATAGGCTGTTATATCAAAATATTAACATTTTACAAAACAGAACGTAAACATGAACATAGGCTGCTATATAAAAATATTAACATTTACAAAACAAAATATATAAAAGTTGAAAGAGTAGACGTGGGCCCTGTGTCAGCACAGGCAACACGATAATATGTGTTTAAAATCGTGTTGCTTACGTCGGCACAATATGATATGATTTGGTGATACCACATTCTGCAAAAGTTGCATGAATGTAGATTTAGGGGTAATTTACCCAAATTTGTAAGATCCTTTCTAACTGACCGGTAGTAGGATACTGGAGAACAGTGTGCCTCAGGGTTCTACTCTGAGTGTCATTGATTTTATATACGGCCCCAGCAATACTGTTGGGGTATGCATGTACGTTGATGATCTTACAATTTTATGTGTAAAGAAAACGGGAGACATCAATCGTACATTGCAGACAGCAATCAACCAGATTGTCGTAAATGCTGCAGATACCGGATTCAATTTCTCCCCAGAAAAGACTCAATGTATGCATTTTTTCAGATTGAATCTTCCTCATTATGGTCCTATGCTTATCTTGAGAAATGAGAATATTAAGTTTAGGGACTTGGTTAGATTTCTCGGGCGCGTTTTTAACCCTAAGCTAACCTGAAAACCTCACGTAAAACAACTGAAGACCAAATACTTACAATAACTAAATTGCATCAAAGTCCTTGCATTCGATATTGTATCGGTGCCTTTCCTAATACTAGTACTTGTACCTCTGGGTATTAAACACAAGAAGCTCATATATACGAGGGTCATTCAATAAGTAAAGAGACAAATTCTATAATTTTAAAACTATTCAATGAATGTGTACAATATTTTCAGGGGTGTTAGTTGGCAACCTTGGGATATGCTCTGATCAGCTGTTTCATCATTTTATGTCAACATAACCTCAAAATTTTCAGTTCACCATGGCAAGTCCACTAGAAGATTGCACCTTAGAAGAGCAGCGCTCAGTCATTAGATTTTTAGTCGCAGAAGGTGTAAAACCAAGTGAATTTTTTTCTAGAATGTTAATACAGTACGGTAAAAGTATGAACCGTGCGAATTTTTACAAGTGGGTTGATCGGTTTAAAAGTGGCCGAACAAGTGTAGGTGATGAACCCCGATGTGGACGTCCGCCTGTAAAGTGATTCTGACCATCTTTTGGGACTCACAGGGTCCAGTCTATTGCGATTTCCTTGAAGATCAGCGATCTATCAATAGCCAATACTACTCTGAGATGCTAGAACACAAAGTTAGACCAGCTATCAGGAGCAAACGCCGTGGACTCTTGTCAAAAGGAGTCATTCTTCAGCACGATAACGCCCGCCCTCATACAGCCCAGCTGACCCGTGATAAGGTTCAAGAATTGGGTTGGGAGGTCTTACCTCATCCTGCCTACAGTCCCGACCTCGCCCCATCTGATTTTTACCTGTTTGGACCACTCAAAGAAGCGGTGCAAAAGTGGCTTCGGGGTAAATTGAAAGAATTCTTCGCCAAGGGAATTAGGAAGCTGCAAGAAAGATGGGACAAGTGCATAACTGTGGGGGGTGATTATGTTGAAAAATAGCCTTAATTTTGAAAGATTGAAATAAGTTTTTGAGCTATAGCCATTTGTCTCTTTACTTATTGAATGACCCTCGTATATATATATATATATATATATATATATATATATATATATATATATATATATATATATATTGTTACGGTCTAAAATTCACGTTAGAACATTTTGCTCCAGAATATTATTGCCCTAGATATACGTACCTTCCTATCGTCTAAATCTGGTTTCCCTCGTCGTATTGTTATTATTATTTTGTTGATCCATCGTGTTTCTTTATATTTTTATAGTGTTTCGTCCAATAATTTCTCTCTGCCTTCTTATTGTAATTATATTTCAAATGTTCCTATAGTGTTATTTATGTAAAATATGTTTCACTTCATTGTTGAAGTAATATTATTTTATGTAATTCTTGGTTTGATTGTATTCATGTGGGTTTTTATAGTCAATTTAGAATGTAAATATTTCGTATTGTTGCGGATGTAAATTTGAGCCTTCAGCTCATTGTAAGTAATATTTTATGTAAAGTTGTATTTTTCGATATTTTATTTTGTTGCATTGTTGCCCATTGTCGGGACTTGTAACTCTGGAACGTGCGTGCGCTCCAACTGGCATGTACCTGCCTGCGCTACGAAGTTGATCAATTTCACGCTGCGTAGATGTAATGCTTGCGCCCGAGACTGGGTTATAGGCCTCCGGGTACAACAATATTTTCTTGTGCATTTACATTCTTTATTATACAATTTTTACAAATTTTACATTCAATTAAATTCTGTTTTATTAAATTTCCTTTTTTTATTTATCAGTTCTAAATCGTTTTCAGGCAACAGTTACGGTAGGTAACTTATCTATATTTATCGTTTTCGTACCGTCCTTTTCGTAATTTTGCGGATAAAAATTACGTGGCGCCCTTCATCCTTTTTTAACCCTTATGCGGTTTCAACCCTGCCCGTCTCCACTGTATAAAAGTTAGCGGCCGCACACCAGACCATCTAGGGTGCGTTATGTAACTAATCGCGTTGCGCGAAGCACGTTACAATATATATATATATATATATATATATATATATATATATATATATATATATATATATATATATATGCAAAATGTGGGCTCAACACAGCCATAAAAAAATTAAAGTCCTCTTTAAGAAGACTACAGGTCACGTGCAAAATCTGAACCATTATATGTTCGGTCTAGAGAACTTTTGAGTGAAATTGAATACCAATTGCCACAGGTAATAACTGAGTTTCTAGAAAACCCACCATCGCTTAATCCTCCAACTAAAGTGGGATCTTTGGATCTTTGCCAGTATGACAAAAATTCATTTCCTTCCTTATTATTTATTCAGAAATTTCACGAATTGGTTAGTATGTACCCTGAAGTGAAATATATTTTTACGGATGGGTCCAAACCTGCCCAAGGTTCCCGCTCGGCAATCGTGATCAATAACATTAGCCACTCCGGATCACTGCATTGTGCTGCATCGGTGTACACTACTGAGGCCTACGCAATTTAGCATCTATTATGATATCGACCTCTTCTCGTCAATATTCATCATCGCTAGCGACTCCCTCAGCATTTTGACTGCAGTGTTAGATCATTTCACAACGGACCCAGTCACTCAGTTGATTTTATCAAAGATGAAATATCTGTCTGATTTGGGGAAAAATATTAAATGTGGATTTCAAGTTACATTGAAATAAGAGGGAATGAGCTTGCGGATGACGCAGCACGTAATGCTGCTGAAAAAGACACAATAGAAGTACTGGTCGTGAAGTATACTGATGCTAGGAATGTAGCATACAGGAGAGTGTCCTTGCTGTGGGGCAACAGGACCGGAACCGGGCCAAACCTTTGATCGGGCACACTGATTTACGCCATGATCTGTCTATACAAGACCTTATAAAAATCCACCGGCTGCGGTTTGGCCACACTAGCCTACCTCATCAGTACAGATTTACAAAGGAAGATCAGTCTTCCTGTGAGAACTATCATGTTCCTATGACTGTACCGCACATTCTAGTGGAGTGCTCCAGGTTACAGCCGATGAAATAAATTTACAATCTTGGTGATAACATCCAATAGATGTTGCCAAATCTTGGAAAGGTTAAGGAAGTGCTGAACTTCCTTAAGGCATGTAACCTATATCAAGGACTTTGAGATAATTATTCTAAATTATCTATTAATATATACTATTTTATTCCATTTATTTATTTATTTATTTATTTATTGTCCATTTTTCTTTACAAATTTATTTAACACATTTATTAAAATAAAATAAATAAATATATCATCACGTCATATTACCCATTGCTGGGTGTGCCAATCTGCTTTGTACACAGGTTTCGGAAATGATGAAATATTTGTACCGTGTGAGCGTTTACCAAGCGTCACATTTATTCATATTAAAATTTGCATATGCACTACTGTGAAAGTTACATAAAATTTGAATACTTACATTTCTTATATACGCTAATGACCTTAGCTGTCGATGCCTTTACTTAAAAAGATAATAAGAATAAAAATAATAATAATTAAAAATAATTAATAACAATAATTACTAATAATTAATATTAATGAATAATAATAATTAATTCAGAATCACAAAGGAAGATCATAATAATTAATAATAATTAATAATAATCAATAATAATCAACTATAATAATAAATAATAATAATAATTATTGAACACAGCACATTTTTTACACAAAATATACATACACATACTGCTAAATTGCAAGACATCACAAATTCCGGTAGCTTTAATTTAAATCGTAGATAGATGTATTTAACTGTAACCAATTACTTTAATTTGTAACTTTGTCTACGAAGTGTAATACTGAAAGCTATTCCAGTGCGAGAAATTAGTAAAGTAAACCTAAAGTATATGCTTAATATCTTAATAATGGATTTTAATAATGAAATTATACAATTAAATTAGGTACATACATCGGAAATAATGGGTATTGGTTTATGAATTTAGTGGACTGTATATTATTAAATTTGAATTGATTCTATTATTTGTAAAAGGACTGAAATAATCGCAGCTACTAACCTTGGATGTAGGAAATCAGGAACGCGGATGAAAAAAAAATCGATGTTTTCTTTTGGCTTTATGTTATTTTTTTTAAGTCGGATACCTAACACCATATATTGTTATGTATTAAATACTAATCTTTTTATTTTATATTAATCATTTTATTCAAATATATTAATTATATTTTGATATTACAATTACATATTATTTTCTAAAAACAATATCAATCAATATTTATATATGATCACGACTATTTTTGTCTTGGATATCGTGATCCTACACGAAGTATCATACGAGGGTTGCCTTTTATATTTCGGGATTGGGCAACCCTAGTGCTGGCATCTGGCAACTGACGTTTCTATCGAAAAGTTTGACATTTTTGACGGTATACGTACTCACAACGTACGGGCGCTATTTGTGTTGTTTATAGTAACTTGAAAAATTAATATCGGCCAAAAAATGGAATTGAATCATGAATATTTTCGTAGGATTATTTTTTATAACTTTCGACGTGGATTAACTCAACATCAGTGCATCGATGAACTTAATTCGATTTTTGGAGACGAAGCACCATCAAGGACCAGTGTTTATCGAATTCAATCGTGGCCAGTTCGCTCGAGGACGAATTTCGTGAATATGGTCCAAAATCTGTTGTTGTTCCGAAAAACATTGATGCGGTGCATGAACTGATCTGCAAGATCGTCATATGACATCTTGAAATTCAGGTATCCTTCGGCATCAGTGGGATTAGCATACATTCAATATTGTATGAAAATTTGGCCGTAAAAAATAATTGTTCGCATTGGATCCCACATAATTTGACAATCGGTCAAAAACAAGCTCGTGTCAATAGGTCGCAAGAAATGCTCAAAAAAATCTATTGCCGTGCTGCAATACATGTGTATGACATCGTGAAAGGTGACGAATCGTGGATCTACGCGTATGAGCCCGAAAGTAAACAGCAGTCTTCCAAGGCGAGCCAAACCCAACAAAAGTCATTCATGCTCGAAGCACTTCGAATTAAATAGTTGCCTGTTTTTTCGGAAAAACTGGATATGTCTCAACAGTATCATTAGTGCAACGTAGAACGGTCAATTCTGAATGGTATACAACCATTTGTTTGCCACAAGTTTTCAGAGAAATATGGAAAACCAACCTCTGAAAACGGATCATTCTCCACCACGACAATGCGAGCGCTCTCACATATCGGCTCAAACAAGTAATTTTTTGAGCACTCAAAACGTCGATTTGATGAGCCATCCGCCGTATAGTTCTGATTTGGCACCCAATGACTTCTTTTTACTCCCGAACATCAAAAACAAATTGCAAGGTCAACGTTTTTCGACACATGAGCAAGCGGTTGATGCGTAAAAATGCATGTTTTGGAGATACCTCAATCGGAGTGGAACAAGTGCTTCGAAAATTGGTTCACACGCATGCAAAAGTATATTGATCTTCATGGAGAATATTTTGAATAACAATAAAGCCATTTTCGATGATAAATATTTGTTTTTGTTCTCTAATCGCGAAATATAAAAGACAACCCTCGTACTTTATTGAATTAAAATGTAGAATCTCCGGCCAAATATTTACAGAGACATCGGTTTTTCTCCGACAGTAGTGGGATTAAAGTCAATTTGTTTTTGTTACTCATAGAATGGAAAATGCGGTTCAAGTAAACTGTCTTATTGTACGGGCGGGCTATTTTGTAGAACAAAGATAAAAGCATGTAAATACGTAGGTAGGAGAAAACCGAATAATGACTTACGATTCTTTGAAAGTGGAGGGAGAAGTTGCGAATGCAGTCTTAACTTGAATCACAAAACTATATTTCTGAATTCCTAACTTCAGCGGGAATCCTCAATCCTCTTAATATTGTAACTGTAACGATTATACCTAGAGGGTGTAAGTAACCTACAATGCGTTCGGGAATCGTGAGTTTCAGATTATGCTGAAAGTTTCTTTTGTTAAGATCTTTGAATTTGTTTGAAAGTCTCACCTACGAAGAGCGGGAAGTTTGTGAGCCTGTGCGTTTTTTAATTCCGAAATAAATGACATTGTATTATGAAATATAAAGTAGTGTGACAAAGATTAATGTGTATGTATTTACATACACATTTGTCTTTTTATTTAATATCACTTTATTGTAAATAAATTACTGTTTCTGTTACAAATTAGCGAATTATTATTTATGACAGTATTTACAATGTTAAAGCTTCCCGAAGAGAAATTCAATACAAAAAAAATAATTAGAAGAAGATCCTAAAATCTGGTAGCGAAGAAATTTCTACTCTACACAATACTGGAGCAAGGAAGTCCAAGTTACCCGCTTATTTTCGACGGTAATGGTACTTTGAATTTACCAACACAGGTAGACAAATTTGACTAACGTCGATAAATACATGATACTATAAACACAGAAGTTATGATATTGCGCAGCTTATGAAGGGAGAGTTATGTGAGCGTTGAAGTCATGTGGAGAATAAATTAGATTATGGTGCATTGTATTTACACAGTTTTTTGCATATAGACATCACTTTTAGGGTTTGTTTCAGACATTACCTGAAATAAAAATGCGATGTGAGTAGTGTATATACCCATATTCAGCGTCGAATAATTAAAAACTCATTAAGAGTGGCGCCGGCCTTGGGGAAAGTTTGTTATTAATTATTGATAGGAATTTGAGATAAATAAATATTTGTTTAAAAATAGATAGGAAAATATGTGTGCATATATTGGTTAGTTTAGTTTGTGCATTCGAAAACTCAAAGTTTAAAAATAACTAATGAGTTTTTAACTGCCGTTATCTGTCACTTAAAATTGTATTGTGAAAATATTTTTGGGTAAACGATAATGTTTGAATATTTGCTAATGACTGATAATTATTTTCGAATAGATTTTAAAAATGTTCAGTATCTGATAGAATATTAACTGCCCTATTATCTGTCACTTAAATTCTAATATGAAATATTTTGGGGTAATGATAATAATAAAGAAAGTTGTCTGTAGGAATACAGTTGAAATATTTATTTAAACTTTCTACAGAGTATTTCAAGGATTAAAAGAAAAGAAAGCGTTTTGTGAGATATACGAGTATATAAATGCAAGTTTTATTTTACATATTCTATTAGAATCGAACAGGGCGCTACTGAAGACATCAGTAACAAGAACAAGCTAGGTAAGGTTATATTTAAATCACTTAATTATTTATTGTATTCACTTGTAAAATTTGTTCTTAGATATGGACTTTTCTAAACTAAATCAGCGAGGTCAGTTGGCAGATACGAAACCCCGCACGAAGATATCGGACTTGGAAAAAGATAAATTGTATAAACTAGTTGACATAAAGGCTGTAAATACAACGTTTGGAAGAAAGATTATTGCAGAGTGTGAAGAATTCATGCTATATCTTCCCGCCCGTTTTGATAATTTATCCGATGTAGAATTATCTGAGTTGAAAAAATCCGTTACCGCATGGAGTTTAAAATATACAGGTGTAAAACAATATGGACCTGGCAAACAAGCAACATTATTAGAATTTGTAGAAATATAATTATTCGGAGTATATGTATATATTATGTTGAATGTATAAATAATAAATTTTGCTTATATGTGTATTTTGATAGTAATAAATATATTAAATAAATTTACAAATACTTTAGTATTATTTCATACTCCATACTGATAACATGGCTTATAAATTTCAACACCCGTTTTCGGCTATAATAGCTGGTCCCTCTGGCAGTGGAAAGTCATACTTTGTTAAAAAATTTCTAACTAATATTAGAGACATGAGTGATACAAA
The DNA here is from genome assembly GCA_951394225.1 of Harpalus rufipes. NCBI lineage: Eukaryota > Metazoa > Arthropoda > Insecta > Coleoptera > Carabidae > Harpalus > Harpalus rufipes. The sequence goes on along the minus strand of OX596282.1, from coordinate 29,786,492 downwards.
TTTTGGAAAAATTTCTTGGCATTATGGAGCCTGGCAAAACTTATTTAGTACACTAAAAGGAGTAGAGTTTGTTGAAGGTCTACCTGATATCGAAAACATAGATGGAAATGATCCTCATTTAATAATAATTGATGATTTGATGTCTGAAGCAGATCAACGAGTTGTTGATATATTTACAAAATGGTCACATCATAAAAATTTATCTGTGTTTTTTCTTACTCAAAATTTATTTCACCAAGGAAAAGGTCAACGAGACATATCCCTCAATGCAAATTATATAATTTATTTTAAAAATCCTCGTGACAAAGCGCAAATATTACATCTGTCACGACAAATATTTCCGGAAAATATAAAATTTATACAAGAAGCATACAGCGATGCAACTTCAGAACCACACGGTTATTTAATTTTTGATCTTAAGCAAAACACACCTGATTGGCTGCGTTTTCGTAAGTCACATGACGGGTTTACATATGTGTATTTACCTAAAAACAAGTATAAATACAGCAACAAACACATGCCTACAATTATTTCATAACAATGAGTAGTGCTGTTATAAACCATGCAGAATTTCTGCGAGCATTGCATAAATTAAAATCAAAGGACAGGTTAGCGTTATTAAAAAATGCTGATTGCAACTCTGTTAAATGCATTTGTGAATGTGTTTATAATATTTTACATGGTACAGTCCCCCTCAGTCGAAAACAGCAAGCTTCACTTGTAAGACATAAAAATATTTTAAGGAAACTTACAAAACGTGGCGACAGTTGGAAAGCTAAAAAACGCGTGTTAGTTCAGTCTGGTGGAGCATTCCTACCATTTTTATTAGCACCTTTGTTAACCGGTGTTCTAAGTAGCTTATTTAAAAATTAAAATGGAGCATGCTAGAAAAATGGTCTTAATATCACCAGAAAATTTAAATCGGTTACATAATAATAATAATAATGAAAAAGAAACTATATCTAGTCAGCTAGATAAAGACATGAAAAATATTTTAAGTTTAAAATCATCAGAACATGAAAAATGGATAAAGTACCAAGAAATATTGCAAAGATATTTATACTTTCAGAAACAAAGTAGAGAACCTATTAAATTACCTATCGAACATGAATTTACTTCAGATTCAAAATTAGCTTTAGAGAAGAAAGACGGTGAAACAGGTGCGATCAAACAGGAAACTATTTCAGAAACAAAAATAGCTGCAGAAACGAAAGACGATACCAAAAATATAATAAATGATATTCCTAAATCTCATCAAGAAAAAGCCCAATTGATACTAGAAAAATTAAAATTAGACGGAACAGTTACATGGAATGAAAAAGGTTTAGTTTCCATTCATGAAAAAGAAATTCCAAATTCAAATATATCAGATTTAGTGGGGGATATTGTAAGACGTAGAAAACGTAGTAATCCTGAGGGTTGGGAACATTTTTTGAATACACTAAAAGATATAAATATTCCGTTAGAATTAATTAATAATCCACGAAGAAAAAAACTTTTTAGATCTATATCAGTCAACGAAACTCCTGCGAAAAATAAAAGAAGACGGGATCATATAAAAGACGATTCGTCTGAAACAGCAAAAGTTAAAAAAAATGAATGGAAGCGATTTACATTGTAAAATGGATAAAAGTTTATCGAAAATTTATTTTGATGCGACAAATCCAGCAGGATTTTCGGGTGTAAATAATATTATAAATTCTATGAAAGGTAAATATAAAGCAGAAGATATACGAAAATGGATTAGCTCGCAGGATGCATATACATTACATAAACCAGCGCGAAAACATTTTGTAAGAAATAAATACAATGTTTCAAATATAAATGACCTCTTCCAAGCAGACTTGAATGATATGCGCAAGTTAAGCCGATACAACGATAATTACAAATACATTTTAACAGTCATTGATGTCTTTAGCAGGTATGCTTGGGCTATCCCATTAGAGGATAAGAAACCCTCCTCAGTCATTCAAGCATTTGAAAATATATTTAATGAGAGAAAACCAATTTACTTACAAACAGATAAAGGGTCGGAATTCATTGCAAAATCAGTACGCTCATTTTTAAAGGAAAATGATATTAAATTCTATGTGACGCATAATTCCGATATAAAAGCTTGTTTTGTTGAAAGATTTAACAGAACTTTGAAAACAAAAATGTATCGTTATTTTACTTATAAAAATACATATAGATATATCGATGTTTTACAAGACCTGGTTTCTGCTTATAATAAAACAAAACATCGATCAATAAAAATGTCTCCTTTTGAAGTAAATGATAATAATATATTAGATATATGGAGAATTCAGAATAAAAATAAACTAAAAATAAAAGAAAATCAGCAAAAATTTAAAATTGGAGATGTCGTACGTATATCCAAATATAAAAATATGTTTGAGAAGGGATACGAATCTAATTGGAGTGAGGAATTATTTAAAATAAATGCGATTAGTAACAGAATTCCAACTGTTTATAAATTAAAAGATTTAAATAATGAAGTTATAGAGGGCACTTTCTACAAAACCGAGCTGCAGCGAGTTTATATAGAATCTGATACTATGTATAAAGTAGATAAAATATTAGCTACAAAAGGCACAGGCAACAGAAAGAAATTACTTGTCAAGTGGAGAGGTTACAGTGATAAGTTTAATTCCTGGATTCCTGCAAATTCACTTCGTGTATTACAAAATGAATGAGAAAGAATTTTTTATAACTTTGCCTAGTAATAGCTCTATGCAATATTTTCCGAATAATAAAACCACAAGTTATACTACACAGCTGCCCCAAAATATAAAATTAAATGGTTCTTGGGAGGTTGCACTGTCAGAAATTATATATCCCTGCTCAATCTACAATGTTAATGAAAGAGAAAATAAAGTTAAAATGATGTTAAAAACAAAGCAAGAAGAAAATGCACCAGTAAATATTGTACATGCAAAAATTCCTACAAAAAATTATGAAAGTATTGATGCAGTAATACAAGAAATGAATAAAAGTCTTTATGAGGCAGTAGAACAATTGAACGAGGATACACCAGTTAAGAAATATGTAACATTTACTTATGATAAAATAGAAAAACGAGTGTCAGCACAATTTGAAAAGACAGAGGTCCATGCCCTGAAACTATCTCCTCGGCTAGCATTGCAACTTGGTTATTCACCATTTACTGATATATTTGAGCAAGAGACTTCAATTAATTTGCCAAATTTAATGCTAGGTATTCCTCCACAGTTATTTATTTATTGTGACATCATTGAACCTCAGCTAGTTGGTGATGTTGTTAGTCAGTTGTTAAGAATTGTACACGTTAAAACTGATAAATATGTTTTCGGATCTAATGAAATGATATCATACGCGCAACCTCATTTCGTTCCTGTGTTGAGAAGAGAATTTTCAAATATAGAAATAGATATAAGGACCAATGATGGTTTTCTAACACCATTTCAATTTGGAACGTTGAGTGTTAAACTACATTTCCGACGAACATCATGAAAACTTGTCCGTATCAGGAATATTACAATTTACAGGCCGGAAATGGTGTTGGTTCTGTATATAAAGGTCGATATCAACGGGGTCATGGGTTAGGAAGTTTTTTTAGTGGATTGTTTAGAAGTATTTTTCCGTTAATAAAGAAAGGTGTAGAGGCACTTGGTAAAGAAGCAGTTAACACAGGCTTTAATTTTTTGGGTGATTTGACAACAAAACAATCACCAAAAGAATCATTCAAGAAACGTCTCGCTGAAGCGGGGGTCAATTTAAAACGTAAAGCAGAAGATAAAATTGAAAAAATAATCAGTGGGGCTGGTTATAAAAAAAGCGAATGACTAAGAAACCTACTCATTATAAAACTGTACGTGCTACTGTAAAGAACAAGAAACGCTCTAGACAGACAGACATATTTGACTAAAATGGCATTTCTACACGCTCAGTCCTGTGAATGTATAAAAACAGAATTAGATTTATTTGCTATACCTCCTACACAAACTAGTATTGAAAGTGGACAATGGGTAAATTATAAACCTTTATCCTCCATCACTGAAGACGGACCCATTGAATTTGTAATACCTGGCCAGGGAGAAGACTATCTTGATTTATCTCAAACTATGATTTATATAAACGCAAAAATTGTTAAATCTGATAATTCTGCCTTGGAAGACGGTTCTAATGTAGCACCTATTAATAACTGGCTTCATTCAATTTTTAGTCAAGTGGACATATATTTAAATCAAAAACTTGTATCTCCTCCTAACAATACTTACGCCTACAGAGCATATATTGAAACTTTATTAAATTATGGAAAAGACGCTAAAAAATCTCACCTTACTTCAACTTTATGGTATACTGATGAAGCTGGAAAAATGAATTATACAGATATAGCTGCCAATCCAGGATATAATAAGCGACAAAAATTAACTGAGAAGAGTAAAAATGTTGATATGATCGGACATCTTCATGCGGATATTTTCAATCAAGAAAAATTTTTACTTAACGGCGTTGAAATGAGAGTACGACTAGTTCGATCAAGGGATAGTTTTAATTTACTAGCAACCGACTCAAACTTCAAAGTACAAATTAACGAGGCCACATTACTTGTTCGTCGTGTAAAATTAAATCCAAGTATTTATTTGGCCCATAATAGAGCTTTGGAAATGTCTACTGCCAAGTATCCTGTTACTAGAGCCGAAGTGAAAGCTGTTACCATCCCAGCGGGGATTCAAGGAAAATCTATGGATAATATTTTCTTAGGACAGCTTCCGAAAAGATGCATAATTGGATTTGTATCCAATAAAGCATTCAACGGCGATTACAAAACTAATCCTTTTAACTTTGAAAATTTTAAAATAAACTACTTGTCGCTATGCGTAAATGGACAGCAATTACCATCGAAGCCATTACAGCCGTCTTTTGGTGATACAAAATCATACATTCAGATGTACAATACATTATTTTCCGGAACAGGCATACACTTTGGAAACAGTGGGAACGAGATCGACAGAACCAGTTATCCAGATGGCTATTGTTTGGCGGCATTTGACTTAACTCCAGACCTTTCAGCAAATTCAATGACACACTGGAATTTGACACGTCATGGTTCTTTAAGGATCGAAGTTGGTTTTGAGTCTTCTTTAATAGAGACAGTAAATTGTGTAATATACGCGGAGTTTGATAACATTATTGAAATTGATAAGAATAGAAATGTAATTGTAGATTATGGTAGTTAATAAAGTGTATTCGTATTTTTAAATGATAATAATATATGTATATTTAAATGTTAATATATTGACTTATTTACTACTCCCCTATGTATATATAATCATATAACTATGAAATAAAATTTAGTTTGATGAAAGCATTTGTACTATTAAACAAAATGAATGCTGCATTTATACAAAGAATATTTAGAAAATATTTCAAAAATACATGCGACTATGGTGTTTATGCTGCTAACAATTTACCACGGCAGGTTAATTTTCCATGTGCCATTATAGTTAATACAGACCCTGATACTTTACCTGGTACCCACTGGATAGCAATTTTTATTGATCGAGAGGGATATGGTACTTACTTCGATAGTTATGGACGACCGCCGTATGTACAACAACATAGAGACTTCCTTAAGAAAAATACAAAGAAGTGGACTTACAACACACGCCCTCTGCAAGACGCCACATCATCTGTTTGTGGTTATTATTGTTTAATGTATGTGTTATTTCGAATAAATTTTTATAAACATAATGATTTTATAAATTTGTTCAATAATAATCAACATGAAAATGATGAATTTGTAAGGTACATGTTTTATTATTATTTCAATAAAAGTCAGTAATTGTTAATAAATATTTTATTTTGTAAATATAAAAATAAATAAATATATTTTATACAAAATACATAATAAATTTTATTTATGTTCCTCTACCAATTTGCCGCTTTGGGGCTTGTCACAGTGATTAAATTCTGCCATCTTCTTCGTTCCTCCATACGGAAAGTTCTCTTTGCAGTTTTCGAAAGGCGGTATCCACTTGGATGTAATAGAATTTTCTTATTTCTTATATTCTCTAGCGGTTTATATGTGGGAGAATCTTCATCATCATCCCAATTCTCAGATGATTCTACGACGTAATGTTTGGAAACTTCTACCACTGCCATGCTTGAAAATATTGCTGGTTTATGTAAATACTATAAACTTGGATTGCAAAGTGATAGTTAAACACTTCAAATCCATTTATATATACAAGTTAAGTAATTAAAAATCAATTATTAGTAAAATTTATTTATACATATATTTGGAATGCATTTGAATAATTGTATTTACGAGTTCATATTCACAAAATTACTGAAATTTAAAATAATTTTTTTTATACATTTACATACTAAATAATTAAACTGACTCTAATAATTTAACAATAACACTACAAATTTATGTCTGTAATATTTGAAAAAATCAGGGACAGTTTATATAATTTCATTTAAACGAAATAAAATAATTTTATAATATTTAAATAATAACAATATATAAACAAGGAAATACATAAATAAATTTACATAAAACTAAAAACTTACACTAAAATACATACACAATAATTAATATACAAATAAATAAATAAAAACTAACTAAACTTTACATAAAACTAAAAACTTACACTAAAATACATACACAATAATTAATATACAAATAAATAAATAAAAACTAACTAAACTTTACTTTTTTCACACCGTATGGCACACTATTTACATCATCTATTAATCTACGCTTCATAAACTTAATACTAAATGTCTTTTTTTCTTTTTTTGTTATCACTTTATGGTCATCTGTACACCTAATACTATTAAAATATAGTACGGGATTTTCATGATTATGAAAAACTAAATTTTTTAAACAATTAAAATTTACTGTCTCACTGGTTTTAAAGTTTAAAGTTACGCCTTTCACTTTACATACTTCTTTCATATTGCCTGTTGTTGCCGACAACACTTTATAAGCATAATTTTTAGGACCCCCACATACAAATTCTACTATATAACTACCTGAACCATAACCTTCTAATTCATCTGTTAGATCTCCCAGGTAATTTCCGGTTGATGGTTCATATTCACCAGACGAATGACAATATATAATAGAATCTGTATCGTAGTATAAAACTCTACGATCCAGAGGTTCTAAAAACTCATAAAGACGTAGTCGAGCCTGAGCTGTAGTGTATGCAGCTATGACGACGTTCACCGTGGGTAGCTGCTCCATCGCTTCTTCTTTGTGTACCCAGTTTACGTACATCATCTGATCTCCAGCGGGGATAATCCTATTCACTTGCACTGCTGGATTAGCAAGCAAATCATATAATTCAGCAGCCGAAGAAACAGTTGATGTACGCGATCTGTTTTCTGCTTGCGCAAATTTTCCTGTAATCAGAAAAAATAATTAAATATTATAAAATATATTATAATATAACTTTATCTCACCCCAGAAAGAATTCAACATAAGCTTGGCGTTGGAACGTTTCCCTGCATTTTTCTCAATTTGAGACGGATCAAGTTGAATTCCCTCGTTGTCTTCGTAACTTCTTATGTAACGTGCTTTAGCAGCATCGTCAACACAGTCTGCGGGGTAACCACTGGCCTCTTGCTTCATTTTTAAAAAAATGTTTATATACTCCACAAACAAACCACCTTTTTTTGTGTCTTTATTGTAAATTGTCACTTCATACTGCCAAACCTCGTGCACTTTTAAAATTTTATAACCTACGGAGACGGCGCGACGCACTTCGTCTACAACCCAGGTTCCCACAAATTGTCTTTCAGAGTCACTGTGACAACAATCACGTTGTTGTAGCTCATCACAACAAGTCCGACATAAAGCAAACATGAGTTTCCCATGTGCCTTTCGCGGTAGTACCGGATGAAAAATATCCCGGGATGGTAACACAGTACACTTAATCAATCCTTCTACTTGATCAATATTATTGTCAGGACACAATATATCACATTCAGTACCAACATAAATTTTTGGGTGGCCTATCGGATATTTACCATATTTGCAAACATATGGATAAAGAGAACACACATCTACATATTTAATTTTTTCATCATTTTTAATTTTTTTATATAAAACGGTATTGCCTGTCCTACCACCGAATAATGCGGCGCGAGGTTGTAAAGGTAAATTATTTAATATTTCATGATTACTAAGCAACGTATTTAAATTTTTATCACATTTTAAGTCTTTTCGAAATTCACATTCCCAAATTTTAATGATAGTATACCCCAAATTTTGAATTTTGTCTAATTTTTCTATTGTTCTCTGATATCTATCTTCCAAAGTTTCTTTTGTTGAATTAAAAACTGGTTCATTTCTATTGGTTTTAAAACATAAAGTACAGCCATGCCAGAAACATCCTAGAAATTCAAATACTAATTTATCAGCTGCATAGTAACCATCAACTTTAAATAAATTCCCAATTACTGCTTCCATACCACTGCCTGCATGTTGTATTCTAATCCCCCTTACATTTTCTTGATGTATTAACCACATCAAGGCTATTTTTGATTGATTATCCTTCAATCGATAGCCTTTTTGTGGTATAATACCGATGGTATTTGGTTTTAAAAACAATCTACGGAATACACGGTTACAGGCAGCAGCAACGGTCACGGCCTCGGAAAACGGACACACCTTGCAATCTTGCATGAAAGTTGTACGAAATTTGTCACACGCACGACGCAGAATATCGACATCAGACACACAGTACTCGATGATCTCTTTCTCCATATCAAATATAGCATTCTCCTCTACTTGTTTATTGTACCAATTCAAAAAAAATTGTCGTACAGATATAGACATATTGTCTACCCCATAATATTCAGTAGAAGGCATTGGACCTATATAATTTTTATTAACTATTTTATTAAAAAAATGAGGAAAAAAACCTTTTTTTAACGAAGCCGGTAAATCCATAGCTTTTGGTAATGCTGCTAATGGCATAGGAAGATAATTTAGAGAATCTACAAATTTTATATGATTAAATTGCATCATCATAATTTTGCAACCATTTAAAATTAATTTTGGTTTAATATTCTGCTCTTCTACTAAATATTTTAAAATAAATTGACAGTCAAAGGATTTAGCATTATGTGCAATACATATTACAGACGAAAATGAAGTCCATGGAAGAACTACATAACTTAAAAAATTTTTTACGGGTTCTGTAGTAAAGATATGTTGACGAATGCCACATGAGCTACAAAATTGTTTTAGATCGGTATTATTGTAACAAGCTGAACATGATTGTTGCGCTACACATAAATTTACTTCGTGTTCATAATTTTCACCAACAGATTTTTCTTGACGTGTTTCAAAATCATAATATATAAATAAACTGTTGTCCTTACAATTTGAATTGTCTTTTACCATATAACACAAATGTCCAGAATTTTTATAGTCATTACAAAATTTACAATAGGCCTCACAACACACATGCTGACGCCCCTCCTTTTTCCGCAGGTATGTTTTTAAACATTTATCACATTTTTTAAGTCTTTGGCATGTTACATTTTTATGATTGTCATAGCACTCCTGTCCACGAAACTTTCTATCACACATATCACATTTTATTAAAACCAGGGTAGGAGGGCACGGTGGACTAAATTTACAAAAATAACAAATATTTTCGCAAGAATGTCCTGTTCTTACATGGTAAGGGACATGACATTGCTCACAAAAATATTTGCATGAAAATGTTGCCGTTAAACTTTTAATCACTGTATAGTGATTTTGATGATACAAGAGATTCAGTCTTGGAAGATTTTTTCCTCTTGCACCTTCAAATATCACATTTCCACGGCCATTATACTCATATACACATATGTTATATTGAGTTAAATAACGTTGAAATTCAGTAAGTTCCGGAATACCGGCACCATTTTCATTTATACACACATTCGCATTTAATAATAAATCCCGTGCTCTCATACGCTGGACACCCTGTCTATCACTCATTATGTCTTTAAAACATTGTTCTTTTTTTAACAAAGAGTCTGCAACCACAAGTGCACGAGGCAAGCACAAATTGTCTTTATTTATAATGTCTATAATACCATATTTCCTGCGACAAAACTCCGCATAAGGGAGGCCATGCCACAGAGGTTGACCGCGTCCTGCAGGCATCGACACTTTGGTCAATTCTATTGAGAATTGACCATCAGAAAAAATTTCTTTATTGCTCTGCAAAATTTTCTCGAGAGCCTCCCACACAACATCAATGTGCAACTGATCTGCACGACGAAAGCTCAACCATGCTGGTCCATTCTCGAGAAGCGGTGTCCTGAAGATGAACCCCACGTAATCGGAGGGCTCCACGGAATCCATCACATATTCAGTGACGCTTTTCACACAGTTGTAGAACCAGTGCACTGAATTTTCACCCCTCGGTGGATCATTTACCCTGAACGTAATTTTTCGTCCCGCTTTATTGAACCGTTTCAATTTGGATTCAATATCCGATTCAATTGTGAACCGAGGAATATCGGTTTCCCCACGACCAATTTGGTTTAAGCTGCCGTCTATCAAATTGTTACATATTTGATAGAAGGCGTCGTAATTTTCTTCTTCTCGTAGAGAAGAGTCGATGATTTCTTCACAGATTCGAAAGAAGTTGTCAAAATTTTCTTGAGCCATTGCTGCTAAACACACAAAGTAACTATACACATACAGATTGTAAGTATACTAAATGAATTTTCTTTACCTATGTCCTTTTATAGTAAGAGCTTTTGTTGCCCTATGAGTAAATACCAATCTCACTAATGACAAATACTTAAAACTGACAAGTGAAAGTAAATAAGTAATAATAATTTCACAATATTGAAATTTATTGTAGGGAAGTAAATAAATATCAGATAGAAAATTGAGGTAATCAAATAATAGAAAATATTCAACTTTTAAATTATATGTATTTTTTCTCTTACTGTAAACATTTGACAGAGTTTGCATCTTTAATTATTTTGTTACAGTTTTAATTATGTGGTAAATATTTGTTATGAAAGTTTATACAAGAATACAATAGTCATAGGTGTAAAAATTAATATATATATATATATATATATATATATATATATATATATATATATAAAAATGTAAATTCTCCAATATAAGGTTTTTTGGGGTTGAAAATATAAAAATTTATTTAGAGTTTTAAATTATATATTTATGCTCTCTTGCGATAAAAGTGTGCACACTTCGCACATCTTTTATAGTTTTATTATAATAATATGTAAATATTTCGCTAAAAAAATTCTTAAAAGCTAAATTATTTTTATAGGTTCTATTATACAAGCTTATATCTAAATCTAAATTATTCCTTAAACTACTTAATACTACATCTTGAATAAATGTTTTATATACTATACCTATATCTAAATATTTTACACTATATTCTAAAAAATTTGTACTTACAGCTACTTCTAATTCTATTAAATTATTTAATTGTTCTTTGTTAATCGCTAAAAATTTACTATCTATTTTATATTTAAGTTGGCCCTTAGGTAATACCGTAAAATCTACATTATTGGATCTATACACACGTCCGACCGTCGCTTTTCCACTCTTCACATGTTTTAAAAATTTTACAAATTGGTCCATGTCCGTAATGTTAAAATAAAGTTTTTTTATTACATCACCCACTAGTCGAATGGCTACTTTCATCTCGGGGTTGGGGTCAACTCCAATGGAGACGAAAGCTTTTCTGCTTTTCCCTAGAGGAAAAGCAAATACATCCAGCAGCCGATCATTATTGTCCCCTATATGCCTGTTGTGCGGAAACGCGAAACTGGTCACCTCTGCAGAACCCACCAACACATTAAGTCGGCCGTCTTCAAGCCATGTAGATGCTTCAAATTCATCTTTGGAGTCTTCTTCTTCGGAATAAACCATCGGTTGTCCATACGGCTCGCTGATTACGGAGCTGCATGAAGAAGTTCGCCGACGTTTAGAGGTTACTGACTCCTCTTCTTCTTCACGTCCTCTCTTCAGCGGAATATTCAACAGCTCCGATGCTGCCTCCTGGACGATGGAATCGATGTCATCCTCTATGAATATGACTTCTTCATCATCATCAAGAAAGGTTGCGTCGCTATCGTCAACCCTCCTAGATGATGATGGCGATCCGGCTTCATTGTCGTTGTCCTCCACGACGATTACTTCATTCGCTTCCTTTACTAAAATATTTTCTATTACTGTAATTTTTGGTCTGTCCTCTTTGACTGCTGCTGCTGCTGCTGATGGAGGCGACACGGATCCGTATTCGAGCACTACTACGTCGGGGTAGATATGAAACTTCTCCTGCAGGTCGGTCGCTGGTGAAGATGCTCCGGGTTGAATGTTGATGCGGGATGACTCCATGGCGAATACTTACACAGTGTGTGGTGAGAAACTGTACACTGAAGGAAGATTTTTCGAACTTATTTTTATATGCAAATTTCTTTATCGTATGGCCACTAATATTTACTCATTTATAATAAAATTATAATTATATGCTATACAAATTTTCTGAACATTAGTATACCATTATCCAAAATTTCTATATTACTCAAAGTATCATTAATTTTGCAAATAGTTTTCAAACATCACGTAATTAAAGCAATTATCATTACCCCAAAATATTTCATATTAGAATTTAAGTGACAGATAATAGGGCAGTTAATATTCTATCAGATACTGAACATTTTTAAAATCTATTCGAAAATAATTATCAGTCATTAGCAAATATTCAAACATTATCGTTTACCCAAAAATATTTTCACAATACAATTTTAAGTGACAGATAACGGCAGTTAAAAACTCATTAGTTATTTTTAAACTTTGAGTTTTCGAATGCACAAACTAAACTAACCAATATATGCACACATATTTTCCTATCTATTTTTAAACAAATATTTATTTATCTCAAATTCCTATCAATAATTAATAACAAACTTTCCCCAAGGCCGGCGCCACTCTTAATGAGTTTTTAATTATTCGACGCTGAATATGGGTATATACACTACTGATGTGCAGTGCCTGATTGAAATATCGATAATCAGGACAAATTTAATACATATTTATTTTATATATTTATATTAAGTATTTTATTTTTAAAAAATATAATACGTAATTATTACTAATGTTAGAACAAATTAATAAATTAATTAGAACAAAAAATAAAATAAGAACTTCTAATATTTATTCAGCTAAAAATGATCATTTATTTAAACCAGATACAATACTATCCTCCCATATTCCAAACAAATTTCCAAGATCAGGAATATAAATCTTTTAAAATTAAATCGTCGATAATATTATTGAACTTTATTCTAAGTAAATTCTTTTTAGTTGTTGACAAGTTGTGTATTTCCAAAAAATATTTGGGGAATCTATAATTGGCCAAATCTGCACGAAGTCTCATTTCAGATGATTTGTACGATATCTCGTGTAATACTCATGGTATTCACTCTGTACTGTTTGCACATATCATTGAGAATCTTGTATAATAAGTAAAAAATATAACTTTTTTCAACATAGCTCCCCTTTAAAAGATATACAGTAGAGACCCTTTAATCCGAAATGCTAAATTTAAGGGGGTGTTCGGACTAACGATTTGATCGAATTTCTGAATTTGTATGGATAATTGTAAATAACGTCAATTTAGAAAGCTTTGCAACATTTATTACAGTATTTCACAGACCAAATAACGCTGAAATTAAAAAATAGAAACAAGAAACATAATTATTATCTTATATTTTTAGTTGTAATTTTTTTCTTCTATATGAATAATTTACATTGCCTATTCTGTAATTGGGATGTAAACGTCCTGTTGAATAACAAATAATTAATTTTGAAAAAAATTGTAAATATTTGTTTGTTTTCGGGCGTTCATTCCGAATTTGATGCCAGTCGCTGAAGTATAATGTATTATTATTATTAAATAAACAATGTATGTATGCACACACATCTACCAATTGCAATCTCGAAGTGAAATAGGTGTTATATCCCGGCACTTTAGAATCAAAATTTGGTTGTTTTTTTTTTGCAAAAATCACACGTGCTTGCTGTTGTTTGCGGAGAAATTTTATTCCGCAGTTCGGATTAAAGAATATTTGTTCGGATTATCGGTTTCCTACCCGTTGTTCAGATTACTGGATATTTAGATTAACGTGGGTACGGATTAAAGGGTCTCTACTGTATTTGCGTTATTTATCGACATTTATTATTTTTTTAAAAAATTCAATTACACTGCGTTATTTTACGTAGAAAAAAACTAAAAAGTATAAAAATTATGTTAACATTTTCTCTTTGTCTTTTAAGCGCGATATGGGGTATTTTCAAAATAAGCGAAATTCAAATTTTGGCCTGTAGCTCAAAAACAAAAGATGATGGAAAATTCTAGTGGTGCCTATTAATGTTGTCTCTAAAAGCTGGCTCATAAAGATCTTAGCGTGCATAATAAGAAAGTTTTTCATATAAGAACTCGAATTTGTACAGTAAAACGTTATTTATGAATCCAGAATGTATTTTGGAATGCCAATTTTAATTCAATTATTGTTTTATCGCAGAACTGAAAATGTGTAAAATTACAAAATAAATACAAAATTTTGTTAAATTTTTGTTGTTTTATGGTTTAACATCAATTATTTGTCACCCCTCCCCCCCTTAAGAAAACTAAAAATAACTTCTTATATGTTATAATAAATTAACAATATAATTTAATCTATCTATATATATATATATATTATTTAAATAATATATATATATATATATATATATATATATATATATATATATATATTATTTAAATATCATGGAGTGTTTTTACTGACAGAAATTTAAACAATACACCTTTTACATAATTGATAACGATTTTTATTCGATTCATAATAAATTTTAAAAACACGTACTCAAATATTAAAATATAAAACAGAATACGTAGTGAAGAGTGAAGGAATCTATTTTATTTAATATACCTGTTATAAAATATTACATAAGTCATACAATAAAATTTATCTCTGATAAAAATAACATCCTTGTATAACGAATAATTTGTATGAATTAATATTACATCTAATTTCTAAAAATTGAGCAAGACTTATTTATCTACAACTGTCACACAAACAATTTGCACCATATTACGCTTACAATAAACTGCATACCCTGACATCCCCATAATCTCCATTAATTATTTCTAAGTTACACGGAAATGAAATAATACTATATTTATCCAAATAGATAAGAATCTAGAAGTAGCGTAATTAGCGCCATTTACTTGGTTTTTATTTCTTACACTTTCGTCCACCATTACACTACTGGCGACGACGACGGGCGGGTTGTTGTTGGCGACGCTTTCCGCGTGGGATTCAGCACAGTGCTTGACACATTGTTCGGTGCCGGACATGAACAATCTGGAGTCGTTACATGCGTGGGTGTACGGGCCGAGGCACGCGGCGTAGGCGATGGCGTGCGGCACATACGTCTGATCAATTGTGCCACTGAAGAGAATGGCGGCCATCGGGCCCAGCGCATACACCGGCACGTCTTCGCCGCCATGCGTGGCCCACTTGCGCGGGACCGCGGCGCCCTGCACGCCATTCTTATCCTCTAGCACCGTCGACACGTTCAGCGGGATGGGTCGTGGGGAGCTGTAACCCGGGCCGTTGCCGTAAAGGATTGTGGTGTATGGTTGTCCGTCAACATCCGACACTTTACTATCTGGACCTGAAATTATTAACAGTAAATAAATGTATTGAATATTATCATACATAAATTAATTAATGTCAGAAAAAATATCTACTAGTTAATTTCTACTAAACCTACGTATAATATTTTACAAATAAATATAATAGTATATTATTCAGTAGCATAGTTAGCGCTTAGTGGACCCTGTATCAAACATTATAATTGGGGTCCACTCCCTTAATAATAAAAAATCTGTTGTGGCCAGCACAATACCTCTCGCCACTTCCTTTTTTTGGTTACATAAGTATAGGGCGCGAACAGTAATGTTACATTTTTGGGCTTCACAAGCAGATGTGTGGGCCCGTTTCACAATGATAATTAGTAATTATGTACATAGATGTCAAATGTTAGAATTTTTCATTAAAAATTTTAAGATTTTCTAAATTTACGTCAATTTATCACCAGGAGTTTAAAATTTACTTGTATGCCTTAGATATTTAACATTTAATTCTGCTCCACATGGAATTGGAAAATCACTAAATTTAGAATGAGAAATTTATACATAATTACTAGCTATCATTCTGACATATCTGCTTGTCAAGGCCAACAAAATCATATGACTGCTCGCTCCCTATTGTATTTAACATTTCTTGTATACTCTACACCAAAAATTCTACTTACGCATATATCTATTCCATATATATTTAGATTGTTTAATTTTAAATTCATTTTTGATGAATAAATTTTGTCCTCTTCTAATTTTTCGAAATGTTTCCAATTCTATTAATACATTAAGAAATAATATAATGTATGTACTTCCCAGAAAAACTCTTCAGTAATGTCTTCGGATTTCTGACACTGACATTTATCTGTCAGTTACAAAAAAAAAAAAATTTCAACTATTTTCCATGGCCATTCTTTCGGCTGTAAAATTTATTATAACAGATTATTTTACATATTATATTTCTTTTATCTCTAAATCTATAGAATATATTATAAAATATTTAAATGTATCAGAAAGAAAATTTATTTTTCTTTAATATTATCAAGAAAAAATTTCAAAAAATATTATTTAGAAGATTTTTTTTCAAGAATCTTCTACTTCCGGTTGTTCAATTGTTACCAAAACCTTTTCAGATCTTCCCATGAATGTCCGATTGGGAAATACGTAGTTAAACAAATTTAAAGTCTTATAGTTTTTGAGTAATCGTCCTTCCAACATCCTACATACATACACACACACATACATCCACACACACACACACACACACACACACACACAGACATCATCGTAAAAATGTTAAAATCGAATTGTAGGGACCTTAAAACATGCTTATTCAATAAAATCTGGATATGCGATTTTTAGCATGAATCCAATACCTCTCTTAGCGAGAGGTAAAAATGGTCTGAATAAGGTAGTGACGAGTTTAGATAGTCATAATTAATAAATGGTACTCAATTTCAAATTAAAGTATAAAATTAAAAAATATCAATCCATTATTAATATTTATTAACAAGAAACTAAATTACACAAAAATAGAAACAGGAAGATAATAATAAATTAGTTACTCTTTACATAGCAAAAACCACATTAAGTGCGTAGTACATAGTAAAAAATCTGTTGTGGCCATCACAAACCCTCGCACCCTCTCCATTGTGCTATATAAAAGTATTGTATTTCTTGTACACACAAAAAATTCTAATTACACCTAATCTTTATATTTACGTATTTTCTGTCATTTTAAATTCATTCTATGAGCCAGTTTTCTCCATTTCATATAAATGTTCGAAGTATTTCCAATTCATTAACGGGATTGGCGGTATTTCTGAAGGATTCATGTAATATACCTATAATTTTAAATATATAATTAATAATACAATAAGAAATATTAAATATCGTCCCCAGAAAAAGCTTTCAGTACTATCTCTGAATTTTTCACAATGAGTAACATTCATCTGTCAGTTACAGACATTTTAATTTCTCAAATAGTTACCATGGAGATGTTTGGGCTGTGAGCAGGCTATGAGATTTACTACAACAGATTATTTAATAGATTATATATCTATATCTTTAAATCTGTAGAAGGTTTATTAAAAAAAAAAAAAATGTGTCGGATAGAAAATTTTGGTTTTTAATATTTGTAATAACATAAATTTTCAAAAAATAATATTTAGAAGATTTTTGCTAAAATACTACTACTTCCGGTTGGCCAATAAAGTGTTACCAGAATCTATTCAACTCTTCCCATTACTGTTAGATTGAGGAATCCGTAGTTACACAGGTCTTTATTATAGAATTTGAGATATCCTACCTCCAACAACCTCACACACATACACATCCACATCGACACACACAGACATCATCGTAAAAATGTTATTATCGGAATCTAGGGACCTTAAAACGTGCTTATTTAATAAAATCTGGATATGCGATTTTTAGTGAGAGATAAAAACGGAAAACGTAAAAATTTAAACTGAATTCAGTTTTGAGGTAAGTACAAACCGAGATCAAGAGATTAAAATAAAAAGCAATACCCATACAATGTACTGAACAGAATCAAAGAACATAGTGCATATTATATTAATTGAACTTAGCCTTTCTAATTTTTTTGACAGCAAAAATGTTAAAAATACTGATTCCTCTTTTACAGACATTATAGATAAATTTAGAAAACTATAACAGGAATTATTAGAAAAAGCATACAAGCTGTTATTACTTCCGGAAAAATTTGAGGATATACTAATGTAACGTTTTTATTTATATGGGTGAAGTGTAAAACATAGACAAATATTATTAACGAAAAGAATACGTTTATTAAACGATAATTAAATAAGGATTAAATATTAAAAGATAATAAAACACTATGATTAAATAATTATAAACACTAAGAACATTATTAAATGCTTAAACACTACGATTATTTATTTAACTAACATTTATATCACAACACTTATTTATATAACTACATTTATTTATGTTAACAACTGTTAAACTGTTTATTTATATCACCGAGTTCATATCATGTTCAAAATAACAATCTATTTATTCTATATCAATATTCAAGGAATACGTAATAAAGCACTTGAACTAGAAACTTTTCTTGATACCTACAATTACCATCCAGATATTATTTTACTTAGCGAACATTGGCTTACCGCCGAAGAATTTACTGCATTACATATTCCACACTATAAAACTGCCAGTTTCTTCTGTAGGAATGAGCATACACGTGGCGGTACCGGCATTCTTATTAAACATAATCTGGAATTTCATGTAATATCTTCGTTAAATAACAGTATCCAAGAAAAAGATTTCGAATTTTCTCTCATTAAACTAAAATGCCTCAACGTACCCTTATTCATATTGGTCTTTTATAGATCACCAAGTGGAAACTTCAATATTTTTGAGCAACAATTAGAACACATTTTACACGACATACATCACTCCAATACAAATTTATTTATTTGTGGTGATTTTAACATTGATTTCTTAAGGTCTTCATCTGAAAAGCAAAAAATTTTATCGATGCTGTCGTCGTTCGATTTGAAATCAAACATCACAGTACCTACACGTATTACTGCAACGTCGTCTTCATGCATAGACAATATAGTGACGTCTCCAAACATCAAAGGCACATACCATGTTATAAGTAATCCCCTCTCTGATCATGAGGGTATTATCTGTAACATTGACATTGAAAAAGTGATAAAACCTACCGAAACTCAAGTCAGGCGCATATACTCTCGGAATAATCTTGCAGAATTTAATAATAAACTTCAATGCACTTCCTGGACTGAAGTTATGCAAGAATCAGATGTGGACCTCTCGACCGAATTGTCCCTGCATAAATTTATCGTCTTTTGAAGAAACGTTTCCTTTAAAAATTACAAAATCCGGCCATCACACACTCCAGTGGATCACGAAAGGAATACGTATCTCTTGTCATACTAAAAACAAATTAAGAAAAAAGCTACGGAAAAATAATACTCTTGCTACTAAATTACACTATAAGAAATACTGTAAAATCCTAAATAATACAATAAAACTGGCAAAACAAATAAGTGTCTCTAATTACATTTTAAATTCTAATAATAAGGCAAAAGCAACATGGAGAATTATAGACAACATTAAGGGTAAATCCAAGACACGTCACTTACCATCTGCAGACCCTGCATCACTTACAAATGATTTTAATAAACATTTTTTACAGTACAGCGACTCTACCGTATCTAATTATACACTGAAGAACTGCTCGATACTAAAGTCTTTCTTTCTAAAACCTATTATTGAAGAAGAAATCCTCCAGGTCATCAACTCTATAAAGAATTCAAATTCATTCGGAAGTGATGGGATACCTAGTTCAGTAATTAAAAATTGTGCACCGTTCATTGCAGAACCATTGACTTTCATATTTAATTTATCTATTGAAAATGGTATTTTTCCAAATGCGTTCAAACAGTCAATTTTAGTGCCACTATATAAAAAAGGCGATCCAGAAAACATTGAAAACTATAGGCCCATCTCTCTACTGACAACATTCTCTAAAATTCTCGAAAGACTAATTTATAATAGACTTAAAGTGTTTTTGAATAATCATAATATTTTAACCCATCATCAACACGGCTTTACTGAAAATAAATCAACAGTGAGTGCGGTATCTTGCATTTATAACAATATAATCAATAACCTTGATAAAAATATGAATGTGTTCTGTGTATCAAGTGACTTATCCAAAACCTTCGACAGTGTCTGTCACAATATTCTTTTTCAAAAACTAGAACATTACGGTGTGCGTGGACTAGCAGCTTCGTGGTTCAAGTCATATCTATCTGAGCGTTACCAGTCCGTTAAAATTGATGACCGGTCCAACAACTCAGTCTCTTTTTCCGAAAAAGGGCTGATTCAGCGTGGTGTTCCGCAGGGATCTGTCCTTGGACCGCTACTCTTCCTAATCTACGTCAATGACCTGCCCTTATACGTTCAAAATACATTCTGTACTCTCTACGCAGATGATGCTTACTTTCTGATGTCCTGCACAAAACCTAATTTTTGTGTTACTGCCATCAATAATATAATAACTAATATTGCAGACTGGTGTACTGACAATAGCCTTAACTTAAATTTAAATAAGTCTAACTTCATGCAGTTCTTTCTGAACTCAAGTAACATTATAGAGTTTAATACATCACAAGTAAGCGTCTCTCGCACAGATACTCTGAGTTGTCTTGGTATCTTGTTGGATGCGGACACCAAATGGTCGTCCCAATCTAAAACATTAACAAATAAGTTAAACAAATGTTGTTATGTTATGCGAATGTTAAAACCTCACTTAGAAACACATGTGTCTCGTTCTTTGTATTTTGCTTCTTTCCATTCAGTTGCCACTTATGGGATTACCATTTGGGGGTCGTCATCTTTATTGCATGAAGTATTTTGTATACAAAAACGTGCCATACGAATAATGTTAAACATGTCCCCCAGCCAATCATGTAGAGGTACTTTCAAACAGCTAAAAATATTAACTATGCCAAGCGTCTACATATTAGAAATCCTGAAATATACTTTTAATAATTTAAGTAGCTTCAATTTGTGCAGTTCATCTTATGATACTAGACAAAAAAACATTAACATAAACGTACCTGCTCATAGAACTTCTGCATTTGAGAAAACAAGCGACTACATAGGCATAAAATATTATAATCTGCTACCAAATGAATTCAAGCAATATTCAAAAACAAAGGCGCTAAAACTGTTAAAAAATACATTATTATTTAAAGAATATTATTCTGTAGAAGAATTTGTCAATGATTGTAAAGTAAAACACTTACAAATACAAACTGCATAAAGTTTTCGTTGTTTTGAGGTTAAGGACATCTTGTTCATTCATTCTTTATATCAAATTCACCAACACTTGTACAATATTTCTATATTTTCCTTCATGTAATATTTATTTTTTTAATTGTGTATCTGTATCAGTAACTGTGAATGTAATAATTTTAACTTGTTATACTTGTTAACCTGCTGTCATAGAAAAATTGTAAAGTTATTGTTTTTATAAACAAATGTGAAATCAGTGATGAAGCTGTAAATTTTTGGTAACTTCACCATGTACTTGCTTTATATTTTATTTATTTATTTTATTTATTTTTTTAATAGTTATTTTAATGTTTGTTTTAACTATAATGTATGTTTTTGTCTTAATACTATGTTGTTTTTTTAATTTTATGCTTCTCACAAATTTCACATTTCTTTTATATTTCATTGCTTTTGCTCTTAGCTCATTTAACACCATTTGTTGTAGTCATGTCACACGTAACGTTTTATGTATTCAAAGTTTAAATACCACAATATGGTAACTGTATTATATTATTATTTGTAATCATAATATCTTTGGGGGGGTTGAAAAACAGCTCTAGCTGAACCTTACCCCTTTTGTACTCTCTTGGTGCAATAAAAAAAATATTATTATTATTATCTGGTTACTGGTATATATGAGACTGACTTCCCGCTGTTCTCCCGACAGTATTTATACAGCCCCTATCATTCTAGAATTCTTCTGAAGCGACAATGACCCGTATACAAAGGAATGAGGTCACGGCGCAATTAACCTGTCTCAGCGCGTCCGTGATTGTATTATCGCTCTGGTACGTTCTTTCGAAGGGATTACGTCATTGTTCGCGAACATGCTATCAGTAGCGGCGCATGCATAATTTTCTCAGGGGCGCACGTCACACTGCCCCCTCCTTAAGACTGTTTCGTCCCGGAACAGTTCTCGATGGCAATATCTGCACGTATTACCCTTGGTACATTTGGAAGTCCACGTGGTACACCAAACCCGCATACACACTGTTTGACTAAGGTTTCAGCGACCGTGATGGCTTCCTGGTAGATAGGCTTCAACCTACTTGGTGAAGTAGTCCATGACAACCACGATGTATTTATTTCCGTTTTCTCTTTCTGGAACTGGTCCGGCCAAGTCAATCGCAATGCGCTCAAATGGACTGCCAACGTTGTATTGACGCATTGAACTTTTCGTCGTCTATGAGGGCCGTTGCTTCCAGCGCAAACCACACATTTCTTCCACCAGTCTTTAACATCTTTCTTGCACTTAACCCAGTAAAATCGCTGACGCAATCTTTCTAATGTTTTGTTGACCCCCAAATGGCCACCGCCAGATCCGTCATGGATATCTAATACGTCTGGTACTCTACTCTTAGGAATGACCAACTGAGTTATCTTCTCAGTTCCATGGCATTCTCAACCACACGCTTTAACAGGGGAGTCACATTGCGCCCAGTACGATTTTACAATCTGTGACTGTGGTGCAACATCTTCCCATATTGGTTTGCTCTCGTCGCTTTCCATTCCAGTACTATTTTCAGTCGGGTCCTTTCGTAGTCCATCGGGCTGCCTACTATGGTTGACTACTGTTATTCTGGCAATGGTGCAATGTTTTTCTCCTAGTCGACTACCATATTTGCCTCCCTTAGCATGGCCTTCTGAACAATGCGTCGACGTTACTTGCCTTTCTTTCCAGTTCCTTTCTCTGTCTTGGCTTTCTTGTTCCTTATGGTGAGAGGTATGGTATCGTCGTCATCGTTATCTATCTCGATTTTTCGTTTCCCACTCGAGCTGTCTATACGAATCGCCAAGGGCACGTCTTCCCCGCTGTCTTCAGGCCCCATTCCAAAGTCCTTAGATTGCAATCGCAGCTGCTCGTCGGAGAACTATTCATTTCCGGTTGGCTTTCCTCTACATCTGGAATTTCTTCCTAGATTTCTTCTGTAATTCCTTGCTAAACACGCTCTCTTTCTCTCTCGCGTTCTCTTTTTTTTCTTTTTTTTTCGCTTCCGTCTTCTTTCTTTATAATCATCCTTGACATCAACGGATTCGTCCTTTACCTCTAGTATTTCTGCCTACATTTTTTTTAAATTTCTTACTGAGTACGCTCTATTTCTCTCTCGCGGTCTCTTTCTTTTTCGCTTCCGTCTTCTTTTGTAATAGCGGAGTTTCTTTCTTCTTGCAAACACTTCATTTATAATTCGTCGCACTTTTTCATCCATGCCTTCGGTGTTTACATTTCCCTCAGTATAATTATTTCGCACTCGCGATTGGTTACGTGAAACTTGTTTGGCAGTTTCATGATCTGATATATATGAGAGTGCGTTAACCATAGTTCTTGAGCGACATAATTGCTGTGCTTGCTGAGTACTGCTGTCTCGAACTCCGAAGATGAGTCTCTGAGTGTCCAGGTACTCCAAATCCTTGTCAGGAGATGTACGATGTGTGAGACGAACCGAACGAGTTACATCGGCTCCAAATTCTTGCAGACTTTCCTCGGTTTTTCTAGAAGTCTTCTCCCATCCTTGTTTCAATGTTTGTTCCAGAAATCTAGAATTCTCCAATTTTTGTTCCAACATCTGCTCCGTAATTCCAGAATTCTCCTCTACTCTTCCAGAATTCACCTTCAATTCCTGGTCCAATTTCTGCTCCAGAATTTCATAATTCTCCTCTACTCTTCCAGAATTCGACTCCAATTCCTCTTCCAATTTCTGCTCAAAAATTCCAGAATCTTCTTTTCTAGAACTCTCATTCAATTCACGTTCCATTGTTCTAGAATGTTCGATTAATTCTCCGTCCAGTACTTCAGAATGTTCCTCCACTTTTCTATAATTTTCATGTAATTCCCTTTCCAGTGTTCTAGAATATTCCTTTAATTCTTCTTTCAGGGTTCCGGAACTTACCTCCACTTTTCCAGAACTTTCATGCAATTCTCTTTCCAATGTTCTAGAATGTTCCTTTAATTCTTCGTCCAGTGCTCCGGAATTTTCCTCCGATTTTCTAGAACCTTCATGCAATTCCCTTTCCAATGTTCTAGAATGTACCTTTAATTCTTCTTCCAGTGCTCCGGAACTTTCCTCCGCTTTTGTAGAACTTTCCGCCAATCTCTGCACAGAACTTCTAGAACTTTCTTGTAATCTTTGTGCGAATACTTTACAATATTCGAATACGTAACACGGAACTTCGAATAAGTAATCGTCAGGATTTTCACCAGCTTCGATTAAAGCTTGCTGCAGTCTTTCTTGAAGCTCTATCTTCTTTCCTGTTACTTCCAAATCTAGTTCTTCCAGTTCCGTCTTGATATCACATACTTTCAATTCACTTAATTTTAATAGTTTAGGCATTTTATTTATTTTTATTTACACTTCACAGTTATGAACAACCCCACACCTGACACCAATTGTAACGTTTTTATTTATATGGGTGAAGTGTAAAACATAGACAAATATTATTAACGAAAAGAATACGTTTATTAAACGATAATTAAATAAGGATTAAATATTAAAAGATAATAAAACACTATGATTAAATAATTATAAACACTAAGAACACTATTAAATGCTTAAACACTACGATTATTTATTTAACTAACATTTATATCACAACACTTATTTATATAACTACATTTATTTACAACTGTTAAACTGTTTATTTATATCACCGAGTTCATATCTGGTTACTGGTATATATGAGACTGACTTCCCGCTGTTCTCCCGACAGTATTTATACAGCCCCTATCATTCTAGAATTCTTCTGAAGCGACAATGACCCGTATACAAAGGAATGAGGTCACGGCGCAATTAACCTGTCTCAGCGCGTCGGGGATTGTATTATCGCTCTGGTACGTTCTTTCGAAGGGATTACGTCATTGTTCGCGAACATGCTATCAGTAGCGGCGCATGCATAATTTTCTCTCAGGGGTGCACGTCACACTATTATATTTTAATTCATCAAAAATCGCTTAGCCTTTTATTTTTAAAAATCAGAATTATATTCATTGTCCTGTCAACATTTCTGAGTCTTTTAGAGAAGATTTAAAAGAGTCGTCATTTCTCAAAATTGTTACACAGTTACGATTTTTTTGTAAAATACTTGCTTCTTGAAAATCAATATTCGAATTTTGTAGTGCTTTTGGTATAGGATTAAAAACATTAAATAAATCGGAAAACATTAACTATCAATAAAACTTCATAACGTTCTAGTATTTTTATTACATTAATTGTAAAATTAAGTTCATCTTTTTTTTTGAAATAAAACTAATTTTATGTAAAACTTTTATTACTGTCGTATTATTATTTTTAGTTGCTAACGCTCTGGTAGCAACTGCGCTCTGCCTTGAAGGCCATCTTGCAGGACAAACTTTTTTAAGAGTGATTTTAAGTTTTTCTGCATCAGTAGTATTTAATTAGATCCATCGTTTTATACTATTTCCAAAAAAAAGTATATATTTTTTACCTTCCGTCACCTTTAGGTAAGGATTGTCTTTGGGCAAAAAATTCAATGAGTTTTTAAGGTCCATATAATACGATTTTGCCATTTTTAGGATGATGTCTGTATGTATGTGCGTGTGTCTCTCTGTGTGTGACGAAAGTTTCGGCCCGCATAACTTCAATACCGCGATCCCAAAAATTATAAATTTTTCGTATTCCTCAAGTTTTCTTCCAAAACAAGAGGTGAATAGATTTTGGTTATAATTGGTCAACCGGAAGTACCCTCATTTGAAGATTTTAACAGTTTTTCTTGAAAAAACTCAGTTAAATATTATTATAACTTAAAGAATGTATTATTCTCTTACGATTTGATTGCATTTTATACATCATATTCAACAGCTATAGGGTTAAAGAATTATAAAAATATTAAATTTCATAAATCAGCCAGATATGCTAACCATGGAAACTGCTAATATATTCAGATAATTTAAATTGACAAATGTCAGTATCAATGAAAAGTAAATGAATGTGACAGAGATGAGGATGTTGGGATAGATGTTGGGGAAGATACGGTAAGGAATGAAAGAATAAGGGAAATAACTCTATTGTTAGAAGTTTCTAGAAAGATACAAGACAGACGATTACATCAGTTTGAACATGTCATGAGGAGATATGAAGAATATATTGGAAGAAAAATGAATAGCTTAGGTGGATGAAACAGAGGAAAAACCAAAGATAAGATGGAAGGACTGTATTGCGGAAGACTTGAGAGAAAAGAAACTGAATGAGAACGACACGCAAAACAGAAATGAGTGGAAGAAGAAAATAAAAAATAGCGACCCCTAACGAATGGGAAAAGCTAAAGAAGAAGATGTTAGTCTCAAGTGTGATTTGCATAGTTTGTTTATGAAATAAATTTAATGGACATTTAGTATTTTTTGCAAGGAAATTTATGTATGCAATTTATAAAGAGTGATCATGCGAAATTGAACCAGTAATTATAACCCTTATTATGTAAGATAGCGATTATCTTCAAATAAGCAAATTTACTATGGATAATATGAGCAATAAGATGTATCAAGAAGCGTTCTATTACTTTCGGTTATGTAATACCAACTTTGAAATTTCAAATGAAACATACTATAGTTTAGTATGTTTTTGAAAATTACTCAAAATTTTCTTTATAATGCTAGTAAAAAAGTAATATGTTGTATTATTACAAAATAAAATGGCGCATGTTTAAAATATGAATATATTGAATGGAAAAAAATCAAGTGCGTGAGATTTTATTGTTTTTTTGTTCATAGATGGTGGTATTTTTTTAGATAAATTCATTTATATAGGATAATCTGGGCAACAGAACCAATAAAACAAAATTTCACATTCTCTTGATTTATTATGCAAAATATTTCAAACAACCGCCATTTTACTTTTTAATAATACAACGTACTACTTGTTTACTACCACTGTTAACCAAATTTTATATACTTTCCAAAAATATAAAAAAATAGTTTGTTCCATTTGAAATTTTGAAGTTGGTACCAAATACTCTGGAAACGGATGTAACAGAATGCTTCTTGATCTTGATACATCTTATTGTCCACATTGCCTATAGTAAATTTGCTTATTTAATTAATATTTTTTATTGTATTTCAAGTCTTCCAACTTATTACAATGTGATTTGATGGGGATGAGACAGTTTGCTACATGTTTTTGTTACATTGGTGTTGTATACATTGCGATGATGGAGATGAGACGATGAAAGGGCACACACAAACATCCAAGCCCATGTTGGGAATCGAACCCACGACCTCAGGATCCGAGCGGTGACGGTCGTTTTGAGCGCTGTCGCATCGCAACACGCTGCCTCAACACGCTCGGCCACCGAGGCGGCTAAATTTGCTTATTTAAAGATAATCGCTATCTCCCTTAATAAAGAAAATAATTGCTGTTTCATTCACGCGTGATCATCCTGTATATAATACACAGGATTGACGGAAGGTATTGTGCTGGAACATCAGATTTTTTCTATGTTACGTAACTTCAGAAATTTGTTTCGCTGTATCGTTTAAAATTAAATTTAATGAATGTACTACAAAATGAGAATTTGGAGAATGCTTCTTTATAAATATTTGTGTACTAGCATATATACTTGACATTACGTTAGCACCGTCATATCCCTTTCCTTTGCACTTTGACAAATCAATTTCATATGATTTGAGAGTATCGATCTACTATTTCTTTTGTAAGATCTATTGCAATACTGTCTATTATTGGTTTAAATTCTAATATGGTTTATGTATTTCTATCTTTACAGGTTCGTTATTATTATTCTCCGTTATCGAGACATATCGAAAAATTTGTGACAGTTGATTAATTTTTGATAGGTCTTCATTTGTATCCATGATAATTGAAAAAGTGATGCTATAATATTACTAAGTTTTTTTTCAAATTTCATTTCCTAGTAAATTAATAATTTCGTTTTGAAATGTTGGACTTATTATTATTTCACTTAGTTTCACTTTGCAAGTGTGTCTCAATAGTATTTTTTGTAACCAATTATTATAAGCTGAAGTTGAATTAATGTCCTGCTGGGACATTTCATGATCAGAAATATTTTTTGACAAATTGCTTCTTATAGAAATTCAATTTACCCATGCTCCAGAATATGACTTACTTTGTCAATGTGCGAGTAACCAACAAAAATGATAATATATTTTATTTAAAATTTTCGAGTAGCATAACCAATGCCTGACTATTTTCATACCCGATTTTTACCTTCCGTCACCTCTAGGTAAGGAAGGTATTGTCTTTGGTCAAAAAATTCGGTGGTGAGTTTTCATGAATAAGCACGTTTTAGGGTCTTTACAATATGATTTTACTATTTTTACGATGATGTCTGTATGTGTGTGTGTGTGTGTGTGTGTGTGTGTGTGTGTGTATTCGTGTGTGCGTGTGTGTATGTGCGTGTATGTGTATGTGCGTGTGTGTATGTGCGTGTGTGTGTGTGTATGTGACCACGGTTTCGTGCACGATATCTCCAATACTAGAATTCCAAAAATTACAATTCTTGCGTATTCCTCTTCCTTACAACCATATGCTGACTTGATTAGATTTTGGTTATAATTGGTCAACCGGAAGTGTCCCCATTTCAAAATTTTAACAGTTTTTCTTGAAAAACTCAGTTAAATTTTATTACAACTTAAAGAATATATTATTCTCTATACGATTTGATTGCATTTTATATTTCATATTCAACAGATATAGAGTTAAAGACTTACAAAAATAATAAATTTCATAAATCAACGAGCTATGCTAACTAACCATGGAAACTGCTAATATATTCAGGTAATTCAAATTGACAGATGTCAGTATCAATAAAAAGTAAATGAATGAAAGAATCAGGGAAATAACTCTAGTGTTGGGCGTTTCTAGAAAGTTATAAGAGAGACGATTACATTGGTTTGAACATGTCATAAGGAGAGATGAGTATATTGGAAGAATGAATAGCTTATAACAGAAGGTGGAAGAAACATAGGAAGACCAAATATAAGATGAAAAGAGAGAAAAGGAACTGAATGAGGACGACACACAAAAAAAAAAATTAGTGGAAGAAGAAAATAAAAAATAGCGACCCCCTAACGAATGGGAAAAACTAAAAAAGAAGATGTTAGTGTCAAGTGCAATTTGCATAGTTTGTTTATGTAATAATTTAACTGGAAATATAGGATCTTTTGCAAAATTATGTGTAGGGCGCGTGCAGTGACGTGGCTTTGCTGACTTTGGCAAGCAGATATGTGGGCCCGTGTCAAAATGACAGATATTAATTACGTCCATAACTGACAAATGTCATAATTTTTCATTCAAAATTTCATGATTTTCTTATTTCATGTAGTTTATTTATTATCAGGGGTGTGGAATTCAGTTGTCGAGAATAGTAATCATAAAATACCAAAAAATGAAATTTTGAATGAAAAATTTTGACGTGAGGATGACCCGCAAAACAGAAACGAATGGAAGAAGAAAAAATCTAAAGAAGAAGATGTCAGTGTCAAGTGCCTTTTGCATGAAATAATATTACTGGAAATTTAGAATCTTTTGCAAGAAAATTTATGTATGGAATTTGTACATAATACACAGGATTGACGGAAGGTATTCTGCTGGCCACATCAGATTTTTTTAAATTGGTTTAATTCTGAAAATCTTTTTGTCTTTTCGTTTTTCTGAAATGGGAAATGGTCCAAGCTGGTTGGTGTAGCTGAAGATGAAAAATAATTTTCTTCTCATTTTCTGTGAGACCAAGGTCAGTGAAGTTGGCAGGTACATGTTAAATTATCGTATCTTTTTTGTGCTATAATTTTTTACTCATTTTTTGCTAACTTTTGCTGTATATATCAAATTTTTTGCTGTTTACCAAAAAAAGTTATAAACATAAAGAAAAATACTTACTAACTTCACGTAGCCGACTCCTTTTGTAAAATGTTAAGTTTTTTGCACTATATTTTTTGCTCATTTTTGCTGTATATATCACATTTTTTGTGTTTACCAAAAAAAGTTATAAACATAAACAATAGTAGATAGGTACCTGCTAACTTTACGTAGCAGACCCCTTGTGTAAAATGTAAAGTTTTTTGCGCTATAATTTTTTGCTCATTTTTTGGTAATTTTTGCTGTATATATCAATTTTTTTGCTGTTTACCAAAAAAAGTTGTAAAAAAAAAGAAAAATACCTGCTAATTTCACGTAGCAGACCCCTTCTGTAAAATGAAAAGTTTTTTTCGCTATAATTTTTTCCTTATTTTTGCTGTCTATATCGCATTTTTTGCTGTTTACCATATAAACAAAAACATGACCTACTATATATTACGCAATGTAATTTCAGACTAGTTACATCTCCTACCATTTTTATGTTCTATGACGGGGCTGGGTGGGACTCTATAAGGATTTGGACACTACATCAACAAGGCGTGCTAAACTAGGTTAATAAATAAATTCTGCTAGATGTTACTATTTTTTAATAAAGGTTACAAATTACAAACATGACAATATGATTGAGTAAACTAAACTTAATAATAGTAAATTAAACTAAACTTTCAACAGATTTTTGGGCCTGTTCAAATATGTTTTCTACAATAATTTTAACGAATTCTGTTCCCCAATTTCTTCTTCCAAGTCTGTATTGTTATCTATGTTTTCTTCTATGTCAACTGTGTTGTTTATTGCACTTTGTTGTACACCGTATGAAAATTTATGAATTAATTTACTTTTTTCATTATCACATATAGTGGGGGTAGCATTGTTTATGAAGCCTTCAGTATGTGATAAAGCTGTTACAAATATTGAATATATTAGGTTCTTAATTTCACCGAAATCTGTTGCTAAAATTAACTGCCCAACTGCTCTAATATAAAATTGACAAACTTTTTTATGCCGAGTAGTAGATGAATGTATTTATTTCCTTCTATTAACAGCTTTAAGTAAGTGAGCTACAGCCACACGTATGAATCACGTAGGAAGTTTTGCACCATTTTGCTTTGTCAGAACTTTTGTGCATTCTTCAATATATTCAGACATATCAGAGCAACTAGTAAATGCTCTCAGTGTTGCTAGGTCCAAAATTTAAATTTCCCTAGATTTTTTTTGAAAAATTCCCCAATTTCCCTAAAAATATTTTATAAATTCCTTAGAAAATCTTATTGGGTATGTGACTAAATTTTGGTTTTTTACATATATGATATTAGACATTTTTT
Source organism: Harpalus rufipes (assembly GCA_951394225.1). NCBI lineage: Eukaryota > Metazoa > Arthropoda > Insecta > Coleoptera > Carabidae > Harpalus > Harpalus rufipes. Next base: position 29,754,776 of record OX596282.1, on the reverse strand, counting down.
AAATCGATTAATTATTTGTAGTTTATGAGAAATAAATTATTAAAATTTTGGAGTGGGGGGTTTCGTGATGTCTAGTGTACCGAGAGCAACAGATAGTCTCATAACGAGATGTAAATACCCGAACACTCGCGTTATCGTATCCCTCTCCAAAACATTCAATTGCAAATTATAGTAGTTAATTTATAATATATTATTATAATGAATATTGAAATTCCATTATATTACATTTTGCTTTCTTTATACAAAATAACTCGGAGATTCCCCGACGGAGAAGAATCTTATTTTAAGTGGTTTGGGGTCTTTGTAGAGTATTATCAGAAACAGCAATACCATGTCCATTTACTGATTGGCTCCTCATTGCTAGGTACCGTATATTTTTGTCGATTTGCGCGTGTATTCACACAGCTAGTCAATTGCCTACTATATATTTTTTTAAATATACCCAAGCACAATGTTATGTGCTCAATATGATTACTAATTTCCCTATATATCAATAAAAAATCATAAAAATTCCCTTTTTCCTAAACTAATGAATAATTCCCTAGATTTAGGATTTTTTCCCTAGACCTGGCAACACTGAATGCTCTGCACATTGCGTTTATTAAAGCAACAGAAAAGTCACTAACTGCTTCTTTAGGATTTTTAGCTCCTAGACGTCGCCACTCACTTAGCTAATAAGGTATAGCATTACTATTTTGTCTTTCAGTTAACATCTGAGAGGCTGATATTTGTCCTTCATGTTCATTGGGCAAATGAATAACAATAACATAAAAATATATGTCCAGACAATTCATTTCAATTTTCGCACAACTTTTCCGGTTGCGTCTATAGAAATTTTCATATAAATTTCTTTTTGACAGTACGCATTATATAGACGCAATTGATCGGGTGTCCAGCAATGTATAAAAAAATTTAAACAGCCAATTTCATGAATAGCGTATTGTATTGGGTTTTTTGGTGCCATTAATTCCAAATATTTTATTGGATCTTGATATAAGAGGTCCCTATTACGCAGTTCTGACTTTCCTAATACTTTCAGGGATGGTACTTTAGGGGGGTTTTTATCAAATAATATTGTGGAAGACTCATATAATTTCTTCCGAGTTAGAGACCCTGTTGAATTTGTATCGATCATTTTTCTGCCTTATTAACTTCTAGTGACCAATAGGCGATCGCGAGGGCGATCGCTTTCTACTAATCGAAACACTATAAGGTTTTCCCCTATTACCCCTGATCACATAACAATCAGATTCGCCAAGTTCGTATAAAATCTGGCAGTGTGCATTCGGAGTCTACTAGATGGCCGCATTGCTAACGATAATTATGGTTTCTGCAATATCATATAATTTGAGCAAATTCAAACTGATTTTTTACGTTTCAAATATAATTATAATGAATAATTAACTTCTTTCGTACGCATCTGAATTATAATTCTGCTTTATTAAAATAAAAATTGAAAACATTAACGTATTTTATTGAGATCACAAGAGGAAATAATAGTTATTTGCATACCAAGAGCTAAAAGTGTTTTTTTGTCGAATTGTAATACTTTGCAATCGTTTGTGTTCGACAAAGGACTTTCAACACGTGTTATACACAGTATTTTTCTACTCCTGCAGTCCTGCAAGATAAAAAATAAGTAAATAAAGATTTTTTTTTAAATAATTTGACACTTATTTGTGATGCGTTTCTATAACAACAACAAATATTGTATACAACCAGGAATACAACATTCATAAGTAAAATTCGTTGCTAGGATATTGAAGCGTGCTGCAAAGAATCGCTTTCAGCTTTAAAAACAAACCAGAAAATTGTATTTTCAGAAGAATAGAAAGAAATATGTCTTTGAATGTTGAACAATGTGTTAAAATTTGTAATAAATAGAAACAAATGTATAGGGATCATGAGCGTAGCAAAAGGGGTTGGGGGTAAGGTTCAGTTGTCCCCACCCCTAGAAATAGACTAAAAAAATTATTGTTAACATTTTAGATAAAATCAGAATTTAGAGTGAACTAAAGTAAATAAAAGTTTTTTCGCATATAATGTACCGTAATTTTAGTAGTGGATATTTGCTATATAGTAGTGTAACATGAGCCTGATATGTGACAAATATCAATTATTTTTGACTATTTAACGCACGCCCAAGCCCAATGAATTTTAAATGCCTCCATAATTATTTATGTCTCGCACTGTACTGTGAAGTGCACCCCTGAGAAAAAAGTATGCATGCGCCGCTACTGATAGCATGTTCGCGAACAATGACGTAATCCCTTCGAAAGAACGTACCAGAGCGATAATACAATCACGGACGCGCTGAGACAGGCAGTGTTGCCAACCCTACCGATATGTCGGTAGTTCTACCGACAATTAGCCCATTCTCAGATTTACTACCGATATGCCGATTTTCAGCGTAAATATACCGACAAATTAAAATATTAGCTGTCTTGTCCGCATCGCATTTATAGCAGTTAGTTAACAGTTTAACAGTAAAATTTATTTTCGAATATGCGTGGTACGGTAGACTGATGTGATTCCCCTATTTTTCTCAGCAATGAACATGACTTGATCTTGACACAAGCAATATAACCAATAGTAGTGTAGAGAGTGCCGTGCTCATTTTTACTAATTATTCCTACATTGTATTTATTTGTTACGTATGTAATAGTAATACCGTTATACTTTGATTGATGTAAATCTGAACTAACAGTTGCAGTTTGCTAAATAGTTGTGTAGTTCGTAAGTTCGTATATAATAAAATGTAAGTAAAAATATATATTCATAATTTTAAACATGTAGTGATGATTTTGTAATATTTCAGGGATATTATTGATAGTTTAAGGTCAGACAGTAGCAGTAGTAATGACGAGGACCGAGATACACCGAATTTATAAACAATTGCTTAAATATATTTTTCAATTACCTACGATAAACATATTCAAATGATAAGATATAATAAATAACTTTAAATTTATTATTTTAGAGCTTGAAAGAATAACACTTAGCACCTACCGACATCTACCGACACTTTATTCTATGTCCTACCGATATTTATTCGAGTGAGGTTGGCAACACTGGAGACAGGTTAATTGCGCCGTGACCTCATTCCTTTGTATACGGGTCATTGTCGCTTTAGAAGAGTTCTAGAATGATAGGGGCTGTATAAATACCGTCGGGAGAACAGCGGGAGATAGTCTCATATATACAAGTAACCAGATATGAACTCGGTGATATAAATAAACAGTTTACAAGTTGTTAACATAAATAAATGTAGTTATATAAATAAGTGTAGTGATATAAATGTTAGTTAGATAAATAATCATAGTGTTTAAGCATTTAATAATATTCTTAGTGTTTATAATTATTTAATCATAGTGTTAGTTGTTTTTATTATCTTTTAATATTTAATCCTTAATATTTATTTACCGTTTAATAAACGTACTCTTTTATTTAATAATATTTGTCTATGTTTTACACTTCACCCATATAAATAAAAACGTTACAGTACTTTGCACGATCTTAACTGCAGCACAGTAATGAGATCCGTATTAAGGCCTATTTATAACAACGCAACGCAAGACATAACGCAAACGCAATAGGTAACGTAAGGAGTTAAAACACATGTTTGTAATACGGGCTATTTATATCACCACAATGCAGCAGATAACGCATTGAACGATACGCAACGCAAGAAATGGCCAACTTTCTGCGTGATGCCGTGCGTTTCCGTTAGCGTGTAACCAATCCCTTGTCAGTATTTTCACAAGAGGCGCGCGCAAGTTGTTATGTAAACGTCAAATTTCAAAAGAAGTCCCGATATGCACTAAGCTTTCTGATGGGTTACCAGCTGCAAATTTAGCGTGGTTATAAATTACACACTCCGCGACTGCGTTACCTACTGCTTTGCGTGCTTGCGTCGTGTCTTGCGTTGCATTGATATAAATAGGCCTTTTGGGCTGCGATGCTGCCAAGAAACATCGATGTGATCGATCTGATCAGAAGATCGATTAATCGATCAGAATGATCACAGACAACATTTAATCGATCGGTCGATCTGTTCATTTAATTGATTTTTATTGATTAATCAATTCAACAATAAATCGATCTGATCGATCCAACAACATGTCAAGGTCATGTGTACGCATGCGAATATGAGTAACGGCATCACTGAAACGCTGTCCAGTGTTGTTCCAAGGTTATTTTTCAGTGTACTGAACTAGATGGCGCAATTGTATTAAATTTTAAAAAAGTATGAAAATATAATAAAATAAAAACTTACTTATAATTAATAGTTTATTTATATTTTTATTTGTAACCACAACACACATGTTTATCTCTTATGAGCCCTTCACATAAAGTAGTTCCATCGTTCTACGCTTCTACGTCTCTAGTTCTCAACGGTAACGACAAACGCTTTTACGCTTCCAGCATCTTCCATTTCACAGATATGAAATTAGACGCAAGTTACAAATTGATTAATGTGGCCAACATTATAATGTTGAATATAACCATTACCATTGCTTCTTTTATAATGTTACTACTTTCATGTTTATTTTCAAATTTAAAATTACGAACAGAGAAATAAGGCTCATATTTATGTTTTGTGAATTGTACTAAATTTAGGGTACATTGTACTGTTGTGCTAACTTGTTACATATATTACTAAATTAGTACAATTGTATTGCTTGGAACAACACTGACGCTGTCTATAGTCTCTAGAGTCCAGACTCCAGACGTCTAAAGGAAGAAGGTTGAGAAACTAGGATTGCGAAAAAACATAGCTGTGCTCCATCTGATAAGATCGATTGATCGATCAAAATGATTACTGTCTACATTTAATCGATCATAGACCTGATCGCTATGGATCACAGATTCACAGCTGATCGATTTTGATCGATAAGTTCGATCCGACATAAATTTTGAAGATCGAACAGCCTTACTGCGCAATATATGCAAAGAAAAACTGACTTGTGAATCCCAATTAGAACAAAAAAGAACTTTTTATTTTATTTCGAACGTATGACAACATATTTTCTTTAAACGCAGACAAACACACTGGACTGACTGCTCCAACTGACGAATTTTATAAAATAATAAAAATCTGTTTAAAAACTTTTGGAAAAAATATTTTCCTAAATTATATAGTAAAAGAAACGTAAAACTTAATCTATTTGAACATATTAAAAAAATCCCATTAATATGTGATTGGTTATCTATTGATGAGGAATGCATAAATTATAAAATGTATATTATTGAAAAAATATTATAATGCAAATTTTACAAAAATTTGAAACTACTGTGTCAAAAAATTGCAAATGAAAAAAATAAATAAAAAATTAAGAGTTTTGCAGCATAAATAATGAAAAGCTTATGTATTTCTTTACTTTATTGTTTAATGTAATATATTTTATTTGTTTTTATGTACCTGTAATTTTTTATTGTCACAGAATGGATTTGTTTTTGTTTCAAAAATCGAATTAATACTGACGATTCTTATTATTATTTTTGGTGAACACACCCTTAATTAAACATCAGTAATTTAATATAAGCAATAAATGTTCAAAATTTCTAGTGTCCGGAAACTTTTGCTGGAACGTTTAAAACATGAAAATGATTGTTTTGTTAAATTTAATCTCAATACAACAATACCTACCTATAAATTAAACAGTTGAACAAATTGTAAAATTGTTACATATAAGGAAAAATAATTATTTTATTTTAACTGTTTATTTATTTATCATGCATTGCTTTATAAATTCCAGTCCTGTTCCTGTGTTCTGTAATAGTAATTTTCCCGAGACCGTCAAGAGTTTTGAAAGTTCATATGTATAGTACTAGGTATGTAAAGTTTTACTTGACTTTTTTGAGTACTGTAATGGATATTAAACATGGATACACAATCTGTCGGTTTTGATTGTTTTTATTGAGTCTGTTTTAATTTTTAACTCGTCAAGGGCACTAGTAAGTGAATTAAAATTCCAAAAAAAAATACTTATTTATATTTCAAATACATATTTGGTTTTTCTCACATTTTTTCGGAATATATTTGTTATTTAATAGTAAATTATTATTATTTCTGTATTTTTTTACTTACTATTATGTTATGTCATATTTAATAATAAATGATTGTGATCCTTTCAAATTTATTTTTCTATTGCATATTGCGGTTTGTGATGCGTTAGAAAGAAACTCAGCAGTTCTCTTATTTGCCCCTCCACTGACCTAAACCCAAGCATCTAACGTAGCGTAAACAAAACTGCTTTGAAAAGATTCTTGCACCTAGATATATCTATTTAGAATAAAATTAATTTTTAAATCTGCTGCCATTCTGTACATAAGATCGGCGAATCTGTTAGTAAGGTGATCAGGGCTATTACATAACAATTAACAAAAAGGCCACTGATATGAAGTTATGGTGAAATATATTTGCACAAGAAATTTGGAATTCATCAAAGTTATCATGTGCCTGGTTATTTAAGCATCATACTATAAACGCAAATAATACAAGAAAAAAATATTTTCATAGGAATATTGTGCTGAATGCCAAAGTGTAATTACTTGTTACACAGAATATACAGATATTGACAATCCCGATATCAGTGTCCTTTTTGTTAATTGTTATTTAATAAGAAAACCTTATAGTGTTTCGCTTAGTAAAAAGCGATCGCTTATTAGTGACTAAAAGTGAATTAGGCAGAAAAATGATCGATACAAATTCAACAGGGTCTCTAACTCTGAAGAGGTTATACGAGTCTTCCACAATATTATTTGATAAAAGCCCGCCTAAAGTACCATCTCTGGAAGTATTAGGCAAAATTAAGTCAGAACTGCGTAATAGGGACCTGTTATATCAAGATCCAATAAAATCTTTGGAATAAATGGCATAAAAACCCAATGCAATACGCAATTCATGAAATTGGCTGTTTTTTAATTTTTTTTTATACATTACTGGACACCCGATTAATTGCGTCTATATAATGCGTACTGTCAAAAAGAAATTTATATGAAAATTTCTATAGACGCAACCGGAAAAGTTGTGCGTAAATTGAAATGAATTGTCTGGACATATATTTTTATATGTTATTGTTATTCATTTGCCCAATGAACATGAAGGACAAATATCAGCCTCTCAGATGTTATTTGAAAGACAAAATAGTAATTGCTATACATAATTAGCTAAGTGAGTGGCGACATCTAGGAGCTAAAAATCCTATAGAAGCAGTTAGTGACTTTTCTGTTGCTTTAATAAGCGCAATGCGCAGAGCACTTGCTAGTTGCTCTGATATGTCTGAATATATTGAAGAATGCACAAAAGTTCTGACGAAGCAAAACGGTGCAATATTTCCTACGTGTTTCATACGTGTGGCTGTAGCTCACTTACTTAAAGCTGTTCATAGATGGAAAGAAATATATCCACCTACTACTCAGCATAAGAAAGTTCGTCAATTTTATATTAGAGCAGTTGGGCAGTTAATTTTAGCAACAGATTTCGATGAAATTAGGAACCTAATATATTCAATATTTGTAACAGCTTTATCACATATTCGGGCTTATTCACGTGTACATTGTTATTAAACAAGAAATTGTTACTTAACAAGAATTGATAAAAATATTGTTAAAATTTCGATACACATGTATCATTGTTAGATGAGCTCTAACAATTACTGTTTAGTAACAATCTTGTTATCATTCAACATGAAGTTGTGCGCAATACAACTGTCATTTTTTAAAAATGCAGTGTCACAACTATTAGGATATTAAAATATATTATATATCAAGTAATGATTTTTTAAATTCTTCTAGGTTATTAATGTTACTTTTATTATAAAAGTGACATCATAGTATTTTTAACTAATAAATATCTAATTATAAGAACTATTAATTTTCGCATTGGTATGGTAAGAGTGGAAGAATTGCTTTAAGATTTGTTTGCTTTTTACTTTTTGTTTATAAGTGACGAGTGTGACAAGTAGAGTTGTTTCAAATTTACTTCAAATTCACAATATATGTATATGGCGAAAAGAACAACCAAAAAAATTAAATTGCAGCGAGAATCTGAAGGTATTTTTTGTAGCACGTTTTTTATTGTTATTACTTTGTTTTATATTTTATATTATCTTCAACTGATAGATTATACCATTAGGACGTTGCCTAAAGGAATGGTGTTACTTCAGCAATTATATCGATAATTGTAGTCTGCCATGACACGAAATATTGGGTGAAATATATTTTCTTTTTCAGGCAACGAAATGGGATCACTTTCATCCTTCAATTGCCGCATATTTATTCGTAATTCTTGCCTAACGAGGTAGAAAATTAATAAATTACCTGCAAATTATGTCTCTAATTTAAATATATAACTTATTTGAAATAGAAATTATTCGGCATGTTAGTTTGCAATTAAAAGACACGACTACACATTAATTTCAAATAAAGAAGTGACAAGCATTATATAAGTGTGTATGGATTTAAGTTTAAATACAATAAATGTACCTACCTTTTATTATTATTTTCCAAAGCATTTATGAGCATTTTCCATCTTATTTTACTATAACAATAATTGTTGACACCTGGCAAGTGGTCAGATACTCTTGTCTGGCTGATAACAATTATTGTTAAAATAACAACAGTTGTTTCACACGTGAATACGATTATTAACAATTATCTTTAAATATCAATAAATTGTTACGTAGCAATAAAGATCGCATAACAAGGTACACGTGAATAAGCCCGACTGAAGGCTTCATAAACAATACTACCCCCACTATATGTGAAAATGAATAACAATACAAACTTGTTGGAAGAAGAAATTTAGGAACAAAATTCGTAAAAAGTTATTGTAGAAAACATATTTGAGCAGGTGATAGTTTAGTTTAATTTACTATTATTAAGTTTAGTTTACTCAATTATATTGTCATGTTTGTAATTTGTAATCTAGCAGAATTTATTTATTATCCCAGTTAACACGCCTTTTGATGTAGTTTCCAAATCCTTATAGAGTCCCACCCAGTCCCGTCATTGCACATAAAAATGGTACGAGATGTCACTAGTCTGAAATTACATTGCATAATATAATTATAGCAGGTCTTGTTTCTGTTTATAACTTTTTTTGGTAAACAGCAAAATTGTGATATATACAGCAAAAATTATCAAAAAATAAGCAAAAAAATATAGTGCAAAAAAAACTTTTCATTTTACACGAGGGGTCTGCTACGTGAAGTTAGCAGGCACCTGCCTACTATTGTTTTTGTTTTAACTTTTTTTGGTAAACTGATTTTTTTTTATATATACAGCAAAAATTAGCAAAAAATGAGCAAAAATTTATAGCGCAAAAAAACTTAACATTTACAGAAGGGGTCTGCTACGTGAAGTTAGCAGGTATTTTTGTTTTTGTTTATAACTTTTTTTGGTAAACAGCAAAAAAATTGATATGTACAGCAAAAATTAGCAAAAAATGAGCAATACATTATAGCACAAAAAAGATACGATAATTTTAACATGTACCTGCCAACTTCTCTGACCTTTGAGACCATCACCAAAATTATCTCTATCAGACGATTTCTTTATTTTAAGTTCTTCGGAGTTTAACTTAGTTTTACTGTCTTTTTCTGATTCTGTTTCTGTCTATTCTATGTTAATATAATAGAAAAAAACGCTAAGGTTGTGTACAAAAGTGGTAGTATTCGTAACATCCGCACTACGCAGTCCTCGCAGTAGATGCTGGCGATACCTGGCGAACGCTGGGGACCGCATATTCTGATGCCATTATTTATATCTACTTATTTGCTATTTCTCTCTTTCTTTGTATGGGCTGTATCTTTTATCAACTTTGCGTTTTATTGCAATATTCTAAAGAATAAAAATATAGCATTTTAAATTTGAATTTTTTATTTCATACGTGTATAGTATAATGTATAATTATTTTTTCACTAAATTTGTTAATATTATTAAAAAGTCATATTACAAATCAATGCAACATCTCAAGCAGAATTATACTGTTATTACCATAGTTCGGAAAATTGATGAATCCAAAAATATGTATTAAAAATATATAAATTATAATTATAGTGAAATATGCACTATAAACCCAAAACCAAGGCAATTTAAAAACAACATTGTTGAATATTTATGGGATAAAACAATTGTTAAGGTTCCAATAATGAAGTTAGCAATATATTTTACAGAACTACTAGCTATTCTTTAGGCATCTTTAAAATACTAACAAACATTTCTTACAACACAACTAATAAAAAAATCTACAAAATTTTAATATTAAAACTAAAGAGTGGAGTAAAATTTCCTGTGGAATGGAAAAGACCATTTAGCAATACAATTTAATCATTGTCATAAGGCCGTTGAAGTAATTATTTAGAACTATCAGTTCTCAAAAAATGACAAATATATATTTATTTATTTTTGCATATTAGATTATTCGTTTTTCTTAAAAATATGCAAACATGCATTTGATATACATTTTGCACATTTTTGAACTCAGTTATTATTTCTATCTGAATCAATATATAAAATTAATTTTGTGTAGATACGAAAATGTTAAAAATCACCTCAAAAATAGCTATAGCCATGGAATTAAAACAAAAAAATTAACAAATGTTAACGATTTATCTGCCAAGCTAGGTTAATTTATTTTGAGGTGATTTTCGATATTTTCATAGCTAATTTCTGCCGCTAGAGGCATGCAAAATTAATTTTGCTTATTGATGATGCAGAATTTTATGCTCGACAACTTTTATTTAAAGCTTTTTTACTTAAAATAATTAGGGAAGCAGGAAAGTCTGATTTTACATGTTAAAGTCCTATGTTCGGCTGTGCCGGTTACTACCCTGTATATATGTATAAACTATTATTATTAAGAGATAGCGTGCCTGGAAGCGTTAAATGACCTATTGTGATTCTGACGATCTGAGTTCGAATCTAACTTTTAAATATCTTTGAGGGCGCGAATAAAAACAGGTTAAACACCTAGTAATGGGTAATAATCTGCGATGGTATACGCACAAAATCGGACATTACATAAAGCGACTCTAAAGGATCCTCCAGATCCGTCATGGATCTCTTTCAATACGTCTGGTATTCTACTCTTAGGAATGATCAACTGAGTTTTGTTCTCCGTTCCATCAGCATTCTCTACCATACGCTTTAACAGACCATCTTCAATCACCATGGAGTCCCATTGCGCCCAGTACGATTTTACACTATGTGGGTGTGGTGCAACGTTTCCCCAGATTGGTTTGTTCTCTTCTGCTTTCCATTCCAATAAAAAAATTAAAGTCGGGTCATTTACTTGGTCCTTGCGTAGTCCATCGGGCTGCCAGCTATCGTCGACTAATGTTATTCTGGCGACGGTGGAATGCTTCTCTTCCACTCGACTACAATGCTTGCATTTATCTTGGCATGGCCTTCTGGACAATGCGTCAGCATTACGATGGCTGGTACCTGTCCTGTGCTCAATTTTGAAATCGTATTCCTGTAGTCTCTCAATCCATCTAGCCACCTGACCATCTGGATTCTTGAACTGAGCAGCCATTTTAAAGCAGCATGGCCAGTCCTTATCAAAAATCTTCACCCGTATACGTATTTGTAGAAATGCTCGACGAATTTCACGACTGCCAAAAGCTCTTTTCTGGTGACACAATAATTCCTCTCCGGTTTTGACAAGGTCTTACTAAAGTAGGCAATAACCTTCTCATGTCCATCTTGTTTCTGGAATAGAACGCCACCAATTCCAACGTTGCTTGCATCTGTGTCTATATGAACTCTCCTTCAGGTAAAGGATAATTTAGGACAGGTGCGCTTGTTAAGGAATGTTTCAATTCTTTAAATGTAACTTTACAGTCCATTTGCGAGATAAATCGCCTTCCTTCTTGAGTAAGCCTTGTCACTGGCTTAGCTATGTTGGCAAATGCAGGTACATATCGTCGATAATAAGTACACAAACCAAGGAAATTTCTAAGTTCATGTTTGTATCTAGGTACTGGACAGTTACTCATCGCCTTTATTTTCTCCGGGTCAACTGCAATACCCTTACCAGAAACCACGTATCCCAAGTAATGAACTTCTTTTTGGAACAGATGGCACTTCTTTGGACTGAGCTTCAAGTTAGCCTGTCTCAATCTTTGGAAAACCTCTTCCAAATTTTTCATGTGGTTCTCGAACATGTTCCCTACCACAATAATATCGTCGAGATAAACCAAACAGGTTTTCCAAGATATCCCAGCCAATACGGTTTCCATAAGTAGTTCAAATGTTGCAGGGGCATTGCTGTCACCCAAATGGGATTACGGTAAATTGCCAGAGTCCGTTACCGATGATGAAGGCTGTCTTCTTCTTGTCCTTTGCATCCAAATTTACTTGCCAGTATCCGCTCTTTAGATCCAGAATGGGGAAAATCTTCTATTCAGCCAAAGTGTCCAGTGTATCGTCTATTCGAGGTAGCGGGTAGCTATCTTTCGTCACATTGTTGAGTTGACGATAAACGACGCAAAATCGTGTAGAGCCATCCTTCTTCTTCACTAACACCACTGGTGAAGCCCATTGACTGCTTGAAGGTTCGATTACACCTTCCATCTTCATTTCCTCAATAATTCTTTCGGCTTCCTCGCGCTGCGCCAATGGCAGTCTTCTTGCTGGTTGGCGGATGGGTCTTGCGTCTCCGGTGTCTATTTTATGGTGAACTATATTAGTTCTCCCTTTGGCTTTCTTGTCGAATTGGAACACATCTTGAAAATTTCCAATTAAATTCTTTGCCTTGGTTCTCTGGTCGGCGGTCAATTCTTGAAACGATGTTGATATCTGGTTGATTAAAGTGTCCAGAACTTCTTGAGATGTGTATCCCTTGGCCTTCACAGTTCGAATAATCGACGATACTGCGAAGCATTCTCCTACAATTGCTCCTCTTTTTAGAACAACCGGATAATAGTTTTGTTCATTATCCGAACTGGAATTACCTGACTGGATTTGACCAGTGATTTTCCGACAACTCCAGTGCCAGTTTTGGCATCATCATTCCTGGGCTCAAGCATAACAATACTTCCCCCACAGAAACTACGCTCTAAATGTGCCTCCAGGATAGTTTCACTTCGTTCTGGGAGAATAACGTCTTCGGCCATTAGTACGCGCACATCTTTGTCATCTCATGGGTTTAATACGAGTTCTTCTGTATTGACCATCATCACTCCCTTCTTCAGGTAAAGCTTAAAACCGTGCTTTGTCATTGCGTCCATACCGAGTATTAATAATTCATCTTCAACTTCAGCTACCAGCGTACGATGTTTAAAGGAAGTGTTTCAAACAGAGATGGTGACATCTACTTCTCCTAATGCGGTAGCTTGTTCTCCCGTCGCTGTGAGTAATCGCCACTTAGTTGGTTGAAGATGTGTCTTGCCAGTTTTCTTTACCAAGTCGGGTCTAATTATAGTCTTTGTCGCACCCGTATCCAGTAACATTTTCAGTGGCATTCCGTCAATAGTGCCATCCACGTAGATACTGTTGGGTTGATGATGAAGGGATGCGACATAACTGATGGATTGTGGGACTACTAGATTACGGGTCGACGGTTGCCCCTTCGCATCAACCCGATTTTTCTTCCTTTGTCGATTCCGTTTTCTTTTGCATTTTTCTGCAAAGTCTCTGCGAATGGCCTAGTTCACCGCAATTCCAACAGCGCAGTTTCTTTCTTCCGGTAAACACTTCACTTGCAATTCGTCGCATCGTCTATTCTAGATCTTTGTTTTCATGTCTCTCAGCATCGATATTTCGTACTCATGATTGGTTATGTGAGGCTTGTTTGGGAGATTCATGCTCCAATGCATATGACAGTGCGTCGATTAAAGTTTTTGGGCGAGCCAATCACAGTGTTTGCTGAGTTTCGCTGTCTCGAACTCCGTAAATGACCAGGCACTCTAAAACGCTGTCAGGAGCTGTAGGATGTGCGAGACGAACCAAACGAGCTACGTCAGCTTCAAATTCTTGAAGGCTTTCTTTTGAACTCTGATACCGGTTTCTTAGTTGCGTCTGGTATACCTGCTCCAGATGCGCATTGCCATATCGCATATCCAACCGCTTGACTTGTTGGTCGTAGTCTTCCTGTTCTTCTTCCTTCAGCGTTTGTAGGATGTCGATGGCTTCTCCGCGCAACGAGACAGTCAATACTGTAGCCTTCTCGGTGGACGTCCAGTTATTCGGCTTTCGCAGCCGCTTCAAATTGTTTTAGATAATTCTGTCATACAGGGTTTTCATCAAATTCCGTTATTTTTATATGCATTGTTGAGGTAGTAACTGGTTTTACTACTTTCCTACCTTCCAATACACTTGCCTTTGCTACACCGGAATTCAAAATTGACAACGTTGTGATTTTAGTGAATTTTTCTCGTATTTCTTCAATCTTCTTGTCATACTCATCTTTTAAATTCTTCAGGTCTTCTTCGGTTTTTCTAGAATCTCTAATTTTTTTTCTAATCTTCTAGAATTTTCTTCTAATTTTTCTTCTAATTTTTCTTTCAATTTTTGTTCTAATGTTCTAGAATTTTCTTCTGATTTTCTAGAACTTTCTGCCATTTCCTGTTTTAATTCTTCTTTTAATGTTCGAGAATTTTCTGCCAATTCTTCTTTTAATGATCGAGAATTTTCTTTGGCTTTTCTAGAACTTTCTGCCATTTCCTTTTTTAAACTTTCTGACATTTTCTCGAAGTTTCTGTTATAAGTTTACCAATGTCACACTGAATTTTCACCAGCATCAATTAATGCTTGCGTCAGACGAGATTGTAGAATGGTTTTCAGTCCTGTCGTATCTAATTCTTGTTCTTCCAGTTCTGTCTTAAGATCACTTAATTTTAATAGTTTCGTCATTTATTTATTTTTATTTATTTACACTTCACTGTTTATTAACAACCCCACAATTGACACCAATTGTAACGTATTTGGGTGAAGTGTAAAAATTAGAGAAATATTATTAATTAAAATAATACGTTTATTAAACCATAAATAATTATCGTAAATATTAAGATAATAAAAATAACTAACACTATGATTTAATAATTATAAACACTAATTTAGGACTAAGAATATTATTAAATGATTAAACACTAAGATTATTTATTTAAAAAAATATTTATATCACTGTATTTATTTATATAACTACATTTATTTATGTTAACAACTCGTAGACTGTTTATTTATATCACCAATTGTTCATTGCTCTTTGCTTCTATATATCAGACTATTTCTGCTGGCTTTGGCGATGGATTTATATAACGCGATGTCCTTCTCGAACTTTCTGACGCAACAATGACATTGAATACAAAAGACTCAGGTCACCGGCGTAATTAACACGTCTAGTCGTATGGGTATTTCCGCCATCGGGGATTACGTCGCTCGGGAATATTCTACCAGTAGCGGCGCTTGTATACTCTTAAGTCAGGGGCGCAGGTTACACTATATTATATGTTTAATTTTTCTGTGATTTTTATTTTTGTTACTCTTAGCTTTTGTAACCATAAATTTTTATAGGGCGCTGAATAGAAATTTGCATCGTGGCGCCAGGTCCCCTGGAGCTGGCCCTGGTTGTGAATCCCTTATATATATAAATAATTCGTAATATTTACTAGTGCTTGTGATGTAGACCTTGATTCCCGAAATCCAAATAGATTAGAGTGAAGTATATAATTTTTTTCGAAGAAAGTGTATATTCTTGTATATATTATTTTGAAATTTTTTGAAAAACATAATTGCACAGCGATTGGTCACTAGTTATTTAAATGTTAAGGTGAACGTTTTTTATATACTGGAACAGAACGAGATGTTTTTAGTTGATCAGGGAAAACAACTTCTTGTAGACAGGAATTTATTATTTTTGTAAGCGGTTCCACAATTTCGACTGCCACAGTTTAATATCATATTGCATGGAATATCATCAATAACATGCGGTGTTTTCTTTTCAGTTTTACAGATTATTGGATAGTAGAACCCCGGTTATCCGAGGTAACGTGGGGGACACCCTCCTCGGATACCTGAAAACTCGGATAATCCGGATTTAATTTTTATTCATTTCGTATACACTTAACTAGAACTCCAAGCAAATAAATTATGCGAGTACGTATACTTCTCTACAGCGAACGCAATAACGAACTACGAACTGCATTTCGCAAATTCGTATGCAGACGCGCGTTCCTCGCATGTTGGGTCTTTAGATCGGCTCGGTTAATCCCGAGCTCGGATAATTGCGACTCGGATAATCGGGGTTCTACTGTATTTCATTTTTAGTAGCGGGAAACAAAGTAAGTTGTGAATATGGTATTCATATATTATACAACAAGACGATTGAAAATTTTCGATTATACGAAACGTGTTGCTCGGAAACACCACGAGACCGAAGGTCGAGTGGTATTTCCAATAGGCAACTCGTTGAGTATGTCAAGAATTTTCTATTGTCGAGATGTATACAGGTAGACTATATCATGAATAAAAAATAAATTAAATAGTAAATTTAACGTAGGGCTGTGGTCTATTTTCTTTTGACAGAAACGCCAAACTGTATGCTATGTAACCCATCTTTTTAAATATAGTAGTACGTAAAATTGCATTGAAATGCTCGCATTGCAAAATAAATGCCCGTATTTCAAATAAACTAGCAACATTTGTGATCCAAATAATTATTTATTTAGTTGTCAATTTTTTACTTTAATAATATCTAGCTGTCAAATAATGGATGCGTTCAAGTATTTGTTTCGGTGCATTTGGAGCTGTCAGTGTCATTTCAGATGTCTACTTAAAGCATACAAAGCACGATTTTTCTCCTCAAAGTCTAACTACAGATTCATTTATATACTCGATACTGTGTTCGAAAGAAAAATTCATACTTTATACTCCGTAAATATAATTTAAAATCACATTGACAGTTCTGAGTACATAGAACAAAATAACCAAGTAAGTGAATATACGAATGTTGGTATATTCGAATATACCAAGATTCGTATATTCGTTCACCATGGTTACTCAATAATAACCGCTGTAATACGTGGTAACTAAGGAAAATCACACATTCTTATTGGTTTATAACGTAATGAATGATATAGTCACTTGAATTGCAATATTTTGGGTTTATCTCGGAATTAATATTTTGTGTGATGTGTTTTACTTCGTTCATAAAAAAAGTCATTGAAGGTATTGGCTATAATTTCTGGATTACTAATTAGCCTATCTTCAATCAAAATGTTTAAGTTTTTATTTTTAGTATTGCTTTTTGAACTGTGGTTTTAGTGGGAATGCTAGATGTACGAATGATCGAAATATCTTTTTTTATTATTTTCTGAAATCAGTGTTTCAAATTTATTTTTAACCTTTTTATAAGGTACAATTAAAAAATGGAAATGTACTAGAACGAAACAAATAGCATATTTATAAAGGTACGAGAGATAAACAATTTGAAATTAAATCTGATTATAGTACCAACGTAGAAGCAGATTTGTACAGTAATATAAGCAATAGTACTCAAGATATTGTAAAAACGTCAACTTATAAAGCATCTAATTATGTGAACAGGTTTGGTAGAACTAAAAAACCACTGTCTTATTTATCGCAATATAGTTTATAAATTTTAAAAGAAAAGGAGATGTCAGAAGTTAGCGTTTAGTTTTTAGTGTAAGCATAGTTAGCAACATTGGTTAATATGGATGAATAACGAACAGTCAGCGATTGTATAAGAATGTGTTTAGTTCTTTAGTTGATGTGCAATTAAAATTAATACTTAAATGTATTTTAAGTATTAATTTTAAATGCACATCAACTAAAGAACTAAACACATTATTATTATTATTTATCACTAGAGTAGGATGTAACCAGTTTATAATAGCGTATAATCAGACAATGTATTTCTGAAGCTGATTGATACTCAAATCCGTAATGAATCCATAATTCCAGTTTCTTGCAGAAATATATAATCTAAACTGCTTTTAAATTAATATGAAGTGTCTTGATTCGACGAAATATTCCCATTTCTTCCACTTTAATGCGACATTTGAATTCATGTCGTATCATAATAGCCGAACCATTATTATTATAAAAGCATTCTAAATGTTCGATGTGATATCGACTAAACCTCATACATATTTATAAGAGTGAAGTTTCCATATTTAATCAGTGGATGAACGGATCGTTTGATTCATAGGTATGGTTGAACTATTTCACTCAATGGTAACAATATTCAACGAATATGTGCATATAAAATAGCATAACAGATGTAAATTCGCTCCTAGAGGTACGAAGTAATAGAAAAATATTTTTAAAATATGAGTGACGTTTTTTGAATGATTGTATGATAGTTTTTCTCCTTTATAAAGTGTAGGTTCACGTATAAAATTAAAATATAATAGTACCTATTACAAAGTTTGACTAATTTTTTACTTTACTTTATACTTTACCTATACAATAACCATATTCATACAAAAATATATTACTGACAATGTGAGCATGATTAAATTAAAGCAGACAAACGAATACGAATGGATGTTATTATTGCAACAGTAAATGATATGTTGTACATGTGACTCTGATAGCTATAAATGTAAAGAAAAATTAATATTGTCTGCTCCAATAAGAAAAATATGGTGTGGCCAGCACATCACCTTCCGTCAATGTATTTTATACAATGTCCATACACAAAGTTTTTTTTTTTATAAAAGATTACTGTTATAATATTTCCAATATTCATGAACATACTTCGTAAATTATTGCACTTAAAAATAACATCGGTATACTAATAACAGCCTAACGGATTCCATGTCATAGTTTGTAACACCATAAGTGGGAAGACTTATGTAACTTAATTTCTTTATAATATTTATAATGTCACCATCTCGTATAGAGAATAAAATATTCTGGAATATTTATAATAACGTAAAATGCCAAAAAATTACATTTAACTGTTTTTCAAGATAGTAGTGTATACACCCATATTCAGCGTCGGCTGGGATAATTAAAAACTCATTAAGAAGGCGCCGGCCTTGGGAGAAAGTTTGTTATTATTATTATTATTATTATTATTATTATTATTATTATTATTGATAGGAGTTTGAGATAAATAAATATTTGTTTAAAAATAAATAGGAAAATATGAGTGCGTATATTGGTTAGTTTAGTTTGTGCATTCGAAACCTCAAGTTCACTAATGAGCTTATAACTGCCATTATTTGTCACTTAAAACTGTATTGTGAAAATATTTTGGGGTAAAAACTATGTTTGAATATTTTGCTAATGACTGATAATTTTCGAATGGATTTTAAAAATGTCAAGTATCTGATGGAATATTAACTTGCCCGTTATCTATCTATATCTTATAATCTAATCTGAATATTTTGTGATAATGATATTTGCTTTAATGACGTGATGTTTAAAAACTATTTGCAAACCTAAATAATACTTTGAGTAATATAGAAATATTGGTTAATGAGATACTAATGTTAAGAATATCTGTATAGAATAAAATTATATTTTTTAAAAGTAATGAACTAATGAGTATGTCAATAGCAGATACTTAAATTGTATTGTGGATATTTTCTAATGACGTTAAGAAATATTGTGTGCGATGAACATTGTCTTTTACTAGCGAATGATAATTATTTTCGAATGAATATTTAAGATTTCCCATTACTGGTGAAACCCAAACTGTAATGTCAGTAATGTGCATATTTTGGTTAACTATAATTATTTGAATGACATGATGTTTAAAATTTTTGTATAACGAAAATATTATTCTTCCAATGGCTATTTATTATTATTATTATCGGATAACGATTTAATATTTCCATTTCGAGTAAAATTGTACTTGCGTGTAAGATATACATATTTTATGCTAATTATTTTCGAATACTAAGATATACAATGGCGCTTTGTAAAATATTTTGCCCCCTTTAATGTGGATACATTTTGTTAACGGTAATTAGATAGTTGTATAGGTATAATGTTATGATATGAAAACGTTTGTAGGAAAATTAGTTAGATTGTTTATTTAAACTTTATACAAATGTATTTCAAGGATGGAAAAGAAAAAAATCTGCTGTGGCCAGCACATAACCTCTCGCCGTATATATTACCTGGCTGTATGCATAAAGCAAACAATATTTTTAGAAATACAAATAATATATTCATATAAATCTATGGCGTAACTTCTTTATTATTCAATAGTAGCATGTCTCAACATAAAACAATTTTCACATACTTTTACAAAATCTATAAGATATTTTACCATAAATTATGTACAATAAATTACAAAGTAGAGTTTACCATATATAAATATTAGGCTGGTAACAGCGATTTTCAATTCGAACAACCTTCTTGTTTACTTTCTCTTCATATTCTTCTAGTAAAAACATTAATTTTGGGCGGTCTAAAATGTATATATCTGGATTGTGCATCTATTCTTACATATCTTCTTTTACATTTTATTTTTTCATACATGTTATATCTAAATAACACTAATTCCCTTTAATAAAGTGACGGATAGATTGCACTCCGATTATTCTTATATCGATGTGTAAGTTTGTCAATAATAGCATGTCTCAACATAAAACAATTTTCACATATATTTACAAAATCTATAAGATATTTTACCATAAATTATGTACAATAAATTACAAAGTAGAGTTTACCATATATAAATATTAGGCTGGTAACAGCGATTTTCAATTCGAACAAGCTTCTTGTTTACTTTCTCTTCACGGAAAAAAATTGTGCTGAGAAATTTACTATAACGTTGTATTAACTTTTTTGTTAAATTTATTACAACAATTGTACAAAAAAAAAATTATATTAAATTTAACTATTTTAAATTTTATATATTACCAAAAAATTGTAATACCTACCATGTAGTAAAATTTAATAAGAAAGTATAGTTAATTATATTTATTTTAGTAAAATTTCAAACAATTGGAGCTAAAATTTTCAATTACAAAATTGGTTAAAATTATTCACATGTGTTGTAAAAACTTCTAAAATAAAATTAATAAATTAAATTATTGTACTACAAATTACTAAAGTGAAGAACATTATATTCTATTAAATATTAAATTTTACTACAATTTGTAGAACGTTTTACTACAACCATAAGTTACGATTTGCCGCCTTGTGCAGTACGCAATGACAAGTACGTATCTCGCGCCATGTAATAATAATAATAATTCTTTTATTTTCAAAGACACAGTACAATGTGTGTAGAAAAAGTCAGTACATACAAACAGAATAAGTAATATAAATAAACAGAACAATGAGTACTATATAATTTTTTTACAGAACTGGTGAAATTCTTCTAAACTATAAAAACAGTGTTCAATCAAGAACATTTTTAGATGTTTGTTAAAGGTAATATTGTTTACATTTTTAATATTAGGAGGCAAGCAGATGTAGATGTGCAATCCAAGTGTATAGGGCGCATGTTCTCCAATTTTGGTTCTAGTTAATGGCGTCCGAAAGTCATTTTTAGTTCTTGTATTGAACTGGTGGTAATTTTTGTTTAACATATATTTTCCTTTATTTTTATGTACCAAGATACATAAATCGAGAATGAAAAGACATGAGAGTGGGAGAATATGCAATTTTTAAATAATTCTCTGCAGCTACTCCGGCGATTTACACCAGCCAGGCATCTTACTATTCTTTTTTGGGCTATAAAAACTTCATTACTTGTGGAGGAATTTCCCCAAAAACAAATACTGTATCTTATTCTTGATTCGACGACAGCATAGTAGTACATAATTAAATGTCGTTCATTTAAGAAGCATCGTAAATGTCTAATTTGATAGTAATAACTATTTAGGTGGGCAATGATTTCTTTGCATTGAGATTTCCAATCAAGATTTTCATCCATAGTTAAACCTAAAGTTTTAATTTTGTTAGTTTGATGTAACGATGTATCAGAAATAGATATATCCAGCTTTTGAATATTTTTATTTTGATAATTATGAAAATGAATGAACTTAGTTTTAATCTTGTTTGTACTCATTTTTCTTAATATTTTTATTAATATTATCATAATATGGATTATTTTCTTTTAGTTTATCAATAATATCAGTAGTAAGAATTTATTATATTTTCTTTAAACTTTAATTTTTACTTTATAATTTAAACAGCAGCGGTGATAAATGATTTGTACCCGTTACCATATACATAGTCAGAAAGCAACAATGGGTTTACTGTATGAAATAAGGACAAATAATCGTAATTCCTTAAGTAATGTAACATTAACTTATTTATAATGTATTATTAATTTTGTTAATATTTTATAGACTGTTCAAAAATTAATAACATCCACTGATGAAGGGAGCATAATAGCAGGAAGCTACGGAAGAAATAAAATATTCTTAAGATCTGAATTATCAGAATTGATTATAAGAAATGAATTGAAGGACAATGAAAATAGAAGGTTGTTAACTCGGTTGTTAAAGTACAAGATGAAATTACAAAATATTAATATGTACATGCATTATATTGGTTATTCGCACGTTTCGTTGCGTTCTTGTTAAATACATTTTGTGTATACACAATAATTTGTATTTGTTTTGTATTAATAAAATTATATATATTTTATTATAACCTAACTTAAATTTTACTACAAATAAAATTAAATACTGAAAGAAAAGTATAAAAATTGTTACAACAGAATAAGATTATCTACTACAATAATAATTAAATTTTAATTTGACTGCAATATTTAATGTATGTTATTGTAGTAATAACTACTACAAAAAAATTAATATAATAATTTTAAGATTTTTACTACAATAAGTAGCTATCCCTATTTGTACTACAAATTGTAGTTAAAGACTTTACAATTGTTATAAAAATACCTACATTTTTTTTTCTGTGTTCATATTCTTTTAGTAAAAACATTAATTTTGGGCGGTCTAAAATGAGTATATCCGGATTGTGCATCTATTCTTACATATCTTCTTTTACATTTTATTTTTTCATACATGTTATATCTAAATAACACTAATTCCCTTTAATAAAGTGACGGATAGATTGCACTCCGATTATTCTTATATCGATGTGTAATTTTGTCAATATTTACAACTTACTTGAGAAGAATTTGATAGCTTTTTCGCAGTTCAAAGTTACTCTAGTCTACAGTGCTGGTGTACATTGTCCCATAATGTTTGAAACAAATTTAAGTCCTTCAACCTAGACTTATCACCTCCATAATAGTCACAGATCAAGAATTAAGAGATTCTCCAAGTACATTTTTCTTTCATTACTCATTATTTCGATGAGATACAATTTTTCTGTATTTTACGTTGCAGAGTGGAGACCATCTTCACTTTCATCTTGTGTTTATAACATTTAAATAACGTCTTCCTTCGAGCTGTATTCTCGCTTATATCTATTCTTTACATTTAGATTTTTTAAATTTAAATTCATTCTATGACTATTAATACATTAAGAAATAATATAATGTATGTAGGTACTTCCCAGAAAAAGTCTTCAGTAATGTCTTCGGATTTCTGACACTGACATTTATTTGTCAGTTACAAACAATTTAAATTCTCAACTATTTTCCATGGCATTCTTTCGGCTGTAAAATTTATTACAACAGAATATTTTATATATTATATTTCTTTTATCTCTAAATCTATAGAATATATAATAAAATATTTAAATGTATCAGACAGAGAATTTAATTTTCTTTAGTATTACCAGGAAAAAATTTCAAAAAATAATATTTAGGAGATTTTTTTTCAAGAATGTTTTACTTCCGGTTGTCCAATTGTTACCAAAACCTTTTCAGATCTTCCCATGAATGTCCGATTGGGAAATACGTAGTTAAACAAGTATAAAGTCTTATGGTTTTTGAGTAATCGTCCTTCCAACATCCCACACACACACACATACACACACACACAGACATCATCGTAAAAATGTTAAAATCGGATTGTATTGACCTTACAACGTGCTTATTCAATAAAATCTGAATATGCGATTTTTAGCATGAATCCATTACCTCTCTTAGCGAGAGGTAAAAAGGGAAAAACTCTTTATAATCAAATTAGGCAATAAGAACTAAAATATACTAGTATTTTAAAAAGGAAATAATCTGGACTAAATAAATACTTATTTAAACTTAAAAACATTTATTTATAAAATTACAAAAAACATTTAGGTGTGAGTAAATCTAACCATTCTTTTAAATTATAAACACTTGATAGAGTATTTGTAGTCGGTTCTTGGTGGAACATATTTATAAATAATTATAAAAATACATAAGAAGAGAATTCTTGACTTTCCACATTTTTTTATTTATTTTTATTATTATTATAAACACATTTCGCAATGAACAAATAAATGGTTGAGAATGTGAAAAAATTGAGAAATTTATTGTGCTGGCAGTTTTTAAATTAGGATACTCCATTGTCAATTATATCAGGAGACAAGTTTAATTTGTTCTGTAAATATTTCTTCTTCCTTGCACCTTTAACGTAGATTTTCGAAGCGCTTGATAATTCTTCTTGTGTGTTTTCAAGTGTGACACTTGATCCAGAATCTCAATATAATCCGTAATAATTATACAGTAATCACTGTGATTCATTCCGATGTGAGTTATTTAACTGACTCCTGTCATAAGGTGGTTCGAGAAGACAATGCTATAATTCTTTGTATACGTGTTATGATTAATGATATCAATAATTTGCACATTTTTAATTTATAAATTTTATAAAAAATATTTATTTATCTTTTGTCATATTCCAGGGATATATACTTCTACCAAACTTCTTTTCTACAAATGTTTTTGTTTGCAAACATACGCGTCCAACTAAACTGTGCCTATTTTTAGTTTTACACCAATCATGATGAAACTTATTTTTTGCTTTTCGGTGGGCCAAAATTATATCGTTAAAACTTCTAGAATTAGAATAATCCAGGTCATGTTGTTCCGGTATCTCATCATTTCTGTCAACCGGTCTACCACGGGACCGAGATGAAAATGTTGGAGAAAATTCATTTTAATAAAATGTTACTAACACTGTGAACCTTTGACTACAAATAAATATATCTTTTAAAAAAATTGGCATTAAGATAAAGTTACACTATCCATATATATTCGTATTTCCGAGAAATAATAGAAAGTAAGTTTTTAAGAACTGCTTTTAGATATTTCGTTTTACTTTGAACAGCCAAATAGTTAGTATGGCGTAAGAAACAATATGTACTGTAATATCATAAACTTACATCTGAACAGCCAAATTGTTAGTATGGAGTTAGAAATAATACTATAATATAAACTTATACTTCATATTTCTTAATATTGTCTAAGATATACGAGTATTTTTATTTTGTGTATTTTATCATTCAAGAACACAGTGAACTTTATCAGATAATCTTTCAGAAATTAAAATTTAATATTCATCTACAAATATATTTATAAATTTCTAAGTGACTGCCAAATATTTCAGAAAAAATATTAAAAAGTAATAATCTTCTAAAAATATATTTTCGAGATACTTAAGTTTTTGAAATTTGTTTAATATTTCAATCATGTTAGAAATTATAAGATTAGAATAAATACATTGTTCGAAATTATGGATCTATGACATGAAATAAATACATCATGTTTTTGATTCTGTATTAACTTATTAAAAGTGAATAATAATTCTAAACTATGATTCTTTAGGTACTAATGACGTAAAAGATAGTTCCAGGTATATGGATGTTTTAAGTTATAAGGCTGTGACACAAGGCAAATATTTATAGTTATTTCGTTTTACTTTGACAGCCATAAATATCTGAAATTTTATGAATAATATAAATATAAAACTTTATATTATTTTCAAATTTCTAAGATATTATATATTTACAGAATGTTTCAAATATTTTTTTAAAAAAGTAAAATTTTCATAAGTGTTGAAGATAACAAGACAACAGTTGTCATTGAAATGAAATTGTTGATTTTTATATAAAGGGTTTTCCAATAAGAGGTGTTATTTTGAATAGCCCGCTATTTCGGTAGATGTCGCTTTTGAAGCTGTCATTTTTTGACATTTGACAAGTAGAAACTACGCCATTAATAAAAATGGAACGATACACGCTTCAACAACGCATTGAAATTATTAAAATTCACTATAAAAATGGTGAAAATTTGGCAGAGACGGTTCGTAAAACTCGACAATTTTTGGGTCGTCGTGAAGCACCTTGTCGGACCGCAATACAGAAATTGGTGGAAAAATTCGAGCTGTTGGGACAAGTTAGTGATGTGAAGAATAAAACCCGTGCACGTCGCTCAAGAACAGCCGAGAATATTGCTGCTGTAGCCGAAAGTGTTGAAGAAAACCCAGGTTTGTCCATTCCTCGTCGTTCTTTGGAATTAGGCATTCCACAAACGTCATTACACCGTATTTTGCATAAAGATTTGGGTCTTAAGGCTTATAAAGTCCAGTTAACACAAGAACTCAAGCCGGCCGATCATCAACAACGTCGTTTATTACACAAAAGTATGGGCAATTATATTTCCGAAAAGTAATAGAAACTAATTTTCAAGAATTGGGCTTGTTCAAAAATGATATTCCCATTGGGTTACATTTGGTGTATTACGGGAATTTGAATTTATTACACAGAAAGTATTTACAAGTCTCAAAATATTTCTTATAGGTAAATATTACGTCATAATACCTAATTGTCATTAACTAGAATATCCATTTTACTTACTTTATTATAAACCATCGTACGTAAGTATGGAAATATTCAATAACTCGTCATTAGTTTACTCTGACTGGAAAATAGTTTATACTTTTAAAAAGGGTTTAATTTATTCCAGGGAATAGAAACAGTTACTAGGATACATTAATTTGAAAATGGTTTGCGTAGTATATATATTCATTATTATTAAACTGTACATGACTTAGTAGTTCTGTTATAGAAATTAAACATATTAATAAATTGATGGTATAAACAATATTTAAAAATATTTATCTTTTGGCATATTCCACGTTACAAGTAAGTACGGAGGCGAAGCTACGCCAAATTCTACTATCACATCCCGTACAATGTGACTAATTATTATATTATGGGCATATTTCCCGATCTATTTTTAAAACAAATAGACAAGTAGACAGTTACATATTTCCGAAAAATAATACAAAGTACATTTTGTGCAAATTTTGATGGCCATGTTGTAAAAATAAATGTAGGTACTTTAAAAAAATTCAAACAATGACATTATGACTAGACAAAGTAATATCCATATATACTGGTATAATACTACGTAAATTTCCAAGAATTGTGCTTGTTCAAAAATGTTCCTCTTCCCAAATAAATTTAACTGTGGCATCATAATTTTGAACCCGTTTAAAATTAATTTTGGTTTTATATTTTGCTCTCCTACTAAATATTTTAAAACAAACTGGCAGTCGAAGGATTTTGAATTATGCGCAATGCATACAACTGAAGAAAATGAGCTTCTTAGTAATACTACGTATTCTAAAAATTGGATCTTCTGTAAAAATGTGTTGTCGAATGCCACATGCACTAAAAATTGTTTTATGTCCGAAACGTTATAACAGATACACAAGTTCACTTCATATTCGAAATTCTTATCACAAAGTTTTTCTTGTCGCGTTTCAAAGTCATAATAAATAAACTATTGTCTTTAAGTTTTGAATTGTCTTTTTGTATATATCACAAATTTCTCTTTTGTCCTTGGTTATAAATAACATTTATATTAATAAACAAAATTCTACAACAAATTACCTCAGGCCAGTCTGAACTGGCGCTAGCTAATGAGTTTTACCAATCCTCTTTCGATACTAATAAAATTTACAAAATAAAATCTACTTTTATGTATTATGCATAAGACTGTTTTTCTTTTCCATTATAGTTATTACCTCAAAATATTTTCACAATACAATTTTAAGTGACAAATAATGACAGGTATAAACTTAGTGAACTTGAGGTTTCGAATACACAAACTATACTAACCAATATATGCACACATATTTTCCTATTTTTAAACAAATATTTATTTATCTCAAATTCCTATTAATAATTAATAACAAATTTTCTCCCAAGGCCGGCGCCGTCTTAATGAGTTTTTAATTTTCCCAGCCGACGCTGAATATGGGTATATATACACTACTCGTCTCATCTTGGTCTTCTCGAGACAAGACCATGATTTTGCTCTCGACTAAAAAGTCGAGACGAGACGAAACCAGTATCAAGTCTTGTCGAGAAAGTCTTGAAGTCTCGATAAGAGTCTCGATTTCAGTTCGTAGGTATTTTTTGAAATATATTTTCTAAAAGTTCATCATGAACTACGAGTAATGCTGTAAATATTGTTTGAAAATTCGTAAAAGAAGAGATATTCATTTTTAGAATTTTATAATTATGTATTTTTGTTGTGTTCCTAAAACATTATTTCATGCAAATATAATAATTTGAATACTTGAAACTTGGTTTAAATTTCCAAAAATAGTAAATATTATAAAATAAGCATAATACTCCTATTAATGATATATACGTACAGAAATAATGAAATAAATGTGCATTAATTTAGTAGATTTTAGTACCTATATAATAAAAAAAAATTTGATGTGGCCAGCACAATACGTTCCGTCAATCCTGCATATTATGTACAAATTCTATTCATAAATTTTCTTGCAAAAGATTCTAAATTTCCAGTAATATTATTACATGCAAAAGGCACTTGACACTGACATCTTCTTCTTTAGCTTTTCCCATTCGTTAGGGGTCGCTATTTTATATTTTCTTCTTCCATTCATTTCTGTTTTGCGAGTCATCCTCACGTCAAAATTTTTCATTCAAAATTTAATTTTTTGGTATTTTATGATTCCTTTCCTCGGCAACTGAATTCCACACCCCTGATAATAAATAAACCACATAAAATAAGAAAATCATGAAATTTTGAATCAAAAATTATGACATTTGTCAGTTATGGACGTAATTAATAGCTGTCATTTTGACACGGGTCCACATATCGGCTTGCCAAAGTCAGCAAAGTCACGTCACTGCATGCGCCCTACACATAATTTTTTTTTGCAAAAGATCCTATATTTTCAGTTAAATTATTTCATAAACAAACTATGCGAATTGCACTTGACACTAACATCTTCTTCTTCTTCTTTAGTTTTTCCCATTTGTTTGGGGGTCGCTATTTTTTATTTTCTTCTTCCACTAATTTTTCTTTTGTGTGTCGTCCTCATTCAGTTCCTTTTCTCTCTTTTCATCTTATATTTGGTCTTCCTATGTTTCTTCCACCTTCTGTTATAAGCTATTCATTCTTCCAATATACTCATCACTCCTCATGACGTGTTCAAACCAATGTTTATATCTTTCTAGCGATATTTCCCTTATTCTTTCATTCATTTACTTTTTATTGATATTGACATCTGTCAATTTGAATTACCTGAATATATTAGCAGTTTCTATGGTTAAGTTAGCACAGCTGGCTGATTTATGAAATTTATTATCTTTGTAAGTCTTTAACTCTATATCTGTTGAATATGAAATATAAAATGCAATCAAATCGTATAGAAAATAATATATTCTTTAAGTTATAATAAAATTTAACTGTTTTGCAAGAAAAAATGTTAAAATTTTCAAATGAGGACACTTCCGGTTGACCAATTATAACCAAAATCTAATCAAGTCTGCACATGGTTGTAAGGAAGAGGAATACGCAAGAATTGTAATTTTTGGAATTCTAGTATTGGAGATATCGTACACGAAACCGCGGTCACATACATACACACACACACACACACACACATACATACACACAGACACATACACACACACGAACACACACACACACACACACACACACACACACATACAGACATGATCGTAAAAATAGTAAAATCGTATTGTAAAGACCATAAAACGTGCTTATTCAATGAAAACTCACCACCGAATTTTTTGACCAAAGACAATATCTTCCTTACCTAGAGGTGATGGAAGGTAAAAAATTAAACAGTTAAATCGGAGAGAAAAAATGACTCGTACAGAGCTGGAAAAAACACATTGTTGGGGTGTACGAATTCACGGAAAACTTAAGGTAGTTATATCGTGAGACCATTTTACCCAGAATTAATTGAAATTTTAAGTACATCTTGACTGAAGTATAATCTACCTGCTCTCCAAGTTTTATAATTAATATTAATAAATAATTGACCACGCGGTACCTGAGATATTTGTAATTAAATTTAGCCTTTTTAAAACGTTAAGAATAGGAAATTGCAAAATAAACACAACATTTTAAATTATAACTTTTATATCCATACCGACATATAATCGAAAAACTAGTATCTTATAGAAAACTAATAAAACAGATTTTATGTAAAAAGTTGAAAATTATTTACCATCCAGATTTAATTTTATTGCCTCTAGAAAGTTATAATCTGATGATACGATAAATAGGTAGAATTATATTTGACAACCATGTACAAGCGTTCCAGATGGAGTATCAGTTAAGTTAACAACGCCCGTTTGGTATTAGTGAATAAGAGGTGATCTTTGATTAAAGGAATTTCAGACGTACATTCAAAGGAAATATTTTTTAAATTGGTATTTTACGTGAAAAGTCTGAAAACTTAATTTGTTTTGTAGTTTCCATTTGTAGTTTAGAATTAGTATTATATCTCAAAATATTTTATTACTTTTATACCCAAATGTACCAATAAATGTCTAGGTGCGACGTTGCCACAGTTATTCTTCAACATTCATACTGTAGTGTGAGTATATTGAAATACGACACTTGTGTATGTGTTAGTGAGAATGGTATAGTTCAAAAAAAAAAAAAAAATCTACGGAAAAATAAAGAAAATTCATCTGTTACAGTGTTTGATATTAGCTTTTAACTATTTTGATGCAATCTGTGTATATAATATAACATTAAAAAAATATAAGTAATTGCAAATATAAACTGCATTACCTTAATTTTTATTTTGAACATAGAACAAGTTTTTGATTAGGTACACTCGAGACCTTAAAAAAGGCAAAATTTTGATGCCTGGAATTACCAAAGTCAAGCGTCTGTAAGGGATGTTGTAGGTGAGTTTGACAATGAACCGTAATGTTGGGAAGGGGAAATGTGAACGGCAACAAAATAACTACGTAACTATTTACACTGAAAACAATAATAAAATATACAATATTGTAACGTGCGCCACTGACTAATGAGTATTCGGGCGTCGCTACTGATGGAATATTCCCGAGCGATGACGTAATCCCGGCGACGGAATAATCCATACGCGTTGAGACGTGTTAATTTCACCGATGACCTAAATCTATTGTATTCAATATCATTGTGGCGGCAGAAAGTTCCAGAGGGACACTGGGCTGTATAAATACCGTCTGAACGACAGCGGAGGGATAGTCTGATATATAGAAGCAACGAGTAATGAAGTTGGTGATTAAATAGTCTACGAGTTGTTAACATAAATAAATGTAGTTATATAAATAAGTGTAGTGATATAAATATTATTTAAATAAATAATCTTAGTGTTTAAGCATTTAATATTCTTAATCTTAAATTAGTGTTTATAATTAATAGTGGTAGTTATTTTTATTATCTTTCTAATATTTATCCTAATTAGTTATTGTTTAATAAACGTATGTTTTTAATTAATAATAGTTTTCTGATTTTTACACTTCTTCACCCATATAAATAAAAACGTTACAATATATTAACAAGAATATATACTCTTAAAAAATTACCCTTTTTAACATCCTGTAGACATATATGTATGTATATTTTAATACACCGATATACCTAATTGGTCGTTCATTTATTTTTATTTACCTTCAGGTGTAGAGTTGTAGATCTTCTTGCTCTTTTCCAATATAGCTACATGTTTTGAAAAAGTACAAAATGGATCTACTATACTTCATAGTTATTAAAAAAATTGTTGATCCAATAAGTTAAAATTATAAAATATATTTTCTTAGATTTCCAAGCATTATTATGTACAATTATAAATAATTTGTTGATTGACGCAGAGTCGAGAGTCTTGTCGAGACTCGAGACAAGATGAGACTAACTGCAAGACAAGACCAAGACAAGACCATTGTAGTCGAGACTTAGTCAAGACCAAGACAAGACCGACCTCAAGTCTCGTCTAGTCTCGTCTTGTGGCAACACTAGTTACGACTTCGATTAAATGAGACTTTTTGTATATTTTTTAGAGCTCATCTTGATGTACATTTTCTTTTAATCATATAATGTTGTTGCGACCTTAGGCAATCTTTAATTTTCAAATAACTTCGTAACTATTACAAATTGAGAAAAATGTTTCAACTAAAATTTTATTATTTTTTTTATATAGACAAAATTTTGTTCAACCACTATCTTTGTCAGTTTTTCTTCTCGATTTTTCGTTTTTCTCCTAAACAGACGAAATCAGGCCCTAGTTTTTATGCTTCTTTTACTCATTTTAGTCAGTACTATATACTCTCAAAAAAATTACCCTTTTTTAATACCCTATATGGGTACGTAATTAAAATACCTATTTGAAATAAATAACCATATCTCTGGCACTTACCCAGTATCGGATGTCCACGAGGCGTGTCGTAACCACCGAAAGTCATGACGTTTGAGTGATCGGCTGTGACAACAAAAAGTGTGTCCCGCGGGTCCACGGCATCCATGGCAGCCAGCAACGCTGTTTCCATGGCCAGGGTCTCATCAAGTGCGCGGTACGCATTATTGAAGTGATGTGCATGATCAATACGTCCCCCTAAAAGAAAGTAATTGCATGCATATAATTCACTAAGAAAAAAAGCAAAATTAAAACATGTATAATCAAAAAACTGTCGTAACGAACCATATAGACAACTTAGACATTTTTACCTCTCGCTAAGAGAGGTATTGGATTCATGCTAAAAATCGCATATCTAGATGTTAATGAATACGAACGTTTTAAGGTCTCTACAATCCGATTTTAACATTTTTACGATGTCTGTGTGTGTGTGTGTGTGTGTGTGTGTGTATGTATGTGTGTGTGTGTGTGTGTGTATGTATGTGTGTGTGTGTGTGTGTGTGTGTGTGTGTGTGTGTATGTGTGTATGTTGGGTTCGAGTCTCCATCAAGCTAAACTTTTCATTATTTATTTTTTGTTTATGAATTAATTACGAATTGTAATACATTTTTATAATATTCACTCGATCGTTAGCGTTTAAGAAATTCATTTTGACACACATATTTGATATAAACAAAACAAAAAACCAAACAATGAACATTGTTAACACGAAAAGAAAAATACTTTAAACTTTTTTATGGAAAAAGCTTATTTCTAAATTATTGTAATTGGAAATAGAAGATAGATATTGAAATGGATAATAATATTTTATAAATAAAAATAATTGGTTTTAACAATGACAAAAATTGATTACAACAATAAAAATAAGGATTTAATAATAATGCATAATTCCTTCTTATGATAATAACACAATGAATATGTGTATGTTTTGTATTTTTACCGTATTTATAAAGGAAAAGTATGTGGTATAGTTTAAAATCTTGCTTTTGACGGTTACTACTTCCATTGAAATTACTATTATATCGTGATAGAAACTTATTTGTAATTATTTAACAAATTCATCCATATTATCTCATAATATCTTTAATATAATTTGTAATTAATACATAAATAAAACAAATAATGAAAAGTTTAGCTTGATGGAGATTTGAACCTCAACCTACAAAAATTCTTTCATTCCACAGCCAGATATGCTAACCATAGCTACAATGACATTTACAAATATTTTTATATTACATAATAAAACTTTGAAACAAATATTTGACATTTATTTATAGTGTGGGACAAAATTTCTTATTTAACGAAGGAAGAAATACAGTTTCAATTATTTGTGTGTACAATTAATTTTAAATGCGTTACTTATAGGACGCGAGCAGTCATGCGACTTTGTTGGCCTTGGCAAGCAGATGAGGATCCGCGTCAGAATGACGGCGAATAGTTATTTACATAGATGTCACAATTGTCATACGTCATAATTTTTTATTCTGATGTTTATTTGTCGTCAATTGTATGGAATATACTTGTCGAGGAAAGTAATCCACATGGATTTGGAAAATCATAATGTTTTGAATAAAAACTTATGATACTTGACACCTATGTACATTATTGCTTGCTGTCATTTTGACACGGGCCTCCACATCTACTTGGGGCTAATAAAGTCACATAACTACTCGCACCCTATGCAACATAAAATGAAAATGGCGAGAGGTATTGTGCTGGCCGCAACAGGTTTTTCATTTGGGATTTAAATTATTTTTACAAGAGTTATGAAAATAAATCAAAAAGGGACTTTTATGACCTATGGTATTATGTTGGTACCACTGGACCACTGGCAACTTTAATACTTGAAATTAATTTAATTAATTTACGTAATGTTTCTGTATAACCAAATCTTAATTATTTCTAACGTAATTTATTTTGAAAGTTCAATGAACCATATCAAATATTAATATTAATACTTCGCAGAATTATTTTTATTAAAGAAAAAAAAAACAGCATGGATTAACTGATAAATAGCAACAATACTGGAAACTTTGAAATTTCATGTAACAATATTGATATGAAAAAAACTTAACTTAAAAACCAATTCAAGAATAAACACAAAACTCATAAATATTGTTCAAAATTGTTACCTCCCACAGCTACACACAATGCACTACGTTAAATTAATGAGACACTGATTGCCAGGTTCATATGATTGTCTTGCTTAATAATTTCAGCACAGTTTTGAATCCGCATCCTCAATTCTTCAACAGTTTCAAGGGGGTTTTGATTATCATACACCAAGGACTTCAAATGACCCCACAGATAAAAATCTAAGGGATTGAGGTCAGGTGATCTTGGTGGCCATGATACAGGACCTCCACGGCCAATCCACCTGTTCCCATAGGTATTATTTAAATGCTGCCGCACATTTCTTGAAAAATGAGGTGGAGCACCATAATGCTGAAACCATGCATGTTGACGATGGAGTAAGGTAACATCTTCTAATAATACTGGTAGAATATTTTGTAAAAATTCCAAATACTGGTCAGCATTTAATCTATTGGGCAGTATGTATGGTCCAAGCAAATTTCCATTTAAGATACCAGCCCAAACATTTAATGAAAATCTGTGTTGCACACTACTTCTTACTACAACATGTGGATTTTCTTGAGCCCAATAATGTATGTTGTGGAAATTATGGACACCGTCACGTTTGAAAATTGCTTCGTCACTAAATATTATAAGTGAAGTAAAATTAAAATTTGCAGCATGTTATTGCAGAATCCACTGACAAAATATCGTTCTACCTTGGTGATCAACAGGCATTAATCCTTGAACACGTTGAAAATGGTATGGATGATAATCATTCTTGTGTAAAATTTTCAAAACACTCGTGTGAGATATTTCTCCTACAACACGAGACACTCCTCTGCTTCCGGGTTAGCATACACCAAGTCTAAGACTTCATCTTCAATGTTGTGGTGTAGTCTGCGACCGCCGCCATGTCGTCCATTATTTCTTCTTAAATTGCCTGTGTCGCGAAGACGTTGTGTCACTGTGATGAACATCCTGCGATCAGGCTGGCGTCTTCCAGGATACCGTTCGGCGTACAGACCTGCTGCTAAAACCTCGTTTTGCCCCACTTCACCATAAATCAACAACATATCCACTAATACAGAATTAGAATACATTTTTTTAACAAGAGCACAGCAAAAATCACTTGTCACTAACACTTCCGAGAATAATGAAATATTGTATATACCTATTACACAATTATTTTCGGTGCAAATGGTATTTAATTTAATTATTAAGAATAATTTAATTTAATTATTAATAATACAACTAATTTTGAATGTATTTTTGATAACATATTTTTAATGAAATATGAATTAAAACAGCAGTAAAAAAAAGTTTCCTTCAGAAAAGTCGAATTTTCGTTTTTCGAATTTAAAAAAAAATCTTTCACTTTCATAATCTACACATGTCATACTACTCACCCTTAAATTTATGACATTAAGTTCGTTTCCACCCTATATATATACAGGATGTTAATAAAAAAACTTTACACACTTTAGCAGGTGATAGTAGAGATGAAAACAAGAAAAAAATTCTAATACACTTAGGTCCAATACTCATTGGTTTTTAGAAAATTTATGTATGGAATTTGTACATAATACACAGGATTGACGGAAGGTATTGTGCTGGCCACATCAGATTTAACAACTAAGGACTCTAGGTGTTTACGATCAATTGTATACAAAGTTGCAGTCGTCGTCGAAGAGACTCACGCACTTGAACGTAAACACCAAGAGTCCTTAGTTGTTAAATCTGATGTGGCCAGCACAATACCTTCCGTCAATCCTGTGTATTATGTACAAATTCCATACATAAACTTTCTAAAAACCAATGAGTATTGGACCTAAGTGTATTAGAATTTTTTTCTTGTTTTCATCTCTACTATCACCTGCTAAAGTGTGTAAAGTTTTTTTATTAACACCCTGTATATATATATATATATATATATATATATATATATATATATATATATATATATATATATACAGTGTGTTTCAAATATATTGTAATTTAAGAGCATACAGTACTGACCAAAATGAGTAAAAAAGCTTAATCAACATAAGCCCTATTATCAATAGTTTCCGACATATAAGGCAGTGAAAAATGAGTTTTTACGGGGTTTAACTCTGATATCACGAAAACTATGAGTTACGACTTCGATTAAATGAGATTTTTTGTTTGCCTTTCAGAGGTCATCTTAGACGTGGTTTTGTTTTTTTAAAAAATCATTTTTTTACTATGTTAAATGTTGAGGCGACCTTGGTCAATATTTAATTTTAAAATAACTTCGTATAACTACTAGAAATTGAAAAAAAGGTTTCATGTAAAATTTTATTGTTTTTTTATAGTATATTTACTGACATAAACAAAATTTTGTTCAAACACTACAGGGTGTTTCCTTTAAAACAACCAGAGCTTTTTTGGGCGAACTAATGACTTTAGAGAAAAATGTTATATACAAAAAATTACCAGGAAAAAGGGCTTAATTTATGAGGAATAATAAATAAAAAATTCAACCAGTGGTTCTCAAACGGTAGAATAAAATTATATTTTTTTTAAATGGCAACCTATATAATTTTTTTGTCCATTAGATAGAGAGTTTTTTTCTGATTTCAACGATATAAATATGATATGGGGTTGTAT
This sequence comes from Harpalus rufipes, assembly GCA_951394225.1. Lineage (NCBI taxonomy): Eukaryota > Metazoa > Arthropoda > Insecta > Coleoptera > Carabidae > Harpalus > Harpalus rufipes. The sequence goes on along the minus strand of OX596282.1, from coordinate 29,717,526 downwards.
AATAATTATTTCGAGAAAAATGATATTAAAAATCAGAAATAATTTTACAATATTGAAGTAGAAGAATTATTTCTGGTTGTTTTAAAGGAAACACCCTATATGTTTGTCAGATTTCTTCGATTTTTCGTTTTTTTTTTCGGAAACAGCTGAAGATCGGATCTATGTTGATTAAGCTTTTTTTACTATATGCGCTTAAAAAAAATTACAATATTTTTGAAACACCCTGTATATATATATATATATATATATATATATATATATATATATATATACAGTGTGCGATTAAAGTGTGGAATAACAAAAAAAAAGCCGAACTCAGCCGGTTTTTATAAAAACGCTGAAACAAGTCGATTTTAATATGTACAATTCATCTTCCGACTTTCATTTGTTTTTCAGTTATGACGTCATCACAAAAAAATTTAAATGACAACATAGATTTTTAGTAGTGAAATCCGATAGTGTTTTTTCTTCTCTTTATGATCATGTAAATAAATCATAACGTTGCATAACAAAAATTCTGAGAAAAATCGAGTTGAACATTTAATTAGCATAGGGCGTCAACGAAGAGTTTCCATCTATTACGGTCAGTGGCTATATGCTTGATTTCTCTCCATGACTTCCTCATCGTTTCGGCTTCTTTGAGCGTGGATCTTTTCCAGGAAATACGTGGTCGGCCGACATTGCGTTTACCTTGCGGGTTCCACTCTAGCGCTTTTTTTGTTATGTTTTCGTTTCCTCTTCTTAGAGTGTGCCCGATCCAACCCCATTTTCTTCTCTTGATTTCTACGGATGTTTTTTCTTGTTTTGTTTGTTGCAACAGTTCTTCATTGCTCACTCTTTCCGGCCAGTGAATGTTGCAGATACATCTGAGGCATCTGTTTACAAATGTCTGGACTTTCTTTGTGATTTCTTTGGTTACTTTCCACGTTTCGCATCCGTAAAATAATATGGATTTTACATTTGTCTGGAATATTCGGATTTTTAGTGTTCTGCTGATGTATCTTGAAGACCAGATATTATTTAGGATGACAAAAGCTTGCCGTGCTTTATTTATTTTTAGGTTGATGTCTGCTTCTGCTCCCCCATTTTGGGTTAGGATACATCCAAGGTAGCAAAACTGATTTACTTGTTCTATTTCCTGGCCTTGAATTACAAATTTCCGAGAGTTATTAGAGCCTACGCGCATTTCTTTTGTCTTTTGTACATTAATTTTAAGTCCCACGAGAGCAGCCTCATGGTTCAGGCGTGTAAGTTGGTTTCTCATATCATCGTAAGTATGAGCTAGTAAACATATATTATCTGCATAGTCCAAATCACAGAGTCTTCTTTGGTTGCACATATCCCATATTATTCCACTCTCCTCCGAATTTGCATTCTTCATGACAGCGTCAAGAACAATGTTAAACAACAGGGGGATAAAATGCATCCCTGCTTCACGCCTGCGTGTATAGGGATTCCGCTGCTTGTGTAACCTTTGTGAAGAATTTTGGACGATGCATTATTGTAGGATAACTTAATCATGTTGATGATTTTAATAGGAATTCCCAATTCTTGTAAAATACTCCATAATGAGGTAGACTGTCAAAAGCTCGCTCAAAGTCAATGAAACACATGTAAAGAGGCGTGTTCCATTCTCCAGACTGTTCAATAATAATTCTGAGAGTGTTGATCTGGTCAATGCATGATCTTCCAGGACGAAATCCTGCTTGTTCTTGGCGTAGTTGTGGATCGACAGCATCAGTGAGTCTATCATATATAGTTTGTGCCAGAATTTTGGAGGCGCAGTTTAGTAGTGTTATGCCCCTCCAGTTTCGGCAGTCTTTTAGATTTCCTTTCTTAGGGAGTTTAATGATAATACCTATTTTCCACTTATTAGGTATATTTTCAGTACACACAAATAGTTTAAACAAATTTATTATATATTTTTGTTCACCTCGCTACGTACCCACAGCACTGTCATTCTCTCAAACTCGAACGATTTATCAAGTTCAAGTAATTAGAATTTTATGTTTGTATTTATATTTTTGTGTATTGTTATATTCTGTCGATAAATTATTTTTTTACTCCGATGTGCAATGTTGGTACTTTACACACTGCAAACAGTGTGCAAAGTAAATGATTTTCGTATTTTTTTTACTTTAAACATTACAGAGCTACCACCATCAATATACTAGTGGTGGGAACCGGTTCCGGTTCGGTTCGATTCCGGTTCCAAAATTACCCGGGTACCCGGTTATTTGAATGTGTAATTACCAGGTTCTCGGTTCCGAGTCCAAAACTACCCGGTTCTCGGTTCTGGAACCGAAACTACCCGGTTCTGGAACCGAAACTACCCGGTTCTGGAACCGAAACTACCCGGTTCTCGGTCCTGGAACCGAAACTCATCGGTTCTCAGTTCTGGAACCGAATCTCATCGGTCCTGGAATCGAAACTCATCGTATTGTAGTTCTCGGTTTTGGAGTCGAAACTCATCGGTTCTCGGTTCTGGGAATCGAATCTCATCGGTTCTGGAATCGAATTTCATCGGTTCTCGGGCTTGGAATCGAAACTCATCGGTTCTCGGTTCTGGGACCGAAACATATCGAATCTTGATTGTGAAATCAAAACTAATCTGTTTTTGGTTCTGGGACCGAAACAGGGTGAATCTTGATTATGAAACTGATAATATATGAATATCGATCTTGGAAACTTTTCAGATCTTTAAACATTATTACAATCCCGATTTAGATTTAGGTATGTATTATGAATCAATATTCTATTATTATAAATAGCAAGTTCATTATTTTGAAAGATAATTTTTACAATTAATGAAGTAGAAAAAAATCAGGCTTAAAAAATTAGGAAAATTGGTATCAGAAATTCTGATAAACTGATATAATGCAATTCTCTTAGAAACGACCAAAAAGCAGGTACACTTTCCCCGACTGGTGCCTTTATTTCAATTTGTATAGGATTTGCACTTTGAAGCGCTCCTTTCGATTTATTTAATCTTCAGTTCTTATCTTAAGTTCAGTTCAATTGTGTATTATAAATTCCTAGAATTTGGGAAATCTCACTATTCGAGAAAATTTCATCCCCCTTTTACCTTCATTCATAGTTATCGGTAGAAAAATGAGCAAACGTATTTATTTATGGCAACATTTAAAAAATGTTGATAAAAATATTAGTATTTGTACTTATTGCAAAAGGAAAGTGAAATTCTTGGAAATATCCATTCTTTGTCCTCGATGCCTTCAATTTTATGGCCCCTATTGTCATTATATAGGTACCGTTAACTCAAAACCAAAATATAACTCAAGGTCAAGCTATTCAAATAAACCATGTTGAATGAAAATTGTAAATATAATATGAAACTGAAAGTATAATCTACAATTATTTACTACATTATGCTGTTACATTAAAAAAAAAAATCGCATCCTCTTGCGTTTGGTATAATACTATTTACAAATCAATATTTTCAATTAAGTACATAAAAACAAAAATTAATATCATACGATAATTCACAAATAAAACAGAAAATTTGTTTATTTTTTAAGAATAGCGAAGCTAATTCAAAATTATAATTGAATATTCTAATTATCGATTCCATAACTCGGATCCGATTTGGTTCTACTACTCGTAACCGAAACCGAAAATCGGTTCCACTACTCGGAACCGAAGATCGGTTCCACTACTCGGAACCGGAACCGAAGATCGGTTCCATTACTCGGAACCGGAACCGAAAATCGGTTCCACTACTCGGAACCGAAAATCGATTCCACTACCCGGTTCCAATTTTTTTCGGTTCTTGACAGCACTACAATATACGTGCGGCAATTAAATTGTATTACTTAAATTTAGTTTTTTATGTACATTCATGTTGGCAATCATGACTGAATACTGCCGTATTTAGATTTGTTATCTATCAAATGGGAACTCGGTATTTGGTGTGTTCAAATTGTTGTTTGCTCGTCTGTCAAAGTTCTAATTTGTTTCAGGCATGTTATTTAAGGTCATATAAAAATATCTTGTATGCAATTCAAGTATAAACAAACTTTTTGATATTATTTTTGTTAAAACTAGCGGATAGTTTTTACTTCCTTGTACGTAACGTAAGTAAAGGAATTACTGTAATCGCGCAAAATTTCGGTTTTCATATTTCCGCGGAAATATCCATTTTGATCATTCATCCCTGAATCCATTTTGACTAATTTCGTCGTGACGTCTGTATACGTACGTATGTATCTCGCATAACTCAAAAACGGTAAGCCGTAGAAAGTTGAAATTTTGTATTTAGGATTGCTATAATATCTAGTTGTGCATCTCCCTTTCTGGTTATTACACAATTTTCAGAAGTGGCACTTTACATGATTTTAATGAAAAACTGTTTTAAAATATAATCCAAAACTTTTCAAATTTAATATACAAGACTTTTATGTCAATCGAAATAACATACTAGATTTTGGTTAAAATAGGCTAACCGGAAGTGGTACATTACTTGAAGTTGTTAACAGTTTTTCTTGAATAAAATGATTTTATTTTTATTTTAAAAATAAATGCTCCAAATAAAAGTTTTAGAGAATTAATTTCTGCGTCTAGCACATCAAGTATTATTAAATTAGCCCTTTGTATAAGCGAGATATGTAAATTTAAAAATTATATACTTTTTTTGTTTTTGTAATAAAGCTTGCTATGGATTAGGACAAAAAAATAAATGTTCATGTCAAATTTTGTTAAATACGTGCAATTTTATAATTCGTACAATAACAAATATATTTTTATTGTGAAATTAGTCATATTCATTGTTGTAATCAAATATTTCTTTGGTGTAATCAAAACTCTCTTTAAAAAGAACTTGGTTAGATTAATGTTAATTTAAGAATGATAGTAGTAAATGAATTATTTTTTGTTCTATATCAAAATATTTCTCGGGCTTGGCTTAAGCCTGTCAATATTTTGTAATTTAATTATTAAAAAATATGTATAGGTTAATAGGCGCACAAAGAAGTCGTGTGGTGTCCACATCACTCATGACATTAGTCAATATCATTAATTCAATTAAAAATATTGGCATGCATTTTTTATGGTCGCTATATATCTTACCGTTTTGAAGTTAAAATTAATATTTTGTAATTTAGTTATTAAAAAAATATGTATAGTTTAATAATCGTACAAGGAAGTCGTGTGGTGTCCACATCAGATTTTTTTTCTTAATTCTTCCATTTTTTAAAAATTCGTATAGAAATATGGTTTCTAAAAATTTCAAAATTAGTTCAAGTTATAAATAAAAGTGTCTATTGAAGTGATTTATATAATCGTGCAGCTTTGTGTTTATCTTAAAATTGATATAAATCAATCTTTTTTGTGATACATAAGCCGTTATGAATTGCAAAATTGCTAATTAATATTTGTTTTGTTTTATCGTGTCTGATCTACAATACCTCATACGTCACCATGCCAACTGCAGCAGATGTAGCAGTAGCAGAAATAATATCCAGACTTGCGCTGTTTCAAGTGTGCATCCCTTTATCCTACAGCATGCTCTAATATCAATTTACATGCCGAATATAGTGAATCATTTGATGCTAATGTTATTACATGGTTATGCCCCAAGTGTCGGCCGAAGGGCGTTTCTAAGGCATCTACCGCTCTGGAGTTCGGCGAAGTTTCCCCATCCAAAGCTACTGCCATAAGCAGTGAATTAAAAAAATTAAATCAGAATTGGATTCTAAATTAGATTCTCTAATAGAATCAGTTCATTCTTACAGCAATAAAATCACAGAGTTTGAAAAATACTTAGCTACAATTAAACAAAAGTTGAAAGAGTTAGAAAAACACAAAACCGAAAATCTGGATCTAAAGTCGCAAGTAATTCATTTAAATAATATAGTTAATGATTTGGAGCAGTATACTGATACTCACGTGTTAACAGTATAGTTATACAGAATATCCTAGAGAAGCCCAATGAGAATGTACATGTTGTTTCTAATATGGGTAAAATTTGATAAAACTAATACGAGACGGCCTAAAAACATTGTTGGTAAATTTATCTCACGTAATGTGAAACTAAAATTTATGACTGCTTCCAAAATGCAGAGATTAACTACAAACGACCTAGGGTATGAGGACACTTCATAAAATATTTATGTTAGATCATTTAACAAATAATAATATGCATTTATTTAAATTAGCTCGTGAAAAACTTAAAAATTACAAATATGTATAGATCAAAAATGCAAAGATACAAGAAAAACGGATGATAGATAGAAGACTGAATCAATTAAGCACATTTTATTAAGATTATATTATTCATAATATTTACTAGTCCTTGTGATGTAGACCTTGATTCGCGAAATCCAAATAGATTAGTGTGGAGTATATATATGTTTTCGAGGAAAGTGTATATTCTTGTGTATATTACTTTGAAAATTTTTGCAAAACACACTTGTACTGCGATTGGTCAGTAGTTATTTAAATGTTAAGGTAAACGTTTTTTATATACTGGAACAAAACGAGATGTTTTTAGTTGATCAGGGAAAACACATTCTTGTAGACAGGAATTTATTATTTCTGTAAGCGGTTCCACAATTTGGTTTGCCACATAATATAATAGCATATTGCATGGAATTTCATCAATAACATGCGATGTTTTCTTTTCAGTTTTACAGATTATTAGATATATTTCATTCTTAGTAGGGGGAATCACAAATAAGTGAGGAATATGTTATTCACTTGAATTGCAATATTTTGGGTTTAAGAACTAAAACTTTTGAAATTAAATCTAGCTCTTCAACTAGTGAATTTGACATTTTATGTCTGACCAAGACAAATCTAAACACTACATTGTTTAACAGTGAAGTACTAGGCGATAATTATTACGTGTTTCGACGTGATAGATAATCTACCTGTTCACATAATGACGATGATGGTGGTGTACTTATAGGAGTGAAAAGTGATATCAAATGTATGGTCAATGTAGTATACTTTGAGTAACACAAAATTGTAAATAAATAAAAACCTAGCAGTTTTTCGAATAATAAAAGCACGTATGTACAAAAGCCAAGTGTCATAATTATTCAAACTAAAATATATTACATTTTTATGGCGACGAGTAGTAAATTGGTAGAATAATAGTTCTGTTAATAATTTACAGAATATAAAAATCAATTAATAGAATGGTTACATCAGTTAATATAACACAAGTAAATATATACAAACTGGGAGATGACTGGGAAATATTTAGTGAAAGGTTGGAACAATTCTTGAAGGCAAATAAAGTTGAAGATGAACGTAAAGTATCTGTACTGTTAACATCAGTCGATGAAGATGTATATAAAATCCTGAAAAACATATGTCACCCAGACAAACCAAGTCTAAAAAGCTATAACGAGCTTATAACACTGCTAACAAATCAATTTAAAATAAAAGTATCAACGTATCGTAGAAGAATAGAATTTGATATATTACGACAAAGGGAAGAGAGCGTTAATGAATGGTACGTCAAAGTTAAGAAAATTGCGGCAGAATGTGAGTTTGGAAGTATCTTAGAAAAGCGAGTATTGGACAATTTCGTCACCGGTATGAAGCAAGGACCAATTTTGGACCGACTTTGTGAAGAGGCCGTTTCCAAAAACTTAAAAGACATGTTGGCGATCGCTCAAGCAAAAGAAGCGACGTTGAGAGAATCCAGAACTTCCCAAGAAATTCATCAAATCCAGAAGTACAAGCTCAGAAGTAAACAACCTGTTGATCCTAGACAAGATAGGTTGAAGCAACAAAATATTCAAGAACCTAAGAAAGGTAACGGTAAATTTGATAAAAATGTATGTTTCTAATGCAATGAAAGTAATCATGATTTTAAAACATGTAAATTTAGAAAATATATCTGTAAAAATTGTAATAAGAAAGGTCATATTGCTAAAGCCTGTAAGTCAAAAGTATAGAAAAATAATTGCTTGGCAGAGGAATCTGACAAAATAGAAATTGATAATACAGACTTTTTCAATGTTGTCATATTTAATATTAATAATAATGTCAATTATGTATCACCTGTTTCTATAAAAACTTTTATCAATAATGTACCCTTGTTGTTGGAGGTAGATACTGGAGCAGGTTTATCATGTTTACCGTACAACGTTTTCAAGAAAAAAATTATGTGCAGAAAATGTGTGGTAACTGTATACTCCATTTTTGTATACTACATGTATGCTGTGTTTATATTCCTCCAAAATGTGATGAATCTCGCAACAATTTTGTGAACAATTTAATATCTGTTGTCGACTATCAGCCAAGGGATATTTTTAATATGTGGCGATTTTAATTTACTACTATTACAGTGGCGTTCATTTAATAATTGTTATATTTAATATTTCTAATAATACAAATAACGCTCTATCCACTGAATTTGTTGATTTTATTGTATTGTATTGTAATCTTAAATAGTTTAATGGTATTCCTAATCAAAATAATCGTATCTCGATTTTATATTTTCTAATAATAATGATGTAACTGTTAAACCGTATTATAGTCCTCTTAGTAAAGTTGATGAACATCATCCACCATTACTTATTCACTGTAAATTTAAAGTCCATTCCGTCCTCACATTCAACTTGAGAGAAATATTATTGTTTAAAAAAATATATTACATTTCCTTAAATAATTACTTAATTAAAATTAACTAAACCTCAGAATTTGATAATTGGAGTAGATACTTATGGCATTTTAAAAACTGTAAATAATAATTTTGTGCCTAAAAAATATATCACAAAAAAGTTCTATCCTTGATGGTATTTAATAGAACTAATACGACTTATCAAGGCTAAATATAAAGTTCACAGCAAATTGAAACGTTTTGGAAATGAAACATATATGGAATATTCTTCCTTACATAAAAAGGTAAAAACTTTAACGAAACTATGTGATATGAAATACATAAACAATGTTGAAAATCAGTGCCGGTTATACAAATTTGGAGGCCTAAGGCGAAAGGGAATTAGAGGTCAGTGGCGGAGAGAGGGGTATATAAAGATATCCAGAAGAAAAAAAGCGCCGCGGGCGAAATTTTATTTCATTCAAGGTCAAATGCCTTATAAATGAAAGTTACATTTTTTCAATGGATGTGAAGCTGCATGTTTTTCCCCTTTCATGTAGGTACAAAAATAAATTTCCAGATCACAGAACGCAGCGCAGCGTTGAATGTATTCATGTACGCCGTAGGTACGCTCACGCTCTAAGGGCCGTGTGGTTACCTATCTTTTATCCTTTACTTTACACACTCATTGCATATTGCATTTGAACATCTGAAGCAACCCTCAAACAGTTCTTTGTCTAGTGCACGTATTTCTTACCGGCATGAAAGCTATATCAAAACCATTAGACATTATACGATTCATTTCGGAAGGCAAGCGTCACAGGGTATAAATTAGGTGAACTGCATTACAAATTAGTTATGGTGGTGGCGTAAATTGTTCTTTTGATATTTATAAAAACAAGCATTAACGGAATTAGTTGAAATTTAATTTACATACTACTTTACATTATTTACTGTTCATTAATTAAAATTATTAATTTGTTAAAATGATATTCATTTCTTTTCTGGTGAGGCACTGTCTTGTCTCACATGCATACCTTTACAAGCCACAACTGAGAAGCCAATATAATAAATAGTACATAAATGTAAATATAATATATATTTATATTTAAAAAATCATAAAATACAAATAGTCAAGTAACGAAAATTTAAAAAAAAGTTGGACGTACACAGGATTAAAAAAATAATTATTATTCAGTCAGTACCTACATGAAGCTAAAATCACAGTCTCGTATTATAATAACAAAATTAAAAAATAATTATAAAATGCGAAATTTACATTAATGCAATTTCTTTTTTCTTGATTTTTCTTCAGCGAACTTTGAAATCACATCATTACAATCAATGGATTTCAAAATCTCTGCCTCTATAGCTCTATATTTAATATGGCTAGTGATTGCAATCGCTCTTGGGACATGGTCGAATGTAGATAATTTTTTACTCTTAAGCATGAAAAAGATTGTTCAGCAGACGAATTTGATAAAGGATGCAATAAATATATTTGTAGAAGAGTCATTATATTTGGAAATGTTGCTTGTAATCTATTTATATATATATTTCTTGAACCGTATTTTTCTCTTCGCATGAATCGTAACAAAATTGTAAAAAATACATCATTTCATTTTCAATAATATCTACATCTGTACAAATATCATTTTGGTATTTTTAAGTTAAATTCTTTATTGATTCTAATCGGTCACTTTTACTGTCGGAAAAGAAACATTTAAAATTATTATACACATCCGAATAACTAGATACTCTTCTTTCTAATTCGTTAATTAAATTATCACAAATTACTTTAAATGTATTAACTCTAAATGCATCATTTCCGGGTAATGTAACTTCATTTTCTCTATTTTCGTCGGCAAATGTTTTTCTTTGTTTTTCTCTGCGTGCAATATCTGTATAAATTTTAGTTTCAGAAATTTTTAATGCAGCATTTTCCATTGTTTCAAATTCGGGCCTAACTTGTTTGACATATAAAATTAATGATTTTAAAATATTTACACCAATACCTATATCCAAATTGGGATCTTGCAATGATTTGCTCGTAACATTTATTCTACCTAAAAGTTTATCCCATAAAATAGTCAAAACACATATGTATCCAGTGCATTCATTTTTTTTCAAAATTGTTCTCGCTTCCTTTTTAGTAACACATTTCTTATTGCTATCATATAATATTGACGTTAATGCATTCTTAATTTCAATGAATTTTTTTTCTCAGTGCACTTAACGCATCTGCTCTAGCTGCCCATCTTGTATCGCATAATTTTTTTATTGTTTTGCCTTCAATATGTTGCAACAGAAGATTCCATATATAGGTAGATGCAGAAAAAAATGTATAAATATTTTCTACTAAGCAAAAAAAAACTGTATGGCTTAAGAACATGATTCTGCTGAAAAATTAGCTACTAAATTTAAGGAGTGATTAGTACACGGAATATACGTTGCTGTTGAAGATTTTTCTAAAAATTCTTCCTTGTACTCCTATGTATTTCCGGGCCATATTGGAAGCATTATCATAGCTCTTTGTCTTCGGCAATATGTAATTTTAATATTTAATTCATTTAATTTTTTTAAAACAAATAATTCTAAATTCTCTGCTTTATGGCTCTTAATGTTTATAAAGTCAATTAATCTTTCAACAATCGAACCATCCGGAAGCACGTATCGATGATAAACGCAAATTGATCACTATGCACAATATCAGGAGTTGAATCCAATATTAAAGAAAAATATAATGCGTTTTTAATTCCGTTTATAATATTATCAATATTGGCAAGTTTTTGAATAAATTCGTCACATATGCTATGCGGTAATTAACTAGTATATGCTCTACCTATGTTTCCGTATCTTATATGTTCCATTAAAAAATTGACATATTCAGCCAAATAAGACAAACAACTCAAATAATAATGTAAAATGATCTTTCGAATATTCATGCATTTTTAATCGTATATTAATGTTTTTCCAATCACTGGAACCATTGCGTAGAGAATTTACTTGCAATGAAACTAACTTACATGGATAACAATACACACAGTTACTTTTTGCACTGTAAATTAGCCATTCTCTTTTTTGCTTTTGTCCATTTGGTTTTACGAGATAAAAATGATTTTCATTTAAATACCTTTAATATTGTGTTTCCCCTTCTCCATATATTTTTTTAACATTATTTTCTATGATTACATCACTTTTTGGTTTGTTTAATAAAATTTAGTTTATAAAAAAATCCGTAATTATTTGTGGCCAATCAGATATATTTAATTCATTGCCAATACGAGTATAATTTGTTTCATTTTCAGTAAAATTCTTTTGCATGTCACATAATTTTTTCTTCAATATTTACTGTTATAAGAAGTTTTTTCCAGCATTACTTTCTTCATTTATATCCGATTTTTTCAACACTGTAGTGTGACTACTGCTTGCTTCATCCAAATTTTCTGTTACTTTTTCTTTAGAAGCTTCAACAAAATAATTTTAAATTTTTCCATAAGGATCCCAAACTTGTTTTAATTTCTGTTTTTGTAATTTTTAAGCTCCGCCTTCAAATTTTCTTTTCGCAGACATTTTGGCTACAAATAAAATTATACTACTAATAACTATATTTCTAGTTAAAGTGCTTAAACTTTGACATAGGTACTTAACAACAATAAACTTTTAGTTTACGTTCTGTTGGGTTTTACATTAAAATAATAAAATAAACAAAACATAAATTAAAAAGTTGTTTTATTGTTATAAACGTATTATGAGTTCTGAAATATTTTTTAATAATTTATCACATACCTTTTAATAATTTTTATAAATCTAGAATTATTGTATTTAATTCAAAAGAAGATTAAACACTAAACAGCCGTATTCATAGTGAAGGAGAAAAACTAGCTTTAAACTAGGTCTACGTAGTCCTGGTTTAAAACAGGTCTAAAATTGGTTATTAAACCTGATCTAAGAACATCGAACTTAAACCAGTCTATCTAGTCGGCCATGACCATTCAATGTAGTAAATACAATTTTAAATTTTGTGATGACGGCTGATGTTTACTGCGCTGATTTCTTACAACTTACAACTCATTGAGATTTTCATTAGCTTTTAACTACAAATTTAATACAATTAATTTTTATCCATAATTTGTATGTTGATTGCGGTAACACATAGTCGTGGTTTTAGTACATCTGGATTTGCAAGGAAGATGGATTTGTTGTAAATATAGACGAACATAATTTGCTGTTCCCAAGAATAACGCCCCTACTACTTCCAAAAATAAAATATTAGTATCAAAACCAGTAGATTCAAATTAAATATTCAATAATCTTCAATATCCAAGCAAAAATCCCTTCCCTAAAGTTTACTTGGACGAGATAATTTGAAATTAATGTATAAAAGAAAGAACATCACTACTAAGCGAACTATGAGAATATACTTGGAAAAATGTTTAGAGCTATATGAGAAGAAAATAGAACAACAAATTAAATATGAAAGAGAATTGCATAAAAAGAGATGGGAAGAAAAAATATTTAAACTTATGTAAATGTGAAATGATGAAAATGAAAAAAAAATTAAATAAAAAACTTGAATGTTATGATAAAATATAACTGGATTGCAGTCAAATTTTATTTATTTATCTCAATCGACTGGTTTCGTACGCCACATGCGACTTCTTCAAATGAGAATTTTTAAAAATTGTTGAAAAATTGAATACATTTAATAATAATACTTACCAATAACAACATACACGGATTTCAATCAAATTATATTTGTTAATTAACTTTTTTTATATATTACAGTTTTATTTTACTAACCTATAATTTTTCAATTCCGATATTATCAAATTTGTCCTATTATTATGATCTAAATAAATCTGGTTCCTTTTCTGATATCCTACTACGTTTTAACGAGGTTTTTAATATCTTCTACATCATTACCATGATCAAAAATTTCTTGAATATCATTATCCATCATGAACTTCCTAAAAGGATATAATATGAACTACAAATTCATGGCAACATTAATATGAAATTATTTATGAGATACTAACCAAAAAAGGTATATTAAATAACATTAATTTACATTAAACAAAATTCTATTTTCATACTATTGTCAACTGACTTAATCCCACAATAAACTAGGGTGCGAGGAGGTCTAAATTTTAGTCTAGGTTTAAACCCGTACTAGCGCTAAACTGCCTCTATGAATAACTGTTTGTGCCGGTCCAAGTTAGGCTAAGCACATACTGAAGCAGACAGCAAAGCAGCGATGAAAGCAGAGAGCAAAGCGGGGAAAGAATATAGCGCTTATAAAAGAAGTGGGTACACATAGTGGCACAATATGGATCTAATGTTAGCAGAAAATTCATCACTAAAAATTTGGTACTCACTAAAAAATAAAAACATTAAGACCAGGACATGTAATGTTCATAAAATAAATAAAAGTAGAAATATACATGGAGAATATCACCATTTATATTTGCAATTACGCGAACATCCGGAAAAAAATTATTCTTATTTTCGAATGAGTATAGCAACATTCGATTATATTTTAGAAAAAATTGAAGATAAGTTGGTAAAAAATTGGACAAATTTCAACTGTAACCCTATTAATCCCACAGAACGACTTGCGGTGACTTTAAGGTAAGTAAAACATGATTTTAATTTCAAATATTTATTTAGAACGATAAGCAAAACAAAACTATATTAACGAAACAAAAATATTATTCTTATATAACATGCTAATTATATTAAAATCCATCGTAATGACTTTCATCTGAGAAGTTACTTAAATAAGATGCAACTGACGTAGGATTGGAATAGTCTTGTGTTGCAGTCTGTAAATTTGTGATTTGTGGATTTTGATATCCCTGAGATAAGTTTTCAACTTGAGGTGTCCTTGAGGTATCCATTTGTTTATTTGTCTGTCCATAAGCTAAGTTAAAAACTAGTTCTTGTATTTTCATTCTTAATAACAATTTGTTCTGTGGCGTGAGTGTGCGTACATGTGGTAAGAGACTATGGAAAAACTTTCATCTTTATCAGGGGATTTTGTGTGTTGGTTTTCCAAAATTCTTAATTTATTCTCTTCTATTCTAATAAGAGCGGTACTAACATCTTCTGAGTCATTTTGTTTGTTCCGTTTTAATCTCTTGCCAACAGGTGTTGAGACATTAAGTTCATTTTTATTAGACTCAGATGCATTGTTTACCGATGATAATTGATCAACATTCTCGGATTCTTCATTTAGGGTACTTGATTCAGTTAACTGAGAGTTAGATTCTTCTACTATGGTGTTGTTCGACATGAGGCAAATTTCCGGTACTTGCTCGGTCGTCAATGTTACTGAGAACAAGAGTATAAGGCTCGTGCAGCTACGTCATCAACATGGCGACCAACAGCTGTTTGAAAGGTAAACATCTATATATCAGTATATGATTGAATGTTGGATGAGGCAGGTTATCGAGTATTTTTATATTTTATGCAATTTGAAGAGGAAGTTTGGTTATTTTTGTGATGTCTTCACTTAGTGATTATTTATATAGCTTAGATGAGAATGTCCAGGCTTTGTCATCGATAAGAAAAGTTTTACGACATTAATTTTTTTCCTCAAATAACATATAGACATTTATAATTATTTGATTTAAAAAAAAGTGCCTACACTCAAACAGAATTTCGAGCATATAAAAGCTTAGATGCTTACACGTACTTCAAATGTGGATGGGTTAAAGAAATTCAAACAAAAACATTTGGAACTAACGTTCTTGTTATAGGAAAGGTAAACAAAATATGATTTATTTTTTTAAATAATTATATCTAAAAAATATTCCATTTTAGGTGTTACATTCTCAGAGATTTAATGAAAGCCCACTACAAGCGTGGTTTGTAGCCAAACAAGAAGGAGAAATCTTATATACCCATTGCAAATGTGTAGCTGGATTAGAAGAAACTTGTAGTCATGTTGCAACTTTTATGTTCTACATAGATGATATTGTACGAAATGTAGAACTTGTCACTGTAACCGGAGAAAAATCATACTGGCTACCACCATCTTCATAAAAAAAATTAAAACTATGGTTGAAGAGAAATGGATTTTTCTACCAATAAACCCAAACATGAAGTTTTACACGAAATACAGACAATTGCATTACCTGAGGAAAGTAGAACATATTCGGAACTGAAAAATGAAGAAATGATGCAGTTTCTATAGACGCTATACGATAATAAAGTTGAGTAAATACATCAATTTTATCTGTAACAGCACCATTTTGTATAGAAAATGCAGAAAATATTCCCCGAAATATTCAGAATAAACATCTGGAATTAGATTTTTTGAACATTATTTAACTGGAACAAGAGAGGATCTTCAAAACGCGTCTAAAATACAAATATGTTTAACAAAAAAAAATTATAATTGAATTCTAATGAATTTTACTACATTAAATCTCTTTAGGAAGATTGTGAACTTGTGGAGCAAAATGCAAGAGGACAGGCTAGTTAAATTCTGGTTTAAATGTAGAAAAGGGAGAATAACTTCTTCATTTATTCATCTTAAAACAAAATATTTATACAATAGCAGTTGGGGAGTAGGTACTAAATATTTACATGTAAAAACCGTATTTAACACAATCCTATTTGATGACATTAAATTATCTATATTATGTATTTTTAACCTTCCTTAGTAGATATTTACCTGAAATATGGACAATAAAAGAAAATATCACATGAAATATTACAAACTGCAATTTGCGCCCGCCTACCAAGTGCCCATCAAACAACTGGCAGCAGCCATGTTGTGACGTAAGCTGCAGGAACCTTATAAGATTTATCTTGGAAGTTAATGGGCAAGCGTAAATACGGTTGAAAGGGTCTAGTTGTACGTTTTAGGTACTAAATTTAATCCAAACGCAATAATTGAAAAAAATCAACTTACGAACTTTTATCTCGATAGTACCGAATTAATAACTATAATATTTACTGGTACAAAGATTCAGAATTCCAGAATAGTTAAATTTAACTTAGATAGCTGATATAAAACTGAATCTAATGTAAAATAGCAACAATAATAAATATAACAACAAACCGAAAAAAAAATGAAACAAAATAAGTAACAAAAACAAGATACGAAAATACCACAATAAACAAATTTAACAACAATGGATCGAATTCCACACTCCTTTAACCATCAACTTTATACAGAGTAAAGACTAATACTTGTGAAATATTTTGCCGGCAATTCGATCTGTCTGTATCTATTAATAATATTACCCCTTGTACGGGGTATACAGCCACGATAATAATATTTTCAACATAAACATTTAGCTCCGCCCACTATGAAAATCTTGGCATTTTACGTCTGCAAGTAGGCAATATGTGTTCGAAAATCACTAATTTTCTGGAAACAACTACAGCACCAAGAATGAACGTACATGTTTAAAATTTGGTATATTTATAAAAAAATGTGTACGGCTTGTACACATTTTTTTTATAAATATGACTGCCTCACAATTATATCAAAATTTTACTTATTCTTGGAGTAAATTTGTTGCCAAAAATAGATTAATTTTTCAACAAAGAACAAAAATTTCCCATTGACAAAAAAATAATAATTAGGAGTTGCGCACCTTTTCCATCCTTTATGTACATAATAGTGAAAAAATGAATAAAATATGTGCTATCATGTACTCAGGATTTGTTCCAAAAAAATAGTCTATATTTCGTACCGGAGAATGTCCTCTTATGAATGAATAGCAATAGACGGAGACAATGGAATCATATTTGGAATTAGGGTGGGTGGATTTTGGTATATGATAGAAAAATAAATATGAAAAATACAAAAAAATACTTCCGTCAATCCTGTGTATTATGTATAAATTCCATACATAAATTTTCTTGCAAAAGATTCTAAATTTCCAGTAAACTTACTAAGCTATTCATTCTTCTTCCAATATATTATTCATTTCAAACCAATGTAATCGTCTCTCGTATCTTTCTAGAAACTTGTAACACTAGAGTTATTTCCTTACCGTATCTTTCCGTGTCTACTTCAACATCCTCATCTCTGCCACATTCATTTTCCTTTTTATTTTATATGAATATATTAGCACTTTCTATAGTTAGCATAACTGGCTGGTTTATGAAATTTAAAATCTTTATAATTCTTTAACTCTATATCTATTGATATGGAGTATAAACTTCCAGTTGACCAATTAAAACCAAAATCGAATCACCTGTTTTTCTGGATGTAAACTTGAGGAATACGAAAAAATTATAATTTTTGGAATTGTATTGAAGTTATGCCATCCGAAATTTTCGTCACACACACACACACACACATACACACACACACACACACACACACAGATATATATATATATATATATATATATATATATATATATATATATATATATATGTATATATATATATATATATATATATATATATATATATATATATATATATATATACATACACACAGACATCATCGTAAAAATGGTAAAATTGTATTATATGGACCAAAAAACGTGCTTATTCACTAAAAACTTATCATTTCATCATTACCGATATCTGTGTGCAAAGCAGATTGGCACACCCAGTAATGGGTAATATGCTGTGATATATTTATTTATTTTATTTATTTATAACTCATTATTGAATTTTTTGACCAGACAATACCTTCCTTACCTAAAGGTGAGGGAAGGTATATATATATATATATATATATATATATATATATATATATATATATTATATATATATATATATATATATATATATATATATATATATATATATATATGGTTATCTATGAATGTTACGATTATTGTTATTGTTTTTGTGCCTTGGCGATTTCTTCGAAATTAATGAATTCATTTGTTTGTAAGGAATTAACGTAAATTCTAGAAATGGCATCTGCGACTACATTATCTTTGCCTGTCACATGTCTATATATATATATTGATTTTGTCCTTTTATTTTTCTCCTGGAAGCAAATAATCGTACTTTAGTTCTTTTGCCACGGCGACAATCTCGAACATCCGGGTTTATTATTGCAACAATACAAAATGTAACTGTAGGGTTATATGTAGAAATATACATCCAATACTACTACGAATACAAAATATACCCGCACTGGCATCGTCCATACATACATAAAATCACGCGTGTCCCATTTAGTGGGTTCGCACAAACCCGAAAACAATAAGAACAACTTCAACATCATACAACAAATCCTTACTCTTAAACATATCGTCCAGGGTTGAAATAACATACCCTCTTCTATTTCTCTCTACCTGTACTACACCACGCCTGGACTATGGTAACTCATTTCAGCTTCCGTAAAATTGGTTTAGAAATTTGTAAATTACATACGTAATTATAAAGATAGAACAAAATTTCAAAAATGAGCGTAAAAAGGAAAGTGATACTATGCTTCTTTGTTCTTATATTTTCTAATAAATATCAATTTCATTGTTGAATAATGTGTAAAATGTGTTTTTTCGTTGTTTTGTAATAATGATTGTAAACATTTCAAAAAAAACTGTAAGTATAGACCGATTCTTTAAGAAATCATGTTGCACAATTTCATTTTTTCAAAATTAATATGTAAGTCATAAAATAGAAACTACAACACATCTTAAAGTGTTCTCTGTAAATTTAAACCAGTTTTTTTTTCGTTGTTATTTTTCACATTTAATTTAATTTAAATTAATTCAATTTCATTTAACTTCAATTAATTTAACAGAAATAAGTACATTAAATTTAACCAGTGATAGAACTCGTCGAGAGCAACAATATTTCTTAATAACTTTTTTTGAAATCTCAATTTCTTTTAACATTTTTATCCCCCCATAAATTAACGAGTGGTTTAGGAATTTTCATAATTTGATCTAGTGACAATAACAACGAAACAATTGTTTTTGACAAATGTGAGTTTTCAACTTTTTCAAGTAAATTTTGACAAATAAATCGATTAATAATTATTAAATAAATAAATAAATATTTCCTCACGGCATATTACCCATTGCTAGATGTGCCAATCTGTTTCGTACACAGATATCGGTAATGATGGAATATTTGTACCGTGTGGGCGCTTACCAGGCGTCACCTCACGGGCACTCATTTCTGGCGTGGAGAGTGCGCCACAGGGGTCAATTTTGTGCCATTAAAATGCGATGTAATTTTTGGTGTCGGTCAGGATCGAACCCGGGTCCCCAGATTCGCGACCAGACACTCAGGCACACGGCCACGAGACCCCATAATAATTATTATAAAAGTTATAATCAGTAAATATGCTTGCCTTTACGGATAGTGAGTATACAGACTTTGTGCTGGCCTCTCGTAAAGCTCAGAGAAACGCTGCCATAGCCCAGTATTTATTTCGACCGTTTTCCGAACTTCGCAGATTTTTACATGTATGTAAATAAAATAAGATCCAGGTTTTTGTACTGGAAGAATAGAACTACAACAAAAAATGTCACATTTGACATTTTGTAGGATATGGAAAGAACAACCGTTACATCATTTCATCAGTATTGTATTGACAATGACGGTGGCTATTTTGAAATATTGTGATTTTATTTAGGCCTGCATCACTTTTAATCATCTTTATGCGTTTTTTTGTTCCGTCAATTGTAAAGCTGTTCTTGGTCGACTATAAATGTCCCTACAATTTTTGGATTGTTCAACTTGTTGTAACATAAAAAATTGACGTATGATTATTTTTGTTTTGTTTTGAAAATGATGTAATTTTTACCTCCTACTACCCTTGGAAAGGGAGGTATAGGGATCATGCTAAAAATCGCATATCGAGATTTTGGTAAATGACCAGATTTCAAGATCCTTACAATCCGATTTTAACATTTTCACAATGATATCTGTGGGTGTGTATGTTTTTATATATGTGTAAGTGTGGATCTTCTGCACACTCTAACTCAAGTACTATCAATCGCAAAATTTTGAAACCTTGTATTTCGACCTTATTCTAATATGGAAAGAAGCCATTAGATTTTGGTATAAATCGCATAACCGGAACTCGCACTTTACTTGCAGCTCAAAATAGTTTTTCTTCCAAAAATACTTTTAAATGTCATTTTACCGCGATTATTGAATTTTCTACAGGCATGCATTAATTATTTTTCTATATATTTTATAGATAAATTAATAAAATAATCAATTTTATCCACTACTGTGAAATAATATATCCATAATTCAACCGTTTTTTTTTATTTTGGGATATTGCGGATTATCAAGTTGTAATCGCTCAAGACGCTTACGATCTCGAATTCATGTTAACAAGATTATATGACGAATACCAAAAATGGAGGCTTTAAGTCAGTCTTGAAAAAACTGAATTCCTAGTCACCAATTGAGACACTAAATTCGATGTGTTATTGAAGAACGATACGACGGTGAAACAAGTGTACAACTATAAGTACTTGGGGGTACAATAATAGATAAAAACGGCATAGGCCATCAAGAAATAAAGAGCACAGTAGTACAGGAAGCAAAAAATTAATAAATTGTAGGAGCCCTAAACGGAGGATGGTGGAATAAAAACATAAGTCGAGAAAATAAGAAACGCATACGACAAACGATGATAGAAACAGTTATGAGTTATGGCAGCGAAGTATGGCCCTTGAAAGAGGATGAGAAACGAAAAATATTAACCATAGAAATAATAATAATAATAATATATTTGGTTGTAAAGCTTATACACTTTTTACCAAAGATTGGCAATATATACATACTTACATAATATTAATACAAACATATAAAAATACATGAATAAGTCAATTTATTGTTGATCAAAAAATATACTTAAATGAAAATTAATTTTCATAGTTAATTGTATTAAGTTTAGTGATACCTAAAACATTTATATAACCTAAATTAGGATGTATTTACTAATAGAAATATAAGCAAAAATTAATTCAGGTGTAATCAATTTTTACTAAAAATAATAATTTTTTATTTAATCTAACGAGACCTAAACATTGTTTATGTAAATGAATTGGATAAGTTGTACACATACATGCAGACAGACAAATATATGCATAATATTGATATACTCAAATATCTAATACAGAAAGTTATATCTACAAGCAATATACATACATGTTAAATTAACCATAGAAATGGATTATCTCCGAAGAAGTGCAGGAGTGTCTGGAGTGGATAGAGTCAGAAATGAGGAAATACGAAATCGCATGTCGGCTCAAGAAACAGCAATAGATGGAATAGAACAAAGAAGTTTAAAATGCTTTGGGCATCTTTTAACGATGGAAGAGACGAGATGGCAAAAAATAATTTTCAACTGGCAACCAACAGGAACGAACCGAAGAGGACGACCAAGGAGAAAATGGAACGAGGGAATTCGAAGAGCCATGAAAGATCGAGATTTAGAAGAGGAGGTGGCATACGACATAAAGGCCTGGAGACGAAGAATGGGAAAACAACAATTACTTGTATAATAATGGCACTGTATTTATAATTTATAAATGCTGTACGAGCCCAACCCCAAATGTATTCGTACGCTCTGAAATATATATATATATATATATATATATATATATATATATATATATATATATATATATATATATATATATATATATTATATATATATATATATATATATATATATATATATATATATATATATATATATTAACAGCAAGAAGAAATAAATTTTTAAATTACAATAGTATATTTGGGAAATTTTTATTTCATGTATTAATAAAGTGTACTGGATTTAAATATAATGTCATTACATTTTAACAATAATCTACTGGCAGATAACAGACTCGTGCTATTTTTTTTTTAGTTCCAACAGTAAATAATACAATATTTATGTTAGTATTATTTATAAAACTGAAGGTAAAGGAAACTGACAATTTATTCAATTAATTTCTATATTAATTTTTTTTTAGTAAAATTAATTGCAAAGTGATATTTCTTTATTACCTACAGTTATATTAAAAACAAGAATAAATAAACGTCTGGATGCTATTACTCCAATTCAACAAATTTTGATATGGTGTATTAATAGAGTGTATAGAACTTGAATAATCGGTTATAATAAAATTTCGTAGGTTTAATAATAATTTATTTGCAAATAAACCATTGTCTATATGTGATAAATGTTTTCGTCTTTAATAATTCGCAAATATTTTTTATTAAAGTAATAAAATTTAAGATTGCAATTAATTGAGTATATAGTCAGGTTACCTTTACCCTCAGTTTTATAGATGATACTAACATAAATATTGTATTATTTACTGTTGGAACGAAAAAATTTGGGACTTGTCTATGTCATATATTTGACCGTAGATTATTGTTTCAATGAGAAATTTAGTTAATAACATTGTATTTAAATCCAGTACACTTTATTAATACATAAAATAAAAAAATGCCCAAATATTGTAAGCCAAAAAAATTTTTTTTATTGCTGTTAATATATTTATTTCAGAGGGTACGAGTACATTTGGGGTTGGGCTCGTACTTAATTAATCTCATAAATATATATCTTTTTTTTTTTAGAATTTGTTTGCTAACTTAATAATCTTTGTAGCTCTTGTTGGCTTGTTTAAAATGAACACCGTGTCTATATGTATAACTTAACTTACATCAAATTGTTGGGAAATGTTAAATTGAGCCTGAACTCTAAACAGTTTAACCCATTTTAATTTCTTTTCGGTGATCTTATGCTTTTACCGCGCTACTGGTTTTGTGTAAATATAGCATAGACGGTTTAATTTTAATTTGTCAGGAATAATATTCTTTTGTGCTTTTTGAGGTCTCATTTTTTTACCGTGTACCCTAAATTATCATGTCTATTAAGTGAACCTACAGACTATACGGCTCAACCGATTTTGATAAAACTTGCACCACATTATGTGCTTTGGTTCTTCTCGCGGTCTTGAATTTTTCAGTGCATAGTTTGTGTGAAAAGGATGAACAGAGTTACGGAGACAAGGAAGGCAAGGAGTCAAGAACGAGAAGGGCACGGATGACGGGGAAGATGGAAGAATTTTACCACTTCAACGTGCATTGCTTAATCAGAATTGAACAATACTAATAATGATCAGGTTAGGTTAGGTTTGTTTAAAAAAATAACATGTCAGTCTTTGTAAGTTTATATAAATCTATAACGCGTTTCGGGTTTGAGAATTTTTAGTAGTTGAAAACTAGCTTTATGAGCAAATATTTCAGACAATACTCGAATTCAAAAATAGAGTGTTTAATAATTTAAAAATTGCCAATTTTCAACATTTCGTATCTACCTAAATTGAAAATTCTATTTCATTTTGTTAAAATAAAAAGCTATGGTCAAAATTAAAGTTGTTTGTACAAGTTTTAAATTTTAGCTACCTAAAAAATAAAAAATAGTATTATTTTTTAGTGTTCAACAGTACCTAGAAATTTTTTGTTTATGTTAAGATTTATATATACAAAAATTATTTTTATACGCCGTAACACCTAATAGATATGTATTATCTAACTCCTTTATTTTTTTTCTCGATTACCAATAGCTTAAGAATTACTATCTCATTTAAAATGTGTATTTCACTCAAAATCAGTTTACCGTATTTATCTAACCAGCCTACGACAATTTTTGGCAAAACGAAAGTACATCTAGGATGGCATCTAAATGGCGCACTAACTGTTCCATTTTTATAACTGTAGTTTTATCTAGTTTCTTAGATCGGAGATCCCAATGGTGACAAATGAAATCCGTCTATAAATAAATCTTCAAATACCGCGCCATACACTTTGTATTACATTTAATTTTATAACATAAATTATAATAAATATTAATCCCTCCAGGCATAACTGGTAGATGTGGAGCATATTATTATTATTATTATTATAAATATTAATATTATCATTATTTTTTTCTCTGTTTTTATACAGGTAATAATCATAAATACGGCCAGTGGTATGCACAATGGTTTGGTAAATAAAACGTATTACATTACTGATATATACATATATAAGAGGGTCATACAATAAGTAAAGAGACAAATGGCTATAGCTCAAAAACGGTTTATTTCAATCTTTCAAAATTAAGGCTATTTTTCAACATAATCACTCCCCACAGTTATGCACTTGTCCCATCTTTCTTGCAGCTTCCTAATTCCCTTGGCGAAGAATTCTTTCGATTTACCTCGAAGCCACTTTTGCACCGCTTCCTTAACTTCCTCATTGTTAGCAAATCTTCTTCCACGTAGGGCGTCTTTGAGTGGTCCAAACAGGTGAAAATCAGATGGAACGAGGCCGGGACTGTAGGCAAGATGAGGTAAGACCTCCCAACCCAATTCTTGAAGCTTATGACGGGTCAACTGGGCTGTATGAGGGCGGGCGTTTTCGTGCTGAAGAATGACTCCTTTTGACAAGAGTCCACGGCGTTTGCTCCTGATAGCTGGTCTAACTTTGTGTTCTAGCATCTCAGAGTAGTATTGGCTATTGATAGTTCGCTGATCTTCAAGGAAATCGCAATAGACTGGACCCTGTGAGTCCCAAAAGATGGTCAGCATCACTTTACCGGGGGAAGGTTGAACCTTGAATTCTTGCGAACTGAAGACCTAGTGTGCTTCCACTCCATACTCTGCCTTTTGGTCTCAGGGTCGTAGTGATGGATCCAGACCTCGTCGCAGGTCACTATTCTTTTAAAAAAAGCGTCTCCCTTAATCAAACTTCGTTGCTTTAAGTCTTGAGTAATGGAAAGCCTTGATTCTTTATGAGCGTCAGTAAGCTGTCTGGGAACCCATCTGGCACACGTTTTTCTGTACTTTAAATTGTTCTGAATGACATTGTGAACAGTTCCAACACTTACTTGAACTTCCTCAGCTATCATTTCAACAGTAATTCTTCTGTTATCACGAATAAGTCCGTTAATCCTCGATTCCAACGAGGGACCAGAAACTTCCACTGGACGTCCACATCGGGGTTCATCACCTACACTTGTTCGGCCACTTTTAAACCGATCAACCCACTTGTAAAATTCGCACGGTTCATACAACTTTTACCGTACTGTATTAACATTCTAGAAAAAAATTCACTTGGTTTTACACGTTCTGCGACTAAAAATCTAATGAGTGAGCACTGCTCTTCTAAGGTGCAATCTTCTAGTGGACTTGCCATGGTGAACTGAAAATTTTGAGGTTACGTTGACATAAAATGATGAAACAGCTGATCAGAGCATATCCCAAGGTTGTCACCTAACACCCTTGAAAAGATTGTACACATTCATTGAATAGTTTTAAAATTATAGAATTTGTCTCTTTACTTATTGAATGACCCTCGTATATATATATATATATATATATATATATATATATATATATATATATATATATATATATATATATATATATATATACTAATTAAATTTTTCCTTTCCAGATTAAATTCAGAACTCTCCCAGGACTCTTCTAACGATGCTGCACGCATGGAGCAAAACAGCTCTCAGCATGGGTATGTATAGTGATTTTTGAAGTTGTAATGTTTCCAGACTTTTGTTTAATTTCAGAGGGATTTCGCCGGTGCATCCCAAGACTACTTGGCACTATTTGGACTCGGTCCATCTTCCACATCTTGCGGATCTCATCAGCTAGTGGTAAATGTTTATTATTTTTTTTCCGCATAGCCTGTATTAACATTGGCACATAGTGGGACAGTTATATCTATTATGTATGTAACTTTTTCGTTCTTCAATGTCATTACAATGTCAGGGATGTTGCACTCGATTGTTTTATCGGTAATTATTTTCCTATTCCAATAAAGCCTAGTTTTGTTGTCTTCACAGATGTTAGGCGGGTGGTATTTATAATAGGGGACGATCTCATTGTACTCCATATATTTCTTTCTTATTTCTTGATGGATTATCCTTGCTACCTTGTTATGTCTATCTAGGTATTTTTTCGGGGATAGGACTGTGCGCCCTGACATTATGTGATCCAGGGTTTCTTCATAATCCCCTCACATACGGCACTTTATGTTGGGTACTGCTTCTTTTTGGTGATCTTTTCCGGTAGCTGCGCGTTGGTGTTACTTGGTCTTGGATCGCAGTAATGAAGCTTTCAGTTTCGTTAAAAAGTGCGCCAGTTCTAAGCCACATTTGCGATGCTCTGGTGTCTATATGTTCCTGGTGTATTTGTGCAATGTACTTGCCATGTAATGCTTTTGATTTCCATCTAGTTTTTAATTCTTGCACAGTGGGGCATTTCGTAGAGCTTTGAAATTGTTCTTCTGCTAGGCGTAAAGGTGTTAATCGCTTGTCTGCTTCAACTATTACCTTGTGCATCTTGGAGTCTTCTGCTTTTTCATGGAAATATTTTCTGAGGTTTTGGACCTGTGTCATATTTCGCAGTGGTATGCTAGGTATCCCTCTTCCTCCTTGATGCAGCGGTAAGTGAAACCGTTCAACGGCGCTGTGGGGATGGTGTCCACGATTGTTACGGTACTCTTTCCTAGTTTTCGGATTCATATCTTCCAGTTCTGTTTCGGTCCAGTTTAGTATACCAAAACTATGGATGAGTACCGATATAGCATATGTTTAATGGCTTTAGTAAGATTTCTGGCTGATAGACTAGATGTTAGTAATGCCTGGATTCTAGTAAGGTAGGTGTCGCGTAACATTTGTTTACAGGTCTTATCTTCAATCCCTTGAGCCTGAGCATAACCAAAGTAAGTATAGCTCCATTTTTTAACATTCCTGTTATCTTTCCTTGGTTTTGGATATCAAATTCTGCACTTTCCTGCCATTTTCCGTGTATCATTGTGCTCGTTTTACATTTGTTCAACCCAAATTGTCATATTTATGTCTGTGCTAAACCTTCCTACATTTTTTAACATTTTCCCCATTTCTTCCTTTTTCTTTGCGAATAGCTTCAAATCGTCCATATACCAGAGGTGAGTGAAGTTTTGGTTTTCTATGGTGTAACCCTTGTGTTAACGGTTTAATATTGATGTAGGGTTTTATTCAGAGACAAAACCATAGTGGACTAAGGGCATCACCTTGGAAGATACCTCTGCGTATTGGTATATGGCCAGCATCGATTGTTCCATTTGGTGTATTCATCATAAGGGTTGTATTCCAGTTCTTCATGGCATGTTGTAGTAATTGTATGATATGGTCTTCTATTTTGTATAGTTTTAGTACCTCTACTCACCATTTATGTGCTCCACAATCATACGCTGTTTTGTAGTCTATATAAGCAGTGTATAATGACTCCTTCCTTTTCTTAGCATGATTGATGATGACTGAATCAAACACCAGTTGTTCTTTGGAACCCTGCAAGCCCTTGCGGCAACCTTTTTGCTCTTCAACTAATATTTTATTTTTTTGTAAGTGTTCATAGATTTTTTCCGAGATTATAGCGGTAAGTATTTTATAATTCGTTGATAGACAGGTAATCGATCTGTACGACGCCGGATCCGGGGACAAGGTTTCTATCTTTGGTAGCAGGAAAGTATTACCACTGGTTAAAATTTTTGGCATAAGGATTTTGCAGGATTTCTGTATAACATTTCGCCAGTTGTCTGTGAGTTGATGGTAAGTATTTTCTTCTGCACCTTATCGGGACCTGGTGCTTTCCAGTTTTGTGTTTTCCTTATCGCTTTTTCTACTTCTGCCT
This sequence comes from Harpalus rufipes, assembly GCA_951394225.1. Classification (NCBI taxonomy): domain Eukaryota; kingdom Metazoa; phylum Arthropoda; class Insecta; order Coleoptera; family Carabidae; genus Harpalus; species Harpalus rufipes. Next base: position 29,689,326 of record OX596282.1, on the reverse strand, counting down.
TACTGATCTCCCATGTTAGCATAGTTCTAAGATTGCTGCTGTGCGCTTTTTCCTTATAGTACCATTTGTTTTGTGTGTGTTCAACTGGATTGCTCCAGATGTCCTTCCAGTACTTTCTAGTTTCATTGGATGTAGGTGGTGATCCTTCTTCAATATCCACATTCTTTTGCAGGCTTCTGTAGAAAATTTTCTCGTTCGCAGCAAACATATGGTTGTGTTGTCTACGGGTGTTACTTTGTTTGTGCCTTTTTAGTCTGGCACTCATTGCAGCTAACTTCTGTTTTAACAGGTCTAATACTTCTATTGCTGTAGGGTGTTCTTGAGATTTGTATTTACTAGCAATTTCAGTGGCAGCTTTGTGGCCTTTCTCAGAAGCTTGTGATTTAGTGCTTTGGCATAAAATGCCAATTTCTTTTCTAAGTCCACTGATTTTGTTAATCATTCTCCTCTCCCATGCGGGTGTGTTACATTTCTTCTTTTCCTTTGTAGGTCTCTTGTTGGCACTTCCTATTCGCTGTCCATGCAGTTCTAATGTTATTATTATTATTATTATTATTTATTTATTTAAATGGATTACCCTATATTTATTCAATTTTAAAAAGTACATAATTAGTACTGTAACGTTTATGTATTTGACTGAAGTGTAAAAATCAGCGAAATATTAACTGAAATAATAGTTTATTAAACGACAATATATATATATATATATATATATATATATATATATATATATATATATATATATATATATATATATATATATATATAGGGTGTTTCCTTTAAAACAACCAGCGCTTTTTTGGGCGAACTAATGACTTTAGAGAAAAATGTTATATACAAAAAAATACCAGGAAAAAGGGCTTAATTTATGAGGAATAATAAATAAAAAATTCAACCAGTGGTTCTCAAACGGTAGAATAAAATTATATTTTTTTAAATGGCAACCTATATAAATTTTTTGTCTGATTTCAACGATATAAATATGATATGGGGTTGTATAACAATTATTTCGAGAAAAATGATATTAAAAATCAGAAATAATTCTACAATATTGAAGTAGGCTATGCAATAAACAAATGCAAACAAATGATACAGGTGACAGATAGTTTTGTTACTTACGTTATTAAGTGTTTGATTTCGTAATTGTTTAATTACTTATTAATAAAAAATGGCTTTGCAGTTGCAAAAATACCAAAAATACCTAAGGTTGCATAAATTTGTAAATAATTTCCATCATATTGTTTTTCTTTTTATGTTAGTACTATTATTTTTTGATATTTCTTCGTTATGTAGTTCATTTGTTATTATGAATTTCTTAGTAAAACAAGTTATTTTAGATATAAGAAAATAATATACTATCGTAACCTAGGCAATAGTCGTATTAATAGTTGTTTATTGCATAGCCTACTTCAATATTGTAAAATTATTTCTGATTTTTAATATCATTTTTCTCGAAATAATTGTTATACAACCCCATATCATATTTATACCGTTGAAATCAGAAAAAAATCTCTATTTAATGGACAAAAAATTTATATAGGTTGCTATTTAAAAAAATATAATTTTATTCTACCGTTTGAGAACCACTGGTTGAATTCCTCATAAATTAAGCCCTTTTTCCTGGTAATTTTTTGTATATAACATTTTTCTCTGAAGTTATTAGTTCGCCCAAAAAAGCGCTCGTTGTTTTAAAGGAAACACCCTATATATATATATATATATATATATATATATATATATATATATATATATATATATATATATATATATATCAAATGACACAAGGCACTATTTATTCACACAATAGTTATATCACTAATTATTTATTTCGATTTGACTAGCTGGACTTCACTAAATGAACTGAACTTTATGCTGGATTCAACTGACTTCTCGCACAGAGCTGCTTCGCTCTTGTAGCTTTTCATTATTCTGGAACATTCCAGTATATTTTCAGTAACGTTCGAGACAACAGGTCAGGCCGCGCACGGGTTTACAAAGCTGCTAGCGGTAATTACGTTATCGCCTTCGGCGCACGTTACAATACTTCACTTTCTTCTGTCTACGACAGCTTTAATAAATATATAACCTAAATTGTTCGTCTAGACATTCTATAAAACGACTAGCCAGATCGTAAAACATCGCTAATTCTAGAATTATTTTCCCTCTATTTCTTTAGACGTTTTTTTTTTTTTGTTACATTAAGGGCACCAAACTGCGATGGTCATTGTGCCCTGCGAACCATGTCGCCGATTCCTATTTTTCAGTTAACTAACATGGTACAAAGTTAAGTGGGTTTCATTTCTTTTCCTATTTAGATATATTTAAATGTATTAGTTTCTCTGAGAAAGAGAAGAATGTTTTTTTATTTTCTCTTGAGAATTTTCAGTAAGATTTACAGTAGAAACGCTCAAACTGTTGCGTGCATTTGCATATATCGGGCAAGTGTTAAGTAGATGTTCTATTGTGATTCTGCACTTGCATTTACCACATTCAGGTACATTAGTGTTCAGAAGATGATGTTTATGTATAATACTTGTATGACGTATAGAAAACAGAGTAACAACGACTTGTTCTCGTCGAGACAGCGAGGAGAATCTAAATTTGTCCCATGGATTGACGGATGTTTTAATTGTTCGTACAAAATATGGTTACTACTGTCCCATATTGTCTGTGTTAGAACTAATTAATTAAGGAAGAATATTCGCTTATTTAATATTATGTTAGAACTAATTAATTATTAAGGAATGACCGTTTATTTAATATTAACTATTATGTTACGTACACGTAATAGTTTTGTTCGTGTTGGGTTATAACAAAGTGGTGTAACGAGTAATGGAGCAGTTCGCAATAAATCTCTGAACAGTACGTTTGTTCTCTATCATTTTTTTGGGTTTACTTTCATTCCTCCTGTTCCTTCTCCTAATATCTCAGAAGTGGGATTGGAATCCGTGCAGCTCACTTTCTATAGTGTAATAATGAGTGATACTACTAGTGACAGTGATAGTGAGGGTGAATGTGGGCAATATGTTAGTGTACCACAGAAGAAAATTCGAATTGTTGACCAAAATAGTATAGCGGACATCGACGCGTTAGTAGCTGGAAAGGTCAATGATATACTGAGGCAGATGCAGAAAAATGAGTTTTCCCAAATTCCCTTACAAGATTCCGGTAAATCCGAATTGATTCCGTTGTTTGAGCCAGAGAACTCTGACATTACGGCATCGAACTGGCTACATAAAATAGAACAAATCGGACTGATACATAATTGGGAAGATGAAACGAAATCGTTCTACATGCAGTCCCGTCTTGCTGGACTTGCTAAGGTTTGGTATAATGGATTAGTGGAATACAATTTAAATTGGAACGAATGGAAGAATGCTCTGCTACGTGCATTTCCTTCACATATAGATTACGTAGACTTACTTAAGCAAATGCTGGCTCGGAAAAAGACTAAAACTGATTCCATGATGCATTATTTCTATTTAAAAAAACATGCTAGTGAGGAAATGCGGTATTACTGGTACAAATGCAGTATCCTGCATTATAGATGGGTTACCTTTAGAACTACAGGGAAATGCCAAAGCTGGTAACTACGAAAATCCAGATGACTTATACTATGGATTTTTAAGTAAGGTAGACAAATATGACTCGTTAGATAGTAAAATTGTTGGTGATACTGAGCCTCAACCAAGACCTTCTCGTGGGACCAAATGCTATAATTGTAAGAAACTTGGTCATACGGCGAGACACTGTAAATCTTCAAGGAAAGGTTTTGTTCATCCAAAGAACAAACCTCAACATGCCGTTCCGGTGTGTTCTTGTGGAAAGCGGGGTCATACTGAAGAAATGTGCTGGACTAACGTCAAAATCAACTGTGCAAATTGTGGAAGAACAGGGCCGCGGCGCGATCACTGGAACTGTACGAAGAGGTTAACTCCTTGTTCCAACTGTGGTAAGCTGGGCCATTCGGTGGACAAATGCTGGGCGAAATCGAAGAATAACCAGAAGGACGTTCACACTCTCGATCGGCAAGTACCTGATTCTATTTATAATATAATTGTTACCATTAATAATCAAAATTTTAATGCATATATTGATACAGGTAGTCAAGTTAATGTTGCACATATTTCAGTAGCCAATAAATTAAACCTTAACCTAGAACCTTGTGACGTCATGATTAAAAGTTTTGATAATTACATTATTTCTCCGATAGGCACTAGTCAGGTTAATTTAAAAATTTCAAATTTTTGTACCACTACTTCGTTAATATTTGTAGCGACTGAAATGCATAAATATGATGTAATCATTGGTCAGCCTGTAATAAATAACGAAAATGTGTCTCTAGTTGTCACAGGTAGACAAATACCGTTGAACCCAATTCACAAACATGAGCAAATTGCCCAAATTTATTCTATAGATGTTAAGAAAATTAAATGCGGCACTATATCAGATCTTGAATTGAGAAAATTACGCAACATAGTTATAGAATATAGTCAATGTTTTGCGGCAAATACACTAGAATTAGGAACTTGTAATTCGGTAGAATTAAATATAAACCTTACATGTGAGAAACCTATAGTGCACAGACCGTATCGATTATCTATGTACGAACGAGACATTGTTAGAAGCAAAGTAAACGAACTTATATCTGCTGGTATCGTTAGGGAATCGTGTTCAAATTTCTCTAGTCCCATATTATTAATTAAGAAGAAAAATGGCGATTATAGGCTTTGCGTTGACTATAGGAAGTTAAATTCAATTACAGTTAAAGATAAATACCCTTTACCGCATATAGAAGACCTTGTTGCGCGCTTATATAATAAAAGATTCTTTTGTTCTCTTGATATGGCTCAAAGTTATTATCAAATTCCAGTAGCATCAGATTCAATTCATAAAACTGCTTTTGTTACGCCAGACGGTCAGTTTGAATTTTGCAAAATGCCCTTTGGACTTGCGAATGCACCCGCTACCTTTCAGCGAATGTTGCACAACGTATTAGGTAACCTAAGGTATGATAAAGTTATTGTCTATTTTGATGACATACTGATTGCTTCCGAAACCTTCGATGAGGGGCTTAACACACTGAGATTAGTATTCGAATTATTTGCTCATGCTAATTTAAAACTAAATATAGAAAAATGTACTTTCTTTGAAAAGGAAATAAATTTCCTTGGATATGAAGTATCCAGTGTAGGAATACGGCCAGGTAGTCAAAAAATTCAGGCCATAGTAGACTTTAAACAACCATCAAATGTTCGTGAAGTAAGGCAATTTTTGGGGTTGAGCTCGTATTTCAGAAAATTTATTAAAAATTACGGTACAATTGCGTCACCGCTCAGCACACTTTTACGGAAAAATGTAGCGTGGACCTGGGAATCCCCACAGCATGAATCCTTTAACAAAATTAAAAATTTGTTAACTAATAAACCAATTTTAAAAATCTTTGATCCACTAGCCATTACTGAGCTACACACCGACGCTTGTAATAAAGGAATTGCGGGAATATTATTCCAGTATGATAAGAATAACTTATTAAAACCTGTATGTTATTTTAGTAGAACAACTTCCCGAGATGAAAGTGTGTACCATTCGTATGAACTAGAAACCTTAGCTATTGTCGCGTCAATCAAACGATTTAAGGTATACTTAACAGGAATACATTTTAAGATAATCACTGATTGTAGTGCGGTACGCAGTACTTTTGAAAAAAAGGATTTAGTGCCGAGAATTGCGCGATGGTAGCTAAGCATTCAAGATTTTGACTTTGAAATTGAGCATCGTTCAGGTTCCAAGATGCAACATGTAGATGCATTGAGTAGGAACCCAATTATTAATGTTTTAGTTTTGGATACTCTTGACTGGCTTCTGGTATTACAAATGCAAGACGATGAGTTACGTATCCTTAAACATAAATTACTGGACAAATCAGATAAGGAAATAGTTAATAACTATGATATTAAAGATGGTAGGTTGTACCGCAAAACAGCCGATGGAAAATTAAAGCTCGTCGTTCCAAAATTGGCTCGTTTTAATTTATTACGTAAATACCATGACGATATCGGTCATGTGGGTTTGAGACGTTGCGAACGAACGATAAAAGATAAATTCTGGTTTAAAGGCATGACGCGATTTATTAGAAAATATGTTAATGCTTGTTTAGATTGCAATTACAAGCGGGGTCAATATGGGAAACGTGAGGGATATTTATTTCCCTTAGATAAACCAGCTGAACCCCTACATACATGGCATATTGATCATTTAGGCCCCTTTAGCAAAAGCCATAAGGGATCTTCGTATATCTTCATGATTATTGATTCCTTTGCGAAATTTGTTTTTGCTCGACCAACTAAAAGTACCAATTCGGTTGAGGTTATTGACCATCTAAGTGATCTATTTAGAATGTTTGGTACCCCAAAGAGAATTATATCGGATCGCGGCAAGGCATTCACAAGTAAGAAATTTAAAGAATTTCTAGTTCAGTTTCAAATCAAACATACGCTAAACAGTGTTGCTTCGCCTAGATCAAACGGCCAAATCGAACGGTATAATCGAACAATTCTAAACGGCATCAATACCAGTATAACAAATGAATGCGATTGGCAAAAGGTCTTACCGAATGTAGTCTGGGGTATGAATAATACGATTAATAGTACTACAGGATTCACCCCACATTTATTAATGTTCGGGTATGAGAAAAATCGTCATGCGGAATTAGGAATCAATGAATTCAACATTGAGCCAAAGGTTAGAGAAAGGGCAAAAACCCGAATGGACAGATTAGCAGAGCAAATGAAAAGAAGATTTGACAAGAAACGCAAAACTAGTCGTACATATAAAAAGGGGGATTTGGTTTTGTGGGCTGGTGCCAATAAAAATGATAAGGTAATTAGTAGAAAGGTAGGGTATGATAAATTTGGTGGCCCTTACAAAATAAATAAAGTGCTTGGAAATGACCGCTATGAAATTGTCGCTATTTCGGGGCTAAAGGGGTATAAACGATTCAAGGCTATAGTTGCAGTAGAGACTTTAAGAAAATGGGAAGGTGGTGTCATAGAAGAAACTGGAAGTGATAGTGATGTAAACAGTACTGACGAATTGATTGATCTATTAGAAGGCTAGGTTAAGATTTAATTGGTTACTTCTCGTTACTTTGATGTACTGTTTGTGAATACATTGTATTGGACTCCTATTTTATGCCTAATTTTGTAAAAATTAGAAAGAAAGGTGAAAGAACAATAAAACTAATTAATCAACGATGTTTGTAATTATTCATTTCTACCAAGCATAAAAAGCAATGTGGTAACTAAGTTCACATTGACAAATGTAGTTTAGTGTGGTAACATAGTTCACACGTTTTAATGAAAATAATAATTGATGTGGTAACTAAGTTCACATTGATAAAATATGTATATTAGTGTGGTAACAGAGTTCACACGGTAATAATAATTGATGTGGTAACTAAGTTCACATTGACAAAATATATATATGGTAGTGTGGTAACTAAGGTCACACTCAAGAAATGAAATGTGTTAACTAGATCACATTGAAATACCCATTTGTGTGGTAACATAGTTCACACAATAATATGCTAAAAATGGTAAAACAGTCACAATGGTGAATTCGTTTGTGTGGTAACATAGTTCACACAATAACATGTTAATGGGGTAAAATATTAAAAGGAAAATAAAAGTTTATGAAACGTAGTTATGCCTTTCTATAAAGGACTGCACTCAACCATCATATCTTGATGAGACTCATTTTACAATAATAAAAGAATATTTATCACATTTTGTTCTAGGTCGTAGATAGAGTCAACTCGAGGAATCTATTGGCGAGGACTCCAAATGGTCAGGATGGCCGATTGTTAGAACTAATTAATTAAGGAAGAATATTCGCTTATTTAATATTATGTTAGAACTAATTAATTATTAAGGAATGACCGTTTATTTAATATTAACTATTATGTTACGTACACGTAATAGTTTTGTTCGTGTTGGGTTATAACAAAGTGGTGTAACGAGTAATGGAGCAGTTCGCAATAAATCTCTGAACAGTACGTTTGTTCTCTATCATTTTTTTGGGTTTACTTTCATTCCTCCTGTTCCTTCTCCTAATATCTGGTATTTTTGACTGACATAGCTTTTTCCGTGCAATATAAGATCAGCAGGTATTAGAGTATTTTTACTAGGTGATCCTTCGTTTTTTAAAAGATATGATGCGTAGGAATCTGCTAATTCGTTTCCTGTAATACCGACATGGCTTGGAATCCAAAATATGGTAAGTAAAATACTATAGTTTTGTTTTAATTTTTGAACAATATTTGTGAGATATTGGTACACATTATCATTGTAGTTATCATATTTATTCCTAATGTAATGAATATAATTATCTTTGTAATATTATGTGTTTCAGAATTTAGTTTCTGCTCAATGTACTCGAGTGCGTATATAATTGCTAATTTCTCAGCTGTAAAGATACTAGATATATCGGGGATACAGAAACCATCTTTCACCCCCCAACTAAGAATGACAAAAGCGGAGGTAACACCACGGTTCGGAATTTTTGATCCATCTGTGTAGACACACAATGATCTATTATCAACATTTGATAGTATATAGTTAAATTCGCCCTTAATCAACTCTTTTGGGACATTATTTTTCTTTTCAATTTTTTCACAAAAAGTTGTGTTTGTACTTCTTAAGTTGTTGTACATCCACACAGGTGGATTTGTAAGTGATAACCTTCCATCGAAGACTTCTATATTTTGGCCATACATTTTAATAAATTCTTGAAAACATTCTATAAATACTGGACATATGGCCGATGGCGGCTTTGTTCCGTAGATTTGTCGATTTGATTCGTTATTGAAGGTAGCTTCATAATTGGGGTGTAGTGGATTTGAATTTTTTTTAATTGTATATTTGAGGAGATAGTTTATTCGACGTAGTGATAATGGCTGTAACCCTGATTCAACATACAAACAAGTTGTGGGGCTTGTACGGTATGCACCAGTAACTAAACGTAATCCAAGATGATGTACTGCATTATTTTTTTTCATATTACTCTTTCTAGATGAACCATATGCAACATACCATAATCAATTCTAGACAAGATAAGAGATTTATATATTTTCTTAAGAGTGGCACGATTTGAACCCCATGATGTGTGAGCAAGAACCATTAAGGCATTCATTGCTGTTAGACACTTGGCCGATAGATGTTCAATATGAAGACGCCAGGTGAGTTTTGAATCAAATATAATGCCAAGAAGTGAAATATGACTGACTATAGGAATTGGAGTGTTGCTTATGTGGAATTGTGGGCAGAAGTGAGGCCTGCGAAGTCGGCAAAAGTTGATAGCCTTGCATTTATCTGGTGAAAATGTTAAACCACTAATTATGGCGTTTTTGGTAACTATATTTATTGATTTTTGGATTCTTCTCTTAATTATTGATATATTTTCTCCTCTCATGAATATCTGTAAATCATCCACATAAATAAAGTGTTTCGTTATTGAAGGGAGACCCTCTACAAGAGCATTAACTGCAACTAAAAATAGAGTTACGCTTATAGTTGAACCCTGGGGAATACCATTTTCGAAAACAGTTCGCTCAGATATAGTTGGACCAATACGGACCTGTAAGGTTCTTTCATTTAAGAACTGATCTACGAATCGCAGAAGATTCCCCCTTACTCCCCATTCTTGAAGTTTCAGGGTGACACCTTTTCTCCAAGTTTTATCGAACGCTTTGGTGAGATCGAAAGACACCGCTACCAAGTGCTGCCTACGCATGATTGCATTTTGGATTTCATTCGTAAGATTATTGATAACATCTTGTGTGGAATGACCTTCGCGGGAACCAAACTGATATTTATCAATAAGGCCATTTTTATTTAATTACCAGACGAGTCGTTTATTTACTAGTTTCTCGTACAACTTTGCTATATGACAGGTTAATGAGATCGGTCTGTAATTATTTGTTTCTGTTGCACTCTTGCCACTTTTAAGCAATGGGGTTACGATTGCATTTCGCCACAATGATGGATATAGACCATTACACCATATGAAATTAAAAAATTCTAGGATAGTTGTTATATACGGCATAGTTAAGTTTTTATACATGGAGTAGGATAACAAGTCCGGCCCAGTGGCTGCTCCATTTTTACAATGTTTTGTTAATATATTTAAAAATTAATTTATCGTGAAATTATTATTGTATATATCGTCGTTATTATTTTCGAAATTTATAATTTGATTTTCTTTTTCGGTTTTTATTTTTCTAAACTTTAATGGGTAATCATCATTGCTACTGACTGAGCAAAAGTGATTTGAGAATTCATTTGTTATTACTTCTAGGTCTGTTTCAATTTGACCATTCGCCTTTATTTTATTTATGGGGTGATATATCTTTTTTCCTCGAATATTATTTATATTTTTCCAAAGTTCTTTGGCATCTGTTATAGAACTTAGATTTTTAGTATAATTACGCCAGCTGTCTGTTTTGGCTTTACTTATGGTTAACTTGGCATTAGCTCTTGCTCTTTTAAATTCAATTTGATTTTCGATGGTTGGATTGTTTTTATATTTTAACAACCAAGCTTTACGTTTCCTTTTGCCTGCAACGGAGACTTCATTGTTCCAGCAAGGAACTTGTTTTTTAGTATAATTAATGCTTTTACAATTTTTGCAAGTAGTACTACGTGTAGCTGATTGATTACTATAAACATTGTGGACTGTAGGTGAATGGGGTATCGCTTTTAGAGCAGCCGTGAAAATGTTATTGTTAAAGTTATCTAAAAATTCTTCGTAATTATTCCTGTTCAACATTGATAAGTCAATTTCGTTTATATTTGGTAAATTTTCTTTGAATGTGTCCCAATCTGCGCAATCGGTATACCATTTTGGAGATGGATCGGGATTCGCTGAGGCAAATCCCTCAACAATTATTGGAAAATGTGAGCTGTAGTGAAGATCATAGCTAACAGTAGACCATTTGAAGTTTGAGGCACCTCCACTAGAAGCAATTGTAAGATCGATGGTAGAAAAACTCTGTGATGCAAGGTTATTATATGTGGGTTCACCTGGTATGTTCATCAAAACTAAATTGTTATTGTTTAAAAGAAGGTTTTTAATTAGTTTGCCTGCTCTATTTTGAATTACATTAAGTTGTCCCCAAGTCCTACTGAGTGCATTGAAGTCTCCACAAATTAAAAAATCTGTTGTGGCCAGCACAATACCTCTCGCCATTTTCATTTTATGTTGCATAGGGCGCGAGCAGTTATGTAACTTTGTTGGCCTTGGCAAGCAGATATGGGGGCCCGTGTCAGAATGAGAGCTAGTAATATACATAGGTGTCAAGTATCATAAGTTTTCATCCGAAACATTATAATTTTCCAAATCCATGTGGATTATTTTCCTCGACAATGGATGACAAATAAACATCAGAATATTTTGAAATTTTGAATGAAAAATTATGACATGTCAATTATGACATCTATGTAAATAACTACTAGCCGTCATTCTGACACGGGTCCTCATATCTGCTTGCTAAGGCTAACAAAGTCACATGACTGCTCGCGCCCTATACGTAACGAATTTAACATTTCTTGTATACACACAAATAATTGAATTTGTTTCTTTTCTTTCGTTCTATGAGAAATTTTATCGTAATATTCTAATATGTTCAAAATTCTTTAAATTCATTGATGGTATTAGCAGTATTTCTTAAGGATATATGTAATATTAACATACCTGTAATTTAAAAACATATTAAATTAATAATACAATAATATATATTAAATGTACTCATACCTCCCAGAAAAATCTGACACTGACATTTTGCATTTATTTGTCAATTACAAAAAATTTAATATCGCAACAGTTTTTCGGGCAACGAGATTTATTACAACAGATTATTCTATATTATTATATACTATATCTCCAAACCTATACGAGATGTAATAAAAAAATTAAATGTCTCAGATTGAGAATTTAATTATCTTTAATATTTTTAGTAACAAATTTTCAAAAAATAATATTAAGAATTTTTTTTTTAGAAACTACCACTTCCGGTTGTCCAATTGTTACCAGAACCTATTCAACTCTTCCCATTACTGTTAGATTGAGGAATCCGTAGTTATACAGGTCTTTAGTCTTATAGAATTTGAGAAATCGTGTCTCCAACAACCTCACACACACACACACACACACATCCACACACACACACACACACACACACACACACACACACACACACAGACATCATTGTAAAAATGTTAAAATCGGATTCTATGGACCTTAAATCGTGCTTATTCAATAAAATCTGGATATGCGATTTTTAGCATGAATCCAATACCTCTCTTAGCGAGAGGTAAAAATGATTACCTAATTGATTTATTAAATTTTCCATTTCAGTCTGTCCATTTTGAATTTGGTGGCAAGTAAATTGTAAATTTATTGAGCTATGCGGTATTGTATTCTTAATTAATATCGCGACTCCCCCACGAGCACGTGCATTTCTTTCATCATCGAATCTATAAATTTCAAAACCGCGCAATTTAAACTTTTTTTCATTTGTTTCTTGTAAGCACAATACATCAGGATTTTTTTCGCGTAGCAATAATTGCAATTCATTTATATGATGAATTATTCCATTAATATTCCACTGTAGTATACCCATTAATTAAAATTATATAATTTATTTATAATGAAGAAAAAAAAATTAAAATCGCTAAAGGAGTTGAATGACATACCAAAATCTGGATTTCAGAAGTATTTTGAAGACTGGAATAAACGGTGGCATAAATGCATTACATCTGATGGGGACTATTTTGAAGGGAACAATATATAAATTGGCGAATAAATAAATATTGTATTTGAAATTAAAGTTTTGCGCGAATTTTGTAATAATACCTCGTATATTGCAATACATTGTAAAGAAAATCTAATTCAAATTAAAAATTTGTTTAGTACCTATCAAACAAAACTCTCTCAATAATTTAATTCACAGAGTGAATGTTTATGTAAAATTATAATTACATTCAATTTAGTGATGTAATAAGCACTCGGTACATGCGGAATTATATCTCAACATTACTTATCTTATGAATTAAATGAAAATGAAAGATAAATGTGAACTTAAATTAAAATGATGCATACCTATATTGGTTTATATACATTTAACTTTTAAATTAGATGTTAATTAAACGTAAATGTAAATGGCTGTATGAATTTGCCTATACTCTCTATCTTATTTTAATAATTCCTAAATAAGTTGGTTACTTGGTAAATATACATCGCTAACAATGTTTATACTGCGTCAGTATTTTTAAAAAGTTATTGTTCAGATTTCTCCCAACAAGCTGTTCATGACGTGAAACTAAGTTTTGGATACTTCAGGCCCAAATTGTAAGAATATAATGGACAAAACACTAACAACTTGCCTTGCAACTTGACTAAAAATGTATTACAGGCCAGATACACTACTCAACTATAACAAACACAAAATATTATTTACCGTCCAGTGAACCATATGCATTTATTTGAATTCTGTGAAAATATCATTATTCTTCCTAGATCATTCTAATTGTCAAATGTGGATGTGAATTTAAATTATATGTACTCGAATTATTGTGTTTTATACTTGTTTAATACTTATTACTTAGATATTTTTCCATGTTCTTTCCTTATATTTCCGAACTTGGAAAAATAAGTCGAAGGAGAGAAATTCTTGAGAAAAATAGACATCCATGCTTAAAGAGCTCGAGAAACCGTTCTGCCAAAGTGGTGAACTGCTCTTCAGAAGCGTTGGTTCAAGCACATTGAACTAAAAGGAATCAATATTGAAAAATAAATATATTTCAAATCATTTGTAGCAATGTACCTTTTTCTTTTCAGATATTTATTAATCTATCCTCGTAAATGGAAAGTATTCGACACCTTTTATTGAAGAAAATAATGAACAGAGTAGTTTCTTTATCGTTGCAATATTGTAAGAAATATATTTACAAAGTGATACTATCTACTGAAATTTCGTATCTTCAGTAACATGGAAACGATGAAAAAAAAAATTCTGCGATCATTCAAAAAATTGGCTAAGACGTACATTTTAATAAAGTAAATGGGTCTTTATTAGACTGCGTTGTCTGATTGAAAGTTTAAGATTATTTTATATTTAAAATCAAGAAAATTCGAAACTAATAATAGTTGAGTAGAAAATAGGGCAAAATTATTAGTCACATATGGTAGTTCTTTAAATATATATGTAATAATATAACATACTCGTATACGTATATTTAATTAAAATTAATATAAAATTTTATAAAATAACGCATTTATTAAATTCCTTTCAGTAACACTGTTTTCATTTTATTATTTCATAGGTGTCGAGAAAATTTAAAAATTTAAAACTTGTACGAAATTAAAATACGTTTACTTTTAAAAATGTAATGATATTCACTTCAAAAAATTGTTCAAAACAGATTCATGTACGAAATATAAATGGCATTTTTATATTATTTAAATCCTAAATTTTAAACAAATGTCTTCAACACGTATGTTTATTAATATTAATATCACGTTGAAAGCAAAAAAAAAAAATCGAAGGAAAAAGTATCTCTTTCAACGAAAAAAATTAAACATTAGACCTTTAAAAATACTTATTCAGAATCGTTGCTATATAATTTATTTATTATTATACATTTTTTTAAATACATTCTTGTATATAAGCGAAAATCATACATGCGGATGAGACAGTTTTTTCGTCAATAACATTTTACCTTTTTCCAAGTTGCTTATCAGGATGAAATTATGAAAGAGGCACGTACAACAGCCATGCCTTATCCGAGATGTGAACCCGAGACCCTTGGTGCGTGAAGGGCACACAACCTAAAAAGACTGTAGCGCATGATGTCATTGTTCTAGAAATTCGAGTTAAGCCAACTTTCAATGACATTGAAATTATTATTTACCTAGGATGTTGAAAATAGAATTGTTGAAACAACTGAAGAGCTTCTAGAAAAAATAACCTGTCTATTTTTACCTTCCGTCACCTATAGGTAAGGAAGGTATGTCTGATCAAAAAATTTAATGATGAGTTTTTAGTGAATAAGTACGTTATAGGGTTTATTTAATACGATTTTACCTTTTTCACGATGATGTCTGAATGTGTGTGTGTGTGTGTGTGTGTGTGTGTGTGTGTGTGTGTGGGTGTGTGCCTGTATGTGTGTGTGACAAAAGTTTCGGATCGCATAACTTCAATACCACGATTCCGAAAATTATATTTTTTTCATATTCCTCAAGTATACATCCAGAAGAACAAGTGATTAGATTTTGGTTATAAATGGTCAACCGGCAGTTCCCTCATTTGGAGATTTTAACAGTTTTTGTTGAAAAAACGGTTAAATATAATATATTGATATTTGGCGTTATTATAACTTAAAGAATATATTATTCTCTATACGATTTGACCGCATTATATAATTCATATTCAATAGATTTAAAGTTAAAGGTAACCTTGATAAGTGACAGTTCGCACTGAAACCAAAGAAGGTATTTATTGGAAAATAATATAATAAATTAATATAAAAAAATTACATACATTATCCATAACAAAAAACCATCCATAATATATCATCCAGACATAATATTCATCTCCATATACCCATTTATAACCACTGCCTGACATATTTATAACCTTAAAAAATATTAACAAATTTACATCAAATAAATATTTAAACAACAACGCCGGAGCCATCTATTAACAGATAAAATAAGCCTTAGCAGAGACGCACACCAATAAGGAGAAATCCGGTAGACAAATAATGCCGATAACAAAATCATCTGATAAAACTTTTAAATAAAAAAAAATAAAAAAAAAAAAACGACATTAATTACTTCTGACTACAGGGGTAATTAATATATACAAAATGGACACTCAACAGACCACCCAACCCACTAGCACCTCTAAAACATATGCAAACTCACTAAAAAATTCAATTCAAAATCAACCAAAAAAAGACCAGGCAATAGTAATGAATGCAAATGAAGAACTACAGATCGCAGACTACATTCTAGCTATTGGAAAACTTGTAGGCGGAAAAAACATCATTTCTGCATCCAAAATATCAAACAACAGAATTTGTATATTCGTAAACAGCAAAGAAATAGTCGACATTATTATAAATAGTCACCCAACAATAGAAATTCAACAACACACTATTACAATACGCAGACTAATCACACCAGCACATAGAATAGTTATATCAAATGTATGTACATCTGTCCCCAACTCCGTTATAGAAGAAGTTTTCAATCAACTAAAAATAAAAACCGTTTCCCCAATAAACACGCTCAGGATAGGAATACAGGAAGAAGGATATACCCATATACAAAGTTTCAGAAGGCAAGTTTTCATTTCACCAAACAGTCCCCCCTTACCCGACAGTATTATGATTACTCACGAAGACACTGGCTATAGAATTTACTTTAGTGGAGATATTATTAAATGCTACAAATGCAACGAACAAGGCCACCCAGCATCAAAATGCCCAACAAATCAGATTATAAATCAAATAAATCACACTACCCAAATAAACCATAAAATAACTAACATCACAAGTAACAAAAGAACAGCATCGGACAGAGCTGAAGAAGATAAGATAGAAGAAACAACTACACAAAAACCTGAAAAAACACAGTTTATAGAACCAAGAAGTAGAAGGGAAATGCAAAGCTCAATAGAGAATGTATTACAAACAAAAAAGAGAGCCAAGAAATTATCAAGAAACGAGAGCCCTAGCCCAAGCCAGTCCCCTCCGCTAGAAGAAATGCTGGCCCCAGCTCAAGAAGAAGTAGAAGCAAATCCCAATAAGTGCGTACTACAATACAACAATCTCAAACTTTTTCTAGAAAATGTACAAGGAAGCAGCGATCAACTAGCAATAGCCAGGGAATACACAGAAGATATTAATGGACTACTCGAAATGCTAAATAACATCTACCCTCTGCTTACTAATAGAACTATTAAAAATAGACTTACGAGACTCCAGACCAAAATAAGAATACAGATTTTAGAAGAAAACCAAGAAAAAAAAAAGATTTAATAACAAGTCGATAGACACACAAAAATGATAATCCAATGGAACTGTAACGGTTTCTACAGTCACCTACCAGAAATACAAATGATCAACGCAAAATTAAATCCCGAATACATATGCCTGCAGGAAACCCATTTAAAAGAAGATCAAACTATAAAACTTAGAGGATACGACAGTTTTTGTAAAAATAGACCAAACATACAACATGCCAGTGGAGGCATTGCAATATTAGTAAAAAACACCAATCATGCTGAAGAAATAGTCATTAATACAGAATTAGAAGTAAATGCAGTACGTCTATATTATCTGGAAATTATAACTATCTGTAATATATATTTACCACCAGACACTAACATAAATAAGGCAATGGTAGATAATATAATAAAACAACTTCCGTCACCCTACATAATCACAGGAGATTTCAATGCCCACAATAACCTATGGGGATCACAGAATACAAATAGAAAAGGTAAGATTGTTGAAGAAGCAATGGAAGATGAAAAAATACTGAATGATGGATCAGCGACACACTTCTCTAGTAGACTGGGTACATTCACATCAATAGATCTAACATTCTGCCACCCCAGAATTGCTCCTAAATTATCTTGGCAAACTCTCCCCACCCTATGTGTAAGTGGTCATTTCCCAATATATATAAAACACATAGAAGTAATTCCAAATCAACCATCGACAGTTAACAAGAGGTGGAATGTAGATAAAGCAGACTGGGAACTATATAAAATACATATGAAAGACTGTAACGAAGTCATTAACGAAAATAGCAATACAAACAAATTAATAGAATCATTCACACGGAAAATCACAATGGCCGCGGAAGTAGCAGTAGGGTACAAGAAAATAGCACATAGGAAAACTATAACACCATGGTGGAACAACGATTGCAAAACAGCGCTAAGGGAACAAAAGCATGCATTATTCAACTATAAAAATAACAAAACGATTGAAAACCTTATACAATTCAAACGATGTCGAGCAATAGCAAGAAGAAAAATTAAACACAGCAAAAAACAATCATGGAAAGAATACGTGCAATCCATAAATGAAAACACACCACTCAGCGAGGTTTGGAACAAAATTAGAAGCATTAAAGGCACAAAACGATTAAGCCAAACATCTACAATTATAAAAGGACAGGAAATACTAACCAAACCAATATTGATAGCAAATGAAATAGCCCAAACTTTTGCTAAAAACTCGTCCGACCAACATTACAGTAAAAAATTCACCGAAATTAAAAAGAACACCGAAACACAACTAATCGATTTCCAAGATAATGACGATATTATTAATGATACATTTAACGAAAATGAACTAAATCAAGCTATAAACCAAGCAAAAACAAATAAAAGTCCCGGACCAGACAATATAACATTGAAATTAATAAAAGAACTACCGGAAGAAGCGAAAACATACCTCCTAAAAATAATCAACCACATATGGACAACCAAAACATTCCCCGATCAATGGAGAACTGTACACATAATTCCAATTCTCAAACAAGGAAAGAATAAAACAGAAGCTACGAGCTACAGACCTATAGCGCTATCAAGTGTATTATCCAAAATAATGGAAAAAATGGTAAATAAACGACTAATGTGGCATCTTGAACAAAAAGAAATACTCATCCAAGAACAAGGCGGATTTAGACAAAAAAGGAGTGTCCAAGACCAACTAACAACACTGACCTGCGAAATAGAAACAGCTAAATATAACAAACAACACCTAATAGCTATATTATTTGATTTAGAAAAAGCATTTGATACCACATGGCGATACCATATAATAAAATCCTCTTACGACTATGGACTAAATGGAAATATACTCTACTATATACAAAATTTCTTAACAGACAGAAAATTTAGAGTAAAAACATATGGAACATTATCAGATGAACAGACCCAAGAAAATGGTATTCCACAAGGATCTACAATTAGCCCCACGCTATTTTTAATAGCTATTAACAACATAGCAAAATACATTAAAGCAGACGTAAACTTCGCGCTATTCGCCGACGATTTAATAGTATATAGTAGAGGCAAAAATATAACAACAATAGAAAATCAACTGAACTCGACCATAACCAAATTAGAAGACTGGGCCGACAGTACTGGATTTACATTCAATACAGGAAAAACAAAAGCAATACACTTCTGCAACATGACAAGACCACACCTGAATCTAAAACTAAACAAACAACGAATACCATATGTCGAACATGTGAAATTCTTAGGAATATATTTCGATAAAAAAATAACATGGAAAAAACATATAACGGAATTAAAAACTGAATGCAATCAAAGACTAAATCTACTAAAAACATTAGGCCATCACGACTGGGGTGCAGATAAAACGACACTGTTAAAAATATATAGAAATCTAATAAGAACAAAACTAGACTATGGATGCTCTCTGTATGCTACAAGCAAACAGTATTTATTAAAAACAGTAGATACCATACAACATACAGCTGTACGACTCGCAATAGGAGCCTTTAGAACAAGCCCAATTAGTAGTATACTCTCCGAAGCAGGAGAACCACCACTAAAATATCGAAGAGAACAACTAACAGCGACCTACATCATTAAATTAGCAGGCAACCCAAATAACCCGAACTATCCACTTATATATTCCAAAGAACAAAACAAAACTACCCTAAAAAATATTATTCCTTTCCATAAATATTTGCATTCAATCCTAACCCATGACATACCTACTCTTACCAAAATAGAACAACCCTATTCACCTATTATTCCCCCCTGGAAAAATATATTACCACACATTAACTTAGAACTATGTAAATATAAAAAAGTGACACAAATCCAGAAATAATAAAAACAAAATTTAAAGAAATTCAAAATATGGAGTACGCCAATCACATCTTTATATACACAGATGGTTCAAAAACAACTAGAGAAGTAGGTTCGGCTTTTATAGCACAACATAACAAAGAAAGATTCCATCTACCAAACATAACAAGCATGTACACTGCCGAAATATACAGCATAATGAAGACCGTTGAATATATAAAACGAACCAAAGAGGGCACAAAGTATGTAATATGCACAGATTCCCTTAGCGCACTACAAACCTTACAAAAAACATGCAAACCATACCCAATGATCCAAAAAATCCTTGAAAATATTCACTATCTCCAACTCCAGAACATTACTATCTCCTTCCTCTGGATTCCTTCCCACTGCGGAATACTTGGAAATGAAGAAGCCGACAAAGAAGCTAGAAAAGCCATCGAAGACGACATACTAGATGTACCAGTCATACCAACCGACCTAATGAAGCATATAAAATCAAAGATACAACACAAGTGGAAAGAAGAATGGAAAAATATCATGGACAATAAATTAAGGGAACTTAAGGAAACAACTGAGCCATGGCCAAGCCCAGACAACAGAAGACACCAGGTAGTCATGACGAGACTAAGAATCGGACACACCCTAATTACTCATGGATATCTACTCCAAAGAACAGACCCACCAAATTGCGAAACTTGCAACACGACCCTGACAGTGAAACATCTCCTCCTTCAATGCCAAAGGTACAACAGAGAAAGACAGTATCATAATATACCAACTACAATTCAAGAAGCACTGACTAACAACGAAAACACTAACAATATTATAACATACCTACAAAACACTAACCTATTAAATCAAATATAAAACTATGTACCCCTATGTAAACAACACAACATGTATTATATGTAATATACGAGTGATGTACCGGAGCCTAAATAACCTCTGAAGTTGAAAGGCTCCCTAAATATGTCAATAATAAAAAAAAAAAAGTTAAAGAATTATAAAGATATTAAATATCATAAATTACCCAGCTATGCTAACCATGGAAACTGCTATTATATTCAGATAATTCAAATTGACAGATGTCATTATCAATAGCACGCGTTCAATGAAATATGCAGTTCAAGCAAATGCTAGGTAAGCAAACGAGACTTGTTGCCTAGTACACTGAACTAAAGCTATATAACAAACTGATATTCACAAATGTCACCGAGAAAGTTATACAGTTGTCAAATATAACATGTGTATCTCTCATATCCCTTTTATTGGTCTGGAAAGTTATACAAAATGAATTTATGGATAAGTACAGTTATTTGAAGATTGTGCAATTAATTTTGAAGATTTTTTTAGGTCTAAGAAAATATTTCAAATTTAACAATGTTATGAACATTCTTTACAACACTTTGAAAGCCTTTTTGACATGTAACTGATATAAACACACCATAAAATGAGATAGAAACAGTACAACTTAAATTCATGTATGTATAATTTGCATTTCCCGCCAATATATTTCATAAGTTAGCAAGACAAGCGAGAAATTTGGCGCTTGGATTGCTTGCGAACAAATCAAGCAAATGGTAGTCTAGCAAAGTCGTTCATTGCTTGTTTTCCTGGTGCTTATTGAACGCACCTAATGAAAAGTAAATGAATGTGGCAGAGATGAGGATGTTGAGATAGATGTTGGGGAAGACACGAAAAGATACGGTAAGGAATGAAGGAATAAGGGAAATAACTGTAGTGTTAGCAGTTTGTAGAAAGATACAAGAGAGACGATTACATTGGTTTGTAATAGAAATAGATGGTTGAAGAAACAGAGGAAGACCAAAGATAAGATGGAAATACTGTACTGCGGAATACTTAAGAGAAAAGGAACTGAATGAGAACGAAACGCTAAACAGAAATAAGTGAAAAAGAAAATAGAAAATAGCGACCCGTAACGAATGGGAAAAGCTGAAGAAGATGTCAGTGTCAAGTGTAATTTGCATAGTTTGTTTATGAAATAATTTTACTGGAAATTTAGAATCTTTTGCAAGAAAATTTATGTATGGGATTTATACATAATAAATAGGATTGAGGAAAGGTATTGTGCTGGCCACATCAGATTTTTTTATTTGAGATACTAAAAGAAAAATATTCTAGCTTCCTTGTTGTTAACGATTTGTGTAACTTAATTTTACTCAATATTAGAAAATTATTTACTGGATGTCAAACAAAAGATAAATAAACATTTATGACAAATTACATAATAATTAGTCATTTTTAGAATCGCTTAAACATTAAAATGAAATAACTCGTTACTAAGATACTTTACGAGAAAAGTTTTAGCGAACTGTTCGGCATCCGTGAATGTCGCTGTACGTAACTCATATTTACAATATTTGGACTACGGTTGTTTTTAACAAAACTCTTCAATTGGATCATGGTAGAGAATAAAAGATGTTTTTATAAATTAATAATTAAATTTAATGAAGAGAATGGTAAACTGCTCATTGTATCAATTGCAAGTTTATGCTTTTACTCACAAAAGGGTTTCACTCCCACTAGGACTAGAACAGAGTTTCCATTTCCACTGTACCATCCACTTCCACATATAATGGATTTCTCTTCTATATAGTAACGCAGAAATCGAATCATCAAATATTGAGTTACAGAAGTCCTTAGTATCGAATCTGCGAATCGTATAAGATTGGCACACCCAGAAATGCGTAATAATCCGTGGTGATTTATTTATTTTTTGTTAAAGAAGTCTGGATGTTATTGTTTGTCTAATGACCCGCATTCTTAATTGAAATAAAAGTTAAATTTAAATATCGCAAACCTAATAAGTTACGTAAATTATTTTGCGTTCATGGTCGTAACATTGTTATTGGAAGAGGAATTATCGGATCCCTCAGTTCATTTCGAAAATTCCATTTTATGGTGTAATACGTTAAAGTTAAAATTCGAAAATAAAATATAAAAATCAGGAAACGACTAAACATGACGCAACATTGTCATACAAAATAGATAGAATGAAAACTAAAACGTCGTTCAATAGTTAATATTATAACAAGGTAAATAAAGTTGCCTCCCCAAGCTCCGATTTTTTTTAATAATACTTTTATCTACATTTTATGTTCTAGTCAGATTGTAAAATCCGTATTTTTATAATAAGCTTAGTAATTTTCTAAATAAATATTTGGTAATTTTTCTTGGGCTGAACGCAACCTAAGCTAATATACATAACTCACACCAGCAAGTAATGGTATTAGGTATATTTAGAGAAATAACAGTTGGCACCGGTTACCATTTAGTTTTTTTTTTTTTTTCAAGGCAACCGGCGCCGGTAGTCAACACACTGCCTAAAACATTTCATTGAAATTTCCTCCAAATGTACGTAAAAAAGAAACAGTTTTAGTAGAATTAAACACACAGAAAAGTAAAGAAGTGTCTACTAGATGGCATTGCTGTAGTTTAAAGCGCTCATTTTAAATTTCAATACAGTTTCATTTGTGATCTAGTGCTGGTTCTCGCTCTTTTGTGTCGGGTGTTATACATTTTATTCTTATTTTCTTTTTTTTTTTAAATTTTTGTTATTAGTTTATTTTTATTTTACTATTAAAGTAAGTTTTTGTTGGTTTTTCTTTTTAGAATAATATAAATTTAATTTAGTTGTTTTAGTATAATAGGTTATTTTTCAATATTTTTAGTTTAGATTAAATGTACAAATTAATTGTAACTTTTTATTTAGTTTTTGTTTAATTTTAATTGTCTCAAAAACGAGATAGAGAAGAAAGGGTAAATAGAGACCAAAAGGAAACTTTGCTTCATTTTATGATTATGAGGATTTTGCTTCCGGAATTTTTCTGGGGGCAGATGGGCGACAATATTGGAAGTCACTGAGAGCGGTTAACATTTATTTTATTAATAAATCAAATAAATCATTGCAGAACGGTAGTGGGGTAGCGATATCACACGCTTAGCGACTCGCTAACCGAATTAGAATAGACCTCCAGGCTCCAGGTCATTGAGTGGTGTAGAAGTATAGATTACAAAATATTAAAATAAATCTAATAAGAAAATAATGGATTAAGGAAAACTATCAATAGAGTATGAATTGAGCACAAAAATAAAAACAAAGTGGGATATACGAACTATAGACAAAAAATAAAATTAGATTTGCTTGATATAATAGTGATTAGAAAGGATTATTATGTAATATGTATTGATCAGAAGTAGAGTTTTCAAAATGAGGATTTGTAGGCGTGGTTTTATGATGAATTAAGAAATAATAGATATTAATTAGGTATAAAGCTTTGCTTACTCACCTTCTACAAGAAGGAAAAATCCTTCAGGATTTTTCTGTAGTATGCGAATAGCTGTGCGAGTCATTTCAGCAAGCGATGGATCTCCCGTAATGGAAGATTCCCTGTCTGCTTCGAAATCCATGTGGGAATAAGCAAAAAGTCCTGAAAATAATATTTTTAAATCTTCTCTTGAAAAATAGTAGTTATGTAGCAAATTATATAGCTTTATATTAATAATGTAAGAATTAAAATTATAATGTTAAGAACAGTATCAACAAATAAATATATTCATTTTAGCTATAAAAATTAATTCAAATTTCTTGGAATCCAAATTAAGAAGTTTTTTTTATGAATTCGTCTAAATATTAAATACACTCATGGACAAAATAAACACCGAACACCAAAAACAAGTTTTTTTGTCCACTTATAATACATGAAGTATGGGTTTATTTGTTATTTTTATGCTAAATATGAACAACTGATCTATAAAGTAAGATTAGAAAATAAAACAAATGTAGCAAATACTATATTTATTACGAAAAAGAAAGAATACTAAATCTATCAAAATTATCTGTTTAAAAAATTCAATCATAACTATAAATTCATCAATTATCGTTGGTTAATGACTCTTGTAGTACATTGCACTCTTAGTACTTAATAACGAATGTGAATAAAGTTACAATTCATTCTGAAAATACAACCGGGATGTTCGACGCGAGCCGCCATCTTGGATTAAAGGTGCAAAACATGGTTTTTTTTTTAGTTTTTGGCCATTTTCTCCAAACAATAGTCCGTATCAAAATTTTACAAGATTACAAAATTAAATCTCCTAATTTTTAGTACAAAGAGGTTCTTACATTTTTACCTACAATGAACTCTCAAAAAGTTATGTGTGGCATCGAAAGAAATAAATTATGGTTGATTTTTAAATGATTTTCTCAACGCTTTCCTACAAATTCATCCCTCACTCTGACCTGGTTGCTTATTTACCAATATTCTCCTAATTCAGCTGCAATCGATACCGATATAAGCCGAAGTAACTCTCTACGAATGCTACCGCTATTCAGCGTCAAGCGCTGAATCAGCATAGAAAATGTATAAGCGAGGTGCTGGCGTAGTTACCTATAGACACTACTGTGGTATTTATAATCATAGTAGTTGACGTTGTCACTTAATAACTTTCAATTATGAACTATACATTTCTACGTATTTATTTACACTAACTTCCATAGGCTTTGTGGATAACGTTCTTTTTTTTTCGATTAATTTATATTTTGTTAATACATAAGAATTAAAAAAGTAAAAGTGTTAGATCCCAGATTCTATTAATTGCATTAAAATTTGGCATGCTGATTCAGTGCAGTTTTTATATAAAATATTAATAAATTTTCATTTAAAATAGACTAGTTTAATTTTAATATTTTTTTATTGCAAAAACGTTCAAATTATTCACAAAGATGGCTACGTATTAAAATTTAATTTTTCCATTTATACATAATGGCAGGTACCACAAGCCTTGTATTGAAAATGTCAAATTTCAATATTTAATTTCACTATTATGTTACAACAACGATTTTTTCAAAATATTTATTTGAATACTAACTATGTTCTGGTTTAAAATAATATTTTGAAAAAAATCACATAAGCGTGTAATGTTATGTTATGTCTTCATTTGTTATTTGTTGTATATGTAACCAACACAAATATGAATGACAGAGGGTTCATACTTTTTTAAACACATTGCTATTTTTGGCTTTCTCTTAATTTTGCCGGTGTTTAGTTAAATATCACCTATTTTTGACGATTTTTTGACAACCTAATAGATATTTTTTTAGCTATAAGTGTATTCTGACCAATCAGAGAGTAGAATTTATATCACTAATATCTAAAATAATGCTATATTCTTACGTGAACTGAAGTATATCATCGAATTGAAGCAACTGGCTGTTAGTTCTTAAAACAGTGTTTTTTCTAATACTTTAATAATTATAGTAAATTATAAATATAAACTCGTAGACAATGAAACCAAATTACATTCATTTGTAATCTGTAATGTCATTACAAAACAAGTAAATTGTAATGGTAATTACATTACTTTTTTCATTATGTAAAAAAGAAATGTATAAAATGTAAATCAGTACCTTTTTCTTGAAATTAATGTAATGGAAATGTAATTACATTCTAAATGTAATGCGCTCACCACCAGCACTGACTGTGTACATATCCTATGACAATTGAGTGCTTGGCGCTGATTAACGTTAGTATTGGTATAAAGTTACTTCGGCTAATGCCGGTATCGATTGGAGCTGAATTGGGATAGGATTTGTAAATAAGCGACGCGATTATAGATAGGTACAATAACGCAATTTGAAAATTTTAATTTTGAATGAAATTCTCCATCATGTCATGTTTTACACGCTTTTTTCAATAAGCGGTTGGCGAGTTACTAACAGCTTACATGAAATTCCTCTAAAATTAAAATTTTAAATACCTTGCAAATCGGCTTAATTTTCATTTTTTCATTTGAAATTTTGACACGTTTTAAATACATAAAATTATTTATCTTTAATCGTGTCGAAATTTTAGAAGAAAAAAAAATTAACAAAGCCGATTTGCAAATATCATATTTTAAAGGGATTTCATATAAGTTGTTAGTAACTCGATAACTCGCTAACCGCTTTTCAGCAAAAGCGAGTAATACATGACATAATAGAAAATTTTATTCAGAATTCAAATTTTCAAACCACGTTATCGTATCTTTTACCGATATAGTGGTGAATGAATTTGTAGGGAAGCGTTGACAATTTTTTTAAAATCATCGATGTTTTTATTTTTTTCGATGCCACGATCAATGTAAACTGTTATTAGTAAAATCTATTAGACAAAGTATTAAATACGTATTATTGTTTATTTTTTGAGTAATTTAATTTTTTCTCATTATACAAAACATTACTAGTTTTAATTTTGTATGCTTGTGAAATTTTGACACGGGTCACTATTTTCGAGAAAATGGCTAAAAATATGTCGGTTCGCGCCGACCCTCCCCAAGGTCAAAAACTTGAAATTTTCATCCTCGTCTTGACTTGTACAACATATATGTTGAAATTGTTTTTACCCCATCTTTTGTAGTGTAAAAACCTTTTTGAATGGACTAATTGCCACGATGACATGAACTAAACCTACTCTTATAAAATATTGGAACTCCATCTTTTCTAGCCAACGATCACTGAGGTAGTATTCCTATTTTAAAGAAACGCAACATTTGTGTACATTTGTAGAATCAAATTCACAACTGTTTTAAATTAAAGGAGTGCGATAGATGTACTCATAATCATTTTGATGTAAGGCTCCAGTTCAGAGTGCATGATAAATGTTTGAAAGGTTGAAAAATATATTTAATAGCACACTGTTGTTTATAAAGTTTTTTATTTATCAAATTTTTTCAATTATCGATTTCGGCTATGGATGGCCATCCTCGGATTGAGAGCTAAAAAAAATTGTTACAATATGGATATAAATATTATTTACATGTATGATTAAGTTTTAAGAGAATCAGAAATTTAAATTTTGTTTGTTACAATATAGATATAAATATTATTTACATGTATAATTAAGTTTTAAGAGAATCAGAAATTTAACAAGTTAATGTATAGGAAAAAAAAATTGTTATTAATTTTACAATATAGATATAAATATCAGTCATATGTAAAATAAAGTTTTAAGAAAACACTAAAGTTATTGTATATGAAAAAATATTGTGATTAATGTTACAATATTAGTTAAATGTATAATCAAGTTTTAAGAGAACAAGAAAGTTAACAAAAAGTTATTGTATATGAATTTTTTTTTCCGTTTGGAAACATGTGGTTTTTTTGTGCAGAATTTTGAGGTTAGAAATTGGTGTGTAAATACAACAATCATGATTTATTGAAAAAAAAATATGACTTACCGCCAAGAAAATTTTAGAATAAAGTTAACATTGTTAAATTTAGTTGGAAAATTGATGAAATTTGAAAATGTTTTATAAAAATGTTATACGAACATGTGTAAGGAGTCACGAGATGGAAATGAACTAAGAATATCTTTACTTATGGCGGGCGGATGTGTGGTTGTTGGGATTGGAAGTAGATGGCGTTAAATTAGAATTTTTGAATTTTTAAGGGGCGGTAAAAGGTGGTAAGAATTTAAACATGTGATGCCCTGGAAACGACGTAGTTTCATTTAATAAATTGTTATTGTTTTTTAGATGGGAGAGTATTTCAAATTTTTCTGTTAAATATAGTTTATGATAGTTAGTTTTTGCGTGTAAAAGTTGTATATTGTCGGTAGTTATTGTGTGGTTTTCTTGTTCTATGTGTGTGTCGAGGGCTGAAGGTGGTTTGTTTTTTTGGTGTTCTTTGAAGCGTGTATGTAAGTTACGGGAAGTGAGGCCTATGTATGCTTTGTTACAAGAATTACAAGAAATTAAATGAAACTACGTCTTTTCCAGGGCATCACATGTTTAAATTCTTACCATCTTTTACCGCTCCTTAAAAACTCAAAATTTCAAATTTAACGCCATCTACTTCCAATCCCAACAACTACACATCCACCCGCCATAAGTAAAGATATTCTTAGTTCATTTCCATCTCTTGACTCCTTACACATGTTCGTATAACATGTTTATAAAACATTTTCAAATTTCATCAATTTTCCAACTAAATTTAACAATGTTAACTTTATTCTAATATTTTCTTGGCTGTAAGTCATATTTATTTCTTCAATAAATCATGATTGTTGTATTTACACACCAATTTCTAACCTCAAAATTCTGCACAAAAAAACCACATGTTTCCAAACGGAAAAAAATTTTCATATACAATAACTTTTTGTTAACTTTCTTGTTCTCTTAAAACTTGATTATACATTTAACTAATATTGTAACATTAATCACAATATTTTTTCATATACAATAACTTTTTGTTAACTTTCTTGTTTTCTTAAAACTTTATTTTACATATGACTGATATTTATATCTATATTGTAAAATTAATAACAATTTTTTCTTTTTCATATACATTAACTTGTTAAATTTCTGATCCTCTTAAAACTTAATTATACATGTAAATAATATTTATATCTATATTGTAACAAACAAAATTTAAATTTCTGATTCTCTTAAAACTTAATCATACATGTAAATAATATTTATATCTGTATTGTAACAAAAAAATTTAGCTCTCAATCCGAGGATGGCCATCCATAGCCGAAATCGATAATTGAAAAGATTTTATAAATAAAAAAGTTTGTAAACAACAGTGTTACATATATTACAGTATTAAATATATTTTTCAACCTTTCAAACGTACTCATAATCCATTTTTCGTAATAAAATAAATTCCATACTGATATGACAGTCAGTATAATCAGTAAAATAGTATTCTGTTTTCTCCAGTCTTCAATACATGTACTTTTGCAAAAATGTGGAACTAATTCTTGAACAGAAACAAGTCATTCTATTGGTTCAGCTCCAAAATTATCCTCTTTTGACCAATAGAATGACTTGTTTTTGTTCAAGAATTAGTTCCACATTCTCTCGTTTCAGCGAACAACTGTATTTGCCATAAGAATTACAAGAAATGCATTTGACTTGTACATACAAAATAGTAAATATATATACAGGTGTGATCTGGAAGACGCTTCCCCCTTTAACTTTTTTATTATAAGTGATAGAAAAAAATGGCTCATATAAAAGTTGTATTATTTTAAATATACTATTTGTGGTATATATATATAAAGTCGGGTTTACAAGATACAACTATGAACCCCAAATGTATTCGTACTCTCTGAAAAAAATATATTAACAGCAACAAGAAATAAATTTTTAGATTACAATAGTTATAAAACTATATTTGGGATTTTTTATTATATGTATTAATAAAGTGTACTGGATTTAAATATAAAATTTTATTACCTAAATTTAACATTTTAACAATAATCTACGGGCAAATATATGACAACAGACACGTGCTATTTATTTAGTTCCAACAGTAAATAATACAATACTTATGTTAGTATTGTTTATAAAACTGAAGGTAAAGGAAACTGACAATATATTAAATTTATTACTATATTAAATTTTATTTTTTTAGTAAAATTATTTGCTAAGTGATATTCGTTTATTTACCACCTACAATTATATTAAACACAAGAATAAATAAACTTCTGGATGCTAAGATTATTACTCCAATACAATAAATTTTGATACGGTGTATTAATAGAATGTGTAGAACATGAATACATTGCTTATAATAAAATTTCTTAGGTTTACAAGGTTTGTACAACAAAAGACAGAGCACTAAGCGTAGGTTCACTTGAAGAACTATTCACGAAAACGAGAAGAACCCATAAATCAAGCAGAAGCCTTTAAGAGAAGTAAGCGGACAGTTAGATCGCCAGTAAAAACAAATAAAAAAAGTACAGAAAAAATGAGTGGAGAACAATTAATACTTAAAGCAATAGAGGAATTAAAAGCGGCTATGAAATCCAACAAAGAAAAGACGATAAAAGAGATACGAGAAAACAACGTTATGATTAAAACTCTAGAAAATAAACTACAAAAACAAGAGAAAGAATGGAAAAAAGAAAAAGAAGATCTCCTAAAGAAAATAAAGGTGCTTGAAAACAAAGATGAAATGAGAGAGAAACGCGAAAGGAAAAACAACATAATAATAAAAGGCGTACAAATGGAAGTCTCTACTAAAGAAATAGAAAACTTTTTAAAAAATAAAATTGGAATAGAAACAAAAGTGAAAGAAGCGTATAAAATAGGAAAAGAAAAACAAGCGATAATAGCAATAATGGAAACATACGAAAACAAAAGTAATGTAATGAAAAATAAATACAAACTAAAAGGATCAAATATATACAGGGTGTTCCGCGACTCGATCGACAAACTTATACCATATATTCCGGGGATCATTCCGAAAAATGTTATATGGCCTATAGGTGAATTTCTCTTTGTTTCGGAAATATCGAAGAAATTTTAAAAAAATGATAAATGAAAATTTATTCGTCAATGGATAGCTAATTAACACAAAATTACAGCAACTGTTCAAAATGAGAACCGCCATTTTCTAAACATACATTTATCCTTCGAGTCATAGAATGTTGCCATTAATTACTGCCAATTCATTCTTTAGGGAATTAGTAGCTTCAACTATACGGTCAGTCAACTCTTCTCGTGTTTATCATTACTATACACACGAGATTTGAGGACACAGAAAAAAATCTAAAGGCGACAAGTCAGGTGACCGAGCTGGCCACTATCCATCTTTCTGGAAAATTTTCATTAAGAAACACCGTCACTTGTCTCCCAAAATGTGGTGGTGCCCCATCTTGCTGGAATCACATGCCACGACGAGCTTCCAGAGAAATATCTTCCATGTAATACGGCAATTCTTCTTGCAAAAAGTGAAGGTAAGTTTCTGTAAGGAACAATGCGATCTGGGTATCGCCTGAGGTACTCCGCAGCTGCAGCACGTCCACTTCCATTGCAAAAACCATACACGAAAACCATATTGGCATATTCTGCTTTAGTAAAATGCGGCATAATGGTTTAAATTAATAAGACAGCACAAAAATCATTCAGCATTAACTACGATAGTAAACACGTCAATAAAAACTGTTATTGTCAAGCATACGTTAATTCGTCAAGGCTAACTCAATTTTTTTTTTAATTCCTTCGATATCTCCGAAACAAAGAAGAATTCACATATAGGTCATATAACATTTTTTGATCATAATGATCCGCGAAATATATGGTATAAGTTTGTCGGTCGAGTCGTGGAACACCCTGTATATTGATAATGATATGACGATCAACGAAAGAAAAATACAAAAAGAAATTCAGAAAAGAGCAAAGGAAGAAAGAAAACAAAATAAACAAATTAAACTTGGTTATAAGAAAATAAAGATAGACACTGAATGGTATGTATGGGATGATGAAAAGGAAAATTTAATAAAAAGTACATTACCAAAAAACATATAAATGTTGGGGAACTCCAAAAAGAGCAAACCCCTACACATTAAATAATTAGAGATAAGTTTACAATAAGAAATGGGACAAAAATAAAGAAAAAAAGCAAAAAAATATTAAAAACAAGAAATAAAAACAATGAAATTAGAATTAGTACATGGAATGTTATGTCGATGTTAGCACCAGGAAAAATGCAAGAAATAGCATCGGAACTAAAAAGATACAAAATAAATGTAGCTGCACTTCAAGAAATACCATGGGAAGGGAAAGCATCAATAGATAAAAAGAACTTTACGCTACAATATTCAGGACGAGATAAACAAGGCCAATATGGTGTAGCATTTATAATATTGGATAAATTAAGAGACAAAGTGATAGAATTTCAAGCAATAAGCGAGCGACTAGCTTACCTTAGGCTAGAAGCAAACCCATTCAAACTCTCTATACTGAATGTATATGCACCAACTGAAAAGGCAAAAAAAGAAGAAAAAGATTTATTTTATGAAAAACTGGAAGAATAAATAAAAATTATACCAAAAGAAGATACTTTAATAATATTAGGAGACCTCAACGCTCAAATAGGTAAAGAAGACTATATACAACAGGTCGCAGGAAAATACACTATACATGAGAAGACGAACAATAACGGACAAAGATTATGCAGATTAGCAGCAAAAAATAACTTGGTCATAAGCAGTACCAAATATAATCACCCATACCTACACAAAATAACACGGACATCCCCAGACCAACACACAAATACACAAATAGACCATATATTAATTGAAAGAAGAAAGCAATCGTCAATTATGGACGTAAGGTCATATAGAGGGGCATGTGCAGACTCAGATCATTTCATGGGTACTGCAACTTTAAGACAAAAAGTAAAAAGGACTATCAACTGCAAAAATATGAAAGCTAAGTGGAACGTAAGAAAATTAAACGATGAAAATATCAAGAAGCAATATGAGGAAGAAATGGAGAAGCAATTGGAGAATAACATTGAAAAAAATAACAGAAACGTATTGGGAACACATAAAGAAAACTATAAACAACACAGCCAAAAAATGGATAGGAGAAGAGAAGAGAGGAAAAACAAAAGAATGGTACAATAAAGAATGCCAGGAAATAATAGCAAGAAAGGTAAATGCAAGACTTAAATGGATAAAAACAAATAAAAACGAAGATAAAATAGAATAGGGAAAAATAAGCAAAGAAAGCAACTCGATAATAAGGAAAAACAAGAGAGATTGGATAGATAATGAAATAAAAAAAGATTGAAAAAGAAAGTATAAATAAAAACACGAAACAATTTTATCGAAAAATTAATGAACAAAACAGATCATACAAAACTAAAACGTATAACATAAAGGACAAACAAGGGCATAAAACAGAAAATGCTGAACAGTATAAACAAGTGTGGGCAGAATATTTCAAAGAACTGTTAACAGAACCCTCACAAAGTCTTGAAATACAAGACGAAACCAGTGAAGAAGAAACTTTAACAGAACCAACATTAAAAGAAGTTAAGAAAATAATAAAAGAAAGCAGAAATGGAAAGGCACCAGGAAAAGACGGAATAAATATAGAACTAATAAAATACGAAGGGGAAAGTATACAAGAATACATATATACAATTATCCAGAGAATATGGAAAGAAGAAAAAAATGCCAAAAGAATGGGAAACAGGGCAAATAATAACAATACACAAGAAAGACGATCAACAAATATGCCAAAACTATAGAGGAATTACGCTACTGAACACAATATACAAAATCATGACCACAATAATACAAAAAAGACTAGCAAATGCAACAAAAGATATAATTGGACAGTATCAGTGTGTATTTACTAAAGGAAAATTAACAACAGACGCCATACACACGATAAAACAAATCATGGAAAAAACACATGAATATAATTTGAACATAGAGATACTTTTTATTGACTTCCGACAAGCGTTCGACTCCATTAAACTTTTATTAGCCTTAAAAGAACTAGGAATAGAAGCAAAACTGAGAAGACTGATCTCGATGATAATGGAAAAACAACAGTCAGTATAAAAACACAAAAAGGAGAAACGGAAGAATTTCAAATAAACAAAGGCGTACGACAAGGGGACTCATTATCGGCAACCTTATTCAATCTAGCTCTAGAATATGTAATGAGGAAAATAAACAAATGAACTATATGAACAAGAGGAGGACAAACAAAAGCATACGCCGACGACATAGCCCTTGTGACAAGGAAGAATAATGACGGAAATGTTAAAAGAGATAGTATCAGAAGGAGACAAGATAGGACTAAAAATAAATGAAGAAAAAACGAAGCTAATGAGACTCAGGAAAAAGTCAGAGAACAAGAAGATCAAAATAGGAGAACACTATTTTGAGGAAGTCGAAAGATTTAAATATCTAGGCATCATGTTGGCCTGGAATGGAGAAAGAGAAGCAGAAATCAAAGAGAAGATAATAGCAGTTAAGGGCCTACTACGCTAACAAAAAACTTCTAACGAGTAAATTTATTACATTTAAAACGAAAATGAAAATATACAAAACGATAATAATGTACTCAGCCGAAACAATGACAATGACAAAAAAAGATGAAGAAGGCTTAAGAATAGCAGAAAGGAAAATAATGAGAGAAATATTAGGACCAGTAAAAATCGCAGAAAACGAATTTAGACCAAGAATGAATCATGAAATCGAACAAATACTAGAAGGAGAAGACATAGTGAAGAAAATAAAGCAACAGAGAATCAAATGGCTAGGGCATATATGGAGAGCAGATGAAAAAAAATACAATAAAATAAATAACACAATGGATGCCAGGAGGAAGAAGAAGACGACGCAGACCCAGATCCAAATGGCTACAAGAAGTAGAAGAGGACTTAAAAAATGCAGGAGTATATATATATATATATATATATATATATATATATATATATATATATATATATATATATATATATATATATATATATATATATATATATATATTAGGTTTAATAATAATTTATTCGCAAATAAATCATTGTCTGCATATGACAAATGTTTTCGTCTTTAATAATTCGCAAATAATTTTTATTAAAGTACTGTCAGTTACCTTTACTCAGATTTATAGATAATATAATATAAATATTGTATTATTGACTGTTGGAACAAAAAAAAATGCGACTTGTCTTTTGTCATATATTTGCCCGTAGATTATATAAATGAGAAATTTAGTTAATAACATTGTATTTAAATCCATTACACTTTATTAATACATAAAATAAATAAAAATGCCCAAATACAGTCTTGACTATTGTTACCTAAAAAATTATTTTTTATTGCTGTTGATATATTTATTTCACAGGGTACGAATACATTCGGAGTTGGGCTCGTATAATTATTTTACTAAAACATAAACTGCCATTTTTTCTCTTTTCAACGATGTATTATTTGTATTTAATGTATTTGAAAAAATTCGAGAAAAGTAAAATAATAATAATAAAATATTCAGATGTTTTTAAATGTTAAGGATTCGCCTGGGCGTTTGCGTGAAGAATGTTTGTTAGAGTACAGAAGGAAGAATAAATGGGTGAAGCAAGTGGTGGGAGAAAGTAAAAAGCAGTTTGATTACTTGTTGAGTGAAAGGTTGGCAAACGATTTAAGTACGAATAAACGACTGTTTTGGTTGAATGTGAAGAAACTGCGGGGTGGTAGTGGTCGAGTTGTAAAACCTGTGAGAAGTGCGAATGTACAGTTATTGTGGAATGAATCAGATGTAAGGAATAGATGGTGCGAGTATTTTAAAGGTTTGTATGGAGGTGAGATTGAGAGGGATTAGCTTATGGCATTACATACTAAAATATTATAATAAAATTAAGGGATGATGGTAGCAAAACTGGCAGTGAAAATGATAATGAGGATGATTATGATATAGATTAAAGTGATTTATTTATTTAGGTTTTGTTCGAAACGTTGTGTGGTTCCCGAAGATTGGAAAAAAATTGTTATTTGCCCATTATTCAAAGGCAAAGGCAGTTCAAGTGCATGTATGAATTTTCGCACGATAATTAATAAGGTGCGAACCTTAACAATTTCAAAAATTAGTGACGTTTAGGGTTGTTTTTTGCCTGAGCGGGGTTTTGTCGATCAATTGTTTGCTCTTCGTATGATTGTTGAGAAGTCACTTGACAAGAACAAGGTGTTCTGTGGCTTTCTTGATTTAAAGAAGGCGTATGATAGTGTTCTTCGAGATACTTTGTGGGATGTACTCACAAGAGAGTATGGTGTAAATGGAAACTGGTTGGGAGCGATTCGAGCATTGTATGAGGGTAGTGAGGCTGCTGTGAAAATTAGTGATAGGGTGAGTGATTGGTTTCGTATAAATGTTGGTGTGAAACAGGGCTGTGGTATGTCTTCGTGATTGTTTAGCTTGTATCTCTTTATAGTTATTATTATATAGGGTAATAACTTAACGATTCTAAATAAGTCAGATTATATAGATAAAGTTAATGATTTTATCAACCAAAACAATGTAACAATCTTGAAGAAAGACCCAACTAGTATTTTTCAAAAAAAGTTAAGGGATACGCTTAGGAATTGTAATTGTATTTTTTCAAAAGATGAACATTTCAAACTCATCAACCAAAATCCCGCAGCTCCAATTTTATACGGACTTCCGAAATTACACAAAAATAACATACCTATCCGTCCAGTGGTTTCTTATACACAAGCACCAACATACAAATTGTGCAAAGCCCTTAACAAACTTTTAACAGAACTTTTAGAATTTAAACCGAAATATAGCGTTAAAAATAGCATTGATCTTGTCGAACGGATAAAAAATGAAAAAATTCCTGTCAGCGCCAAATTAGTTTCATTCGATGTCTCCAGTTTATTTACGTCAATTCCCATTGAAAAATTGAAATTTATTATTGAACAATCTCTTATAGCTTGTAATGTTAACCCAATCATAGCCACTGAGTTGCTAACTTTATTAGATTTATGCCTGGAACAGAACTATTTTACTTTTAATGACAAATTTTACATACAAAAAGATGGTCTACCCATGGGTTCCCCACTTTCACCACTACTTGCAGAAATATTTATGAATTCTTTCGAAACTAACTTATTCAACTATTTTGATACAAAAAATATTCAATTCTGGTATAGATATGTTGATGACGTATTATGTATGTTTAAAGGCACTGAGAGACAAATCAAATCCTTCCTAAATACCTTGAACTCTATAGAACCCAACATTAAATTTACTATAGAAGTTGAATCAGAAAAAACAATAAATTTTCTAGACCTAACCATAGATCATTTACATAATAAAATTAATTTCCAAATATTTAGAAAACCTACATATACAGATACCATCATACCGTCCTCATTTAACCATTCCAATAATATAAAAATGGCAGCATTTCATAGCTTAATTAATAGATTAATAAGTATGCCATTACAAGATAAATTCTTTCATAAAGAACTACATATATACCATTCAGGATATTGCTGTAAACAATGGTTACAGTAAAGACATCGTGACAAACCTTTTAAAGAAAAAACAGAAAACAATAGTACAAAAACAGTTTTATGCCATATACCTCAATCTAAAGATCATTTATTGTATACGAAAATAAAATGTTAAAAACTTTTCGGAAAAACTGTCATATGAATTTAAAAAATCTAATATAGTTGGAGCGACTTATAACACGCATACCACCAAAAATTGTTTAGTTAATAATAAAATAGTATCCAGAAATACATTGTCACAATCTGGAATTTACAAAATTAGCTGTCAGAAGTGTGACTACATATATATGACAAACCGGACGTAATTTCAATTTAAGATTTAAAGAACATTTAAATAGTTTTAAAAATAATAAAATAAATACTTCAAATGTAGCGAAACATCTCATTAACAACAATCACACTTGTGACATATCTAATTTGGAAATTTTACACCGGGAAAGAAAAAGCCTGAGATTAACGTTCCTAGAAGCATTTGAAATTAAGAAAGCCCTACATAATGGGAATAACCTCATGAACGAGTACCTAGACCTAATGAACTCCCCGCTTCTAGACACGGTAATCTCAGGAAATTTCTAAGAACGGTAACTTTGTATTGTATAAATAAGAACAATTGTAAAATTTTGTAAGCAGTCTTCTGATGATGGCCTAGAAAGCCGAAATTGCAATTAAGATAATAAACTAAAAGTTGTGAAACTAAACCGAGTGTTTCTAAATAGTATTATTACTACAAAACTGGTACAATACAGGTTACATCCATTGTCAGTTGAACCCTTGTGTCTTCATCGGTATTGCAGTTACGTCGTAATGGTAACATGACGAGGGACTAGTGACTAGTGGGCAGTACGTAGAATTCTTTCTGGGTAAGCGGTACACAGAAAAAGTGTATGTATTGTAGCGCTCCCACCTGACACGCCCGAATGCGAGCGCCGCCACTGGTATAATGTTCTCGAGCGATGACGTAATCCCCAGCGGCGTAAAACCATACGTCTAGATTGGTTTAATTACATCCGGTGGGCCGATTATTTGTATTGGATGTCATGGTCGCGTTGGAAAGTTTCAGATTCAGAAGGACATCGCGCTATATAAACCCGTCGCCAAAACCAGCCAACACATTCTGTTATATAGAAGTAACGAGCAATGAATAGTGGGTGATATAAATAAATAGTCTACGAGTAGTAAACATAATTAAATACAGTTATATAAATATAGTGATATAAATATTGTTTAAATAAATAATCTTAGTGTTTAACCATAGTGTTAATTATTTTTATTATATTTATCTTAATAATTTATCGTTTGATAAACTTTTATTTTAATTAATAATATTTTTCTGATTTTACACTTCACACATATAAATAAAGTTACAGTATCATTACGTTATGGGTAGTGAGGGACTACTCCGCTGCAAACATAGTGGCGTACAGTATATGCGCATATTGGCACGAGCTATAATAATTATAGTTTTAGACAAAATATACTGTAATTTCGGTAATACCACCCTTAACACTCACGTACCGGAATTACTCGCTGTTTAAATGGTACACCGAAATTAGTAAGTCAAGTCAACGACGGTATGGTACGACTAGCGAATGAAAGTTGACGTTTAAATTATTTTGTAGGTGTGGTTTAGTCATTTAGTATTCCGTTCGAGAAGAATAGAATTGTGCGAAATATTCAGGGATGATTTTTTTGCAATTATCCAGTTAAATACTGGACTAGGAAATACCAGGAATACATTACTTGCTAAAAATAAATGAATGAGTACGGTACCTGCATAATTGGAGAATTACAAAACAGGGGTGCATTTAAAATATTTTAAACATTTTTCGTTTATTTTGATCATAATAAAATATTTTGACTTTTAAGTATTAAGCTTGGAAATTCTATGAAATAGGATTATTTTTAATATCATATGACAATAGTTCTGACTCGAGAGTTACTTGTACTGGAGACAAATGAATTATAATTCGTGGTATTAAATTTTTTACATACATCCCTGAATTCTGTTGCTAAGGTCATTTTAAATGCCTCCTAGTATTGTAGTGGTATTGAGGACAATTTTAATTTTTTTTTTATAGCGGAATACATAAAGGTCAGATTCATTTAAAGTTCAAATCATAAGGTGCACAAGCGAGCACAAACGAACGTGATCCGCAGTCTGTCAGTACATCAAGGAGATACACTTGTTCGTGCTTGCGGAATTTGGAAAGCAAAACATACTCTCGATACGAACATAGACGCGCATACTTCAGAATATGTAAAAGTAGTATTGTAAATGTAATTTATCTGTAAACACTAATAAAAGTAAGCTTTTTAAGTGTTAAAAGTAAATTAGTTACCTTAGTAAAGACAAATGAAATAACAAATCGACATTTTTGACGTGTCAAAAAATTTTTAGAAATACAAAAACGAAAAAATAATGTTTAGATAAAATATTGGACGATTTTGTTCGAAGGGTTGGATCACTCCGCTGCGCGTTGTGCCCAAAAGTTCCTTCTCACAAAATCAGTGACTATGTTTTCTTAGCTTTTTCTTTATTAGTGCATCATTCAAAATTATAAATATTGCAAATAGTGTTTCAAGTTCTCTCATTATAGTTAAAGATTTATGTTGGAACTTTGCTCATGAAATCCGGAACCCAGCAGAACACTAACGAACAACAAAATGATACAGACGGTGTGGACGCATCTCGCGCGTTGTTGAATTTAGATTAGCGAACGTTCGCGAACGTATGGCGCGGTTCAGTTTGGTACGGCTCACTTGATCTGGACGCACCTTAACGTTACACGTTACCGTTTTCTATCTATGAAACTACTCCAAGAATTTTTTTTTAAATTGTATGTTGCCTGCGAGTATTAGTTGAATAACATTTACGAATATTATTAAAATTGATCTTTACTTTCTTGAGTTATTTTAAAATATTTGTCTTCCTTTTTTAAGAAATATGAATATTAATTTTTATACAATTTAGACATCACCATAATCCTAACACGTTGCATTTCATAACTGTATAGAAATATTTTATTGTTCTCTTACAAATTTGACAAAAAACGAAAAAAAAAACTTTAATAAAAATTTATTTAAATATTTCCAAAAGCACTTTAACAATTTTCTTAATTTTTTCATAAGTTACATAATATATTATGGACTACATTATTGCATAAAAACAATGAAATTGATCTTTACATATTTGAGTAATAATTTATTTAAAAAACGCGTTTTGAATTGATAATATTAATAACTTGGTGCAAAATGTGTACAAGAATATATTTACTCGTTTACTATAAACATGACAATAAAATTAATTGTAAAATTGTAAAACGTATTGTGAAAACCAAAAATTATAATGTAGGTAGGTGGCGGCGTAAATAGCAGCGGTCGATAGCAGAACTAAAATTTCTGTAGTAAATCTAAACACTGACGACTCAATACTCAGATTTGGCGGCCCAGCATGTGAATGCCAAACACACCGTGTAACTCGGCAAGAAAAACTGTATAGAAATCAAGCCCAGATAATGAACATTTTTGTGACATTGTCTACAAAAGTATACTACGAGGTGTGTTCAAAAACTATCGCGAATTTTGAATTTTCGCGGGTTACGTATATTCGAATTTCGATCTTTTTGTGGCTTTATGTTGGTACTCATGTCTCTCACTTATGTCGACAAGCTCGGCCATTTTGAATGTTCACTTACTTGTTGACAGCTGCTTTGCTTGCACGTGTTTTGGATCGTCTTCGATTTTTACCTATTGTGCTTATTCGTTAAAAACTGACTATGAATTTTTTGACCAAGACAATATCTTTCTTATCTAAAGGCGACGGAACGTAGAAAAAAATAATTCATTTAAAATTTGTCATTGTCATAAAATGTTTTTATCAAAGAAGTTATTTCATTTCTACTCGTAGAAATGAAATAACACAAAAAGATCGAAATTCGAATATACGTAACCCGCGAAAATTCAAAATTCGCGATAGTTTTTGAACACACCTCGTGTTATTTAAATCTGAATCAAAGTAATTTAATTAGATTACCTAATTTAAAATACATATCTTGTAATTAATTACTTGAAACATAGACTATTGTTACTGTTTATATTACTAGAGTTCTCGCAAATATATTCAATATGTATACTTGTATTATGCTTGCATATTTTTAAGGAAATTGAATAATTCATATGTAAAGAAGTACATATTTAGGGAATTTTTGTCAACAGATCATTATGAATTATTACTTCAAGGGTGTCGGCTGTATGGCGAAGATGAAAGTGAATTGAAGTGTGAAACTAGAATATGCTATTGAACAAGAGATAATAAAAAAAATCCTTTGATAAACGTACCTGTTCGTAGAAAAATTAAAAAATTTACAATATTAATTTTTGTCCGGTTTCAAAAAAGTTCGTTAGATTAGTGCAAAAACTTGTTATATAAGTACATACAAAAAAAATTGTTATTTTATATTCTTGTACAGTGTTGTTTGTTTTCTTTGGATAAAAATTGGAACAAATTACATTTTTACCTCTCGCTAAGAGAGGTATTGGATTCATGCTAAAAATCGCATATCCAGATTTTATTAAATAAGCACGATTTAAGGTCCATAGAGTCAAATTAAACGGATATTATGGTCTTAATTTTTGTACTTCTCGTACCCTTTTATTGGGGTTCATAATATGAACGTTCAATAAAATTGTTTTCATATATAATAGTATTTCTAAGTACTAATAAAGGAATAGATTATATTGCGGGTAACATATTATTTATTTATTTAAAATACAAACCCAAAAGGCCGTAGCCCAATAAAAGGGTACGAGAAGTACAAAAATTAAGACCATAATATCCGTTTAATTTGATTTAACGTGAAATGGAAAATGTCAATAGTAGAAAATTTAGTTTCATATAACAAACTCATTCGATAAATGGGAGAGGAAAGGAGAAGATTAGTACGGGCAAAAGGAAGATAAGTATGACAGGCCCAGCTGACAGTAGATGGAGTATGAAAATAAAGAAAAGAAAGAGAATGGGAATCATCAACAGTGCCATTTATAAGCTTACACAAATGCAGGATTAAACAAGCATCCCTACGTTCTGATAAGCTGCTGATATTAAACATTTTTAACAGTTCGCTGTAATTCATTAATTTATCTGGGTATCTGTTGTGTAATTTAAAATAAAGAAATTTGAGATACTTCTTTTTTACCGAATCCAACAGATCTTGTTGAGCCTCATAAATAGGATTCCAAATAATATGGCAATATTCAAGTTTCGACCTGACTAAGGTGTAACAGGATGCTAAAATAGCTGACACGTCAGTAAAATTTCTAGTATTGCTAATTATGAAGCCCAACATTCTGATAGAAGTATTAAAGACCATTCTGACATGAGGCGCAAAAGAAAGGTCCGCTTCAAATTTTATACCAAGATCCTTTATTGAGTTGACTCGAGGTAAGGAAATGTCAATTTTATCTTTATACATTAACGGAAAAAATCTTCTTGTGTAGAAAATAACACAGCATTTATTTAAATTTAATTTATTGATTTATATTATATAAATCAAACTGTAATCTTTGGCAGACACTAATGGAAGATATTTTGAAAAAAAATAATTAAGATCATCAGCAAGCACTAGTTTCTCACAATGAATTACTTCAGTAATATCGTTAATAACAGAAGAAACAGAAGAGGGCCCAGATTAGTACACTGCAGCACTCTTGACGCAGTGAATTTAATTTAGTTGGAACCATCATAATGAACGAATATATCACGTTGATATAAAAACTGGTTATCAAAGAAATAAGAGAAGAAGAAAAAGAGATTAACTGTAGCTTGCAAAGCATTGACAAAGTATGTAAAAATACAGTCCATCTGACCTCGAGCATCAAGAATTATAGAAACCGAGTGCGTAAAGTGCATCAAGTTGGTGACGGTTAATCTCTTAGCCATAAATCCATGTTGAAAGGGAGAAATCTTATTTTTGACAGTAATGTATATGTTTTTTCTCAAAAAAATTACTGAACACAGACAGCATAGCTATGTGACGATAATTCTCGATATTGGAAGCAGATCCAGATTTAAGTATTGGAGTAAGACGGGTCTTTTTCCAAACATCAGGGAAGGTGGAATTCTTGATGTAAATGTTAAATATGTGATACAAAGCGATCGATAGGGGATGAGCACAGTCCCTCACCAGCAAACTAGGAACTAGATCAGGACCACATGAGAGTGATGATTTGAGTGTTTTATATAATTTTGAATATCAGAAATAGTGATATGTGACAAAGATACCTGATCATGAGACTGAATATTAGTAGAGTTTTGGGGAGGTGAATTTGATGAGGGAGAATAAACTGAATGAAAAAAGGTAGCGAAAGCGTTGTAGATATCATTAGGAGTGGTTAAAATAGAATTATTAAAAAGCATTGAATTACAATTACTTGACATTTTCCTCTTAGAGTTTACAAAGTTCCAAAATTTTCTGGGTTCACATCTGATTGAGTTCTCACAAGAAGATACGTAATTATTATGAAGATTATTATTATTATTATTATTATTATTATTATATACTTGTAGAACAATAATGATAACAATAAGTGAAATAAAATAAATAAAATAAAAATAAATAAATATTTCATATCGGTAATGATGGAATATTTGTACCGTGTGGGCGCTTACCAGGCGTCACCTCACGGGCACTCATTGCTGGCGTGGAGAGTGCGCCACAGGGGTCAATTTTGTGCCATTAAAATGCGATG
The DNA here is from genome assembly GCA_951394225.1 of Harpalus rufipes. NCBI lineage: Eukaryota > Metazoa > Arthropoda > Insecta > Coleoptera > Carabidae > Harpalus > Harpalus rufipes. The sequence continues at coordinate 29,644,818 of OX596282.1, read as the reverse complement.
TAATTTTTGGCGTCGGTCGGGATCGAACCCGGGTCCCCAGATTCGCGACCAGACACTCAGGCACACGGCCACGAGACCCCATAAATAAAGTAATAATAAAAATAAAAAGAATAATAATAAAAAAATAATAATAAACGGCATATTACCCATTGCTGGGCGCTTACCATGCGTCACCTCACGGGCACTCATTGTTACAATTCAACAATATTAATTAACTATTTGCAAACATTAAAAATAACCCACAAAAGATTTTACATTATTTTTCCTAATCTATACTAAATATTTTATTGGCATATAACAAATAGACACGCTCCTTTTTTACGAGAGTCGACTATTTCTGAAGAATTTATCTAACATTTTATCTACAAATTCTTCATTTTACGTAATTGTTTCTACGTTCAAACCTTTCGAGATTCAAATAATAAAGTTACAGTATTTCCTTTTAGTGATGCATAGTTGTCCTTGAATTTGAAAAAAGTACTTGTGATTCTTTAGTTTCATTTCACCATTTTATATAGTATTACTACAATTATTTTTTTTGAGCTGCCTCAATGGGTGACAAACTTTTTGCGCTGTATGGACATTTTATTTCTATAATACGAAATACTCGTAATACACACACTACAAGGAGCCATACACTATTGAGCATTCAAAAACGAAATATTATTCGTCTTCACTAATACAATTCCAGGAATACAAGTTCTGGTCAAATTTTCAACCTGTACCCCTGGATTTCCAAAGTAGATACATACATAGTGTAATGCATTAAAACTTTCGTCGGTCACTTGAGGCGTTTCAGTATAAAGGGAAGGAAGGCTTTTCAAATTGTTGTCTTGCTCATCATACCTATTAATTCTGTAAAAAAATTATAACTTAGTCAGTTTCAATAACAAAATGTAAAATAAATTGTACTGTATAATTTAACCAAATCATCAGAAACTGATGAATGTAATTCACATTCGCAACGTTTTGTATTCTTCGACAAATAAAATGTAACACAAGTTCCATAGATTACTAAGCTCTATCCTAACATTCTTCAAAAATAACAATTGCAAAATTATTTTTAAATTGTACAGTGTGTTAAAAAAAAAAGAAAACTTAACTCAGAGCAGGCTATGAACAAAGAAAAGTAAGTCAATTTAAAAATATTCAATTAAATGTCAATTTGACACGAGATATTGCCAAAAATGTTATCTAAAGAAATCAATGCTTTTTCTTCTTGAATCTTAATTTTGAAGTGGAAACAAATTAGAAGACAGCGAATGGAAATATACTATATTATTTTTTATTACCTTTTCTCCTTAAAATTACATTTCAAGACCAATTTTGACAACCACTTTTGAATTGAATAATGATCAGACACACTGTATTTGTGTATTCGTCAAGGGCCAAGGCTGTTATTTGACTATTTAATTTTATACAAATTTTAACATATATTAAATATTTTATTCCATAAAAGTTATTATAAACATATAAATAATTTGTTAACGCAATAATAATAATACTCATAGTATTTGGTATCAATTGGAGAACCGGAAGTAGTAGTATCTTAAAAAAAAAAAATTAAATATTATTTTTTTGAAAATTTTTATTATTAGTATTAAAGAACATAAAATTCTCTATTCGATACATTTTAAAATTTTATTATATCTTCCATATATTGAGATAAAAAAGTAATGTAATATATAAAATAATCTGTCGTATTTCAGAGCCTAAACAACTCTATGGTAACCATCAGATGTTTGTAAATGACAGAAAAATGTCATTGTCAAAAACCAACAGTAGTTCGTAAACCTATTTGAGCGGTATTGGCAGCTGAATTCTAAAGCTTGACCTTAAGGTCAAGCTATTTTAACTAAACACATAACAGTGGATAAGAACCGATTCAGAATTTTTCATAGTACGAATATGGTTTTACGTAGATTTTAGCTGAAAATCAATCTTAGATATTCTTTTTTGACAACATAGTAGTAAAACGTCAAATTACGCTTTTACGTTAAATGAACAAGCTTATCTGACATTATTGAAGAATATTTCTGTGATATTGGTAAGTTTACTTTTTCTTGTTGTATAACAATTAAATATTTAAAATTATGGCTGGATTCTAGAAAGACGAGAATCTTAAAATTGCAATTTTTGTTTAGCAATGTGTTGTTTTAGCTAAAAAATAACAAGGAAACACAAAATTAGTGGACGGAAGCACAAAATGAGTGGACGGAAGGAGGTATTTATATACTTTTTTGTAAAAAGAAAGTCAGATTTTACCTATTGTAGAGTTGTGTTTTTTTCACTGAATGAACACTAGAAATGCTTGTTTTTAAGACACAGTATACGTTTCGATAAAATATCATATTAAAACATAAATATGGGGTACAACAGTTGTTATTTATATATATTTTAGCTAAAATAAAACTTAATCTAAAATTATTACCAAACCAAATAACACGAACATAGTTCAAATTGAAAGTCGGTAATATAGGGTAAACCAGTGTTACTAAAACAGTGGCTTTATTTGTAAAATTGTAAGTTTTTGTGAAAACTATTTGAAAAAAACTATCGCTTGTAAATTAAAAACAAATACTTTAATGTCACTGTAACCTAACGCACAGAACTCAATTTGGAAAAAGCCGAGTGGTTGCGTTATGCACTTTTATGTGATTTTATAAAAAAATATAGACAATAACGATACCTAACGCAAAGAACTCAATTTGGCAAAAGCCGAGTGGTTGCGTTATTTATTTTTATATGATTTTATAAAAAAATATAGACAATAACGATACCTAACGCAAAGAACTCAATTTGGCAAAAGCCGAGTGGTTGTGTTATTCACTTTTATGTGATTTTATCAAAAAATATAGACAATAACGATACCTAACGCAAAGAACTCAATTTGGCAAAAGTCGAGTGGTTGCGTTATTCACTTTTATGTGATTTTATAAAAAAATATAGACAATAACGATACCTAACGCAAAGAACTCAATTTGGCAAAAGCCGAGTGGTTGCATTATTCACTTTTATGTGATTTTATAAAAAATATAGACAATAACGATACCTAACGCAAAGAACTCAATTTGGCAAAAGCCGAGTGCGGCAAAAGTAACAATGTCGGTAATACAGGGTTTTGAATCGAAAAAATAACAGTTTTCGTACCACTGTTTGTAACTTCAATATCCACTATATTCATTCATGTTTATTGACAATATTTTGACACATGAACGTAAAATTATAAATTAAAAATGTAATAAAAACAAGAAGAAGAAAGGATATTAAACATATTTTTGCAAATATACATTATATGAAACAGTATTATTCGTATTTAAGTGTAAGTAACTAATTAAATATAGAAATATGTGCTTCATGTAACCTTACTTTTTTCAGAAAAAATGCCAAAATCACCATAAATACTATAAATATTATGCCTGTTATTATACGGATAGCTTTCCGTGCCCTAATTTTTGTGGAATTTAGTGTTTATAACGGTTTTGCAACTGTATATAACCATCAAAGCAAAATTTGTGATTCTCGTTATTCTAGAATTTAGCCAAAATTATAGCTATATACATATACCCATCAAAAATCCCGTCAAGAAATTGGAAGAATTTGGAATATTTCGATGTATAGGAGAAAACTTCCTCAAAAAATAAATTAAAATTATAAAAATAATCTAAACATAAAGAAAAGACATGAGAAATTTATAGGAATCGAGCAGTCATGTGACTTTGTTGGACTTGACAAGCAAATATGGGGGCCCGAGTTAGAATGACAGCTAGTAATTATGTACATATATCTCAAATGTCAATTTTCCATCCAATATTTCATGATATTCCAATTCCATGTGGTTTATTTTCCTCGACAAGTAAATTCCATATTCTTGGTGACAAATTAACCACGTGTAAAATTATGACATTTGACATTTATGTAAATAATTACTAACTGTCATTTTGACAAGGGCCTCCATATTTGCTTGTCTACGTCAAGTATGACAAACTACATGAATTTAGAAAATCTTGAAATTTTTGATGAAAAATTCTGACATTTGATATCTATGTTTTTGACACGAACCCCCATATCTGCTTGTCGGGGCCAACAATGTCACATGACAACGCGCCCTATACTTATGTAACCAAAAACGGAAGTGGCGAGAAGTATTGTGCTGGCCACAACAGATTTTTTGTATGTACTTATATAACAAGTTTTTGCACTAATCTAACGAACTTTTTTGAAACCGGACAAAAATTAATATTGTAATTTTTTTGATTTTTCTACGAACAGGTACGTTTATCAAAGGATTTTTTTTTATTATCTCTTGTTCAACAGCATATTCTAGTTTCACACTTCAATTCACTTTCATCTTCGCCATACAGCCGACACCCTTGAAGTAATAATTCATAATGATTCAAATTAAACGGATATTATGGTCTTAATTTTTGTACTTCTCGTACCCTTTTATTGGGCTACGGCCTTTTGGGTTTGTATTTTAAATAAATAAATAATATGTGTTACCTGCAATATAATCTATTCCTTTATTAGTACTTAGAAATACTATTATATATGAAAACAATTTTATTGAACGTTTATACAAATATATATATATATATATATATATATATATATATATATATATATATATATATATATATATATATATATATATATATATATATATATATATATATATATATATATATATATATATATAAATTATCAAACCCAATTTCAAAATAATTGAATTCAAGTTCAGTTTTTAGTACATATTTGAAAAAGATGAATGAACTTTGCAAATACTTATCATATTGATGTAGACGACAGAAAGACCGAAGAAGAATTATGTGGTAGGGCAATAAACATTTATGAAGTATCTTTTCTTTCTATACAATCTTGCACAGTAACCGACAAAAGTTTTGTAGCACTTAACCAGAGTTAGGATTGAAAATTTTAGCAGAATTTCTGCAAATATTTAATTAATATTAGTGAATTGTAACAATAATTGTATTCTTCATATATTGCAACATGTTAATACAACTATATAATAAATACAACATGGAATATTTATTAAAATATGTAATTTATTAGTTATACTCCGATGTGTAAAGTTGATACTTTACACACTGCAGACAATGTGTAAAGTAAACGATTTTTGTATTTTATTTTATTTACACATTACAGAGCTACCGCCATCAATACACGTTTGGCATTTAAATTGTCTTACCTAAATTTAGTTTTTTCTATACATTCATGTTGGTAATACTGACAGAACTGCAGTATTCAACTTCAGATCTGTTATCTGTTAAATATGAACTCGGTATTTGGTGTGTTCAAATTGTCGTCTCGTCTGCTCGTTTCAAATTTCTAATTTGTTTCAGGAATTTTATTTAAAGTCAAATAAAAATATTGTGTGCAACTCAAGTGTAAATAAGCTTTATGACATTCTGTCAATATTTGACCGCATATCATAAAGATTGTGTTTACACTCTTGTTGCATAAATAACCTGGTGTAAACATAAATATTGGTTAATTTTGTTAGATATTTTTCCATCATTCTTTTGGGATAAATTCGATTTCAAATTTCTCAAGCCCGTATGCCTCAATGTATCTGGTATTATTAAAAAAAATAATTAAAAATAGAACGCCCATGAAAGTTGACATTTTTTAATTTGAAAAAAAATATTAGTATGTTCTCTTTATCGTTTTGTCTCTAACTCAAATTTTGATTGTAATGCCCTTTCGCCAGGCTTAAAGTTTAACAAATTCAAAATTTTCGTTTGTTAGATCATTAACTTTCATGTATGAAAATTTCAGCTTGTAACACCGATTCCCCCACAAAAGTAAAAATTATTGTTCTCTGGTACTTTACTATTATTATAGTATATATTTTTACCTCTCGCTAAGAGAGGTATTGCATTCATGCTAAAAATCGCATATCCAGATTTTATTGAATAAGCACGTTTTAAGGTCCTTACAATCCGATTTTAACATTTTTACGATGATGTCTGTGTGTGTGTGTGTGTGTGTGTGTGGATGTGTGTGTGTGTGTGTGTGTGTGTGTGTGTGGGATGTTGGAAGGACGGTTACTCAAAAACTATAAGACTTAAAATTTGTTTAACAACGTATTTCCCAATCGGACATTCCCGGGAAGATCTGAAAAGGTTTTGGTAACAATTGGACAACCGGAAGTAGAAGATTCTTGAAAAAAAATCTTCTAAATATTATTTTTTGAAAATTTTTCTTGATAATATTAAAGAAAAATAAATTCTCTTTCTGATACATTTAAATATTTTTATACATATTTTATAGATTTAGAGATAAAAGGAATATAATATATAAAATAATGTTGTAATAAATCTTACAGCCGAAAGAATGCCATGGATTTAAATTGTCAAAAAATGTCAGTGTCAGAAATCCGGAGACATTACTGAAGATTTTTTCTGGGAAGTATATACATTATATTATTTCTTATTGCATTAATAGTTTAATATTTAATATTATAGGTATATTACACATACCCTTCATATATGCTGTTACTTCCGACAATGAATTGGAAACATCACGAAAAATTTCTTCATAGAATGAATTTAAATTTAAAAAATCTAAATATATGGAATAGATATAAGTAGAATTTTTGGTGTAGAGTGTAAGTATACAAGAAATGTTAAATACATTAAGGCGCGAGTAGTTATGTGACTTTTTGGCCTTGACAAGCAGATATGGGCGCCAATGTCAGAATTATAGCTAGTAATTATGTATATAGATGTCATATATCATAATTTCTCATTCTAAATTTAGTGATTTTCCAATTTCATGTGATTTATTTTCCTCGACAAGTCAATTCCACACTCCTGGTGACAAATTAACTACGTGAATTTAGAAAATCCTGAAATTTTTAATGAAAAATTCTGACATTTATGTACATAATTACTAATTATCATTCTGAAACGGGCCCCCACATCTGCTTGTCAAGACCAACAATGTAACATGACTGTTCGCGCCCTATACTTAACCAAAAAAAGGAAGTGGCGAGAGGTATTGTGCTGGCCACAACAGATTTTTTTGATTTTATAGACAATTTTATTGAACGTCTACATCAATTAATCTAACATTAAAATATTTAAGAATTTGGTATTATATATAATATTCTGGTCGCGAATCTGGGGACCCGGGTTCGATCCCGACCGACGCCAGAAGTTATTTCAAAATTTAATGGCACAAAATTAACCCTACACGGTACAAATATTTCATCATTACCGATATCTGTGTACAAAGCCGATTGGCACACGTAGTGCCAGATTACCCAATAGGCAGAGTAGGCAATTGCCTATGGGCCCCGCGCCTTTTAGGGGCCCGCGACAATAGATGAAAATAATATTGATTTAATTTTGAAAGAAAATTGCGAGCAATATTTCCTGTTTCCATAGCATACTATGTACTTACGTCAAAGATATTACACTAGAGTGTACGCACAACCAACTAACTGTTGATTAACACTAACTTGCAGAATTTTTCTATAATCACTTTTGGTTAGAAGTAACTGGAAGTTAAAACTGTTGGTCGCATGGCTTTCTAACCTTCAGTTTAATTCTTAACTAATGGTTCATAAACTGTCATTATAACTAGAGTCGTCATATTGCTATTGAAGCGCATGTTAAAATTCTATTGGCTACTAGGGCCAGGTCTAACAGAGTAGACTGGTATTTGAATAACAAAACTTCATACTGCTTTTACTGTGAAAACAACTATTTTTGTTGCATCAAAATGAGTTTTTAGAAAAAAAACAATGTAAAACGTTCAATATTAACCGCAGAGAAATGTGTAACGATAAAAATTGCTTTGTATTCCGAATATCCGAATAGTTATATGCAGGGCCACCGAGTGCGCCTGTGTTGGTTGGGCACCGAAAAAAGACGTCTCGTTAAGGCATCAGATCGGCACAGTAATAATACTATTTGTTTTTTCTTATTAAAATATATAATCAATATTTTTTTTTAAATACAAAGGAATTCTTAATTATAATGAAGAAATTTTGACAATAATAAAAAAATTAATCAGTAGTATTATATTATTTAAATTTTGTTTCATATTTATTACAGTAATATGCCGATTCCTAACCTATTGAAGGTTGGAAAATACGTTATTCCTAATGCGTAATAGGAGGGGGGGGAGCGAAATTTCGAATGCCTAAGGGCCTCCACACGGTTTAATCCGGCACTGGGCACACGCAGCAATGGGTAATATGCCGTGATGATATATTTATTTATTTTATTTATATTTATGTAAATACAAAATACCTTTATTAAAGTAATGCTAATTCTCTTTTCAAGAAAACTGTATCACTAATTGGTTTAAATCCTTGCTAATATTTTAATGCCATCTTTTTCAGAAAATAACGTAACGAAGAGCCAGCTTTAAAATATGTGTAATGCGTATTGCGTAAATGACGTATATTTATGTACCGATTTGTCTGCCATCTCTCGACTCAGAAACAAGATGATTTGGGTAGTTTAGAGAAGAAGTCACATCTATAAAATAATTTAAACGTCAGCTTTCATTCTCTAGTCTTGCTATATATGTTGACAAGAACTATATCAGCTGTGAGAGTCTAATAGAGATCCCACAGGTACTTCTTGGCAACCATTATACCAGGTATTCACACCCTATGGCAAAAGAGGTAAAAACAAATAATTATGGAGTCATTTCTATTCATATATTCAGAGTGTATTGTATATATCAGATTTAAAAAAAGAAATTGAATTATTTCGTTTTCATTAATCATTCCACAAATTTTGAATGGCCGGTGTTATGGACACAATAGCGGAGGGTGTTGCCGCTTTGATGGATTATAGAGTGGTTGTCGCTTAGACGATATTTACTCACTGAAATTACACTTATTATACATCGATATAACAGTTTACTATTTAACTTTTTTTACGAGTACATAATTTGCTACCTTGATTAATTCATTTAAAAACAATTAAAAGTTATTGTTCATCAATGTTCATCAATAATTAATATGTGAAATATGCGAGTAAAATTTATTTAGAGTTATATAAATTTCATTTTATTATAATGAATTTTTATTAACAAATAATGACCAATATTTTTATTATTATAAAGGATGTGTTAAAAAAGGGTAAAAAAATTTGAGGGTATGTACATTTCGATGTATTAATTTTCAATAATTTTTTTTTGCAAAATCTGTTATAGAACTCGTCGAATGCAACAATATTTCTTAGTAACTTTTTCTTGTAAACCTTCTAGATATTGAGTTAAAATTCTTCAAAGTTTTGTTACATATATTTCATTACCCGCTTATGGTTGAATTCAAAATGGACGCATGCGCAGGATACTGCAATAAAAGGTTAATGAATTTGTCAACACAATAAAAAAAAGGTAAAAAACTGGCGAATAGATTGACCGATACGCCAGATGGTGAAACTATACACAAATCGGGAAAGAGAAGAGATATAATAGAATACTTCAACTAAGGTAACATGAAAAAATCATACGTCAAATTTTTGGGTAACAACAGTTTGAACAATCCAAAAATTATAGTCGACCAAGAACAGCTTTACAATTGACGGAACAAGAAAATGCATAAAGATGATTAAAAGTGATGCAGGCCTAAATGAAATAATCAATATAATTTTTCAAAATGGCCACTGTCATTATCAATACAATACTGAAGACGGCGATGATGTAACTGTTGTTCTTTCAATATCCTACTAATTTTCAGATGTGACATTTTTTGTTGTAGTTCTATACTTCAGTACTAAAACCTGGCTGAGAATCAAAACTTATTTATTAACATACATGTAAAAAGGTGCAAAGTTTGGAAGATGACGATTCGAAAAACGATCGAAATAAATTTACTGGGCATTGGCAGCGTTTCTTTGAGCTTTAGCACAGGCCAGCACAAAGTCTGTATACTCACTGTCTGTAAATATTGATGCTCTCGACGAGTTCTATCCCTGGTTAAATTTAATGTACTTATTTCTGTTATACCCTATATATATACATTCAACCATGTCACAGCCTAAATTATTATTTCGTGATAGGTTCAGATATCATTTGCTAATTAATTGAGCACCAATTCGAAATACATACACACGTTGATCACTATGTCGGTTTGGTATTTAATATTCGGGCAACAATATTCTCATGCGAATTTTCCTATGGGAAGCCATTACAGCGTGAGTGTTTTGTTTGGATATTAATTGCGGAATATAACATAGGTCGATTGCCCGATATATAATTACATTCCGGCTTTAACAGTTATGTAATGATTGGAATCAATAGAAAATAAATTGTAAACTCTATTGTTTCCCACAAGTGTCTGTTGTTTTTATTTTTATTAATAACAGATTATTTCCAAAACTAAAATGCCAGAAATTAATAATTTATTTATATACTACATAGTATGAAACTCAAACTAAAAACACTACATCAAAGACATCATTGAAGTAAAAAAAATGGACCTATGAAGTAAATCATTATCAATTATTCCCAACCAAACATTATATTGGAATCCCTACTTGTAATTGCATGTGGAGTCTCGTGCATCCAAAGATGGCTATTTCTTTAGTTTAAAATAGCATGCCTTGTAAACTTAGCTTCATTAGTTCATACATTTTTTTTTATTTTGTAGAAGTTGTATCATTGTTCACTTTGTTTAAAAACTAGTCACAAAATTCTCTTGACGTCGATAATCTTGAAGCATTATTGTTAGTACTAGAAATTCTTGTAAGAATATAGTAACATCCTTAACAGTTAAATGCAAATAGCTATCTTTAAATCGAAACATCTGTGAGAATATGCTTAGATGAATTTGTCTACTTATTTTTAAGATATTTTTACATTCCGTCACCTTTAGGTAAGGAAGGTAGGTTTGTCTGGTCAAAAAATTCAATGATGAGTTTTTAGTAAATAAGCACGTTTTAGGGTCCCTATAATACGATTTTACCATTTTTACCAGGATGTTTGTATGTATTCATGTGTATCTCTCTGTGTGTGTGTATGACGAAAGTTTCGGATCGCATAATTTCAATACCACGATTCCAAAAATTATAATTTTTTCATATTCCTCAAGTTTACATCCAGAAGAACAATTGATTAGATTTAGGTTATAATTCGTCAACCGGAAGTAGTCTCATTTAAAGATTTTAACAGTTATTTAGATTTATTGACATTTAACGTTATTATAACTTAAAGAATATATTATTCTCTATACAATTTGATTGCTTTTTATACTTCATATTCAATAGATACAGAGTTTTTGGTTATAAATGATCAACCGGATGTACCTTCATTTGAAGATTTTAACAGTTTTCTTGAAAAAAACGCAGTTAAATATCATTCATTGATATTTAACGTTATTATAACTTAAAGAATATATTACTCTCTTACGATTGGATTGCATGTTATACTTCATATTCAATAGATATAGAGTTAAAGAATTATAAAGATATTAAATTTCATAAATCAGCCAGCTATGATAACCATGGAAACTGCTAATATATTCAGATAATTCAAATTGACAGATGTCAGTATCAATGAAAAGTAAATGAATGTGGCAGAGATGAGGATGTTGAAATAGATGTTGGGGAAGACACGGAAAGATACGGTAAGGAAATAACTCTAGTGTCACAAGTTTCTAGAAAGATACAAGAGAGACGATTACATTGGCTTGAACATGTCATGAGGAGAGATGAAGAATATATTGGAAGAACAATAAATAGCTTAGTAATAGAAGATTGAAGAAAGAGAGGACGACCAAAGATAACATGGCAGGACTGTATTGCGGAAGACTTGAGAGAAAACGATCTGAATGAGAACGACAAGCAAAACAGAAACTGGAAGAAGAAAATAAAATATAGCGACTCCTAACGAATGGGAAAGGCTAAAGAAGAAGAAGATGTCAGTGTCAAGTGCAATTTGCATAGTTTGTTTATGAAATAATTTTACTGGAAATTTAGAATCTATAGCAAGAAAATTTATGTATGGAATTTATACATAATACACAGAATTGACGGAAGGTATTGTGCTGGCCACATCAGATTTTTTTAAGTGTCATTGTTTAATTCTGAAAGACCTATATGTTATTTCATAGCGTATTTTAAAATTAGAATATTTTAGGAGATTTTATTTATTCATTTATACAAATAATACATAGGTTCTATTGTTTTTATTTAACGAGTTTACTCATGCTACGTATTTGAGATTAATTATATACAATTTTTAACCAAATTTAAAATTAATGTGTCCCTACTCGATAAATAAATTATATGCTTTGAATATGTACCTACTGCTAAGATACTAAGATAAATGAGTGTAATTTATACTAATTTCGTGAAATTTAATTATAATGTATGTGGTATGTCTATTTAATGGCTCTGATGAAAGGTGTGTTTGTCAACGTTACCGAGTAGATAGTCCAGCTCAGCAGGATTGAGTTGATCCAGCTGGTCCTTGTTCCATACGTAGTGTGCGCGTAATCCGCGCTTTTTCTTGTCGCGCAGCCAGTCATCGATGAGGTTGCGGCCGTCGAGGCGCCGGCCGTCCTCGTGTGGCGCCTCGGGGTCCCGCGCTACCTTCGACAGCCAGTGTCGCCGCCCACCACCCAACAATACCTGTAATCACACAAATCTCTGTTAGATACACTAAACCTTAAACTATAAACTAAAGTACGTTTCAAAATAAGCTGTAGTAATAAATCAAAATATGAAAAAATTGTATTTAATTTTTGTCAGGGATACGACATATACCCAGAGTTACCCACCCACCAAAAAAATTAATTATAACTATCCTACGGTGCTCACAGAATGCCGCCCGCTTTATACCTGAAACATAAATTACTTCTCTAACAGTAGAAACACCTCAATAGACGTTTTGCCCATCCCTTGTGAAGAGTTATATAGAGTAATTTAATAATCCTCATCTCTAAAAAATAACAGAACTGAAACAATTGATCTCTAATGAATTCATTTAACTGATTTATTACTCCAGCAAATTTTGAATCGATGTATAACGTCGTATAATTTTATACAGTTAATTTTTAGTACGTCCAAGCCAAAGGCGGCATAATTATAGTGTGGCAATTTCCGGTAAATCATTTTCTTTTTTTCTCTCCTTTATTATGACTGAATTGTTTATTCGAATTTTTAAAGACTCATAATAATGCAAAGTACAACCATATAAAATAATGCTGCCTGGGTGGCACAAAATTGGTCGCAATTATTTGATTTTGTAAGTTTATGGGAAAGTTTCCTGTTAAAAGTCTTACATTACCATTTAAAAAGACACGCAGAATCCAAATCTGCTAATAACTCATTTTCGCTAAAAATGGAAGACAAGAGGTAAGGAAACTTTTAAATTACAATGTAAATAGCAACACAAAACTGAAACCTACTAAAAATTTATTTTCGTTAAACACGGCAGATTTGGGAAGTATTGCCAGCTCATCCGCGATATTCAATGATTGATTGATTTATTGATTTCAAATAACTATGGCCCAGTAGACTGTGGACTGTCGCCCAGTTGACTATCACTTGGTTTTACATCGCCCGTTTATTACGCACCCTAGAGTAAGAGTGGTGCGCAGAAAGCATATACCTATTAGGTATATGGCGGAAAGTAACTTCACCTGCATAATTTCTTTAATTGTCTTAAATATCTGCACACGTCTACGTAGCTTAGATGGAACTACGCTGAAAATCTTCATTAAGTGTCTTCTATTCTATCGTTATTTCTTCTATAGTCAGATATATTGACTATGTTGGGTACAGCAATAAAATTATAAATATCATAATTATGACAAGGCATATAACTGTCACTGTTTGCTTTTGCATTAAATGCTAACGTGTCATTATTTGTGCCGCTCTGTTGAAATGAAAACAAGTATTGAATGGATTTCTTACCTACTCTGTATAGTAAAATAATCTTACTGTTCCGTTAGGATAGTTATATCGTGGTACCTTTTTACCCAGAATTAATTGAAATTTAAAGTACCTACATCTCAACTGAAGTATAATCTACCTGCTCTCCTAATTTAAAAACAATTAACCACGCGGTAGCTGTAATATTTGCAATTAAATTTGTCCTTTTTTACACGTGAAGAATAGGAAATGGCATTTGATCGAAAAAGTAATATGATATAGTAGACTAATTAACGGATTTTATATAAAAATTTGAAAATTATTTACCACCTAGATTAAATTTTATTGCCTCTAGAAAATTATAATGTGAAGACATGATAAATAGGTAGAAATATATTTGACAACCATGTACAAGCGTTCCAGATGGAGTCAGTTAGCAACGCCCACTATGGTATTAGCGTATAAGAGATGTTTTTTGGATAAAGGAATTTCAGACGTACATTCGAGGGAAATATATTTTAAATGGATATTTTACGTGAAAAGCATGAAATGTTTAAACATTATAATACTACTTTTGCTCTTTAAGAAAGAAATATATTAATTTGTTTTGCAGTTCCGGTTTGTAGTTCAGAATTAGTATTATATCTCAAAATATCTTATTATTTTTATACCCGAATGTACTAATAAATGTGGGGAAACTTCAAAATTAGAATTATTTTTCAAGCGTTTGTTTAGAAAAAGATATAAGATTTACTAAGCATTATTACTAATAACAATGTAAATATAGAAGCAAAATATTTCCTACCGCCCTTCCTTTAAAATAATCATGATAATAAATAAAATAACTTATTTGAAACCAAATTTAAAAAAATATATATAAATGGAAATAATACGGATATATAAATATTTATTTAAGGTATTTTCTAACATAAAAGTATTGTGAAAATAAAATAAAAATTACATTTAAAAAAACATTTATTTAGTTTGAGAGTTTTAGAGAAAAATATTGAATTTTAGACTAAATTATTGATTTTAACTTAAAAATTCAACAATTTACTCTAAAACTCTTTTGTTTTTAGTTGTACGTGGTTTATTATTACAGATTACATTTTCAGATAAAAAAATTGTAACACCAAATATTAAAAATCTGTCATTGTCTAGGCGTCGCGCCACAGTTATTCTTCAACATTCATAGTTTAGTATGAGTTTATTGGAATACGACATTTGTGCATTTGTTAGTGCGGTACAGTTCAAAGAAAAAAAATTCTATGAAAAAATAAAGAAAATTCATTTGTTACAGTGTTTGATATTAGCTTTTAACTCTATTTATACAATCTGTGTATATAATATAATGTTAGAAACTATAAGTTATTGCAAATATAAACTGGATTAGTTTAATTTTTATTTTGAACATAGGACAAGTTTTTGAACAGGTATACTGGAGCGACAACGACCTTAACATAAATACTAGTTTTGTTTTAAATAATGTCTAATGAAAACTGCAGTTCCACACATACAAATGATGTAAAAATGATCCCAAATAACGTGCCTTGCATGGAAATTTCTAGAACAATGAGATATTATACTAAGATAGATTTTCTCCATTGAGAAGCTTTGTGCAAATAAATTCCAAGTGTGTAGTTTGATCATTTATCTTAAAACCTAAAAATATTGCATTTCAATTGGAGTAAGTTTTATTGTTATTTTATACATGAGAAAAATTGCTTATTATTATTATTTTTTAATTTCATACTAATCATTTCTTTATTCAGAGAAATTAATACCAAAGATTATAATAATAAATATTACAAGCTCAACTATACAATGGTATTTCTATATTTGAAATTAAGTACAGTCGAATGCTTTTTAATATACAGTATATAAATAATAAAAGTTAGTTTAAATCAACTGATATTGTGTGGTACTATAAATTTTGTTTATGAGTTATAATCGAATTAGATTTTAGGTGAAAGTTGCAAACAAATAATTTTCCATAATTTGCACAAACAATAACCAAGCTTTATTCAGCTAAGCAAATCCGTGAAGGTACCTACCTCTTGGCGAATTATAAATTTATGCATGAGGTTTACCGCGTCTAAATACCCTCCTACACTTACTGTTTCTCTATAAATTATTCCGTGTAATAAATTGGGACACAAATAGGTAGAAATGAATTATGTGCAATTTAATGTACCGGGTGGCGGCGGTTAGAGGTGAACAGGGATTTAACATGAGTTTTTGGTTTTATGCAATTTCCTGCTCACCTATTCATATTTTGGTGAAAACTGTAAAGTGTAAAGTTTGACAGAATTAAACCTGTTCTTACATTTTTTATTAGGTGTTTGGCTTCTTCACAATTTTAAAAATCTGTTGTGGCCAGCACAATACCTCTCGCCACTTACTTTTTTGGTTACATAAGTATATAACAGTAATGTTACATTGTTGGCCTTAACAAGCAGATGTGGGGGCCCGTTTCAGAATGATAATTAGTAATTATGTACATGGATATCACTTGTCAATTTTTCATTCAAAACTTCAAGATTTTCTAAATACACGTAGTTAATTTGTCACCAGGAGTGTGGAATTTACTTGTCGAGGAAAATAAACCACATGGAATTGGAAAATCACTAAATTTAGAATGAGAAATTATGATAGTTGACATCTATATACATTATTATGTATTTATTAATACATTAAGAAATAATATAATGTATGTACTTCAGTAATGTCTCCGTATTTCTGACACTGACATTTATCTGTCAGTTACAAACAATTTAAATTTGCAACTATTTTCCATGGCATTCTTTCGGCTGTAAAATTTATTATAACAGATTATTTTATATATTATATTTCTTTTATCTCTACATCTATAGAATATATAATAAAACATTTAAATGTATCAGATAAAGAATTTAATTTTCTTTAATATTACCAAGAAAAATTTTCAAAAAATATTATTTAGAAGATTTTTTTTCAAGAATCGTCTACTTCCGGTTGTCCAATTGTTACCAAAACCTTTTCAGATCTTCCCATGAATGTCCGATTGGGAAATACGTAGTTAAACAAATTTAAAGTCTTTTAGTTTTTGAGTAATCGTCCTTCCAACATCCTACATACATACACACACACACATACATCCACACACACACACACACACACACACACACACACACACACACACACACACACACACACACACACACACACACACACACACACACACACACACACACAGACATCATCGTAAAAATGTTAAAATCGGATTGTAGGGACCTTAAAACGTGCTTATTCAATAAAA
This sequence comes from Harpalus rufipes, assembly GCA_951394225.1. Lineage (NCBI taxonomy): Eukaryota > Metazoa > Arthropoda > Insecta > Coleoptera > Carabidae > Harpalus > Harpalus rufipes. The sequence continues at coordinate 29,627,655 of OX596282.1, read as the reverse complement.
TCTGGATATGCGATTTTTAGCATGAATGCAATAGCGAGAGGTAAAAAGAAATTTAAAAAGTTCGGTCAATTAGTAGCAATAGCCACGGCAGTTGTTTTCTTGTTTTCTGGTTTTTATAAATTATTTATAAATGTCAAACGTCAACCTAACGTATTCTTTTATATTTCTAGCCCAATATTTGTTTAAGATAAAGACCCGTACGTCATTCGAATAATCATTATTATTTAATTTACTTCTTACAAAAAAAATGGACATGCATAAAATATTGTTTTTACCTTCCGTCACCTTTAGGAAGGTATTGTCTTTGGTCAAAAAATTCGATGATAAGTTTTTAGTGAATAAGCACGTTTTAGGGTCTCTAGGATACGATTTTACCATTTTTATGGCAATGTCTGTATATTTTTATGTGTGTGGGTGTGTGTGTGTGTATGATTTTTTCATAGACGATAATTTCAACACTACAAGTCTAAAAATTATAATTCTTTCGTATTCCTTTTCTTTACATCCATATGAAGAGTTGATTAAATTTTGGTTATAATTGGTCAACCGGAAGTACCCTCATTTGAAGATTTTAATAGTTTTTCTTGAAAAAAACGCTGTTAAATATCAATTTTTGACATTTAATGTTATTCTAAATATTATAGAATATTCAATTATCTATACGAATTGATCACATTTTACATTCCATATTGAATGTATATGGAGTTAAAGAATTATAAAGAAATTAAATTTCTTAAATCAGTTAGCTATACTATAACCCTGGAAACAGCTACTATATTAAGAAAATTCTGGTTGACAGATATCAGTGTCAATGAGAAGAAAATGAATGTGGCACAAATGAGGATGTTAAGATAGAAGATAGGATAAGAAATGAGTGGATAAGGGAAATGGATCGAGTGATAAATATTTCTAGAAAGATACAAGAGATTACACTGATTTGAATATGTCATGAGGAGAGATGAGGTATATATTGGAAGAAGAATGATCAGCTTAATAACAAAAGGGAGAAGAAACAGAGGAAGACCAAAGAAAAGATGGAAGGACTATTACAGAGCACTTGAGAGAAAATAATTGAATGAGAAAATCACGCAAAATAGAAATGAAAAGAAAGTCTAGAAAGCGACTCCCAACGAATGGGAAAAGTTAAAGAAGAAGAGGTCAGTGTCAAATGCAATTTACAAAGTTTGTTTATGATATAATTTTACTGGAAGTACAGAATCTTTTGTAAGAAAATTTTATGTATGGAATTTGTACATAATACACAGGATTGACGGAAGATAATGTGCTGGCCACATCAGATTTTTTATGCCATAAGTCATGATCATTGCTACTAATTCACGGAACTTTTTAAATTTCTTTTTACTGTTGTGAAGAAACCAAACACATAATAAAATATTTAGAAATATTTTTATATGCAACTTTTAATTCTGTAAAACTTTGTACAGTTTTTGTCGAAAATTGAATAGGAGTGCAAGAAATTGCATAAAATTAAAATCCCATGTTTAATCCCTATGTTCATCCCTAACCGCCGCCAATACCCTGTATAATTGAATTAGTTTAATTAATTTTAATTAAGAATCGTGAATAACCATAACAGAAACCTTCGGAATATATACGTATCACCACCGACGTATATATGGGGGGGGGGGGGTTAGGGGGTTCAACCCCCCCCCCCCCCTTCGGTTATATTTTGCCACGTTTGATATTAAGCTGGATATAATTTTCTTACAAAATTGGGGGTTTATGTACCTACTTAAAATGAAAACCAAAAATGGGCCGCAATGCCGGTGGGAACACGATTGCCAGGCGTCCCGTATATACGGGATTGTCCCCTATTTCAGCTAACATTTGAGTGTCCCGTAAAATACTGTTCGGGACGACCAATTGTCCCGTATTTTGTGAGGAACGCAATTTTATTAACATTTAATTATTATACATTTTATTTTGAGCAGTTCAATAGAATGATATTGCTACTACTCAGTAATATAATATTTTAATTTAATGCAACATTGTATTTTCTGTTTTTGTAGTTATTGCTTATGCTCCCATCTCGCATCATAAAGTCTAGTAAAAGGGGCATCTATACGCTTTTGGAGCGTACATTCGCGTTTTCGTCATTAAATATGGATTTAATTTTTAAGAATTTTAAAGAACTCTATATTATCTTACATTGCATTAAAACACGTTTGACCTTGAAAATTTTCAAAAAATCGCCTGCGGCGCATATATTTTTTTATTATACAGTTTTCATCCAACCCTACCAGAACCCCTCCTTTAAGAAACCTATAGCTACGTCAGTGAGTATCACATGTACATGTATCACGGATGTGGCCATCTGCTTTACAAAATTTACAAAAGACTAAATATTTTGAACAAATTTCAGATAAAACACATTACGATAACATCAATGTCCGAGATTAGCAACATTGACAAATATGTATGTAAACATAACAATACAAATAAATACCTTTCATTTTCACAATTTTTCTATTTCAAATAAAATTTAATATGCACCTCTACACTGAAGTTCCATCTTATCATTTATATGGTTAATTTTCCTCGGCCCTACGGGTCTCGGTAAATAATTGCACATTCGTGATAAAACAATAAAACTTCAATGCCTTGATACATAAATAATATATTTCTTTAATTTATAAATATGATACGTATGTTAGTACATTGTCGTAGCCATAGGTAATAAAGTTTATAAAATAATAAGATCGATCATAATAGTGACTTAAGGTCATTTAAATTACCCGCCTCGTTATCAATTAATATGTGATACATATCGCACATGAGTAATGGAAATACTATTATACAGTTGTCTCATCCATCTTCCAACTTTTCTATTTGTTATATGAGTGTTGATTAATTACACAAAATGTGTCATATAATGCCGACAATTTAATGATGTACCTAATTTAAAAAACTATATACCGGCGTTTATCAAAACATAATTATATATATATATATATATATATATATATATATATATATATATATATACGTATGTATAATATAAACACCTAATAAGTAAATAAAATAAACCTGCTCACGTATATGTACATTATACAATATTATTTGGTTGGAAAGATATATATATATATATATATATATATATATATATATATATATATATATATAAATATATATATATATATATATATATATATATATATATATATATATATATATATATTTGCTTCCCATTAAAACTGATTATCATAAAACTTTGTACACATGGTGCATAAGTGCTATTACATCATTTTAATAATAAATTGTTTAAAATTAATAAGGAGTAGTTTGACTCTAAATTATATCTTACCGTATAAATGTATAAACTGATCCCATTGTTCGCAGAGCTTGTAAAATGATATGATTTATTTACTGATATTGTAAACATTTTAATACGATAAATTCGTTCTAATTATTATACAAGTCGCTAGTACTTCCTTTTATTGAGTATGCTTCGCCTGCTTACTATTAATGTATAAATAATTTAGAGTACTGAAAAAAAATATAAATATATTGAAATTTAAATTCTCATTATATATTGAAAATTACAGTGATATACTACAACAATTAAATCTGAAATCATTGGAATTGTGATTGGAACATCGTAGAACTACGACGGTTGCCTTTTATATTTCGGAATTAGAGGACAAAAACAAATATTTATCATCGAAAATGGCTTTATTGTTTTTTAAAATATACTTCATGAGGATCAATACATTTTTGCATGCGTGTGAACTAATTTTCGAAGCATTTTTTCCACTCCAATTGAGGTATCTACAAAACATGCATTTTGAACGCATCCACCGCTTCTTCAGGTTTCGAAAAACATTGACCTCGCAATTTGTTTTTGATGTTCAGGAATAAAAAGAAGTCATTGGGTGCCAAATCAGAACTATACGGCGGATTACTCATCACATCGCTGTTTTGAGCGCTCAAAAAGTCGCAAAAGGCGCATATATTTTTTTATTATACAGTTTTCATCCAACCCTACCAGAACCCCTCCTTTAAGAAACCTATAGCTACGTCAGTGAGTATCACATGTACATGTATCACGGATGTGGCCATCTGCTTTACAAAATTTACAAAAGACTAAATATTTTGAACAAATTTCAGATAAAACACATTACGATAACATCAATGTCCGAGATTAGCAACATTGACAAATATGTATGTAAACATAACAATACAAATAAATACCTTTCATTTTCACAATTTTTCTATTTCAAATAAAATTTAATATGCACCTCTACACTGAAGTTCCATCTTATCATTTATATGGTTAATTTTCCTCGGCCCTACGGGTCTCGGTAAATAATTGCACATTCGTGATAAAACAATAAAACTTCAATGCCTTGATACATAAATAATATATTTCTTTAATTTATAAATATGATACGTATGTTAGTACATTGTCGTAGCCATAGGTAATAAAGTTTATAAAATAATAAGATCGATCATAATAGTGACTTAAGGTCATTTAAATTACCCGCCTCGTTATCAATTAATATGTGATACATATCGCACATGAGTAATGGAAATACTATTATACAGTTGTCTCATCCATCTTCCAACTTTTCTATTTGTTATATGAGTGTTGATTAATTACACAAAATGTGTCATATAATGCCGACAATTTAATGATGTACCTAATTTAAAAAACTATATACCGGCGTTTATCAAAACATAATTATATATATATATATATATATATATATATATATATATATATATATATATATATATATATATATATATATATATATATACGTATGTATAATATAAACACCTAATAAGTAAATAAAATAAACCTGCTCACGTATATGTACATTATACAATATTATTTGGTTGGAAAGATATACAGTGGAGTCCGGATATAGTGAACTTGAAAATGCATTAAGACTGGTTCACTATATCCGAGGTTCACTAAAAAGGAAAATAAAATTTCTCGTGTTAATTGTACGTTTAACATATGTATGTATTTATTTATTTTATACGGTTACATCATGTGTATGTATTATTAAAAAAAACATATATATATGTATTATAAACTACTTAAGATAGTCGGAATTTTTAGTTTGTACATGAATGCTAGAAAAACGAATGTTATTTATATAGTTTTCAAGGGCACAAAACCATCCCAAACTTGAGCTGGAACTTCGCGTGATTGTAAAAAAAATGTGAGTTACGGTAATTTTATGGGGATGGACGCATGGGGATTATGGGGAAAATTTCAGGGAAGCGTACTGCGCAAGCGACGCCTATGAGATTCGACATACTCTCTAGTCTATCGTTCTGGTTTTACTACCTCTCGTACGTCGATTCTTTCGATCTCTTGTGTTTCCATCTGTTGTGTGTTTGTTGTCATTATAAAAGTTTACTATAAACGGAAATTTTATACCTTAAGTTATTAAAATTCGGTTCACTTTATCCGGAAGTTTATTATAAACGGGTTCATTATAAGCGGATAAAATTTGTATTAGTCTTATGGGAAAAAATTAGGATACCTAAAGTAGCGTTCACTTTAGCCGGAAGTTCACTAAAAGCGGGTTCATTATATCCGGACTCCACTGTATATATATATATATATATATATATATATATATATATATATATATATATATATATATATATATATATATATATATATATATATATATATATATATATACAGTGTGTTAATTAAAAACCTGGCCATAGGCGTTTAACATGGGAAATCAGTTTTTCCTTGCGCAAAAGTTCCCAAATTATTTTAGGCAAAAATACTTCAAATAAATGTTGTAGAGAATTAAATTCTGCATCCAGATTAGTTATAAGATTTTATTTTCGACGTTTCATAACCGAGAAAATCAATTTCAAAGTTTTTCGAAAATTGCTGATTTATAGCGATAGCCATGAAACTCAAACAAAATTACGAACAATTGTATGACATTGACACAATGAATTAGAATTTAACTTTTTTAGAATACATAGCTGTCAACATATACAAAATAAAATAAAAATGAAAACAAGAATAATGTATTTATTTAAAAAGAAAAACAGAAAACTAGAATGAATATAATTTTATATTAAATGTTCAAATAACCCTCCATTTTGCGCTAAGCAATACCCAAGTCTATTATAAAAGCCATGTCGAACATTATGCAGCTGTCTGGCATTTATTTTTCTACATTCATTGGAAATTACAGCTTTAAGTTTTTGTAATAAGATTCTATTGTGGTTTTACTTGGAATTTGTCGATGTGACCACATTACACTTATTAAATCACGTATTTTTCTATAGCTTTGTCCACAGTAACACCATTTTATAATCTGAAGCTTTTCTTCATGAGAAAACTGTTCCATACTTCCAAAAAAATATGTTACTGAACGAAAATCACAAAACACAAACTTTCTTTGACAGTTAAGATGTCATACAATTGTTTGTAATTTTGTTTGACTTCCATGGCTATCGCTATAAATCAGCAATTTTCGATAAACTTTGAAATTGATTTTCTCGGTTATGAAACATCGAAAATAAAATCTTATTACTAATCTGGATGCAGAATTTAATTCTCTACAACATTTATTTGAAGTATTTTTGTCTAAAATAATTTGGGAACTTTTGCGCAAGGAAAAACTGATTTCCCATGTTAAACGCCTATGGCCAGGTTTTTAATTAACACACTGTATATATATAAATATATATATATATATATATATATATATATATATATATATATATATATATATATATATATATATATATATATATATATATATATATATATTTGCTTCCCATTAAAACTGATTATCATAAAACTTTGTACACATGGTGCATAAGTGCTATTACATCATTTTAATAATAAATTGTTTAAAATTAATAAGGAGTAGTTTGACTCTAAATTATATCTTACCGTATAAATGTATAAACTGATCCCATTGTTCGCAGAGCTTGTAAAATGATATGATTTATTTACTGATATTGTAAACATTTTAATACGATAAATTCGTTCTAATTATTATACAAGTCGCTAGTACTTCCTTTTATTGAGTATGCTTCGCCTGCTTACTATTAATGTATAAATAATTTAGAGTACTGAAAAAAAATATAAATATATTGAAATTTAAATTCTCATTATATATTGAAAATTACAGTGATATACTACAACAATTAAATCTGAAATCATTGGAATTGTGATTGGAACATCGTAGAACTACGACGGTTGCCTTTTATATTTCGGAATTAGAGGACAAAAACAAATATTTATCATCGAAAATGGCTTTATTGTTTTTTAAAATATACTTCATGAGGATCAATACATTTTTGCATGCGTGTGAACTAATTTTCGAAGCACTTTTTCCACTCCAATTGAGGTATCTACAAAACATGCATTTTGAACGCATCCACCGCTTCTTCAGGTTTCGAAAAACATTGACCTCGCAATTTGTTTTTGATGTTCAGGAATAAAAAGAAGTCATTGGGTGCCAAATCAGAACTATACGGCGGATTACTCATCACATCGCTGTTTTGAGCGCTCAAAAAGTCACTTGTTTGAGCCGATGTGTGAGAGCTAACATTGTTGTGGTGGAGAATAATCCGTCTTCGGCAGTTGGTTTTTCTTATTTCTCCGAAAATTTGTGGCAAACAAATAATTGTGTAACACTCAGAATTGACCGTTCTACGTTGAACCAATGGTACTGTTGAGACATGTCCAGTTTTACCGAAAAACAACAGGCGACCATTTGCTTCAAAGTGCTTCGAACACGAACGACTTTTGCTGGGTTTGATTCGCCTTGGAAGACCCATACAGTCGACTGCTGTTTACTTTCGGACTCATACGCGTAGATCCATCATTCGTTACTCGTTCCGATGTCATACACTTTTTTGAAGCACCGTGATCGATTTTTTTGAGCATTTTTTGCGACAAATTGGCCCGAGCTTGTTTTTAAGTGATTGTCAAATTGTGTGGGATCCAACGCGAACAAATATTCTTTACGACCAAATGATCATACAATATTGTTTGTATGCTGGTCCCACTAATGTCCAAGGATACTCCAATCTCCCGATAAATCACATGACGATCTTGCAGTATCAGTTCAGGCACCGCATAAATGTTTTTCGGAACAACAACCGATTTTGGACGACCTTCACGAATTTCGTCCTTGAGCGAACTAAGGCCATGACTGAATTCGGTAAACCATCGACAAACACTGGTCCTTGATGGAGCTTCATCGCCAAAATTCGAATTACGTTCATCGATCCACTGTTGTTGAGTTAATCCACGTCGAAAGTTGTACAAAATAATCGCATGAAAATGAGCACGATTTAATTCCATTTTTTGGCCGATATGATTTTTTTAAATTACTGTAAACAACACAAATAGCGCTCGCACGTCAGAACGTTCTGAGTACGTATACCGTCAAAAATGTCAAACTTTACGATAGAGACGTCAGTTGCCAGATGGCAGCACTAGGTTGCCCAATCCCGAAATATAAAAGACAACCCTCGTGTAAACGATATGCTTCTATTATACAAAATTGTAAATAATTCTATTGATAACTTTTCTATTATTGATTTTATAAACTTTCATGTTCCCCCGTCCAACACAGGGAATAAAAATCTTTTTTATATTTTCAAATGTCAAACTAATAATCATAAAAACTCGCCTATCAATAGAAGTATGGCATGCTATAATAGAAGATTGCAACATTTAGACATTTAAATTTTTTCTTTAAATCACTTTAATAGTATATTATTAACCAAGGTCATCATTATTGACCTAGCGTCAAGATTGTATCCCGAGCTGAAAGCGAGGGATATTAAGACGCTGGTCAATAATGGTCTTCCCTACCAAGGTAAATATACTATTTTATTCACTACTAGCACTTACAAATTTTCTAGTTAATGATTTTTAAATTGATAATAACGAAGCATATTGAAATGAACATTTGTTATGTAATATTTCAAAATCAAAGTAGGTCTCATTTGTTTTTTTTTTAACGTTTCACGTTTCTTCAGTTTGACTCATTTGAATCTTGTGTGAATCAATTTTTACCATTGATTATGAGTAGTGAAAGTGACATTAACTGCACTCCTCCAGAATTAAGGCAGCAGGCTGAAAATGTATATAATTTATTACTGCCAGAAAAAACAAAAAGTAAATATATGAAAGTGTATACCATATTTAAAGATTGGTGTCTGATAAAAAAAGGTAACTAAAATCTCTGAAAATGTGTTGCTGGCATATTTTCAAGAACAGTCATGTACTAAGAAGGTTTCGAGTTTATGGGCTATATTTTCTGTTAAAATCAACTATTCAACATAACCCTATTATTTTACAATGTCACCAACGTTACTTGATTCCAGTGTTGCCAACATACATCCATGTATTCCTATATCTCTATGTTTGACAATTTGATTTCTGAGAAATTCAGCCTTATTGTGAATTTATAGTATTATAGACCAAGTTTACTGTATAATAATATACACTTTTTACCTCTCGCTAAGAGAGGTATTGCATTCATGCTAAAAATCGCATATCCAGATTTTATTGAATAAGCACGTTTTAAGGTCCCTACAATCCGATTTTAACATTTTTACGATGATGTCTGTGTGTGTGTGTGTGTGTGTGTGTGTGTGTGTGTGTGTGTGTGTGGATGTGTGTGTGTGGGATGTTGGAAGGACGGTTACTCAAAAACTATAAGACTTAAAATTTGTTTAACAACGTATTTCCCAATCGGACATTCATGGGAAGATCTGAAAAGGTTTTGGTAATAATTGGACAACCGGAAGTAGAAGATTCTTGAAAAAAAATCTTCTAAATATTTTTTTTTGCCTATTATTGGGCAATCTTTTGGCTTCCCGTAAATAAATAAAATAATAATAATAAAATTAAAAAGTACTACAACTAATTTAAAGTAATAATTATTAACATTTGTAAAAGAAAGCTTCACAAAAGAGTATTCGTAACACGATGGTAATACTTTTATTTTTGTTGACATTTTAAATACATATTGATTTTAATATTATCAATTTTATCTGAATATATTGAATAAATACAATAAAAAAGTAATAAAAAAACTAGGAGATTCGAACTCACGACCTTTCACATAAGAAGCAAACTTTTTTACAGATGATAATAATTATTACTTTAAATTCGCTATATTTTTTTTTATTTTCTTTAATCATTCCTTATCAATTTTAAACAATTTATTATTAAAATATCCGAGTAAATTTTAATACGCTAATATTATCAGAATAAAGGCGAAGTACAGTGATTTTAAAATTAAATGGTTGTTGAACATTTTTGAAATACGCACCAAAAAACCTAAAGTTTTACTTGTAGAACTACATATTTCATAGATGTGCTCTGAAAAATTTAAATTTAGACAAAAAGTAACTCGAAGATATTTAATAGGTCTTCTTCTGAATATGAATATCATTCATGTAATCAAAAAGTAAATAATTAATATTCCTGGTATACGATAATGAGCAGCACTTATCTATAGGTATTTATAGTTTAAATTTGTTTCACACCATTTAGTAAAAATATCGACATTTGATTAAAGATATAGAGCATCAGGAAAAATGGCAATTTTTTGATACAATTTAATGTCATCAGTATATGCCAATACAGGACATGGAAAAAGATTCGTTCAGATCATTAAGGTAGATATTAAACATAGTGGCCTAGATTAGACCCCTGGGGAACTCCAAAAGAGCTGAACCGTTGTAATAAATACGACAGGTATGATTTCATAAGCATTGTTACTAATATTCCTGCTCCGAAATTATCTAGTTTCTGCAAGAGTAAACCGTGATTTATGGAATCAAAAGCACGCGACATGTCAGTTTATATGACATCAACCTGCTCACGATTATCCAAAATCTCTGAAAGATATTGAGAAAAAGTTGCAAGATTAGTAGTTGTGGACCCACCTTTCTATCTTTCATAAAGCCATGTTGATGACTTGAACTAAAAGAACGAGTATCATTAAATATTGATTTATACATGATGATTTCAAAGATTTTACTAAAATTGTTAAGGATTGATATAAGTCGATAGTTCTTACCTTCCGTCACCTTTAGGTAAGGAAGGTATTGTCTTTGGTCAAAAATTTCAATCATGAGTTTTTACTGCATAAGCATGTTTTAGGGTCTCTATAATACGATTTTACCATTTTTGCGATGATGTCTGTATGTATGTATGTATGTATGTATGTATGTATGTATATTTGTGTGTGTGTGTGTGTGTGTGTGTGTGTGTCTGTGTGACAAAAGTTCCGGATTCCATAACTTCAATACCACGATTCTAAAAATTATAATTTTTTCGTATTCCTCAAGTTTACATCCAGAAGAACAAGTGATTAGATTTTGGTTATAATTTGTAAACCGGAAGTAGTCTCATTTGAAGATTAAACAGTTAAATTTGATTTATTGACATTTATCGTTATTAAAACTTAAAGAATATATTATTCTCTATACGATTTGATTACATTTTATACTTCATTTTCAATAGATACAGAGTTAAAGAATTTTAAAGAAATTAAATTTTATAATTCAGCCAGCTATGCTAAACATGGAAACTACTAATATATTCATATAATTCAAATTGACAGATGTCAGTATCAATAAAAGTAAATTCATGTGGCAGAGATGAGGATGTTGAAGTAGATGTTAGGGAAGGCACGGAAAGATACGGTAAGAAAATAACTTTAGTGTTACAAGTTACAAGAAAGACGATTACATTGGTTTGAAATGTCATGAGGAGAAATGAAGAATTATATTGGAACAAGAATGAATAGTTTACTAATAGGAGGTTGAAGAAACAGAGCAAGACCAAAGATAAGATGGAAGGACTGTATTGCGGAAGACTTGAGAGAAAAGGAACTGAATGAGAACGACACGCAAAAATAGCGAACCCTAATGAATGGGAAAAGCTAAAGAAGAAGATGTCAGTGTCAAGTGCAATTTAAATAGTTTGTTTCTGAAATAATTTTACTGGAAATTTAGAATCTTTTGCAAGAAAAATTATGTATGGAATTTATACATTATATACAGAATTGACGGAAGGTATTGTGCTGGCCACAACAGATTTTTTACTTGAGACTTGCCACCCTTTTTAAACAAGGGTGTAATACGTGTTTGCTTCCATTTGTCAGGAAAAATTAAAGACAAATTAATACTTCCCCTTTTTTACCTTCCGCCTTCCGTTACCTTTAGGTAAGGAAGGTATTGTCTTTGGTCAAAAAATTCAATGATGAGCTTTTAGTGAATAAGCATGTTTTAGGGTCTCTATAATACGATTTTACCATTTTACGTTGATGTGTGTGTGTTTGTGTATGTGTGTGCGTGCGTGCGTGCGTGTGTGTGTGTGTGTCGAAAGTTTCGGATCGCATAATTTCAATACCACGTTTCTAAAAATTATTATTTTTTCGTATTCCTCAAGTTTACATCCCGAAGAACAAGTGATTAGATTTTGGTTATAAGTGAACAACCGGCAGTAACCTCATTTGAAGATTTTAACAGTTAAATATGATTCATTGACACTTAACGTTATTATACTTAAAAAAATATATTATTCTTTATACGATTTGATTTCATTTTATACTTCATATTCAATAGATATAGAGTTAAAGAATTATAAAGATATTAAATTTCATAAATTAGCCAGCTATGCTAACTATGAAAATTACTAATATATTCAGATAATTCAAATTGACAAATGTCAGTATCAATGAAAAGTAAATTAATGTGACAGAGATGAGGATGTTGAAGTAGATGTTGGGGAAGACACGGAAAGATACGGTAAGAAAATAAATCTAGTGTTACAAGTTTCTAGAAAGATACAAGAAAGACGATTACATTGGTTTGAGAACGACACGCAAAACAAAAATGAGTGGAAGAAGCAAATAAAAAATAGCGACTCCTAACGAATGGGAAAAGCTAAAGAAGAAGATGTCAGTGTCAAGTGCAATTTGCGTAGTTTGTTTGTTTATGAAATAATTTTACTGGAAATTTAGAATCTTTTGCAAAAAAAAATATGTATGGAATTTATACATAATATACAGGATTGACGGAAGGTATTGTGCTGGCCACATCAGATTTTTTTCTTAGGGATGGAATTTGAAAAAATATTTTCAGTAAACGTCTACATTATGAAAGAAAGGAACTGTATCTGCAACCGGCGTCGGTTCCCAAAAAGATGATCAACGAAAGCCGGCGCGCCGGCTACGGTAATACAATCTAAATGACAGCCGGCAGTCAACTGACAGTTCTCAATTAGCGTATAGCTGATATACCAACTTTGATCACCGAACATAAAGAATTTAGGTTTGGACGCGCGCGTATCGTGTAACATGTAACAGTAAAAATGCATAGTTGGATGATGTGCACATTGTAAATATGTATTAAGCCTGTTTTACATTATCATAAATTTACATACATTTTTACAACTTCGTATTTGATCACAAAATTTCAATGATTACACGGTAATAAATTTACAAAGTCTTATGGTACCATACGATGCTGTAAAAAAATCTCAAATAGGGCATGTTCTAATTTTGAAGATCATTTGCTTCACATTTTGGTGATATTTAGGGTTTTCATTAAACAAAAGTTTACATTTCATGTGTAGTTGCAGGTAATTGGCTACTCTGTTCTATGAAACTTTTCACAAAACCAAACGTCAAGTTCAAATGAAGAACAACGAATAGAAAAATTAAAAAAATATTTGTAAATGTCGCAGTTGTTAATGCACGAAATAAGATTTTGAAGTGTAAACGAGCGCGACACACAGATGAAAACATCAGCTGTAAACATTTGAGAAGTTAGTAAACCGTAGTAAAAAGATTTTGATCAAAAATTATTATGTAAAAATGAAAATATTTTGCATGTAAATTTAATTGTAAATATATGGTTGTGTAAAATAGGCTTTAGGGTTACAGGAACCAACAGAACAAATTCTTGCAATCCAGTTAAAACCACGGTTAATATAGTACTTGCCGTCACTGAAAAGTTACGGAAATTATATAAAACATAATATAAAGCTAAGTAAGCTAGGGTACCTTTATATACAGGGTATGGCCATGGGGCAAGATCGCCGCCATAAGCGAGCCAATGTCAAACATATTGATAATTCATTTCCCTATTTATTTGTAAGAAATGTGATATTATATTATACAGGAATATTAAATAATCACACTATGAATCTATAAAGGTAATAAAAAATCATTTTTTTAAGAGATACACAATTATTACTATGAAATAAATTTAGAGGTTATGTATAGCATATGATATAGGTTGTTATTATCACATCAAATTTAATAACTGTTACATAATAAGTAATATAAGTATATATTTTAAACTTACCTTTTAAAAATTTAAATGTTTGTGCTTAATATTGGTAATTTTTATGTGTTTTCAATATTGAAAGTCATCGTAGTCACTATCTCAAGAAAATATACAAATAAATGAAATAAAAGCATTACTTACACTTTAAATAAATATTAGAAGTATATTTAAATGTGTTTTGCATTAAAATAAAACAAGTAGCCACGAAAATACATAATAATTTGCGCAACAACAACGAATATGACAGTGGCCCTCTAATGGCGGACGAAACGCGAGCCACGTCATGGCCATACCCTGAGTATAAAGGTACCCTAAAGTAAGCTAACGGTAACTGCCACCTGTCGCCAAAACGTATCCTCCAAATTTCATATTTCTACGACCAGTGCTTGAGGCTGGGTGTTGATAGATCAGTTAGTCACTTTACAAATTTTATATCTACAGAATATGTCCCACGACGAGCTTACTCTATTTTTATTTTAAAAACAAATCAATATTTTTTCACAAAGTTTGGTATCTAGGGGTTTTCCGACGTGCACGCAAACAAAATATTTTCAAAGCAATGACTCTTCTGGTTTAAACGGAAGTAGCTTCTCGCTTTCTTACTTTATATGGAATGCTATATTTTTACCTTCCATCACCTAGGTAAAGAAGGTAATTGTCTTTGGTCAAAAAATTCGATGTGGGTTTCTAATGAATAAGCACGTTTTAGGGTCCCAAGAATACGAATTTACTGTTTTTCCGATGATGTCTACATGTGGATGTTTGTGTGCGTAAGTGTGTGTGTGTGTGTGTGTGTGTGTAACAAAAATGTATCCTTCGATATCTCCAATACTGCAATTCCAAAAATTATATATTTTTCGTATTCCTCTTCTGTACGTCCATATGGAGAGTTGATTAGATTTTGGTTATAATTCTTCAATTGAAGTACTTTTAATTCAAGCTTTTATCATATTATAACAATTTACGTTATTATAATTATTAAAGAATATTTTATTCTCTATACGGTTTGATTGAATTTTTACCTTTATGTTCAATGCATATAAATTTGGATAATTATAAAAAAAATCCATAAACCAGCCAGCTATACTATAACCATGGAAACTACTAATTTATTTAGATAATTCTAATTAGTGTTGCCACAAGACGAGACTAGACGAGACTTGAGGTCGGTCTTGTCTTGGTCTTGACTAAGTCTCGACTACAGTGACAAGACCAAGACAAGCTTGGTCTTGTCGAGACGAGACTTGCAGTCAGTCTCGTCTTGTCTCGAGTCTCGACAAGACTCTCGACTCTGCGTCAATCAACAAATTGTTTATAATTGTACATAGTAATGCTTGGAAATCTAAGAAAACACATTTTATTATTTTAACTAATTGAATTAGCAAACATTTTAGTAGAGTAACATTTTTGAAAGATGTCCGATCAAGGTTGTCTACGAATTGTATGAATTCAGATTTTTGCTCCGCCCATCATGACAAATTCAGTAGTGTCGTTTGCTTAGTTTTTATGAGGGTACGTAAGATACTACTTTTATTTTATTATTATAAAAATATATATTACAGGAAAAGCATTCAAAATTCAAAAATAAGTCAACTAGTAAATTTATAAGCAAATGTAAAACCAAATATGTTAAAAATAAGATACTGACACAATGTCAGTGTCAGTGACTCTGACAGAATATAACGTTATACGTACGGCTATGTATCTGAATTAATAAATAAACTGACGTTACAGCGAAAGTATTATTAACAACGAGCATCGTTTATAAATGGAATGTCCTAACTTAGTCGAAACAATATGAATTTTTGAAAGACAAGCGTGTTATATCCATCCTTATCACACACTCTTACAGCCTTTGCAAAAGAAAGAGATAAATGTATGCCTATTTGTTAATTAGTTCGTGATACAGATACCCTTGTTCGGACATCTTTCAAAAATTTTACTGTAACTATGAAGTATATAATATCCATTTTTTACTTTTTCAAAACATGTAGATATATTGGAAAAGAACAAGAAGATCTACATCTCTATACCTGTAGACAAGGGGAAATAAAAATAACTGAACGAACAATTAAGTATTTCTGTGTATTAAAATATACATACATATATGTCTACAGATGTTAAAAAAGGGTAATTTTTTAAGAGTACATATGTTTTGAAATGCTGATTCTTGTTTATATATTCTATATTTTATTATTGTTTTCAGGGTAAATAGTTACGTAGTTATTTTGTTGCTGGTCTCATTTCCCCTTCCCAACATTACAGTTCATTGTGAAATTCACGTACAACTTCCCTTACAGACGCTTGACCTTGGTAATTCCAGGCATCAAAATTTCGCCTTTTTTAAGTTTTTCGAGAATTAGTTCACCCCAACAATGTGTTTTCTCCAGCTCTGTATGAGTCATTTTTTCTCTCCGATTTAACTGTTTATTATTTTTTTTATTATATAGGTACTAAAATCTATTAAAGTAATTCACATTTATTTCATTATTTCTGTACGAATATAGGTATATCATAGTCGTATTATGCTTATTTTATAATATTTACTATTTTAAGAGATTTAAGCCAAGTTTCAAGTATCCAAATTATTATATTCATATGAAATAATGTTTTAGAAACACAACAAATATACATAATTATAAAATTTTAAAAATGAATATCTCATTTTTTTACGAATTTTCAAACATTATTTACAGAATTACTCTTAGGTCATGAAGAACTTTTAGAAAATATATTTCAAAAAATACCTACGAACTGAAGTCGAGACTCTTGTCGAGACTTCAAGACTTTCTCGACAAGACTTGATACTGGTCTCGTCTCGTCTCGACTTTTTAGTCGAGACCAAAATGATGGTCTTGTCTCGACAAGACCAAGACGAGACGAGACAAGACCAAGACTGGTCTTGGTCTTGCGGCAACACAAATTCTAATTGACAGATATCAGTGTCAAGTGCAATTAACATAGTTTGTTTCGGAAATAATTTTACTGGAAATGTAGAATCTTTAGCAAGAAAATTTATGTATGGAATGTATACTAAATACACAAAATTGACGGAAGGTATTGTAATGGTCACATCAGATTTTTTATTTTTACCATTGAATTCAGTGGATAATTTTACATATGAAACAATAAAACCATTTTCCTTATGAACAACCACTTCGACGTAATTGAACTTTTCTCTATCCCTCTACAAGATGAAATATAGAGACAAATAGTTATTTTCTTTATTATTAAGTTCAGACCTATATTAGCTTTACAGGGATGATAATTACTTCAATTTTTATTTAAAAATTATCTCGTTATTAAATTTTGAAAATTGTGATCTTTTATGTAGTATTAGTTTGCCATGACATTTGTACATTCTTTGGGGATATATTTTGAAAATAGTTATGAAAACAACCGCCCCCCTGCACTCTTATGACGGCAAATTACATACAGCACGTCATTCACAACCAATACGAAAACAGTTTGTCCATCACATACTTTGATTATATAAAGATTTGCGATAGTTTGACCTTTGTTAAGTTGTATGAACTTTGACGTCACATTTTGTTTAAGATTATATTACTTTTTCAAAATATACATTACACAAATTTCAATAATTAATTCTAAATTATCTAATAGTTATTTTGTGATATTTTCCAATTTACGGTTATTTAAAGACAAAGAGTAATATTATTTTTTAATTTAATAAATAGAAGACAAAAAAATCTTGCAAATAGCTTTATTGATGTGAAGACTAGCACCGGTCTAAAGTTAGCCCCGCCAAATGTAGCATCATCATCAACGTTCTTTTTTATTTTATTAGTAAGTGTATTGTTGCGATTTTGGGTGGGCTAACTTCAAAATAAATTTTAAGATTTAAATAATATGTACTCTATCATTAGTTAGTGAATCGTTAGTGCTTACTCTCTTGTATCTTTCTAGAAACTTCTATCACTCCAGTTATTTCTCTTATTCTTTTATTCCTTATCCTATCTTTCCGTGTTTTCCCCAACATCACAACACCCTCATCTCTGCCACATTCATTTTCAAGAAAAACTGTTAAAAGTTGCAAATGAGGGTACTTCCAGTGGACCAATTATAACCAAAATCTAAACACGTAGAAGAAAATAAAAAATAGCGACCCATATAGAAAAAGCTAAAGAAGATGTCAGTGTCAAGTGCAATTTGCATAGTTTGTTTATGAAATAATTTTACTGGAAATATAGGATCGTTTGCAAGAAATTTTATGTATGGAATTTGTACATAATACACAGCATTGACGGAATGTAATGCGTTGGCCACATCAGATATTTTTTTCTATAAATGTGAAAGTATTTATGATGTATATAGAAAATAAAGCTAGAATTTTTTACAAACAACAATTTTAAATTACTTTCTACTATTAAATGCATATGTAAGCTTGTAATCAGTCTTTTCTATAGTATTAATTTATGTAGACAAATATTTCGGGCAATTAGAGAATGTTTCTATTCGGTACAGCATATTTTAATGAACGGGGTTTAATCAACTAGAAAATTGCATTTATAGCGATACCTAATTCGAATTATTGAAAATGGCACGTATTTAAACGTTCAATATTTTATTCAATTTTGATCAATATATTATTTAGTTTAGTTCAGTATAAATAATAATTGTTCAGTAAATAAATTATAAAAAAGAGTTGAGTTGTGACGATCAAAATGAATAGATGTGCGGCGATAAGTATACTCGAATCACGAACCTTATTTCGTATCAAATTTACTATGGCGTACATACTGGCCTGATAAAATAAAAGTGAAAAATAAAGTGATAAAGTTTCCATCGTGCTAGTAGCATACACTGGAATTAATAAAAAAAAAACTGGGTGGGCAACTTCAAATTAAATCTTAAGATTTATTTAATATGTACCCCTATCACTAGTTACTATACATATTGTGGCTCACAAAATTATTCGTACACTTGTTATAAAATGACGTAAAGAGGTTGAATATTAGTGTTTATTTGAATGACACCTTTCTCAGAGTAAACACATATACTCATTCATGATATTTTTGTATTAAAAAAAATGTGTCTCAAAAGACCACAGACCACTTTATCAAAAAGATAATTTTGTCTCATAACTAATGTGCCAGAGTAAATTTCTTACACTAGTGGTTGCAATTATTGGAAGAACGCATTCTACATTTTAGAGCATCATTAGTAAATATAGGAATAGATATATTGACACCATGGCAGTAAATATACAGAGAATTTATTTTAAAATGCAACATATGGTTCATCACTTCCATGGTTACACACTACTGTCAAAAATTGACAGCAATGTAATACATGTCCATTATAAAATACAATATTATAAATAGTATCGCATCACAAATGGTATCATTGCTTTCTACGACCGACTAGGATATTGTCTCAGTATGAATGGGAGTATTTTCGAACATTTATGAATTTTTGTAAGCCAATGTTCGTTGAACTATGCTATATTAAAGTTTTGATTTTTTGTTAATTGTATGCAGGTTAATTTATTGGAAATTAGTATTGATATTACATTTTACAAATTTTGTATATTGTATTTAAAATGGACATTTATAATATTGCTGTAATTTTTTGACAGTAGTGTGTAACCATGGAAGTGATTGACTATATGTTGCATGTTAAAATAAATTCCTTATATAACTATAACGGCTATCGACTGTTTGCTTACATTATAGTTTTAGTGAAAGGAAGACTGACATGTGACGAAGACGATTTTATTTAATATTCAGTAGTTATACAACAAGAGGTTCGAAAATAATCGAATATATAATTGAGAGGACTAGATGTATATTCAGATGATTTTCGAAGCTCGAGTTGTATATGTTAAGACTATACAACGAATCAACCAAATATATTAAACAAATTATTTATTGAACATGAGAAAATTATTTATAAATAAATAAATATATCATCACGGCAGATTACCCATTACTGAGTGTGCCAATCTGCTTTGTACACAGATATCGGTAATGATGAAATATTTGTACCGTGCGGGAGCTTACCAGGCGGCACCTCACGGGCACTCAACCCGGGTCCCCAGATTCGCAACCAGACACTCAGGCACACGGCCACGATTTCTTGGTTTACTTCTACTAATTTACAAAAAATTCAATGGTATTGCTCAGGGTAATATTTTGGGTCCATTACTCTTCTCATTATCTCCTTAATGATTTGCAAAATATATTCATAAATTGTAAGTATCATTTTTTTGCAGATGATACAATAATTTATTTAGAAGGTACAGATTATACAGAAGTAATAACCAGTATGAATTCAATTCTAGACAAGGTTTACGATTGGTTGAATATAAATAAATTAAAACTTAATGTAAAAAAAGACTAAATGTATGTTAATTAGTAGTAAGAAAAATAAGGAAATCATAAATTCTACTTTAAATATCAAAATAAACAATGAGGTAATAGAAATGGTTCATAGTGTAAAGTATTTAGGAATAATAATTGATGATTTATTAAAGTTTGATGACCATTTGAATTACATATGTGCGAAAACATCGAGTAAAATAGGGGTTTTGGGTAGAATAAAACATTCTTTCAAGGGAAACTAAAATTATCGTTTTTAATTCAATAGTATTACCACATTTTCTTTATGTATCAATAGTTTTGTTCCTGTTAAATCAACAACAGTTGAATAGATTTCAACTTTTACAAAACAGAGCAATGAGAATTATATTGAATAAGAACAAATATGCAAGTATAAAAGGGATTTTAGAAGAATTAAAATGGCTTGATATACTTAACCTTATTAAATACAATAGTATGATTTTCATACACGAAATTAGATTGGGGGAAATGGCAAGTTACTTACGACACGGTTACATACTGTAAAGAAATTCACAGTTATAATACTAGACGACCACAAAATTTTTATATTAGTAATGTAAATAAAAAGAAATCCCAAGTATCTATTTTTCATAAAGGATTTATAGAATATGATAAGTTAGATGATAAATTTAAGTGTTTGTCATTGAAATTATTTAAGAGAGATATAAAACTATTTTACTTAGAAAATATGAATAATAATAAATAGGTTCTCTATGGGTGTTACTTATCCGTCCAGGTAACTTGTTTATGATTTATTAATTATTATTAATTTTGTTATTTTGTTACATTTATACATGATAATAGGTGTAAAATATGTAATTAAGTTTGTTTATATGGTGTTAATGTTGTGATGTATAGCTAAAAGCTAAATAAACATTATTATTATTTAGTTTATTCACCTAAGTCTAGTACATCTAAGAGCTACAAGGTAAATAATTAAATACAATACATTAGCAAAATTGTACTTTTCATTTTCAGGGCTCTAAGATTGCTCGTAATGATGGCCTAAACTTCGGGTTGGCAGGATGGAGATCTCTTCTGCTGACTAGGATGTGGTCTTTAGGTGTCCTAGTCGGTTTCAACCATATTCCAGCTATAAACCATACAGCTGAGGATATATGGGATTTTAGGAAAGTACTTTTCTTATAATGTGGGCTGTTCCATATATTGCTTGTTTTTGAATTTCATATGGGTCGTGATTTCCAGGGATGCGTTTGACATTTTTAATAAATTCCTTATTTACATAACCTGTCGCTCCAATTATTACTGGAATTATTTCGCATTTTGATTTCCACATACGCTTAATTTCAATACACAAGTCTTTGTATTTTAGCTGTTTTTCGGCATCCTTTGTTATTATTTTCTCATCGGCTGGTACGGAGACGTCAATTAAGTATGTAGTACAAGGAGTTCTAACAATAATATCAGGTCTATTAGCATTGATGGTTCGGTCAGTTCGCACTCCCATATCATACAATATCGTTACATTTCCGTTTGCATTATTCACTACTTTCTCTGGTAGATATTTGTACCATAGCTGTTCATTTGTTTGTCCTATATAATGATTGTAGAGATTGTAGTGAATAAGATTATTATTATTATTATTATTATTATTATTATTATTATTATTTAGTTTATTCACCTAAGTCTAGTACATCTAAGAGCTACAAGGTAAATAATTAAATACAATACATTAGCAAAATTGTACTTTTCATTTTCAGGGCTCTAAGATTGCTCGTAATGATGGCCTAAACTTCGGGTTGGCAGGATGGAGATCTCTTCTGCTGACTAGGATGTGGTCTTTAGGTGTCCTAGTCGGTTTCAACCATATTCCAGCTATAAACCATACAGCTGAGGATATATGGGATTATTATTATTATTATTATTATTATTATTATTATTATTATTATTATTATTATTATTATTATTATTATTATTATTATTATTATTATTATTATTATTATTATTATTATTATTATTATTATTATTATTATTATTATTATTATTATTATTATTATTATTATTATTATTATTATTATTATTATTATTATTATTATTATTATTATTATTATTATTATTATTATTATTATTATTATTATTATTATTATTATTATTATTATTATTATTATTATTATTATTATTATTATTATTATTATTATTATTATTATTATTATTATTATTATTATTATTATTATTATTATTATTATTATTATTATTATTATTATTATTATTATTATTATTATTATTATTATTATTATTATTATTATTATTATTATTATTATTATTATTATATTCTATTTAAATTTGTTCTCATGATAGTTAGCACTCAGTTGCAAATAAGGTTGCAAGGAAGCAGCACTATTATTTCCAGTAATTTTAGTAATTTCTTGAGGACTAATACCTGCATGCGATAACTGACTAACTGCGGTTGACCTATTCGAATGGTTTGTAGTTTTCACTTTTTTAGTGTCGATTCCAATGCTTTCTTCTGCAGTTTTAGTCCATTTTCTAATTTCGTTTTCTCCTAAAGGTACATGTTTCTACCAATAACTATTTTCATATTTATTCCAATCTTTGTTTACCGTCAGGAAAAGGCGATCTGTTTTGATGTTGGGCATATGTTTAGACAACATTTTTTTGAATAACCTGACTGGACAGATATTTTCATTTTCTTTATTGGAAACTAACTATATGCTCAGTGGTATTTTTGTCAGCCCCTTGCGCAGTTTTCTCAAAATTTGGATTATACTCGTATTCGACGCGTCCTGTCGGAGAACCATAGTTGTCTATTTATTCCTTAAAATGTTACATTAAACATTTACCTCCTTCCTTACCTCTCAAAGCCAATTCCACTGACGTAATATGGAAAAAATTCTTCTGTAGGCCGTCAGGAGTTTCTGCAAAAATTTTTGGTGCTCAGTTAACGTCAATGCTACTGAACTTTGTTTACGTTTACTAGCTATACTTTGTAAAACTTTTCGTTTGCAATTTCGCCCATTTCTTGCCTTTTGAGATGCAACCCTTTTAAAGGGTAAATAATTTTATTGAACTGCTTATAGTAAGTTTGCTGAATGTGCTTAACAGTAAGGTTCCATAGACGACCACAAAATTTTTATATTAGTAATGTAAATAAAAAGAAATCCCAAGTATCTATTTTTCATAAAGGATTTATAGAATATGATAAGTTAGATGATAAATTTAAGTGTTTGTCATTGAAATTATTTAAGAGAGATATAAAACTATTTTACTTAGAAAATATGAATAATAATAAATAGGTTCTCTATGGGTGTTACTTATCCGTCCAGGTAACTTGTTTATGATTTATTAATTATTATTAATTTTGTTATTTTGTTACATTTATACATGATAATAGGTGTAAAATATGTAATTAAGTTTGTTTATATGGTGTTAATGTTGTGATGTATAGCTAAAAGCTAAATAAACATTATTATTATTTAGTTTATTCACCTAAGTCTAGTACATCTAAGAGCTACAAGGTAAATAATTAAATACAATACATTAGCAAAATTGTACTTTTTATTATTATTATTATTATTATTATTATTATTATTATTATTATTATTATTATTATTATTATTATTATTATTATTATTATTATTATTATTATTATTATTATTATTATTATTATTATTATTATTATTATTATTATTATTATTATTATTATTATTATTATTATTATTATTATTATTATTATTATTATTATTATTATTATTATTATTATTATTATTATTATTATTATTATTATTATTATTATTATTATTATTATTATTATTATTATTATTATTATTATTATTATTATTATTATTATTATTATTATTATTATTATTATTATTATTATTATTATTATTATTATATTCTATTTAAATTTGTTCTCATGATAGTTAGCACTCAGTTGCAAATAAGGTTGCAAGGAAGCAGCACTATTATTTCCAGTAATTTTAGTAATTTCTTGAGGACTAATACCTGCATGCGATAACTGACTAACTGCGGTTGACCTATTCGAATGGTTTGTAGTTTTCACTTTTTTAGTGTCGATTCCAATGCTTTCTTCTGCAGTTTTAGTCCATTTTCTAATTTCGTTTTCTCCTAAAGGTACATGTTTCTACCAATAACTATTTTCATATTTATTCCAATCTTTGTTTACCGTCAGGAAAAGGCGATCTGTTTTGATGTTGGGCATATGTTTAGACAACATTTTTTTGAATAACCTGACTGGACAGATATTTTCATTTTCTTTATTGGAAACTAACTATATGCTCAGTGGTATTTTTGTCAGCCCCTTGCGCAGTTTTCTCAAAATTTGGATTATACTCGTATTCGACGCGTCCTGTCGGAGAACCATAGTTGTCTATTTATTCCTTAAAATGTTACATTAAACATTTACCTCCTTCCTTACCTCTCAAAGCCAATTCCACTGACGTAATATGGAAAAAATTCTTCTGTAGGCCGTCAGGAGTTTCTGCAAAAATTTTTGGTGCTCAGTTAACGTCAATGCTACTGAACTTTGTTTACGTTTACTAGCTATACTTTGTAAAACTTTTCGTTTGCAATTTCGCCCATTTCTTGCCTTTTGAGATGCAACCCTTTTAAAGGGTAAATAATTTTATTGAACTGCTTATAGTAAGTTTGCTGAATGTGCTTAACAGTAAGGTTCCATAATGTTTTTAACACACCTTCTTTATAAAGGGTTTTCCAATAAGAGGTGTTATTTTGAATAGCCCGCTATTTCGGTAGATGTCGCTTTTGATGCTGTCATTTTTTGACATTTGACAAGTAGAAACTACGCCATTAATAAAAATGGAACGATACACGCTTCAACAACGCATTGAAATTATTAAAATTCACTATAAAAATGGTGAAGCACCTTGTCGGACCGCAATACAGAAATTGGTGGAAAAATTCGAGCTGTTGGGACAAGTTAGTGATGTGAAGAATAAAACCCGTGCACGTCGCTCAAGAACAGCCGAGAATATTGCTGCTGTAGCCGAAAGTGTTGAAGAAAACCCAGGTTTGTCCATTCCTCGTCGTTCTTTGGAATTAGGCATTCCACAAACGTCATTACACCGTATTTTGCATAAAGATTTGGGTCTTAAGGCTTATAAAGTCCAGTTAACACAAGAACTCAAGCCGGCCGATCATCAACAACATCGTGTCTTTGCTGATTGGGTCGTTGAAATGCATGAAAATGATCCGGAATTCCATCGAAAAATCATCTTGAGTGATGAGGCCCATTTCCACCTCGGTGGCTTCGTCAACAAACAAAATTGTCGCATCTGGGGCTCAGAAAACCCAAGAGTTATTGTTGAAAAGCCTCTCTATCCTCAACGTGTGACTGTTTGGTGCGGTTTATGGTCCGGCGGAGTCATTGGACCTTACTTTTTCGAAAATGACCTCAAAGATGGAATTCGTGAGGCTATCGAGGACATAGGACAGCCACTTTGCGATTTGGTTATGGAAAATTTCATGAAAAGGATATTGTCCTGTCAGCGTGGTCGTGGTGGTCATTTGCCTGATGTTATTTTCCACTATTAACGGCATACCTTCCTCTTTATAATGAAATAAACATCCGATCATTTATATTAAAAAATCTGATGTGGCCAGCACATAACCTCTCGCCGTATATTTTACCTGGCTGTATGCATAAAGCAAAGATTATTTTTATAAATACAAATAATATATTCATATAAATCTATGACGTATAAACTTCTTTATTATTCAATAATAGCATGTCTCAACATGAAGATATTTTACCATAAATTATGTTACAATAAATTACAAAGTAGAGTTTACCATATATAAATATTAGGCTGGTAACAGCAATTTTCAATTCGAACAACTTTGTTTACTTTCTCTTCATATTCTTCTAGTAAAAACATTAATTTTGGGCGGTCTAAAATGTATATATCTGGATTGTGCATCTATTCTTATATATCTTCTTTTACATTTTATTTTTTCATACTTGTTATATCTAAATAACCTTAATTCCCTTTAATAAAGTGACGGATTGATTGCACTCCGATTTTGTCAATATTTACAACTTACTTGAGAAGAATTTGATAGCTTTTTCGCAATTCAAAGTTACTCTAGTCTACAGTACTGGTGTACATTGTCCCATAATGTTTGAAACAAATTTAAGTCCTTCAACCTAGACTTGTCATCTCCATAATAGTCACAGATCAAGAACTAAGGGATTCTCCAAGTACATTTTTAATTCATTACTCATTATTTCTGACACTGACATTTATCTGTCAGTTACAAATAATTTAAATTATCAACTATTTTTCATGGCATCCTTTCGGTTGTAAAATTAATTACAACATTATTTTATATATTATATTCCTTTTATCTCTAAATCTATAAAATATGTATAAAAATATTTAAATGTATCAGAAAGAGAATTTATTTTTCTTTAATATTATCAAGAAAAATTTTCAAAAAATAATATTTAGAAGATTTTTTTTCAAGAATCTTCTACTTCCGGTTGTCCAATTGTTACCAAAACCTTTTCAGATCTTCCCGGGAATGTCCGATTGGGAAATACGTTGTTAAACAAATTTTAAGTCTTATAGTTTTTGAGTAACCGTCCTTCCAACATCCCACACACACACACACACACACACACACACATCCACACACACACACACACACACACAGACATCATCGTAAAAATGTTAAAATCGGATTGTAAGGACCTTAAAACGTGCTTATTCAATAAAATCTGGATATGCGATTTTTAGCATGAATGCAATACCTCTCTTAGCGAGAGGTAAAAATGGCATTTTTCTTTGAATATCAAAATAACACCTCTTATTGGAAAACCCTTTATTTTTCGCCATTCACTTTCGCATATTACTCGTATAAGCCCAATCTTCTAGTATAGCACACAACTCATTTTCAGACTTTTCTTCATTTAAACAATACTTCTTTTCTTTATAAAATTCTTCAAATTGCCGCAATAAATACTTTTCAGTTCTTACTGTGTTAATCGGCTTTGTTAAAGATACATTTTTTCCATTTCTTCGCTTGAAATTTTTGCGAAATGTCAAAAATATTAATTCATGGATGATATGATTACATATGATTCATTTGTTTGCGACCGGAACACCACTAGTTGTGTTTCGTGAAATACAACTTAGCAACGCAAATAACCGATCTTATGCAGTGTAACTAGGAAAAATTTAACTATCTGATTGGTCTATTTTCCGATGAGTTGTATAGTTAGTATTATTGTTCTCGAATAAATTTTATTATTTATAAGTGACGAGTTTCAATAAAACAAATCCTACAATTTTAGGAGCTCGTCCGGATCAAGGCCAGACGTTTCAGGTGAGAAGAAACGGAAGTGCGAAGAAGATGAGTAAATATGAATGACGGCAAAGACTATGAAAAGAAAAAATATGTTCAATGGACGAAAGAAGTATAAAAACGAAATAAGAAGACTACGAAATAAGGATGTGTAAGAAGTTAAGATGAAGTAAGAAGACGACGTAAAAATGTAGGAAGCTAAGATGAATAAGTAGAAAGACGGCGTAAAGTCGTAAAGATGTTAAGACGACGTAAGAAGAAGATGATAAGATGAGAAAGACGACGTAGAGTTGAAAATATAGTTAAGAAGATATTAAAGGTGAAATTACAGAAGATGAAAATAGAAGGAAAACTAGAGATGCTGGTCATTCGAGGGCCAATGACGCACAGATGACCGAATGACGTGACGAAGACGATTTTATTTAATATTCTGTATTATTATACTTGAATAAATGTTACTATTTACATTTAATATTCTGCATTAAAATAAATATTATTTACATCCCATAAAACAAATCCTACATAAATATAAAAACGAAGACAGTTGGGAAATATGGTCAGTCGTGTGTGACATTTTTTAAAATCTTACAATGAAAAATATATTGTACGGCAAATAAAAAGAAACCATAAGAATAATAGTTATTTACGTATAGGTGGTCGAATGAAAAGATTTACGCCTGCGGACGAAATTTGAAACACAACGCATAGCGGAGGTCTTTTATTTGTCTAAGGGTGTAAACTTCTTTCGGTCCGAGGTATGTACGTTTTACGCACTATTGCAATCAAATGAAATGTATTTAAATATTTTTTTAAATATATTTAAAGCTTGTTGTTACGTGGCCAGATGGCCATACTACAAAACAATAAGGCGATGCGTTGCACTGCAACTATTTGGTTGTGATTTTTTTTAAATTTCAAGCAAGTAAATGCAAGTGGGATGCTATTTTTATGTCCAAATAAAAATAAAAGTTTAAAAATATGTTCTTTTAACGTATAATAAACTTGTTGCATTAATCCTGCAGAACTAAGACTATTGGTGAAAATCCGATGAAAAAGTCCTATTAATATATGTATATTCAGACTCGTGCTGAGATGCTATAAGAACACCTTATTTTCGAAGTATTTTAATTATACCATTTCATATCTTTACTAATAATCATTATTGAACATATGCCTCCGCTTTTTTACCAATTTCTCTTAATTTGATTGGGCTGAAATAGCTTATTAGTATTTGTAAAAGTTGCTACTTTATAGCTAATACTGTACGCGAGTATAGCAACGCGCAGATCGGGCAAGAACTGGACAGCGGTAAGCAACTTGGTGCAAGTTAGAACTTGCAATGCATGTGTTCATTTTTTAAGGACTTAATAATCCAGTTTTGATTTTTCGTAAACATTCGTCATCAGAGTTTGTGAGTGTGAATGATTCTTTAAAGTGTGTTCTTTAATAATTCCACATCGAAAAATATTAAAAATGAGTGAAAAAGACAAAAGTTAGAAGAAGAAAATTTTACTTTCCTAACAAGACAGCTCAAAAAGTAAAGTTTTGCAAAATTTTGAGATTATATGTTATAAAGGAATTGCTCAAAATTGTGCACGATGTATTAGAGAATAATATGGCGGCTGATGATATTGTGTTGAACGTAAAAGATAAACAAATTGAAAAAAAAATTGTGTAAGAGATGCCACAAAACAGCAAATAGTGGCTTAAAGTGCATCATGTGCAACATTATGTCTCACACAACTTGTGTAAGTGCTATGAAATTGCCCGTCTATGTCTATAGTGACAATACGACAAATTGTTGTACAAATACTGTTGACAATGCCATTGATAATGACAAGGACACGGACGTAGCATTTAAAAGTGTAAGTGAGAACAGGACTTTCATTGATGTATTTTACGTTAAACAAATTATAAAGCAAAAAGTAGACTTAATTTTAAATCAGAAACATACAATACAAATATTAAAAGAACAGTTGGATGCATTCAATAAAGTTATAACTTCTTATAGTCATAAATCATAACAGAGTTCGCTATCTACACATAAAACAGAAAAGGTAATTAAAATCAAAAAATAAGAAATAATTAGCAGCGATTTGCCGGTAATAGCTAATACTCAAACAATTAGAAGCGCAGACGCAAAAACTACAATTCAAGCTATCGTTAATTCAAATTCACAGCATGGCTTTGCGGAGCGTCGGTCAACATCTACTAATCTTTTGTTATATAACACAGTTTATCTGTCACTCTCTTGATCAGGAGAAACAGGTAGATGTTGTGTATACCGATTTCTCCAAAGCCTTCGATCGAATTGATCATGAAATAATTCTTAAAAAACTACAATCTTTATCGGTACACTATTGCGGTCAAAATTCATCTCCTTTTATTGCAACCTCTGGCGTCCCCCAGGGGTCTAAATTGGGTCCCCTTTTGTTCCTTCTTTTTATTAATGACCTCCCCACAAATATTGACAATAATAAACTACTTTATGCCGATGACCTCAAAATTTTTAGAACAATTTCTCACCCAAATGATTGCTTTTCACTCCAGGATGATTTAGACAAATTAGCCAATTGGTGCGATATGAACAAACTAGATTTAAATATCAATAAATGCAAGATAATGTCGTTTTCCAGGAAACAAATAATAACTGAATTCATATATAATATATCAAATATTCCACTTACACATGTCAAGGAATTCAAAGATCTGGGTGTCATTTTTGACCCCAAACTAACTTTTAATAGTCATATAAAAACTACATTCTCTAATTCGCACAAAATGCTTGGATTTATAATACGGCAGTCGCGTAGTTTCACCACAATTGAACCTATAATTACGCTATATTTTGCGTTTGTACGTTCTAAATTAGACTACTGCTCGGTGGTGTGGAATCCGTCATATCAAAAAAAAACATTGCCTTACTCGAATCAATTCAAAAAAAAATTCTTCGTTATCTCTACTTTAAGAAAAATAATACTTATCCAGATAGGACTATTAGTTACGAATATTTACTGGAATATTTCAAATTTGGTAAATTATCGGTACGCAGAAATAACTCTCAACTTATACATTTATACAAAATTATTCATAATTTAATCGACGATCCACTGACCCTTAATTTAATTAATTTCCAAGTTCCATCCTTCCATACTAGAAATCCTCATACCTTCCGACCTTCACCTGCTCGTACCAACATACTGCAGCATTCTCCACTACATCTTATGTACTCTCTTCACAATCTCATTGAGTCTCAAATTGATATTTTTAGTAACACTTTATTAAGTTATAGGAAGTCTGTCTATTCCCATGTTATTTAAATAATGTTGTTTGGGTATGTCAATTTCTTACTAACTTATTTCTGGTTATTTCATATTTTGTATTATACAATTTGATAATTTTTTGTGTGTGTATAATTACATGTTTTATGATCTTTATTTGTTCCTGTCCAATGATTGGGTTTGCCTGTTTGGGCAGTGTATTGAAATAAATAAATACACAAAATGGAGACGTAAATAACAAATCTTTTCGGAAAGGTGAAAATCACCCTAACCATAACAATGCATTCCGACAAAATGAACCAAAAGAGTGTAACAATGAATCAAAGGAAGAAAATGCAGAGCCTTTAAATAAAAAAATGCAACATAAACACAAACATAAAACTGTGTTTGGCACAAAAGAAGCCTGTTAATCTCAAAATGTGGTTTTAAAATCAGTTTCAATACGGTCATATATACATATTTCTAGATTAGATCGTACAATAATAGAAGATGTGTCAAATTATTTAAAAGATATGTTTCCTAAGGTTAAAGTGGAAAAATTGAGATTTAAATGTCCCCAGGAGTATTCATTCAGCTATGAACCCAGAAATTTGGTTCTCCGGAGTTTGCATAAAATGTTTTTCATTTAACGAAGAAGAGCTTGTGTTGATATTGAAATATCAGGTGCAACATCAAGTTAGTCAAAAAGGTTTCTAAGAGATGGAAATATATAATTGTGGGAGTTGGTTTTTGAGGAGGCGGAGGTATGAGATTGTTTTTGGAAGAGAGAAGATTTTGCGTTTTGACATTTATGTTCATACATAAAACTAATCATTTTGTAAAGAGTTAATTTGAATAAAAGTATATTGCAAGATTCGTTTTTCAATAGGTTATGGGCCCAGGGCCCAGGCCCAGTCGTTTAAAGTGGACGTTTGTGCAATCTTATAGAAAGAAAATGTGTACTACTACAATGGAGGATAAAATAGAAGAATTAAATGAAGAAAATTATAAAACATGGGCAATTAAAATGAGTTACATTAAAAAATGCAGCAGAAGCAATAGAAGAAAATTTTACAACAGAAGAAAAGAATAAAAGAAAAGATGACATATGTAAAGCACTTATTATACTACATGTAGACAACAAAAATTTACAGAAGATAGAAGATTGCAAAACGGCAAAAGAGATATGGAAGAAATTAAAAGACGAGCACACAAAAGTAGATAGTTTTCGAGCTATTTACATGCTGAAAGGCTATGTGAACGAAAAGAAAGGAAGCGAGAAAATGGGAGAATATATTCAGAAGAAGAAGAATGCAGCGAAGAAATTAACAGAACATGAAATTACAATAAATGAAAAAACAAATCTAGCAATGGTACTAATAGGACTATCTGATGATTATGAAGGTGCAATACGCAAGTTAACTTAAACGATGAAGATTTAAACGTTGGAGACGTATATAAGAAATTAGTTAATGAAGAACAATTAAAGGAAGATCGAGAAAAAAGTAATGAAGGCACAAGAGCTTACGCGACAACAAATCATCAGCATGGAAACACGAGAATGAATTTTAGTGAAACGCGTCATACAAGAGCTTATGAAAACAGCCATGAAGATCGAAGAAGAAATTATAGAAAACCAGAACATAATGAAGATAGAAAATGTTACAGATGTCACCAATATGGTCATATAGCAAGAAGTTGTTTAAAACATGACAGCGAAACAGGAGGAGTAATGAAGAGAAAGGAATGGAACAAGAAAGAAACAACCAATATGGCAATGATGAAAAAAATGAAACAGATGAACTGAAATGGATTTTGGACAGTGGAGCGTCAGAAAATATGTCACCGTTTTTGAAGAAATTTAATACATTTAATGAAGAATATGGAGACGTTATTTGTGCAGGAGGAGAACCGTTAAAAAGTGAAGGAAGGGGAATTATCAAAGTAGTTTGGAACAAGGAATGCGGCGGAAAAGAAGTGACATTGAAAAACGTGCTCTATGTATCACAATTGCACAATAATTTATTATCACTGGCTAAATTCACTGAAGAAAGGAAAAGAATTGTATTTAATAATGAAATAGATAAAATATTTACAGAAGAAAATGAAATGGATCTTTTAGCTGTAAGAGAAAAGGAGAAGAACAAAGCACTAAGTACGGAAACCAAAGAGAACAAAGTTGGTTGGCATTCAAGATTAGGGCATCCAAATGTAAATGAAATGAATAAACTAAAAATATTGTACGAGATAGATGAAAACATAAATGAAGACTGCGACATATGTAATATTTGTAAAGTAAGAAAAAACTCATTGTCTGTTGATGACCGAACTGGTCGAAACTAGTAACAAAAATTGTGTTAAATAAATAAGTGATATCAACAAAGTTACTTTGTTTTATTTAAGACACCAAACAGAGCAAATAGTTGTCTGGAACGAATTCATTCAGATTTGATTGGTCCCATGTCGCCTGTATCAAGATGAGGAAACAGATACGTTCTAACATTTACCGATTATTACAGCAGATATACGAAAATATATTACATTAGAAATAAATATGATGTCATAGAAATATTCAAAGAATATAAAGCCGAAGTAGAAAACAAGCATAGTAAAAAGATTAAAATTCTACGAAGCGATAATTGAACTGAATACATAAATAGAAGCTTTAATAAATTTCTTCAAGAATATGGAATTCAAAGAGAATTAACAGCTCCAGATTCGCCACAACAAAATGGCGTAGCAGAAAGACTAAATCAAACACTAATGACTATCACACGATGCTTGATGGAAGAATCAGGAGCCGATGATGATTTATGGGGGAAGCTATAAGTACGGCATGTCACATAAAAAACAGAAGAACTACAAAAGCAAATAATGGAATTACCCCGTACGAAAAATGGGAAGGAAGAAAACCGTCAATAAAATATATGAAGAAATTTGGTTGTAGATGCTGGTATTTAAAACGATAAAAAAGTCAAAAATGGGAACCAACAGGAAAACCTGGAATTTTTATTGGATACGCGGAGCACGCAAAAGCGTATAAAATTTGGGATGAAAGATTGAAGAAGATGACAATAAGTCACGATGTAAAATTCAATGAAAAATACATGCCCATGCGAAGAAGAAGAGATATGAAAAATCAAGAGTAAAATGGACAAAAAATATTCAAATAAATGAAGAAACAGAAGATGAAGATCTATATGAAATAATTGAAATAGAAAATAATAAAGAAGATAGAATTGAAGAAAATAATAAAAAAATCGAACAGAAAACAGATATAGAAAATACAAAATATTTAGAAAATGAAGAACAAGATAAAAACTGTGATGAATACGACGATAATGGAAGTGAAACTGAAGAAATCATCAAAATAAAAAATTCAAATAATATTAATGATAAACGAACAAAAGAAACAACAAGGTCAGGAAGAAAAATGCAAAAACCCAAGAAACTAGAAGATTATGTAACATATGATAGAAACACAGCAAATATAGCAGAACAAGAAAAAGAAAAAATATATGAAACAGAACCAAAATCATTTAGGCAAGCAATGAAATCTCATGAAAAAGAAGAATGGTTAGAAGCGATTGAAGAAGAGTTAAACAATATGAAAGAAAACGATGTTTGGGAAATTGTACAAAGACCAAAGGACTTTAGAACTATTCGAACAAAATGGGTATTTAAACGAAAACGAGATGAATCAGGAAATGTTGTAAAATATAAAGCAAGACTGGTAGCATTAGGAAATACACAAAAAGAAAATGTGGATTATGATCGAGTATTTGCACCGATTGTCACAAGAAGAACAATGAGAACAATGTTAGCCGTCAGCGTGAGAAAAAATTGGACAGTCGAACATGTGGATGTAAACGCAGTTTATTTAAATGCAAAAGTTTAAAATAACATTTACCTAGAAAATCCAGAAGGCATTGAAAATGTAAGCAAAAATCATGTTTGTAAACTGAAGAAAGGACTTTATGGACTTCATGAAGCAGGAATGCTGTGGAACGAAAGAATAAATGAATTCTTAACTGGAAGAAAAGTAGATTTAATACGGAGCAAAGCAGATCCTTGTGTTTACTTCAATAAAACAAAAACATTAATAATTACATTATATGTGGATGATTTGGTAATTCATGGAAAAGAAAAAGAGGTAGAAGATTTCAAAGCAGTATTAAAGCAAGAATTCTAAGTAAAAGAACTAGGAAAAGCGAAGAAAATTTTATCAATTAATGTAAACCAAGATACGGATAAAATTAACCCTTATCCGGATAGTTTGATTTCAGAACGTGACCGCATAGTCGGAGTCCATCGGACTCTATATGTTAAAATGCCATTTTGATAATAGTTATAACTTTTTTAGGTATAAATATTCTGAAATACGTGAACACATATAAAAAATATACAAAAATAAAACTTATAATACAAATAGAAATAAATAAAAAATATTTATTTAAGCATTGTGTACACAAACGGTTTACTTTACAATGTTCATTGCACATAGATTTTTTGCAATTGTCGCAACATTGCCTTTGCATTCTATCTTTTTTTTAGGACACATATGGTTCTCGGTCTTCAACTAAAAATCTGTTCATAGTTTCTTTTACATTTTTACTTAGTCCAAAAAAAAAAATCTTCGTATATGGGGACCAACTAACCCTTCAGCCACAGACACGAGAAACAAACGTCTTTTCTCGTGTTTTTGTGAATTCCATCCACAATTTAAATTTGTCCAAATTACATATGCAGCTATTCCTACAACATCCAACATATTCATAAAGAAGGCGAAAAGCCAACGGTTTGTGCGTCTTTTGCACATATATTCATCAACCATTTGGTCGAGAGTATCGACGCCACATTTTGTTTTATTGCAGTACATTATTATTTAGGTTTAGGTACATATGATACGATTGTTGCCTTTTTAGTAATACAGCACTTGCGCATTTTGCACGTAAATATTACGTATATATAATATATGAGTTCGCTGGACTCATACTATACGGTTAGGTCAGAAAATTATTAAATTGTTTATATTTTGTACAATAATTTTTTTAAATTTATTTTATCAATTTGGATATGTTTAATTTATGAATCTAGGAGAATTCACAAAAGGATAATTGTTTATTGTAAAAGTTGTTTAAAGTAATTGAAAAGAACTTAGCCGGTGAGTCCAGTGGACTCACCTTGACCGGATAAGGGTTAAAATAGATCAAAAAGATTATATAATGAAACTACTAGAAGAATATAAGATGATAGATTGTAAACCAGCAAAAACACCGTTAGAAAGCGGCACAAAATATAAGAAAGTTTATTGTATTTATCAACGAACACGAGACCAGACATTTCATTTAGTATTTCTTATCTTTCTCAATTTTCTTCGAATCCAACAATAGAACACTGGACTGAACTTGTACATGTTTTAAAATATTTAAAAGGTACACAGAACTACGGCTTGACTTATAGAAAGGAAGTAAAAAACGGGCGATTATCAATTTATACCGATTCAGACTGGGGAAGTGATATTACAGATAGAAAATCATACAGCGGATTTATAGTAAGAATGCGAGGAGCAGTAGCATGGATGGCTAAGAAACAGAAATGCGTAGCATTAAGCACTGCCGAAGCCGAATTAATTGCCTTAAATGAACGTAACAAAGAAGTGCAATGGCTGAAGAATTTATTGACAGAAATTGGAGAAACAAATAAGGATGATATATGGACGATAAATATCGACAATACGGCAACGGTAAAAATGGTAGAAAATAAAATTACGAACGAGAGAAATAAACACATAGATTTAAAATTGCACAAAATTAGAGAAGACGTAGAAAAAGGAAAAATTAGTTTGAAATATATTAGTACAGAAGAAAATTTGGCCGACATATTTACAAAAAGTATAAATCAAAAGAAAATGATAAAATTAGGAAGAATGATGGGTATCAATTGTGATAAAATTTCACAATCGATACAGGAGGAGTGTTGATATTGAAATATCAGGTGCAACATCAAGTTAGTCAAGAAGGTTGCTAAGAGATGGAAATATATAATTGTGGGAGTTGGTTTTTGAGGAGGCGGAGGTGTGAGATTGTTTTTGGAAGAGAGAAGATTTTGCGTTTTCACATTTATGTTCATAAATAAAAATAATCATTTTGTAAAGAGTTAATTTGAATAAAAGTATATTGCAAGATTCGTTTTTCAATAGCTTGCAATCAACTTAATACGAAATAGAACATGTCAAACCGCAAATGAGGAGAATAAATCATCAATCTCTATTTTTTACCATAATGTGCAATCATTAAGAAATAAAATTGAAGAACTAGAAATCTTTTTTATTGTAAATAAATGTGATTTTCTATGTCTCACGGAGCATTGGCTCCAAAAATATGAAGAAAATGTGTATAATATAAGAATTTTTTCTCTTGCAACAGCTTTTTATCGTCAACAACACATTCATGGTGGTGTAGCAATTTTTAATAAATCTGACATAATGTGTGAAGAAATTAAATTTATTCAAAAAATTAATATTGAATTTGTTTTTGAATGCTGTGGAGTTAAGTACACTACAGACGAGAATGTATATAATATTATTTTAACTGTTTATAGGTGCTCTAAAGGTAAAGTAAATGAATTTCTAAAGCAATTCAATTCCTGCTTAACATCATTATTTGATCATTATATATAAAAAAAAAAATTATTTGTAGTTGGCGATTATAATATTAACATTCATATTGACAATAATGACACGAAATTGTTTTTAGACTTAATGGGTGCATACAACTTGTATCCTACTATAAATGAGGTTACAAGAGTCACACCTAATGGTGGATCCTGTATAGATAATATTTATACGAATATAAAAGAAAATTTTAATGCCAAAGTAGTTAAGTTTCAAATAGCAGATCACTTCTCTTTAAATATTATCTATACAGTAAATAAAACATGCATTAATCAATCTATAAATTTAAATCGCGTATTCAGTAAATCGAATATAGATATGTTTATATTTTATTTTTTTCGTGAAAATTGGGAGGATATTTATAAGGCGATGGGCGCTAATTTTAAATTTGATATATTTTTAAATAATTTTTTACATTTTAATGACTGTTTTAAAAAAACTCCATTTAAATCAAGAAAATAAAACTTGGATTACAAAGGATATAATAAGACAGTCCAATCATATCAAAGATCTTTTTCATTTATATAAGAATGGGCTCTTATCGCTACAGTATTATAATAAATGTAAAAATAATTATAAAAAATACTCAGCTTATTGAAAAATCTATAAATAGTACAAAATGTATATGGAATATTATTAACGAAAATGTTTGTAAGAAAAATGTTGCAAATAATAACTTTCAGGAGATTAGATGTGATAGTGTGGTTGCCAATTGTCCATCTGATGTAGCTAATTTATTTAATAATTACTTTCTAAACATAGTCCCTGATACTGGTGATAAGACGATTAATGAATTTAATATGAAATCCCACTATGCAAAGTAACTACGAGTATAATAGTATTTTTCTAACTCCTACAAATGAGGAAGAAGTAAGTTCGATTATCTTGTTGTTAAATAGATTATCTGCTGCAGGTTTGGATGAAATCCCTGTTAAACTTTTAAAACAATGTCTAGAAGTGTATATTACTCCTTTAACGAATTGTTTAAATAGTTCACTGGAAGACGGTATATTTCCAGATGCACTTAAGTATGTAAAAGTTATAGCTCTCTATAAGAAAGGCGAAAAGGGTAACGTTATGAATTATAGGCCTATAAGTATAGTCGCGGCTTTTCATAAAATATATGAGAAAGTTCTTGTAGTTAGAATTTTATCTTTTCTTCAGAAAAATAAACACCGACGTGAAGTTAGCCCCGCCCAATCTAGCACCAACGTTCTTTTTGTCTTATTAGTTAGTGCATCGTTAGTGCTGTTTAGTGCACTATAGATGAACGTTAGTGCACATCGCATTATTGAGTAAATTATAAAAATTAGGGGTGGGCCAACTTCACATCAAATTTTAAGATTTAATTCATATGTAATATATCACTAGTTAGTGCATCGTTAGTGCTTTCTAATGAACCCAACAGTTTCGTTCGTGCTATTACCATACACTAGAAATTAAGAAAAAACTCTGGGTGGGCCAACTTCACATCAAATTTTAAGATTTAATTCATATGTAATATATCACTAGTTAGTGCATCGTTAGTGCTTTCTAATGAACCCAACAGTTTCGTTCGTGCTATTACCATACACTAGAAATTAAGAAAAAACTCTGGGTGGGCCAACTTCACATCAAATTTTAGGATTTAATTCATATGTAATATATCACTAGTTAGTGCATCGTTAGTGCTTTCTAATGAACCCAACAGTGTCGTTCGTGCTATTACCATACACTAGAAATTAAGAATAAACTCTGGGTGGGCCAACTTCACATCAAATTTTAAGATTTAATTCAAATGTAACTTATCACTAGTTAGTGCATCGTTAGTGCTTTCTAATGAACCGAACAGTTTCGTTCGTGCTATTACCATACACTAGAAATTAAGAAAAAACTCTGGGTGGGCCAACTTCACATTATATTTTAAGATTTAATTCATATGTAATATATCACTAGTTAGTGCATCGTTAGTGCTTTCTAATGAACCGAACAGTTTCGTTCGTGCTATTACCATACACTAGAAATTAAGAAAAAACTCTGGGTGGGCCAACTTCACATCAAATTTTAAGATTTAATTCATATGTAATATATCACTAGTTAGTGCATCGTTAGTGCTTTCTAATGAACCCAACAGCGTCGTTCGTGCTATTACCATACACTAGAAATTAAGAAAAAACTCTGGGTGGGCCAACTTCACATCAAATTTTAAGATTTAATTCATATGTAATATATCACTAGTTAGTGCATCGTTAGTGCTTTCTAATGAACCCAACAGCGTCGTTCGTGCTATTACCATACACTAGAAATTAAGAAAAAACTCTGGGTGGGCCAACTTCACATCAAATTTTAAGATTTAATTCATATGTAATATATCACTAGTTAGTGCATCGTTAGTGCTTTCTAATGAACCCAACAGCGTCGTTCGTGCTATTACCATACACTAGAAATTAAGAAAAAACTCTGGGTGGGCCAACTTCATATTAAATTTTAAGATTTATTTCATATGTAACATATCACTAGTTAGTGCATCGTTAGTGCTTTCTAATGAACCCAACAGTTTCGTTCGTTCTATTACCATACACTAGAAATTAAGAAAAAACTTTGGGTGGGCCAACTTCAAATTAAATTTTAAAATTTAATTTGTATGTAACATATCACTAGTTAGTGCATCGTTAGTGCTTTCTAATGAACCCAACAGTGTCGTTCGTGCTATTACCATACACTATAAATTAAGAAAAAACTCTGGGTGGGCCAACTTCAAATCAAATTTTAAGATTTAATTCATATGTAATATATCACTAGTTAGTGCATCGTTAGTGCTTTCTAATTAACCCAACAGTGTCGTTCGTGCTATTACCAAACACTAGAAATTAAGAAAAAACTCTGGGTGGGACAACTTCAAATTAAATTTTAAAATTTATTCATATGTAACATATCACTAGTTAGTGCATCGTTAGTGCTTTCTAATGTATCCACCAGTTTTGGTCGTACTATTACCTTACACTGGAATTTATACATAGAGCTCTCTCTTTCTTTATCATTGTCCATATTTTCTTACTTTTCATTCGTGTGCTTTCTCACTTTCTCTCTTTTTCTTCTTTTCCTATTTTTATTTCTCTCTCTCTCATACATATACGCCCACACCAGGGGGGTGAAACTCCATACAGAAACGTGATAACAAGTTTTCAATCTAGTAGCGTTTGGAAATACTTCCTGACCCTTTCATAGATGGCTTTAGTAGTACACATTTTACAGGGATTCTCAAACTTTAATGTCAAAATACTATAAAAAGGTAACATTTGAGAACTGCTGTAAATTTCCCACAATTCTTTATTGCATCGCTCGAAATTCTTTGACATTTAAAACTGTTATTTGTGAATTTGTATCTTTATTGCAATATATTACTTTATCATTCAATATATTTTCGGTAAGTATATTAGTTTTCATACTAGCATTATTATACGGGGGTGATATAAAATATAACAACAAATTAATAATATTTCAGAAAAAGTTCACACGAACTGCATAGTGAAAACATATTATCGCAGAAGTTGACAGTGCCCAATAGAAGAAATGGTTTATGTAAGTGGACCAGGAGAATTTACATCATGATGGTGCTCTTAGATATTTATACCGTAGAAGAGCAGCAAAATATTATATTATTAGGCGAAAGGACGTGAAGCTTCATAAGATTCATCAAAGAATGTTGAAATAGTATGGTGTCAGTTTTAAGAAAAAATGAGTATAGAAGAGGGTAGATTTGTTAAAAAGTGGACAAACATCGATAACGAGGTCAATGAAGCAGTGCATTTCTGGCAGACATTTAAAGTAACATCTCTTTTTACCTTCCGTCACCTATAGGAAAGGAAGGTACTGTCTTTGGTCAAAAAATTCGGTGGTGAGTTTTCATTGAATAAGCACGTTTTAGGGTCTTTACAATATGATTTTACTATTTTTACGATGATGTCTGTATGAGTGTGTGTGTTCGTGTGTGCGTGTGTGTGTGTGTGTGTGTGTGTGTATGTATGTGTGTGTGTGGACCGCCGTTTCGTGCACGATATCTCCAATACTAGAATTCCAAAAATTACAATTCTTGTGTATTCCTCTTCCTTATAACCATATGCAGACTTGAGTAGGAAACCGGAAGTACCCTCATTTGAAGATTTTAACAGTTTTTCTTGAAAAACTCAGTTAAATGTTATTATAACTTAAAGAATATATTATTGTCTATACGATTTGATTGCATTTTATATTTGATATTCAACAGATATAGAGTTAAAGAAGAATACAAATAATAAATTTCATATAAATTTCATAATTCAGCCAGCTATGCTAACTTAACCATGAAAACTGCTAATATATTCAGGTAATTCAAATTGACAGATGTCAGTATCAATAAATAGTAAATGTATGAAAGAGTAAGGGAAATAACTGTAGTGTTGAACGTTTCTAGAAAAATATATGAGAGAAGATTACATTAGTTTGAACATGTCGTGAGGAGAGATGAGTAAATTGGAAGAATGAATAGCTTATAACAGAAGGTGGAAGAAAGGAACTGAATGAGGACGACACGCAAAACAAAAATTAGTAGAAAAAGAAAATAAAAAATAGCGATCCCCTAACAAATGGGAAAAACTAAAGAAGAAGAAGATGTTAGTGTGAAGTGCAATTCGCATAGTTTTATTAAATAATTTAACTGGAAATATAGGATCTTTTATGTGTAGGGCGCGTGCAGTGACGTGACTTTACTGACTTTGGCAAGCAGATACGAATGTGGACTCGTGTCAAAATGACAGCTAATAATTACGTCCATAACTGACAATTGTCATAATTTTTCATTCAAAATTTCATGATTTTCTTATTTCATGTGGTTTATTTATTATCAGGGGTGTGGAATTCAGTTGCCGAGAAAAGGAATAATAAAATACCAAAAAATGAAATTTTTAATGAAAAATTTTGACGTGAGGATGACCTGCAAAACAGAAATGAATGGAAGAAGAAAATAAAAAATACCGACCCCTAACGAATGGGAAAAGCTAAAGAAGAAGAAGATGTCAGTGTCAAGTGCCATTTGCATGAAATAATATTACTGGAAATTTATAATCTTTTGCAAGAAAATTTATGTATGGAATTTGTACATAATACACAGGATTGACGGAAGGTATTGTGCTGGCTACATCAGATTTTTTTGAAATAATATTACCTCTTGTAATAATAATAATTCAAATTTTAGATTCCTTGAGTAGTATGTTCTTAAATTTTTGCCGCCATGTAGTTTCAGATTTGTAGTTATTTATTTATTATTTGATTTAAATAATGTAATTTTTTATTAATTACATTATCAGGAAATAAAATTTAAAGTTTCGAATAATTCAAAATGAATTCATATTTCCCGCGACTTTCTCGGCTGTCAAATTTAGTTCTCTGACCTTTTCATAGACGGCACTAAACTTGTTATCACGGTTTATAAAGGAGATACCCAATCTTCTACTATATATTTTCCTTAATCTATGGCCCACACATA
This sequence comes from Harpalus rufipes, assembly GCA_951394225.1. Classification (NCBI taxonomy): domain Eukaryota; kingdom Metazoa; phylum Arthropoda; class Insecta; order Coleoptera; family Carabidae; genus Harpalus; species Harpalus rufipes. The sequence continues at coordinate 29,584,182 of OX596282.1, read as the reverse complement.
CGCGCACGCACGCCCGCCCGATTTCTCTCTTTCACACACACACACGCGTAATTTTTTTACTCATCATCTCTTCTCGTTTCTCACATACTCTGGCATACTTTTGATCTTGATCCGGATAATTCAGGAACGAAACATTAAAGATGAAAAACCTAAACGTGTTGCACATCTTCAAATGTACCACCGACCCCATTGCAACGAGAGCCAATTTCAAATGCGACCTCGACCAACAACTTATTTATCATTCGATATATTTAAATTGTGATGAATGTATGCCATAAGCTAAATAAATAAGAAGGAACCGTTACAGCCAGTTAAAAAACCTAGCAGTACTTGGTTTTATAGATATGTAATTTTAGTGTTTACAAATTTACAATAAAATCAATCTATTTTGGATTTTGTGATAAAAGAAACAAAGATTTACAGTGGTAATAATAAACAAGGGTTAAGTTCAGAATAGCTTCTTTTTTAACACAGGAATACCTATTCCTAGTTTATCACGAGTTTAATCCACAAATGTATAATAATAAACATGGAATAAGACTTAACTCTAGAATAAACTCTCCATAAACGTCATTTTAACATAGGGTTAAGAGATATTCTCGGAATACCTAATCTGGAAATAGGAAATTATTAATTATTACCGCTGTTAATCTATCATACTATTTTATGTCTTATTTATATGTGTAATACACAATATGACTTTTAACATGTTTGTATTTGATATAAAACGTAGAGGATCCACACACATACACACACGCACGCACGCAAGCAAGAACGCACACACACACGCACGTCCACACACACATAATCGTGAAAATGTTAAAATCGGATTCTACGGACATTAAAACATCCTTATTTAGCAAAATCTCGATATGTAATTTCTAACACAATCCCTACCTATACCTCCCTTACCTAGGGTAGCGGGAGATAAAAATTGATTACAATAATCCAAATGACAAGTATGGAAAAGAGAGATTATAATTATTCTCACAGTATATTGTAAAAATTGGGATTTTTTGTTTTTAATTGTTTTCATAGAGTGTTAAGCAGTGGTGAGTGGGGACCTAGAAAATATTTCGCATAGGGACCCAAGAGTTCTAGTTAGACCACTGCACATTATATAGATATAATAATATGTATAACGATTATGTGCTATAAAAATTGCCTCTTTTATACAATGTTGCGGTAAAAGGACCATTATTGTTTTTCTTTTTCTAATAGATAACGCCTTCGGCATGGTTTCAGTACTCAAATTAATACGAAAATTTCACAAAATCTTCTTTATTTCTTAAAATATCGATTTCTATATAATATAAATGTAAACATAGAGTCAAATTATCAATCGTAAGTCTTACCAACAGGAGCATAAAAGAAAAAATTATTTAAAAGATTCACATCGAAAACATTTTAAACCTTTGGGAATTTTTAGTTTTTCATATTGTTCGCAAACGTAAATCGGTTGATGCGGAACGACCATACGTGTGTGTATATGTTGTGTGTAAGTGTTTACTCGAGTTTGTTTGTGCGTGTGTGCATGTATACGTATAAATGTTCTTGAAGTAACATCATTGCAATTAGTGCATTTCAAAATCTTTGCCTCTATAACTATATGTATTTATTATACCTTGAGATATGGTTGATTTGTATATGTCCGTTAAAATAGTGCTTTAATTACCGGTTAAAAAACTCCTCAAACTCGGATTCAAAAATTGTACATTTTTGGCAAAAAAATTGAGGGTAAAATTCGGTCAATATTTCGATTTCGTGCTCTTCGGGGTTTAAGATATAAATTAACTCATTTTCAAATCTGAAAACCGTCTGGACAAAGTTTTATTTAATATATCTAAGATGTCGCGCGTTGCGAATTTTTCACAATTCTTCCAAAATATCAAAACTTTTATTTGGTTATGAATTTGGCAGAAATTTACAGGACACACAAAAAATTAACAGAAAATCATTTATTTATATCTAAAATTTGTCGGAAATATTGTTTTTTTAATGCAAATGATTGACTGACAGCAGAAAGGTATGGTTAAAACATCTCTACAAAATTTATAGATATGTAAAACTGTGTAGATTTGTATAGAAATCAAGTTTTCACTTTTATATGTTGTTACGTTCTAATTTGGTCCTTTGTTCCAATTTCCTTAATTTTATACCTGCCGTTCCTTCGTTTCCATTCATGACCTGAAAAACAATATTTTATGCCGTAATGATATTATTTATACTTCATAGTTCTATTAAATTCACTTACTTAATGTTTCTTTAAATTTGGTAGCTTCATTTGTCAAAATTAAATAGTCTATTTCGCAGTTTATTATTCTAGTTTCAGTTTTAGGTTAATTTTTGGTGACATTTCTTAATTAGATTTATCTTTGCGGTGATCGTATAAGCTGAGCGCTACGTTCACAACGTAGTGTAGCGGCGGTAAATTTTGAATTTGACTGGTAAATAAATAGACTTAAATTGGTTGGATTTATTTTTGTATTAATTTAGTTTATTTATTTAAAACATTAACATACAACTATTATCCCATCCTACTATCCTTAAATTACCCCTATCCTATACTAAAAATTATGAGCGTAACACGTTTTATTTAAGTAGATTTGTTGTGCGCAAGGCTATGGTTACCCTCTTTCTCTCTTTCCGGAATTTAAATTATTTTTCCCTGCCTTAAGTAAGATCCGGGGACTTATCGTAAGTAACTTCAAGCGGGCGAACGTGTGGAAGAAAATTTGAGTTGCGGGTCAGAATGACTTAAAGTAATTCCGGTCGAGTGTAAAATATTCGTAGGGAATATTACCCTTATTTGGGGATCAATCGCCGGATTACGTATTTCGTTAGGAGGTTTTTGGTGATTTGTGAATCAACCTCCCGCGGAGTTCCCACGTGGGGATCAATTTAAGTGTTAGTGGTTCGCGACCTTTTTTTTCTTTTGTTCGTAACATCTTCCAACATCTCGCCACGGGCTGAAGGCATCGTCGGGGGACAGTTAGATTACGGGGTGGACATCTCCAGCTGGTGTGACGTTGCCTGGCATCGTCCGCATTCCGCTGACTGACTGCAGTCATCCCCACCACCATTCCTGGCTACCTACCGCCACTAGAGATAAGTCGTACAGACATCTTTTATATTTTTTTAACAACTTTTATTTGAGGCACTGAAGACGTTGGAAAACTTGTTAACTTTAATTTTTGTTCATTTTTATTGTGCATTTAACTTTTGGAGTGCCTGAAAATTGGTTTAACCTTAGCTTCGTTCACTTTTATTTTGCACTCACTTTTGGAGTGCAATATTATTTTTGGATTTTTCATTTATATTATTATTACTGTTATACTTATTATTGGATTGATTTGATCCAGTGTGCAACTTTGTGTTGTTTTTGGTTTTATTTATATTGTGCCTGGCACAGATTCGGCACTGTTGTAAGTACTTTGTTCTACGATACGTCGCGGACTATTCGTCCTCGCATATTCAACTGGCTGTACTTGCCCTGCGTTGTCGGTTGGCCAACTTCCTTCGTATAATTGTACTGTCGGGTCGGATATATCCGCGTCGTCACATTTATTTATATTCATATTTATACATTCTTCTCTACTTTAAAATTTACATTCATTAAAGTATTATTAATCTTAGCTTTGGGAGTATTCTTTTATTTGTACAAGCCTTTTCTCTCGTTTTCAGGCAATGTTTTTATATTCACGGTAGGTAAACTTTATTTAACACCTTTTCGTAATTTTCCGGACAAAAATTACGTGGCGCCCATTCAACCCCTTTTGGGGGTTGATCACCGAACTTAACCCGCTCCCACCTCCACTGTGTAAAGGCTAGCGGCCGCACACCGAAACAACTAGGGTGCGTTATGTAATAAATCGCATTGCGCGAAGCACGTTACAATGTATTATAAATCAATAAACACTAAAAATACTTTGTCTTTAAAACTAAATACTCCTAAGTTTTTTGATTGACTGTAACCATTTAGCTATCGAATGAGGCATTTCTTCTGAAGTTGTGCAACATGTTTAGATTTTTCATCTTGAATCTTTCGTTCCTGAATTATCAGGATCAAGAGTATGACGGAGTGTGTGAGATGATGAGATAGTAAAAAAAATGGAGTGTGTATGTGTGTATGTGAGCGAGCATGCCCTTGTCTATGTGTGCGTACGTGCGCGAAAAAGGAGAAAGTGAGAGAGCGCACGAAAGAAAAATAAGGAAAGATAGACAATGATAAAGAAAGAAAGAGAGGTAGGTATATTTATAAATTCTTAATAGTACGAACGTAACTGTTCGGTTCATCAGAAAGCACTAACGATGCACTAACTAGTGATAAGGTACATATTAATTAAATCTCAAAATTTAATTTGAAGTTGGCCCATCCAAAGATTTTTCTTAATTTCTAGTGTATGGTAATAGCACGAACGACACTGTTGGGTTCATTAAAAAGCACTAACGATATACTAACAAGTGATATATTACATATGGATTAAATCTTAAAGTTTGATTTGAAGTTGGCCCACCCAGAGTTTTTTCTTAATTTCTAGTGTATGGTAATAGCACGAACGAAACTGTTGGGTTCATTAGAAAGCACTAACGATGCACTAACTAGTGATATGTTACATATGAAATAAATCTTAAAATTTAATATGAAGTTGGTCCACCCAGAGTTTTTTCTTAATTTCTAGTGTATGGTAATAGCACGAACGAAACTGTTGGGTTCATTAGAAAACACTAACGATGCACTTACTAGTGATATATTACATATGAATTAAATCTTAAAATTTGATGTGGAGTTGGCCCACCCAGAGTTTTTTCTTAATTTCTAGTGTATGGTAATAGCACGAACGAAACTGTTGGGTTCATTAGAAAGCACTAACGATGCACTAACTAGTGATATATTACATATGAATTAAATCTTAAAATTTAATATGAAGTTGGTCCACCCAGAGTTTTTTCTTAATTTCTAGTGTATGGTACTAGCACGAACGAAACTGTTCAGTTCATTAGAATGCACTAACGATGCACTAACTAGTGATATATTACATATGAATTAAATCTTAAAATATAATGTGAAGTTGGCCCACCCAGAGTTTATTCTTAATTTCTAGTGTATGGTAATAGCACGAACGACACTGTTGGGTTCATTAGAAAGCACTAACGATGCACTAACTAGTGATATATTACATATGAATTAAATCTTAAAATTTGATGTGAAGTTGGCCCACCCAGAGTTTTTTCTTAATTTCTAGTGTATGGTAATAGCACGAACGAAACTGTTGGGTTCATTAGAAAGCACTAACGATGCACTAACTAGTGATATATTACATATGAATTAAATCTTAAAATTTGATGTGAAGTTGGCCCACCCCTAATTTTTATAATTTACTCAATAATGCATTGTGCACTAACGTTCATCTATAGTGCACTAAATAGCACTAACGATGCACTAACTAATAAGACAAAAAATAACGTTGGTGCTAGATTGGGCGGGGCTAACTTCACGCCGGTAAAATAAACTTGTGATTAACGAACAATTTGGTTTTAGGAAAAATAGTAACACAACTATTGCGTTAGTAGATATTTTAAATAATATATAAGAAAATTTAGTATCAGGAAGCACAATCACTGGCCTATTCCTGAATTTAACAAAAGCTTTTGACTGTGTTAGGCATGACCAATTAATTCATATTTTATCATTATATGGCTTTCGTGGTAAAGCAGGGCAATGGCTAACATCATATCTCAAAAACAGAAAGCAGCTTGTTTCTTACAATAATGTGCGTTCTGAGTATAAAATAATAAAGAATGGGGTACCTCAAGGTAGCATCCTTGGGCCCATTCTATTTATTTTATACATAAATAATATAAAAAATGTTTTAAAAGAAAATAAATCTGTAGCATATGCCGACGATGTTACTATTTTAGTTCCTTCTACACATACAAATGAAGATCGAGCAGGCACACTATCATGTCTGGTAACTGAGTTATCACAATGGTTTTCTTCTTTGAAACTCGTTTTGAATGTCTCAAAATCTGCTGTAGTAAATTTTTCTACCCGTGAAAGAAATAGTAGCATGCTAATTAGATGCAACAATGAAATATTACCTCAACTTGGAGTTGTTAAAGTTTTAGGTCTAATTTTAAACGAAAATTTAGCATGGATTGATGAAAATTTAGCATGGATGAACAAATGCAAAAAATAGCACCCATGTGTTATATTATAAAAAGAATTGTTGACATATCAGGTATTATACCGGCTAAGACATTTTATTTTGCTAAATTTATATGTTTTAAGTTATGGCATCATATTTTGGGAATATTCATCAGCAGCCCTGAGAGTGTTTAAGCTACAAAAGTTAGCAATAAGAAATATGTTTAAACTGGGGTATCTAGCCACATGCACAGAAACATTTAAGCAACAAAAAAAAGTAACACTGCCTTGCCTCTATATGTTTTCGGTATTAATATTCATAAGAGATAATTTAGAGCATCTATTGAAACATGTAGATGTACATACATATAATACAAGAAATAAAACTAAATTGATAGTTCCAAAACATTAATAACAATTATGCTACACCAATCCAAAAATAATCGGAATTAAATTGTACAATAAACTTCCACAGGAAATAAAATGTAAGAAACCTTTTAAACTTAAATTGAAATATTTTTTTATCGAAAAATGTTATTATAGTGTTGACGAATTTCTGAATGATGTATGAGCAATGTTTTGTAATTATATTTATTGTAGTTCTTTTGATTGTTTACAAATTTGTATTTTATTTATTGTATGTATGTGTCATGTATATTGATCAACTGGCAAAAATAAATATTATTATTATTAACTACAGGCTAATATTGCCTATAAAAACATGACTGTTGCAATCAGTTTATTATTACATAACTGTGGCAGTCCTCTATTAAAATTGTCAGATAACCAACCTTCTTTAGACACTTTCTAATATCAAAGAAACTAAATGATGCCAAGAAGAAAGAAAATGCTAACATGCAGCTTTATTTTATTGCACGTGATAAAAGGGGATGGGATTTTAAATTTTGCCAATATTTGATAAATATAGGATCTGACTATGGAAAATTAATTACAAATATATTATCCAGTTGGCTAGGTACACAATAATAAGATCAGTAACTGAATTACACAATTTACATTCGGCTTAAGAAAATAGTTGTCCATTAAAGCTATAACAAACCACAAAGAAAGTATTCTGGTGGAATGAGGAGCTAGGACACCAAAGACTTTTAGTTAGAAGGCTATACAAAAAAGCCAAAAATACCGTTAATCCGGAGAGATGGGAACAATACAAAAATACAAAAACTACTTACAACAAAGAAATACGCAAATCCAAGAGAAAAACGTGGCAAAACTTCTGTGAGGGCTTATCAGACATATCCAAAGTGGCACACCTACAAAAAGTCCTCTCAAAGGATCATGCGAACGAGATTGATTTCTTGAAGAAACAAAATGGCGACTACACGTAGTATTCAAAGGAAAAATTGGAACTTCTTCTAAACACTTCCTTCCCAGAATCATCCCGATCAGAACGGAAATAATAGTCACAGGGAAGCAATAGACTTAAGAAGACATTCTCCGGTACGAAATATAGACTATTTTTCTGGAACAAATCCTGAGTATATGATAGCACATATTTCATTCATTTTTTCACTATTATGTACATAAAAGATGGAAAAAGTATGCTAGCCCCTAATTATTAATTTTTTATCAATGGGAAATTTTTGTCTTTTGTTGAAAAATTAGTCTATTTTTGACAACAAATTTACTACAAAAATAAGTAAAATTTTGATATAATAGTCGGTTAGCAAACTGTACACAACCTTTATTTATAAATATACCAAATTTTAAGCATGTACGTTCATTCTTGGTGCTGTAGCTTGTTCCAGAAAATTATTGTTTTTCGAATACACATTGCCTACTTACAGGCGTAAAATGACAAAATTTTCATAGTGGACGGAGCTAAATGTCTATGTTGAAACTATTATTATCGTACCCCCGTGTACAAGGGGTAATCCTATTAATAGATACATACAGACCGAATTGACGACAAAATATTTCACAAGTATTAGTCTTTGCTGTGTATAAAGTTGGTTGAGTGCCGTACATTGTTGTTAAATTTGTTTGTTGTGGTATTTTCGTATCTTGTTTTTGTTAGTTATTTTGTTTCACTTTTTTTTTCGTTTTGTTATATTTATTATTGTTGCTATTTTACATTGGATTAAGTTTTATACCAAGTACCTAAGTTAAATTTTACAATAGTGGAATTCTGAATCTTTGTATCAGTAAATATTATAGTTATTAATTCGGTACTACACCGGAACAAAAAGTCAAATATCGATTTTTTCAATTATTGCGTTTGGATTAAATTTGGTACCTAAAACGTACAACTAGACACTTTCAACCGTATTTACACATGCCCATAAATTTCCAAGATAAACTTATAGCCTTGTTCTCAGACAAAAATTATGTACGTTCGGACGAATTTAATCCAAACGCAATAATTAAAAAAATCGGCTTATGATTTTAAGTCCCTGCAGTACAGTAGCGAATTGTGACATGAGTATTTTATGTTCAGTATTTATTCATTGTAAACAATAATTATTTTTGAAGACATACATACATATTAATTTTGTTGATGTATCTACAAAACCTTTATATCATTTATGTATATTGCTAATATCAAAGTTATTTTTATAAAAAAGGACCGGTTCCACCAAAAGATTTTTAAAAGTCCATTTACTTTTTAATCTCCAATTTACAAATAATTATTTTTATTTTATCTTAATAATTTATGGATAATTTAGAACCAAATATTAATAAATATCTTATTGTGTGACTACAAATTTATTTTGAGAATTATTAAATTGTAATAGTATATTACGTAACATGACATGTGGTAGTTTTTAGGTCGAGAATGTAGTTTGGGAATTTGAGACCCATAGGGTCGAGATTTGTATGATACATAATATTTACTTACCATCCACGCATGCATCGTAGAAAAAACGAAAAAAGTAAGATACATGCAACAACTGATTGTATTATTACTCATGTACTATAAATATTTTTATATTTGATAACATATTGTAAAGGATGAAATATTTTGGGAGAGAAATATGCTTCAAAAACTTTATTTTTTTTACGAAGATAGTCTGCTACCAGAAATTTTCGACCCACGACAATAACAAAGCAGGACTTTAAAATTACGAAATAACTACTATTATTCAAAAATAATTGCGTATCATACTGAAAAGTTATGACCTATCTGTTTATTTAATAGAATTAGTTAATTTTTGCAATTTGTTATGTTGCATTCAAAATTATTAATTGAAATGAAAATATTGCAAAAGTTTTTCAAAATAAAGTTGTTATACCTACTTTTAATTTCATAATTCTTTTACCGTATTCTCTTAAAAATTAAAATAAATTTTATAAAGAACAAGCGGTCGCGTATGTCTAAAAATAATTTGTCGGTAAAATATACTTAATCAGAATCACAAGACCAATTTTCCTAAGAGTTACATATTTTTCAGAGACAACAGTATTTCCAAATTATTTAATTCCGCTGAGATTTAAATATAAATTATTAATACACGTTGTGTAGTGGGGCGGTAGGGGTACTAACCAATCATTGTAGAGCACCTTACTGATGCTATGCCGTCCCACCTGCTACCGGCCACCGCACGTTGTTTCCCCTGAGTAACTAAGAAGTTCGAATAATGTCTATCTGACAAGATCTTCTCAGCCGAGTTGAATGGGCTATTAATACTACAAGACGGTGGGTGGAGATGGCATTTTTCCGGCCTTGCTGTAAAAATGCATAAATGACTTATTACCTACCCTATGTGGACTATATAAAGGAAGCATAAAGCTTGGATATATCCCAAAACCATGGAGGAAAACAAATGTGGTCTCCATACCTAAAGGAGGAGAACGTCCAGGTGTTCAACTCATATAGACCCATTAGTCTTTTATCTTTTATATTAAAAGGTATGGAGAAGGTGTTGGAAAGCCAAATCGACAACGACGGTTCTCCATAGCCTTGTCAACAAAATTAAAGCAACCTTTATGGCAAAGGAGATAGTTATAGGTATTTTCATAGATATAGAGAGCGTGTTCGACAACACCTCCTATGATTCTATCGTAAGAGCGGCCTTGGCTAAAGGTTTCGACCCAGCCGTGGTGAGGTGGATAAAAGTCATGTTAAAAGGTCGAACCATTAAAGCTTCATTAGGAGGAGAATCAGTAATGATAACAACCAGTAGAAAATGTCCACAAGGAGGAGTTCCATCATCTCTTCTTTGGTGTATCGTTATTGATGACCTCCTTAACAAGCTAACACAAGCTGGCTACATTATTAACGGTTACGCAGATGACTTCAGTCAGAGGAAAGAACGATACATTAATATCACAACTAACACAGGAAGCTCTGGATCTTGTGCAACGTTGGTGCCAGGAACATGAACCTAATGTGAACCCAAGAAAAGCAGTTCTTGTACCATTCACTAAGAGAAGAAAGCTAGCACTCAAAGCTCTCTCATTGAAAGGCACCAGAATTGAGTTCTCAAAGAAGTTAAGTATATAGCAATAATTCTAGACCAAAAACTAACCTGGAACTCACATATCAACAAAATTATTAAGAAATATGCATTTGCTCTAAACACATGCCGTCGTTTTCTTAGTAAAAACTGCGGGGTGCCGCCAAAAATAACCTACTGGTTATACATCACTGTAGTCAGACCCATGATCACTTACGCATCATTAGTATGATGGCCAAAAGTTAAACAAAATACAGCACAAGCGTTGTTGCGGAAAATACAACGACTAGCCTGTCTATGTACTACAGGTGCTATGAATATCTGTCCAACTTCTTTTTTAGCTTTTCCCATTCGTTAGGTATCGCTGTTTTTTATTTTCTTCTTCCATTCATTTTTGTTTTGCGCGTCGTCCTCATTCAATTATAACCAAAATCTAATCAAGTCTGCATATGGAAGTAAGGAAGAGGAATACGTAATAATTGTAATTTTTGGAATTCTAGTATTGGAGATATCGCGACCGAAACCGGTCACACACACACGCACACACACACGCACACACACATACACACACACATACAGACACACATACAGATATCATCGTAAAAAGGGTAAAATCGTATTGTAGAGACCCTAAAATGTACTTATTCATTGAAGACTCGCCACCGAATTTTTTTACCAAAGACAATACGTTCCTTACCTTAGAGGTGACGGAAGGTAAAAATATTTGTAATAGATGACTTTTTTTAACTAAACCGGAAAGAGATATATTTTAAATAGTAAATACTGTGAAAGCCGAGAATGTAAATAAAAATAAATCTGATACAGACAAAAAATTAAATTGGATGTATTTAAGAATTTACAGATAGCGCTGGTCCATCGGATGACGAAGAATCAATACAGAAAAATAGTGGTGCACAAAACTATTAGTACACTTTACTTTTATCAACAAAAATTAAAATAAAGTGGGTTTGCAAAGAAGAACTTCATTTAAAAAATTATTTATAGCCTTCTTTCGATATTTCAGGATCAAATGAGTCATACACATATAATTATAAAATTAATTCTCATAATACTACATTTTAATATTTAGTAGGATACTCATTGGCTTAAATTACAGGTTCCAGTAGCCTAAGCATTGATTTTATTAAATTAGATTATATAGAAGATGGCATTTTTGCCCATTCTTCAGATGGCTGAAGAATGGGCTGGAGTTCTTTAATAGTGGAAATTGTTTTTTGCGGGGCCGCCTATCTAGTTTCGATCATAAATTCTAAATAGGGTTAAAATACGTTTCAAGTTGTTTCGGTATGTTGTAGAACAGTCATTCCTTATAAATAAGTGCTGTATGTTAGGGATCATTATATTGCTAGAATATACTTATAATCCCCTGCCAATACCCACAGAAGATTGCAAATTTAGAAAAATAAAAAATAAACAAAAACAAAATATAAAAACATGGACCGGGTGGGATTTGAACCCGTAAATAATTATTACCGTGTCTCGATCTGTTGAAATAAGCAACCTTTGACTTTAAATTTACACATCACTATAATCTGTTGCTAGGTAACAAGAATTAATAATTTTATCTAATATCAAAACTGTCATAATTTATATTTGTAATGTTTATAATTAAATATATATAATATAAATAAATAACTCTGTTATTACTGCTGCACTGCACTCTGAATCTCACTTCATCAGGTTATGGGCCCAGGTACAGTATTTATTACTGGAATTTATTGATTTGAACTGAGTCCCGAAAATTTTGAGGTAATGGCAGAGGAAGAACATTACAAAATTCCATTATTCAATGGTACGAATTACGACAAATGGAAATTACGTATTGAAACGTATTTGGACGAACATGAACTCCTAGAATACATTAATACCCCACTGGAAGATTTAAAAACTGCGGTGGATGCAAAAGAATTGGATAAAATTCAAAGTGATCAGAAAAAAGCTGTACTGATCAAAAGGGACAAAAAATGCAAGTCCGCTATCATTCAAAGAATTTCTGATTCACACCTTGAATATGTCAAAGACCAAACTACTTCTTACGACATATGGAAAACATTGAGAAATACGTTTGCTCGGAAAGGAATAGCTAGCCAATTATTGGTTAGAAAAACAATGCTGAGTATGAAGTTCAACCCTACTGAAAGTACAATGGAATCTCATTTTTTTAAATTTTGATAAGTTGATTAGAGATTTACGCTCTACTGGTGCTACACTAGAAGAAACAGATATAGTCTGTCATTTATTGCTGACAATGCCAGCTGAATATGACGTTGTAGTGACAGCTATACAGACGCTTTCGAATGACCAACTAAAGTTAAGTTTCGTAAAAAATCGTTTACTAGACGAACAAGCCAAACGACAAGGGTCAAAACCAAATACAGAAACTCAACCTCCGGTAGCTTTTCCGGCGCCCTCTCAACAACAGAAAAAGTACAGTTCTTCGAACAACAAAACCGCAAACAGAAACCACACAGATGTCATAACTGTGGAAAATTTGGTCATTTTCGTTCGAAATGCAGAAAACAGTCCAATTGGCAGCAAAATTATAGAAATGGAAATAATGCACATCTTGCACAAAACACAGATGAAGAAAATTTCTGTTTCTTATCCGGAAAAGATAAGACTGAAACAATAAATTGGTTCCTAGATTCTGGTGCATCCGAACATCTGGTAAGTTCTGACAAATATTTACTGAATGGAAGAGATCTTGAAAAACCAATTTTTATAAAAAGTGCTAAAACGGGTTCCTCCATGAAAGCAAAGAAAATTGGTGAAATCCATATAAAATAATTTGTAAATGGTAATCCAAAGAACAAGGATGTACTTTATGTACCTGGCCTATTATTTAATTTACTGTCTGTATCAGTTTTAGAAAGAAATGGTTTTTTAATTGTATTTGAATGTGGAAAAGGCATTATTTATAAAAATAATAAAGTAATTGCAGTAGCCCATAGAAAACACAAATTGTATGAACTTCAATTTGTCTGGAAAGAAGATTACGCCAATATATATGAAATAACAAAAGGGGCCGAGCTGTGGCACCGTCGGCTAGGACATATTGGGATAAGTTCATTACAGAAACTAAAGAAGATAGTAAATGGTTTGGATATGAATTTTTCGGAAAATGAAACACAAATATGCTCAATTTGTGTAAAAGGTAAACAAACAAAGTTACCACATCAACAAGAACGTCCTCGAAGGCCTCTTCAACTAGTTCACAGTGATTTGTTTGATCCGGTTACTCCAGAATCCTATGACAAGAAGAAATACATACTCACATTCATAGACGATTATACTTATTTCACTGTGGCCTATCCTTTAACAGGCAAACATGAAGTATTTCGATATTTTAAAATTTATGAAGCAATGACTACAACACACTTCAATTTGAAAATCACAAGATTTAGATGCGACAATGGACGCGAATATCTGTCAAATCGAATGAAAGATTATTTTGAAGAACGCCGCATTCAATGTGAATTCACAATTCGTCATACCCCACAACAAAATGGTGTTGCGGAGAGAATGAATAGGACGATTACCGAAAAAGCACGATGTATGCTGCTTGAATCAAAATTACATAAACAAATGTGGACGAAAGCAGTTCTAGCAGCTGTTTATTTGATAAATAGATGCCCAACCAATGCGCTTAAAGATAAAGTCTCGGCAGAAGAATGGTATGGCATGAAACCAGATATGAAGAAACTGAAAGTTTTTGGTTGCAAAGCATATCTGCATATACCAAAAACACTCGCTGGAGGAAAGTTTAATTCTAGAACTAAAGAATGTTATATGCTTGGATATTGCAATAACGGATATCGACTCTGGGCACCCGGAGAGAACAAAGTATATTCAGGAAGAGATGTTATCTTCGATGAAAGTCCACAAAAAATCCAATCGAGTGATTACTCAGCGGATTTCTATGGTCACGGAGGCGAATCTGGAATATCTGAAAAAGGAGGAGAAAGCGACCAAAGAGAAGATCTTCAGGAAAAGGAACACGAAGAAAAATCAAGGATAAATGAAGCACAAGATGGTGAAATACAAGATTCATCGGAAAGAGAAAACGAAAATGTAGAAGTAACAAGAAGTACCAGGATAAAATCAACACCAAAATATTTGCAAGATTACATAGTGCTGGCTTTAAATGCTGAAACATATGCAAATGATGTTCCTAGCACATACAAAGAAATAGAAGGTCGAGATGATTCAAAAGACTGGTATGCCGCAGTACAAGAAGAAATATCAGCACTGAAGGAAAATAATACTTAGACTATAAGCAAACTACCATCAGGAAAGAAATCTTTAAATAACAAGTGGGTATTTAAGATTAAACAAGACGGAAGCGGAAAAGTCAAATATAAAGCGAGATTAGTTGCTAAAGGATATTCACAGCAAAAAGGGTTCGACTACGATGAAGTTTATGCTCCAGTAGCTAGGATGAACACTCTGAGAACACTTCTAGCTGTCATAAATAATCAAGATCTTAAGACAAAACAAATGGACGTCAAAAATGCATTTCTCCATGGCGACCTGAAAGAGGAAATCTACATGACACTGCCTGAAGGTTTCACAGGTGATTCCAATTTAGTATGAAAACTCAAGAAATCGCTTTATGGTCTAAAACAAGCCCCCCGTGCTTGTAATTTGAAATTTGATAAGTATGTCAAGAATCTTGGATTTTGCCAATCACAATATGACAAATGCTTATATCAAAAATCCACCGGAAGATCAAAAATCTATCTCCTGCTATACGTAGATGACATACTTATGGCAAGTAACAATGAAACTTTGTTAAATGAGACTAAAAGTCACCTGGAAAAAGAATTTCGAATGAAGGACCTTGGAACTCTTCGTAACTTTCTTGGAATAAAAATAGAAAGGACTAGACAGGGAATTATACTTAGTCAACAAAATTATCTTCAAAAATTATTAGAACGCTTCAACATGGAAGACTGCAAGGGAAGTAAAACACCGATGGAAGCAAAGCCACCTTTAGACACAAATTCAACGTGTATAATTGAAAATAAACCATATAGGGAACTCGTAGGGTGCCTGATGTACGTCATGCTGACCACAAGACCAGACCTGAGCGCATCGGTAAACTTCTTCAGCAGATTTCAAAGCATCGCCACGGAAGCCCAATGGATAGGTTTGAAACGAATACTCAGATATATCCAAGAAACCAAAGATATTGGATTGTTTTACCCGAAGGGTCATTCAACCCCATTAGTCGGCTATGCAGACTCTGACTGGGCAGGTGAGAAAGATCGTAAATCAATTTCTGGTTTTCTCTTCGAAGTTTTGGGTGCCACTGTTAGCTGGACAACCAAGAAACAGTCGACAGTTGCATTGTCCTCGACAGAGGCAGAGTATGTAGCTCTTGCCACTGCTGGAACAGAGTTTGTTTGGCTCAAAGGACTTCTACAAGAACTAGGAATCGATTGTGATAAACCAGTGACAATCTGGGAAGATAACCAAGCCTGTATTCATTTACTCCAGAGATGGCAACACAGCAGATTGAAACATATCGACATCTAATACAACTATATCAGAGATCTTCACACTACACGCGAGATACATACCGACGGAAAAGCAAAAGACTGACATTCTAAACAAAGGGATGAGTAAAGAAACTTTTGAAAGACTGAGGCAGAGTTAAGGATTAATACATTGTAATGTAAATTTGTTATTCGTTCTTTTGTAATTAATTCATTTGTAAAATGATGTGTTGTATAACTTATATATTCTAAAGCAAATTTAAATTGTCAGATTGAAGAAGAGTGTTGAAAAAGCAACCTTTGACTTTAAATTTGCACATCACTATAATCTGTTGCTAGGTAACAAGAATTAATAATTTTATCTAATGTCAAAACTGTCATAATTTATATTTGTAATGTTTATAATTAAATATATATATATATATATATATATATATATATATATATATATATATATATATATATATATAATATAAATAACTAACTCTGTTATTACTGCTGCACTGCACTCTGAATCTCACTTCATCACGATCCAACCAACTCAGCTACTGAATACGTTTCAATGATCACTGTTTTTAATAAATTATAAATAATAACTGTTAAATAGCATTATACTTTTGTAAATATTTCAATAATAAGCCATTAAATTAGGAGTATTTGGATCCTACTATCCGATGCCAAATTTAATAATCTTTCTAACCATATCAAAAACTCCCACTATAGTCCTACGGGACAGATGATACTTGAAAAAACTGTTTCCCATGTTAAACGCCTATATCACGGTATTTAGTGTTCACCTAGTACATATGTTGCTTGATTATATTTTGTTGTATCGATTCGTATTTTGTTATTTTACTTAGGATATAGGTAATATAGTTTGCATTGTTTTTGTATGCATCCCGGCTGGGGCTATAAGACTCCTACAGCATTAACGGCAATAAATTGCTACTTACTTTTAATTTGACTTATCATAGAGGTTCCTAATTCTTTTTTACAGTATGTATTTCTACTTCGTATCACTACATGACCTAATATTTTCACGAGCCATGCACACCTCTTTACCGCTTTATGGCCAGTTAAATCAATGTTAAGGTTGGATTTTATTACAGTCATATTACTAATACAAGTGTGATAAAATATTTTCTCGTTATACATATGTAGGTAAGATATTTCAAACGATGTAATAGGTGCTCACGGACATGTGTACAATGTTTTATAACATTCAGTTTTAATGGGACGCAAATATTAAAATATAACCATTTACATAATTAAAAGTGTAGTATATAATATGTGTCTTGCTTCTCTGTTCGTCCTCATGTACAACTATTTGCTATTGTCAGTTTCATTTTGTAATATATTTTATTATTGAGGAATGTTCTTCAGATTCAGATTCCGTATCACTTTACCCACACCTGTGTTAATTTGTTCAATCCTATTTCCGGCATAACTTTTAGATCATCAATCTAAATCGTAAATTAATTTTGACTGTTTTATCTTTAAAAATAAATTTGGTGAAATCACTACCGAAAAGGCATTTGGACTTAATGTTCTAAATCATAATTTAATAAGAACGCCAACATTATTTACCAACACTAATTTCGTGTTATAAATGAGATTTTAAAATATCCAAAACTTACATTAATGTTGAGTCCAGGATTGTCTTCGACGAGCTGGCGAGCCAGGTCCTTGCAAGACAGTCGCGCTCCTGGTGGCACCCGAGAGTCGTCCTCCCAATAGCGCGACGCTGCATGACCGAATAACGCAGCAGGCGTTGCATGAGTGATGCGCGTGTTCGTCACAATTCCCACAGATTTACCTGTTAACAAATTAATAAAATAATGTTAACACTCGACCGGTATAGTTACCATTATTTATACGAGTAGGTTTGCAATTTTTATACTGACACCAATAATTACTTCCACATCGGGTCATATCTTGATCCACAGACACTCGTTTGGTTCAAGCGCCAAAAGCATATTCTGAAAGTAATTTGGCGCATCATCATAGCACCGCCTATAATAATGCGCCAGATCAGCACCGATCTATGTGTTAAGAATATGTTATTTCCACACATTCTATGTACTCTCTTTGATATGTCCCATAATTATATAATTTATAGGATGGAGAAAATAAGAGAATAATGCTTCTGAACGCGAAAAGTTTCCTGGTATTTCTCATTCGAAAAATGAATATATAAATTATGTTTTGGAAGAACTTTATTTTCATAAAAAAAAGTATTGCCGAAATATTTTGGATGCTTCAGTTCAAAATCACTTATGTTTTAATTTTAGTACTTAAGTAATATATGGGGTCAAGTGGCTGTGTGCGTTACTTGAAATTTAAAAATCTGTTGTGGCCAGCACAATACCTCTCGCCATTTTCATTTTATCTTGCATAGGGCGCGAGCAGTTATGTGACTTTGTTGGCCTTAGCAAGCAGATATGGGGGCCGTGTCAGAATGACAGCTGGTAATATACATAGGTGTCAAGTATCATAAGTTTTCATTCGAAACATTATGATTTTCCAAATCCATGTGGATTATTTTCCTCGACAAGTATATTCCATACTAATGGATGACAAATAATATTATGAAATTTTGAATGAAAAATTATGACATATGACAATTGTGATATCTATGTAAATAACTACTAGCCGTCATTCTGACACGGATCCTCATATCTGCTTGCCAAGGCCAACAAAGTCACATGGCTGCTCGCGTCCTATAAGTAACGAATTTAACATTTCTTGTACACACAAATAATTTAAATTGTTTCTCTTCTTCCGTTCTATGAGAAATTTTATCCTACTATTCTGATATGTTCAAAATACTTCAAATTCATTGACGGTATTAGCGGTATTTCTTAAGGATATATGTCATATTGACACCTGCAATTTAAATAAATATTTAATTAATAATACAATAATGTACTCATACCTCCCAGAACTGACACTGACATTTTGCATTTATTTGTCAATTACAAAAATTTTAATATCGCAACTGTTTTTCTGGCAACGAGATTTATTACAACAGATTATCCTATATTATTATATACTATATCTCCAAACCTATACGAGATATAATAAAAAATTTAAATGTGTCAGATTGAGAATTTAATTATCTTTAATATTTGTAATAACAAATTTTCAAAAAATAATATTTAGAAATATTTTTTTAAAAAACTACCACTTCCGGTTGTCCAATTGTTACCAGAACCTATTCAATTCTTCCCATTACTGTTAGATTGAGGAATCCGTAGTCAAACAGGTCTTTAGTCTTATAGAATTTGAGAAATCGTGTCTCCAACAACCTCACACACACACACATCCACACACACACACACACACACACACACACACACACACACACACACACACACACACACAGACATCATTGTAAAAATGTTAAAATCGGATACTATGGACCTTAAATCGTGCTTATTCAATAAAATCTGGATATGCGATTTTTAGCATGAATCCAATACCTCTCTTAGCGAGAGGTAAAAAGTATATATTTTTTTAAAAAAATATTACAAAATTGACTTCTGTTGTGCACTCTCCAAGAAAATTTCAGATGATAATGATTTATAAAATTGTCTGTATAGTCAGTGGCGTAGCCAGAAAAAATTGACAGGGGGGTTTTAGGATAACAAAATTTTAAATAAATATTAGGTTAAATAAGCTTAATAACAACAATCAACAAAAACAATATTTTTATAAACATATTTTTTATCAGTAGGCAATTTTTTTTAATCAATAGGTAAATAACAACAATGATAAATTATGCAGTGAATTTCAAACCACTCACCTAAATATGTTTATACAAACCGCAGTATAAACACATGAAAAGTTGTAGTTGTAACACTAATAAATTAAATTAACGTAGGTATTCTATCCAAGAACAAGAACATAGCGCATGAGATTCACTGTTAGCTCGGCATTTTCACGAGGACATTGCGCGAAAGGGCATCTGTAGGCTACAGACTGTAGCTAATAATTGCGTGTAAACAGATTTCTACGAAAATTAATATTCTTTCACAATGTTATTAAGAAAGTTGGTGTGAGTCAGTTGAGATGGTTTGGGCATGTGGAGAGAATGGCAAGTGAACGGCTTGTTAAGCGTATATATCTTGGTGAAGTTGAGGGTTTTCGATTGCGTGGCCAACCAGTGTGTAAGTGGATGCATGTGGTTGGTAGGGTGCTAAAAAAAGAGAGAAAGTTTCCAAGTAAGAAGAGAAGAAGAGCATGTATGAATGCGATTATGAGTGTGGCCGGAGCGAAAGAAGTGTGCTTAGACAGGAATGTGTGGCGAAGCATGATTGTTGCGTAACTATTATTGTGATCCGGATGCGGTATTTCGGTACCGAAAATCGGTCACTTTATTATGTTTAAGAGTAAGGGTTTGTTGTATGATGTTGTTTTTATTGTTTTCGGGTTTGTGCGAACCCACTAAGTGGGACACGCGTGATTTTATGTATGTATGTATGAAAATTAATTATTTTTTTAAGTCTAAAAATGTAACGTATGGTAATTGAAATAATCTATACACAACTAGAGCTACGAGTGTATATTAAACATAACATTTTTTTTAATTTATTTTTTAACAGAATTATGCTAATGAAATATCTTACGGATTCTGAACTCCTAATTCTAAATAAGGTTTCTTCTTTCTACTTATGTTGTAATATACGAGTTTTGCTTTTATCTTTTTCTGTATTTTTTTTTATTAAAACTTACTTTTAATTTATAAAAAAATTTGCAAATTATTAGTTTGTCTAAAATATAAACCCTATGTTGTTTACAGTTATCATTGGTATCTATCCATTTACATAAATTATTGTTTATTATGGTAAAAAAAAATGTTTTATATTTACCTGAAAACATATTTTACTAAAAGATTTTTCAAAAATGTTCAAACACTGTGACACTATATAGATGAACTCATCTTTAGGAGCGTACATTCCTTCGTCGGTTGATTTTATATTTTCGTAAGTTTTATGCAATAAAAACAATTCCTTCGGATTTTTTAATTCAGATTGTTTTGTCATATAATGTTTACAATCACTACATTTGAATTCTTCAATGCACTTCTTAGCCAAATATCCTGCAAAATACACAACAGAACATTCTTCAGAAGTAGTTACAGAGTCAGATTTTTTCAGCAGGTGTAGATGTTATACAACATGAAGGCAATGAATCGTCTATTAATGTTTCAATTTTGTAATTAATAGGAGTATCATTTACGATATCGGATGAAATTTCTGATATATCACAATTTAACAAAGACATATCTTCATCAGGTTCACAGTTTGAGCTGGCAGATGGTTTCATTAATGAATTTATTAAATTAGATCTAAATAAAGTTCTAAATGTTCTTGCCGTAGGATTTCTGTTATAGCCACCTTTCTGTCGGTATATGGAAAATAAATTTTCTAGACAATCTTGATTTAACCGATTGGTGAATATAAATTGTACATTAAATTTTTCATGTTCCTCGTTAAACATTTCAGTTATACCATTTACTGTTTGTATCAGACCAGTAAAGCATGGCGGCATTGTCGGGTTTTTATATTGTTGTTTATTGGAAAGTTTTTTTAATTTGGGTAAAATTAATTTTGCTTCATTTAAAACTGTAATTGCAGTGGTATTAGTATATGAAAGTGCGGAATGATTTTTTGAAAAAAGAGTTCTGCTATTGAGAACGTCAAACAAATTATTCAAGAATTCTACAAAATTCGCAGTATTTTCTGCAGTGTCGGTTTTAAGTTCTCCTGTACTAATGCATGTTTTTATCGCTGCTGCAACGGAATGGCATAATATTTGTACAGCTAATGTTACATTCATTTTCATGAATGTGCTAGACGCAATATGTGCTTTGGTAATTTTTGGCAACATTTTACTTTTTTCATTTTTACTGTCTATTAAACATACTTTGTTAATATCACCGAAACTTATCCTTTTTCCGTCAATTTCAAAATCTGCAGATAAAAGATTATTTCTAAAATTCTTGAAGAGGCGAGGAACATCAAAAATGGAAAATATTTTTTTATCTTCTATATAGAAATAAGGTTTTTCCGTTGTAACTTCTAAGTTTTTCATTGCACTTCGATTACTTGATCCCTGATCACACACTACCACTTTAGGGTTTAATCCATGAAGAAATAATTTGGAAATAATGTCTCTGATTAGAGTTACTAAATCTTTAGTTTTAATTCCAGTTCCTGTCAAGAAATAACAAAGAGGAAGTTTCCAAGAGTGATATTATTAGAACAACCCATACATATTATTATTATTATTAAACATCTAGTAACTTTGTAACGATGTTGGTACTGGTTTTTGATTTTCCTGTACACACATTGATTGTAGTGGTAGAACTGTTTTTGTAAGTTCCATTTGTTTGTCTTGTATGACAAGTTTAAGAAATAAATGTTCGTTTTGTTAATATAAATACAAGTGCTGTGTTTTGGAAGGATATCTAGAGACGGGTAGTCGAAGGATATAACAGATATAATCCTCGAACCATGAATACAAGTACATACATAACTTGCTACAACTGGTTTCCTACCAAGATGCCCCAAGTCTTCATATCCCTCGATAATGTATTTATCTTTTGAATACTCTAAGCAGTTCATTAAAGACATTTCATCAAAACTTAAAACGCAGGTTTTTTCCATTATTGATTTATCATCAAATTTCATTTGTATGTCTTTCAAAATCTTACTATTAATGCCAGGTAAACATTTAGATGATCCTAGCCATCGACGAATCGAAGAAAGTCCCGGTAAAATAATTCCCAAGCCTCGCATAAATTTATATGCTGCTGGTGACTTATAATACAAAAGGAGACACAATTTTTTTTCCTGAACAGTCTATTTCTTTTGTTTTTGATTGAACTGCATATATGTAATTGTTTTTGCATGTACAGACGGAAAATTGAATGTATTAAAACAGTTTTGAATTGGATTGACATACTTATAATATTTTTTTTTTGTAATTTTGCTTTTTTTTATTTACTTGCTTTGTCTTAGATTAATTTGTTTTTTAGTCTTTTTTTCTTGGTGTGTCATCATTTTGTTTCTCGGGGGAACAGGGCAGGTCAACAATTTTTTGTAAAAAAACTATTACCTATTTCTGAAGGAGTAGGTGAGCTTCTTTCAGGGCTAGGAAAGAGCTGTCGAACTATCTTAGTTTTTTTTACCGTAAGTCTCTTTAGGTACCTTAACCACCAAAGTTGGGGACGAAGTAGTAGCAGAGTAAGATGTATCGCATTTTCTTCTTTTACATTTCGGTGATTCATTTGTTTTATCGTCTCTCAAAGTGTACTTTATTGGTATTTCAAGGTCAGTCAATCATAGTTTACTTTCATTTACAAAAGCTTCTTCTGCAAAATGAAGCTGACAAATGTATCTCGTCCGAAGAGTTTCAGAATCTAAATTAATCAATTTTGCGTTCCCTAATAATGAACAAAATATTTGATTATTATTACTGAATTAGAAGGGATGTGATTTAAACTATCAGAAAATTATGTACAATTTGCTAGAAAAATTACCCGGTTTATTTTTATTAAGAAATTACAACGTATATATCGAACTTGAAAGTATCTTACAGTAATTTATATGGACTCCGTAAGTGTAACGTTTGTAGTGAGGTTAAAATAAAAAAACCTTTCCAAACAACTTTAAAACTTATGTTAAATTGGGACTTTTCTAAAGTGATATAATTAATTATAGGGCACAAGTAGTCATATAATTTGTTGACCTTGATATGCAGATATAGGGGTCGTGTCAGAATAACAGCTAGTAGTTATTTACATAGATGTTACAATTGTCATAAATCATCATTTTTCAAAAAAAGTTTGAAACGAAGTTTATTTTAACTTAGTATGTATATAAATGTACAGTATAGGTTTTTCTTCAGGTGTTCCATTTTTACGCAGTGGCATGTAACTTTATGTTTTCAAATCGGACACCTATATATTTATTCAAATTTGGAAAGTATAAAAATATGCTATATTATTAAAAAATACAATGGCGAATGACTAAAATTTACATTTTTATTAAACGCAGAAAGCTTTGCAATACTATTTTTTACCTCTCGCTAAGAGAGGTATTGGATTCATGCTAAAAATCGCATATCCAGATTTTATTGAATAAGCACGTTTTAAGGTCCCTACAATCCGATTTTAACATTTTTACGATGATGTCTGTGTGTGTGTGTGTGTGTGTGTGTGTGTGTGTGTGTGTGGATGTGTGTGTGTGGGATGTTGGAAGGACGGTTACTCAAAAACTATAAGACTTAAAATTTGTTTAACAACGTATTTCCCAATCGGACATTCATGGGAAGATCTGAAAAGGTTTTGGTAACAATTGGACAACCGGAAGTAGAAGATTCTTGAAAAAAAATCTTCTAAATATTATTTTTTGAAAATTTTTCGTGGTAATATTAAAGAAAATTAAATTCTCTATCTGATACATTTAAATATTTTATTATATATTCCATAGATTTAGAGATAAAAGAAGTATAATATATAAAATAATCTGTTGTAATAAATTTGACAGCCGAAAGAATGCCATGAAAAATAGTTGATAATTTAAATTATTTGTAACTGACAGATAAATGTCAGTGTCAGAAATAATGAGTAATGAATTAAAAATGTACTTGGAGAATCCCTTAGTTCTTGATCTGTGACTATTATGGAGATGACAAGTCTAGGTTGAAGGACTTAAATTTGTTTCAAACATTATGGGACAATGTACACCAGTACTGTAGACTAGAGTAACTTTGAATTGCGAAAAAGCTATCAAATTCTTCTCAAGTAAGTTGTAAATATTGACAAAATCGGAGTGCAATCTATCCGTCACTTTATTAAAGGAAATTAAGGTTATTTAGATATAACAAGTATGAAAAAATAAAATGTAAAAGAAGATATATAAGAATAGATGCACAATCCAGATATATACATTTTAGACCGCCCAAAATTAATGTTTTTACTAGAAGAATATGAAGAGAAAGTAAACAAAGTTGTTCGAATTGAAAATTGCTGTTACCAGCCTAATATTTATATATGGTAAACTCTACTTTGTAATTTATTGTAACATAATTTATGGTAAAATATCTTCATGTTGAGACATGCTATTATTGAATAATAAAGAAGTTTATACGTCATAGATTTATATGAATATATTATTTGTATTTATAAAAATAATCTTTGCTTTATGCATACAGCCAGGTAAAATATACGGCGAGAGGTTATGTGCTGGCCACATCAGATTTTTTTAATTAGATATCTGATAATATTAAATAACATGTGTAATAATGAAATATTGACTTGAAATAGATGAAATGATTAAGTAATTAATTTACTTTAAATTTTAAAGGTGTAATGTAAAAATAATGAAATGCAAAACCTTCTGTATTTATTAAAATTGAATATTTGAACCATTGTACTTTTTTAATAATGTAACATATGATTGTTTTTATACTATTGAATAGCAAATTTCATGTACTTTTAAAATTTGAATAAACATATAGACTGTTCTATCTGAAAATATAAAGTTACATAACATTGCTTAAAAATGGAACACCTGTAGAAAAACCTATACTGCATATTTATCGACATTTTAATTTAAAATAAACTTCGTTTAAAATTATTTCCATAATATTTAAAATAATCGAGTTATTAAAGAAAAACAGACCGATGAATCACTCTCCTGTATACTATAGTTATAATTTTTAATAATAATCACTTTGTAAATCACTACTTGTACATGAAAAAGTGATTAAATCATATTTTGAGGTTATGTTATCTGTTACTGTGAAGTAATAGATGTGTTATATGATTTTTATTACATTGTCTTTCAAATTTAGAATAGGTATCTTTCATTTTTATTTTTGTTCGTATAATAATCATTTGGCAATTAAGATGTTAAAGCATATTACCTGAATTTATTATCCATTGCTTTACGCTTTCCAGATCGTTTGTAGGAAAACGATACATTATGATGTGCGAATTAGAGGCAAATTTTCGACGGCTACAGTCGTAATATGCACAAACGTTGGGCATGATAAAAAAATATTTAATTTTAAACAATATCACGATAGACAATTTCAGAAATTTGAGCGAAAAGTTAGTGCCGTTAAATGGCGGTATTTCAAATATATACGCGACCCCGGTATATATTTTACGAGTATATTGTGTCTATTATAAAAATTGTCTCATTTGTGTATATGTATGTAATATTTGTCTATATTCCCAACTATAACTTTTCTCTACCTGCTACGTTCTTCTCTAGTGCCTTCTCAAACATGTTTTTTAACATCACTTGTGATGATTCTTTGTTTTCAGATATATACATGCTATTTCTTCACTTCCTGGCCTCGTCATGTACACATCTAGTCCTTTTCCTCTGCTCATACGCTTTCTCACTCATGTACATAAAATTCCTTCCAACATATACATTGTTTTTATTCATTGTTAATTCTACGTGAACTCATATCGGCACTCACAAGTTTATTCATATAAAATTTAATTAAATACATAAGATGAAAGATATTTTTTGAAAATGTATTTTTATATGTTATAAATTAAAATTATTGATTTTTTTTTCAAAATTTGTGTAGAAATAATAATAAACATACATATGTTGTATAGTTACCTGCTTGTTGAGCCCAATCTGCTAAACTGGAGACACGAGACTGGAAACTGGAGAAGCAGTTTTCAAACATCCCATGTGCGTCCAATCCAACCGTTTCAAAGTTGGCTTTGACACCACACATTAGAGCTGTAGCACACGCGGACGACTCTCCCGTCTGCGAATTTATGTTGTAGGTCTAAAAAAGAGAATGCTTACATTAGCCTCTGTGCAAACACTGAAAATATTTATTTTTTAAAAAATCTGTTACGTTACAAAATACTTTTCAAATAATATGTGAGAGGTTTCCCCCAAGTCCATTTATTAAAGTTTCCGGTTTAGGTGTCATGTTGTTCGGTTCTGGTTCCAACACATTGTGAGCAACAAGATTTTGCCAAAAACCACGCAAAACACGAAAACATAATTAGCGTATAAGTTTGTATAGAAGTGTTTCTTCTTCGATTATCCCAAGTTAAAAAAAAAAATGATCTAAGGTTGTTTTTGTAACGAGCTTCTATAAGGAAGGTATATTCGCTGAAGCATACATTTTTAAGCTATGACAATCGAATCGCGGCTGTAGCCTGTAACTCGGGTGTAAATTAGGCATTAACAAACACACGAAATCCCAGTCATACATCATGTATTCTCACAAAACCGACGAATAAATAATGTTGTATGGCTGAAAATTCAAGTACTTTTTAACATCTAATCTACACCAGTCAAGAAATTTATCCACATACATATGTATAAATTTTTATATTTTCTGAAAATAATATAAATTAATTCTTAATCTTATTTAAATCAAAATCACTTAAAAAACAAAACAATTTTTTTTGCTAAATGTTTTTCTATTGTTATAAAAGCTAAATTAAATATACGCTCATTACTTGATCGATTTCTCAAGCAAGTGTATTTGTTAATGCTATTTTGTAATTTTTCATGATTTCAACAAAATGATATATATTCGCAATTTTAGTTTTGATTTCTGTATCACAAGTTTTCATCATAATTAGCAATATATTCATTGCTGATTTTAAATTATCAACATAGCATGAATAAGGTTTTGTGAAGTTTAATAATTTACTATAACCGTTGAGTGAATAATGTATATATACATATACATTATTCACTCAACGCTATAACTTAAAAATGCTCACTTTTCGGATTCGATGCATTCATTCATAATTATATAACCGTTGTATAAAAACCTTGTATTAATTTCATTCTATCATTAACAACAAACATTATGTGGTATTTAAAATTATCTATTTTCAAATATTTCATTTTCAGGCATCCCTTCAGTTAAGGAAAAGTCCTTAAAACACTTGGATATTTTTCTTGTTCATTTAGTTGTAAAAGATATATCATTATTATTTGTTTCACATCTGTCCTTTACTTTGTTAATAAATAAAATGTACAATATGTATTGCAATTAAAGCATTAAAATTAAATTTGTTTTGCTCGTAGTATTGGCCTAATAATAAATAAAGCACTCGGTCCAAATACGCAAAGAAATTTCCGCACGTACGCCGTTTCAAAATGAGCTGGAGTAATATAAGAGTTCGTCAAAGATATTCCAGTGTCCCGTCAGTAATTGTTTGTTAAGGGATAGTCGAAAAGACTGAATTCAATAAATATCGACCGTTTCAATTTTCAATGATTTTTTCAAGATCAACTGAAGTCACGTTCAGGTAAACAGATCCCTCTAAAAACTTCTATTTACGCCTACGTAACTCTTCAAAGGGATTATCGAAACGTATATTGAGGTTTTTTCTCTTGTTGAAGAAGTAAGTTGTGTTCCAGGTATAAAGGACCTTATACTAAAGTTATACATAATTTTTTGGTGGATATATTTACCGCATCTCTGACAAAAATCCAATACTATTCTTGAAAATTTTGCTTTTAATTTAGCTCATTTTGAAACGAAGTGTAATGTGCGACAATGTCTGAAAGTCCTTTATGAGAATAAATGGATTGATCACAATAGTTCTACATCATACTGGATACCTAAATCATCTTATCTACGAGGGTATAGATTGAAAATTTACGGAATGATGAGAACAAAATAAATCTGATTTTAGTTATATTTGATTTTCAAACCTAACTTTATACTCATAAAACCAACAACATATATTATCTCGGCAAATATAGTTTATTTCCTTTTATTATTCAATATATTTCTATGAAATATACATATATTATGAAGAACTTAATAATAGATTCTGATTGAATTTATTATATTTGGTTAATTTATTCCAATTAATTATAGATACATAAATTTAAAAAAATATTATATTATCTCCGCAAATATACTATATTCATATTATTAACATTTTCTATAAATATACAACTAACAAAACAATTCTTTAGTTACAATATAACATATGTAAATGTAAAGAAAAAAACAACAATTACTGTACATTATATCTCATCCTATTTCTTCGATTATATTATATTTATTTATATATATATATATACAGGGTGTTTCCTTTAAAACAACCATCGCTTTTTTGGGCGAACTAATGACTTTAGAGAAAAATGTTATATACAAAAAATTACCAGAAAAAAGGGCTTAATTTACGAGGAATAATAAATAAAAAATTCAACCAGTGGTTCTCAAACGGTAGAATAAAATTATATTTTTTTAAATAGCAACCTATATAATTTTTTTGTCCATTAGATAGAGAATGTTTTTCTGATATCAACGATATAAATATGATATGGGGTTGTATAACAATTATTTCGAGAAAAATGTTATTAAAAATCAGAAATAATTCTACAATATTGAAGTAGGCTATGCAATAAACAAATGCAAATAAATGATACAGGTGACAGATAGTTTTGTTACTTACGTTATTAAGTGTTTGTTTTCGTAATTGTTTAATTACTTATTAATAAAAAATGGCTTTGCAGTTGCAAAAATACCAAAAATACCTAAGGTTGCATAAATTTGTAAATAATTTCCATCATATTGTTTTTCTTTTTATGTTAGTACTATTATTTTTTGATATTTCTTCGTTATGTAGTTCATTTGTTATTATGAATTTCCAAGTAAAACAAGTTATTTTAGATATAAGAAAATAATATACTATCGTAACCTAGGCAATAGTCGTATTAATAGTTGTTTATTGCATAGCCTACTTCAATATTGTAAAATTATTTCTGATTTTTAATATCATTTTTCTCGAAATAATTGTTATACAACCCCATATCATATTTATATCGTTGAAATTAGAAAAAAATTCTCTATCTAATGGACAAAAAATTTATATAGGTTGCCATTTAAAAAAATATAATTTTATTCTACCGTTTGAGAACCACTGGTTGAATTTTTTATTTAGTATTCCTCATAAATTAAGCCCTTTTTCCTGGTAATTTTTTGTATATAACATTTTCTCTAAAGTCATTAGTTCGCCCAAAAAAGCGCTGGTTGTTTTAAATGAAACACCTGTATATATATATATATATATATATATATATATATATATATATATATATATATATATATATATATATATATATATATATATGTATATATTGCAATAAAAGAAGCTGCATGTAAATCAGGAATGCTTAAAGTCCAGAAAAACCATTCAGACTCAAAAGTAATTTTACGCGAACATAAACCGTGGTACAATAATGACTGTGTTAGCTTAAAACGCATTTGCAATAAAAAACTAAGAACATACCAAAGTGAATTAACAGAACACAATTTAAAAGAATATCTTACAGCTAAAAAACAATATATGAATATAATTAAAAAATGTAAAAATTATCACTTTCAGGAAATAAAAGTACGCCTATCAAATACAACAAATACACAAGAATTCTGGTGTTGCAGTAACTTCTTAAGGCTTGTTCATTCAACCTCGAACGATATCAATTTGAAAACTTGAGAATCATTTTATACAGAGTTGTTCTTAATAGATACCCAGTCGTCTGTACAATTTTTAGACAGTGCCCACCCTTTTTTAGACGTAGCCATAACATCAGAAGAACTTGAAGTAAGTCTGTCTAAATCTAAGCTTAATAAAGCACCGGGATACGACGGATTAGCAAATGAATTCTTAAAAATTTTAACGCCAGAATGGAATCATTATTTGTTAAATTTGTGTAATAATATTCTAACCTCTGAAACTTTTCCTACACAGTGGTCTAATATGAATATCATTTTACTGCATAAGAACGGAAATAAATTAGACCCGGCGAATTATAGAGGCATTACGCTTGTAAACTCTATTTGTAAAATCTTCACACAAATTATATACTTGAGATTGCAATTCTGGTGCGAACAACACGATATTTTAAACGAATGTCAAGCTGGTTTCTGGCAGAATAGAGGAACGCATGATAATATATTCGTACTAACTTCAAAAATACACCTTAGATTACGTCTAAAGCGTACTGACGCCTATGCAATATTTACTGATTTCAGTAGAGCCTTTTACTTGATTAGTCACAATATATTATGGCATAAATTATACAGTATTTCTACGAAAATAATAAGAATTATTCAAAATTTGTACAATAATGCCTCGACACAGCTAAAGGTAAACAATATACGAGGGTCATTCAATAAGTAAAGAGACAAATGGCTATAGCTCAAAAACGGTTTATTTCAATCTTTCAAAATTAAGGCTATTTTTCAACATAATCACCCCCCACAGTTATGCACTTGTCCCATCTTTCTTGCAGCTTCCTAATTCCCTTGGCGAAGAATTCTTTCGATAAGCCACTTTTGCACCGCTTCCTTAACTTCCTCATTGTTAGCAAATCTTTTTCCACGTAGGGCGTCTTTGAGTGGTCCAAACAGGTAAAAATCAGATGGGGCGAGGTCGGGACTGTAGGCAGGATGAGGTAAGACCTCCCAACCCATTTCTTGAAGCTTATCACGGGTCAGCTGGGCTGTATGAGGGCGGGCGTTATCGTGCTGAAGAATGACTCCTTTTGACAAGAGTCCACGGCGTTTGCTCCTGATAGCTGGTCTAACTTTGTGTTCTAGCATCTCAGAGTAGTATTGGCTATTGATAGTTCGCTGATTTTTAAGGAAATCGCAATAGACTCGATTCCAACGAGGGACCAGAAACTTCCACTGGACGTCCACATCGGGGTTCATCACCTACACTTGTTCGGCCACTTTTAAACCGATCAACCCACTTGTAAAAATTCGCACGGTTCATACAACTTTTACCGTATTGTATTAACATTCTAGAAAAAAATTCACTTAGTTCCATGGTGAACTGAAAATTTTGAGGTTATGTTGACATAAAATGATGAAACAGCTGATCAGAGCATATCCCAAGGTTGCCAACTAACACCCCTGAAAAGATTGTACACATTCATTGAATAGTTTTAAAATTATAGAATTTGTCTCTTTACTTATTGAATGACCCTCGTATTATCTAATGCGATTCAAATTACTCAAGGCGTCTTGTAAGGTGAGGTCCTCTCCCCACTAATGTTTGCCTTATTTATTAATCGGAAATGGTGCTACGGTACCTCGTTGATTTTAATTTGTGGAAGAGTGCTTTCTTTCCGCCTACTGGAAGTAAAGGTGAAGGAGATTTGGATCACCAAAACTTAAGTTTCTTTAAAAAAATTTTTTAATTTGGACATTTCGGGAGTTGGCCAACTCCCATCTTCAGCATACAAGTGACAAGTTTATTTTTTTTAAAAAAATATTGACTGGAAACAATTACATGTGTGAACAAAATCTTAAATTTAACTTAATTAGAACAATTGACATGAACTTACCATTATAAAGTTATGAGGTTGAATTTGAACAATTTTTCAAACAAAATATTAAAGGTCTAGGCCTCCTTCGCATATCGAAATCCTCAAAAGAAGAAAGGGGGGACATCACCTCCAAACTAGAACAACCACGTGTGAGATAAGGGAAAATTTATAAACAAGTAAAGAGTAATTACCTGTTGAAATGACCGATTGAGACGACCAGAAAATTGTATGAAAATGGTTTGAGTTAAAAATACAATACGAATTTTGAAGTTAAGCTTATGCAAAAGTCCGAAATATAAAATTGAAAAAATTAAGAATTTTTTTGTCGGTCGACATCTTAATGATGGGACAACGACTGACTGACACGCAAAAGTGTAGCGGGAAATGGAGTGAAGTTCAGGGCGACATGTGGCCATGAAAAAAATTTTTACTCTTCGAGCACGCTGAGGAGTGGTGCCGCGAATTTTAAACAGCCGTCATAGTCAATTTGGTTGTTGGTGCATGAGTCCTTATTCATATTGATCAACAAACATTCCTTGAGGAGTCTTTTTTGTTTGTTTTGTTCTGTAAGGAGGATTTTAGGTTCAATGAAATTAAAAGTATGACCTGTGTCACAGTGGTGTTTTACTAGTGCACTGTGATTGTAATTTTTGAACTGGCAATTGTAGTCGTGTTGATATAATTTTTTTTTAATGGTTGTGAAGTTTCTCCGATATATATTTTAGGGCATATTTTGCAGTTTGCATGATACACAAGGTCTGTTTTGTCTATGGATTGTATAGCGTCTTTTAATTTTGAGAAGAGGGGTTTCGTGGATGTGGAGTTTGAGTTTGCGATTTTAATTGGGATGTCTTTGAATATACGAGTTAGACCGAAATTAATAGATTCCTCGTATGGGATTGAAACGTATGTCACTCTCTCTCTCTGGGCGTCCTGTCTGTGATGTTATTGTTTCTATTGGTCAAAAGATGAAGTCTTTTTTTAGTTCCTGACTCTGGAAATGGTAGTGGGTAGCCATTTTGTTGTAGGGTGGCATGTATAAACTTAATATTTTTTGTATGGAATTGGCGATCGGATAGTAAAAAAGGCGCGGTCTAAAAGTGCGTTGATGACGCTGGTTTTGTATGCTCGGTTTGTGTTGGAAAAAAAATTAAATAACGTCCTGAATTTGTGGGTTTTTGATACCAATCTGTCAAAAATTTATTATTTGTATGAATGAGGGTAACATCAAGATAATTTAACCTGTTGTTTGAAGAGAGTTCGATCGTGAATCGAAGTCGGAGGTGATAGTTGTTGAACTGTAAAAGAATTTCATCGATTTTATCCTTATGGGCGATTACTAAACAATCGTCGACATATCTTTTATAGAGTGAAATTTGTAAATCTGAACCGCCTATCACATCATTTTCTATTTTTTGAAGTACCAAATCGGCAATAGTACTGCTTAGGCTACTGCCCATGGGTATGCCATTTATTTGTTGGTATAGTTCTCCTTCAAAGGTGAAGGTGGAAGATTCGAAACAAAGATCAACTGCCTCACAAAATTCTTATTTATTAATGATATATGCACTGAAAGAAAAACTTTGTTAGATTTACATTTCGTGCATTGTTAGACTATTTTGTAAAATATACAACGAAATTTTGGTTTAAAGAACAGTTATTTGAATAAAATGAACTTTTTAGTTTGTTATTGCAATAACCATAAATTGTTAACGGTATTTAAATTGCTAAAATAACTACAATTCATTGTTAAATTCAGTTATTAGGCATTCATCTAGAATGAATATCCAAATATCACATTGTAAAATATAAACTTAAAACTGTATTTACAACAACTGGTATTGTAAAGTGAACATTCATTATAAAAGCTATATTACATTTCGTACCATAAGAATATACTTTTCAATTTGTATTTTTCTTGAAATGTTGTATTTACAAAACAGAATTTTATAATACAAAACTAAATGTTAATCTGAAAGCTTAAATTGTGAATATAACAATTTAAATAGTTACTGTTAGCAGTATTTCATGAATTGCGTCCTTAGTTGCCAGTGGTTGCCAGTCTGAGCTTGAGCATAGAAGTGAGAGCACATGCTATGTTATATTCATTACAATAAAAAAAATAAGGTAAACAAAAATACAATGGAGGGCACAGAAATTGTCCACACTGACTTTGATATACCCGAAATTATAGACGTTGAACATTTATTAGAAATTTGGGGGCTTAAACATTTGTGGCCAACATTCCAAGGTATTATTTTTATTATTATTATTGTTAATATTTATTGACATATATTTCAGAGCATAATATTGATATATTTTGCCTTGAGCATATGATTGAATCGGACATTGTACATTTAATAGCTAACATATCTGATAGAATTAGATTTAGGTATGAACTAGGTAATTATAAAAAACTTAACACGAATTTAGAAGAACTTGCTGATCTCCCCGACTTAAAACGGCCAAAATTGTGTACCGATGCCTCTGATTGTTCAAAATCAGATAAGAGTGAGACCACGAACATTGTAATTTTGAAATAATTTAACTTTTACTTACGCACATATTTAAATTCATAATTTTACATACAGATTCTGTCGGATATAATATCAAATCATGGCAAAGGATTATATATACTAACATTTTATAAAAATGAAAAAAAACTGGACTCAAAGTGTCGCTCCAATTTGGTCGATATTATAATTGATCACTATATTAAAACAAATAAAGGAATGAATAAAGAAGATTTTATATATATTTCAGATCAAATTGTTAAATTGTTTCCTAAGGAAGAAAAGCTATAGGCACTTTATTTTTCAACCTTTCTACATATATCATATTTATTTAATTTTGTTATTTATTTTTTAAACATTTTAGGAAACTTACTACATACCTGCGTATAAGCAGAATGGTACTTACATTCCATCAAAAGGAAAATTAATAGACAAGTTTAATAATGTGTCCCGCGAACTTCGAAAAATAGGATTAATGCCAAATCGACGATCTATTAAAGAAATTGCCATTGAT
The DNA here is from genome assembly GCA_951394225.1 of Harpalus rufipes. Lineage (NCBI taxonomy): Eukaryota > Metazoa > Arthropoda > Insecta > Coleoptera > Carabidae > Harpalus > Harpalus rufipes. Next base: position 29,548,706 of record OX596282.1, on the reverse strand, counting down.
CAGTCTACTCAATTAATAACTATTGATTCAAATAGTAAAAAACTACGGTGCAATAATTATTTTTTATATTTTTAAATTATCTATTTTTAGATGTTCCCCTAGAAACTCAAGAAAGTCACAAATTGTGGCTATTGAATGGAAAAGAACCATGGTATTTAGTTGAACAGAAGTGGCACGAATCATATCAATTACGTAAATCGTATTACAATACATCTGTAGAAAATATTTACAAAATAACTGATGAATGGCCGGCTTTTAAATTACCACTAGGACATATATTGGTATGTAGTTTTATGATTCTTACAAAATATACTTTGTTAAATATTAAGTTCTTGAACTATGAATATTTCTAGATCGAAAACGATTTCCAGCAATTGTATTCAGGAAAATCTGAACTACTATTTAACAAATGGCCAGAATTTATTAACAAAATAATACCAATTTTAAATTCTAAAATTAAAGATAATACTCCCGAAATAAAATTGTTACAATATATTACTAACACCGAGAGTATAGAAAATGGTATGTTTGAATTTAAATGTTGCATGTTAAATTACTTATGTAACAATTTGCTATAATTTTTAGAACCACGTGATTTGATAATATTTATATTACTAATCTCTATACTTCCACCGACCTGTAAAATCGCTGTTAAAACAACTACTCCTACTGGAAACAAACTTACTTGGAAGCCCACTGTCACAGAATGCAAAGAATCTTTTATTTTGGAAGTAAAAGTATGTACATAGATCTATTCTTTTCTATTACATATAATTTACAATAGAATAAATATTGTGTTTTAGAGCATTAATGACGTACAACATATTACTAACGGGCGGAAAGAAAAGTTGCAATCTTTAGGACTCACATTCCAGCCGTTCATAATCTACATTGGAGAGACAACAAAACCAGAGGAATTTATTGTATTTTTCGACAATGTAAAATATAAATTCAATTCTATTCTTAAAGCTGTGGATATTACGTTCAAGTTACACCAGGTATTGAATGTTAGTTATAGTCCTGAATGCTGTCATATTTGGCAATTTCTCCAAAAATATTTTTATGAAATTAATACTGCATGGGACAAAAAGTTACCATCTATCGTTTCATTAATTTCGGACTTAAAATAACAAGATGTTTATATGCTTTGTTTGTCAAAATAAATTTAAAAACATATTTATATTATTCCGACATTTCAAATTCAATCATAATTTAAATTCAAATAGTACATATACATGTAAGGTAAACAATTGTTTTCGATCATATCCTAGTAGTAAAGCATTTAAAAAACACTTGTTTGCTAAACATAATGATCTTAATGATGATGAAATTCAGAGTGAAAATTCTCAGGGACCAAATGTGCTCAACATAAATAATATAGAACCTACCTCGGAAACGAGTCAGTGCGATATTGTTGAAAGTATAAACGCTTCAAGTTCAAATGCAAATCCTGTTAATGATTTTTCTGGTAATTTTGAAAATGCATCCGTTTCATTTGTAGCTAAATTACATAGTTACAATATTTTAAATCGAAAACAATGCCAAAATATTTTGAATGATGTAAAGCAATTTATTTCAGAAAGTATTTCGAATGAATTCAGTTACTTTATCGAGAAACTACCTGATGATGAATATAAGTCAGATTTATTAACACTACTTAGAAAAATTGAGCATCCTTTTATGAATATTGATACGGACTATAAACTTATAAAATATTTAAAAGAAAAAGGCGCATATATAGAGCCACAGCAGTTTATAATTAATAATTCTGTTGTTCACTTCTTAAAGAACGGTTTACCTCAAACAGGTCCAAAAGAAATAAAAGGTGTTTACATTGCTCTTCGTCGAATGTTAAAATTATTTTTTGAAATCCCGGGAATACTAGAATTTACATTAAATTATCAAAAACAGTTGTACAATGATGATTTTACAATATCAAATTTTATTCAAGGTTCTATATGGAAAAATAGATTAAAAAACTATGAAGGAAAGTTAGTAATACCGTATTTTTTATACTTTGACGATTTCGAGACAAACAATCCTTTGGGATCACATTCAGGAAGTCATTCTTTAGGTGCAGTTTATTGTAAAGTACCAACAATTCCAAGTGAATATCAATCATTATTGGAAAATATATTTATTACTATGTTATTTCACTCAAAAAATAAAGAGTTTGGAAATTCCGCAATATTTTCTGTTTTAATTAACGAAATAAATTTCTTATTACAAAATCCATTGGAAATAATTGTTTCAAATAATAAAACTGAAGTATATTTTGTGTTTGGACTTTTTCTGGGAGACAATTTAGGCCTAAATACTATATTTGATTTCGTGCAGTCATTTTCAGCGAACTATCCTTGCAGAATATGTAAAATTCATAAAAGTATGCTCAAAGAACAATGCACAGATATACCACAATTATACAGAAACAGAGATAATTACATGACTGATATTGGCACAAATGACGTTTCTTTAACTGGAATTAGACAAAATTCTGTATTTAATTCTATAAAAAATTACCATATAACTGAAAATTGTGTAGTAGATATTATGCACGATTTATTTGAAGGAGTTTGTCATTATGACCTTAGTATTATTATTTTGCATTATATTGATGACATGAAACTTTTTAATCTTGAAACATTTAATAATAGAAAACAATTATTTGATTACGGACCGATAGATATAAATAATTTATGTTTGCCTATCAAACGAGAAGATATGATTAAAAGAAAATTTAATATGTCTGCGTCAGAAATGAAAACTTTCATAAAATATATTTCTCTAATGATTGGTGATTTAGTACCTGTTAACGATGAGGTCTGGAGTTTGTTGATATTATTAATAAAAATTTGTGACATTGTTTTGATGAATAGTGTTACCGAATCTTGTATTCAGCATTTAAAATTAATTATATAGGAGCATCATATATTGTACAAACGATTATTTCGAGATCATTTTAGACCTAAACATCATTTTATGTTACACTATCACAATGTAATTAAAAGTCTTGGACCATTGAAGCACATTTGGTCAATGAGGTTTGAAGCAAATCATCGAGAATTAAAACAGTTTTGTGATTCAACTACGTCAAGAAAAAATATTCCATTAACATTAGCAATAAAGTCTCAACTAAAAATGGCGAATAGAATTTTGGATAAAAAGGGGTTTGAAAATTTAGTTACAATCGGCCCAGTAGATATCGTTAAATCAAAATATTTACAGTATTATGATAATTTTAAAAATATGATCGATTCATCTGAAATAGTTTTGGCAAATTATATAATTACAAATTCTGTTAAGGTTAAACCTGGAATGATCATTACAAAATCAAATGAATCAATTAGCACAGAGAATGATGTTAATTTCGTTTTTTTATGTATAGTCTACATAGTTGTACAAGGAAAAACTGTTAATTTTGTTTGTAAATCTATACCTATTTTGGGATTTAACTCTCATCTTGAAGCATATCAGATAAATAATCCTATAAATAAATTTGAATGTGTAAAACTCAAAGATATATACAGTATTACTACTTTACATAACTTGCCTAATGGCGATATATATGTTCGTATATAAATGTACATATAGACTAAGTAACAAAATGTACCTTATTTTTATATATTTTTTTTATCTATATAATTTTATGTATTTTTATACCAAAAATAAATTATTTAAAAAAATTAATAACAATTGCTTTTTAATTTTTTTACAGCATGATCTTTTGTATTAACATTTTGCATTATTATATGAACAACTAAAAAGTACAAAAATAACAAATCTCATTGTTTCTTCCATCACTTGCATTGACATGGGAATATTTTACATTGTAATAGGAATTATTTATTATTATTATTGTAACAATTTGGATGGTGAAATAAACTATTTAAATTTGTTAACGAACAAAATACAATTGTTACACGTAAATTAATACATTGTTAAGTTTACTATTCCAAAGTTTCCAGATAACAATAACGTACAATATTCACTGTACATTTGCAATTGTAAATATAAGACTTTAATCTGTTGTACAACCAACAATTTTCAGGTAACAATTTAGAATTGTACTATTAACAATTAAATTTGTTGGCGCTATTTTAATCAAAATAGCTGTTGGTTGTACCTATTTAGCGGTTAGGCCAACATAACTTTTTTCTCAGTGTGGGAATATTTTACTAAAAAAATCTGTTGTGGCCAGCACAATACCTCTCGCCATTTTCATTTTATGTTACATAGGGCGCGAGCAGTTATGTGACTTTGTTTGCCTTGGCAAGCAGATGTGGGGGCCCATGTCAGAATGGGAGCTAGTAATATACATAGGTGTCAAATATCATAAGTTTTCTTTCGAAACATTATGATTTTCCAAATCCATGTGGATTATTTTCCTCGACAAGTATATTCCATACTAATGGACGACAAATATACATTAAAATATTTTGAAATTTTGAATGAAAAATTATGACATATGACAATTGTGACATTATGTAAATAACTACTAGCCGTCATTCTGACACGGATCCTCATATCTGCTTGCCAAGGCCAACAAAGTCACATAACTGCTCGCGCCCTATAAGTACACACAAATAATTGAAATTATTTCTCTTCTTTCGTTCTATGAGAAATTTTATCCTACTATTCTAATATGTTCAAAATTCTTCAAATTCATTGACGGTATTAGCGATATTTCTTAAGGATATATGTAGTATTAACATACCTGTAATTTAAATACATAATTAATTAATAATACAATAATATATATTAAATGTACTCAACCTCCCAGAAAAATTTGACACTGACATTTTGCATTTATTTGTCAATTACAAAAATTTAAATATCGCAATTGTTTTTCGGGCAACGAGATTTATTACAACAGATTATTCTATATTATTATATACTATATCTCCAAACCTATACGAGATATAATAAAAAACTTAAATGTGTCAGATTGAGAATTTAATTATCTTTAATATTTGTGGTAACACATTTTCAAAAAATAATATTTAGATTTTTTTTTTTATAAACTACCACTTCCGGTTGTCCAATTGTTACCAGAACCTATTCAACTCTTCCCATTACTGTTAGATTGAGGAATCCGTAGTCAAACAGGTCTTTAGTATTATATAATTTGAGAAATCGTGTCTCCAACAACCTCACACACACACACACATCCACACACACACACACACACACACACACACACACACACACACACACACAGACATCATTGTAAAAATGTTAAAATCGGATTCTATGGACCTTAAATCGTGCTTATTCAATAAAATCTGGATATGCGATTTTTAGCATGAATCCAATACCTCTCTTAGCGAGAGGTAAAAATGAGCAAAGGGTTTAAATATAGATGGCCATAATGAAGTCCTACTTCTGGCGTACGCAGATGACTTAGTTATCTTATGCGATTCTCCGAATGACGTGAGAAGAAAACTTAAATTATTAGAAAGTTACTGCAGTTCTAACTCCCTGAAAGTAAATACATCCAAAACCAAAATTTTGCATTTTTTTAAAGGCAGGCCTAAAACACAAGCTAACCCATTCATGTATAATAATTCAACAATTGAAACAGTAAATACATACAATTATCTAGGTGCAATATTCTCCCCATCTGGCAAGTTTAACATGACAGCTACCGAAAATCATAAAAAATCATTATGTGCAATTGCTAGTGCTAAAAGCTTATTATGTAAGGGTAAATCAGAATGTTGGAACGAAAAAGATAAACTACTTGAAGCGGTTGTACACTCCACTGTCATATATGGCAGAAATCTGGGGCCTCCAACAGACTGAAATCATAGAAAAATCACAAACACGGTATTTAAAATCGATTCTTCGCCTACCACTTAATACACCTAATCATTATATAAGATTGGAAACAGGCACAGTCCATTTGGCGGCCGTTGTTTGGAAAATAGTGCAGAAATGGCAAGCAACCATTCTTCAAATGCCAGATAATAGGCTTCCAAAGTTAATTTATAACAGGTTAGTCGTATCAGATAAATCAGTTTCTAATAACATTGATTTTAATTGGTTTAGCCAAATTAAAGTATCTCTACATGACTTGGACTTTAATTTAACAGATTTTGAGCAATACGCTTCTCAAGCTCATATTATAAATATAATAGATGTATTTAAAAATAAGCTAATACAAGATGATCTAGATAGGCTGGCCAATTCTTGTTTATTATATAAATCAATTAAATTTGATTTTTTCACAGAAAGTTATTTGTTATTAAAATTGTCTGTAGTTAAACAGCAAATAATCTATCAAATTAGATTAGCCTCCGAAAAAGGGCTAAAGGTATTTTACAAGAACATTAAATACGAACTTCTGTCTTCAGAAAATTGTTCTATTTGTCACGTACAGGAAAAAGAAGACTTATTTCATTTTCTTGTGAAATGCATTATTTACCAAAGTCTTAGAATTTCATATCTATAAATAATCTGAATACACCAAATCTTAATAGCTCAAATGTAGGTAGTCTTTTTACAAAATTAGAAGTCAAAAGAATAAATTACATATTTTTTTATGTCATAGCAGCATTTAAGTTGCGTAGTTTTGCAATAAACGAATGATATCATACGTAATATAACAAGTGATATGATTATCATCGATGACATTCTCGAGTGGGGCCGAGCTGCAGAATGTGCTGCTTCGGTTTCACGAGCAATGTCTTTGATTATTAATCGTATCACGAGCTTATATTTAATGAGAGAATATAATGAATTTTTGTAACACATTATGTTAACCTAACTTTTGATAAACATATTCATAATGTATTAAAATATGGTACTTACGAATTTTATTTAATATTTCGAAGTTTGAATTATTGTTATTATTTATTTTATACTCAAAATTAACTGTCAATGTCGTAAATAAAGAAAACAAAACCCTTAGTAATGACTATAATAATTTCTTTGTTTTTTATCATCGCTGTGATAGACATGTAACTAAGGAGATTCTAAATGTTGATTGGCGGAAAACATGTCACGTGACTAATGAATTATATTCTCAATGTATAATTTTAATATTACTATGTTATTATTATGTATATTACATTATTGATATTATTACCAAATATATAGGTATTTACTTATACATATTTTTTTTTCTGCATGTCAATATGGCATATTAATAAATTGAAATACTATAATTTTTATAGGTTGCATTGCGTAGGTATAAATTATCAAATGTATGTTGTCAATCTTTTTGTATAGGAGAATCTCCTGAACGCAAATAAATTATTATATATATATACAGGGTGTCCCAGAAGTCGACGATCAAACTAAATGGGGTGATAGAGGAGATCATTTCCAATCAAAATAACTATATATATTGTAATGCAATTGTTGATGGTTCAAAAGTTATTGCAACTTTTGTAGTTTCTCCTAAAAACGGCAAGGCGTCCAATAGAATTATTATTATTTTTATTACGAGACGTTTGTTTCTCTTTTTCTTTTTTATTGTATGCACCTGAAGGGTTCTACTTTCTAATAAAATCATTTTCTTGAACATGAGTACCTTCTATTAATAATAAAAATATTGTTTTGTGAAAAATTTTTCTACCGAAAAAAAGCTACTTGATTTTAAAGTGACGCTGACAGAAAAAAATGTCCTAAAAAAAAATTAACCAACTATCAGAAGAAGTTGTGTATTTAATGTAGATTTTAACGCGGTATAACAAACACATGGGGATATTCAGAGCAGATTTTCTTAAATAATTTTTTTTTTCTACAAGTATTTCAGTTAAAAATACAATTGAAAAATTCGAGAATTATCTTAGATGCTGTGTCAAAAATAAAACAAAATAATAGTTGTAATAGTTTTTATACAACATTAAAACAAAATAGGGTTTATGAAGCTTTTCATGATGTTTTCAAATTTTACAAAAAGTGTTCAAAATTTCTACCATGTTTTCTAATGCACATTAAGCATCGCCGAATAAAATTTCTTTTTATTGTTCGGAACGCCCGTTGATTATTTTTAATAATGTTGGTAGCCTCTCTTATTTTTTTTGCAACTCTTGTTCATTCTGACTTTCTGTCATGTAGACTATTTCTTTAAAATAACCCCATAGAAAAAAATCTAAGGGGTTAAGATCAGGGGATCGCGGTGGCCACATAATAAACCCTCCTCTACCAATCCACCGATTCCGAAATTCTGTGTCAAGGTGTCGTCTCACATCTACAGAATAGTGAGGAGGAGCTCCATCTTGTTGCAGCCACATATCTCGGCGTGTCTCCAATGTCACGTCTTCAAGTAGATAAGGTAACTCATTTTGCAAAAAATGCAGATAATTTTCGCTGTTAAGCCTTCCTGGGAGCTCAAATGGACCAATCAATTTTCCTTCAATTATTCCCGCCCATATGTTGACCCCAAACTTGTGTTGAAAGTTGTCATTTCTAACAACTCTAGGGTTCACATAGTCCCAAAAATGTAAATTGTGAATATTAAATATCCCGGTTCTACAAAAGTTTGATTCGTCGCTCCACAAAATCTTGTTAAAAAATTCGGAGTCTTCTCTATGACGACGCAGCATTTCCCGACAAAATTGCACACTTTTGTCATAGTCCGCAGGTAAAAGTGCTTGCACGCGCTGCACATGGTATGGATACAACTGGCCCTTTTGCAAAACACGATGAACCCTAGATTTTGGAATTTCCAAATGTCTGGATATACGACGAACACTTGTTGACGGGTTCTCTGTCACCATTTCAATTATATCGTCGTCATTGCACTGAAGCGCAGGTCTTCCTTCTCTTCGCAGATTGCCATTGATTTCGCCTTCTAAGTAAGACCGATGAACATTTTGAAATACCCTATAATCAGGATAGCGTTCTCGATTAGGGTATCGTATCCGATACTCTTTTGCAGCATCTCGAGCGTTCCCGTCACAAAACCCGTACACGTAATGCATTTCTGCATATTCTCGAGGGGTATAAGACATATTTTTGAGACCAAGAAGAACAAAGTCCAAATGAAAGGAGTAGCAAAAACCAAAAAATACGCAAAATCACAAGAATTAAAACAAAGTTTAAGAAACGAAGAACTGATAAATCAAAAGCACACAAACAGTAAAGTTATTATCGATATGTCACTTCATATACCTTCTTTTGTTTTATTTTTGACACAGCATCTAAGATAATTCTCGAATTTTTCAATTGTATTTTTAACTGAAATACTTTCTTGTAGAAAAAAAAATTATTTAAGAAAATCTGCTCTGAATATCCCCATGTGTTTGTTATACCGCGTTAAAATCTACATTAAATACACAACTTCTTCTGATAGTTGGTTAATTTTTTTAGGACATTTTTTTCTGTCAGCGTCACTTTAAAATCAAGTAGTTTTTTTTCGGTAGAAAAATTTTTCACAAAACAATATTTTTATTATTAATAGAAGGTACTCATGTTCAAGAAAATGATTTTATTAGAAAGTAGAACCCTTCAGGTGCATACAATAAAAAAGAAAAAGAGAAACAAACGTCTCGTAATAAAAATAATAATAATTCTATTGGACGCCTTGCCGTTTTTAGGAGAAACTACAAAAGTTGCAATAACTTTTGAACCATCAACAATTGCATTACAATATATATAGTTATTTTGATTGGAAATGATCTCCTCTATCACCCCATTTAGTTTGATCGTCGACTTCTGGGACACCCTGTATATATATATATATATATATATATATATATATATATATATATATATATATATATATTTATTATATTATCGTAAAAATGATAAAATCGTATTATATGGACCCTAAAACGTGCTTATTCACTAAAAATTCATGACTGAATTTTTTGACCAAATACAATACCTTCCTTTACTAAAGGTGACGGAAGATAAAAACGGCCTATTTAAAAGTTTTATTGTTTTAAATATACTATTTGAATGTAGATGTAGATAATTTTTATGAAGTCAGGTTCACAAGGTACAATTACCTATCTACTTTAGTTTTTAAATAGTAACCCATGATTATTTTACTAAAATATAAACCGTCATTTTTTTTGTCTTTTCAACGATGTAATAGTTTTTATTACTATATTTGACAAAATTCGAGAAAAAATAATTGGTATATGAGACATAATTTTTATTCAATTATTATCATATCATAGGTGGCTATGTGAAAATAAATAACAAATAAATAAATATGCAAATAATAGGTAAGTAATAATAAATACCAAAAAAATGTATACTTTGTTGATTTGACTCTTAATATACCGTGATGATATATTTGTTTATTTTATTTACATTTTGTGTACTTTCATTTAGCCACCAATAATATCTGAATAAAAATTATTTCCCATATTTCTCAATTATCTTACTTTTCTGGAATTTTATCATATACATTAATAAAACTAATACATCGTTGAAAAGAGAATTCAAGATGCATGCGCCTTTTTGAAAATACTGACAAGTGATCGGTTACACGCTAAAGGAAACACACGGTATGACGCATAAAGTTGAAAGTTGGCCATCTCTTGCGTATCGTTCATTGCGTTACCTACTGCGTTGCGATGATATAAATGGACCGTATTACAATTCTGTTTCAACTCCTTATGTTACCTATTGCGTTTACGCTCACGTCTTGCGTTGTTATAAATAGACCTTCATACAACACTTATACGACTTATACTCAACCCTTCTCTAACTGGGCTACGCCGCTCTCAAACCGCTTACACGGGCCTACCCATCTGAGCGTTATAACAGTGTACATTACTTTTAATGAAATCAAGTTCTTAATTCTTTACAATTTTGCTAAGTATTATATAATGTCCAAATTCAATGAACAATCGACGATCTGCGCATTTTTTTTTTTTAATTTGACCTTAAATTAAAATTCTAAACCACTTTTGTGAACAACGTTTTAAAATTAAAAACACTAGACGCTGAAAATATTCTGGTGAACCTGTATATTATATAAGATACCTATGAATAATTAATAGAACATATATATATATATTCATCAGTCTAACAACCGAACGTCCGTACATTGCCAGATCCCCAACAATTTGACGTCCTTCGTAAAGTGACGTCCGAATATGGACGCCAAATTACAAATCAGTTTTTCTCACATTTTTAGCATCTACGTGATGTAGGGAGTCTACCTGCAAATTTTCATTTTGGACGTCAAATGACTGTTTGTTGTTAACAGCCGTATATTTAGTTCATCGAAATTCCGTTTGTGGCGCTGTCGTCGCATCATAATATACGCCGGCGTATATTGAAAATCGAAAATCACCGCCAATTTGACGTCCATACACTTGGCAACATGGCATGTGTAACTCGTGCGTTTAGTTTTCAATATTTCTTCACTTTAAATGTTTAAAGAATATGAACCTGAATTGGTTATAATAGCATAATCAATATTATATTGAGAAATTATTATTTTTAAAGAATTTAGTCATCAATGAGTAAAATTATAAATATATCTATTATTTTCCAGATTATTTTGTTTATTTTATAAAGATAATTTGCAGAAATAATGTACTTTTATAAAATAATTATTTTTTGAGAATTCGAAGGTTAAAAATGTATTTTCTCAATTAAAAAAAATCTTTTCCACATATAAACGACGAAAGTTTATTCATTAAAACATGAAAAATAGTTTTATATTTATTTATTGTGTCGATATTTTGTTACTGTGTCATATAGGAATGCAATAACTTCTTTGATAAAAACATTTTATGACAATGACAAATTTTAAATGAATTATTTTTTCAACGTTCCGTCGCTTTTAGATAAGAAAGATATTGTCTTTGGTCAAAAAATTCATAGTCCGTTTTAACGAATAAGCACATTTTAGAGTCGCTAGAATACAATTTTACTACTGTTACGATGATGTCTGTATATGTGTGTGTGTGTGTGTGTGACAATCGTTATTGCAAACTCCAAAAATTACAATTTTTTATGTACTTCTCATTTGTATACCCTTATGAAGAGCTGATTAGATTTTGGTTATAATTGGTCAACCCGACCGGAAGTACCCAAAATTTTATTATAAACATTAAATAATATTATATTACATGTTTACAATTTTTTTATTATATTTGCTATAGTTGGAAGAGAAAAAAAATTATAAAGAAATTAAGTTTCATAACCCTTGCAGTCTATGCAGCATCACAATAGAAACAATTTGGATATTCAAATTATACTAATTGACAGATGTCAGGGTCAAAATATATTCGTGAAATAATTTTACTAAAAATATAATCTTTTGCAAGAAGGATTTAAAAATATATAAAATTGACAGTAGGTAATGTGTTGACCACATTAGATTTTCTTCATCCAGTATATGAAACTTTGTAAACGCGAAATAGGAAATTATTTTTGGATCTTAAAAAATACTAAATAATTTAAACAATTTTTAATTAATTTTCATTATGCTGGAAAGTAATTTCGAGTTTTTCAGTTTAACAGATGCAAAATAATTATTAGACTGATTAAATTATTGTCCGAATTCGCAAATCTGGTATAAATATGCAGGTATAAGAAAATAGCGTATAATATACGGGCATAAGTGCTTACAAAGCATAAATGACGTAGGTACTTTAAATACCAAATCAACATAGCCAGGTAGCTTTGCTTTCTTTGTTGCTATGGTAGATTAATTGAAAAAATGAAAATAGTAAGTATTGTCAATTGAAACAAAATTCTTGAAAATACTTTTATTTTTATAATCGTCTAAAAAATATCTCGCTCGAAAGTAATATCGTATTATTGCTCGTGCATTCCCATTCGCACGTTGTTATACTGTTACAAGTATTTTGTGAATGTGTGACTTGTAAAATTTAAAATTATTTTTTATTACACAATTATGTATTAAAATACATTTACACCTGCTACTACAATGATTTTATAAACATCTCGATAAACATTTATAAAAAATAATCTTAAGCATTTATTACTGATAAAGGAAAACCTCGCCCAAATTATTTTTATATATTATTATGAACCTGAGTGAAGAAAATTTATTGATATTACACTAACGTTTCTGTCATTACAATAACCATCTTCAAGATTAATCAATGTCTCTTTAGGATGTCATTATATAGAAAACACAATATATTAAATTATATATGAAACATTCCTCAGAATTGAATAGAAGAATAAATGAGATAAAATAAATAATGACATACAATTAGGTTAAAATAAATTTAAAATAGACAAGAATTATCTCTGCAAAATGTTATAAGAACTCGGTTAAATAAAACTTTTGCAGGTAAATTCAATATTGCTCCTAGGTGAAGCCAAGGTATATCACTAGTTTTATACTATGTAGAGATGTGCATAGCACTTCGCAACATTATTCCTGCTTAAATTTTATTGGTGTATAATGAAATAAAAAGTTCAGTATTTGAAATACTAAAAATCAGTATTGTAATTTGTATCAAAAATAAACTTGAAAATTTATTTCTGTCTTTTGAACTGCGATCATATAAGTTAAGGTGTAGCAAAAACAGCGTTACATATTACATGTGATACACATATACATTTCATTAAAAAATACTGTTATTATAAGATAGACAAACTTAATTTGACAAAACAAATATTTAATATAATCAAAATGCTTGAAATATGGATGGTAGTTTTCGTACTTGCAAATGACACATATATGTATCTATGTGAATAATATTTTTGAGATATGGAACAAAAAAAATATTTCTTTTATATCTTATACGCTGAGGTACATATAAACAAGTAGTTTATGAAAGATGTGAGAAAACTAGTAGGTAATTATTATTAAATAAAAATAATGATTGTTATTCCGATCATCCAATTTTACAAGCGATTACTTACGCAAATATACTAATATAATGTATAAGTACTTTAGTCTTCTTAGTTGGATGCTCAGAGTGCCAGTCAATATTTTTAATTTATTAGAAAATCAATTTCATATTTTTATCGTCTAGGCGTCAGACGTTGCGATACATACATTAAATAGTCCTTATATCATAATATTTATTTAATAATTCATGTACCTACGGTTAAACTTTGTTTCAAAAGGAACCTTGTAACTTATATCTATTTAGGAACACTTAAACTAAATATTTAATTTGTGGTTGTAAAACAATCAAAAAATATGCTAAATCTTCTAAACCCCAGTGCAAGTATGTTTACCTATTCTAAAAGCATTTGGTTATTTTAATTCAAATTTTCAATATGTCGGAAGCAGACATAAATTTGTATAAAATCTGATGTGGCCAACACATGACCTTCCGTCTATTATATGTATTTTATATAAATTACTCACATATAAGGTAGTGTCCTGAAAAAGATTATATATTTCCAGTAAAATTATTTCACAAACTATGCAAGTTATACTTGACACAGACATCTGTCAATTACTAAAATATACTGTTTCTATTTAATTTCCATTGTGCTTATAGCAACGTAGGTTGCAACATTTATGAATATTAATTTCTTTATAATTTTTCATCTCCAAATACATTGCATATAAAGAAAAAAAATTAATCAAATCGTATAGAGAATAACATATCTATAATAATTTCACACACACACACACGCACGCACGCACGGACGCACGCACACGCACACACACACACACACACACACAAAGAGAGAGAGAGAGAGATACACACACACGTAAACACACACATACACACATACATACGAGTATATACAGATATCATCGTAAAAATAGTAAAACGAAATTTTTGACCAAAGACAATACCTTCCTTACCTAAAGGTAACGGAAGATAAAAAAAAACAAAACCACAGAGAGGAAAAGCATTTACGTAGCAATGTTAAAATATTTTGCACATAAGGCGTATAAATACATATCATAAATCAAATTTAAACAAATAGTTTTCAAAATATTAGTAAAAAATATAATTTTAAAAAAAATCATGATCTCATATTAGACGACTATGTTCGTATTCCATATTGGTGCTACAGTACACAATATTTGGCAACAGTGCAGGATGCCCCAAATATACGTGTATATTGTTTTCTTTAAATACGAATTTTTCGAAATATCCTTATGCTCACATTATTAGGTGGGGTATATATATATATATATATATATATATATATATATATATATATATATATATATATATATATATATATATATATATATATATATATATATATGTATGTACACAAACCAAATTAACATGTTCCTGTATAGTATGTACTATTATTAAACAAAAATAGTTTCTAATATTTTTGAACTTTAACTTTACGTTGATGTACATGTACAAAAAAATCGTAATAGTATAAACAAAAGATTTCTATATAAAAGTGTTTTTATATAGAAATTTGATTCCATTTACGAGATATTGGGATATTTCCGATGATATTTCACTACTTAATTGTAAATATTAGTTCTATTATTTATTTTCTAACATATAAACTGTACGCGCATACGAATAAAATTCCAATAGAGCGATAAGGAAGTGGCTGTTTTTAGAGCACAAAATCAAAAAAAGTTGAATTACGCAGAAAATGGTTGATCATATGAGTAAAATGTTTTTATTATTTTATATATAAAATTGTTTGCTTAATTCAATAGTAAAATAAAAAATATAGCATAATATTATTTCATATAAAGTAAGTTACGGATTAATTCCAGTTAGACACTGTTTTGAAAGTATATATTTTAGTTGAAACGGACATATCGAAAAACTCTTAGATATCAAATTTTGTAAAATAATATTGAATAGTTTTAAAAATAAAGATAGTGTAAACTCCCCATGGGATAGCCTCCGTGAGGTACTATCATATACAGAATGTTAATGAATATTTACATGCTATAATTTCATAGGGTATGTAAAATAGACTGACTTTTACTAATAAACTCATATCCGGAAACGAACCGTTTTCGAATCACAAGCTCTTAAAAGAGTAATTATTATCTACCAAATTTTAATTGGTTTTGACTTATGACATCCGTTATTAGTTTACATACCATTGAATTTTTTTAAATAATTTTATTCATTTTTACCTCTCGCTAAGAGAGGTATTGGATTCATGCTAAAAATCGCATATCCAGATTTTATTGAATAAGCACGATTTATGGTCCATAGAATCCGATTTTAACATTTTTACAATGATGTCTGTGTGTGTGTGTGTGTGTGTGTGTGTGTGTGTGTGTGTGTGTATGTGTGTGTGTGTGTGTGTGAGGTTGTTGGAGACACGATTTCTCAAATTCTATAAGACTAAAGACCTTTTTGACTACGGATTCCTCAATCTAACATTAATGGGAAGAGTTGAATAGGTTTTAGTACCAATTGGAAAACCGGAAGTAGTAGTATCTTAAAAAAAAAATTCTAAATATAATTTTTTTGAATTTTTTTATTATTAGTATTAAAGAACGTAAAATTCTCTATTCGATACATTTTAAAATTTTATTATATCTCCTATAGGTTTGGAGATATAGTAAATAATAATATGAAATAATCTGTTGTAATAAATTTCAGAGCCTAAACAACTCTATAGTAACCATCATATGCTTGTAAATGACAGAAAAATATCATTGTCAAAAACCAACAGTAGTTCATAAACCTGTTTGGCAGCTGAATTCTAAAACTTGAACTTAAGTCTATTTTAACTGAACACATGACAGTGGATAAGAACCGATTCAGAATTTGCCCTAGTACGAATATGGTTATATTAGCTGAAAATAAATCTTAGATATTCTTTTTTGGCAACATAACAGTAAAACGTCAAATTAACTGACATTATTGAAGAATTTTTCGGAGATATTGGTAAGTTTATTATATCTTGTGGTATAACAATAATAACAATTAAATATTTAAAATTATAGCTATATACATATACCCATCAGAAATCCCATCAAGAAATTGGAAGAAATTCGAACATTTAGAAGTATAGGAGAAAACTTCCCCAAAAAATAAATTTTAAATTATAAAATTAATCTAAACATAAAGAAAAGACATGAGAAATTTATAGGGCGCGAGCAGTCATGTGACTTTGTTGGACTTGACAAGCAAATAAGGGCTCGAGTTAGAATGACAGCTAGTAATTATGTACATATATGTATGTCAAATGTCAATTGGCCATCGAAAATTTCATGATATTCCAATTCCATGTGGTTTATTTTCCTCGACAAGTAAATTCCATATTCCTGGTGACAAAATAACCATGTGAAAAATTACGACATTTATGTAAATAATTACTAACTGTCATTTTGACAAGGGCCTCCATATCTGCTTGTGTAGATCAAGTATGACTAACTACGTGAATTTAGAAAATCTTGAAATTTTTGATGAAAAATTCTGACATTTGACATCTATATACATAATTACTAATTGTCATTTTGACAGAACTCCCATATCTGCTCGTCAAGACCAACAAAGTCACATGACTGCTCGCGCCCTATACTTATGTAACCAAAAAGGAAGTGGCGAGAGGTATTGTGCTGGCCACAACAGATTTTTTAATACATATTAATAATTGCTCAAATAATAACGAACAATTTCAATGCAAGCATTGCAACGTACCTAACATATTTTGATACATTCGTTAAAAAACGTAGACAGAGTAATTATTAGTTTTGTTTACAAAACTGCAAATTTCGTTTACAAAACTAATAATTGAAGTTACAGGTCACAGCCAACTAAAATAATAGTATATTAAAAAACAAGTTTCATAAGACAATCTGTTAACGCACAATAAGTCTATATTATGAAGACGAGGTATACTTACCTGAAAATTTAGACTTATACCTTCAACTGTCGCTTCGATTTGAAAATCATAAATGCGGATTTACAAAATTAATTGTCAAGAAATCAAGATTTCTTGTCAAGAAATCTTGATTCTTGATGATATATTCTTGTCTTGTCTTGGGACATAAAATATATTTCTTGCCTTGGTATTGTCTTGATTTCAAGACAAGATCAAGAGTATTTCTTGATTTTTGTGAAACACTATGTATGAAAATCGTACGACACTAGCATGGTTACCATGGTAATATAAAAATTTCCAGAATTTTTTTTATTACTTGGCTTACCTAAGCAAAATTAATAAGTGGAATTTTTTTGTCAAAAATGTCAGTTTAATATTTTAAAAAAATATATTGAATTGCCATTGTATATTATTCTATTATAACTTGATTATTTCAAGCAAAATATAAAACCTAAATTAATTTTACTTTCTGTGTTGGCGTCGTTACGATTTTCTTGCCGAATCTGCCCTCGAGCATTAATTCATATCCGGGAATTTTTTTATCGTGCATTCCAACAACGTAATCTGCACTTGTGTTCCACTCTGGGGAGATTATAAGTGAATATTTACAAAATTTTATAAATTTGCAGTTAAAAATACAACCAGTCAAAATGAATCGCGTATTTGTTTAGCTGCTTCTGCTAACGCGGTGGCGTTGGTATTGGCGTTGTCAGTATTGCTCGCACCACTGCTGTGTGCTTGAGGACATCAAACGGTAAATAATTAGTCAAGTACTAAATATTCTAAACATTTAACCAAAGACTTGATAAACTCAATTCAAACTTCTGCATTTACGAGATCATCTTCGTTAACTTCAATATTCTATTTAATCCCTTTCAGTAAAATACTGTAAAATTCAACAATAATTAAATGACACAATTTTCATTTTAAGAAAACTAGTCTAATTTATAACTAGTAAAAATTGCTGTCGTAAGTTGCTTAATACAATTTTCATTAAAATTGACTCAGGTAAGATACCGCAAAATTTGTAGAGATCCCACCTATTTCTATACTTATATAAGCTATATTTTTCAGAATATTTTTGGTATTCGGTATATGAAGTTATGTACATCCTATGTTGGTCGATTAAGAAATGTTTATGATATGTATATAATACATACATACAAAAGTGCCTGTAGAAAGTGCAAGATTGTATTATAGTATTTTATTGTATCTTTAATAATTTCACCATTTACAGAGACAAAGTGTGTCGCTAATTTGTTTCTTAATGCATATAAATATTAAGTTGAGTTATTTGTTGACAACCAACCTACCGATTGTAAGTTTGAGGTTTCTTGTCTCTACATTCCGTTCTCTAAATAATCAGAATCAACGAAACCTGGTGGTCATTATGATTTCGAAGTTTTACACTATCTTCGTTTTTTTTTTTTTTTAAATAAAATTATGTAAACATATACATGCTTTGACAATTCGATCAACCGTACCTACATCAACATGTATTGTAGTCCTTAAAATTCGCGACTAATATACCAAAAGTATTTTCAATTAGGGATCCTAGCTCGTGATAACCGATAATTAAAGATTTTTTGTTCTTGAGAGAGACGTATACCAGGATATGGTCGCATAATATAACTTTTTAAAGGAAAAGCTTCATCAGCTACGAAAAAATATGGCATACTTATGTTGGTATGTGGTATTAATTCAACAGAAGGTAAATTTAAATTATTAGTGTTCAGAGCTTGTCCAAATTTCGAATCACGAAACACTCCACCATCACTCTGTGATCGTGATCCATATGCACCAATGTCATTAAGTGTAAAACAATAATCCGAATCACATGCAGCCAAAAGAACAATGCTGAAAGTCTTCTTGTAATTGAAATATAATGATCCGGAGTTCTTCGGGGCTTGAATATGAATATGTTTGCCATCTAACGCCCCTACACAGTGAATAAAATTCCATTTTTCTTCTAATCTTCTGGCCACATTCAACCATCTTCCTAAGTAGATGGATGTTTTACAAATTCGCTTGCAAAAATATCCCAAATTACGTCACAAGTTTCTTTGATGATACATACAATATACTGTCGTAATTCCGAGATGATACGTCCAAGCAATACTTTGTATAGATAGTAGACACATCTTGCTCTAAATAACTGAAAATATTGCAAAATAAATATAATTTAAAACAAGTTAATAATAAATAATTATATGGGATACATTACTTACTGCGTGTTATAGCGAGTCTTTCTTCAGGAAAAATTTGTTCTTCATGGCTATTTTTCTTTAATGATGGACTAATGTAATTTAATAGTTTATTAAACAAAGGAACTGATATTCTGGTATAAATGAAAAAAAATGACCAGGATCCTTAATTTTCATTTTTAAAAACATATTTATAAAAAATCCGTTTTGTTTTCGAATTCGATTAATTGGTCTTACTAAATACTTTCTTTGTTTCCTCCGTTTATTTAATTTTTTTTTCTTTATATAAGAATAAAAATTATAATAATTATAAACAGTTGCAAGTACTCCTTACACACTTGAGGTTATGTAAACGTCAAATTTAAAAAGAGGTCCGATGTTTACTATGCTTTCTGATTGGTTACCAGCAGCAAATTTAGCGTGGTTATAAATTACACACTGCGATTGCGTTACCTACTACTTTTCGTGCTTGACGCAACGTCTTGTGTTTCGTTGATATAAATAGGCCTTAAGGATTATGGCGCCAGTTGAAAATAACAAGCAACCTCAACTAACTACTCGTAAGTGATTCAACGTATGATATTGAAAACAGACGAGAGGATAGAGTTAAAGGGTGTACGATACAACTAGAGAAATTAAAAATTAACAATGACAATATTTAGTATCGTACGTATTACTTAAAAAAATAGGTTTAGCGTAGTTCGCGATATTATTTAAATAATAAAATATATAAAAATAAAAGCATGAAGGCACGCCTATGCGACGCGATAATTAGAAGCGAAAAATAACTGAGAAATGATCTATTCGGGATTAGCTTTGCAATGGCCAGCACAATGCGCGCTCGAATCATATGTTCAACAATAAACAAAGATGTTAGGTTAACTTGTTCTTCGTCGTAAAACTGTAGACATCCGCAAAATATAACAATAATAACGTCGCAAAATAACTAGATAATCGATAACAGTATATAACGGTAAGTATAATAAAAATATAACAATGACAATGACGATAATAACAACTTAACATAAACAATAGCATGCAAATTCGACATGCACAAAAAAATAGAGAAAATATACAACAAAATAAGAAGAGAACGCTTATCCGGACGTAGTCCTCTGAGGGCAGGCCAAAGTGTACGTACACTACTGTGGTGGTTGGTGGTGATGGTACTTTATTTCCAGATCTCGCCAGATGAGAAATGTGAAAGAAACCTGACGGTGATGGACAGTAACAATGCTCCAGATCAGGTCCAAAATATACATTAATGCAAGTATAACTGAAAGATAAAACGTAAAAAGCCCGCAAAGAACGACTAGAATTAGTCTGGGACAAATTAGAGTAAGTTACACGTGGAGGTCTCACCTGAGTAATTGGACGGCTTTTATATTCAAATTGCTTCCGTTGCAGAAATATTGTGCTTAAATCCCGGAAAATGCTAAACCGAAAAAAATAAAGTTTAACCTCGACACAATGACGTCATAAGGTCATTTACATCAACCTTGAAGAGTAATAGGGCAGTAGGATAAATGCACCATAACAAAAAATTACTGGAAGGTCGACCAGGTTAGGTTACCTTTATATAAAGGGTATGGCCATGGGGCAAGATCGCCGCCATAAGCGAGGCAATGTCAAACATATTGAGTATGCATTTCCTTATTTATTTGTAAGAAATGTGATATTATATTTTATAGGAATATTAAATAATCACACTATGAATCTAAAAAGGTAATAAAAATTCATTTATTTAAAAGATACACAATTATTATGACAGATTTAGAGGTTATGTAGCGCATAGGATATAGATTGTTATTATCACATCAAATTTAATAACTGTGGTTATTATTTACATAATAAGTATATATTTTAAACTTACCTTTTAAAAATTTAAATGTCTGTGCTTAATATTGGTAATTTTTATGTGTTTTCAATATTGCCAGTCATCGTAGTCAGTATCTCAAGAAAATACACATATAAATAAAGTAACAGTATTACTTACACTTTAAATAAATATTAGAAGTATATTTAAATGTGTTTTGCATTAAAATAAAACAAGTAGCCACGAAAATACATAATAATTTGCGCAACAACAACGAATATGACAGTGGCCCTCTAATGGCGGACGAAACGCGAGCCACGTCATGGCCATACCCTGAGTATACCGTGTCTGTCGTAAAGGTGTACATAGGAGATTAACATGGGAATTTAGTTTTTTGCAAGTCCCTGCTCACCTAATTATTTTAAGCAAAAACACGTCAAATAAAAGTTTTAGGGCATAAAATTCTGCATCTAAATCAATAAACAGAATTAACTTTACATGCTTTATAACGACAGATATTAAATATGAAAATGTCAATGTCAAGTTATTTGACAAATAAAACGTCAAGCTTTTATTTATTTTTTGTTTAATTCCATGGCTATCGATATTTTCAACGTAATTTTCGACATTTTCATATTTAATTTCTGTCGTTATAAAGCATTTAAAGTTAATTCTGTTTATTGATTTAGATGCAGAATTTTATGCCCTAAAACTTTTATTTGACGCGTTTTTGCTTAAAATAATTAGGTGAGCAGGGAATTGCAAAAAACTAATTTCCCATGTTAATCTACTATGTACACCTTTACGACAGACACACGGTATAGGTACCCTAGACCAGGTTACCTGAAAGAGCTGCGTTAAAAAAATGAACCGTAACAAGATATTAACATTTTCCGTTAGACCAATTTATTTCCATGTGTAAACAATGACCAATGTGTGTAATATTTTAAATATAAAGGATTAAAACGGGTCATAAGGTTATAACATAGAAAAACAGTTTTTTTTGTCTTCAAACGTCATAAAAGTAGCATCTTTTGTGACTTGATTGACAGGTAGAAGTTTAATTTCTAATAAAATTAATAAATATCCATTGAAACTATACAGAATCAACGAATAAGAAGTAACTTGTATAAAAGAAACCTGTAATATCTCCCTAAATGTCACTATAACACACTAGGTAACCTAAGAATAAAGTTACTAAATACCATCAATACCTGTCAAATTTTAATAAATAACCTATGAATTGATATATAAACAGAGTTTACTTTTGAGGAAATAACATATAAAGAATAGCAGACTTACAGATTACAATTACAGGGACGGTAATTAACATAAGAATATTTAGAATTAAAGAGATATAAAAAGTTTATATTGTTTTGCAGTGATTCCTGGACATATATTTCAGCCACACTGTTAGATTTCCATCCAATTGAACAACTTCAGGCGGGGTACATTATAAAACTTCAAATTCCGACGTAATTGCACACAAGGAGGATATAAAATTGAACAGTTTTTATTTAAATGTGAAATCGTGAAAATTTTCACTTGAATGTTTATAACAAAAAGTGTATAAATAAGTATCCATACCTACAGGACAATTGAAACCGCAAACGTAATTTACGTAAAATGTAACGTCAGTAGTAGATAATTTCTTTAAATATCTATGAAGAAAAAATATGTGTCATTCGGAGTAAAAGTGTCTCGCGTGCAATTGTCCCGACTCGATTCGCTCGTCGTGCAATCTTCCACGCTCGCCACACAAGGTATCACTTTTACTCCTAATAACACAATATACCATTTTAGCTGCCAAAAGTTGTTATATTAATTTATAAAAAAAAGAATTAATATAGAAAATTCTGGCAGCTAAAAAAGTGTTTTTCTATGTTATAGATAGACCAATGACCCGTTTTCAAAATTACACCTGTATAAAAATTCATATATATTTTTTTATATTCATTTAATTTAAATATGTTATAAGAGAGCCTTGAATGAAATTATGAATACGTTATTTATTTTGCATAGAATTAAAGTGCCATGGAAGAAATAAATGAATAAAAGTGTTACGAACGAACAAAACTTTTATAATTATTATTTTAATTATTAATTATAATAAAGAAGTATTAAAAAAGTAAATATAAACTTGTATACGTAATTAAATTTAATATTCCATAAAAAAAATACATACAGGGTGTAACAGAAAGTACATTAAATTTAACCAGTCGTCGAGAGCAACATTATTTCTTAATACTTTTTTTCGAAATCTCATTTTTTAGAATTTTTACTCTTATAAATTAACGAGTCGTTTAGGTATTTTCATAATAATATGATCCAGTAGCAATAACAATGAAACAATTATTTTTGACAAATATGAGTTGTCAACTTTTTCAAATAAAATTTACAAATAAATCGATTAATAATTATTATAAAGATTATAATCAGTAAAAATGCCTGCCTTTACAGATAGCGAGTATACAGACATTGTGCTGGGTGAAGCTTAGGGAAACACTGCCCAAGGTCGGCAAATTTATTTGAAACGTTTTCCGAATCTTCATCTTCTAAACGTTCACACTTTTGTACATGTATGTAAATAAAATAAATAAATCTCCGAGATCATGAGTCCTTTAAGTCTGCTACTCAAGATCGTGGTAGAACTCGCCCTGATTTCCTGATTACATAGAGAATATTGAAGAGGATGTTTTAGACTCAACCAGGTTCTAGTACTCGAAAAATAGCACATCACTTTTCATGATTTATGTGCGTTTTCTTGTTCCGTAAATTGTAGAGTTGTTCTTGGTCGACTGCATCCTATAAATGTCCTACCATTTTTGGACTGTCTAACCTGTTGTAACATAAAAATTTGACGTATGATTTTTATTTTGTTACCTTAGTCGAGGTATTCTATTCTATCTCTTATCTTTCCCGATTTATGTATAGTTTCATCTTCTGGTGTATCTGTCAATCTATTTACCAGTTTGTAATCATTCTTTCATTGTATTCAGTCATAGTCACAATGGAAACAAACCAGCTGTTCATAGACGTACGTCATACGCACGCGCAGAATAGTCGCATTTTGAATTATGCAACACGCTCTACTTTTCAGACGTGCAGTTTGCAGTTGTTATTTTATTCAACCATAGGCGCGTAATGAAATTTGTGACAAAACTTTGAAAATAACTTAATATCTAGAAGGTTTACAAGAAAAAGTTATTAAGAAATATATTGTTACACTCGAAGAGTCCTATCACTGGTTAAATTTAATGTACTTATTTCTGTTACAGCCTGTATATTAATTTATGAAACAAAATCAGTGGTTATTGCAAACTATTGCCATCAATTTGTAACCCGCTAGTAAGAGGTGAATTAACAAACAATATTTAATGTGAGTTCTCACCAGCCTGGAGGTACAAAGTATTGGGCTAAATAATAATTAATAATAATAATAATAATAATAATAATAATAATAATAATAATAATAATAATAATAATAATAATAATAATAATAATTAATAATAATAATAATAATAATAATAATAATAATAATAATAATAATAATAATAATAATAATAATAATAATAATAATAATAATAATAATAATAATAAACAGTATTATTTACTTTGGATGCTAAATGACAGAAACACTTGGACCATGATAGATAATAATGTATAGAAAGGTATAAATGAACAGTATTATATTAAAACATAAGTTACAGAAGGCAACAGCGAGTGCAGGAACGAACGAGTGCTTGAATAGCAATGTTTAATGATTGTTTAATATTATTTTATCTGTTTTGGCTTTCATTTACATTATTTGACAATTTCCATTAAGCGATTTTTTTTTAAAAAATAATTAGGTTCATAAAAGTATGTAATTTGTGTTTTTGTTCTGTCCGTTGCGAATATATTTTGTGTATTTATTGCAGTCATATCAATTCCAAGTCACCGAATATCGAATAAACGTGCTAGAATATGTCATTCTAATTCCAAAACAGAGAATTATATTTAACGATAAAACGGATAAAACATAAATTATCTTACACAATATTGTAAAATTATACTTCTATTAATTATAGGGTTTCCATATTCACTAAACACTAGACCATTTTACACGACATTTGAAGTTATATACACGTTTATGTTTGAATAATAAAACTAATTCAAAAGGCTATCTACTGTAGTGATACATAGTAATGGAATAAATATCCTTATTACATTTTGCTATGCTGTGGTTTTTGCTCCATAGATTATTTGTTCAAATATATATTTATTCCACAATAATTGCCAGTTAACAGTAATAACATTCGCAAACTTTTAATATTTCAGTTTCCGTACAACTAAATATTTAAATTTAACCAAAAATAGCAAATAATGATCGGCGCATTTTTTTTTTAATTTGCGCTTTTATTTAAATTCTGAAAACGGTTTAAATAACATTTTTAAATATTATTAAAAGTAAAAGTACGCCAAAAAAGCTATGTATTTAAAATATATGAATCATCTGTCTTTCATATTTATGTTGGTAATTCTACTTCTACAACAAATAACAATACAATACATAAATATAGCCACTTAATAAAGATTGATTGGCATTTATAGAGGTGTTAATTATTGCTCGGTCTTTAGTTTTATTAAATATGACTACATATTTAGTTCGTATTCACTGTAGATCAAGGGTTAACAATGATTTCTGCTTTTGTTGTCTTTTCTATTCTAAGTATTTAAAGTAATTTTTTTTAATGGAAAATTTAGTTTCATAAAAAATTAAATTTTCCATTTTTACTTCCTTGTACGTAAGTAAAGGAAGTATTGTAATCGCGAAAAATTTCGGTTTTCAGATTTCAGCGGAAATATCCATTTTGATCATCCCTGAATCCATTTTGACTAATTTCGTCGTGACGTCTGTACGTACAGATGTACGTATCTCGCATAACTCAAAAACGGTAAGCCGTAGAAAGTTGAAATTTTGTATTTATGACTGCTATAACATCTAGTTGTGCACCTCCCTTTCTGTGGCACTTTACATGAAGCCTATAATAGATTTTAATAAAAATCTGTTTTAAAATATAATCCAAAACTTTTCAAATTTGGTATACAAGACTTTTATGTCAATCGAAATAACTTAATAGATTTTGGTTAAAATAGGCTAACCGGAAATGGTACATTACTTGAAGTTGTTAACAGTTTTTCTTGAATAAAATGATTTTATTTTGATTTTAGAAATAAATGCTTCAAATAAAAGTTTTAGAGAATTAATTTCTGCGTCTAGCACATCAAGTATTATTAAATTAGTCCTTTGTATAAGCGAGATATGTAAATTTAAAAATTATATATTTTTTTGTTGTTATAATAAAGCTTGCTATGAATTAGGACAAAAAAAAAATGTTCATGTCAAATTACGTTAAATACGTGCAATTTTATGATTCGTACAATAACAAATATTATATTTTTATTGTGAAATTAATCATATTCATTGTAATCAAATATTTCTTTGTTGTAATCAAAACTCTCTTCAAAAAGAACCGAGTTAGATTAATGTTAATTTAAGAATGATAGTAGTAAATGAATTATTTTTTGTTCTGTATCAAAATATTTCTCGGGTTATATATTGGAGGTATGAAATATATTGTATCTCCCGTTTTAGAGATACGAGTATTCACGATAACTCAAAACCTGTAAGCCGTAAAATGAAATTTAGTATTTACGACTTGTATAAAGTTTAGTTGTGCACCTCCCTTTATGGTCGCTACGCTATATATGTTATAGCTGCATCTAGCAGCCATGTATTTATATATGTTATAGCTGCATCTAGCAGCCATGTATTTATATATGTTCGATCAAGCTACCAAAAACCAGTTGAATGTTGTAGAAAATAAATAAATAAAGTGTTTTTAGTTTTCTCCATTCCAAAATTCCAGTTCGTCGTTATTTTTATTATTTTATATTATACAAGTTTAAAGTTTAGGTTATACAGAGTATATCAAATATCATATACATATTTCCTATACTCTACATAATTGGTGACCCCAGAAAATGGACGGCGTACCTGCTCCTATTCCAAACACACAACCTGCTGAACTTCCACTTCCTGAAATCTCTTCATTAACCAATTCCTTCAAGATTCCCGAATTCTGGCCTGCAGACCCGACACTATGGTTCTCCCAAGTAGAAGCAACATTTATGTCACATCGTATAACATCTGAAACAACGAAATTCTACAAATTAATCGCATTACTCAATCCTCAGTATGCAGCAGAAGTCAGAGACCTTATCGAAAACCCCCCGACCGAACTTCCATACACCAAGTTAAAGGAAACATTAATTCATCGAACTTCACTGTCAAAACATGAAAGAATTCAACAATTATTCAATATTACCGACTTAGGTGATAAAAAGCCATCACAACTTTTACGTCAACTTCAGCAGCTAATCGGAACACTGCGTCTGGACGACTCAATCCTCGAAGAACTGTTCTTACAAAAACTCCCTCAAAATATCCAGCTCATCCTTGCTTCAAATAATAATATCTCTTTAACAGATAAAGCTGAAATCGCAGATAGGATGTTGAACATTACACAGCCAGTACTATCTTCCGTGAACAAAGACACACAGCAAATTGAAGAACTGAAACAAGAAGTCTCTGAATTAAAGAAGTTGGTATTAGATCAATCAAGAAAGAAGACTCTACCTTTCCCCACAGTTCCACCAAGCGCGAATTTATGCTGGTATCACCTCAACTTCGGCAACAAGGCAAGAAAATGTGTGGCACCATGTCAACAAAGTTCTTCCTTAAACAAACCAGAGTTTTTGTTACACCAGATCAAAAATATAACCAATAAACTCATCTTACCATCTATTTCTAGC
Organism: Harpalus rufipes; assembly: GCA_951394225.1. Classification (NCBI taxonomy): domain Eukaryota; kingdom Metazoa; phylum Arthropoda; class Insecta; order Coleoptera; family Carabidae; genus Harpalus; species Harpalus rufipes. The sequence continues at coordinate 29,520,137 of OX596282.1, read as the reverse complement.
ACTAACACCCATCCAATGACAACAAAACTCCTTTATCTGACAGATAAACTCTCTGGCCACCGCTTCCTAATAGACTCCGGAGCTGAGGTGAGTGTTATCAAAAATTCATTGTGTGAGAAACGACAGCAAAATCTTCTTACACTACAAGCTGTCAATAACTCAACCATCAAAACTTTCGGTACTAAAACACTAAAAATAGATCTCGGATTAACAATGCAGTTTACATGGAAGTTCATTATCGCGAATGTCAAACATTCAATTATCGGCGCGGATTTTCTTACGCACTTTAACTTGCTGATCGACTTATCCTCAAAACAACTATTGCAGACAAGCCAAAACATCCAAAACAATTCAAATCGAATATCTCATATTACTACTCAACATTCCACATGCTTCACCCAACTCTTATCAAAATTTCCTTCTCTATCTTCACCTTTTAATTCTAAACGTCAAATTAGACACAGTGTCAGACATTGTGTCATCACTAACAATTCACCTGTTTTCGCACGGCCACGCCGTTTAGCTCCGGACAAATTATCCATTGCTAAAAATGAATTCGATAAAATGTTGAAAATGGGAACCATTCGCCCATCTTCCAGTAACTGGGCTTCCCCATTACATATGGTCAAGAAAAAGGAGATTGGCGAATGGCGACCTTGCGGGGACTATAGAGCTCTCAATGCCATCACTATTCCTGATCGTTATCCGATTCCCCATATTCAAGATTTTTCGACAAAGTTATATAATTCAAAAATATTTTCAAAATTAGATCTTGTAAAAGCGTATCATCAAATACCGATGGACGAAGAGTCCATTTCCAAAACAGCTATAACCACACCTTTCGGTCTATTCGAATACTTAGTCATGCCATTTGGATTGAAAAATAGCGCTCAAACTTTTCAGCGGTTCATTGACAATGTCGTCAGAGGTTTAGATTTTTGCTTCGCATACATTGACGACCTTCTTATTGCTAGTAGTTCCCTTGAACAACATTTGAAACATTTAGAATTAGTTTTCCAAAGACTTGATAAACACGGCATATTAATCAATCAAAACAAATGTCAATTCGGAGTCCAAGAAATAGAATTCTTAGGACACAATATTTCAGAAAATGGTATTCAACCAGTAAAATCTAAAATCGACACAATAAATAAATTTCCCTTACCTTCAACTCAACAAAAATTAAGAAAATTCCTCGGCCTCATAAACTTTTATCATCGCTTTATCCCTAATTGTGCGACAATATTAAAACCCATTAATTGTCTCATAACAAATAAACCAAACAGCTCAAAAGAAATAATTTGGTCTCCAGAAGCAAACAAAGCTTTCGTTGACATAAAAAAACAATTAACAAATTTAGTAACACTCACATTTCCCGCACACAACGCCCCAATATCGATCATGGTAGATGCTTCAGACACAGGAGTAGGCGCAGTTTTACAACAGCAAATACGGGAAGACTGGAAACCAATAGCTTTCTTTTCCGCCACTTTCACCCCTACACAGAAACAATATAGTACATTCGGCCGTGAACTACTAGCTATGTATCTGGCAGTGAAAAAGTTTAGATATTTCGTAGAAGGAAGAAACTTCTTCATTCTGACGGATCATAAACCTTTGACCTTCATGGCTCACAAAATTTCCCATAACTACACTTCCAGAGAAATTAGACACATAGACTTTATTTTACAGTTAACAAACGACATCAGACACGTGTCAGGTAAAGACAACGCAGTAGCCGACGCATTATCCAGAATCCAAATAAATTCAATCCATACAGACAAAAACATCGATTACACCAAAATCGCAACAGCCCAAGAAACCGATAAAGAATTACAGACACTACAGACAAATAAAACAAACAATTTACAATTTAAAGACGTAAAACTTCCAAATTCCAACCATACTTTAATTTGCGACATATCTACCGGTAAATATCGACCATACATACCAAAAGAATTTCGAATGGACATTTTCAACCATTTCCACTCACTATCCCATCCAGGAATTAAAACAACAATAAAATTAATAAACTCTAAATTTGTTTGGTATAAAATGAACAAAGACATACAATCCTGGACAAAACAATGCGTACACTGCCAACGTGCCAAAATAACGAAGAACACTCACGCTCCACTCAAACCATTTTCTGAACCAAACAGCCGTTTCGACAACATTCATATCGACCTAGTTCATTTACCTAATTCACAAGGATTTTCTCACGTACTCACGTGCATAGACCGGGTAACACGATGGCCAGAAGCAATTCCAATCAAAGATTGCAACACACAAACAATAGCTGAAGCATTAGTAAACGGTTGGATATCTAGATTTGGAGTTCCTTCTGTTATTACGACAGACAGAGGAAAGCAATTCGAATCAGCACTATTTAAAAAATTACTCAAATTATTAGGCGCACACCACATAAAAACCACAGCATACCACCCGCAATCAAATGGCATGATCGAGAGATTCCATAGGCAGCTAAAAACTTCACTAAAAGCATATAATAATCCAATAAATTGGATAACTAATTTACCAATCATCTTACTAAGTCTTCGCACGACTTGTAAAGAACCTATTAAATGCAGCCCAGCAGAACTAGTCTATGGCACCAAATTACACATTCCAGGTGAATTCTTCACACAATCACCAATGATTACAGACCCTAACATACCCTACTATCTTCAACAATTAAAACAAGCAATCAGCAAATTAAAGCACACAGCCCCAATCTTAAAAAGCAAACCATATTTCATAAACCCAGATCTATTTCGCACATCCCACGTCTTCATAAAACATAATGCAATAGGCCCAACCTTGCAACAACCTTTCGATGGGCCCTACAAAGTAATTAAGCGGTACGAAAAATTTTTCAAAATTTTAATAAAAGATAAATTAGAAACCATATCAATAGACAGACTAAAACCTGCATATTTAAAACAAATGAATTTTTGATAACACGCATTCCTCCTCCACTTTAACTTATATCGTTTCTTTGTAAAATGACAAGTAACGAAATCCCTTTCATTACCTGTCATTAATTTTCTTCTCTCTAAGGAGGGAGATATGTTATAGCTGCATCTAGCAGCCATGTATTTATATATGTTATAGCTGCATCTAGCAGCCATGTATTTATATATGTTCGATCAAGCTACCAAAAACCAGTTGAATGTTGTAGAAAATAAATAAATAAAGTGTTTTTAGTTTTCTCCATTCCAAAATTCCAGTTCGTCGTTATTTTTATTATTTTATATTATACAAGTTTAAAGTTTAGGTTATACAGAGTATATCAAATATCATATACATATTTCCTATACTCTACATATATCTTACCGTTTTGAAGTTAAAATTAATATTTTGTAATTTAGTTATTAAAAAAATATGTATAGTTTAATAATCGTACAAGGAAGTCGTGTGGTGTCCACATCAGATTTTTTTTAAATAGTTTTCACTTTCAAAACTTATAACTGAAAAGACAACAAAAGCATAAATCATTGTTAACCTTGCATCTATAGTGAACACGAATTAAACATCCATATTTCATAAAACTAAAGATCGAGCAATATTTAATACTTAGATAAATAACAATCATTTTTTTATTAGGTGTTATATCGTCATTTGTTATTTATTGTAGATGTAAAATTATCAACATAAATATGAAATACTCTTTTTTTGGCGGTGTGTGTAGAAACATCGATATTCTAGCGAGCCTGTCTCGTTATACGAGTATTCGTACATTTTTAGTAGTTTAAGACGACAACGAATATTTTTTATAAATAATAAAGTCTTCTGTCAGGTTAATATTAAAAAAGTTTTCCATATGTTGCAACCAAAATCACACTATGTGACGAAATTGGTACTCGTGTAAGAAATACTTTATGTATGCGCTTTCCGTTTAAGTAAGATAAACACGCAATCTACTAAACGACAGAAACGTTTGCTGTAAATCCTGTGTACCTATTAATTTTTCAACATGACACTAGTACGCATGGAAGATAAAACAAACTAAAATATATGATCCTGTGAAGTTAATTTTATTAAAGTACTTTTATACAAATAAAATTCAGTTGATAAATGCATAATCTTCAATAATTTACAATAACATATTTATTTATGGAGTAACGTGACAGTGTGTGTCTGTTGCAAATCTAAAGAACCGGGTTCGATCCCGACAGACACCAAAATTATTTCAAATTTTAAATGGCACAAAAGTGACTCCTGTGGTGCATTCTCCACGTCAAAAATGAGTGCCCGTGAAATGACTCCTAGTAAACATCCATAAGATATGAATATGTCACATTACCGATATATATAGGATTACAAAGCAGATTGGTACACGTAGGAGTACGTTCCGAATTTACACTGAAATTAGTGTTAGGTGAGGGCATGATTATTGATTCGAAGTAAACACATTCTATAAACGATTTCTAGTTTTATATAATTCGCGTAATCAAATATGGAACACAGAAAAACACTAAAGAATTCAGCAACCATAAACAACTAAACATTGGCAGTATATCTACTTTATTTAGCTTCTGCATGTTTCGAGTAACATTTACCCACTTGGTTTGAGGTAGGTTAAACTAGTTATCTCCGAGTTAAGTAATTTGAATTTTCCAATGTTAGTTATAAGGTGTAGAGAGATCTCTCAAAATTCCGAAAGAGTACAGTTAACTGAGAGTTATTTTTCGAATGTATTTCTGTAATGAGTAATACACGTCCTGAATATTTATTTATTTATTTATTTATTTATTTATTTATTTATTTATTTATTTATTTATTTATTTATTTATTTATTTATTTATTTATTTATTTATTTATTTATTTATTTATTTATTTATTTATTTATTTATTTATTTATTTATTTATTTATTTATTTATTTATTTATTTATTTATTTATTCAAGAACAATTTTCTAAGTAACATAATTATCTACCACACTCAATTTATACCTACATAAATATATCAATACACTTCAATTCCACTGTATTTTATACAGGGTGTCCCTTAACTTGGTGCACAAACTTTAAGGGCATATAATACTGATCAAAATGAGTAAAAAAAGCTCAGTCAAAATGTGTCCGATCTTTAATAGTTTCCCAGATATAACGCAGTGAAAAATGAGTTTTTACGAGATTTACCTTTGCTATCTCGAAAACTATAAGAATTACGATTTTGATTAATTGAGACTTTTTGTTTACCTTTGAGAGGTAATCTTAGATGGCCTTTTGTTATTTTATAAAAATCAAAAGTGAAATGTTGTGGCGACCTTGGTCAATATTTAATTTTCATATAACTATGTAACTATAAGAAATTGAGAAAAATGTTTCATATAAAATTTTATTGTTTTTTATAGTCTTTTTACTGACATAGACAAAATTTTATTCGATCGCTATCTTTGTCAGTTTTTCTTAGATTTTTCGCTTTTCTCGGAAACAGTTGAAGATCATTCCTATGTTGATGAAGCTTTTTTATTCATTTTGGTCAGTACTATATGCCCTTAAAGTTTTTGCTCGAAGTTAAGGGACACCCTGTATAAGTATAGTATATGTTTTTGCAACAGTTAATACCAATAAAAATTATTTTGACTGTATTACACTTTTTCCTGAAAAATTTACACACGAACTTAATACTTATACTTCACCCAAATAAATAAACGTTACAATAATTATATAACTACTCTTTATTTATGACATGCCATTTATCTGACAATAATTATAAACATGAATTTCTTAATTCATTTGCTTTGAGTAGTATGGCTGTGAAATTTTTTGCAATACCTATACTGTAAGTTACCCATTAATAACAAAATTTATACACAGTTTTTGCACAATTGGTTTCCATGGTTACATCCGGGCTATAACATTTACTTACCATCCACGGTGAATGGAAAGTAAATACGGACTTATCGTTCACAGTGGATGGTAAGTAAATATTATATATCATAGAAATTTTATTTTTGACATCTGTTAATTTTGAAACTTTATTTTTTCGTTTAGTTTTGCAGGTATTGCAAAAATAGCTTACTAACCTCGAATGGTAAGTGCAAGAAGTAAATTCCGCGAAAGAAATGATGAATCCGGAAACTGTTGGTTCCACCAGCAGTTTGGCGCGAAAGCGAGAAGATGTAGGTCCCCATGCACCTACCAGCAAACAGCTTCGGCGGGAAACGAACAAGGCAGTCGTTAATGGCGGCCAGCGACGTAAGTCCGATGTCACGCCGACTTTTTGTGACAGATAAGAAAACGCGAGTCGAGTTTCTTGTTGACACTGGTGCCGACTTATGTGTTTATCCTCACATTCGTACACGACACCCGCGAGTGAAATCAGCATATGAGCTTACCGCGGCAAACGGTACATCTATCGCGACATTCGGAACAATTAATTTAGTGTTACATTTAGGATTACGTCGAGAATTTACGTGGACATTTGTGATTGCTGACGTAGCAAAGCCAATCATCGGTGTGGACTTCTTAGCTTTTTATGAACTTCTTGTTGATGTAAGAAATAAAAGACTAATAGACTTGAAAACAACACTCACGACAAAAGGACAAAGTGTAAAGTGTCAAATAAACTCTATTAAGACAATTTCTGGTGTTTCAGAATTTCATGCCCTACTTCACAGGTTTCCAGAGATCACTCGACCGGGAGGTGGTCCAAGGATAGTGAAACACCAAACGCAACATCATATCCACACTACACCAGGCCCTCCAGTAGCAGAGAAGCCACGACGACTAGCGCCAGATCGTCTGCGAGCAGCAAAGCAAGAATATGAGACCATGCAGAGAATGGGTATTACACGTCCATCAGAAAGTTGCTGGTCTTCTCCACTACATATGGTCCCTAAAAGTGGAGACCAATGGAGACCTTGTGGCGACTACCGTCGTCTAAACGCCCGAACATGCCCCGATCGCTATCCAGTGCGCCATATTCATGACTTCGCCCACAGTCTTCGTGGAAAAATCATCTTTTCCACAATCGATCTGGTACGTGCTTTCAATCAGATTCCAGTCGCTGAAGAAGACATCCCCAAAACTGCCATAACAACACCATTCGGCCTCTTCGAATTTCCATTTATGACTTTTGGCTTGCGAAATGCTGCGCAAACGTTCCAGCGTTTTATAGATGAAGTGCTCAGAGGCCTGGATTTTTGCTATGCATATATTGACGACATTTTAGTGGCATCATCATCAAGGGAAGAACATTTAACTCATTTAAATATTGTTTTTCAGCGACTGAAAGAATATGGCGTGGTGGTCAATACATCAAAGTGTATCTTTGGCCAATCAGAAGCCAAGTTCCTCGGCTATAAAGTAACCAGTGAAGGGACCCATCCGCTGCCAGAGAAAATTCAAGCGATTCAATCATATGCGAGACCGGCGACAATCAAACAACTTCGGCAGTTTCTAGGTATGATAAACTTTTACCGACGTTTTATACCTAGGGCTGCGGATCTTCAGGCGCCCTTGAACGAATTGCTACAGGGAAACAGCAAAGGAAAAATCCCTATACATTGGACTCCGAAAGCTGTTGATGCCTTTGAGAAGACTAAAGAAGGTCTTGCACAAGCAACTTTACTGGCACAACTAAAGCTAAATGCGCATCTTGCTATTGTCTCCGACGCATCGGACCGCACAATAGGAGCAGTTCTTCAGCAGCGCATCGGCAACATTTGGGAACCCCTGGCATTCTTCTCGAAAAAGTTAAGTACAGCTGAACAAAAATATAGTACGTATGATAGAGAACTACTAGCTATCTATCAAGCGGTGAAGTACTTCAGACATATGATTGAAGGAAGAACATTTACCATTTATACAGACCATAAACCAATTACATATGCTTCTTCTAAAAAGTCTGATCAATGTTCTCCACGTCAGTTTCGATACTTAGATTTCATTGGTCAGTTTTCTACAGATATTCGCCATCTAGCAGGAAAAGACAATGTTGTCGCCGATGCGCTGTCGCGAATAGAATCTCTTGAGACTCAGCTCGATTTTAAAGCATTAGCTGCCGCTCAAGATACAGACCCCGAGCTACAGAAATATCTTCGAGAAGAATCTAGTCTCGCGCTGAAGAAGTTCCAGATACTAGGTTCGCAGACATCGATTTACTGCGATATTTCAAGTTCGGCAGTAAGACCATTTGTGCCTAATGAATTCAGAAGGGCTGCATTCGACGCTGTCCATCATCTGTCGCATCCTGGTGTAAAAGCCACGGCCAAGGCGATAGCTCAACGCTATGTCTGGCCATCGATGCAAGCCGACTGCAGACGTTGGGCACGAGCCTGCATGAACTGTCAGCGCGCGAAAGTTACTCGTCACGTCAGTACCCCCGTTGGAACATTCGTGCCTCCTACATCAAGATTTGAGCATGTGCACCTAGACATTGTTGTCATGCCACCGTCACAAAATTATAAATATTGCCTCACGTGTGTTGACAGGTACACACGATGGCCAGAAGCAATTTCTTTGCCAAACCAAGAAGCAGAGACCGTCGCACGAGCCTTCTACAGTAACTGGATTTGTCGTTTCGGGACTCCACTACGAGTTACGACAGATCAAGGCAGGCAGTTTGAGTCATACATTTTCAAGCACTTGAATCGCTTGACAGGTACGACTCATCTTCGAACAACAGCCTATCATCCGGCTGCTAATGGTTTGTTAGAACGATTTCACCGTCAACTGAAGGCTGCAATCAGGTGTCATCAGAACGACCGATGGGCAGAGATTCTTCCAACTGTTTTGTTGGGAATACGAGCAACCGTCAAAGAAGATATAGAAACCTCAGCAGCAGAGCTGGTTTACGGCGAGCCACTAAGACTTCCAGGTAAATTTCTCGTGAAGAGGTCTTCCAATGAAGACGACGCCAATTCTGCTGACTTTATAAGGGATCTGCGACGTCATTTTCAACAACTCCGCCCTAGAAGTCCCGGTCGTCACGGCGAAAAGAAGACCTTTATTTTCAAAGATCTTTCTACGGCCAAACAAGTTTTCATTCGCCACGACGGCGTGAAAACTAATCTGCAACATCCCTACGATGGACCGTATCCCGTGATTTCCCGTGGAGACAAGACTTACACGGTTTGTGTGAACGGTCGTGATATTAAAGTCTCTGTCGACAGGTTGAAGCCAGCATACATGCTTAATGAAGACGCAATAGTCGACATAGGTACTACGTCCCTATCTACAAACCAGTTCACCAGCAAATTCTGCAGAAAAGTTCGCTTTGCGGAGCCAATCCCGACTATTTCTGCATGAAACTTCTTAACTGGAAGGGGGGTACTGTGGGTGCACAGCCCACTATAAAATTTATGTTACTACGAAAATATTGATTGTAAAAAAACAAAACTCGGAAAATAATAAATAAATAAATTAGTTATACTTCAAACGCTGCTGTTGCACGTTAATTTAATCTGATAAATATATACACAATCACTTCAGTATATATATCTTAAATTTTAATTAAAATGTCATGTAAGTGCGGCTTTGGATAGCATATTTCAATTTTAACAAATTTAGTGTAGTAGGAATTGAAATTACGTTTTTGGTCGGTTACACTAAGTTAGCTCAAATTTTAAATGTTCCTGAATTAACGATATTGAAATAAAATATAATTATTTTGTATTGCTGAATAAATTTCGATTTGTATTTGTTTAAATTACGCTTAAATTTTACATCTTGTTTGTGCAACTTGGCAATAATGTATTAAAATTCTCCGTTCCACTTAGTAACAGCTATTGATAGAGCTAGTGAAAACATCTATTTTATCCACAAGCGGAAAGTTTAGCATACATGGTGTCTGCCAAGTGTAATAATATCTGTGAGTGGATAATAGTCATTTACGATACAAGTACGTAAACCTAGTCATGAATGAGAATTATATCACGAACACAGCGAGGGTTTTACGAGCCGTGAGTGACTATATACCGGGTGTCCCAAGAAATCCTTGACATAGGCGTTTAACATGGGGAAACAGTTTTTTGTAAATAAAAAGTGTCCGGCAGAAAATTAAGCCATAATATTGGACATGATAATAGTACATTTCCTTCTGTACGTTATTTATTATTAATTACTTTATTATTATTTTACAAATTAGAAAAAAAAAATTATAAATAAATAATTGTTTCAATATTTAATAATTATTGATTAAAATCTTCAAATGTCTTCCGTGGCACAATGGTTACCGTAGCTGCCTTAGGAATAATAAATTTTATAGATTTAGGTTCGATTCTTGAGCAGGACAATTTTTTTTATATTTTTGCAAAAAATATTGAACTTTTAAAAATCTATCTTTTATTTCCTATTACAAGCATTTAGAAATAATAATATCTTTGTAATAAATAAAGAAAAAATAATTAACAAAAATTGATTACAAAAATGACAACAGTCATGTAATAAAAAGGCATTATATTTTCTTTTCTTGTTAATAAAAAATAACTGAGATAGATAGGTATAATGAACATGTACATGTATTGTATTTTTACTGTATTTATAAAAAAACAAAATTATTTTTCATTGACATCAAAGAAAATATAATGCATTTTTATTATATCACTCTTTTGATTGTTGTAATCAATTTTTGTTAATTATTTTCCCTTTATTTATTATAAAGTCATTTTTATTTTTAAATGATTGTGATAGGAAATAAAAGATAGATTTTTAAAAGTTCTATGTTTTTTTAGTAAAAGATAAAAAAAATCTGCTGGGACTATTGAACGCAAGTCAATAAAATTAAATATTCCAAAAACAGCTATGTTAACCATTGTGCTTTGTGCTACGGAAAAAAATTGTAAATCTTTTTATATTACATCATAAAATATTTCCCCATGTTATTAAATGTCAAGGATTGCTTAGGACACGCGCTATATAGTACAATATTTTATCTACGATAGAATCTAAAAACCCAATATATATATATATATATATATATATATATATATATATATATATATATATATATATATATATATATATATATATATATGAAATACTTTTATTTATAAATTATCACAATATGAAATGAGAAGTTTGCCATGATAACAAAGCGTTTTTTTCAAATTTTAATCACTCGTTGCTCGGCAACTTGTGACTAATGATATCTTGTTACTAAACAACCGTTTTACAAACTGAAAACTGACAACGAAACGTTAATTTTACGCTGTATCGTCGATAAATATTTATGTATGAATTAGGATCATAATATTGAAAATCTGATGTAGACACCACACGACTTCCTTGTACGATTATTAAACTATACATATTTTTTTAATAATTAAATTACAAAATATTGACAGGCTTAAGCCAAGCCAGAGAAATATTTTGATATAGAACAAAAAATAATTCATTTACTACTATCATTCTTAAATTAACATTAATCTAACCCGGTTCTTTTTAAAGAGAGTTTTGATTACAACAAAGAAATATTTGATTACAACAAAGAATATGACTAATTTCACAATAAAAATATATTTGTTATTGTACGAATCATAAAATTGCACGTATTTAACGTAATTTGACATGAACATTTTTTTTTTATTTTTTGTCGTACTCCATAGCAAGCTTTATTACAAAACCAAAAAGTATATAATTTTTAAATTTACATATCTCGCTTATACAAAGGGCTAATTTAATAATAATTTATATTATATTTTAAGACAGTTTTTCATTAAAATCTATTATAGGCTTCATGTAAAGTGCCACTTCTGGAAATTGTGTAATAACCAGAAAGGGAGGTGCACAACTAGATGTTATAGGAGTCCTAAATACAAAATTTCTACTTTCTACGGCTTACCGTTTTTGAGTTATGCGAGATACGTACGTACGGACGTACGTACGTACAGACGTCACGACGAAATTAGTCAAAATGGATTCAGGGATGATCAAAATGGATATTTCCGCTGAAATCTGAAAACCGAAATTTTTCGCAATTACAATACTTCCTTTACTTACGTACAAGGAAGTAAAAAATCTGATGTGGCCAGCACAATACCTTCCGTCAATCTTGTTCATTATGTATAAATTCCGTACATAAATTTTCTTGCAAAAGATTCTAAATTTCCAATAAAATTATTTCATAAACAAACTATGCAAATTGCACTTGACACTCACATCTTCTTCTTCTTCTTCTTCTTCTTCTTCGTTGGCTTTTCCCATTCGTTAAGGGCCGCTATTTTTTATTTTCTTCTTCCACTCATAGCATTTGCTTGATTTGCTCGCAAGTAATCCAATCGCCAAATTTCTCGCTTTTCTTGCTTACTTATGAAATATAATGGCGGAAAATGCAAATTATACATACATGAACTTAACTTGTACTGTTTCTATCTCATTTTATGGTGTATTTATACCAATTACATGTCAAAAAGGCTTTCAAAGTTTTGTGATGAATATTCATAAGATAGTTAAATTTGAAATATTTTCTTAGATCTAAAAATAAACTCCTGGACAAAATTAAGTCGATAATAATTTAAGATAAGTTCGTTTTTCGTTGATTTCGTTTGCAAACGATTAGACAAACCTAATTTATAAGTTTTTATTTCATTTTTATTATAATAGTCATTCTAAAATTGTTATTATATGAATTTGATAAAGTGGTGCGTTAATTTTGTCCAGGAGTTTATGTTCAAAATTAATTCCAGTATGTGCAAATAACTGTACCTATCTATAAATTCATTTTGTATAACTTTCCAGACCAATAAAAGGGATATGAGAGATACACAAGTTATATTTGACAACTGTGTTACTTTTTCGATGACATTTGTGAATATCATTTCGTCATATAGCTAGCAAATGTTTCAGTGTACTAAGCAACAAGTCTTGTTTGCTTACCTAGCATTTGCTTGAACTACTTACTTCATTGAACGGTTCAATTGATACTGACATCTGTTAATTTGCATTATCTGAATATATTAGAAGTTTCCATGGTTAGCATATCTGGTTAATTTATGAATTTTCGAGTGTATTATAATATCTTTATAAGTCTTTAACTCTATATTTATTGAATATGACGTATAAAATGCGATCAAATCGTATAGAGAATAATATATTCTTCAAGTTATAATAACGTTAAATGTCAATAAATGATATTTAACTGCGTTTTTTCAAGAAAAACTATTAAAATCTTCAAATGACGGAACTTCCGGTTGACCATTTATAATCAAAATCTAATCACTTGTTCTTCTGGATGTAAACTTGGGAAATATGAAAAAATTATAACTTTTGGAATCGTGGCATTGAAGATATGCGATCCGAAACTTTCGTCACACACACACAGACACACACACACACACATACATACATACAGGCATCTTCGTAAATATGGTAAAATCGTATTATGTGGACCCTAAAACGTACTTATTCACTAAAAACTCATCATTGAATTTTTTGACCAAAGACAATACCTTCCTTACCCAATGGTGACGGAAGGTAAAAAGAATTTTGTCATGATAACAAAATATTAAAGCTGGGTTTAAAAATTTTAAACTTTGGTTGCTCGGCAATGAAATCTTGTTACTAAACAACAGTTTTAAAAACTTAAAACTGACAACTAAACAGAAATTTTACGCACTCTCTTAAATAAAATGTCTTTTGAGGCTTTAAGGTCTTTTGTGATTAAAATTAAATTTGACGTTTATATTTTACTTATCAATGTAAATTTTTGTTGGTTGATATTGAAGAAGTACCTTATTATTATTGTTAATGTACAAATAATACCTAGTTAGTATTTAGTTATGATGGCCATTGCATAAATATTTATGCACATGTTTTTTTTTTTTGTCTATCTCACTAGGACGTCAATGGAGAAGGTCGGATAGGCGAGACAATGCCGGTACTTGAAATGACGTCACAGGCCTAAGTTCAGAGATCTAACGTGCACATGTGCGAAGTATCGATGACAAATTTATGACGTTCTAGAACTTTTGATGGTCCACCCAACCACCCACCTACACCGGTGGTGGGCAGAGACAAGTTTTACCCCCGAAATACCATAGATCCGGAAGGAACAAGAGGGATATTTTGGTTTAAATACTGGGGCAGAAACTGTATTCATGAGTCTTGTTTTGGCAAGGCTCACAGTTCCTGGACCTCTGTTGTGGTTGACACGTCGCTTTGGCTATGCCAGGCACGTTTGGAGTTCCACCTTTTCTCTCATTCACAAGCTATGGCTAGATGAGACACAGATGCCGTTCCGCCTCTTTTCCCCTTTAGATGAACTTAACTTGGGCAAGCAATATAATATATTATGATTTGTTGTCACGATGATATAATAATTTTTTATCTACATAACATTGGTTACCATTCAAATGTAATTTTGCGGGTCTCGCTGCATTGAAGCCACCCAAGCTCAAGATGTGTGTCGTATCAGCACCGAACGCTGGCATGTACACATTCACTTGGATATAACTTACCATATTACATAACCGGCAAGTGCGACTAGAGCTGCTCAACCTTAAAAAATTGTGATCGGACTTTGATCCTTAATTTTGATCGATCATATCGACTAGTCGATTTTGATCAAATTGATTTACATAAACTGATCAGATCAATGATTATATTACTACCTCTATTAAAGGAATAACGAGCAGTTATTCTCAATAATTATAATAATTTGTTTTTTTACCTCTCGCTAAGAGAGGTACTGCATTCATGCTAAAAATCGCATATCCAGATTTTATTGAATAAGCACGTTTTAATGTCCCTACAATCCGATTTTAATATTTTTACGATGATGTCTGTGTGTGTGTGTGTGTGTGTGTGTGTGTGTGTGTGTGTGGATGTATGTGTGTCTGTGTGTGTGTGTGTGTGTGTGTGTGTGTGTGTGTATGTATGTAGGATGTTGGAAGGACGATAACTCAAAAACTATAAGACTTTAAATTTGTTTAACTACGTATTTCCCAATCGGACATTCATGGGAAGATCTGAAAAGGTTTTGGTAACAATTGGACAACCGGAAGTAGAAGATTCTTGAAAAAAAATCTTCTAAATAATATTTTTTGAAAACTTTTCTCGGTAATATTAAAGAAAATTAAATTCTCTATCTGACACATTCAAATATTTTCTTATATATTTTATAGATTTAGAGATAAAAGAAATATAATATATAAAATAATCTGTTATAATAAATTTTACAGCCGAAAGGATGCCATGGAAAATAGTTGAAAATTTTGTTTGTAACTGACAGATAAACGTCAGTGTCAGAAATCCGGAGCCGGAGATATTACTAAAGACTTTTTCTGGAAAGTACATATATTATATTATTTCTTAATGTATTAATAGTTAAATATTAAAAATTATAGGTATATTACATATATCCTTCAAAAATACTGTCAATCCTGACAATGAATTGGAAACATTTCGAAAAATTAGAAGAGGGCAAAATTTCTTCATAAAATGAATTTAAAATTAAACAATCTAAATATAAGGAATAGATACATATATGTAAGTAGAAGTTTTGGTGTAGAGTGTAGGTATACAAGAAATGTTAAATACAATAGGGTGTTTTGACAAGGAGATATAGGGGCTTAAGTCAGAATGATAGCTAGTAATTATGTATATAGATGTCAAGTATCAATTTCTCATTCTAAATTTAGTGATTTTCCAATTCCATGTGGTTTATTTTCCTCGACAAGTAAATTCCATACTCCTGGTGACAAATTAACTACGTGAATATAGAAAATCTTGGAATATTTAATGAAAAATTCTGACATTTATGTACATAATTATCATTCTAAAACGGGAACCCCACATCTGCTTGTCAAGGCCAACAATGTAACATGACTGGTCGGGCCCTATACTTATGTAACCAAAAAAGGAAGTGGCGAGAGGTATTGTGATGGCCACAACAGATTTTTTAGTATTGGTCAATCATTTTTTATAACATTATAATCAGATAATCAAAAATTAATGTAGTAATAATGATATGCGCGTGCGTAACAAACTTGACCAGCAGTTGGATCGATCTTATAATTAAATAATCAGATTGACTGAATGGTTAAATGTTGTCTGTGATCATTTTCATCGATTAATCGATTTTCTGATCAAATTGATCACATCGATGTTTTTGGCAGCCTTAAATACGACACAGGTACTCATCGTTCCATACGATGAAGTGACTCAGTCACACGTCTTGCAGATGCTTCGATTACGTCAAGCGTCCTCCCGACAAAAGTGAGCCATACACGGAAGTAGTGTTGCTAAACCCACGCTATCTATACAAAGAATGGCACGTAACGCCACGGTAAGTTCGGAAAACCGAGCTTACTAAACTTAACACCCACACACACACACATATGTACACAATTGCGATTGCAATTGGCAATTGGTTATCAATATACAAGGTCTAATTAACATATTATTTTCAATGTTTCTAATATTGGCACAACCTTTTATGTATTATTATAATAATTTGTTACAAATTATTTATTGAAATTGTGTCCAGATGACTCTGTGCGAGGTATTAGCTGCGGTAAGGCGTGTCTGAGAGAACAGAGCATTCCACAGCAGGGTGTCATGTTAAAATCAGTGCACCCAATTGTATTTCTCATATATTTATTATTTGCTTTCATAATTAGTTTTCAATAAATTCACAAGGCTAGACATTTTATGTTTGCTTTTTGCGGAGAACTTTATTTTTAATTATGTCAAATACCTATCCCGATTCCCTTACTTTTAACAGCTACTCTGTATTATGAACAAGATAAGGGGTACTTATTAAATTTAAACACAACGTAAGGTAAGTACTACCTTATGTGTGTCATGTTACTAGTATATGAATATGTATTTACGGTACTTGAAGTCACCAGTGATTAAAGAGATTTCGATTCATCCTCATCGTTAAAGTTTAGTTGTAATAACGAGACTATAATAGAAAAGGTGTCATTTAACCAAGGAATTGGACAAACGTAAATAAATGGTATAAGATTATGAATAAACTAATATTCCACAATGTGACTTTGCTATTCTTTTATTGATAGACCATCTAACTCGATAGTTTGATTCAATTGTTAAACTTTCCTGTGTTCATATTTATTTTCCCTAACAATTCTTGGACAGTTCTGATTAATTTTTAATGGATTTGAAAGATTTCACTTTGAAAATCAATGAATATATTCGAATAAAAATTTCATTTCCTTTATACGTTTACTTATACTCCAAGTAGTTCAGGTGTTCAGTTCTCTTTATTTGTTCAATGTAGATATTTTTTAAAACGTTGGAAACATGAATTTTGATTTGTGTATGTGAAAGTTATCTGTGGGAATAATTTTATTACAAACAATATTTACTAACCATATCTAGATTGTCCGTAATCATTAGTGTCTATGATGAAACTAATATAAGAAAATCTGATGTGGCCAGCACAATACCTTCCGTCAATCCTGTGTATTATGTACAAATTCCATAGATAAATTTTCTTGCGAAAGATTCAAAATTTTTGGTATTATGTGATTCTCTTTCTCGGCAACTGAATTCCATACTCCTGATAACAAACAAACCAAATGAAATAAGAAAATTATGAAATTTTGAATGAAAAATTATAACACTTGTCAGTTATGGACATAATTAATTGCTGTCATTTTGACACAGGTCCCCATATCTGCTTGCCAAAGTCAGCAAAATCATGTTACTGCACGCGGCCCCATACATAAATTTTCTTGCAAAAGATCCTATATTTCCAGTAAAGTTATTTCATAAACAAACTATGCAAATTGCACTAGACACTGAAATCTTCTTCTTTAGTTTTTCTCATTCGTTAGGGGGTTGCTATTTTTTATTTTCTTCTTCCACTCATTTTTGTTTTCCGTGTCGTCCTCATTCAGTTCGTTTTCTCTCAAGTCTTCTGCAATACAGCTTTTTCATCTTATATTTGGTCTTCCTATGTTTCTTCCACCTTCTATTAATATATTCATCTCTCCTCATAACATTTTCAAACGAATGTAATCGTCTCTCTTATATCTAGAAACTTCTAACACTACAGTTACTTCCCTTTTTCTTTCATTGATTTATATTTTATTGATACTGACATCTGTCAATTTGAATTACCTGAATATATTAGCAGTTTCCATGGTTAAGTTAGCATAGCTGGCTGAATTATGAAATGAAAGGAAGAGGAATACGCAAGAATTGTAATTTTTGGAATTCTAGAATTGGAGATATCGTGTCCGAAAAGGCGGTCACACACACACACATAAACACACACACACACACACATAAACACACACACACGAACACATACACACACACATACAGACATCATCGTAAAAATAGTAAAATCGTATTGTAAAGACCCTAAAACGTGCTTATTCAATGAAAACTCACCACCGAATTTTTTGACCAAAGACAATACCTTCCTTACCTAGAGGTGACGGAAGGTAAAAAACCGTACATGCCGAAGAAATTAATTTAAATAGAAACATAGAAGCAGTGGCAATAAAAACTTCTTACCCACAAAAATTAACGATATGTTGCATCTACATCCCTCCAAACGAAAATCCCGACAAAAACAGCATAACTCAATTAATACAACAATTACCTACACCAAGAATTATCCTAGGAGATTTCAATGCCCATACTTATAGTTGGGGCTCAACATATGACAATAACAAAGGGAAAACAATCAGAGAAACGATGGACAAATTCGTATTAATAAATGATGACAGCCCAACACATTTCTGTACAAGAACAGGCACAGGATCAATTATCGATCTTACCTTCTTCGAACCTGACATCGCAGCCAACTTTACATGGGAGTGCACTAAATTTTGGCACAACGCTGGTCACTATCCGATAATAATAAAACACGTCGACAAAATATCATACACAACAGGTAATTGTGCAACACATAAATGGAATCTAAACAATGCAGACTGGACATCATACTCAGGAAAAATGGAAAACATGGATACAACTTGGAATTACACCGATAGTGACACAGCTTTACATATACTCCAAGAACACATTATATCAGCAACAGAAGAAACCATAGGATATGTAAACACAAACAAGAAAAGAATTCCTGTGTCTTGGTGGAACGACGAATGCAAAAACGCGATAAAAGAAAACAAAAAGGCCTTCTACACATTCAAAAAGAATAAAACAACAGAAAACCTCATCCATTTCAAAAGAACCAGGGCTATAGCACGAAGAACAATAAAATCTAGTAAAAGGAATTCATGGAGAAAGTACGTTTCTGAAATCAATACGTCAACTCCAATAAACGAGATCTGGAATAAAATTAGGAAGATTAATGGGAAAAAAACAACCCTGCCAATAACTACAATCATAGATAACCAAATACCAATTACCAATCCAGAAGATATTGCAAACAAATTAGCAGAAAAATTCGAGAAACATTCCAGTGACGACTATTATTCCCATGAATTCAAAAATTACAAAACTCAGGAGGAACAAATTAATCTCAGCCCAAAATCTGATGTTCATCTGCCATTGACAAATGAAATAACTAAAGAAGAACTAAAATCAACAATAAAAGAATTAAAGAAAAAAGTAGTCCCTGACCTGACAACATAATAATAATAATAATAATAATAATAGATTTATTGAATGCCCGAGGGCCGACCAAATACAACATAAATACAGTGTAAACATTATTAACAAATATAAACATCCTGAACAAAATATAAACAGTATTAACAAAATAATAAATAAATATTCCTTAATTACCTTTTTTTAATAAAATACTGCTTCAGTTCATATGTAAATTGTTTATAATTAGATATAGTTTTTAACCCATTTAGGACCACTAGTATAAATATTTAAAAAAACACAATTTTTTTTATATTAAATTGTTTATTTAAATGCAAATAAACATATTCTGAAATAAAAAATAAAAATAAAATACAAATTTCCTTTTTTTTTTAACGTTGCGTTAACGCAACATTGGGTCTAAATGCATAAAAAAAATTATGTGTGGTAATTTTTAAAACAATGTGAATGCAACGGAATTCTACATTTATTACACATGAAAACAGTTGTACTTTGGCATACTCTGCAACGCCTTCTCCAGTTCTCATTATTTCTTTCAATTATGTGGCCCACATTGTCTAATCGGGCAGTAGATGGTATAGATGCGGAGGAACCACGTCCACG
Source organism: Harpalus rufipes (assembly GCA_951394225.1). NCBI lineage: Eukaryota > Metazoa > Arthropoda > Insecta > Coleoptera > Carabidae > Harpalus > Harpalus rufipes. The sequence goes on along the minus strand of OX596282.1, from coordinate 29,500,032 downwards.
AACAGATTGTGTTTTTGCTTTGTTGGTGTTTATAAGGCTCCTTACAAGTTCAGATCTGAAATCCAGCTGCGAAATGGGGCTCTCTTTATATACCAGTCTATGCAGTTTCCAAGCGTTTACCACGGCCGAATCTAACATATTTATGAATAATGGCCACCACCATTTTTTTCCACGAATATTTATTCTATAGTTTGCTACAGCATTATCATGCAAGTCAACGCCCCCCATATATTTGTTATACTTGGAAATCATGTTTGGTTGAGGTATAGAGATGTCTTTTTTTTCTTTACGATCGTACCGTTTGACAAATACATTAGGCTCCACAGACTCGCAATTGCTTGCCACTGTAACCACGGAATTGTCATTCCACCGTACTATACTTATTTCATTTATATGATCGTAACGTGAATCCATTGTACCACGCGGTTTCTTCCCTATAGACTTACTAGTCTCTAAAGGACATTTCAGTATTCTGTTATCACGTACCGTACCAGTGGCAAAATAGCCTTCATCTTTTAAATAAACTAATAATTTGTAACTCGTAAAGAAGTTGTCAAAATATACCATATGGGATGATCTATTTTGTAGCACTTTCAAAAGATTGATAACAACTTCCCCACCCAGACCATACTCTCTGTTGACATTTTGAGCAGTTTTTCCAGCATAAGGTATAAATTGATATAAATATCCATCGCTAGATGTTAGGCACCACATTTTGAACCCGAAACGCACGGGTTTCCCTTTTAAAAACATTTTCGCAGAATGACGTCCAAAGTAGGGGACCATTTGTTCATCAATTGACAGATGATGTTTGAAAACACCATATTTTAAAAAATTTTGATTCAGTAGATTAACCAATGGACGAACTTTCGCAAATTTGTCTTCCTTATCTAACTGAGTGTTATCTGCTAAATGGATATTCTGTTTTATATCGAGGAATCTGTTTCGAGACATCGCATTTTTCACAAATTGAACCCCTTTGTCTTCATCAGATGACCAGTAAAGTTTTACTTGTGGAAGAGTGTGATACCCACTCAAAATCAATATACCCAAAAATATTTCAAAATCACTCTGGTCTAGATAAAATTGTGGACGGTTTTTTTCTCTGGAATATTTTATGGAATATGAAATAATAGATTCCATAACATTTTTGTCAAACATTTGCATAAAAAAATCAAGCACACTCTTTCCCTGTAACTCCTCAATAATATTCATTACATTTGTTACCTCGTTTGAGGTAGCATCTTTTTCGTATTCAACAGGTGTTTTACACCAAGTAACATCCTCAATTTTTGCCGTTTTTCTCGGAGGAGATAAAGTCACTTCGCAATGTATTACATCCTCTGCAGCAATATCGTTACTTGAATGCATTATTTCGAAAGTACCGGCTATATCAGTATGAGAATTTTCTAATCCACCTAAAACATCATCGTCAATATCTTCTTCGTCCGTTAGATTATCAACTTCAGGTGGGATATAACAAATATCTATTTCTTCATCCAAATTAAGATCTTCAACAATTGCCTCAAGTTCATTCTGAGTCAAAATTCTTTTAGAAACATCGTGAAGTTTCAAGTTACTCTAAAAACATTACTATCAAGAACCTGTACATAATATCGTAATTGTAGCACTTACCATTCTATATATTTATACGATGGTAAAAATATTTAAATAAATATACTTCTTCAACCGTCCGTGTCACAGTGTAAATGCTAATAAACTATACCCTTTCGTACATGTAACTACACGATTCTTCATTTCTTTTATTTGCTTTGTTGGTTTGTCCCAATGTTGCGTTATCGCAACATCATAAAACAAAACCGTTTAAAAACTTTGCAATGGCAAAATAATACGATTTTTTTCGGAAATATTATTATTTGAAGATTTTTTTTCATAAAACCCAACTCAAATATAGAAAAAAGTATTGTATATTCTTATTAAAAAAATATTTAAAATCGCATGTTTTTTTCTATGAAATTTAGTGATTTTATATTATTTATTTTTAATAATGGAAGCGTGTTTAACTCTTCAAATAAATTTCACCATAATCTTTAATCATTTGTTAATGGAAAACTGATTATGATATATAAAAAAATTTAAATTTTCCAATGTAAAAAAAATATTTATTTTGATGTTGCGTTAACGCAACAATGGGAATAAATGGGTTAAGCTGCTTGGTAATATACACTTTCAATCCTTTATCAAATATACTATTTTTTGTACTTTCTTTATTTTTCTTGGATACTCGAAAATCTTGTTTATGTCTAGTATTATATTCATGAAAATCATAATTACGGTAGAATATATTTACATTTCTGTGTATTTCTTTATGTAAAAAACTAACACCTTAAATTCCAAGAATACCTTAATTTCTAACCAGTTTAATGTATCTAACATAACTTTAATTCTAGAGTATTTATCACAGTTTAATATAATTCTCATGCACTTATTCTGCAATATTTGCAATCTATGTATATACCTTTTATTTGCTATATAGATAATTGTAGCACAATAAGTAAAATGCGGGAGTATTGTTGTATTGTATATTATCTTTTTAGCATATTGAGAAAGTTTGTACCTATAAGAAATTCTACTTAACACACCTATTTTCTTTGCTAGTTTTTTTATAATATACTCAATATGTTCCTTAAATTTTAATTTCCTGTCTATAATTACACCTAAATACTTATACTTCTCTTCCATTTGTATTGAAATATTTTCAATTTGTACAACATTTTCATTATCATCACATATTTTTTTATAGATATTATTGTTAGCTAACATCATATATTTACATTTTTCTATATTAAGTTTTAATTTATTTATTTTAAAGTATTTCTCTAATTTAACTAATTCTCTATTTAGTTTTTTAATTACATTTTTATAGCAATTATCAGAAATATAAAGCAATGTATCATCCGCAAATAGCTTAATTGAACATTCATCAGTTATATCAGAAATGTCATTTATATACAAATTGAAGAGTAATGGCCCCAAAACACTCCCTTGTGGCACACCAAAATCATTCGGTACACTATCACTTAAAACTTTACACCATTTTACTTTTTGTTGTCTCTGGGTCAAATAACTTTCAAACCACTTTAATGCTACACCTCCTATGCCCATTCTCGATAGTTTATTAAGTAGTATTTGCCTGTCAACAGTCTCAAACGCCCTTTTGAGGTCCAAAAACACAAGTCCCACTACTTTATTTTTGTCCAAATCTATTTTCCACTCATTAACGGAAGACTGCACTGCCGCTTCACACGATAAGTTTTCACGGAAACTATATTGACTTTCATTTAATATATCATTATTATTAATATAGTTTAGAACACGTTTGTACACTAATATTTCTAATATTTTGTCACAAGTCGGAAGCATATTTACAGGTCTAAATTCATCACATTTAACCGTTTTAGCAATTTTAGGTACCGGAACCACCACTGATTCTTTCAACGCACTAGGCACAATGCCGCTCTCCAGTGACATGTTGATCCAATTCAACATAGGAAAACAACATTCCCTTCGAATTAATCCAGCACCTCCCTGATAAAATCCTTACATTCATCCTTAACACTTTCAACTTCATATGGACCTCTAATACCTTCCCTAAACAATGGAGAAATGTAATAATAATTCTAATACCCAAGCCCGGAAAAAATCAAACTGAACCAGAAAGCTACAGACCCATTGCTCTGTCAAATAGTTTATGTAAAATCTTTGAAAAAATTGTTAACGAGACTGACCTGGCATCTGGAAAAAAATAAAATATTCATGAACATGCAATGTGGATTCCGACAAGGACGATCCACAATTGATCATATAGGCTGGTAGTATTGTCACGGTTTTATCCACGGTTGTAAGTTTCAGACTAAAAAGCGTAGTAAGGTACGGTTTTAGATGTGTTGTAAGTATGTTTGGTTTTATTTACCATAGCAACGCTGTCAAACTTAAAACCAAACTTACAACTGGTATACAGGAAGTATAAGACTTGTTCTAAGAATAAAAATGATAGGTGTAGAAGGATTTTTTGATGAAATTGAAGAGGTAAATTAAGTAGAAGAAATAGCAGAACACAGAAAAAGAAGGAGAAGATTACGTGAAAGAATAAATCCACACCAAGTATTGTCAGAGAATCTATTTAATTTAGGTAAATGTAAAATTATGACCTACTCTCTAAAGCAAACAACTATTTAATTTAACTATCAAATGAATAACACAATGTTGGAGAGAGTAACTCTATTCAAAGATCTAGAAATTCTGTTCGATCCTAAACTTAGTTTTATTCCCCATTTTAATGATGGTCGAAAAGCTTCTTACAGAAATCTTGGATTCATAATTCGTAATACACAATCATTTCATAATTTACGGACCCTCAAATCTTTGTATTACTCATTTGTGCGTAGCAAGCTGGAATATGGATTACAAATTTGGAATCCTGTATATATCAAACATATACAAGATTTGGAGAGTATACAGAAAAAAATTATAAGGTATTGTTGTGCTAAATTTCACCATCGCCGGATTTGTAGTTACTTCAATTGTCTAATTGAGTTCAATGTTAATTCTTTGGACTGCCGTAGAAAAATTCAATCATGTTTATATCTATATAAACTTGTAAATAATATAATTGATGATGCTTATTCGCTAGCTTGAACTACGAACTTCGATCTCCAATTAGACAGTTGTACTCTTACATTCAATACTCTGTCCATATACAATAACAATCATGACATTTTCGATGATGCTCAGTCCGAGTTTGGAAAGAAAATTATGAACTATTTCTTGTCCGATCTTTCGCACTTGCATTAAGTTATTCTTAATATTGTCACTTTTCATTTTGTCTTGTAACTACATTGTATTATTCTTGTTTTTGTTAATAATCCTCTGTAATTGGGAAATTTGGTTCCTGTTGAGTGATTAATGATAAATAAATAAATAAATTTAAAAGAAGATATCGACAAACAGCAAATTCTTATTCGCGGACAATTAGAACCCATGTGAGAAACCAAAACAGTAATTCTTCCAGAATTACAAGTTTTAATTACACTGAGATTCTTTGCTAAAAGACTATATCAAGAAGATAATGGTAAATAATAAAATATCATATTCATTTTGCTCACAAATACAAGCTAATACAGACATATAAGCAAGCGATATTCAAATACATAACATAATTATCAATTTAAGCAATTATATTTTTATGTTTCTTTACACATTCCAACAAAAACTCCTTCTCCTCTGTCGTCCAATTTTCACTTCCTTTCCCACTCATTTCTACTTTTTTCCCAAAAAAATGTTATGTTAGTTTATTTTTACAATAATATTTTAATAAAATGTAATAAACTTACCACAAGATTCAAGAACTGTCAACTAACCTTAACGTCAAAACTCAATACTTGACCAATCAGCTGACAGTTTGACGAAAATTACGTCACGTGTTTGCAATGTTGGCAAGTCAAATTTATTGCTTCTCGGTTATATCTTAAAACCGGTCTAAAACCGTGACCTTACTAGGCTTAGTTGTAAGTTGGTTTTAAGACATTATCATGGTTTTAGCTACAACCGATTTACAACCGGGGATAAAACCGTGACCATACTACCACCCATAGTGCATCTGACATCTGAAGTATAATAAGCTTTTAAGAACAAACAACATCTCATCGCAGTCCTATTTGATCTCCATAAAGCTTACGATACAGTCTGGAAACAATTAATCCTAAAATCTCTTACAGACAAAGATATCAACGGAAATATTTTTTTATTTCATTAAAAACTTCTTGAGTGATCGAATGTTCAATGTCAGAGTAAATGGATCCATATCAGAAACAAAACACCAAAAAAATGGTCTTCCACAGGGTACAGTACTTTCGGTTACGCTATTTTTACTAGCTATAAACTCCATCCAAGAGGAGGTACAAAGTCCTACCAAAGTTCTACTGTTTGCAGATGACATAATAATATTTTGCAAAGGAAAAAACATCAATAGCATGTTTGAAAACTTGCAAGCAACCATAGGAAAACTAGAACACTGGTCTCACAAAACAGGATTCATTTTCTCACCAGAAAAAACAAAAGCAATTCACTTCACCAAACTAAGGAAAACAAACCATCCTTAAAAATTCAGAACAAGAATATTGAATTCAAACAGAAAGTAAAATTTCTAGGAATGACAATAGATAATAAACTTACATGGAAACAACATCTTACGCAACTAAAAAGTGAATGCTATAGAAGAATTAATCTATTAAAAACATTATCAAACCACAATTGGGGTGCTGAAAAAGAGTCTTTAATGAACTTATATAAAACAACAATCAGGTCAAAATTAGACTACGGCTGCGTCGTATACGGAACCTCAAAGAAAACACATCTAAAATACATTGACACTATTCAATCACAAGCGCTTCGAACTATAACAGGTGCATTCCGAACCAGCCCTGTAGACAGCATCCTCAACATAGCAGGTGAACCTCCACTGGAAATTCGTCGAGTACAACTGACAGCGAATTACATATACAAAATAAAAAGTAACAAATCCCACCCAACACACAAACATGTCAACACAAACATCCCACCAGACACCGAACACACTCTACTGCAATCTCACATCCAAAACACTACCACACTTTTAAACCTGACGATACCTGATTACAGCTACACCTACCCCCAAATCCCACCCTGGAACCCTGCAACACACATGTTCAACCTAGAGGTCACTCAATTCCCGAAAGAGACCACGCCCACAACCAAATACAAAGAACTCTTTAACAACATCATCCAAAACAACAACCACCGGAAAACCATCTACACCGACGGGTCTTGTGCTAACACAACCGGAACCGCATTCGTCACCGAAGATGAAACATACAAATATCGACTGCCATCCTTGACAAACATTCTCTCCGCTGAGCTGTTCGCCATCAACCAAGCACTGCAATTAATCATCGAACACCACCCTTACACTCCTCACATCGTATGCACAGGCTCATTAAACTCCCTACTCACTATACAACCCCCTTTCCCAAAACATCCAATAGCCAAAAATATCCGCCAACAATTACAAGTCTTATCATCCCACAACAATTCCATCATATTCCTATGGATCCCATCCCATGCGAACATCCAGGGTAACGAAAAAGCGGATATCGCAGCGAAAGAAGCCTTACAACTTGAAAACATCACCAATGTGCCCATAACCAACGACGAATTAAAAAGCCACATAAAGGAACAAACATCCCACTACTGGTTTAATAAATGGCTCCAAACAACAAATAACAAATTACGAACAATCAAAACAGATACAAAACGTTGGACAACACAGGGACCAAAAAAGGACCAAATAATATTAACAAGAATGCGCATCGGCCACACGAAACTCTCCCACGGCCACATACTATCCAGAACACTCCCTATAAGCTGTGCGACAACTGCAACACAATACTGTCAGTCCAACACATTATAGAAAACTGCCCAAAATACGACCAAGAACGCATCCAGTACAACATCCCCACCGACACAAGGAGGGCACTAACCAACATCAAACAACAGGAGGAAAACACCATATCATTTCTTAAAGACATAAATTTGTACAATGAAATATAAAATCTACCGATTGATATGTATATATATGTAATACTATAATGCAATGTAAAGTAACATCATATTAAGTACACAATGTACCAGGGTTCAAATAACCATGTAGATGTTGAAGAATCCTTAAATATATACAATAATATATATATCAGCTTCCATTGCGAATATAAAATATAAATAAATTCAAAATATTTAATTTGCTTAATTTAAATATTTTTTCTTATTTTTTTCTTTTTAGATTTCTGATGAATCTTGGATCTAAAAAAGTACCTATGCAATTTTCATAAAAAAATGTTAACAGTGTGACAGAATGTGTGATTTGCATAATAGTGTTAGAGAGAAAAACCAATCTTCTATTTCCTATTACAATCATTTAAAAAAAAATTATAACTTTTTAATAAAGTGAAAATAATTGACAATAATTGATTACAATAATCCAAACATTGCTATAATAAAAATTCATTGTATTCTCTTTTGATAATAAAAAATAACTGACATGTGTATGTATCGTATTTGTAGTATATTAATAAAAAATAAAGTTATTTTTTATTAACAGCAAAAGAAAATATAAGGCATTTTTATTATATTATGACTGTTTTGATTATTGTAATCCTTAAAGTCAATTATTTTTTTCTTTATTTATTACAAAGTTATTATTTCTAAATGATTGTAATAGGAAATAGAAGATAGATTTTTCAACTTTTAACGTTTTGGTAAAAATAAAATATAAAATCCTGCTACAGAATCGAATCTACATCCACCATTTTTGAATTGCAAAGGCAACCATGCTAACTATTATACCGAGCATTATACCACGGAAGACATTTGAAGATCTTTTCATATTACGTAATAAAACAATTATTTATTTATAAATTTTTATATTTTTTTTCTAATTTATGCAATATTAATAATTTAATTAAACTAATTACCTCCTCGTTCACAATTGCAGTTCTTGTGCTTTTACATCAGCAATATTAATATTTCGGGTATTTAAGATAATACATATGAGCACAAAAATAGTAACCTACCTTAAATCAAGTCGAAAATTATGTTTATTAATAGTCGTAAGAATATTCCAGCAATATATGTGATGCATTTATGCTATCTTAATTAAACATCGAAAATATTCTTAAAGTACTTTTAAAGTATTTATATACCCCAATAGACAGCCTACTATGCGAAGCAGGAGAACAACCGCTATATTTTCGACGGAAACTCTTAAGATCGAGATATATAATCAATCTACTCAGCAACCCGAGCATCCCAACATTTAAACATTTTTTCCAAAGATCAGAAGAAAACATAATTCCAAAAAATAGAACACCCATCCAACAACTCATATTCAAAGACCTACAATACATCCACCACCTATTCCAGAATATTGAAAACATATCCCTGCATAGCAGAGATGCGCATTTTCGACCCGAACCCGAAACCCGACCCGATCCGACCCGAACCACCGTCGGGTTTCGGGTCACGTTTGTGATCAAGATAAATAGTTCGGGTCGGGTTCGGGTCGAGCTGGTTCAGTTCGGGTTGGTTACAGTTCGGGTCGGGCTGGTTCATTTCGGGTTCGGGTCAGAAACCGTTCGGGTCGGGTTGGTTCAGTTCAGGTCGGGTTGGTTCAGTTCGGGTCGGGTTGGTTCAGTTCGGGTCAGGAACCGGTCGGGTCGGGATGGTTCAGTACGGGTTGTGTCGGGTTCGGGTTCGGGTCGGTTTCGGCTCGGGTTCGGCTCTGGTTTAGCTCGGATCGGGTTAGTTCATCTCGGTTTACTTTTACTTCTAATCGTGCCGACGGCCAACCGCTAGTTCATAGGATACCATTTACCATAATTTATTTTTTTATTTCTACTAACGGAAGATGACTGAAAAGTTTTAAGCTACACTTTTCGTATACATATATTATATTCTAAAATATTATACAAATGTCAATATCCATTCAAAATACATATGTAAATACAACTACTTTGTATTATTACGCAAATGCTCATGTAGAGCAATTATTGTTTTTAAAATACTATTTAATGAAAATGTGATGTTCCATTTTGTAACGTAATATGTATTCTTTTTGTATGTATAAATGTATATATGTATGTATTTTATAATGTAATACAAATTTATTTTTTTAACCATATTGAATGTACTTATTTGAGTCCTATTTCCTCTAAAATGTGTCATATGTAATATTACAATTTTAATGTGTAAATTAACAAAAATAATCAGTGAAGTATGCATAATTTTCATATTTAGTTAAAATGATTAAAATTATGACAATTCATTACAATTAATAATATTTTTGTAATTATCAAATTTTATTTATAGTATTTAGATTGAAATCATACAGTTTGGAAGTCAAGATTTTTATTACCCATTGCTGGGTGTGCCAATTTGCTTTATGTATAGATATCAGCAATAATTAGACTTCGAAATATATTACAAAATTATGCATATTAATTGCATGCTTGCATATTTTTAAGAAAATCGAATAAAGCATTATGCAAAAAATAAGTGCACGTTTTGCGAATTTTTGTCAATTGATAATTTGAAATTGTTACTTCAAAGAGAAACCAGCTGATCGTAATTTGAAGAAGAGATTATAATAAATTAATGTGTTCAGCCGGGTGACCTCCTTGGGTGATGGGTGCTGTATGTAATTTGTATTTACTTTGCCCGATATTTTCTAGTTTTACTCGTATTATAGAATTTACCCAATCCCAGATAATTTCTACCTCCATTTGGTTTAAATTTTGTATAATTTCTCATTATACTTCGTTTCGGAATGAGCTGGAGTAATAAATCAAAATTTACAAGAATAGTGTTGGATTGTCAAGGATGCGGCAAATAAATCCGCTAGAAAAATTAGATATAACCGTTGAGTGAATAATGTATGTAGTGTAATATATATTATTCACTCAACGATATAGGTAACTTTACTAAAGTGCTCATAGAATGCTGCACGCTTTGTACCTGGAACAAAATTTACTTCTCTAACAATAGCTAACAACAGAAAGACCTCAATAAACCTTTCGATAATCCCTTCTGAAAACTTGCATAGCCGTAGAGAGAAGTTTTCGGAGGGATTTGTTTATGTATTTACATATGCTTATTATCCAAAAATAAAAGTTCTCTATCAGCATTTATATTTATTTCAATATAATGGGAATTCAGCTGATCTCGAAAAATTAATCGAGAACTGAAATGGTAGATCGAATTCAGTCTTTTCAACTATCACTTCGCAAACAATTACTGTAGCGCCACTGGAATATGTTCGAAGAACTAGTTTATTAGTGCAGCACATTTTAAAGAGAAATATAGTTTTTTTTTAAAAAGCAGAAAATAAAATATTAAATGGCAATGTTGAGGATAATGTTGATTTGGATTCAAGCTAAATTTAAATACGTCCTTGCTGTAACTTCTTGCTAGGTTGAACGTACATTTTCCTTTCAAACTCATTTATACTGATAGAAGGCATAATTTTATAATTATAATTATAATATTTACTCAAATAGACTAATTGAAATATATATTAATAATAATTAATCATTACCTCCAGACAAACAAAGGATTGTTTCAATTCGGGTCGGGTTAGAGTTGAGTTCGGGTTCGGGTTCGGTTCGGGTTCGAGTTCGGGTCGGGTTCGGGTCGGGTTCGGGTCGGGTTCGGGTCGGGTTGGTTCAGTTCGGGTCGGGTTGGTTCAGTTCAGGTCGGGTTGGTTCAGTTCGGGTTGGGTTGGTTCAGTTCGGGTCGGGTTGGTTCAGTTCGGGTCGGGTTCGGGTCTGATTCTGTTCAGGTCGGGTCGGGTTCGGGTCAGGTACCGGTCGGGTCGGGTCGGGTTGGGATGGTTCATTGTCGGGAACCGTTCGGGTCGGGTTTCATTTTTACGAAAAATGCGCATCTCTACTGCATAGAACCCCATCCTGGATCATTCAGCTACCTAAAACAAACCTATTCCTTACCCAATACAATAAACACAATAGACCCGAAAAGCTCTACCGTAATCTGTACAAACAACTACAAGAAGAAACCAAAGAAACGTTACACGTATACACCGATGGTTCACGGATTAACAATGAAACAGGCGCTGCGTTCATAATAAATGAACAGATTTACAAATTCCACCTTCCACAAGAAACATCCATCTTCACCGCAGAAGCATACAGTATTTTAAAAGCCACAGAATATATTAGAGACAACATACAAGCCAATAAAAACATCATAATCAACTCAGACTCACTAAGTCTAGTGCAAACAATATCAAACAGAAAAACAAAAAATCCCCTAATACAAAGAATACAAGAAAACATACAAGTTAACAAAATAAAAAACATCAACATTGACCTCATATGGATACATCCCACGTGGGTATCAAAGGCAACGAGGAAGCAGACGAAGCAGCAAAAGAAGCTACCAAAAATACAAACATTGAAAAAATAAGCATACCACGGGATGATCTCAAAGCTATAATTAAAAATAGCATAAACCAAGAGTGGACCAACTACTGGAAGGGTAAAATAGACAATAAACTGAGAACTATAAAAGTTGAAACGAAAATGTGGCAATCACCAAAAGAAAGAAAATCACAAATAACAACATCCAGACTACGAATGGGTCACACAAAATATACCCATGAACCTATAATAACTAAAACCAAAATTTGTGAAGTCTGCTCAACCACCATCACTGTCAGGCACATAATAGAGCACTGCACCAAATACAACAGCTACAGACAGAGACACAACATACCAACCACGATAAAAGAAGCACTAAGCAACAACATAGAAAACACTACAAATATACTAAAATTCCTTCGGGAAATAGATCTAATAAATGAAATTTAGTTAACCCACACATCAATGTAAATAAATATAAGAAGTACAATGTAACAATAACGTATTATCATATTTAAGCCTCATCTTTAAATAAATATATAAAGTATTTATATGGCAGAACTAAGCACAGTTTATACGACAAATTTTTGTTTTATAACTATCGCTAACGGAGTACTTACTAAACCTTACACCTATATAAGAAAAGGTACTATGTGATGTTAAATTTGTGCATTTTTTTTTTTTTGCTTTAACTTAAATATAACCTCTCTTTAACGATCAAAGCTTACTTTAAAAATGACAACTAAAAATTTTTAATGTCAAAATAATTTTCAAATCTTTTTTTTTTAATTTTGTACGTCGATCTGCACGATCGAAAATGTTATAAGCACCACGAACGTTAAGGAATTACCGATCTCAGACAAAATTGTCTTCAATTGGTAAACTGTCCTTACTTAACACATTGAGTGCCACCATGGAATATCGATATAGCGATCCCTTGTGGCCATCATTTTTTTTCACGATTTTGAAAGGTTATTGTCGTAATATTATAACACGATAATTTTTTTCTCCAAAAAAATATCACAAATAGTAAATTTGAGCTTTTTTTTTGTCGGACAGCGTTTGTCCCCCACGGCCACAAACATGAAAATCTGCATAGAGACCAATGTTATGCCCATGTTGCAGCTGTTTCCGGACGAGCCGTTGCAAAAAATAAAGAATCTAAAACGAAGTATAAGTGCAGTAGTTGCACAACATATTATTGTTTAGAATGTTTCTTTGACACTCACTCATCAAAACTTATATAAAATAAAGTTTTAAGTGAGTAAACGATTTTTCATTTTACCCACAAAAAAAAAACCCACAAACGTGTCGAACACCCAGGCCAAGTATACTACTACATTGTCAAAGTTTTCTGCCACCGGCTCCCGTAAGAACTGAATTGATGTGGCGCATAGGCGCTGTCCAATTTGGCTACAACTAAATTTGGTCCTGTCGGATATTGTATGTCCCCCAAGGCCACAACTCATCTCAAGTTGTGTGCAAATTGGGGGACACGGTATGTACCCCATGGCACTCAATGTGTTAATACTATGTCCTCAGAGCCATTGTACAAATACAAATATCAATTATCAAACACGTGCAACTTTTGTATGTTACTGTATAGGGGTGGAGTTTAATTAGTTGGGGTAGATGGCAGTAGTTATACACAGATTGTTGCGCGAGTATTTATGTGAAATATAGGTACCGTAATACCATTAAAATAGCAATGAATATTATGATAGTTGTAAGAAATTTGATATTTTCTTAAAGATAAATGATAGATCTTTGTTACTCTAATAACAATTTTTCAATTTTTTTTCTGACATTTGCGTAATATTACTTTCTATATACGTATATTTTAAGGCAATAAAACAAAAAAAAAATGAAATAAAAAATTTAAAAATTGTCATTAGAGATTAAAATAGACAAGCTTAAACTATTCGATACAACTTTACTTATTTCGAAAATATATTGTTTTACGATGATTTTAAGGGTACAACCGAACAGCTTTTTCACGTATTTCAACGACTAGTAGTGAACCCCCTTAAAATGATGCAATTTCGTAATCCTACCTTCGTCATGTACCTTGGCTAGAGCAACTGCAGGAAAGGTGTCCCAGGCCAGCTCTTGGTCCTCACCCTGCTTTCCATGGCGCTGACTACGCAACAGCCGCGCTGCGGTCACGGTGGACAGACCCAAGCCATCGCCTACGAAGTACACGATGTTCTTAGCGAGCGGTCGCAGAGTTCCGAGTCCCAAACTCGCGCCCTCTTGCAGTCGTTTCCGCAGCGCAGACCGGGCCGCCTCGTACCAGTAATTTGCATCTGCAACCATCACATTATACTGCACATTTTGTTATTTACTACTGTACTAGTGTGTGCGGAAATTGGGTCTCCTGTACAGGTGGAACAAATTCGAGTTCTTCATATGAAAAACTATCTTATGCACGCTACAGAAAATTGATGTAGGTCTTTATGGGCCATCTTTTCGAAATAATTTTAATAGGCACCTCAGGAATTTTTGATTGTCCTCGTAATACCGCGTATCTCGCTTATTATGAGAGATAATGAAAAAATGTTTAAATATTTTTTATATGATTTTTTACGTTGAATATTGTGGAGTAATTAGATTTTTTTCAAAACATAATAATTATTGAGATATAACACAAACATAATATTTTTTTAAATGGTCTATGAGTCTATTTCAATATATGTTCCCATTTATAAAATATGTTTGTGTTATATCTCGAGAATTATTTCGTTTCGAAAAAATAGAATTACACCACGATATTCTACGTAAAAATCTGACGTGACCAACACAATACCTCCCGCCATTTAATTTTTATTAATTTAAATACACACCTATGGGGTCACGTGGCCGCGTGCTTGAATGTCTATTCGCGAATCTGAGGAACCGGATTCGATCCCGACCGACGCTAAATATTTCAAATTTTAAATGGCAAAAAATTGACCCCTGTGGTGCTCTCTACGCCATCAATGAGTGCCCGTGTGGTAACACTTGGTAAACGCCCGCACTGTACCAATATGTCATCATCATTACCGAAATCTGTGTACTAAGTAGATGGGTAATATGCCGTGATGACATATTTACTCATTTTTTAAATTTAAATACGTATACCTACATATTTACTAATGCTGGAAACTATATCATGTTAACTATTGTATTATTTACAATTTTCTTTTTCAAACGTTACTACTTATTATTAATTTGAAATGATTCTTTTTTTGAAAGTGACTTTTATCTGTCAGTTACATACATTTGAGATGAACTGTGCAACCATGGAGTTGTGTTTAGCATAGGCTCCGGGATTTAATTTTTATATTATTTTATAAATTTATCCATGAAATATATAGAAAAAGTATTAATGCAATCCTGTAAAAAATTTAATAATCTTTAATTTTTATAATAACATGAATTGCGAAAGAATAACATTTAATGGCATTTTTTGAATAAAAACTATTTTGAGCTTCAAGTTAAATGACATTTCCGGTTATCTGATTTACACCAAAATCTAATGACTTCTTTCCATTTTAGAATAAGGTGGATATACATGATTTCAAAATTTTCTGAATGATAGTATTTGAGTTGGAGCGCCCAGAGGATCCACACTCACCATACACACATACACATACATACATACATACATACACACACACACACACACACACACACACACACACACACACACACACACACACACACATACATACATACATACTCGTACACATCCACAGACATCATCGTGAAAATGTTAAAATCGAATTTTAGGGACCTTAAAATGTGGTCAATTACCAAAAACTCCATATGCGATTTTTAGCAAGATCCTTATACCTCCTTTACCCAGGGTAGCGGGAGGTAAAAAAAATCATATAAAAGTTATCTAAACATTTTTTCTTTATCTCTCATAATAAGCGAGGTAAGAGGTATTTTCAAAAAAAGCAAAAATCAAACTTTAGCTTATAACTGAAAAACATACGACGATCGGAAATTCCTGTGTTGCCTATTACAATTGTCTCGAAAAATTAGCCTATTAAACTAAACCTACATCAATTTTCTATAGCGTGCATAATAAGAAAGTTTTTTATATAAGGAACTCGAATTTTTGTTCCTGCCTGTACATTTTACATTTGTACATTTTAGAGCAAAAGTACATCAATGAAAAGTTGTTTAAAAGTTATTTTTACTTTTTAAAAAGTCTTCATTTAATGCAATAGAATATCTGTAGCACTAGATATTTAAAAAATAAAATATGGCATTTTCGTAAAAAAATCCGATAACCATGAAAATGTTAACAAAATCAATGTTGCCAATACACTGATAAAACCGAAAATGTTCTAATAGCCATATTCAATAAATTTGACGGCATTATTTAAAATTGATTAATATGATTTGTGTCGACTTAATTTAAAATAATTATAATTAAAAATTGAAATGCATTAAATATCAATCTACCCATAATTAAGCATCAAATAATGAGTTAAATTAGATTATGTTGGCATAGAGGCTTAAAAATATTTTATAAAAATATAAAGTATGAAATAACTAACACAGATTTAATTTTCGTATGTAACTCTAATAAATATGAAGATTTATCACTTTTATTTAAAATGCCCCTATACAAGTGTAAGAACATTACTCTTAATAAAATACTTCCTTAATAAGGAAGTAAATAAGGATCATTTTATTACTGTTTTGAAAGAACTAGAAAATAGAAAAATCTGATGTGGCCAGCACATAACCTCTCGCCGTATATTTTACCTGGCTGTATGCATAAAGCAAAGATTATTTTTATAAATACAAATAATATATTCATATAAATCTATGACGTATAAACTTCTTTATTATTCAATAATAGCATGTCTCAACATGAAGATATTTTACCATAAATTATGTTACAATAAATTACAAAGTAGAGTTTACCATATATAAATATTAGGCTGGTAACAGCAATTTTCAATTCGAACAACTTTGTTTACTTTCTCTTCATATTCTTCTAGTAAAAACATTAATTTTGGGCGGTCTAAAATGTATATATCTGGATTGTGCATCTATTCTTATATATCTTCTTTTACATTTTATTTTTTCATACTTGTTATATCTAAATAACCTTAATTCCCTTTAATAAAGTGACGGATTGATTGCACTCCGATTTTGTCAATATTTACAACTTACTTGAGAAGAATTTGATAGCTTTTTCGCAATTCAAAGTTACTCTAGTCTACAGTACTGGTGTACATTGTCCCATAATGTTTGAAACAAATTTAAGTCCTTCAACCTAGACTTGTCATCTCCATAATAGTCACAGATCAAGAACTAAGGGATTCTCCAAGTACATTTTTAATTCATTACTCATTATTTCTGACACTGACATTTATCTGTCAGTTACAAATAATTTAAATTATCAACTATTTTTCATGGCATCCTTTCGGTTGTAAAATTAATTACAACATTATTTTATATATTATATTCCTTTTATCTCTAAATCTATAAAATATGTATAAAAATATTTAAATGTATCAGAAAGAGAATTTATTTTTCTTTAATATTATCAAGAAAAATTTTAAAAAAATAATATTTAGAAGATTTTTTTTCAAGAATCTTCTACTTCCGGTTGTCCAATTGTTACCAAAACCTTTTCAGATCTTCCCGGGAATGTCCGATTGGGAAATACGTTGTTAAACAAATTTTAAGTCTTATAGTTTTTGAGTAACCGTCCTTCCAACATCACACACACACACACACACACACACACACATCCACACACACACACACACACACACACAGACATCATCGTAAAAATGTTAAAATCGGATTGTAAGGACCTTAAAACGTGCTTATTCAATAAAATCTGGATATGCGATTTTTAGCATGAATGCAATACCTCTCTTAGCGAGAGGTAAAAATTAACGATATTTTATATTATATAATTTAAGTTACGCAGTTTTTGCTTAAACTAATGACTCATTGGCTCCACATTAGATTAAATTATTAGGTATTCTTTACTTAACTTATTTATGTAAAATATGTTTAGTTAAGAAATGGTTATGATTTGTGAAACGTAGATAATAATATGTACATAACTTGTTATCTATACTTTTAAATAAAAAAGATGTCAATTATTTGTACGAGATGAGTTCCCGCTCATAAATTAAATAAATAATTAAAACAATAATATTCCTTTAATATTTGAAAATCGAGTAATAAATATACAGAAATTAATACACATAATTATTATGTACACCTATAGTTGTAAGATTATTTAAAAATACATACTCATTTTTTATATTTAATGAGGTAACCACTGGCTTTAATTACAGCTTCCAGTAGCCTAGACATTGATTTTATTAAATTAGATGTTGTTGTCCACTTTTCAGTCAGATTAACCGGGAGTTCTTTAATAGAGGAAAATGTTTTTTTTCTTTGGAGGGTCGCATATACAAGGGTGACTCTGGGAAGACGCCCCCTTCCTCTTTAACTTTTTTATTATAAGTAATAGAAAATAGAATAGCTTGGTATATGATTTTCTCAAAATTATAGGCCTATTTAATCCAAATAAAATAAATTTACTGTTGCCTGAGGAAATAACTCTTTTATTTTATTAACTTTAGAAATGTAGGGCTTTTTCGTGGCATATGCCCAGTAATCAGATTTCCGTAAGGTTCTGTGAATTGTTTTCATAGAATTAGGATTATTAATTATTTGGGATACATCTGATGTCAGCACTTTGATTTTATTCTTATAGTTCTTTTGATTTGCCGTACAATATAATTTTCATTATAAGATTATTCTTATTTTCGATCACGACCGTCCATATTTCCCAACTGTCCCTTTTTATATTTATTAATGTTGTTCTGACTAATCTTAACTACAAAATGCGTTCTTTCAATAAATGCAAATTGCAGCCACATATGTAAGGATTCTAACCTGTCATATTAGTTTGAGCGCACAAAAATATCAAAAGGCAATATTCACTGTGTGTCATACAAATAAACACTAATATTTAATCTCTGCGACATTTTATAACAATTTTGTGTATAAATTTTTCGATATAATTTGATTTCATCACAATTAAATATATTTTTAAAACTTTGATGAGTATCATTTGATTTTGAAATATGAAAGGAAGAATAATGATAAAATTTTGAAATGAACTTCTCTTTTGGAAACCATTATTAATTTACATTTTACTAATAAATTGTACGAGTAATTTTGTAAGATACTGTATATAAAAAAAAATAACTCCCATTTTCAGCGTGTTTGAAGATACGCTAAACTTCATTGATGTCTAATAATAATATGTGTAATGTTAATGTTAATTTTATTTATTTATATTTTGTTAATAATAATTACAACAGTATTATATCTCAGTTTCTATTAATAATTAAGGCTTAATATTTGGCATGTTGAATCAGAATGAAGTTTTTCTATAAAATATTAATAAATTGTTATTTGAATTGATTTATTTAATTATAATAATTTGTTAACTGTGTACGAGCGGCGACGCATAGTGCGCATTTACAGTAAAAAGAAACCAGTTTCAAAAAAAAATTATTAATATTTTATAATAGAAACTGCATTCTGAATCAACATGCCTAATTTCACTCCTTAATAATTAATAATTAAGTTTAAAAATTATAGCACTTGTTAGGTTACACAAAATAAGAATTTATTATCACAACGATCGTTTCGATATTTCGATCATCATTGGCAGAACTGAAGTACAATGAAAAATTGCACCCTTAAATACTGCAGTGTATCGAACTGTACTTTGGTGATTTTCAAAATTGTTTAATTACTAATAATATTGCGGAAGTTAGTCTAACTGTGGTCGTCAATGCTAAGGTTATCGTTGTGTGTATCGTATATATAGTCGGATTGTTCAATAAAAGTTAATCATATATATTTCAACAATTGACTTCCATTTAAACACCCCATAAAGACATTACAACTGGCGACGAGGATAAAAAACCTCTTTAAAAATAATAGTTTCGCGATTTGCAAAATGGCTACGTTTGATCAAGTGCGCGAGTTTGATCACATGGTGCACGAATGGCAAGTGCACAAAAGAAAACGAGCAATTTTTTATTGCAAACGGTATCACAAAAGATACGGATGCTGTACGTGAAAAGGCAATTTTATTAAATGCGTTAGCAGGAAAATCGTATAAACTTTTAGTGGATTTGTGTTACCCAACGAAACCGGAGGACGACAACTATGAAAATTTAGTAAAGTTGTTAGGCGAATATTTTATCCAAAAAGGTGCGTTTTTGCGGACCGTATGAATTTTTATATAGCTAAAAAAAGTGCAAGTGAAACGCACGCAGAGTGGATGGCAAGGCTACGGAATTTAGAGACAAACTGTGAATTCGGTACAGAATTATCAACGGTTTTGCGAGATATCTACGTAATTGTGTAAACCAAGGTCACCACACAATTGAGGTCATAATAGTTTGTATTAGTATTTCCAAATATTGCAGGAAGCGATAGTAATATTATTGTTTCATAATTAGTTGATATCTCAATTGTTTGCTGACTTAGCTTTACGGTAATATAAAAGACTTATCCACAATATTGTAGTTAGTGGATACGTGAAGAATACAGTGTGTACATGCGTCGTAACTGTATAATATATAACCAATGGTCTAGTAAAGACGGAAACCCTATAATGGGTAGTGTAACATTATTTACATCTTATTACTAAATATATTTATTATTTTATATCTTCGTAAACAACTATCTTTATTATTTTACCATAGTCAAGTATTTCAGCCAATCAGCATCAACAGTAATTAATACTTTTATTATTATACTTATTATTTAGAGCAATACTTAATTGTACCTCCCGGCTGGCAAGAACTCACATTAAATATTATTTGTTAACTCATCCCTTAAGGCGGGTTACTAAGTGGTTGCATTAGTTTACAATAACCTGTCTTAGGGGGTGGTTACAATTGGACTGGAAGGAGGTCCAGTCAAAGATAGGATCTTCACCGAGGAGTTGAGTTCACACACTATGCAGAGGGTACTTGAGTTGGCGCTTTCGGTCGAGTCCGTGAGGCAGAAGCGGCGGCAACATCCGGATGGTGGCGCAGTACCCACTCCGGGCGCACACATCAAACAAGAAGAGGAAGCAGTGTATCGTGTCGGTAAAAAAGGTATGGTGGTAAAACGGAAGTGCAAGGTATGTGGTTTTAAAAATCACAAAACCTACAAGTGTCGTGCGTGCAATAAAGTAGTGCATTTAAAACAAATGTGTCCCGCGAAAACGCCTAGTGTTAAATGAGTTACACGTGATTTAGATTATTTACATTTAGTTGATAACATAGATAATGTTTCAAATGTTAATGAGCAAGATTAAGTAGGTTTATTTCATATTAATAATGATGTTATATATAATAAACCTATTTTGGTAACTATTATAATATTTCATCATTACCCATATCTGTGTACAAAGCAGATTGGCACACCCAGCAATGGGTAATATGCCGTGAAGATATATTTATATATATATATATTTTTTTTTATTACAAATTTGCTTCACCCATTGGGTATTAGCAATATACATTCATGGTTTAAAATTTATTTTACAGTTCATTGAATATATTGATGTCTTTAATGTATTGTATGGTGGGTCTAAAGTTCTTTATGTTAAGGGCTTCCTGAAGTGTTGGTGGTATTTGGTGTTTTCTTCTATTTTCGTCGTATTTTGGGCAGTGAATTAATATATGTTCTATCAATTCCTGTGTGTTGCATTCCGTGCAGTTTTTGGGATTGATTTTATCGAAGATATATCTGTGTGTTAATTTTGTATGACCAATTCTCATTCTGGTGAATACTATTTGTTCTTTTCTTGTGGAGTTTTTGGTTTGGGTCCAGGGTTGAATATTTCCTTGAATCATTTGAAGTTTATTAGTGTTGAGGCCGTTCCATCGTTGGTTCCATTTCTCCTTGATTTTATTTTGGATGGATGCTGTAACATCCCTCGCCTCAATGGGAATGTCTGTGAGTGGCTGCGTGGTGGCTTCTTTGGCGGCTGCGTCTGCTTTTTCATTCCCGGGTATTCCAACATGGGAGGGAATCCATATGAAATTGACTTTGGTATTGTTTGAAGAGAGTCGGTATAGGAGATCATGGATACTTTTGATTAGGGGATGTTTGGGATATATTCTTAAAATGGACTGGAGACTGCTTAGAGAATCGGAGCATATTGTATAGGAAAGGTTGTTTTTATTTTGTATATGTTGTAGACTGTAGAAGATACCAAGCATTTCTGCCGTATATATACTGACATCTTCTGGTAGGTGAAATTGGAATGTTTCGTTTTCCGTTGTGAAGGCTGCTCCTATTTTATTATTAGTTTTAGATGCGTCAGTGTAGATGAACTTATTGGAATTATTGTTTTCTTTAAGATCGTTGAAATGGTTTATGATGATTTTTGGATTGGTGTCTTGTTTGTCGTATTGATGAAGATCAAAATTTATGATAGGTTTTTCGACATACCATGGAGGGATTTGGGATGTTGTATTGTGTTGTATTTGTGGGAGATTAAGATTTATTGATTTCAGCATTTCGTTAATGTGGGTTTGGAAAGGAGAGTAAGAACTAGTATTTTCGGAATTTGTAGGATTAATGACGTGATTGTATGTAGGGTGGTCTGGATCACTTGATATTTTAGTTACGTACGATAAAGTTAAATATTTCCTTCTATCGTATAGAGACATTTCATGTGCTTCGCAGTAGATACTTTGTATCGGGCTAGTTCTATAGGCTCCAGTTATTATTCTTAGTGCGGTAAGGAGGTACGTGAAGCCGGCACAACCATTCCGGCACAATCACACGAAATTCGTCAGAAAATTTAGTACTCATTAATTACTAATTAATTACCCAAAAACCAAATTTATTACGGCTGCTTTTTCAAAAAAAAATAGGGTTGTGCCAGCTTATGCGTTAAGCTAGCACAACCGCAAAAAAAACAATATAAAATATCAAACACCATGCTACCAATTAATTACTAATTTATTACTAATTTATTACTCATTTATTACTAATTGATTGCAAATTAATTATTAATTAATTACTATCATTGCATTGAGAAGGGGAAGAACACATACAATATACTTTTTAGCCATTAGACAATAATGAACTATTAAATTCGTGAAAAAATATCGTAACTCAATTTTCAATATTGTTTAATTCATATGCATTTTACGATTCATTAATCGATCAGTCAATGTTGTGCTGGAGTAATTAATTCTAAACTTGATTTTCGGTATTGATTTATCGATTACTGCACTTCAAATTGCATCACAACTGGTTGTGCTCAAGTATACAATTTGAAACTTGTGATTTGATGTTGGCTAATCGAAGAATTTTTCACAACGTACATTTCAGGTACTCGTGTTCGAGTAATCAATTCGAAACTTCAGATTTGATATTGATTAATCCATTAATGCAATTTAAAAATGTATTACAACTGGTTGTACGCAAATAATCAAATCTAAATTTGAGTTTCGATATTGATAATCGACAGAAATGCATTAGTACTGGTCGTGCTCGAGTAAATAATACAAGACTTGAGTTTCGATATTTATTAATAAACTGATGCACATAGAAGTGCATTAGATCTGGTTGTGCTTCGAATAATTAATTCAAAACTTGAGTTTCGCTATTGATTAATCGACTGATGTACTTAGAAGTGCATCAGACCTGGTTGTGCTCGAGTAATTAATTCAACACTTGAGTTTTGATATTGATTATTCGACTGATGCACTTAGAAATACATTATAACTTGTTGTGCTGGAGTAATTAATTCAACACTTGAGTTTTGATATTGATTAATCGACCGATGCATTTAGATATACATTAGAACTGGTTGTGCTGGAGTAATTAATTCTAAACTTAAGTTTCGATATTGATAAAACGACTTATGTACTTAGAAGTTCATCAGACCTGGTTGTGCTCGAGTAATTAATTCAACACTTGAGTTTTGATATTGATTAATCGACTGATTCACTTAGAAATACATTAGAACTGGTTGTGCTGCAGTAATTAATTCTAAACTTAAGTTTCGATATTGATAAATCGACTGATGTACTTAGAAGTGCATCAGACCTGGTTGTGCTCGAGTAATTAATTCAACACTTGAGTTTCGATATTGATTAATCGACTGATGCACTTAGATATACATTAGAACTGGTTGTGCTGGAGTAATTAATTCTAAACTTAAGTTTCGATATTGATAAATCGACTGATGTACTTAGAAGTGCATTAGACCTGGTTGTGCTCGAGTAATTAATTCAACACTTGAGTTTTGATATTGATTATTCGACTGATGCACTTAGAAATACATTATAACTTGTTGTGCTGGAGTAATTAATTCAACACTTGAGTTTTGATATTGATTAATCGACCGATGCATTTAGATATACATTAGAACTGGTTGTGCTGGAGTAATTAATTCTAAACTTAAGTTTCGATATTGATAAAACGACTTATGTACTTAGAAGTTCATCAGACCTGGTTGTGCTCGAGTAATTAATTCAACACTTGAGTTTTGATATTGATTAATCGACTGATTCACTTAGAAATACATTAGAACTGGTTGTGCTGCAGTAATTAATTCTAAACTTAAGTTTCGATATTGATAAATCGACTGATGTACTTAGAAGTGCATCAGACCTGGTTGTGCTCGAGTAATTAATTCAACACTTGAGTTTCGATATTGATTAATCGACTGATGCACTTAGATATACATTAGAACTGGTTGTGCTGGAGTAATTAATTCTAAACTTAAGTTTCGATATTGATAAATCGACTGATGTACTTAGAAGTGCATTAGACCTGGTTGTGCTCGAGTAATTAATTCAACACTTGAGTTTTGATATTGATTAATCGACTGATGCACTTAGAAATACATTAGAACTGGTTGTGCTCGAGTAATGAATTCAACACTTGAGTTTCGATATTGATTAATCGACTGATGCACTTAGATATACATTAGAACTGGTTGTGCTAGAGTAATTAATTCTAAACTTAAGTTTCGATATTGATAAATCGACTGATGTACTTAGAAGTGCATCAGACCTGGTTGTGCTTAAGTAATTAATTCAACACTTGAGTTTTGATATTGATTAATCGACTGATGCACTTAGATATACATTAGAACTGGTTGTGCTGGAGTAATTAATTCTAAACTTAAGTATCGATATTGATAAATCGACTGATGTACTTAGAAGTGCATCAGACCTGGTTGTGCTCGAGTAATTAATTGAACACTTGAGTTTCGATATTGATTAATCGACTGATGCACTTAGAAATGCATTAGAACTGGTTGTGCTGGAGTAATTAATTCTAAACTTAAGTATGGATATTGATATATCGACTGATGTACTTAGAAGTGCATCAGACCTGGTTGTGCTTAAGTAATTAATTCAACACTTGAGTTTTGATATTGATTAATCGACTGATGCACTTAGATATACATTAGAACTGGTTGTGCTAGAGTAATTAATTCTAAACTTAAGTTTCGATATTGATAAATCGACTGATGTACTTAGAAGTGCATCAGACCTGGTTGTGCTTAAGTAATTAATTCAACACTTGAGTTTTGATATTGATTAATCGACTGATGCACTTAGATATACATTAGAACTGGTTGTGCTATAGGATCTTCAATAGCTTCAAGCATGATGCCAAACCTGGTCACATCATGTAGCGAGCATCACGCGAGGACACTCGCTGCGAGGAAATCTATCCGACATTACTACAACGCTACTGTTTGCTGGCCCGGACCCGAACGAAGACCATTGACAAGATTCTGAAGAACAAGCTCACCCTAATGCCGTATCTCCACTTAAGCCGCTGCGGAAAAGCGGCGACAACACGTCACAATACGATGTGTAGTTCACCACGTCATCTCCAGTACCATGTTCGTTAAAAGCACTCTGGGAAAGTCGGCGGACATGATATTATAGGGTTTCGCAAACGTTGTTCCAAGTAATCTCTACGAATTGTACACACTGCGGATCGTTAATAATGACTTTGATTTACTTATGATTGGCGGTTTGTATCGTACTTCTCATGTTGGCCCGTAGAAGCTGTTAAATAGTTTTAAGATATAGTGAGTTTTTATTTACAATTGGTATTGAATATAGATACTGAAAGGATGTGATTTTCAGATAAATAACTGTCTAAAAAGTGATTTTAATGATATTTGAAATATTATATTATTAATAAAAAAATGTTTACGTTATTTTTCTACCATGAATGCTTGTTGACTTCGCCTCAAACACCTAATACGATTCCTGTAAAATGGAGGTAGGTAAATTTTGGCATTTTATGGAAAATGTTATTTTTACGTGACAGCATAGCTATATTTGTCCATTTTATGTTAACGTAAATATTATACTTAAATAATAATTATATGTTTACACAATTTTATTTATTATACGAAAAAAGAAAATGGTCATGAAAAAGTAACCAAAACTTTCACGAATCACATTCCGAAATGGAACCGCGATCGTTAAATTATGTTTAAGTTATATTACGGAACGCTTAACCAGAACCTCGGTTAAGTCTTGAATTAATTATTTAAGCACAACTGGTTCTAATGCACTTCTAAGTACGTCTATAGATTAATCAATATCGAAACTTAAGTGTTGAATTAATTACTCGAGCACTACCAGTTCTAATGCACTTATAAGTGCATCAGTCCATTAATCAATATCGAAACCTAAATGTCGAATTAATTACTCGAGCAGAACTAGGTTTAATGCACTTTTAAATGCATTAGTCGATTAATCAATATCGAAACTCATATGAAGAATTAATTACTCGAGCACAACCAGTACTAATACAATTCTAAATGCTTCAGTAGATTATTCAATATCAAAACTCAAGTGTTGAATTCATTAATCGAGCACAATCAGGTCTGATGCACTTCTAAGTACATCAGTCGATTTATCAATATCGAAACTTAAGTTTAGAATTAATTACTCCAGCACAATCAGTTCTAATGTACTTCTAAGTGCATCAGTCGATTAATCAATATCAAAATTCAAGTGTTGAATTAATTACTCGAGCACAACCAGGTCTGATGCACTTCTAAGTACATCAGTCGATTTATCAATATCGAAACTTAAGTTTAGAATTAATTACTCCAGCACAACCAGTTCTAATGTACTTCTAAGTGCATCAGTCGATTAATCAATATCAAAATTCAAGTGTTGAATTAATTACTCGAGCACAACCAGGTCTCATGCACTTCTAAGTACATCAGTCGATTTATCAATATCGAAACTTAAGTTTAGAATTAATTACTCCAGCACAACCAGTTCTAATGTACTTCTAAGTGCATCAGTCGATTAATCAATATCAAAATTCAAGTGTTGAATTAATTACTCGAGCACAACCAGGTCTGATGCACTTCTAAGTACATCAGTCGATTTATCAATATCGAAACTTAAGTTTAGAATTAATTACTCCAGCACAACCAGTTCTAATGTACTTCTAAGTGCATCAGTCGATTAATCAATATCAAAATTCAAGTGTTGAATTAATTACTCGAGCACAACCAGGTCTGATGCACTTCTAAGTACATCAGTCGATTTATCAATATCGAAACTTAAGTTTAGAATTAATTACTCCAGCACAACCAGTTCTAATGTACTTCTAAGTGCATCAGTCGATTAATCAATATCAAAATTCAAGTGTTGAATTAATTACTCGAGCACAACCAGGTCTCATGCACTTCTAAGTACATCAGTCGATTTATCAATATCGAAACTTAAGTTTAGAATTAATTACTCCAGCACAACCAGTTCTAATGTACTTCTAAGTGCATCAGTCGATTAATCAAAATCGAAACTCAAGTGTTGAATTAATTACTCGAGCACAACCAGGTCTAATGCACTTCTAAGTACATCAGTCGATTTATCAATATCGAATCTTAAGTTTAGAATTAATTACTCCAGCACAACCGGTTCTAATGTATATCTAAGTGCATCAGTCGATTAATCAATATCGAAACTCAAGTGTTGAATTAATTACTCGAGCACAACCTGTTCTAATGTATTTCTAAGTGCATCAGTCGATTAATCAATATCAAAACTCAAGTGCTGAATTAATTACTCGAGCACAACTAGGTCTGATGCATTTCTAAGTACATCAGTCGATTTATCAATATCGAAACTTAAGTTTAGAATTAATTACTCCAGCACAACAAGTTATAATGTATTTCTAAGTACATCAGTCGAATAATCAATATCAAAACTCAAGTGTTGAATTAATTACTCGAGCACAACCAGGTCTAATGCACTTCTAAGTACATCAGTCGATTTATCAATATCGAAACTTAAGTTTAGAATTAATTACTCCAGCACAACCAGTTCTAATGTATATCTAAGTGCATCAGTCGATTAATCAATATCGAAACTCAAGTGTTGAATTAATTACTCGAGCACAACCAGTTCTAATGTATTTCTAAGTGCATCAGTTGATTAATCAATATCAAAACTCAAGTGTTGAATTAATTACTCGAGCACAACCAGGTCTGATGCACTTCTAAGTGCATCAGTCGATTTATCAATATCGATACTTAAGTTCAGAATTAATTACTCCAGCACAACCAGTTCTAATGTATATCTAAGTGCATCAGTCGATTAATCAATATCGAAACTCAAGTGTTGAATTAATTACTCGAGCACAACCAGTTCTAATGTATTTCTAAGTGCATCAGTTGATTAATCAATATCGAAACTCAAGTGTTGAATTAATTACTCGAGCACAACCAGTTCTAATGTATATCTAAGTACATCAGTCGATTTATCAATATCGAAACTTAAGTTTAGAATTAATTACTCCAGCACAACCAGTTCTAATGTATATCTAAGTGCATCAGTCGATTAATCAATATCGAAACTCAAGTGTTGAATTAGTTACTCGAGCACAACCAGGTCTAATGCACTTCTAAGTACATCAGTCGATTTATCAATATCGAAACTTAAGTTTAGAATTAATTACTGCAGCACAACCAGTTCTAATGTATTTCTAAGTGCATCAGTCCACTAATCAATATCAACACTCAAGTGTTGAATTAATTACTCGAGCACAACCAGGTCTGATGCACTTCTAAGTACATCAGTCGATTTATCAATATCAAAACTTAAGTTTAGAATTAATTACTCCAGCACAACCAGTTCTAATGTATTTCTAAGTGCATCAGTCGACTAATCAATATCAACACTCAAGTGTTGAATTAATTACTCGAGCACAACCAGTTCTAATGTATTTCTAAGTGCATCAGTCGATTAATCAATATCAAAACTCAAGTGTTGAATTAATTACTCGAGCACAACCAGGTCTAATGCACTTCTAAGTACATCAGTCGATTTATCAATATCGAAACTTAAGTTTAGAATTAATTACTCCAGCACAACCAGTTCTAATGTATATCTAAGTGCATCAGTCGATTAATCAATATCGAAACTCAAGTGTTGAATTAATTACTCGAGCACAACCAGTTCTAATATATTTCGAAGTGCATCAGTCGATTAATCAATATCAAAACTCAAGTGTTGAATTAATTACTCAAGCACAACCAGGTCTGATGCACTTCTAAGTACATCAGTCGATTAATCAATAGCGAAACTCAAGTTTGGAATTAATTATTCGAAGCACAACCAGATCTAATGCACTTCTATGTGCATCAGTTTATTAATAAATATCGAAACTCAAGTCTTGTATTATTTATTCGAGCACGACCAGTACTAATGCATTTCTGTCGATTATCAATATCGAAACTCAAATTTAGATTTGATTATTTGCGTACAACCAGTTGTAATACATTTTTAAATTGCATTAATGGATTAATCAATATCAAATCTGAAGTTTCGAATTGATTACTCGAACACGAGTACCTGAAATGTACGTTGTGAAAAATTCTTCGATTAGCCAACATCAAATCACAAGGTTCAAATTGCATACTTGAGCACAACCAGTTGTGATGCAATTTGAATCGATAAATCAATACCGAAAATCAACTTTAGAATTAATTACAATTTTTAAGTGTAGTAATTGGTCAGTCGTTTTCTACATTGACTGATCGATTAATGAATCGTAAAATGCATATGAATTAAACAATATTGAAAATTAAGTTACGATATTTTTTCACGAATTTAATAGTTCATTATTGTCTAATGGCTAAAAAGTATATTGTATGTGTTCTTCCCCTTCTCAATGCAATGATAGTAATTAATTAATAATTAATTTGCAATCAATTAGTAATAAATGAGTAATAAATTAGTAATAAATTAGTAATAAATGAGTAATAAATTAGTAATAAATTAGTAATAAATTAGTAATTAATTTGTAGCATGGTGTTTGATATTTTATATTTTTTTTTGCGGTTGTGCTAGCTTAACGCATAAGCTGGCACAACCCTATTTTTTTTTTAAAAAAGCAGCCGTAATAAATTTGGTTTTTGGGTAATTAATTAGTAATTAATGAGTACTAAATTTTCTGATGAATTTCGTGTGATTGTGCCGGAATGGTTGTGCCAGCTTCACGTACCTGCGGTAAGGTGTACTGAGTCTAATATACGAAGGTTTAATTTCTTTGCTGTGGCGTATACTATTGCACCATAATCAAGTTTACTTCTTATTAACGCTTTGTATATCATATGTAGATTTGATCTGTCTGCTCCCCAATCATGGTGTGATAGAATTTTTAGTATATTCATCTTTCTAAAACATTCACTGCTCACTTCTATTATGTGTTTCCTCCATGTTAATTTTTTGTCGATAGTTATTCCTAGGGTTTTAATTTCTTTCACAAATTGAATTATGCTCCCTTCTAATGATAATGAAGGGGCTATTTGGTTCTTTCTATGTTTACTAAAGTGAACGGCTTTAGTTTTTAATTGGGAAAATCGGAATCCTACTTTGTGTGACCAGTTTTCGATTTTATTTATTGTTTTTTGAAGCTGTTCTTGTATGACCTGAACGTTTTTATTATTATGATAAATAATAAGATCATCCGCAAATAGAAGAAACTTAACTGGACTATTTATGTTTTCTGCGATGCTGTTGATCGCTATTAAAAATAATATTACACTTAGTGTTGATCCTTGCGGTATTCCATTAATTTGTTTCATTTTATCTGAGTAGGTGTTATTTATTCGTACTTTAAATAATCTCTCTTCTAGGAAGTTCTTGATGAAGTGTAGTATATATCCTTCGATTTTGTAGCTTTTTATTGTTTTTAAGATGTTAAATTTCCATGTAGTATCGTACGCTTTCTCCAAGTCGAAAAATATTGATACTAGATGTTGTTTGTTTTTGAATGCTCGTTGGATTTCCGAGGTTATTATTGCGAGATTGTCTGTTGTTGATCGGCCATTTCTGAAACCATTTTGTGTTCGTGTTATTAGTTTATTACTCTCTAGATGCCAATTTAATCTTCTAGTTATCATTTTTTCTATTATTTTACATAAACAGTTGGTTAAAGATATGGGACGGTAGCTGGAAGGGTCGCATTTATTTTTGTTAGGTTTAATTATTGGGATTATAATTGATTCTCTCCAACTGTCAGGGAACGAATGTGTTATATATTTCTAGGAGATATTTTCTCGTTTCATCAGGGAAATATTTGATTAGCATTGGTGGGATGTTATCTGGACCAGGACTTGAGTTTTGTTTCATTTCACTAATTGCTGTGTTCATTTCCCAGAGAGTAAATACTTTGTTAAGCGGGTTTAATATGTCTGGTTGAATTTCTATACCTTTGCTTTCATTTTCATATTTTTCTTGTAGAAAGTTTTGATCATAAAACAAATCGCTTGATGTTCTTTCGTAGTGTTTTCCTATTTCATTAGCAATCTCTTTGGAATCTGTGATGGAGATGTTGTTTATTTTTAGGTTACTTATTTCTCTGGGTGTTTCATTTCCCTTAATTTTTTTAATATTGTTCCATACTGTTTTCATGGGAGTGTCTTTGTTGATAGTGGAAACAAATTGTTGCCAAGAAGCTTTTTTGCTTTTTTAAATTATTTTTTTACTATAGGCTTTGGCCCTTTGTAATTCTAATAGATTTTCGTTGGTTTTATATTTTCTGAACTTATATAAAGCTTTTTTCTGTTTTCTTATCGCCTCAGCACATTCTGTATTCCACCAAGGAACATTTTTTCGTGTTTGGTTTATATTTTTATAGCCGATGCTTGTTTCTGCAGCTTTTGTAATTTGGGATGTAAAGTTTGCTATGATTTTATTGATGTCATTAAAGTCTGTTTCTTTTTTAATATTTTTTAGTATATCTTCATATAGTTGCCAGTTTGCTTTTCTCAAATTCCATTTTTTGTATTCGTTTCCATGGTCTATATTTTGGTCGTTTGTGGAGAATGATATTTTGATTGGGAAGTGGCCATCGCTAAGCAAAATGGGAATAGTTTCCCATGTCAATTCTGTCGCTATTTTATCATCTGCAAAAGTGAGATCTAACACACTCGAGTTACCAGATCGAGGTGAGAGGTATGTTGGTGATCCATCATTTAATAAGATAAATTTGTCAAGAAGCGTGTCTTCAATAGTTTTTCCTCTCGAGTTGTTAAATTGCGATCCCCATAACACGTTGTGTGCGTTGAAGTCACCAAGGATAATTCGAGGATGTGGGAGTTGATTTATAATGTTTTCTATTTCATTTGTGGTAACTGTTTTCTTTGGTGGTATATATATATGTTACAAATAGTGATTGGGCTTGGGTATTCAGATCTAATAGCAATTGCTTCTATTTCAGTGTTAATATCAATTGGCTGGACCTGTATAGAGTTTTTACAAAGTATTGCTACGCCTCCGCTAGCTATTGTGTCGATCTCTCTGTCTTTTCTAAATACCTGGTATTGTTTTACTTTAAAAAAAATCCTTCTGCAAGTCTAGTTTCTTGAATGCATATGAATTTGGGTTCATGTTCTTGTATTAAGATTTGTAGTTGTGCTAGATGGGCTTGGATGCCATTATTGTTCCACTGGAGTATAATCATTGTTCTTTAGTGTTGTTATTTGGTTTTTTCTTATTTTCTTCATGTAGTTGTATTTTTATTCTTGTTGACATGCGTGTTATTCTATTTTTTAGACTTCTACTGTTAGTAAGTGCTCTGGTGGTTTCAAGCATTTTCAATAATTTGTTTATGTCAGTTGTGTATTGTCTAGCAACACTAATTTGCTCATTTGATCCTTGAATATTTTGGAGGAAGTCTTTTAATTCATCGAATGTTAGAATATATTCTTCTGGATTATTTTTAGTTTCTTCTTCCATTGGTAGTAGTTGTTCTTCTATTGATTGCTGGCTAGCCGGGCTTTGTGATCTTGATCGGGGTGGATCGGATGTTTTCTTTTGTTTTTTTTTCAGGTCGTTTGAATGGTGATGGATTATTAGGATCATTTTTTCTCGTGTTTTCTTCCTCTACTAGGTTTGGTAATGACTTATCATTTTGGGTTAAAATATCGATATCCATGGTTTGGTTTTGTGGATCACTTTGTATTGTTTCAGGTTCTGAATCGGTTTTTGGAGCTGGTCTTTTATTGGCCCTTTTTTCTTCTACTTGGTCTGGCAATAGATTGTTCCTATGGGGTAAAATCAACTTCGATGGTTTGATTTTGTAGATTGTTTTGTGTTAGTTTAGGATTCGAATTATTCGACTTTGATTTGTTGTTGGTCTCTTTTTCATTAATTTTTGGAAATTGTTCATTATTTTGTAGCTGAGATTGTGTTTCGCATTTGTTGTAGGGGTGTCCTATTGTTTTGCATTTGTGACATATGACATTGTCTCCATTTAGGAATATTCTATAGTCTGTTTCTTCGTGTTTGAATAATATACTATCAGGTATTGCTTTACTTTCTTGAGATATGTACAGTAGTCTTCTAAAGCTACAAATATGAGAATAGATGTCCTCTTGTAGGCCGGCTTTTTGAAAATAAATGGGTGAGACTGGTTTAATACCATATTGAATGAGTAGTTTTTCTACATCTCCGTGTGGGATTGAGGGGCAGACATTAGAGAGAATCAGTTTAATTGACGGTGTTATCAGTTTTCGTATTTCTATTTTATGTGAGTTTATGTCGATTGATTTGTAGTTATCTATTAGGATTTTGACAATTTCTTTGCTTGACAGGTAAATACAAATTCGATTATTTGATATTTTAGATATGAATTGTATATTATTTGCTCCCACTATATTTCCGATTGCTATAGCATAGTCTTTGATAGGGATTTCTTCTATTGCATTAAGGATTATTGTCTGCTCTTTGGAGGGAAATATGGGTTGTACATTCTGTTTTTTATTATTTATTTTCTGTGCATAAGATTCCTGGTTTGAAGTCATTTTGTCGGATTTGGAGTGTTGTGTCCGGTTTTGGTTTATATTTATATTTTATTTTCTAATAAAGATTGCCTATAAAACGTTGACCAGCAATACAGAATTGTATTGTTGAGCGAGTTGATAACATTGCAGCTACCTGCAATGTTATGTTGTGGCTTGCGCTGTCGCGCAATAGGTGTATATATTTCAACAATTTATAAACAAGTTGTTGTTGATTGCGCTTTCGCGCAATAGATGTAGTACTATGACAGTTTATAAACAAATGGATGGTTGTTTTTTAATAACCTTGATAATTTAAGCGTGTTTTTAAGTAAGGTTGGGAAAATAATTATTCCTCACTTTAACAGTGGAAGAAAGGAATATAGGATTTATAAATGATCTATTAGTGATTTTGGAAATTAGAAAAATAGTAATGTCGAAATACCTTGTAAGAACTATTGTTGTTCACCACGATTATTCTACATGACACTTCTCTAACTCGTCACTTTCATATTTATTTTTGTAATAAATAATGCACATTTTAAAATGGAATTAGACAGTGGTTCTGCAATTTCAACAGTTTCTTTGGACATATGGAAAAATAAATTAAACACTATGAATATCACGTCATGTACTGAATCGTTTATTAGTTATCGCGGTAATAAAATTAGCCCTTTAGGATTTATCACTACTAGTGTAGGTTTTCAGGATGAAAATAATCATTGTCGAAGTATGTGGTCCTTCTATTTTAGGACGAGACTTCATGGGATAAATTCGGTTTAAGTATTTGTAAAGAAAGTAAAATTAATTTTGTTGGTGATCCGGATGTAGCAGAAATATTTTCGAAATTTAAAGACGTAGTTAATGGTGAATTAGGTACATTTACTGGCGGTAAAGTTTCTATAAAATTAAAGGAAAACGCTACACCTATTTTTATAAGCGCAAGGCGTTGGCGTTCGCTCTTAACGCAAAATATAATCAAATTGATTATATGGTTAAATTAGGTATTCTAGAACCGGTGCAATATAGTCAGTGGGGTAAACCGATAGTACCAGTATTGAAAAAAAAAAAGTTCGATTAGAATTTGCGGAGACTTTTAAGGCCACTGTTAATGATCAATTATAGGTAGAAAAATATCCGTTACCGCGTATAAAGGAGTTGTTTACACATCTACAAGAAGGAATTTACCAAAATTGATTTATCAATAATAGCATACCAACAATTTTTATTAGATGAAAAATCCAAATATTTAACAACAATTAGTAGCCATAAGTATTTATTTAGATACACGAAGTTAGTGTACGGGTTAGCATCCTCACATGCTATATTTCGGAGGGAAATTGAGCCTATTTTGACAGGATTAGAGGGTGTAGTTAATTTTTTGGGCGATATATTAATTACAGCGCCGACACGCGAATAACATAAACAGCGTTTAAATGCGGTTTTCGACAGATTAACTGCATCGATGGCTTCTTCGTTGGTTCGTTATATGTTTCCAGCGTTGAACGTTGTGAGTTTTCGGAAAAGATTGAAATCGGAGGGAGATAAATCGGTCGAGTACGGTGGACAGGGGACGATTTAAAACTTCAGTTCGTTCAATTTTTGTTGAGTAATTCGACTTGAATAAGCTGGCGCATTGTCGTGGTGAATCAAGATCTTTTGAATTGCCATTCCCGAGCTTTTCCTTGAATTACTGCTTTCAGTTGGTCTAAAAGTGAGGCGTAATATTGTCCAGTCACAGTTTTTCTTTTACCAAGATAATCAATTAGCAAAATTCCTTTGACGTCCAAATAGGCCTTTCCTGCCAAGTGAATTAACTTTGCTTTCTTCGGAGCCGACTCACCATGTCCGCTTTCGACTGAATTTTCGTCTGTGGAGTGTAATGGTGTAACCATGTTCCATCCATTATTATGAAATGTCTTTTTAAATTGACCGAATTTTTCTTAAACAACTCCAAATTTTCGGTAAAAGTTCGGGCTCGAATGCGCTTTTGCTCCGAACTGAGCAATTGCGGCACCAACATGGCGCACAATTTTCTCATGCCCAGCTCATTGTGTAACATATAAACTAGGTACACTTTCATAAGAGATTCCTATGGCTTCCTTAATCTCACGCACATTCATTTGTCGATCTTCCAAAACCATATCGTAGAGTTTATACACAATTTCCGGTGCGGTAGGTGATTTTGGTCGACCTGAACGTGGTTAGTCACAGGTGTGTGTGTCCAGCCACTCTTAAATTCCGAAACCCAGAAACTAACAGTGGAGCATTCCTAAGGACAGCATACAACCTGGTTATGATCTCCGTTGCCGTCTCTCCTTCCAAATGAAAAATCTTGATCACCGCACGCACTTTGTTTTTATCCATTAGCGATTTAACGCTAAGTAAATCGACATAGACGGTTGTCACGATTAGACCGATTGACAGATTGTATTGAAATTTCATGATAGTTCATATGAAGAGTTAAATAAAAGAAGATGATAAGATTGCTTTCCAAATCCAAGGCCTCCTCCGTAATTCCGGAAACTTTTCAATCCACCCTCGTATTAGAATTGCAATCTTTTTTAGGGCTTATCAATTATTACAGAGATTTTATTAAATATATGTCCACAATTTCCAGTAAATTATATGATTTGACAACAAAAAATGTTAAATGGGAGTGGACTGATCAGCATACGCAAGCTTTTAATATATTAAAACGCAGTAATATCATCTAAAGTTTTAGTCCATTATAATAGTAATTTAGCATTAAAGCTTACAGTAGATGCGAGTGCAGTAGGTTTAGGCGACGTTTTATCGCATATGTTACCAGAGAAAACAGAAAAGCCAATGGCCGCTTTAGCGAGCATTTGACTAGCATTGTTTTATCTCTGTCAATCGTTTATAGATTTTTGAGAAAAATACTTCAAATAAAAGATACGTGCAATTAATTTTTCTATAACTATTATTTGAAGTATTGAAAACTGGTGTAAAATACATTTAATTCGGTTGGCCAAATAATTTCTTTAAACTCGAAGTTCAGAAATTTATGAGTCGAAAAAGCGAACTTTTGGTAGAAGAGGGTTGCATTATGTGGGGTTATCGTTTAGTCATTCAATATAAATTGAGGGAATTATTTTTAAAAGAACTTCACAGCACCCATATGGGTATGGTAAAAATGAAGAGTTTCGTACGCGCTCATCTATGGTGGCCTAATTTGGACAAAGGCAGAATTAACGGTTCATTCATGTAACATATGTATTATCTATAAGGATTCACCACCAAAATCTAAATTAAAATGTTGGCCATATCCCGAAAGTCCATAGAGTCGAGTTCATTGCGATTGCCTTGGCCCTATTGAGGGATAAAAGTTATTTAATTGTTTTAGACGCGTATTCGAAATGGGTAGAAGCTATTAATATGAACACTAACACTAGTAGTGAAATGTTAATAACTAAATTAAGAGAAATATTTTCTAGATTTAGCTTACCCACAACTATTTATTTTATTTATTTATGTACATTTGGAGAAGCAACAGTTTTTTCAAACCAGTTATAAGTTCCCACTAAATAATAAATTTATATTGACAGTATATTACAATGCAATAGGATAGGTAGCACCATTGAATAAATAATCTACCAGTAGTAGATTATTTATTCAATGGTGGCACAACGAAAAAATAAACAATGAAAATTTGAAAAATTGAGTACAACAAATAAATGTTAAAAGACTAACATACGTTAATTATTAATAGAGCAAGACTTCAATATTTCCCTTTTAAATGTTATGAAATTTATATGAAAAATGTCTATGGGACTGTCACAGACAATGGATCTCAATTTACGGCCAAATCATTTACGGATTTTTTATTGAAAAATAATATTATACATTTAACAAGTCCATCCTAACATCCAGTCCAATGGAGCCGCTGAAAACAGTTTAAGAACAATAAAACTATGTATTAAGAAAATTTTGTGTAATACTAAATATGATTTTGATTTTGCTTTATCGAACTTTTTTGTTGTCCTACCGCAACATACCACATTGTATAACAAAGGTTTCGCCTGCATTGTTAATGTTCGGTAGAAATTTAATCACTAGATATGATTTATTAAAACCGTTGGCGAAACAAGGTAAAATATCGATAAGACAGGGAAACATGTACAAAATGTTAAGGATAATAAACAAAACCAAATTAAATTATATAGGGGGAGTATGTATATAGAGTTTAAAATAAATGATTTTGTTTTAGTTAGAGATGATAAAATACCGAATAAACCTTCCTGGTTATTAAAATTGTGAAAAAAGTTGGTAATAGGACCTGGTAGAGACAGTCGAAACCCATATGTTATAGAAACGACATATAGATCAAATAAATAAATATGAAGGCAATATTCCATCAGATAAACTAGAATCATTTAATGTACCAATATTAAGATGTCCACTGGACAGTAAAACTGATGCGGAAAAATTACCTTTAATTGTAAGAGAAACTGGTAGAGACAGTCGAAACCCATATGTAATAGAAACGACATATAGATCAAATAAATAAATATGAAGGAAATATTCCATCAGATAAACTAGAATCATTTAATGTACCAATATTAAGATGTCCACTGGACAGTAAAACTGATGCGGAAAAATTACCTTTAATTGTAAGAGAAAATGTAAAGTCGAAATATTGCTCAGCATCAGATGATAATATATCGGAGGTGAGCAGCAATTATGTTGTTGTAAATAAGTTCAGGTTATTAAAAGGGGAGGAAATGTAGTGTATCGGACTGTACTTTGGTGATATTTAAGACTGTTTAAATAGTAAAAATATTGCGGGAGTCAGTCTAACTGTGACCGTCAATGATAAGGTTGTCGTTGTGTGTATCGTATTGGATTGTTCAATAAAAGTTAATCATACATTTCAACAATTGACTTCCATTTAAACACCCCATAAAGACATTACAAATATTAAACGGGATTAGAACTGATAATAGGGGGGAGTACATACATAAAATCTAATTTGTCATTTACAATGTTGTCTTTTCCGATAATTGCGTTTTTAAGCTTTTTACAGAGTGCCATGCAAGACAAATATATAATTATATAATTCAAATAATCATATTTGACTCTACTTAATATTATTCCACTGGGAATTTTCTGTGATGCTAAATATAATTAAATAAAATAAAAAATATATCATCACGGCATATTACCCATTGCTGAGTGTGCCTATTTGCTTTGTACACAGATATCGATAATGATGAAATATTTGTACCGTGCGGGCGCTTAACAAGCGTCACCTCACGGGCACTCAATGCTGGCGTGGAGAGTGCGCCACAAGAGTCAATTTAGTATCATTAAAATTCGAAGTAATTTTTGGCGTCGGTCGGGATCGAACCCGGGTCTCCAGATTCGCGACCATACATTCAGGCACACAGCCACGAGACCCCAATGATTATTGATAATAATTTAATGAAAATAAGAATAAAAACTTTATGACAGATATCATCCGCCAAATTAAAGCAATACAACTGTTTTACATTTTGTGTTATTGCTCGCGGCACTCTAAATAGTTAAAAATTATTACTTTTATTTAGCCTCTCTTTTGTAAACGAAACGTTTTTAATTCTCCACTTTTTTTGTATTTATATATATATATATATATATATATATATATATATATATATATATGCCGACCTAGGTGGAGTAGCGGTAGCGCCATCGCTTCACGCTCCGAGGGTCCTGGGTTCAAATCCCGGATAAGGCATGGTTATTGTGTATGTCCTCTTTCATAATTTCATCCTCATCAGCAACGTAGAAAATGATAAAATATTACAATTATTGACGATAAACTGTCTCATCCCCATATGTGATCATCGCTTGTATACAGAATGTATTAAAAAGTGTATAATAATAATAATAAAAATATTATATATATATATATATATATATATATATATATATATATATATATATAATAGAAAAAGCCTTCGGGCTTGAATACAGGCACGACACCGAATAAACAAAGAATCGTATATGGGATTCATGTCAGTGTTAGTACCATATCCACCTCGTTTACTCCATCATCGACATTGTTTTGAATTTTTGATTAGGATGACCACCATAATTCCGTGATACTTCTGCTCCGATCTTCGAAATGTACGATCAAATACATGATATGAAAGTACTCCATCATCTATTTGAATTCTCTTGACGCACGGCGACCATTACCATTGAAATACCCATAAATAAAAACTATATCTGCATATTCAGCTTCAGTAAAATGGTCCATTGTCTCACAACAACTAAATAAATGTCATAATTAGACAGTTCGTACCGCTTGTGCAGAGCTTTATATAGATTTATTTTGTTTTTCATCGTAACTTGCTACTAAATTGATAAATTTACTATATCTATTTTTCATAAAGGATTTATAGAATATGATACAGTCTGTCACAATGAAAATCATACACTCCCATTTTAGTACAGTTTTTATTGAAAACAATATTTTCTTAGTACAATAA
This sequence comes from Harpalus rufipes, assembly GCA_951394225.1. Taxonomy (NCBI): domain Eukaryota; kingdom Metazoa; phylum Arthropoda; class Insecta; order Coleoptera; family Carabidae; genus Harpalus; species Harpalus rufipes. The sequence goes on along the minus strand of OX596282.1, from coordinate 29,459,197 downwards.
TATAAAAAATCATTCTAAATGTAACATAAATTAAATAAGAAAGCAAAAACAATATAATTATAAATTTTCATGACGTAATTTCAGCATAAACAATAAATATTTTTAAATAACAGGGTCACACTATAAATCGTACAATTTATAAATTTAACTAAACACATTTTCAATATTTTGTAGGGTATCCTTTATTTTTAATTACAGCTTGTAATCTTCTAGGGATTGACTGAATTAAATTTTGAATGTAATTTTAGTCATTTTTCCCCATTCCTCTTTAAGAGCACTCTTTAAATCTTCTTTGTTTGAAATTTCATGTTTACGAATTTTATGATCTAATTCATCCCATAAATTTTCTATTACATTTAAGTCTGGAGACTGTGGAGGTGTTTGAATTACTCTCGGGCAATTATAAAGGGTCCATTCCTTAGCAATCTTCGCAGTAAGTTTCGGATCATTATCGGCATACAATTTAAATGAATTTAAAATACCCATTTTTTCAGCACTTGTTTTGAAATTATTTTTTAAAATATTTAAGTAAACCCATTTATTCATTATTTCACCTATAAAAACTAAATTTCCTACTCCACAAGCATATACACATCCCTAAACCATTTGTTATCCTCCACCATGTTTCACAGTAGCACACAGATTTTGGGTTTTAGCTCTTCAGTCGGTTTTAGTCAAATTCTAATTTTGCCATCCGAACCAAAAATATTAAATTTTGACTCATCTGTGAAAATTACTTCTTTCTAGAACTCTAAACTTTCATTCACATACTTTTTTGCGAGCTCTAATCTCTTCCTTCTATTTCTTACGTTATTGCGAGCAATTCTACCGTGGTAATTATGCTTTCTTAATACTCTTCGAACTGTTTCAACACAAACTTTTATATTTAAATAAAAATAAATAAATAAATATTTCATCACGGCATATTACCCATTGCTGGATGTGCCAATCTGTTTTGTACAGATATCGGTAATGATGGAATATTTGTACCGTGCGGGCGCTTACCAGGCGTCACCTCACGGGCACTCATTGCTGGCGTGGAGAGTGCGCCACAGGGGTCAATTTTGTGCCATTAAAATACGATGAAATTTTTGGCGTCGGTCGGGATCGAACCCGGGTCCCCAGATTCGCGACCAGACACTCAGGCACACGGCCACGAGACCATATTTAAATACTTTTCTAAATTAGATACTATTTTTGGGGCACTAATTTTGGGATCATTTTTAATTTAACGTAAAATCCAATTTTCAACGCGCTCAGTTAATTTGCGTTTTGAACTTATTCTAACTTTATTTACTATGCGATTTTGTATTTTATACCTATTTATATTGTACTGGATAGCTGAACGAGGTCTGTTTACAATTTTACAAATTTCTGTAGAAGATTTTCCATTTTTAAAGTGACGAATGACTAGTTCACGTTTTTCTTTTGTAGTTTGCCTCATTTGTCTTTGAAAGACTTGTGACGATACGTACCTTATCGCAATGTCTTTTCCAGTTATTTGTAAAATCAGTATAATTCGCTGATGGAATTCATTGACCCCGATCACATGTGTTTGTATCCAGAGCATGTTGCCGCTCATAAACCGTATTAAACTTATAAAATATATGATGTTGAGCGCTATTTTGATATTTGTTGCCATTTACCTGGGCCTATAGCGAGCCACAAGCGATGTAGAGCGTATTTGGTTCCACACTTATTGTAAATATAACCCTAAAAGTTTGTACAAATAAACACATGTTTACCCGACCGATGATTGACGATATCACTGTGTAAATCATACCTTGTGTACTATATTGTTGTGTTCTCTGTTTATTTGCTTTGTACAGGTTTTATATTACTTTGTTTAACCGTAAATTGTGGCGGCTGTCATAGGTTGACAGCGAGGAAGCACAGAAGTTAGCAACAAAGCTCTGTCAGACGTCTACCGTTACAACAATAATATTGTAGTTGTCATTATTTATTTTATAATGTTTATTGTTGAATTTTGATTGTTGTGGGTTACAAACTGGTACAATCGGGATGTTTAATGACTTTTAATTATTTTTATTTATTTTATTTTTGTTGTACAAACGCCAGCAGCGCCATTTCATACAAACTAAGTTTAAAACTTTCCCCTCCAAGTATTTTGCGAGATTCTGCCGGATTACCAGATTTTGGGTATAAAAGACGCCGAATCGCCTGGAGAAATCAGTTCTAGAGTTCGCCTGAATGGTCTCTTGGGATCATTGACTGAGCTGCGAACGTCTGAGAGGTCTTCCGTTGGAACTGCCACCGTTATTTGGTGAGTGTAAAATCACCATCCGTGCCTCTTGTGGATGATAGAGGCTCCGCCGCCGTAACTTTGCTATCACATAAATTGCTGCTGGCGCAAGTTATATTTAACTTACCGTTTGTTTTTGAAATATATTTCATTGTTTTACTTACTGTTGTCAGAGACTGTGCCATTGTCGTATCGCGGGGGCACAGTCGCCGTTCATTGGGCCGTACCGTAACAGTTTGTTGTCCGACACACATTTCGTTTTGTCTACATTATATTTTTCTACTTTCTTTGAGTTGTATTTTTTGGTTAGGAAAAATAAATATTATCTTATTACGGGTAACAAGCGTGCTTCTTCAAATAAACCTTGGCCATCCTCCACTAGCTATCCCGGCACCACAACCTTTCTTTTCAGCCACCACCGCCGACGGCGCCCGAGCAAACCTACCGACGGCTGAAAGGACGATACAACGATGGCCCAGCCACCGCTCCAGGTGCCACCGTTACAAATGGCGCCCGAACAGGGACCACCGTCACAGACTGAATACAACTGTTTATCTTCATTGTTAACATTGCTATTATATTAGATATATGTGACTTGTAATTAAATGTTAACATAATGAATTATATTATTAATTTTTTAAATAAATATGATTTGTACGATTTTTAATGTGACCTTCTCTTTTAAGTTTGATCAAAATCTAATTTAATTTTGTACTTAGAAATTAAAGTATATTTTTCAATTTTAGAAATTATGAAAAAAGGATTGTTTTTATTTCATAAATGCTATACTATATCAAGTATGCATTATGTTTTATACCAGAAATGACAACCATTTTATAAGTGTACGATTTTCAATGTGAGAGACTGTAAGTTAGATGATAAATTTAAGTGTTTGTCACTGAAATTATTTAAGAGAGATTTAAAACTATTTTACCTAGAAAATATGAATAATAATAAATAGGTTCTATATGGGTGTTACTTATCCGTCCAGGTAAATTGTTTATGATTTATTAATTATTATTAATCTTTTTGTTGCATTTATACATGATAATAGGTGTAAAATATGTAATTAAGTTTGTTTATATGGTGTTAATGTTGTGATGTATAGCTAAAAGCTAAATAAACGTTATTATTATATTACTAATAAAACATTAATTTCTCGATAGTAGTGCTGGGCATGATGTCATCGGCTGCACTAAATGCAAAACTAAATATAATTTAAATGAAAAATGTTATCATATTGTTGTCCCGTGACTAAATCAACAATAAAAAAATATACCCAACAATATGATTTGTCCTCACGAAAAATACAACAAAAAAAATAATCCGGCTTTCAAAAAGGAAATAAGTCGAAACCGTAATCCAACAGGATAAAAAAAATGGGCGGTGCGCAAACCAGTCACACTAAGTTAATACAGGATAGGAAAGAATAATAATAATAATTAATAATAATTATAATTTTATTCATGTACGAAAGTACATAGGATAAGGTTCACCGAAGTGATTTTCAACCTATCCCAGTATAAAAATACAAATAATTTAAACAAATTAAACTATTAACATCACATAAATAGAAATAAGTACATACATGATAAAATTGCAGTTTAATATATATATATATATATATATATATATATATATATATATATATATATATATATATATATATATATACATACACACATATACATATCTTATAGACTAAAAAAATACAATTAAAATCATAATGCTCGTGGTTTAGATATTTTAAAATTACAATTTTTCATTTCAGTGCACAATACATAATATACAGAAGTATACAATTTACAAATGTACAAATACAAGAAATTTAAAAGAAATGTGATGAATGAATAAGAATGAATTAAAAAACGTATCACTGAATTCACAAAAAAAATTATGCCTTGTCGTATCTCTCCGTGTCTTCCCCAACATCTATCTCAACATCCTCATCTCTGCCACATTCATTTACTTTTCATTGGTACTTGCATCTGTCTGATTTTAATTATCTGAATATATTAGCAGTTTCCATGGTTAGCATAGCTGGCTGATTTAAGAAATTTAATATCTTTGTAATTCTTTAATTCTATATCTATTGAATATGAAGTATACAATATAATCAAATCGTATAGAGAATAATATATTCTTTTAGTTATAATATCGTTAAATGCGTTTTTTCAAAAAAAACTAAAAAAATTCAAATGAGGGTACTTCCGGTTGACCAATTATAACCAAAATCTAATCACCTCTTCTTCTAGATGTAAACTTGAAGAATACGAAAAAATTTTTTTTTGGAATCGTGGTGACATCTTGTTCTTCTTTAGCTTTTCCCATTCGTTCGGGGTCGCTATTCTTGATTTTCTTCTTCTACTCATTTCTATTTCGCCTGTCGTCTTCATTCAGTTCCTTTTATCTCAAGTTGTCCGCAATACAGTCCTTCCATCTTCTCGTTGGTCTTCCTCCTTCGTCTATCTCCTACTACTAAGCTGTTCATTCGTCTTCCAATATATTATTTATCTCCCCTCATGACATATCCAAATCAGGGTAATCGTTTCTCTTGTATATTTCTAGAAACTTCTATCACTCGAGACATTTCCCTTATCTTCTCATTCCTTATCCTATCTTTCCGAGACTTCCCCAACATCCTCATCTCTCTACCACATTCATTTTCTTTTCGTTGTCACTGACATCTGTCAATTAGAATTTTCTTAATATAGTAGGAAACAGCTTCCATGGTTACAAATACTAGGTGTCGCGCGAATCGCGCAGAGGTCCTCAAATCTAAATTCAAAAAGTTCTCAAAATATTTAACGCTATAAATTTGTTATTTATTTTAAATTTAATTTTCCAAAAACCGTGACAGTGGCAAATTGTCACAATATAACACAAACTTACATTTTTTAAATGGAACCCATATTTGATTTTGTCCAAAAAAATCTTGTTTTTTTCTCTTTCGATCGGTGTAAGGATGATTATGTTTTAAATAATTACCTATAGAGTTGAAATTAAATTATGAAACAGAGTAGATATGGAAATAATATTTAAAAAACTGAAATATTTCAAAAAACTAATGAAATTGCTTACAGAAAAAAATAAGAAATTTCATGAAAAATATAAAATTTTAAGGGTAAAATAAATTTAAAACACAAAAATCAAACATGGGTTCCATTATAACAAATATTTTCGTACGTCGCTGGATGCATAATAAAAATAAGTTTTTTAATTGTGTCATTTTTCTAGATTACTAATTGTTTAAGAGTTATGTGAAACTGAAAATCGCTTTGACGCCATTATCTAGTAACGTAAGAGAATTTTTGGAAAATCAAAAGCATATATAATATGGTCGTATATCATAGTTTCCGAGATGGTGGCCTTCTCAATCAAAATCATTTTTCCCAAAATTCGGAAAATGATTTCTTATTTTCCATTTAATTCTTTTTTACTGCGCCACTGCCCAAATAATTTTTTTATTAAAATATTATTCAACGTCTATTACATGATTAGATAATGTATTATTTTTAATAAAAATTTCATGTCCACAATGGCGCATTAAAAAAGAATTAAGTAAAAAATAAGAAATAATATTCCGAATTTTGTAAAAAAAAATATTGATTGAGAATCAACACATCGAATATATATATATATATATATATATATATATATATATATATATATATATATATACAGGTTGGTTTTGAATTTAATGTCATAAATTTAAAGGGTGTAAATTACGAAATAGAAAGATTTTTTAAAAATTCGCATGTTTAAGGGTAGTTTTCATGAAACTAACATTTTTGGTACGAGTGGACCACTGGCAACGCATTTGCATTATTTTATCTAGTACACAATTATTTTCGTTAAAAATGCTATTTAATTTAATTATTAAGAATAATATCTTATAGAACTAATTTTGAATATAGTTTTGATAACCATATTTTTAATGAAATATTAATTAAAACAGCAGTCATACTACTTGCCCTTAAATTTATGACATTAAGTTCAAAACCACGATACATATGTTACCACAGCCCATATTGCTGAGGTTGCAGTTCCCAGGTTTATACTGACACCGGAAAGCAGAAACTATATATTTTGTACTTTTACTTAGTTTTAGTTAGTCTGATGTAAATTTAATACGAAACACTCAAATGTAATAAAATTAAATAAATAATGACTGTAACTTCGTGGCAAAACCAAAAGATTAGCGAATATAATCTTTCAACTTACAATAAATAATCTTTTTAAAAACTCTTCCGTGAACCTTAAAAATATCTTATATACATATATATATATATATATATATATATATATATATATATAAGGAAACAGGATAGTGGGTTTAAGTCAGAAAATTGTAGGCTTATATATATAGGTATATATATATATATATATATATATATATATATATATATATATATATATATATATATATATATATATACCTTCAAATTCTTTTACCCTTTTTTTAACATCTTGTATATGAGCATTTATTTATAACAAAAGAACTACTTGAATATTGAAGAATGACAAAAATGTTATTTGAAAAAGTAGCAAATAATTTGAGTTTTATAAATAATAAAAAAATATATTGTGCATATATTGTGCTGTTACTCTGACAAAAAATTAGATATTAAACCTGAATTAAATCCACCAATCTCTAATGATGCCCAACACAATGTTAGCGAAACGTTAGGTAATACCACTGAATACATAATATGTATATATTATGTATTCAGTGGTAATATTCGCTCTTTAGACCGCTGTCCAAGAACCAGGAAAACAACAATCCTTTCATAGCCGTCGGCTGTTAAAAAAGCCTCAGTAACTACAAATAGAATCTTAATTTAAAATTTTACCCAGGTTAGCAATCGTAGCATATGAATGAAAATAGATAGGCAAATTGATATTCTGTGTATTATTCTAAAACTAAAGTAAGATTTTAGTTCTTTATAACTGTACCTACCTACTTTTATTATAAACATATGTGCAAATATAACATATAACCAGAAATGAACAATTAATTAATGACAATCTACATTTTATTTTAATTTGATTGAAAATTTAAATTCTTATTTTTTTGAAATAACTTTACTACGATGTTATTTTTAAAATGAAAGGTGTTTTATTTAAAACTTAAAGTAGAAATATTGTAATTGTGCCGGTCTTCAGGACTAATGTAACAAACTTTAACAGCTTATTCCTGAGATCATTTTAAGCCAAAAATGTCATATGAACATAGGTCCTATTCCTTCTAGTTACCAAAATACAAGAGGCTGAAGTTCTATAAATAACACGAAATTTTCTAATTTTTGTAATCAAGGTACTTTCGGAAAACAAGAGTTATTATTGAAAAGTCATACCTTATTTGTATTAATTAATTAATTGTCTTAATTAAAAATTGTTGTACTTTTGATTGTATTTTTGTTTCATAATGGATGGTTATAGTACTGCTGAATATGCAGATATGATTTTTATTTATGGATTATGTAATGGTAATGCCCGTTATGCGTCCAGAGAATATCAAGACATATATCCAAATAGACGCCAACCTGCCCATCGCCTATTTGGGCGCATTTTTCAGCGTCTACGTGAAACTGGATCAACAACTGTACGGGGAAGTGTTCAAAATGATGGCATTGGTGTTAATAATAACGTTGAAGATGAAGAGAATGTAATTGATGCTGTTCTCGATAATCATGAAATCAGCACAAGACGGATCGCCGCTCAATTACACATGTCTCACAGCACTGTTTGGCGGATATTAAACCGTGAGGAATTACATCCCTATCACTTTCAGCGAGTTCAAGCACGGCAATCCGGAGACTATGGTCCTCGTTTAGAATTTTGTCGCTGGTTTCTCCGTCAAAATTTAAATGATCCTGACTTTATTTCCAGAGTGTTATGGTCTGATGAAGCCCAATTCACGAGAGATGGAGTAAATCCATAATTACCATTTATGGAGCATTGAAAATCCACATGCGATTGTTCAGTCCCGTTTTCAGCAAAGATTTAGCATAAATGTCTGGGCAGGAATTTTCAATACTAGATTACTAGAAATTGAAGTTTTAATTGACCGATTAACAGCTGATGGCTACAGAAACTTTCTGGAAACAGACTTCATGAACTAATAGACGATGTTCCACTTCTTGTACGATAACAGATGTGGTACCAGCATGATGGTGCTCCTCCTCACTATGGTAGACAAGTAACTGAATGGTTAAACCAAGACTTTCCCAATAGGTGGATTGGACGTGGAGGTCCAAACTTTTGGCCTGCAAGATCTCTAGACTTAAATCCTCTTGATTTCTATCTATGGGGACACTTGAAACAAGAAGTTTATAGGGTACAAATAAACACGCGTGAACAGTTACTTGAACGAATTATGAATGCATCTGCTGCCATTCATAACGATCAAAATGTAATTTATCGTGTATATGATTCTATGATTCGCCGATGTCAAGCATGCATACGAGTTCAGGGCGCGCATTTTGAGCACTTGCTGTAATTTTTTTAAAATTTGTTATCTTATTTCATATTGTGTTAACCTATTCCATATTGTTCTGTGTTTAGAATTTATTTATTTGTCTATTTAATAATTGTGTCATCGTATGTTTTGTTGTCCAAATCGTATTCGTTAATATTAATAAATAAAATTAATTAATACAAATAAGGTATGCCTTTTCAATAATAGCTCTTGTTTTCCGAAAGTACCTTGATTACAAAAATTAGAAAATTTCGTGTTATTTATAGAACTTCAACCTCTTGTATTTTGGTAACTAGAAGGAATAGGACCTATGTTCATATGACATTTTTGGCTCAAAATGACCTCAGGAATAAGCTGTTAAAGTTTGTTACACTAGTCCTGAAACACCCTGTATATACAGTGTGTGCAACGAAACGTGGAACATAGGATTTTAACATGGGATTTTAAAAATGTGCGGAAATTGGCTCTCCTACATTTTAGAGCAAAAGTACAAGAATTAAAAGTTGTTTAGAATTATTTTTTTCATAAAAAAAGTCCTCATTTAATGCAATAGAATATCTGTAGCACTAGATATTTAGAAAATAAAATATGACATTTTCATCAAAATTTAGATAGCCATGGAAATAAAAAACAAATAAAACAAAATATCAACTAAGATCATAATACTTTAATATTTAATGCTGAATTATAATAATAGACACAATGATTACAACAATTAACATCAATAACACTGAACTCAACTGAGATTTCGGTGAATATTAAAAATGGGAAATTATCAAATATTTAATAATAAAATAAATCATACAAATCGGAAGAAAAAAATAGCAGCAAAATAGAGAAGTTTTATTTAAATTAAATGCTCAAATATGTCTCCATTCTGCGCCAAACAAAAACCTAATCTAACATAAAAACAACGCCTAACATTCGCTAGTTGATAGCACGATATTTTAGTACATTCCAGGGATATTCTGATTTTTAGTGATTCTAAATCTGGATATTTGTAATCACTGTAATTTTTTGATTTTAGATGTCCCCATAGAAAAAAATCATTTGGCGCTAGATCCGGAGACCGTGCGGGCCAGTGAATTGGTCCGTCTCTACCAATCCATGTATCGTGAAATACATCATTAAGATATTCTTTACAATTTTTGTATTATGAGCTGGACAGCCGTCTTGTTGCAACCATACTTCACGATCATTGGCTAGTTCTTCAATTGCCGGTCCAATATCATTTATCAGCAGATCATAATAGGACTGACCAGTTAAAGTGCCGTTAATGACATATGGCCCAATAATATGGTTTTTTAAAATTCCAGTCCAAACGTTGACTTTTCGGGGATATTGTATATGAGTCGTAACATACAGATGTTCATTATTTTTAAGCCAATATCTAAAATTTTGAATATTTGGCTCATTATTGAGTGTAAATGTGTTTTCGTCGGAAAAACAAATATTTTCAATAAAATGTGAATCTGCATTTGCTTTTTCCAGCATTAATTCACAAAATGTTGCTCTCAGTAACTTATTTTTTTCATTCAATTCCTGGTGTATGCCATATTTAAAATAATTTCTTACAGTACTAAATGGAATTGAAGTGTCTTTTTCTATTTGCCGCAAACTTAAATTTTTATTATTTTCAATGGCTGCTATTACATTAATTTTATTTGCTTGTCTTTCTTCATCTTCATCTGCAATTAGCCTTTGACACTTGAATGGTATTAAAACACTTCCTGTTTTATTAAATCTCTCAATTACACGAAATATTATCGTTTTACTTGGATTTGGACGATCAGGATAAGAGCCACTAAAAAGTCCACGAATTTATTCATAACTATTTTCTCTGCAATGTAATTTTACAATCAAATTTTTTTCTTCGGTACTGAACAAATCCATTTTATTATGCACAAACGAACAGTGATGCGATTTATTGATTACACCAGTGTAGACACAACGTTTGCAACAATTAATATCAATAACACTGAACTGAACATTTAGAATGAGATTTTGTTTTATTTGTTTTTTATTTCCATGGCTATCTGATCTTTGACGAAAATGTCATATCTTCTTTTCTAAATATCTCGTGCTAGAGATATTTTATTGCATTAAATGAGGACTTTTTACAAGTAAAAATTAATTCTAAACAACTTTTCATTCTTGTACTTTTGCTCTAAAATGTACAGGAGAGCCAATTTCCGCACATTATCCTATGTTAAAATGCTATGTTCCACGTTTCGTTGCACACACTGTATATATATATATATATATATATATATATATATATATATATATATATATATATATATATATATATATATATATATATATATATATATATATATTATTTTTATCACAGTTCTGATGACTGACTTGTTTACAATTTAACCTCACTAAGTAGTAAGTACTGTATTACATTGAACATTTTTTCAAAATTTTAATACGAAATTTGTTACTAAGTTGTAGCTGTCCTGAAGAAGGAATAAAGTAATTCCGAAAGCTTGACATGTAACTTAAAAGAGTATAATTTAACAACCTTCCCAACAATCTGACTGCTACACCTGTGAACTTCGTAACTAACTATATATATATATATATATATATATATATATATATATATATATATATATATATATATATATATATATATATATATATATATATTATATATATATATATATATATATATATATATATATATATATATATATGTGTGTGTGTGTGTGTGTGTGTGTGTGTTTAAAATTAAATAAAAATATTACGTAGTATAATTAAAGTACAATATAATAGGAAGAACTCTAAAGTACGAAAAGCATGAAATACAATAATATTAAACAAACAGAATAATATTGAAGCTTAATAACTAATATAAAACAGGAATTGTTTGAGAAGGAGGTACTGTAGTAGTAAATATAGAATTATTTCTAGTTTTAAGAAAGCCAATTGCAGAAATAATGTTTGCATCTAATTTGCGATTATGAATGAAGAATATATCTGGCCACTTCCGGTGTGCCCCAAGGATCAAATCTCGGACCTTTATTATTTAATCTGTTTATTAATGACATTGTTTGAGTCTGTTAAATATTCTGAAGTTTTACTGTATGCCGATGACATGAAAATATTTAAAACCATTAATACTGTTCAAGATGCTCTCAACTTTCAGAATGATATAAATAACTTATGGTCTTTATCATCGAAACTATTCTTTAACTATAGTAAATGCAAAATAATGAGTTATTTTGTAAAAAAAACTGTATACACTCACACTTATAAAGTGGATTATACTGTTCTTGATACAGTATTTCAGTTCAAGGACCTTGGAGTATTGTATCACCATAAATTGACTTTTAATGCTCACATCGATAATACTGTTAAAGCTTCATACAAAAATCTTGGATTTGTGATGAGAAATACTCAGACTTTTCACAAAATTTCTACTTTAAAATGTCTCTACTTTGATTTTGTTAGTATTGTCTACAAATTTGGAATCCTATCTATATTAAATACGTCAAGGCCATAGAATCTATTCAAAGAAAATTTATTAAATATTGCTATTTCAAAGTTCATAAACAGTACACCCTAGTTATGACTACGACTATATCAATCTTCTACTTGAGTTTCATGTTACATCTCTTGAACAAAGAAGAACAATGATGTCATGTTTATTTCTCTATAAACTAATGAATGTTGGCGTAACACGTTGGGGGGGGGGGGGGGCTGACGTAATACATTGGAGAGGGTATAGAGCCTGGGGTTACGTGAATATATAAATGCTTGTAGTAGAATGATTAGTTTTAGTTTTGTGTATTTTGGCATTCTGGGTATCGTAGAATAAAGAATTCATAAGTGGATATAGTGTTTGATTTATACGTTCCCTGTGAATAGTAGAAAGTGCTACAATTTCAGAAGTGGGATAGTGTATCTGTGTGCATATCATAGTGAGGCTTTGTGATAATGAAGAGGTTTAATTCAGAGCGGAATTCTAACCATAGGCGTCAACTAAATAAACGTGTTAAATATGGCGATGCAAGTGATATAAGTGATGATAACGGTGAATGTGATAATCAGGCGAAGAAGAGCGACTGTGACAGCGTGAGTGATCTTGGTGAATATAGTGGTAAAAGTGGTCGTTATGCAACTCCAGGAAAACCTAGTGTAGATAACGACATGAGATTAATACGTGCTGTCCTAGCTACTGTTAAAGAACAATCATCGTATGAAGGATCGCACCAGAATAATCATAGTGAACACTTAATACCTATATATGATCCGGAAGAAGGAAAGATCAGTCCGCAAAATTGGCTTTTGAAAATTGAGCAGATAGCAGTTATTCACAACTGGTCCGATTCATTAAAAGTTTACAATATGCAGTTAAGATTACGCGGATTAGCTAAACTGTGGTACAATCAACTACCTGATTACGATCTGTCCTGGGCAGAGTGGAAAAATGCTTTAGTGAAAGCTTTTCCTCGGAAAGTGGATTACTTTACTTGTCTAGCCGACATGATGGGCCGTACTAAACATCCAAATGAAACAATAACGAAATATTTTTATGAGAAACAGACACTATTGCAAAGTTGCAGGATAGTGGGTGAAGATGCCGTGTCTTGTATTATAGCTGGGCTGCGAAGTGAAGAGCAAAAGAATAATGCTCGTGCAGGGAACTACAAAACACCAGTGGACTTGTTCAATGGTTTCCTATTTTCGTTGGACGAAAGTAAACCATCTCAGCTTAAGCAGGATAATCCTTCGGGAAAAATGGGAAAACAACACTTTGAAAGACGACATACTGGTCACCAAAATTGTCAGAGAGAAAAAGGATTTCAACAAATCACAAATACACTGTTACAACTGTAAAAGACCGGGGCACATGGCGAGAGATTGTAGAATTCCGAAAAAAGAATGCGGCAGCTGTAAAATGCTTGGTCACCTAACACACGAATGTAGGAATAGACAAACCACGCAAGATACATTTAAAAAGAATATAAAGTTGATAAATGTCACAAATAACGATGGAAAATATTTTGTTAAGGCAATATATGTTAATGGTAAAGTATTTCAAGCTCTTATCGATACCGGGAGTGAACTAGTAACTGCAACCACGTTAGTCAAAGACATGTTAGGACTTCCAATGAATACCACGAGAATTATCACAATTAAATCATTCGGAGGCAGTGAAGTCAAATCGTTGGGTAATGTACATATTTGTATAAAAATTGATGAAGTCGAGGCGTATGTTGACGTTACGATCGTACCAAATAGATGTCAGTCCTACCCATTTATAATAGGACAACCACTTTTGAATAATTCAGGAATTTCAGCAAGTATCAGTGATGGTAAAATACGTTTCTTTGAGTCTATGCTTAATGAACTACCAAAAATCAACAGCGAAGAAGATGAGAAAATAATCATTAGGTGTATGGAGAATCTGACACTGGAACCGAGGACAACATGCTCCATTCCAGTTAGTGCTTCTTGTACGCCCCTCACTACTGTCAGCATTCCTGCCATATTGAATGGACCTCCAGGTTTGCAGTATTGTACATTCTTACCAACGAAAATCGTGGCTACTTCAGGTATGTGTCTAACTTTAACAAATTTAACGGACAAACGAGTTAAATTACAAAGTAATACGATTGTTGCTAGGGGTAAGGAAATTAATAATATGTGTGCAACAGTATCAGAAAGTACTGACTATGATCTATTTAAAGCAAAAATTAACGAAATACAGATTTCAAGTTCTGATAGAACTAAATTAGTAGATTTGCTTCTTTCTTTTAAGGATAGATTCGCATTTTCAACTGAAGAAATTGGCAAAACATCTTTAACAGAAATGAAAATCGTTTTAAATACCGATAATCCAGTATCTTATAAACCTTATCGATTGTCCTTATCAGAACGTAAAGTAGTGCAAAAACATATTGACGATTTGCTTCAAAACGATATCATTCAAGAATCGGAATCTCCTTTTTCGAGTCCTATTGTGTTAGTGAAAAAGAAATCGGGAGAAACTCGCCTATGTATCGATTACAGAGCCTTGAACAAAGTAACTGTTAAAAACGTCTACCCCATGCCAATTATAGAAGATCAATTAAATAGTTTATCTGGTTATTCTTTTTATACTACTTTGGATTTATCCCAAGGTTATTATCAAATACCCATGGCTAAAGAATCTATTCCAAAAACGGCTTTTATAACCCCGGATGGCCACTTCGAATTTAAAAGACTCCCATTCGGCCTTGTAAATGCACCCGCCGTTTTCCAATGTATGATCCACAAAGCACTTGCTCCAGTTAAGAACCTAATACTTATATACATGGACGATATACTGATTCCATCAAAGTCGGTAGAATCTGGATTAGAAATATTAAAACAAGTTTTATCATGCTTACGAGACGCTAATTTAACTCTAAAATTATCAAAATGTAATTTCTTTAATAGTGAAATTAATTATTTGGGATACGAAGTAACAAGACGGGGAGTTAGGCCCGGGAAAAGGAAAATAGAAGCGGTTAAAGAATTCAAAACTCCGTCAAATGTTCATGAGGTGCGACAATTTGTAGGTTTATGTAGTTATTTTCGAAAATTTATAAATAATTTCGCGGTAATAGCAAAACCGTTAACTGATCTTACAAAAAAAGACTCATTGTGGAAATGGGAACGCGAAGAACGGCAATCTTTCGAAACCCTTAAAGAACAATTAATCGATCGTCCTATATTAGCCCTTTACTCCGTAAATTCACGCACCGAGCTTCATACAGACGCGAGCAAATTAGGTTTAGGCGGGATATTGTTGCAGTACCAAACAGATGATTCCCTTAAGCCAGTTACATACTTTAGTCGAATCACTACTAAAGAAGAGAAAAACTATCACAGCTTCGAGTTAGAAACATTAGCGGTCGTAAAAAGTGTCAAAAGATTTCGTGTTTATTTATTGGGTGTAGAATTCAAAGTCGTCACAGATTGTAATGCTCTCCGAACTACATTAACAAAACGTGATCTAAATCCACGTATCGCACGATGGTGGCTATGTCTGCAAGAATATAATTTTAGTATCGAATACAGACCCGGCAACAAAATGCAACATGTAGATGCTCTTAGCAGAAACCCTATAGAGAAAAATGTTTACGAAATATCGGTATCGGATTGGGTGGTAGCTCTACAGTTAAAAGATCCTTACCTGAATAAAGTTAAAGACATTGTAAATAGTAGTCCCACTACTGCAGAAGAACGCGCCATTTACAAAGAATTTAGAATAAAGAATAACCGGCTAGAAAAGCTAATAAACGGTGAGTACAAATTAGCAATTCCGAAATCTGCGCGCTGGCATGTGCTTCGAAAAATGCACGATGATTTCGGACACTTTGGTTTCGATAAAACACTAGATTTAATACAAAGAAGTTATTGGTTTGCCAAAATGAGACGGTTTGTCCGAAAATATGTTGACTCATGTATAGAATGCGGATATCGGAAAAATAGGTCAGGGAAAAGGTGCGGATTGCTTCACCCTATTCCAAAGGAACCTACCCCTATGCAAACAGTACATATAGATCATTTAGGGCCGTTTATCAAAAGTAAAAGAGGTAATAATTACCTAATTGTTGTTATTGATTCATTCACCAAATACATATTTCTAAAACCCGTTAAAAATACTCAAGTTTCACCAGTACTAACCTTTTTAAACGAAATATTTGCATTATTTGGTTCACCTAATCGGATAATTAGTGATAGAGGCTCTGCATTTACGAGTAAGAAATTTCGGGAATTTTGCGAAAATTGTAACATAATACATGTGAAAAATGCAGTCGCTACACCAAGGGCAAACGGTCAAGTAGAACGCTTTAACAGAACTATACTAGATTCTTTAGCAACCTCTACAAACGAAGAGGACAATTGGGATTTACAAATTAAAACAATTAATTTTGCTTTAAGTAATACCATATGTAAAGGTACAAAACACACTCCATTCGAGTTGATGTTTAGTCACAAAAGTAAAGGTCCACATAATCAACTCCTAAATACTCAAACGGAAAGTGAAAATCAAGTAGACGTACTAGAAAAGCGGCTAAATGCTTGTGACAATATTAAGGAAAATGCAAATAGAATGAAAATCAATTTCGATAAAAATCGAGTTGATGCGAAACAGTACAAAGAAGGCGATCTTGTTTATTTCAATAAACCACGCTGTACAAATGATGGGGCAAGTAAAAAGTTACTGCCGAGATTCAAAGGCCCGTACGAAATAAAGAAAATCCTTGGGAACGACAGATATGTTATTAGCGATATTCCTGGGATACAAAGAACCCAACGTCAATATAACAATATAGTATCAGCAGATAGATTAAAGCCGTTTAATAATCCTGAAGTTTCAGATAGTAGTGACGACGAGGAGAACAACGGATTTAAAAGCAAAGATGACTTGATAGACCTACTGGAGTCATAATATAATGTTATAGCATATTTATGATAGGTAAGTAACGATACTGACGTTACTATTCGTCCATTAAGCATTACTGTGTGTTTTGCTATTCGTTTAAGTAACGATACTGACGTTACTATTCGTCCATTAAGCATTACTGTGTGTTTTGCTATTCGTTTAAGTAACGATACTGACGTTACTATTCGTCCATTAAGCATTACTGTGTGTTTTGCTATTCGTTCAAGTAACGATACTGACGTTACTATTCGTTCATTAAGCATTCCTGTGTGTTTTGCTATTCGTTTAAGTAATGATACTGACGTTACTATTCGTTTAACCAAGTAGCAACGATACAGACGTTACCATGCATCCAGCTAAGTAGAAGATCTCATTTACACAAAAGTTTTCATATGATCTGGTCATTTTAATAGTTAGAATATCATGTCACAAAATAATCTTTCTGTTGCAGACACTTCCACAAATTGCAGGGACGCAATTTAAGCAGGATGGCCGAATGTTGGCGTAACACGTTGGGGGGGGGGGGGCTGATGTAATACATTGGAGAGGGTATAGAGCCTGGGGTTACGTGAATATATAAATGCTTGTAGTAGAATGATTAGTTTTAGTTTTGTGTATTTTGGCATTCTGGGTATCGTAGAATAAAGAATTCATAAGTGGATATAGTGTTTGATTTATACGTTCCCTGTGAATAGTAGAAAGTGCTACATGAATTGTATCTTTGATGATCCAAATATTTTGAAGCGGATTTTAATTAATGTTCCCCGAATATCTTCTCGTTATAAATTATTATTTAACTGTAAAACAGCCAAAACCAATTATGAGTTAAAATCACCTGTACTGCAACTATGTTCGATTTTTAATAATTTCAGTGCAGATATTGACATATTTGCAGACTCACTATTTACATTCAAAACTTTCATATCGTTGCAAAATATTTATTAATTCATCTTTGTGTTATACTTATGTATATTGTAATAGAATAGAATAATAATATTTCTCTTTATATTTATTCTCATTGCTAATGCTTACGCATATATATTTTTGTACTCTTTGTCTATAATCTTCCTGTAATTGGGATTTTTATAATCCTGTTGGAATGATTTATTAAATAAATAAATAAATAAATAAATAGTAGGACAGGCACCCTTCTTTAAAAATTTCTTGTTTTGTGACGTTGAAAAACATTTTCGAAAAATGTACAGAACACAATCTACTATTACATCTTACTTTAATTCCTTATTTTTACAATATTTATTAACCACTGATTTTGAATGACAGGATCTTTAGTAAATCTGTAAAGCAAGATTTGTATCACAAATTTTAATTCCTTTTGCTTATAAGTAATAAATCTTACCTATGAAAACTACAATCATTGTCATACGCATTATTAAAATAAGAAATACAATACATAGGTATTTTAACCATAACCTAAAAAAAAAAAAATTATCGACTTAAAGATTTGACATAAATAGTACAAATAAGACTTGCCCGGTCAATTTCGTTGCAGGCGAAGTTTTCCGAGTCAGCCACAAACACGCTTCGAATGGCTTCACTTTGTTGTGTAGTAGTATATATTTCAATGGGTAATACTTGATAACCCATCGGCTTCGGTGTAATGTACATTATAGATTTATATCTTTGTTACAATATAGGATATTATGTATGATTCAATAGAATGAAATTATTAATGATTTTTAAGGCTGTGTATAGCTTCTCGTTGCCAGATTGTAAAATTAGCCACATTATAAAACGCCTAGGCATTTTACAATATAACTGGACTTTTTATAAAACGACGAATAGTTTACATATTTCCCTAAATATAACAAGAATAACCTCACTTGACGCACAAAAGTCTCTCCTGGAAAACTCGGTGCGATTTTTGTGCGTTAGGTGAGGTTATTGTAGTTATATTTAGAGAAATATACAAGCTAAGTCTACGCGATTAGCCAGATTGTAAATTTTGTAAATTATCGCCATGTGCAAGAAGATTTGACAATCTGGCGGCATTTTATAATCTGGCTACGCATACTATGCGGTCGACGTCATTACAAAACCAGGATTAATACGGATACCGGCGCCGGGAGGTTAGACACAGCCTATTTTTAATTTAAATCTCGCATATTTCATATACCCTTATGTAAATTTAATATTTTATATATTAACTAACCATTCATGTTTTAAGCAAACGAAACGTAATAAATGTGCATTATTCAAGATAGTGCCTGTGATATTTATTGTTATTGGAAAAATATGGGCAATGCTCGGGGTAATAATTTCGAAATAATATCGCAATATGATTCATGTGTTTTTGAAATAAAATGTGTGGTAGAACTAAGTAGAATTATTATGTGATCATGTTTTATTATAGTATGTATGATATATTTTGCAAAAACAAATCAATTCATAAATCTCTTTTGTGCTTCGTCTAAAGCACAAATTACAAATTGATAGTTCGTAGGTCGCATGTGGACTTCAATAGAATTTTTGGTGCCCGTAACATCTCATGCCTATTTAAACTAAACATACGTCAAAAACTATAGATATTATAATTTATCATCTAATTTTAGTTTCTCTTTAATTTTACTTACCTACTGTAACGTGCGCCCCTGACTTAAGAGTATACAAGCGCCGCCACTGGTGGAATATTCTCGAGCGATGACGTAATCCCCGGCGGGGGAAGACCCATACGCGGTAGACTGGTTTAATTACATCCGGTGGGCTGATCCATTGTATTCGATGGAAAAATAAAGAACATTCCATAGAAATAACACGGCGCAATATAAGCACGTTAGAGACACCAGCGAAGACAGGCTCATATATAGAAGCAACGAGCAATGAACAGTGGGTGACATAAATAAACAGTCTACGAGTTGTGAATATAAATAAATGTAGTTATATAAATTAATGTAGTCATATAAATATTGTTTGTTAGCGCCATTTTGAGTTATGCAATTATTATGTCTATCTTCTTCCCTCTTTAATCTTTTAATTTCATCTCTATATTGAATTACATGATCGTATATAGTAAATGATTGTTTATTTACGTATCGGTCAGTTGTGCTAGAGTGGCTGAAGCGGCAACATCAAGGTATAGTGGGTGCATCTATTTCTTTTTGTGTAATGGTGAGCGCTAGGATTGTGTTGTTACTATATGTGGTTGCTCACACGCTGCGATGTTGAGAAAGAGCTGTTCTCCGGTTCAGCTGTAACCTCGCTTGCGGGCTGACGAAGAGTCTACAGTGCGGCTGGGACTGGTTGCTCTCACGCTGCGGTGTTGAGAAAGAGCTGTTCTGCGGTTCAGCTGTACCCTCGCTTGCGGGCTGAGGAAGAGTCTACAGTGCGGCTGGGAGTTGTACCTAATGCTATCCTAATCCCAAAGTTGGGCTGAGGCCTTGCGTGTTTACGTTGATCTTAAGCAATCACTGAGAGAGTATACTAATCCATTTTTATCTTTTCCAGGTTATTGACGCTCGCAGGGGAGAGTCTGAACCATCCAGGGATTTAGGATTATTATATTTGTTTGGATTTGTTATTCATCATGTATTTTTTTGATTTATCATCAATAAATTATATTGTTTTCTTACATTTCAGAAGTGGGATCAGAACAGATTTAACTTTCAGATTTTGGGATTTAAACAGCACAACGTTTCGAAGAGTGCAGGTATTTGTTACGTTTATGTTTAGCTAGATTACGAAACTGGAACAACATTACAACATGGCGTTAGCTAACAACAGCTCTTAGTTTCAGTATATACGTTAATTTAGAAACCCATCACCGGTTGTAAGAGCGGAGGATAGTTTGCGGCAAATGTCGGATATCATGTTGCAACTTACCCAGGATGTGCAGCGAATGCAAGAAGCCGGAGTCTCTTATTATTTTTGAAGACGATCAAGGATAAATTAGCGACATGTAGCCTTTCTGCTTTCCTTTTCTTACAGTTTAAATAAATAATCTTAGTGTTTAAACATTTACTAATATTCTTAGTCTTAAATTAGTGTTTATACTTATTTAATGATAGTGTTAGTTATTTTTATTATCTTTTTAATATTTATCCTAATATTTTATCGTTTAATAAACGTATTATTTTAATTAATATTATATCTCTGATTTTTACACTTCACCTAATTAAATAAACGTTACAATTAGTGTCAGGTGTGGGGTTGTTAATAAACTGTGGAGTGTAAATAAAAATAAATAAAATGGCGACTAAACAATTAAAATTAAGTAAAAGTAAGTGATAGCAAGAGAGAACTGGAAGAACGGGATTTGGAAACAACAGGAACGAAGTCAGTAGTTCAAGAAAGACTGCAGCAGGCATTGATCGATTCTGATGAAAATCCCGACGATTACTTATTTGACCGGTCCGACATTGCTAAACAAAAACAGGAAATAACAGAAAGTTCTAGAAAATCTGCAGAAAGTTCCAGAACATTAGAACAAAAATTAATATAAAGATCTAGAAAATCAGACGAAAGTTCTAGAACATTATAACAAAAACTAATAGAAATTTCTACAAAAGCAGAAAAAAAATGTAGAACATTAGAAAATAAATTAGAAGAAAATTCTAGAACTCAGGAGCAAACATTAGACCAAAAATTGGAGGAAATTTCTAGAAAATCAGAGGAAAGTACTAGAGCACTTAAAGAAAAATTAATGGAACATTCTAAAACATTAGAACAAAAATTAGAAGAAAATTATAGAATTTTGTAGCAAACGTTAGAACGAAAATTGAAAGAAAATTCTAGAAATTTAGAACAAAAATTAATGAAAAATACTGAAGAAGGCCTCAAGAATTGAAAGGATGAGTACGACAAGATCAAAGAATTACGAGAAAAAAATACTAAAATTACATCGTCGTCAATGTCAAATTCCGAAGTAGGTAAGGCAGATCTAATAGAAGCAAGGCAGGTAGTAAAACCAGATACTACCTCAACAATGCATATAAAAGCACCGGATTTTGATGGAAAATCTTCATGGCCGAATTATTTAAAACAATTTGAAGCGGCTGCGAAAGCACATAGCTGGACGTCCACCGAGAAGGCTACAGCGTTGACTGTCTCGTTGCGTGGATAAGCTATTGATATCCCACAAACGCTGAAGGAAGAAGAACAAGAAGACTACGACCAACTAGTCAAGCGGTTGGATATGCTATATAGGAATGCGCAGGTATACCAGACGCAGCTAAGGAACCAGTATCAGAGTCCAAAAGAAAGCCTGCAAGGATTTGAAGCCGACGTAGCCCATTTGGCTCGTCTTGCACATCCTACAGCTCCTGACAGCGTTATGGAGTGCCTGGCCACTCAATCATTCATCTTCGGAGTTCGAGACAGCGTAATTCAGCAAGCACTATTATTGGCTTACCCAAAAACTGTAGTTGACGTACTATCATATGCATTAGATCATGAAACAGCCAAACAAGCTTCACGCAACCAATTGCGAGTGTGAGATAATGAGTCTGAGCGCAAGAAAAACACTGAAGATCTGGATGAGAGATTACGACGAATTGAAAGTGAAGTATTTGCTGAAAGAAAGAAACTCCGCAGTTGGAATAACGGTGAACTAGATCATCCGCAGAGCCTTTGCAGAAAACTGCAAAAAATACGGATGCCATGCAGCACGAAAGAGAATGGAAATTGAAAGAAAGGGAAGCAGTGCTGATGCCTTCAAGAAGACTTAAGACGCCTGGAAGACATACAGAGAAACAGAGAAAGGAACTTGAAAGAAAGGGAAGTATTGTTCAAATGGCCATGCCAAGATGGAGGCAAATATGATAGTCGACTAGAAGAAAAACATTCCACCATTGCCAGGATAACAGTAGTCGACGATAGTTGGCAGCCTGATGGACTACAGAAGGACCAAGAAAATGACCCGACTTTGAAAATTATATTTGAATGGAAAGCAGATGAGACAAAAACCGATATGGGAACACGTTGCACCACACTCACAGAGTGTAAAATCGTATTGGACCCAATGAGACTCCATGTTGATTGAGGATGATCTGATAAAGCGTGTGGTGGAAAATACCGACGGAACTGAGAAGAGAACCCAGTTGGTTATTCCTAAGAATAGAATACCAGACATGATGAAAGAGATCGATGACGAATTTTACTGGGTTAACTCTAAGGAAGATGTTAAAGACTGGTGCAAGGGATGTGTGGTTTGCGCTGGAAGCAACGGTCCGCATAAACGCCGAAGAGCTATAATGCGACAATACAACGAGGGCATTCCAGGTAGTTTCCAACCATCAAAGAGACTGGGACCGACTTTTTCATCTGTTCCTGATGGCTTATCGTTCATCCGTGCATGAAACAGCAGGGCAAACTTCTGCGAACATCTTATTCGGGCGTGAGTTGCGCCTACTATGCTCCTTTCGCCGGTGACAACAATGAAGATCATCATGGAACAACGGATCGTCGGATCATAGCCCAGGAACAGACCTTTAAAGATTTCATGGAACAGTATTCCTTTTCTCACAAGGCGTGAAAGAAGAGCATCTAGATCTGTTTACCCCGGCCACTGCGTATCAAAAGACGTAAAGATATCACGCGGCATAGCTTCACTCTTTAAGACGAAATTTGGACGACTACAAGAACTAGCCAACCAAAGTCCATCCGTCGGGAAAACGCTACGACTGAGAGACAACAATACAGAATATCAGCGGTATATCTACTACCTGGTTACAAAACTACGCTCGTACTAGAAGCCGTCGTATCGCAGTTTATGGAACTCACTGTGCGATTTGAGGGATCATCTGGTAGAGAATGACATTTTAAAGCTAGCACTACAGAAGTTAGGCCTGTAACGTTTTTATTTATATGGGTGAAGTGTAAAACATAGACAAATATTATTAACTAAAAGAATACGTTTATTAAACGATAATTAAATAAGGATTTAATATTAAAAGATAATAAAAACAACTAACACTATTATTAAATAATTATAAACACTAAGAATATTATTAAATGCTTAAACACTACGATTATTTATCTATACAATATTTATATCACAACACTTATTTATATAACTACATTTGTTTATGTTAACAACTGTTAAACTGTTTATTTATATCACCGAGTTCATATGCGGTTGCTTGTATATATGAGACTATCTTTCCGCCTTCCTTCGGCCGGCATTTATACAACGCGCACCTTTCTAGAAGCCTTCGAAGCGACAATGACCCGTATACAAAGGAACGAGGTCACGGCGCAATTAGAGTCATCGCTCTCGTACATTTGTTCAGTGGCGGCGTTGTATACTATTCTCTCGGGGGCGCACGTTACACTACCCCCTCCTTAAGACTGCTTCGTCCTGGAACAGTTCTTGATGACGAAATCTGCACGTATTACCCTTGGTACATTTGGAAGTCCACGTGGTACACCAAACCGGCATACACACTCTTTGACTAAGGTTTCAGCGACCGTGATGGCTTCCTGGTTGGGTAATAGATAGGCTTCAACCTACTTGGTGAAGTAGTCCATGACAACCACGATGTATTTATTTCCGTCTTCTCTTCCTGGAAATTGTCCGGCCACGTCAATCACAATGCGCTCAAATAAACTGCCCACGTTGTATTGACGCATTGGAGCTCTTTGCCGTTTATGCGGACCGTTGCTTCCAGTACAAACCACACATTTCTTGCACTAGTCTTTAATGTCTTCCTTGTTAACACAGTAAAAATCGCTGGCGCAATCTTTCTAATGTTTTGTTGACTCCCAAATGGCCACCTCTAGATCCATCATGGATCTCTTCTAACACGTCTGGTACTATACTCTTAGGAATAACCAACTGAGTTCTCTTCTCAGTTCCATGGCATTCTCAACCACGCGCTCTAACTGGCCATCAATCACCATAGAGTCAGTCACATGCGCCCAGTACGATTTTACTATCTGTGACTGCGGTGCAACATCTTCACATATCGGTTTGCTCTCGTCGCTTTCCATTCCAGTAATATTTTCAAAGTCGGGTCCTTGCGTAGTCCATCGGGCTGCCAACTATCGTTGACTACTGTTATTCTGGCAATGGTGGAATGTTTATCTTCTAGTCGACTACCATATTTGCCTCCCTTGGCATGGCCTTTTGAACAATGTGTCGACGCTACTTCCTTTCCTTTCAAGTTCCTTTCTCTGTCTTGACTTTCTTCTTCCTTGTGGTGAGAGGTATGGCATCATCGTCATCGTTATCTATCTCGAGTTTTCGTTTCCAACTCGAGCTGTCCATACGAATCGCCAAGGGCACGTCTTCCTCGCTGCCTTCAGGCCCCGTTTCAAAGTCCTTAGATTGCAATCGCAGCTGCTCGACGGAGAACTATTCACTTCCGGTTGGCTTTCCTCTACATCTGGAATTTCTTCCCAGATTTCTTCTGTAATTCCTTGCTGAACACGCTCTCTTTCTCTCTCGCGTTCTCTTTTTTTTCTTTTTTTCGCTTCCGTCTTCTTTCTTCATATCCATCCTTGACATCAACGGATTCGTCCTTTACCTCTAGTATTTCTGCCTACATTTCTTTTTTTAATTTCTTACTGAGCACGCACTTTTTCTCTCACGCGGTCTCTTTCTTTTTCGCTTCCGTCTTCTTTTGTAACAGCGGAGTTTCTTTCTTCTAGCAAACACTTCATTTGTAATTCGTCGCACTTTTTCATCCATGACTTTGGTGTTTTCATTTACCTCAGCATAATTATTTCGCACTCGCGATTGGTTACGTGAAACTTGTTTGGCAGCTTCACGATCTGATACATATGAAAGTACATTAACCATAGTTTTTGGGCGGAATAATTGCAGTGCTTGCTGAGTATTGCTGCCTCGAACTCCGGACATGAATCTTTGAGTGGCTAGGTACTTCAAATCGCTGTGGGATGTGCAAGACGACCGAAACAAGCCACGTAGGCCCCAAACTTTAGTAGGCTTTCCGCAGTTTTTCTAGAAGTCTTCTTCAATCTTTTTTCCAATAATTGCTCCAGAAGTCCAGAATTTTCCAATTTCCGCTCCAAAATTTGCTCCGTAATTTCAGCATTCTCCTCCAATTTCCGCTCTAACCTTTTCTCCATGATTCCAGAATTCTCCTGTACTCTTCCAGAATTTACCTCTAATTCCTGTTCCAATTTCTGCTCAAAAATTCCAGAATCTTCTTCGGCTTTTCTAGAACTCTCATTCAATTCACAATACATTGTTCTAGAATGTTCCATTAATTCTTCGTCCAGTACTCCGGAATTTTCCTCCACTTTTCTAGAACTTTCATGCAATTCCCTTTGCAATATTCTAGAATATTCCTTTAATTCTTCTTCCAGTGCTTCGGAACTTACCTGCACTTTTCCAGAACTTTCATGCAATTCTCTTTCCAATGTTCTAGAATGTTCCTTTAATTCTTCTTCCAGTGCTCCGGAACTTTCTTCCGCTTTTGTAGAACTTTCCGCAAATCTTCGCTCCGAACTTCTAGAACTTTCTTGTCTTAATGTTTTAGAAAATTCTATTAAATCTCTAAAATGTTCTTCTAATTTTTGTTCTAATTTACCAAATTCGGATAGGTCAAATAAGTAATCTTCAGGATTATCATCAGAATCGATCAATGCCTGCCGCAGTCTTTCTTGAAGTACTGACTTCTTTCCTGTTGTTTCCAAATCCCGTTCTTAAAGTTCTCTCTTGGGATCACTTACTTTTAATTCAACTAATTTTAACTGTTTAGTCGCCATTTTATTTATTTTATTTATTTACACTTCACAGTTTAACAACCCCACACCTGACACCAATTGTAACGTTTTTTTTTTATATGGGTGAAGTGTAAAACATAGACAAATATTATTAACTAAAAGAATACGTTTATTAAACGATAATTAAATAAGGATTTAATATTAAAAGATAATAAAATCAACTAACACTATGATTAAATAATTATAAACACTAAGAATATTATTAAATGCTTAAACACTACGATTATTTATCTATACAATATTTATATCACAACACTTATTTATATAACTACATTTATTTATGTTAACAACTGTTAAACTGTTTATTTATATCACCGAGTTCATATCTGGTTGCTTGTATATATGAGACTGTCTTTCCGCCTTCCTTCGGCCGGCATTTATACAGCGCGCACCTTTCTAGAAGCCTTCGAAGCGACAATGACCCGTATACAAAGGAACGAGGTCACGGCGCAATTAGAGTCCAGCCGCTGCGGCGCCAGGGATCGCGTCATCGCTCTCGTACATTCGTTCAGCGGCGGCGTTGTATACTATTCTCTCGGGGGCGCACGTTACAGGCCTGTGGATTAGATGGTTTGGATTGGAGGATTGTTAGGAACATGTTAGAGATCCTCTTCCGCTATACCGGTATTGAAATTCTCGTCTACAGCTTTAACCTTAACGGACAGAAAGAATAACTCCAGCGGACCATCGACTGTCATTTCTTCAAGACTTCCAAGTGTACCAAGGGTAGTACATGCAGATTTCGTCATCAAGAACTGTTCCGGGACGAAACAGTCTTAAGGAGGGGGCAGTGTAACGTGCGCCCTTACTTGAGTATGCGAGCGCCGCCACTGGTGGAATATTCTCAAGCGATAACGTAATCCTCGGTGAGGGAAAACCCATTTGCGTGTAGAAGGATTTAATTACATCCAATGGGCTTTTCCTTTGTATTGGATGGAAAGATGGAGAACATTCCGGAGAAATAACGCCGCGCTATAATAAGCACGTCAGAGAAACCAGAAAAGACAGTCCGATATATAGAGGCAACGAGCAATGAAGAGTGGGTGATATAAATAAACAGTCTACGAGTTGTGAACATGAATATATGTATTTATATAAATAAATGTAGTGATATAGATATTGTTTAAATAAGTAATCTTAGTGTTTATAATTAGTTAATCATATATGTTTTGTGAATGATTATTTTCTCGTACTAATAATTGAGTTTATTTTATATTTAAATTTATTACTTTGACATTTTTAATTTTTACATTACATATATATATATATATATATATATATATATATATATATATATATATATATATATATATATATATATATATATGGCTAACGTTCCCTTTGAGGACGGATAAAACCGTTCATATATCGATAACTTTGAGGACCAGGCATAGACGGAGGTGGTTCAAGTCCCCGCTATGTAGTATATGCAATGTTCTTTACTGCAGTGATGTATTTGTTGCCTTTATTCAATCTCACGTTGATTCATCGTGGATTGTGAAGTCATGTTCACACCGACCAAATTTAATTCTAAACGAAATGTGTAGCCAGGGTAATATCAGAAAATTTTATTTGCATGTTGACGTTTTCATTAGATTTAAATTCAGATATATAAATTTTATTTCTGTTAAAACGTTTTATGAAATTTATTTCGCTAAGAAGTTTTAAAGAAATTTCTAATAATGCAGTAATATAAGGTGGTAAATAAATAATTCTAGTGTTTAAGTATTTAATAATAATCTTAATCTTAAATTAGTGTTTATATTTGTTTAAACAGTGATAGTTATTTTATTTTTTTAATATGTATTTATCATTTAATAAACGTTTATTTTAATTGATAATAGTTCTTTGATTTTTACATTAAAATGGTCTGCTAATCGGGCAATTTTTGAGCGATCAGTTCTCCCCGCGGTCAATTTACTAGCGATTAATTTTCCCCGTGATCAATTTTTCACGCGTAAATTTCCCGGCGAACAATTTTCCTTGCGACAAATTTTCCGACAATCAATTTTCCAACGATTAATTTTCCTCGAGATCAATTTTCTTTTACTTAAAGCTCATAACAGTTTTTAATGAAAAACTATATTAAAATATAATCCAAAACTTTTCATTTTCAGTATTTGAGACTTTTGTATCAATGGGAACCACATATTGGATTTTGGCTAAAATTGATAAACCGGAAGTAATACTTAGATTTTGTTTGCAAACGATCAACTGGAAGTGTTACTTTATTTAAAGCTCATTGGTAATTTAAACACGGAATTGGCTGGGATCATGTGCTGGCCACATCTGATTTTTTTATTTAAATAATTAATTAGACTGATTTAAAACCGTTTACTTAAGTACTTAGGGTCATTTTAATCAATCTCAGTTAAAAAATATTCTTAAGGAATAAATACTACAAACTAAAAAAAAAAAATATTTTATCAATCTTAGTTAATTTTAACAAAGGGGATCAAATATAACAGATGTATTAATTGTGCGTTTGACGGATTACAATCCAGTGTCAACCACTTCGTATATATTTGTGTAAGTAATATAATTTACTTTTGTAATGATTCTGAAGAAAAGTTCTCCAAAACGAGGGCAGCGAGTTTCGGAATTTACATGCAGGTTCCGCATGTGTTGCAAACAATATGTTTTCTGCAATCATTCAAAAAAATAAGAAAAACGACTAAATATATATTAAATTTTTGATCTATTTGCTATTTGGGTCAATGACTACGTTTACACCGTGCGTATTATTCTGATACGCAGACCAAGTATATACTAAAATTTATCTTAGTACGGTATGTATACACCGGTATCTAAATAAACAAACTAAATATTTTGGTACGTTACACACGCTTGCGTAGATTCAACTGTCACAACCACCCTAACCTAAAATGACTTAACAATGCAACTAAATTTTCACAGTTTCCCTAAATGTTAGTAAACAATTATTTAATTAAATTAGAAGTGGTCATAAATGGCAGAAATATCGCATTGGTACGCTTACTGTTTACACCGTGCATGAGTAAGGGCTGGTACATCCCCATTTGCACGTACTAAAAAATGTGAACCAATTGCGTACCAAAGGTTTGGTACAGAGTGTTTACACCATTCGTCGCCATCTTGTTATGTCACTTGGTATGCGGACTAAATGTTTAATACGTGTGATGTAAACGTACTCACTATTGACTTATAGCCTAATGTTTACAATAATTGTAACCTATTTATTAGTAATTATTATATGCTGTTATTACAACGAGGTAAACATTTCATCAACATCTAAAATTGGTATAAAGAGCAAGGAGTTTCACTCACAAGCTAAAGAAAGTGTAGTCGATGTTTTCAAGTTGACTACTATGCACATGCACAGATCATTTGAACTGAACGCGCGGCAGCTATACACATTTTTAAATTTCAAATTATTGTAACATTGTTATTTAACTTTGAGGCTATTGCTATATAATACATTTTTGTTTATTAGTAAGCAATAAGTATTCTGAATCTGTGAACAAGTGATTTACAATAGTTGCAACATCGTAAAGTACTTACCTACACATACGTAGGATAGTGGAATATGCTAACAGTGAATCTCACAGAGGTCTAAGAATTTAGTGTACTATAAACGAAAGTTCACTATAACAAAAGTGCACACTTTAAGTTAAATTAAATTCTCAATCTGAAACATTTAATTTTTATATTATATCTCGAATAGGTTTGGAGATATAGTATATAATAATATAGAATAATTTGTTGTAATAAATCTCGTTGCCCAAAAAGCAGTTGAGATATTTAAATGTTTGTAATTGACAGATAAAAGCAAAATGTCAGTGTCAAAAATTTGCATTTTTAATAAAACATTACTGGAAGATCTTTCTGGGACGTACGAGTACATTTAATATATATATTATTGTATTATTAATTAAATATGTATTTAAATTATAGGTATGTTAATATTACATATATCCTTAAGAAGTACCGCTAATACTGTCAATGAATTTGAAGAATTTTGAACATATTAGAATAATAGGACAAAATTTCTCATAGAACAAAAGAAGAGATACAATTTCAATTATATGTGTGTACAAGAAATGTTAAATTCGTTACTTATAGTCATGTGAATTTGTGGGCTTGGCAAGCAGATATGAAGATCCGTGTCAGAATGACGCCTAGTAGTTTTTTTACATAGATGTCACTGTTATATGTCATAATTTTTCGTTCAAAATTTGAAAATATTCTGATGTTTATTTGTCGTCAATAATACTTGTCGAGGAAAATAATACACATGGATTTGGAAAATCATCATTCAAAACATTATGATTCTCCAAATCCATTTGTATTATATGTACATTATGACTACCTATCATTCTGACACCGGCCTCCATATCAGCTTAGTCACATATCTGCTCGCGCCCTATGCAACATAAAAGAAAATGGCGAGAGGTATTGTGCTGGGCACAACAGATTTTTTTTTAAATAACAGAGTAGGTATATACATGTCTAAGAAAACAAATTTCTGTTATTTTCGTATAACATCTGTCTGCTTCAAGAAATAATTTTGTAATAATATTTTGCCGATGAGTAAACATATTTTTACTGCCTATTGTTGCTATTTACATAGCAACCGCTTAACAAACGCATAGCAACCGTTCAACAAACGCATGGCAACATAATTTGATGGCGATAACTTTCAAAATGGTTGTTAAAAATAATCACTAAATTAATATTAATTCTAAATTCGGCAAAAAATAATGTGTTCAACACGGCACCAAACACAGATTTACAGCTTCGGCAGCATTGTCGTGATTGAATGCAATGAAACGGCAGCCTCTCCTGTAAATCTGATATTTTAGTGCCTAGTTAAACAATAGCTATTTGTGTATTAAGAGCGCAAAATAGGACATTGTCGATTGAGAGGCTGTTGACGCGCGACGCAGGAGCGCGGCATTCTCTCGAAATCGACAATGTCCATTTGCGCTCGAAACACACACAAGATTTTTTCTACAGTCGCTACCATAACAAAATAATAATAAAATGTACACTTTGTACTTACACTACTACTCAATTAATAAGGATTAATATAAAGAAAAAACGTCTTTTATATTTATTTTTAATTTATCGTTATTTCCCATTCTTCTTGACCTATTGCTTCAATTTAATCTAAACATTTTATACTTTCGTTTTTGTAAATGAATGCCCTATTTTATTTCTCACAATAGTGCAGCATTTTTTTTGGTTATGTAATGTACCGACAGAGCAGTTATATTTCAGATTGATTTGTAAAGGTGGTAAATGTGTCACTACAGTGCCATTAGTTTCTGACTAAACGTTTCCATTAAGAATGTAGACAAGTGACATTTCTCAACATTGTATAGTTAGAAATTTGGACAGCGAGCGTTTTTTCTACTTTGTCGCGCTAGAGCGGCAAAGTGACATTTTGTGTTGACAAAAGAGAGCGCAAATGCCTACTTTCTATGAAGACTGTAGAAAAATAAATATTTGTTTACATCTTCCCATTATTGTTCACTTGTTATAATTTAATCTAATAAAAACTTTTATTTATAACACACGCATTAGTTACATATGTACAAAACAATTTAAAAAAAATAACTGCTAGCGTGTTATTACTTCTTTTTTTACATGTCGTGGCGGATGAATTTTCCTCCATCTATGCTTTTTTTATATACGTATTTACTATTTGACTACTAAACGTCTATTATTTAAAATTTAACAAAACACTATTGTTATATATCTTCATATTTTTCTTAGTTTTCTCTCGTTTCATAATATTCTACATTATTTAAACAATATAGAAAAGAGATTGAGACAATAAGAATAGAATGACTACGGGTATCTTCATTTATTTTTAAGAATGTCGAAAATATTTTCTTAAAAATTAATTGAAGGTAAATGTAACATTATTCTTTAGAATATTGTTGACTGCTCAGTACAAGACTAAATAGTTTACGCGAAGAAACGATTAAATTGAAATCATGTAATCTTAATACATAATATGCAGATAATCAGAATTTCTTAAAATTAAATATTTCTTTGTTATATTTCCTATTATGCACAGTACTTTTAAACAATTTAGAGTGTATCACATAAATTATGTGATTAGAATTAGAATATTAATAATTAGCTGTGTATTATAATTTTCGGATAATTTGCAATGTACGAAATCAGATGTATGTTAAATGTTTTCACTATTTTAATAACATGAAACATATCATTTGTTTAACAATAGGACTATTTAGTTTCAATAAACATATGAAAATCAGTAATGAACATTAATAATTAGCTGCTTATTATAATTTTCGACAACTTTTCAATTAACCTAAGCACAGACAAGTAGCAAGCTTGCTGTTTTCTGTGACCTAAGTTAAAGTACGAAATACACGAAATCAGATGTATGTTAAATGTTTTCACTATTTTAATCACATGAAACAGATAATTTGTTTAAAAATTACGTATTTAGTTTCAATAAACATGTGAAAATCGGTATTGAACATTAGATGCTTGTTATAATTTTTGAAAACTTTGCAATTAACTTAGAAAAGGAGCGAAATGCACAAAATCAGATGTATGGTAAATGTTTTCACTATTTTAATTACATAAAGCAAATAATTTGTATAACAATAACCTATTTAGTTTCAATAAATATGTGAAAATCGGTATTGAATATTAATAATTAGCTGATTATTATAATTTTCGACAAATTTGCAATGAACTTAGATAAGAGCGAAATGCACAAAATCAGATGTGCCACATATTTTTAATATTTTAATAACCTGAAACATATAATTTGTTTAACAAAAGCCTATTAATTTTCAATAAACATGTGGAAATATATATTGAAAGGTTGTAATACACCAGGGACTCTGGGACAAGGCTATATCGGCAACCGAGCCATCGCTCGCCGACTCTTGAAAATTCTGGGTCCCCGGTTGGGAACTTGAATTACGTTAGACTTGGATATTAAACATATGTATCGAGTATCGTTTCTGTTAAATAAAAAAATATAAATTAAATACTTTTACTGTGGTAATTATAAATAGGGGTTAAATACTGAATATCCTCCTTTTAACACAGATATAGTTTATTACGAGCTTAACCTACAAATGTATAATAATAAACATGGAATAAGACAACTCTATAGAATAAACTCTCCATAAATGTCATTTTAACAGAGGGTTAAGAGATATTCTCGGAATACCTAATCTGGAAATAGGAAATTATTTATTATTATCGCTGTTAATGTTACTATTAACTAAAAATTGAAACATATTTTTTATTTATATTTTTATAGTGTTAATATATTTGAACAACTTATTATAAATATAAAATTGTTTATAAAAAGTCAACAAATTATAATAAATCAATATTAACTCTGTGGTATATTAAGTAAATTCATTATTTTGTTAAAACTCCGGGTAAAGGATAACCACTTTTTTTACTACTGATAAGAGTAATATTTTTCATTTTGGCGTAATAAATTACTCATTAATGTGCATTAAATATCCCAATTTTTATCTCTCGCTAAGAGAGGTATTAGATTCGTGCTAAAAACCGCATATCGAGATTTTAGTGAATAAGCACGTTTTACGAAAAATTAGATTGTTTTGTGTGTACAAGAAATGTTAAATACAATACTTAACATAAAATGGAAATAGCGAGAAGTATTGTGCTGGCCACAACAGATTTTTTTTGCAATGGGGTTGTGCCAGCTTCACAGTGAAGTTGTATCAACCATACTTTTTTGTTAATGAGTAAAAAATATTTCAATTAATTTTATTGAGTTGTGCCATAATGGTTTTGCCAGCATCACGGAGCTGGTATAGGAATCATGCGAAATTTCACATATGGAGATTTTTATGAATGTATACGTTTCAGAGATCCTGCAATTCGTAAAACATATTTTCACGATGAAAATCATATATAGTACGTCTTCCAACGCACCATCCTGTAGATATTGCAATATCAACAAAATGTATTCAATTCTGAAAACTATAGGCGAAGGAAAATAAGATCGCAGCGCCAAAGTGGAACTAATGTTAACGGGATAATTTGACATTTACTAATTGTATTTATGCATTAAGTGTATAATATGATGAGATACTACATATGTAAACGTAAATATTATAAACATACTAGATAACACTTGTGTTTATACAAGCAAGAAAAATGTCACGTGTATAATTTATCCCGGCAACTATAGTTCCGAAAATACCACCAGATATCATATTGCTTATTTCCCGTCGCCCATAGACTATATGTGACGGGAAATAAGCAATATGACATCTGGTCTGGTGATACTCTTAATATTACACACTTAATGCATAAATGGAATTAGTAAATGTCGTTGACATTAGTTCCTTTAAAAGCCACTTTGGCGCTACGATCTTATTTTCCATCGCCTATAGCTTTAAATTCCATAAAATAAACTACTACATATATTGCAATTTCTATTGTATTTAAATTATTTAAGCATTAAGCATACCCCTTTATTTCAAGCAAAACTCTTAAAAAACGTAATTAATTAAAGTACGGCCGGAATTATAATTGTAATTAAGATGCTAACTAAATTTATAAATGAAAAGTGAAACAATAAACCTAATTTTATAGGTTAAACTTGCATTGTTGGTCTACTGCATGCCGCCTTTTATATTGCCGCCGCTAGGGAAATGTAACATACCTACCTAATGTAAGCACAGCTGTTGTTAGGGAGGAGGTTGTTATTAGTAGTTTGACAATTTGAATTTTTACATATTAATTTTTAAAGTAACTTGTACATTGTAATAAACTACTCATGGAACAAAAAATAATTAATACATTTTTTTTGTTTATTATTCCGTTATTATTAATAATTTTATACGTACACATATAGGATAGATTTTAATATAAATAAGTAAGTATATAAATAAATCGTCACTTTCACAACTTTTACCCGTTGCCGGGTGTGTCAATTCTGCAAGTAAGCAAATATCGGTAATGAGATAATATATTCCAACCGTAGGGCGGCTACCAGAGGTCACCGCACGGGCACCCAAAGTTGGTGTGGACGGCGCACCACAGGGGTCATTTTGTGCTAGTTATATATTATAAATAATTTTCGGCAGCGGTCAAGCTTGAACCTGGAACCACAGAGCCGTACCGGGAACACACACATCCTAATGTTCATCATACATTGCCCCGTTCATTTCTTATTTCGTTCAGTTTCCTAATGTTCAAATCTTGACCATGAAGTTGGCGCAGATGAACTTGGCGTGCTTACAATTTAAAAAGTACACTACGGAGTACCAAATGTACATGAAAATTATTTATTGAATTGGAGTATGTAATTATTGCTAGTATTTTTTTAAAATTTGTACAGCTAAGTTTACTTTTTAAATTGTGAGCGCGCGAAGTTAATCTGCGCCAACATCATGGTCAAGAATTGAACGTTCTGAAACTGAACGATACAAGAAATGAACAGGGCGATGTATAAACATTATGACGCTTCATACCTAGCCATTCGTAAACAGACACGCTGTACACTGAGATATGCGACATCATAATTAGAATATAGAATTAAAATTTAATTACAATTAGAATTTAATGTACTTCTTATTGTTTATTCTTTCTTTTGAAAAAAAAAAACCAAAATGTAAATCTAGCAAAGTACTAAAATGTTCCGATTAATTTGGCTGTAAAGTGAAAAATTAAGATACTGTGATGATTTAAATGTAGAATTTAATTGTAATATATATGGAGGTAATTGTTTGATATTAAAAGTAATGTTTCCCATTGTAAATACCCCGACTACATAAAATTATGACTTATAAGTAACGTAGCGTACGTACATATTAAAAAAAATCAGTGTTCGGATTTCCTTGCCTAATAAAGACTTTTAAATCGTGTCACCCTTCGTGAGTAAAAAACATAAGCCCTGAGAGTACGTGATAGTGAATTTTCAAGCGTTGGGCTTGAGTTACTGTTCGTGATTATTTGTTTATTTAGATATTTTATAACTATAACAGATTTGAAGCTTTTGAAACATATAATTATTATTTTTGTTCGATTTTCGTTGAGAATAAAACCGACTTTATGAACATATGGTTTTGATTCTATTAATTCTAATAAACTTAATATTGCATAATATGTATTTGACAATATTAGTGCATACTAATACTCAGATCCGTGAATTTAAGGCTTTTTACCTTTCGTCACGTTTAGGTAAGAAAGGGATTGTCTGGTCAAAACAATTCGATTATGAGTATTTAAAGAATAAGCACGTTTTAGGGTTCGTATAATACAATGTTACCATTTTTACGACGATATGTGTATGTGTGCATGAGTGTGTGTGACGATTCTTTCGGATTCGATAACTCCAATACTACAATTCATTTAAAAAAAAAAAATCGTATTCATCGTCCTTACATCCATATGCAGACGTGCTTAGATTTTGATTATAATTGGTCAACCGGAAATACCCTCATTTGAAGATTTTAACAGTAAAATATCATTTAACGTTATTATAACAAAGAATTTATTATTCTCTATAGGTACGATTTGATTGCATTTTATACTTCATATTCAATAGATATAGAGTTAAAGAATTATATTAAATTTCATAAATCAGCCAGCTAAGTTAACCATGGAAACTGCTAATATATTCAAATAATTCAAATTGACAGATGTCAGTATCAATGAAAAGTAAATGAATGTGGCAGAGATGAGGATGTTGAGATAGATGTTGAGGAAGACACGGATAGATACGGTAAAGAATGAAAAAATAAGGGAAATAACTCTAGTGTAAGAAGTTTCTAGCCAGATAAAAGAGACGATTACATTGGTTTGAACATGTCATGAGGAGAGATGAAGAATATATTGGAAGAAGAATGAATAGCTTAGTAATAGAAGGTTAAAGAAACAGAGGAAGACTAGGATAAGATAAAAGAGAAAAGGAACTGAATGAGAACGACACGCAAAACAGAAATGAGTGGAAGAAGATAATAGCGATCCCTAATGAATGGGAAAAGCTAAAGAAGAAGATGTCAGTGTCTAATACACAGGATTGACGGAAGGTATTGTGCTGGTCACATTTTTTTAATATAGAGTTCATTAGCACATACACATAAGATGTTAATAAATTGCACTTTATAAACATGGCATTGATTTATACAATATTGTTAATATGTATTTGACAGTATTAGAGAATTATAATACTCAGATCCGTGAATTTAAGGCTTTTTTAATACAGATTTCATTGGCACATGTGCGTAAGATATAAATAAATCGTACTTTATGTAAATATGGTATTTATTTAAACAAAATTGTTGTAAATCTAATTATATAAATATTGCATAATAGGTATTTGACAATATATTCTAATATTCTGATCGGTGTATAAGGTTTTTTATTACAGAGCTCATCGACATTTTGTGTGTGTGTGTGTATTCTAGATATTATTTTTGAACATTTGTTATTAAAAATAATAAAGATCATTAAATTCACAATCTCATTCATTTAAAAAAAATATTATATCTTCTATTCATTAAGAGATAATATGTAGTAATATAGAATAATCTGTTGTAATCTTGTTATGTATGTTTC
Organism: Harpalus rufipes; assembly: GCA_951394225.1. Classification (NCBI taxonomy): domain Eukaryota; kingdom Metazoa; phylum Arthropoda; class Insecta; order Coleoptera; family Carabidae; genus Harpalus; species Harpalus rufipes. The sequence goes on along the minus strand of OX596282.1, from coordinate 29,420,734 downwards.
TTCCCGAACAACTCCATGGAAACCAGTTGAAATAGTTAAATGTTTGTAAGTAATTGACAGATAAATGCAAAATGTCAGTGTCAAAAATTAACAGTTTACTGACATTACTGAATAGGTATATTTAATATTTCTTACTGTACTATTAATTAAATATTTAAAATTATAGGTAGGTATATTAATATGTCCTTTTATTCTTATACCGCTAATACCGTCAATGAATATGAAGCAATTTGAACATATTAGAAGTGCAAGACAAAATTCCTCATAGAACGAAAGGATAGATATATTTTGAATTATTTGTGTGTACAAGAAATGTTAAGTTCGTTAATTATGTAACAAAATGGAAATCGCGAGACGTATTGTGCTGGCCACAACAGATTTTTTCTGTTGCAAAAAAGTCCTCCAAATTGTAAGCTTATCTATAAGTACTTTATACATATCTAACTTCAATTTAAAAATTGCCGTATGTTTTTTAAGTCGAATGTAACCGACAGTCTTAGTAAAATCAAAAACACTGATTTCCGTTTGTGGAACAAGTTGAAGGCTGAACAGATGTAATTAATTCAATGGGCGGGGCCAAATTGCGCAGTACAACTTGCACAGGAACCAGCTTGAAAAACGCGGAATAATTCAAGTATTTAATTTTAATATCAATACATATAACGAATATGTCAAAAATATGAAAAGTTAATAATTATTATTCCAAATAATTTTAAATAAAACCGGAAGTTATTTAATGAAAAAATTATTTAATTGGCCATTTATAGACGACAGACAGGATTCAAAATTGTGTTTATTTAAATAAAAATAAATGAAATAAGTGTAATAAAAGAATCAGAAATATGAAGTAACGTTTTTAATAATTACTATTTCATTGCGAATTCGGAATAATTATTAAACAAAATTCGCATTTTATAAAAAGTGGCTTTAATTTGTTCAAAATTGCTAACTAATTCTAATAAACTAAATATTGTAAAATAGGTATTTGATAATATGGGAACATTTTAATACATACATCATCGACAATTTTTAGAAATGGTGTATTCTAATGGAGCAAAATTTAAGGTAAAAAATGTTATAACAATGTGGGTTATGAAAACAGTAACCGAATAATGTTAAAAATATCATTTTTTTTCCTAACATGAGTTATCTTTTGTCCTTTATTTTGGCGTTAAAAAGATACCACGTGGTTTGTGACGTACGAGTGACTGACGAGATGAAATTTCTTACAAATTTTATATATAAATATATTCTGCCATTGACGGGTAAACTGTCTTGTTCGCGTTCGTTTTATTACATTTTGTCTTTTTACAAGTACTATATTTCTATATCCAAAATTTAAGATTTATAATACAAATATGTGAAAGTTTCAGAAAATAAAATTAACAAAAAAATATTAGAATACCCCATTATGTCGGGCGTGTATGCCCGCCAATATACAATTTGCGGTCACAACTTTTATAACATTCGTATTCTTGCATTTAGTACTTTACAATAACATTGTTCGATTTGAATTTTTTTCCACTTGGCCATTTCTTCATATTTGGAAAGAGGAAGAAGTCACAAGGGGTCAAATCAAGAGAGTAAAATGGATGAGGGAGCAGTTTGTAGTACAATTAGAGCAATTTGGCCATTACAACTGCGGACGAGTGAGCTGGTGTATTATTATGGTGGAACAGCACTTTTTTCTTTTCCAAAATGGGACCGCTTTTTCATCAATTCAACATGAAATCGATCCAATAAAGCGGCATAGTAATGTCCTGTGGCTGTTTTTCCCTTTTCCAGATAGTCGATAAAGATTATGCCTTGCTAATCTTTGAAAACCATGACCATGACCTTTCCTCCCAATCGAACCGTTATTGCCTTCTTGGGAGGACGTCCATCAGGAGAAATCCACGGTTCTGGCTGTTTTTTGATTTCTGGTGTACAGTGATGTATCCATATTTCATCAATAGTTGCGAAACATTGTAAAACACGGCACCCATCTTGTCGGTAGCTTTTCCATGCCCCAATATTCACGCAGGATATTAAATACGCGTTTGTCTGAGATGTTTACCATCTTAGCTTCAGGACCGAATGACGCCGAGCGATCATACAAATTCTTGCACGGACTGTACAAATGATTATTTACCTATAATTCTATTATTATATCTCTCTGTTCATCGTACTATCGCAAGTATTTTACGCAATCCAGATGAATTTATATTTTGGTAGACCTATACTGTAATAATTGCATATTTTTACGATTAAATATGCGTTTGTTATATAAATTATCTGTTTCATGTCAACAAAATAGTAATAATTTGTAGCATACTACTAACTGCGTACATTTCGGGTATTAAGGTAGTCATACCATGAAACTATTTTACCCAGAATTAATTGAAATATAAAGTGCATCTAAACTGAAGTATAATCTAATTGCTCTCCAATTTTTAAAACAATTGACCACGCGATAGCTGAAATATTTGCAATTGAATTTGGCTTTTTTAATTTACGTAAAGAATAGGAAATGGTAAAATAAACATAACTTTTATATCCAAACCGACATTTAATAGAAAAACTAGCATGTTATAGAAGACTAATTAAGGGAATGCATACAAATTCCTAAATGCCCATATAGCACTCTGTACATTCCTTGACATATACATTTATCTTTCGTACAAATACGTCCGTTGAAGTTATATTGCCCTGTACATTTCTCGCCTTATACATTTGTCACTGTGAATTCAAACTTGGCGCGTTCATTTCATTTCAAATACAAAACGTATTTTAATTTAAATATGTGCAATATTTGCATTATGTTTTAGGATAGGTTTACGTTTATATATTTTTAGTAAAAGGAATAAAATACATTTTATTTACGAAGTCTACTTCGAGAGAAGATAATGCACCATGTTCGAATTCTCTGATGTGCGACAACTTCATGGTATAGATTTGTCACGATCACCCCGGTGCAACTTGTACTGGGAAACTGGCAGCAAACAGTAGGCAGTGAAAGTAGTGTACCCAATGTAACAGAGATGTCACTAAACGGTTCATGTCGCTGCTATAGTTTGAAATAAATTAAGTAATCTATGAAATAAAAAATAAAAATTTATAAAATTATTTGTCAACAGTAAAAAAATATTGTTCGAAGATACTGTCATTGCTGCATTGTCAAGTATAAGTCGCTGGTTTAATGGCTTATAATAAGTAAATAATTTAATAATTTTATTTTAGTTTATAAATAATTTTTTATTTGAATATACCGAAATTATAAAAATTAAGTAATCACTGTATATTAAACAAATGAACGTTGACAGGTTCATATGACATATATTTGACATTTACTTGACATGTATTGGACATATGTCAAAAGTAGTGTACCCAATGACACCCAGGGGGCAATAGTTCCGTGCTGCCCACTTGATACATTGACTTGCACTTCTCGTTTACCTTATTGTTTTGTGGTCACGATCACGAATGTACAAGACGAGAAACAGGGCAATATAACTTGAAGGGACATATTTGTACGTTAGGAAAATGTATATGCCAAGAAATGTATAGAGTTGATATGTGTGCAGTTTGTAATGTGTATTCTAAGCCTAATATACATTTATTTCTCAGATTTTATTAGTCTACTCAGGTAATATATTATTCTAACCTTAAACTGAAGTCATATGTCATATTTATATTCAACACCGATGTTGTAACCCTATTATTCCTTTATAAATTATAAAAGCAGCTGAAATAAAATATATGGTATTTATTTTATTTAATATATTTTATTTAAGATGGAATACAGTCCGTCACAGTGTTCCTTTGCACATAATTTTTTTACCAACTAAGTCATTTTTTCTTTTATTATATATTTTAATCATTATAATAAAGGTAAGTTATATAGTTTATAATTATTTTTCAGATAAGAACATTTTTAAACCATCACATTATTATTTACTATAAAAATCATTTTAACCTATTTGTTTTAAAGGTCTGGACATTGAAGAAAACGTTAACGAATTAATAAATAATAAAAATTATTTATAATTAACTTAATTAATTACTTAATTAAAAACCATGTAATAAAAATTGTGACGGTGCATTTTCTTTGCGGATAATGTTATTACTCTGATATAGTGTAAATATGACTTCTTAACTTACGTAAAGACATCCTTTTAAATATGTAATATCACACCTTAAAAGTTGTGAGGGTTACATACGGAGGTATTGATATTTAGCATTGAATCAAACCACTTTTTTATTTCTTACTACTGCCACACTTGGCGCCAGAGTTCCTGTCCTCGAACTGACTGATATATGAATTAGGCACTTTGAGGACGTCCCCAAAGGGCCTGCTCTGTCCTCATAGTGCACAATATATGAACTAGAGTGTCCTCAAAGGGAGCATTGGCCATATATATATATATATATATATATATATATATATATATATATATATATATATATATATATATATATATATATATATATATATATTGAACAATAGAATAATTGTGTGACTCGATACAAAATATTCAAATTAATATGAATACAAAATACATAACATTAATACAAATACATGACATATATGATATTCTTCCTGACTTAGAAGGGATAAATTTTAATATGTGTATGTCATAAAACAAGTTATTAATGAATTATTCTCTTTATTTGGTCATTGCATAATCTCGCAATATATATATATATATATATATATATATATATATATATATATATATATATATATATATATATATATATATATATATATATATATATATAGTAATACGTATTGTGATGGTAAAAACAAGTGAAGTGAAGCGACCTGATGCCAAGGTATGCATTCTACAAAGTCAGTAACTGCGAGATTATGCAATGACCAAATAAAGAGAATAATTCATTAATAACTTGTTTTATGACATACACATATTAAAATTTATCCCTTCTAAGTCAGGAAGAATATCATATATGTCATGTATTTGTATTAATGTTATGTATTTTGTATTCATATTAATTTGAATATTTTGTATCGAGTCACACAATTATTCTATTGTTCAATATATATATATATATATATATATATATATATATATATATATATATATATATATATATATATATATATATATATGTAATGTAAAAATTAAAAATGTCAAAGTAATAAATTTAAATATAAAATAAACTCAATTATTAGTACGAGAAAATAATCATTCACAAAACATATATGATTAACTAATTATAAACACTAAGATTACTTATTTAAACAATATCTATATCACTACATTTATTTATATAAATACATATATTCATGTTCACAACTCGTAGACTGTTTATTTATATCACCCACTCTTCATTGCTCGTTGCCTCTATATATCGGACTGTCTTTTCTGGTTTCTCTGACGTGCTTATTATAGCGCGGCGTTATTTCTCCGGAATGTTCTCCATCTTTCCATCCAATACAAAGGAAAAGCCCATTGGATGTAATTAAATCATTCTACACGCAAATGGGTTTTCCCTCACCGAGGATTACGTTATCGCTTGAGAATATTCCACCAGTGGCGGCGCTCGCATACTCAAGTAAGGGCGCACGTTACACTGCCCCCTCCTTAAGACTGTTTCGTCCCGGAACAGTTCTTGATGACGAAATCTGCATGTACTACCCTTGGTACACTTGGAAGTCTTGAAGAAATGACAGTCGATGGTCCGCTGGAGTTATTCTTTCTGTCCGTTAAGGTTAAAGCTGTAGACGAGAATTTCAATACCGGTATAGCGGAAGAGGATCTCTAACATGTTCCTAACAATCCTCCAATCCAAACCATCTAATCCACAGGCCTGTAACGTGCGCCCCCGGGAGAATAGTATACAACGCCGCCACTGAACGAATGTACGAGAGCGATGACGCGATCCCTGGCGCCGCAGCGGCTGGATTCTAATTGCGCCGTGACCTCGTTCCTTTGTATACGGGTCATTGTCGCTTCGAAGGCTTCTAGAAAGGTGCGCGCTGTATAAATGCCGGCCGAAGGAAGGCGGAAAGACAGTCTCATATATACAAGCAACCAGATATGAACTCGGTGATATAAATAAACAGTTTAACAGTTGTTAACATAAATAAATGTAGTTATATAAATAAGTGTTGTGATATAAATATTGTATAGATAAATAATCGTAGTGTTTAAGCATTTAATAATATTCTTAGTGTTTATAATTATTTAATCATAGTGTTAGTTGATTTTATTATCTTTTAATATTAAATCCTTATTTAATTATCGTTTAATAAACGTATTCTTTTAGTTAATAATATTTGTCTATGTTTTACACTTCACCCATATAAAAAAAAAACGTTACAATTGGTGTCAGGTGTGGGGTTGTTAAACTGTGAAGTGTAAATAAATAAAATAAATAAAATGGCGACTAAACAGTTAAAATTAGTTGAATTAAAAGTAAGTGATCCCAAGAGAGAACTTTAAGAACGGGATTTGGAAACAACAGGAAAGAAGTCAGTACTTCAAGAAAGACTGCGGCAGGCATTGATCGATTCTGATGATAATCCTGAAGATTACTTATTTGACCTATCCGAATTTGGTAAATTAGAACAAAAATTAGAAGAACATTTTAGAGATTTAATAGAATTTTCTAAAACATTAAGACAAGAAAGTTCTAGAAGTTCGGAGCGAAGATTTGCGGAAAGTTCTACAAAAGCGGAAGAAAGTTCCGGAGCACTGGAAGAAGAATTAAAGGAACATTCTAGAACATTGGAAAGAGAATTGCATGAAAGTTCTGGAAAAGTGCAGGTAAGTTCCGAAGCACTGGAAGAAGAATTAAAGGAATATTCTAGAATATTGCAAAGGGAATTGCATGAAAGTTCTAGAAAAGTGGAGGAAAATTCCGGAGTACTGGACGAAGAATTAATGGAACATTCTAGAACAATGTATTGTGAATTGAATGAGAGTTCTAGAAAAGCCGAAGAAGATTCTGGAATTTTTGAGCAGAAATTGGAACAGGAATTAGAGGTAAATTCTGGAAGAGTACAGGAGAATTCTGGAATCATGGAGAAAAGGTTAGAGCGGAAATTGGAGGAGAATGCTGAAATTACGGAGCAAATTTTGGAGCGGAAATTGGAAAATTCTGGACTTCTGGAGCAATTATTGGAAAAAAGATTGAAGAAGACTTCTAGAAAAACTGCGGAAAGCCTACTAAAGTTTGGGGCCTACGTGGCTTGTTTCGGTCGTCTTGCACATCCCACAGCGATTTGAAGTACCTAGCCACTCAAAGATTCATGTCCGGAGTTCGAGGCAGCAATACTCAGCAAGCACTGCAATTATTCCGCCCAAAAACTATGGTTAATGTACTTTCATATGTATCAGATCGTGAAGCTGCCAAACAAGTTTCACGTAACCAATCGCGAGTGCGAAATAATTATGCTGAGGTAAATGAAAACACCAAAGTCATGGATGAAAAAGTGCGACGAATTACAAATGAAGTGTTTGCTAGAAGAAAGAAACTCCGCTGTTACAAAAGAAGACGGAAGCGAAAAAGAAAGAGACCGCGTGAGAGAAAAAGTGCGTGCTCAGTAAGAAATTAAAAAAAGAAATGTAGGCAGAAATACTAGAGGTAAAGGACGAATCCGTTGATGTCAAGGATGGATATGAAGAAAGAAGACGGAAGCGAAAAAAAGAAAAAAAAGAGAACGCGAGAGAGAAAGAGAGCGTGTTCAGCAAGGAATTACAGAAGAAATCTAGGAAGAAATTCCAGATGTAGAGGAAAGCCAACCGGAAGTGAATAGTTCTCCGTCGAGCAGCTGCGATTGCAATCTAAGGACTTTGAAACGGGGCCTGAAGACAGCGAGGAAGACGTGCCCTTGGCGATTCGTATGGACAGCTCGAGTTGGAAACGAAAACTCGAGATAGATAACGATGACGATGATGCCATACCTCTCACCACAAGGAAGAAGAAAGTCAAGACAGAGAAAGGAACTTGAAAGGAAAGGAAGTAGCGTCGACACATTGTTCAAAAGGCCATGCCAAGGGAGGCAAATATGGTAGTCGACTAGAAGATAAACATTCCACCATTGCCAGAATAACAGTAGTCAACGATAGTTGGCAGCCCGATGGACTACGCAAGGACCCGACTTTGAAAATATTACTGGAATGGAAAGCGACGAGAGCAAACCGATATGGGAAGATGTTGCACCGCAGTCACAGATAGTAAAATCGTACTGGGCGCATGTGACTGACTCTATGGTGATTGATGGCCAGTTAGAGCGCGTGGTTGAGAATGCCATGGAACTGAGAAGAGAACTCAGTTGGTTATTCCTAAGAGTATAGTACCAGACGTGTTAGAAGAGATCCATGATGGATCTAGAGGTGGCCATTTGGGAGTCAACAAAACATTAGAAAGATTGCGCCAGCGATTTTTACTGTGTTAACAAGGAAGACATTAAAGACTAGTGCAAGAAATGTGTGGTTTGTACTGGAAGCAACGGTCCGCATAAACGGCAAAGAGCTCCAATGCGTCAATACAACAATATATATATATATATATATATATATATATATATATATATATATATATATATATATATATATATATATATATATATATATATATTGAACAATAGAATAATTGTGTGACTCGATACAAAATATTCAAATTAATATGAATACAAAATACATAACATTAATACAAATACATGACATATATGATATTCTTCCTGACTTAGAAGGGATAAATTTTAATATGTGTATGTCATAAAACAAGTTATTAATGAATTATTCTCTTTATTTGGTCATTGCATAATCTCGCAGTTACTGACTTTGTAGAATGCATACCTTGGCATCAGGTCGCTTCACTTCACTTGTTTTTACCATCACAATACGTATTACTCCATCTTCACCTGGATGGACGTCTTGAATTCTTCCGATACGCCAATGTAGTGGAGGTAAATTATCTTCTACTAGAAGTACCATCGTGCTGATCTTAATGTTGCTGGAATTCGTCTGCCATTTGGTGCGTTGCTGGAGTTGATGGAGATACTCGCGATACCATCGTTGCCAAAAATGAATCTTCATCTTTTGAATATGCGACCATCGATTCAAAAGATATTTGGGAGTAGTCGTGTAATCTTCTCCTGCTGGTTCTTCAGGAAATTTCCCAATAAGGAAATGGGCTGGTGTAAGAGGTGTTAAATCTTGAGGGTCTGTAGACAGGGGTGTAAGAGGTCCAGAATTCATAGCTGTTTCAATTTCTTTTAAAAGAGTATAACACTCTTCGAATGTTAAAATGATACTTTGAGTGATTTTTAAAAAATGTCTTTTGAATGATTTTACCGCTGATTCCGTCCGCCAAAGTGTGGTGTTCTAGGTGATATAAAATTCCATTTTATATTTTGATTGGTGAGATAATTTTTAATTTTGTTATTGTTCAAATTTAGAAAGTTATTTAATTCGTTCAATTTCTTACTTGCTTCTACGAAGTTTGTTGCGTTGTCGGAGTATATTTCTTAGGAAGGACCTTTTCTTGCAACAAATCTTCTTAGCGCACCAATAAAAGAATCTGTTGTAAGATATGTTACTAGCTCTATATGAATAGCCTTTGTACTAAAACATACAAAGACTGAAATGTATGTATGCTTTAGTTGTTACCACTCTTCCTCTTCGTCTTTCTTCTCTAATTTGGATAGGTCCAGTATAATCTATTCCGCAAATGTTGAAGGGTGATGTATAACCTTGTACTCGTACTTGTGGTAAATTTCCCATTATATGGTTGTGTCCCTTTGGTTTAAATTTGAAACAAATAAGGCACTTGTGAATTATTTTCCGGATTGTTCGACGTCCTGCTAGTGGCCAGTATTTTGTTCTAATTGAAGCTAAAAGTTGTTCTTGTCCGCAATGTTTAACTTTTTGATGTTCGTTTTCGATGATAATGTGTGTTATATGATGTTGACTTGGTTGTATGTATGGATGTCGATGATCTATAGATATGTTTGAATTTTGAAGTCTTCCTCCAACCCTTAAAATACCGTCTTGATCTAAAAATGGATTGATATTATGTAATTTCGATTTTCTTGAAATTTCGTGTTTTTCTTTTGTTGCCTTTATTTCTTCAAAAAATACTTGTCCTTGTACTAATTTTATTATAAGTTTCAAAGAATCGTTTATTTCTTCTATTGTTAGTTCCCGATTTTTTTCAACATCTAATCCTTTACAACGTTTTATGAATCTTACGCAGTAACATAAAATTCTTTGTAATTTTATTATAGAAGAATATCTTTCTAAAATATTATCTTCGCAAACAAATGCAGCTGTAACTGTTACTTTAATTTTTGAAAGTCGTTCTTGGAAAATTCGTTCTTGTTTTGGCCATTCATTCTGGTTCAACCACTGGGGTCCGTGCCACCATAAACTGTTTGTTTTTAGATTTTAGATCTCTCGCTGATAATTCTCTTGAAATGAGATCTGCGGGGTTTTGATTTGAGCTAATGTGCTGCCAAGTTGCCGCTACTGTTAATTTTTGAATTTCAACAATTTTATTTGCTACAAAGGTCTTCAATTTGATGGGAGGCATTGTTAGCCATGCTAATACTATTGTCGAGTCGCATCATAAATATATTTTATTTATTTTTTCTAATAATGATTGCTGTACAATAGACAGCAATCTAGCTGGTATTAGGGCTCCACATAATTCGAGTCGTGGTAATGTTGTTGATTTTAGTGGTGCTACACGCGCCTTTGCATAAAGCAAATGTGTTTCTCTTTCTAAATTTGTGTTTGTACTGCTAGCATATACCATACCATAAGCTTGCTCAGATGCATCGCAGAATCCATGAATGTCAATGTCATTGCTAATGTTTTTGGATTGACATTTCTTGAAATTTCAAATTGATTGGCATTAAATAATTCGGCTTTATACGTCATCCATTTTGTGTAGACTGATTGTGGAACAATTTCGTCCCAATTTAAATTCAATTACCAAAGTTGTTACAGTATGATTTTTCTTCTATAGTTACTGGACCAATTATTCCCAGCGGGTCAAAAAATTGTGTTTTTGTGAAAGGATGGTTCTTTTTGTTACTCTAGTTTCGTTTGTTGCTTTCATCTTATAGTGAATTGTATCTGAATTCGCATTCCATAGTACGCCTAAAGTCTTTAGTAAATCATCTTTATTTAGTATTAATAATTCGGTTTCAATTTTCTCTACTATATTGTTCAATACTTCTGAATTAGATCTCCACTTTATGAGTTCGAATTTTCCTTGATTTAATAATTCTGTCAAATTCTTTTGTAGTTGTGCTGCTTCTGCAACAGTTTTCGCACCTGTCAAAACGTCGTCCATGTAAAAATTTGTCTGAAGCACCCTTTTGGCACTTGGAAATTCATTCCCGTCTTCAACGGCTAATTGCTTTAAACATCTAACGGCTAAGAATGGTGCCGAAGCTGTACCATAAGTTATAGTGTTAAGTTGATAAGTTTTTGTATCTTCATTGACTTTTGGTGTCCACAAAATTTGTTGAAATTTGCGATCTTCTTCTCTTATTAAGATCTGTCGATACATCATAGCTATATCAGCTGTACTCACATATTCGTGAATTCTAAATCTAAGAATTATATTTAATAAATTATCTTGAATGACAGGTCCAACTAGTAACATATTGTTTAGAGATTTACCAGCCGTGTCTTTGAATGAAGCATCGAAAACAACTCATTAATAAATCAATTTCTCTAGGACTGTGAAAATTTGGATCCGCTAACTTAATACTAGTTGGTATATGTAATTTATTTTTATCAATATTTAGTTGTGGAAGTTTATCTATTTTCTTGGACAAAATTAAACAGTCTAATGCTATGTTAAACTTAAGATTTTATTTTAACTGATGTCTTTTTGTTTATATTAGCTGAACTTAGATTTATTCCATGAACTGGTATGTTTATATTACCACATTTTAAATTTAATTGTTTTGCTAAAATACCTGTTATGAAGTTTGATTGAGAGCTCGAGTCTAAAAGAACTCTTGCAGGATGCCAAGTACCATTTGCAGCACAAATTAATACTTCTGCCGTTGATAGTAGGATTTGTTTACTCTGTTCAGCACAACAGCCCGATACTATAGGTTGTTGTTCTTGATTCGCCTTTCTTTCTTCCTTGTTTTCCTTATCTCCTTGTCTTGTCATATGTAGCAGAGTATTATGAAGTTTGTTGCAGCTTTTACATTTAGATACGTGGTAATTTCTTCCAAGATGTCCTTGTTTTAAACAATTAATGCAAAGTTCTAATTTCGTTGCGGTTTTATAACGTCCTTAGGTGTTTGTTTTAGAAAATCGCTGCAATGAAAAATATAATGAGTACCCTTACAGAAAGTACACTTGATTTGTGTTGTTGCTGCTAAAGTAACATTCTTCCTGAAGTTCTGTGTTGTATTTTGAACTCTATTTGTTTCTGATTTTATCATTTCTAATGTTTGACATCTATTTGTTAAAAAGCTTAAAAATGAATTTAATGTTGGCTTATCTGTATTTCCTAATGAGGATAAGTTTTCTTGCCATAGTTGCTTAGTTTTCCAATCTAATTTATTATTAAGAATGTATATGTGGCGGATCAAGTATACTTCAATATTTATCAAGTTATCCGCCACGTTAGCCTCGCCCATTGTTGATCAGCTGTTCCGAGGTTACCTTGGAACAGCTGACAACCAAAACATTATTACTTTTGTATTCCTCGTCCACGACTGTCAAAATTTGTTAATAAAATTTATATTTACAATATCTTTACAATTTAATTTCAAAGTGTTTGTTTTACAAGTTGTAACGATTGGATTATCAAACGAAGATAAACCTTTCGTTACAAATTGGTGACCCCGAGAAGGGATCCGCCCTTCTTTTCAATACTCGTTATACTCTACCTTACTAATATCTCCAATATGACTGAACAGGCTTCTTCACAAGATCCTTCTCCAGCAACAGCCCCTCCTTCTCCAGAGACAGCGCCTCCTTCTCCAGCGACAGCCCTTCCATTAATCGGGGCTACACAACAATTCAAACTACCCGAATTCTGGCCCGACGACCCGGAGCTATGGTTCGCCCAAGCAGAGGCTCAATTACCGCTCACAGAATTTCTTCCGAGACAAGCAAATATTTAAAAATTATCACCTCATTGAGACCAGACCAAGCACTAGAAGTTCGTGACCTTATTATACGTCAGCCACAAATAAATCCTTACTCCACATTAAAACAAGCTCTCATTACCAGAACTACGTTATCTGACAAGGAGAAATTCCAAAAATTATTTTCTGTGTCTGAATCAGGTGACAAAAAACCTTCTCAAATTCTACGTCAAATGCGACAACTTATTGGGGACAAATCTATCGACAACACCTTCCTTGAAGAACTATTTCTACAAAAATTACCTCATCATGTACAGGTAATGCTGACAACCACACCTGTCAATCTTGAAAAGAAAGCTGACATAGCAGACAAAATTATGGAAATTTCAAGACAATCCATCGCAACAGTAACTTCAGAGGTGGATGAGCTACAAGAAATTAAAAAAGATATACAAGAACTCAAGAAAATCATTACAAAATTACCAGTGACACCGCGCAGAACAGAACGTCAAGATACAAGCTCTCCTAGTCTATACTGCTGGTATCATCTGACCTTTGGCAATGAAGCCAAAAAATGCGTGGCCCCATGCAAATGGACTACCAACAAACCAACTAAAGAAGTTGGTCTTACGACCAAATATCCACTGCTTCCTACCCCTAATACTAACGTCATTTACAGTGTTAGCAAATCTTCACCTTCCCTCTTGTTCCACGTTTCTGATGCGATATCCGGACGTAAGTTCTTAGTGGATACGGGTGCGGAGGTAAGTATAATTACCCCAAACACTACACATCAACATCTAAAACAAAAATTAACCCTACAAGCCATCAACCACTGCAATATAGCTACATTCGGAAGCACTACACTAACATTAGACTTAGGATTACAAAAAACATTTACCTGGAAATTCATTATAGCCAACGTCAAATATTCAATTTTAGGTGCAGATTTTATCCATCATTTTAATCTCAGTATTGATTTACGTAATAAACGTCTAACAGACAATTCTAAATTATCTTTTGTTCCTATTTGTAATTTATCTACAAATATTCAAAACACAAACAAATATGAGAGATTGCTCTCTAACTTTCCAAGTTTGACAGATCCTTTCAAAGTAAAACGTCAAATTAAACACAAGGTGACCCATCAAATTCTGACAGATGGCTCACCTGTTTTCTCAAAGCCTCGCCGATTACCACCCGAACGTCTAAATTTCGCAAAAAATGAATTCCATAAATTAATAGACATGGGAGTTATCAGGCCATCCACCAGCAACTGGTCATCACCACTGCACCTTGTACAAAAACCACCCCCGGACTTATTTAGACTTTGCGGAGACTTTCGAGCGTTAAACAACATAACACTACCAGACAGATATCCTTTACCCCATATTCAAGACTTCGTGATAAACTTACAAGATAAAACATTTTTTTCAAAAATAGATTTAACAAAAGCTTACCATCAAATTCCAATGCATAAAGACTCCATTGAAAAAACAGCTATAACAATACCTTTCGGCCTATACGAATATTTAGTCATGCCTTTTGGTCTTCGCAATGCTGCACAAACATTCCAACGTTTTATCGATGAGGTAACACGTGGTCTAAAATTCTGCTTTGCATACATTGATGACATACTCATTGCAAGTGACACACCAGAAGAACACGAAAAACATTTAAACACTCTCTTCAATAGACTCCAACTATACGGCATCATTATCAACCAAAACAAATGTCAATTTGGACAAAAAGAAATTGAATTTTTAGGACATCATATTTCGAAAAACAGCATCACACCAGTACAAAAAAAAATTGAATCCATTAAACACTTTCCAGAACCAAAAACTCAAAAATCACTAAGAGAATTCTTGGGTTTAATAAACTTTTATCACAGATTCATCCCAAATTGCTCAATTATCGCACAACCCTTAAATCAACTAATAGACAACAAAAAGACTAACTCCAGCACCTTAAATTTAGATCAAACAGCTAAACAAGCATTCAAAAACTTAAAAAATGCATTAATCAATTACACAACCTTAACAATCCCTAAACAACACGCAATGACTAACATAATGGTCGATGCATCAGACAACGGAGTCGGCGCCGTACTACAACAATACTACGACAACACATGGCACCCTATCGCCTTCTTTTCAACAAGTTTTACACCTACCGAAAAAAATATAGTACCTTTGGTAGAGAACTATTAGCAATATACCTAACTATAAAAAAAATTAGATATTTCTTAGAAGGAAGACCATTTCATATAATAACAGATCATAAACACCTAACTTACGCCCTACATAAAAATTCTGACACATATTGTCCGAGAGAGATACGTCAAATGGACTATATTCTACAATTCACAAACGACATACGTCACATCAACGGTAAAAACAATCCAGTAGCCGACGCTCTATCAAGAAATACAATAAACAATATAAATCAAACTACAACAATAGATTACGAATCTATTGCCAAAGATCAAACAAATGATACAGAATTGCACACACTCAAAAATTCAAATACAAATAACCTCTTATTCAAAAATTTCGAACTTCCCAACTCCAAAACACTCATTTGTTGCGACACGTCGACCGGCACACCACGACCTTACATTACCTCTAAATTTCGCAAAGACATATTCGCAAAATTTCACTGCCTTACGCATCCCGGCATAAATGCGACTAAAAAACTCATTGCTACCAAATTTATATGGCCAAACATGAACACTAACTTACGAGACTGGACAAAAACTTGTGTAATATGCCAAAAATGCAAAGTTACTAGACACACTAGAGCACCTTTAGGCAAATTTGACACTCCGTCAAAAAGATTTGACATGATACACATAGATTTGGTAGGCCCTCTACCAACCTCAAATAATCACTCATACCTACTAACATGCATCGATCGCTTCACCAGGTGGCCAGAGGTAATTCCCTTAAAAGACACGAAAATCGAAACAGTAACTCGCGCATTTATAACCGGCTGGGTATCAAGATTTGGGGTACCATGCACTATTACAACGGATCGAGGCCCACAGTTCCAATTTTTTAAACATTTAACTTCACTATTAGGCTCAAAACACATCAGTACAACAGCTTATCATCCGGAATCCAATGGTATGATAGAACGATTCCATAGACAACTAAAATCCGCATTAAAATCCTGCTACAATGCCAAGGATTGGTTCGACAACATTCCAATAATATTATTAGGAATACGGACAACATACAAAGAACCACTCAATGGTACAGCAGCGGAAATGGTCTATGGAACAAATATAACATTACCAGGAGAATTTAAAGATAAAGCGTACAATACAACAAAAGATAAATTAGACATTCCAACCTACCTAACTAAACTAAAACTGAATATGAAAAACCTTCCAGTACCAACAACAAACTATTTACAACAAAAACAAAACGCATACATAAATCCAGACCTATTCAAAACAGAATATGCATTCATACGACACGACGCAATCAAAACACCCCTCCAACAAAGTTACGATGGCCCATACAAAATAATCAATAGACATAACAATTATTTCACTTTGGAAATAAACAAAAAACCACAAACCGTTTCAATAAACAGATTAAAACCGGCATACATCTTACCCTAACGGGTTTAAAACTCCTCCATGCCCACACGCACCAGAACCGTGGAACAGAAGAGGAACCATTGTTAATTATAAATATTAAGAATTATGTTATATCGTTTCTCTGGGTAGGGGGTAATGTGGCGGATCAAGTATACTTCAATATTTATCAAGTTATCCGCCACGTTAGCCTCGCCCATTGTTGATCAGCTGTTCCGAGGTTACCTTGGAACAGCTGACAACCAAAACATTATTACTTTTGTATTCCTCGTCCACGACTGTCAAAATTTGTTAATAAAATTTATATTTACAATATCTTTACAATTTAATTTCAAAGTGTTTGTTTTACAAGTTGTAACGATTGGATTATCAAACGAAGATAAACCTTTCGTTACAAATATAACTGTGTCCCACTGATCTGTAGGCTCGTCTAATGATTTTAGTGCACCTATGTTTGCTTTAACTGTATCTACCATTTGTCTGATTGATTTATGACATTCCCTTGATAGGTATTGTTTGAATATCCATTAGATCTATATGTGAATTAATAATCAATCGTGGAATTTCATATCTTTTTTTCAGAAGATCCCATGCGTTTTTATAATTTTCTGCAGTTGTTTCTAATCCTTTTAAAATTTTCAGTGGTTCTGCTTTAAATGCACTTCGGAGGTACTGAAATTTGTCAATTTCTGGTAATTCCGTGTTGTTGTTTATGACTGAAGCGAATGAGTCTCGAAAAGATATCCACTTTGTGTAACTTCCATTAAATGTTGGCAGATTTAATGTAGGTAATTTGACATTTATTTGATTTGTACTTGTGTTTGAGTTTGATTGTTTTGCTTGTAATAATACACCTTCTGTTTGCGCTTGCTGAGCAGCCTCATATTTCTTTACTGTTTGTCGTGCTTTGCTTACTATGTCATAAAAACTATCTTCAAATTCTGTTCTCTCATTGTCTTCTGCGTCTTGTAGTAGTTCTATGTTGGTTTGAACATCATCGAATTTATCCCAAAGCTGTTCTATTTTTTCTAATCTAATTAAGAGCTTCGGATGATCTGATTCTGTATAAGTGTCCATGAAACTTTTAAATTTAGTTCATTGGGCCTTGTATTGTCCACGTTTTTGAATTAGCTATATTAGTTTGCTCATTACCTTTTAAATTTTTACATTACATATATTTTTTTTTTGAACAACAGAATAATTGTGTGACTCGATACAAAATAATCAAATTAATATGAATACAAAACACATGACAATAATACAAATACATGACATACATGACAATAGTATTAGTTATTTTCATTATCTTTTTAAAATTTATCCTAATTATTTATCGTTTAATAAACGTATTATTTTAATTAATATTATTTCTATGATTTTTACACTTCACCCAAATAAATAAACGTTACACTACTATTTCCAACAAGTTTAATTTTGCATATTTCAGAGTGCAGCGCGCTTAATGTACTTTAAAGAAAACTTTTGCAAATTCTTGATATTTTCGCATATCGTTACAATGGGGTCATCCACCGTACTAGCAATTAGAACATGGTTCATTTATATTAAAACCAGAACTTAAAACTATATGTTAGAGACTATCAAAGTTTAAAAAAAGTAATTTGTTTTTCCAATAATCAAGTTTTTAATACTATTTCCTCATCTCTATATCTACGTCACACATTTACTAAATTATTACTACTTTCAAGCCTCTTGCTATAGCTATTTTAAAATACAGATACCATTTTCAAGTAAGAATGCAGGAAATACCACCAAAAAACAGCAGAAATAAACCAAATAACTCTTGTTCAAATTTATGATGTCACGCCAGATGTTGAATGACAGAGGCTGTCGGTGACATTCAAACCTTGGACTGGACTACAATATACTTTTTTATTAATTATTTTATGAAATTGCTTATTATCCCAGTATATTGAACACAAAAATACTCGTAATTTAACATATATTTTCACTCAATTTTAACGTTTTAAACTGTCATTATTAACTCCATAGCAATAACTATAACTGTTTATTTGCTATCGATTAAAAAAAATTAACTCACTCTGTAAACAAATAATGCATTTAAACTAACAGGCACGAAAATTACACTTTCACCAGTCTTTATGAGACAGATCGACCATTGTCATTATTTTTCGCAAAACATATGACAGAAAATAAAGCTTGTTTATAATTTATAAATAAACGACTTGACGTCTATCAACGAAATTGTCATGCACAGCCCATTAATTCATTAGTCTTTTGATTTGGTCAAAATTAAATATTATTGGGGTTTCTTATTATTTCGTGTTTTCATAAATAAACATTATCTTAACTCACTTGCTGTATAAATAACTATTATTCAATTTTGAAGTTTTAAATTGTCATTAATAATTCCATAGCAACAACTATAACTGTTTATTTGCTAGGGATTCAATTTTTTTTTTTTGTCAGTCATACAGAATTTTAACTCCCTCTGCAACAAGTAATGCATTTATAACATCAGGCACGAAAATTACACTTCATCACGGTTTTATCAGACAGATCAGTCATTTTCATCATTTTTCTCGACACAAATGACAAAAAATAAAGCTTGTTTATAATTTATAAATAAGCGGCTGAAGATCTATCAACGACGATTGTCATGCAGAGCCTACTTTGATTAGTTTTTTATTTTGTTAAAATTAATCTTATAATGGTTGGTAGGGTTCTTAAAGAGAGAAAGTTTCCAAGTAAGAAGAGAAGAAGAGCATGTATGAATGCGATTATAAGTGTGGCCGAGACGAAAGAAGTGTGCTTAGATAGGAATGTGTGGCGAAGGATGATTGTTTCGTAACTATTATTGTGATCCGGGTGCGGTATTTCACTACCGAAAATCGGTCACTTTAATATGTTTAATAGTAACGATTTGTTGTATAATGTTGATGTTCTTATTGTTTTCGGGTTTATGCGAACCCACTAAGTGGGACACGCGTGATTTTATGTATGTATGTATGGTTTTTATTATTTCGTCAAAATTGAATAAAATATTGTAACGTTTTTATTTATATGGGTGAAGTGTAAATAATCAGACAAATATTATTAGTCAAAATAATACGTTTATTAAACGATAAATAATTATATTAAATATTAACAAGATGATAAAAGTAACTAACACTATGATTAAATAATTATAAACACTAAGAATATTATTAAACGCTTAAACACTAATATTATTTATTTAACCAATATTTATATAACTACATTTATTTATATAACTACATTTATTTATGTTAACAACTCGTAGACTACTTATTTATATCACCGACTTCATTACTCGTTGCTTGTATATCACAGACTGTCTCTCCGCTTTCTTCCGGCCGGTATTGATACAGCTCATATCATTCTAGAAGCCTTCGAAGCGACAATGACCTGTATACAAAATAATGAGGTCACGGCGTAATTAACCTCTAGCCGGCGCGTCGCGGGTATTTCAACATCTGGGAAATTCCGGGATTACGTCATCGCTCTAGTACATTCTTTCAGCGGCGTACGTATACTTTACTCTCCGGGGCGCACGTCACAATATTGTATAAAACAAGTTAGTTAAGAATGTTAATTCGCTGAAAGAATTTAACCCACTCGCCATAAACTCGCGTAAACTTTCTTCTCATGAATAAAGATTATCTTCGTGTATCTTGGTATCTATTATAAGTATTAAAAATCTGTTGTGGCCAGCACAATACCTTCCGCAATCCTGTGTATAATGTATAAATTCCATACATAATTTTTCTTGCAAAAGATTCTAAATTTCCAGTACAATTATTTCATAAACAAACTATTCAAATTGCACTTGGCACTGACATCTTCTTCCTCTTTAGCTTTTCCCATTCGTTAGGGGTCGCTATTTTTGCGTGTCGTTCTCATTCAGTTCCTTTTTTCTCAAGTCTTCCGCAATACAGTCCTTCCATCTTATCTTTGGTCTTACTCTGTTTCATCAACCTCCTATTACTAAACTAGTCATTCTTGTTCCAATATAATTCTTCATTTCTCCTTATGACATGTTCACACCAATGTAATCGTCTTTCTTGTATCTTTCTAGAAACTTTTAATACTAGAGTTATTTTCTTACCGTATCTTTCCGTGTCTTCCCCAACATCTACTTCAACATCCTCATCTCTGCCACATTAATTTACTTTTTATTTTCAATTTGAATTATATGAATATATTAGTAGTTTCCATGTTTAGCATAGCTGGCTGAATTATAAAATTTAAGTTCTTTAAAATTCTTTAACTCTGTATCTATTGAATATGAAGTATAAAATTTAATCAAATCGTATAGAGAATAATATATTCTTTAAATTATAATAACATTAAATGTCAATAAATCAAATTTAACTGTGAAATCTTCAAATGAGGCTACTTCCGGTTCACCAATTATAACCAAAATCTAATCAGTTGTTCTTCGTGGTATTGAAGTTATGCGATCCGGAACTTTTGTCACACACACACACATACATACATACATCATCGTAAAAATGGTAAAATCGTATTATAGGGACCCTTATAGGCTTATTCACTAAAAACTCATCATTAAATTTTTTGACCAAAGACAATACCTTCCTTACCTAAAGATGATGACGTGACCATACTACCACTCTTTAACTTTAAATAAAGGTTCATAAAAAAATTAAAATAAAATAGTGGGGCACCTCATTAAGCGGTAGTGGTGTCAGAATTTAATAAAATGAAGTATGCACCTCTTGTATCATTTTCAAGAGGTTAATGTTATCGGCCATATGATTATTATCACTTTTTTGCTCAAATTTATTAGAGAATATGTGTTTAAGTATTAACATCCTTTCGTGGGACAGCAAATAAATAAATATATAAGGAGGAGGCCTTAACGTATATTCCGGGTACACAAAACAGTGATATTTTTGTCATCATTTCTCTTTTCTGTGAAATAATATTTAGTTATTTACATTATTGCTGACAAAAATAAAAATATTATTTCTCGAATTGAATGATAAAATCGTACCAAATTTATCTCAAACCATAAAGAAAATAAATAAATATATCATCACGGCATATTACCCATTGCTGGGTGTGCCAATCTGCTTTCTACACAGACATCGGTAATGATGAAATATTCGTACCATGCGGGCGCTTACCAGGCGTCACCTCATGGGCACTCAATGTTGGCGTGGAGAGTGCACCACAGGGGTAAATTTAGTGCCAAATATTTTAGTAATACCTACTAAATTTGAACTTTATTGCTCTACTAGATGAAATAATTGGCATCAGTAACAATATTTTTAGTAAAATAGTTCACACTATTTTCTATAGATGGCTATCGTCTTGTGTCGGTATTGTATAGTAAACCATGGCAAGTTTAAAATGAGACAAAATATAATATTTGTAATATAAGATTGGTTAAAAAAAATGCAACAAGCGGAATACTTTTATATTATTAATATAAAAAATATATGTATTCTACAAATAAACTAATATTATTGTAAAATATTTATAGTTATATTATTTCAGAGAAGTTTCAATGAAGTCATGCGGACATAGAAATCGAAACAAATGTTCAGAATCATAATTTTTCTTCATATACGAGCAACAATTTATTTCATTTTTATTTTGTGCCCTAGGCAACGGTTCGTCATGTGTACCGGCTAATCTTTCCACCATAGGAGCATGGATAAATATTGAATGTTCTGTTATATTCTAGATACGAAATAAATAAATATTTATTAGAATGACAACTGTTTAAATCTTAATCTTATATATAAATAATGAATGTAACTAAAAATTGAAATTTTCAATTTGAAATCGCCGTAAAATATAAATAAAATAAATAAACAATTAACAATATTTGAGAAAAAACAAAATATTTGTATAATACATTTTAGTAATATTTGTAAATAATAAAAAGATAAACTTATTTGCAATTGATAATTATGTTCACTTGTGACGCAATTCGCAAAAGAGAGACAGGATTTCTCTATACCTGCCGCATCTTCCCTTTTGTATTTTTGCGTGGGGAAAGGATTAAGGCTCCATTTACATTAGCGGTACAATGACGGTACAATAACAGTACGATGACGGTACGACATTTCTTGCTCCAATGTATTTTAATGAACACATTTACATCTAATTACGTTCTCGGTATGATGACGGTACGATGACGGCACATTGAGATTCACTGATTTACATTAGCGATACAACCACGGTACTGTATAGTTTTGTTTCTGTTGAAAAAAATATTGTATCATGATGACAGCGTAGTATTTGCATGTAAGGGAGAGTGGAAGATCACATTTGAAGAGTACGTGCACGTCACGTTGACGTTCATGCCAAAATCTGCTGAGTGCAGGGCCGGATTAAGTCATCTGGGCGCCCTAGGCTGATAACACTTTGATGCCTATGTTATAATATGCACTTAAAATTAAACATGTCTTGACAATGCATATGTATTTATGAAAACGCGAAACATAATAATGATTAGACGACTTTTCTATATTTAACATTTGAAGTTTTTTGAATATCTTGAAAATTACATTTTTGTATAACTTCTGATTCTACTCGTATAGTTGATAATGAGAGATCAGCAGTTGTGTTATTCGTTACAGAACTTCGTAAAAACATTTTACTCGTCTTAATGTAGAAAAAAACCTTTCTCGCGTGCACTTTGTAACGGGAAGATAAAATATATTCTAAAAATAATATCCATATTTGGAAAAATACAAATTAATGTTTTGCTTTTGATTGCTTGTACTCATGTTAGAATGTGTCAAAAATGCGAGAGAAATGCTAAGATTTTGACTATTATATTTGTGAAGTTAGCAGCGCAGGTGATTCGGTTTCATATGTGCCCATTAACAACAATTAAGGTATACGAGTAAAATGAATTAGAATTTGATGGGAACTCGTAACTTAGATGGTTAGAGAATAGATATAGGAAGGCCCTGGGTTCAAATCCCAGCGAAGTCCATGATTTTTTCACAATCCTTTTCTTCGTTTATTTAAAATCTCCTTGATTATTAGCCCATTTCTACGATTTATCCTTTTAGGATGGATCACAAATAATTATCTAATAAAAAAAATAGATCGGGTTCAGCGCCTAAGCGCGCTAGGCTTTAGCCTAGTCAGAAATTATTGTATGTATTAGTGAAGTAAAGTTCTCTGCTTATGACAAACGTGAAATATACACCATAGATTACCATAGTAAATACAAGAAATAGTTTCGTTTTGTAAAATTTTCTGGATTTTCTTCTTCTTCGTTAGGAGTAACGACAATTATAGCTAAGTCGGTATTTGATAAATTTTTAAACAATGCTCGATATTTTCTACTTTTGATAGAAACATGACATATGGTGCATATGTCATGTGGTGCACAAACCGTCATAATACATCAAAAATAAAATTATATTGCCATGGTATTTTATTTATGTTCGTACCATCGTTGTATCGTCTAATGTAAATACCTCGTGGAATTGACATACCGTCATTGTACCGCTAATGTAAATCAAGCCTAACGGTAATAAACTTTGCTTTTAGCCATAACAGAAAAACTCGCAGAAGCACAAAATAAACAAAAAAAAAGTTTGTTTACCAGTAACTTCCAATATTCCGTAATACACAGCGCTCAACAAATCGCTTAATTTTTTTGTCAATTATGGAAGGGTGAATCTCCGTCCTCCATTTGCTTGTTACTGGTTGCATTACGCGTCATATTTTTATTGAAATTCATTAGAAATCTCATAATCTTGCCGCTCTTTGTTAACCGCAACAAACAACCCTAGTCAGCCTTACCGCAACCTCATCAGAGCAGCAATGCTACATTATAGAATTTATATGTAAGTTACGCAAGGACAGTGTAAGAAATTGTTTGATTTAATAACATTTTATTACAATTGTAATAGTCCGGCGTAGCGACTATTACGTATATGTTTCATAGGAATTTTTCCGTTAAAACTTGTAGTTTTGTGTTTTCTTAGGTTGAAGTATTTATGAGACAGGGTAAAATTATGTTTCTGGACGGATGTTACAAAAAGTCTCTAGGATAGAGCTTTGTGCGGAGCTGTTGAGTTCTTAGAAGTATTCGTCCGTTATTTGGTGTCCAGTGAACAATAATAAGTTTTCGTAAGAAACTGTAAACTGTCTCGAGTTTTATAGATGAGATGAGCCGAAATTAAGGGGTTTGAGAGTCACTGGTTTCTACCCTTGCAGAGTATAAAGTCAGAGTTTTGACTCTGACTCCCTCTTGTTATTTACTTGTTTTGGTTGTTGCTTCTTGTTGTTATGCTGTCTTACTTCGTGGAGACTTGTTGTCTGATAGTTTTTGTTGTTCATGTCTATGACTGTGTGTCTTAGACTGAGCTTGGTATTTCTGTGTGAAATAACCAATTAAATTGTACTGTGGGCTCTCTCATCGTGGTGTGATTTGGTATAACTGTGTGTTTACTCATGTAAGTAATTGTATTTGATTTTGTTATTATTCTTTGTGAATCGACTTTGAAATATTTGTAGATCGATGTAAAAGGCTTGAGATTGATTTTGTGAATTAGAGATTAAGAACTTAGAGTTTATATAGATGCAATTGATCGCGTTGTAGTTTTATTTGGCTTATATAATTTTATTTGTTCGCGGGGAATTATTAAAGATTATATAATTTTGTTATTGTTGGAAATACGTGTTTATTCTGCCTCATACCCATTTCCAGCGTGTGTCTTAGTGACCCGTAGATTAACGCGTGAGTATCAATTGAATTACTTAGTGACACTACTCAAATTTTAATTGATTGTTCTCTTTAACCCGTTTTGGCCGCGTCCTTCTATCCGAGGACTTTTAAAATACGGATAGTGGTGGCAGCTATTCCGCTACCTTTGAACTTAATAGTTTTTACATTAATTAAATTAGTGTTTTACTCTCGGGTCAAATAAATTTTCCTATTGTGCAGGACTAAGCAGTGTTAAACGCTACCCATCTCGATCACCTATTTCTGTTGTCCCTACCGTACCTGGTACAACTTTTAGTATTTACCGAAGTGATATATAAATATAGTTTGTAATTGTGTTACAACTTTTAGTAGCTAGCGGGGTGATATAAAAATACTGCTTGCATTCCTGTTACACAATATTGCAGACACTTCCGGTCCAATTTGGCTGTTTTTACCTTCCGTCACCTCTAGGTAAGGAAGGTATTGTCTTTGGTCAAAAAATTCGGTGGTGAGTTTTCATTGAATAAGCACGTTTTACGGTCTTTACAATACGATTTTACTATTTTTACGATGATGTCTGTATGTGTGTGTGTGTGTGTGTGTTCATGTGTGCGTGTGTGTGTGTGTGTGTGTATGTATGTGTGTGTGTGTGTGTGTGTGTGTGGACGCTTTTTCGGGCACGATATCTCCAATACTAGAATTCCAAAAATTACAATTCTTGCGTACTACTCTTCCTTACAACCATATGCAGACCTGTTTAGATTTTGGTTATAATTGGTCAACCGGAAGTACCCTCATTTGAAGATTTTAACAGTTTTTCTTGAAAAAATAAGTTAAATGTTATTATAACTTAAAGAATATATTATTGTCTGTACGATTTGATTGCATTTTATATTTGATATTCAACAGATATAGAGTTAAAGAAGAATAACGATAATAAATTTTATATAAATTTCATAATTCAGCCAGCTATGCTAACTTAACCATGGAAACTGCTAATATATTCAGGTAATTCAAATTGACAGATGTCAGTATCAATAAAATGTAAATCAATGAAAGAATAAGGGACGTAACTCTAGTGTTGGAAGTTTCTAGATATAAGAGAGACGATTACATTGGTTTGAACATGTCATGAGGAGAGATGAATATATTAATAGAAGGTGGAAGAAACATAGGAAGACCAAATATAAGATGAAAAGACTGTATTATAGAAGACTTGAGAGAAAAGGAACTGAATGAGGACGACACGCAAAACAAAAATGAGTGGAAGAAGAAAATAAAAAATAGCGACCCCCTAACGAATGGGAAAAACTAAAGAAGAAGAAGTAGATGTCAGTGTCAAGTGCAATTTGCATAGTTTGTTAATGAAATGACTTTACTGGAAATATAGGATCTTTTGCAAGAAAATTTATGTATGGGGCGCGTGCAGTAACAAGACTTTGACCCGTGTCAACATGACAGCAATTAATTATGTCCATAACTGACAAGTGTTATAATTTTTCAATCAAAATTTCATAATTTTCTTATTTCATGTGGTTTGTTTGTTATCAGGAGTATGGAATTCAGTTGCCGAGAAAGGGAATCACATAATACCAAAAATTTATAATCTTTTGCAAGAAAATTTAAGTATGGAATGGATTGACGGAAGGTATTGTGCTGGCCACATCAGATTTTTTATGTTAATACAATTATTTTAGATTTTACCCACCGCTACCCTTAGTAAGGGAGGTATAGGGATCGTACTAAAAATCGCATATCGAGATTTTGATAAATGACCACGTTTTAAGGTCCCTAGAATCCATTTTTAACATTTTCACGGTGACGTGTGTGTGTATGTATTTGTGTGTATGTATTTGTGTGTATGTGTGTGTGTGTATGTGCGTGTGTATGTGTGTGTATGTGTGTGTGTATGTGTGTGTGTGTATGTATGTTTGTGTGTGTCCTATTTACGCTCTTACTCATATATTGTCATTCAGAAAAATTTTAAACCTTGTATTTCTAAATATTGAAAGTAGCTTTCAGAACACATAATAATGAAATAAAAAAGGAACATTTCCTAAAAACAAACTATAATTAACTTAAGTTCACATTCTTTGTCAGATAATGCTTATTCTGTATTATGTAAAGGTTTTGGCTTTGGAGTAATTCCTCACCGTATACCAACTGAAGAAATTATTACGTGTGTTGAAGCTGCCATCCAGACGCTACCTCCAGGAATGTCACAAGAGATTCGCCATGAAATTGTGCGCATACTGAAGAAGACTACATCGGTTAAAACAAACTTGTCAAGAAAGGATTTTTTAAGTTTAAAAGAAATAAAGAACAAGAAGAACATTGGTGTCTTACCAGCAGACAAGGGCAAAGCAGCAGTAATCATGAACAAAGAAGATTACATTAATAAAGCTAACGCTTAAAGTTTGATAATTTTAAGCCTGTTTAAACAACAAAGAATAATGTATTATACATCAAAATTCATGATTTTTTTGGACTATTATTTAAAACTATTTTAAATAAGTTTCAAAATTTATTACAAAATTTAAAAAATGTAATTTTTTAATCTGCTTTCGCTTTATGACATAAATAGTTTTAGGTGATAACTACTATTTTATACTAACTAAATAAATTAATTTTTTTTTCAAGTGTTGCCCTCAATTTTTGTAATTTTCTTATATTGTTCAAAGTGAGAAATGGTAATATTTTGCACAATTTTACAGTTTAGTCACTGCGCGTAGTGCAAGCTTTCTCTGTAAGATAGCATCACACTCGAGTGATAGGTAATATAGAATATGAAAAATAGCGCGCAATTACTCATATAATGAATAGAGTGATTTGGTAGATGAATATAAATTTCGTGAGATATTTATATTTTCTTTAAATGAGAACAAATACATAGTAGACATTTTGAATTTCAAAATCACATTCTTTTTCGCGCTGTTGCAATACTAAAAATCTGTTGTGACCAGCACAAAACCTCTCGCCATTTTCATTTTATCTTGCATAGGGCGCGAGCAGTTATGTGACTTTGTTGGCCTTAGCAAGCAGATATGGGGGCCCGTGTCAGAATGACAGCTGGTAATATACATAGGTGTCAAGTATCATAAGTTTTCATTCGAAACATTATGATTTTCCAAATCCATGTGGATTATTTTCCTCGACAAGTATATTCCATACTAATGGATGACAAATAAACAGAATATTATGAAATTTTGAATGAAAAATTATGACATATGACAATTGTGGCATCTATGTAAATAACTACTGGCCGTCATTCTGACACGGATCCTCATATCTGCTTGCCAAGGCCAACAAAGTCACATGGCTGCTCGCGCCCTATAAGTAACGAATTTAACATTTCTTGTACACACAAATAATTTAAATTGTTTCTCTTCTTTCGTTCTATGAGAAATTTTATCCTACTATTCTAATATGTTCAAAATACTTCAAATTCATTGACGGTATTAGCGGTATTTCTTAAGGATATATGTAATATTGACATACCTGCAATTTAAATAAATATTTAATTAATAATACAATAATATATATTAAATGTACTCATACCTCCCAGAACTGACACTGACTTTTTGCATTTATTTGTCAATTATAAAAAAATTAATATCGCAACTGTTTTTCTGGCAACGAGATTTATTACAATAGATTATTCTATATTATTATATACTATATCTCCAAACCTATACGAGATATGATAAAAAATTTAAATGTGTCAGATTGAGAATTTAATTATCTTTAATATTTGTAGTAACAAATTTTCAAAAAATAATATTTAGATTTTTTTTTTAAAACTACCACTTCCGGCTATCCAATTGTTACCAGAACCTATTCAACTCTTCCCATTACTGTAAGATTGAGGAATCCGTAGTCAAACAGGTCTTTACTCTTATAGAATTTGAGAACTCGTGTCTCCAACAACCTCACACACACACACATCCACACACACACACACACACACACACACACACACACACACACACACACAATCATTGTAAAAATGTTAAAATCGGATTCTATGGACCTTAAATCGTGCTTATTCAATAAAATCTGAATATGTGATTTTTAGCATGAATCCAATACCTCTCTTAGCGAGAGGTAAAAATGATATGTTTTATTTTTATTTATTATGTGAAATGGATCATAATATCAATCATGACGGTACATGATTGATATTGCGATCCTTATAATATACGTATAGATGAACTCGGATATAACGTACACCTAATGTAGCGAATACTTGTTTATAACGAACAAAAATAATTTCCCAGAATAGAAATCTTACCTATTATTTATACCTATTGTGCAGTGGCGGCTTGTCAGGGTAGGCAGGTGAGGCAGTGCCTCACCGGAAAAGAAATAAAGCTGTAAATAATGTAAAATAGTATGTAAATTAAAATTTAACTTATTTCGCTAATTCTTGTCTTTATAAATATCAAAAGAATTTAAGCCACCACCATAACTAATATGTAATGCAGTTCACCTAATTTACACCCTATAAAGTGCTTCTCGAAATGATAGTATACTGCCTAATGTTTTTGATCCAGTTAGTAATTCCGATAAGAAATACGTGTGCTAGAGAAAGAGCTGGTTTTGCGGCATGCCTAAATGAGAAATGCAATGAGTGCGTAAAGGATAAAAGATAGCCACTTTAATTTCCAAGCGATCCTACAGAGGCCGTTCAAGACATATCATCTATTTCATTTTGCAATAATTGTATATTCTATAATATTCTTGCAAATAAGATTGAAGATTGAATAATAATTAATACTAATATTATTTACTGCATTGTGAATTCAAATTCAACAATAAACAAACAACTTGCATTGCAGTAAGTATTTAATGCTTTTATTACCTCTCGCTAAGAGAGGTATTGCATTCATGCTAAAAATCGCATATCCAGATTTTATTGAATAAGCACGTTTTAAGGTCCTTACAATCCGATTTTAACATTTTTACGATGATGTCTGTGTGTGTGTGTGTGTGTGTGTGTGTGTGTGGATGTGTGTGTGTGTGTGTGTGTGTGTGTGGGATGTTGGAAGGACGGTTACTCAAAAACTATAAGACTTAAAATTTGTTTAACAACGTATTTCCCAATCGGACATTCCCGGGAAGATCTGAAAAGGTTTTGGTAACAATTGGACAACCGGAAGTAGAAGATTCTTGAAAAAAAATCTTCTAAATATTATTTTTTGAAAATTTTTCTTGATAATATTAAAGAAAAATAAATTCTCTTTCTGATACATTTAAATATTTTTATACATATTTTATAGATTTAGAGATAAAAGGAATATAATATATAAAATAATGTTGTAATAAATCTTACAGCCGAAAGAATGCCATGGATTTAAATTGTCAAAAAATGTCAGTGTCAGAAATCCGGAGACATTACTGAAGATTTTTTCTGGGAAGTATATACATTATATTATTTCTTATTGCATTAATAGTTTAATATTTAATATTATAGGTATATTACACATACCCTTCATATATGCTGTTACTTCCGACAATGAATTGGAAACATCACGAAAAATTTCTTCATAGAATGAATTTAAATTTAAAAAATCTAAATATATGGAATAGATATAAGTAGAATTTTTGGTGTAGAGTGTAAGTATACAAGAAATGTTAAATACATTAAGGCGCGAGTAGTTATGTGACTTTTTGGCCTTGACAAGCAGATATGGGCGCCAATGTCAGAATTATAGCTAGTAATTATGTATATAGATGTCATATATCATAATTTCTCATTCTAAATTTAGTGATTTTCCAATTTCATGTGATTTATTTTCCTCGACAAGTCAATTCCACACTCCTGGTGACAAATTAACTACGTGAATTTAGAAAATCCTGAAATTTTTAATGAAAAATTCTGACATTTATGTACATAATTACTAATTATCATTCTGAAACGGGCCCCCACATCTGCTTGTCAAGACCAACAATGTAACATGACTGTTCGCGCCCTATACTTAACCAAAAAAAGGAAGTGGCGAGAGGTATTGTGCTGGCCACAACAGATTTTTTTTCGTTGTTTTTATGTTTTATGTACGTAGTGTTTTTGTATTTTAAATTTTAGTTAAAACAAATAAAATGGCTTCAGCTTTGACTGGAACATCTGATACTGATAATATAAGGCATTCCGATGACATTATTATCTTCTTAATTCACAAAAATCCATTTAGTAAATTATCGTACGAAGATAAACTATATGAAGCAAAATATTTCTACCGCTATTGATAGTGCAAGAAAAATTGAAATTCAAAATTTAAATTTGAAAGTGGAAGAAATAGGGAAATTCTGAAAAGATTAATTGATATTTCAATTTTTTTATGTAGACAAGAATTACCATTTAGAGGTCATAATGAAACCGAAGAATCTTGTAATAAAGGTAATTTTAAAGAATTAGTTGTACTAATGAGTAAACGAGATGATAAATTAAAAATATTTTTGAAGATATCAATAATAAATCGGTATTTTGTGGTACCTCCAAAACTATTCAAAATGATTTAATAGATTGCATTCATTTTGTTATAAATTAAAAAATAGACTACGAAATTATTAAATCCCCTTTTATTTCTTGGCAAGTAGACGAAACTACCGATATTAATTGTAAATCACAATTATCAGTAATTTTACGTTATGTAAAGGTAAATTCCGGTAATGTGAATGTGGTAGAAAGATTCATAGGTTTTTTGATGTAAGCGCCGGACGCTCTTTCCTAAAATGTTCTGTGATCAGGCAATTTATTTTTGTACATGAAAGGGAAAAAATACGCATTTGCACATCCCTTGAAAAATGTAACTTTCAATTATAAGGCATTTGACCTTGAATGAAAAAAAAAATTTTGCCTCACCAAAATTTTAGTGCACGAGCCGCAACTGTTATTGTGCGCTTGCATATAACGAATCTACTTATAGCGAACACTCCCATATAACAACCAAATTCTTAGCGAATTCTCGGTTATAAGGAACAATGTACCACAACAGAAAATTTTTATGTGTGCATTGTGCATATACATGTAAGTGTACATATGACGGTACTGAAAAACGATATCTACTGGTTATTGGAATTATCTCATTTTAAATTTTGAATACATTTTGGTTTATGTTATGGTGTTTGTGTGTATTTTCAGATTATTATTATATTTTTACGTTAGTCACGAATGTTTTTTTATTTCTAAGCAGATAGAGTTTGTATTTTGATAAAGTGTGTCAATTTTTACCTTTCGTCACCTTTAAGTAAGGAAAGTATTGTCTTTGGTTAAAAAAATCGGTGATGAGTTTTTAATGAATAAGCACGTCTTAAAGTCCCTAGAATACGATTTTACCATTTTTACGATGATGTCTGTATGTATTTGTGTGTATGTGTGTGTGTGTGTGTGTGTGTGTGTGTGTGTTGTGTGTGTGTGACTATTCTTTCGGTTCCGATAACTCCAATACTACAATTCAAAGAAATTACATTGTTTTCGTATTCCTCTTCCTGCAGACGTGATTCAATTTTGGTTGGAAGATGTCAACCGGAAGTACCTTCACTTGAAGATTTTAACAGTTTTTCTTGAAAAAACGCCGTTAAATATCAATTTTCACTTTTAATGTTATTATAAATATTTAAGAATATGTTATTCTCTATACGGTTTGATTGGATTTTAAGCATCATATTCAATGGATTTAGAGTTAAATAAAGAAATAGCTATGTACTACATTAAAAAGTTCTGATTTCTGATTGACAGATATCAATGTCAAATGCAATTGATATACGAGTCCAAACTCATAATAATTCGGCTAGTTTACGTTTTCAAGAAATTATAAAATCTTCACAAATAGTTAGAAATTTCTACAAAATTCTTTCGGCTTCTTTAAATATAGACTTAAAACTTTAAAAAACTGTGGACCAAATTGCTGGAGATAATAGTTTGACCGGTATTTTAATGGTCATCTTCTAGTCCAGATTTAGCTTGTACCGCAATCCTTTACTTTTTGCAGAATGAAAAACAACTTCGTATAAATCTAGTGGGTACAGTAAAACCTACCTTGCAAGACATATATGACAATGAACATAGGAAAATGTGCAGGGCTTAGGGATACAATGCCTAATAGAATTAAAGCAGGTATTACGAATAAAGACGATGTAATCCAATATTAAACGTCGGAATACTTGAATAACATATTCAGTTTTGGTAAGCTAAAAAAACAATATTTTGAACTAGATGAAAGAAATTTGTAGAAATTTCTCACCATACTATTTGCTATACCCACAAACTCATTCCGTATGTTCGGCAATCTTCATTGTATATTGCCGTATCATATATAATGACATTTATAAACTTCATTTTGAGTACTTTAATGACATTCATAACTAGGGCTGAGTAATATAATGGATTAATTATTATTTAGAAATAAATCAAATACAGTATACCAACCTTAGCAGGTTGTAAATGATTTAATGATTCAAGTCAAATAATTTTCTACAAACAATAATCGTTTCAAATGAAAACAAATACTTATTAAAAATAAAAGGTTCACCATAGAAAATAAACTGAACTATTTAATTTAATATAAATCAATATCCAGGACCAAAATAAAATTACAAAATATAAAATTTAAAATATACATTATTTATTCTAAGAATATTTATAAAAAAATATAAGTTTTGGAGTTTTTCCTGTACGAAGTCTATCTCCACTCTAGTGAAGAAGTCAGCTTCACAGACTTTTTGCATTATTTCTCTTGGTTTATAAATTTTTTATTAAATAAAAAATATTTATATGAAAACAAAAAGAATAATAACAAAAACGACAAAAACTAACAAGTACCTTTGTAAATATCAGAGATAATACCAATAACAAAACTACTAATAATGATAATAACAAATTGTCAAAATCAATGTAATTGAAAATTCGAGCAGCATACTAATATCAAGACAGCTTCGATAATAGAATACCCTGCCAACCATCCAACCCTCTATTTTGCGCTAGACATGCGTCCCCCGTCCTGCCTCAGGGAAGTATTAATTTCATATTAGCTAAGATTTGAACCTGCAAACACAGAGCCATCTGTGGAATACTTTTTTCATTTACAATTAGTTCTTAATTAACTCAGCATCACCTCATGGCGCTGTTTTTTCAACGCACCTATAGCCATGGAATTGAAACAAAAAAATATCAAATGTTAACGATTTATCTGTCAAACTAGGTTAATTTAATTTCATTATTATTTGTAAAATCTGCACAAGTGAACAAATATCAAATTAAATTAACAGATAATTGTTAATTGAAACAGATATTAGAAATAATATCTAATAAAAATAAATTACCCTACCGTGACAGATAAGCCGTTAGACATTTGTTATTTATTTTGGCCATTGCTTTTTTTGAGATGATTTTCGACATTTTCTGCCAGTACAATGCATACAAAATTAATGTTGTTTATTGTTTCAGATGCAGAATTTTATGCTCTATAACTTTTATTTGAAGCATTTTTCCAAAAAATAATTAGGGAAGTAGGAAATTACAACAGTATGATTTTACATGTTAAGTTCTATGTTCCGGGGTCGCGGATTATATATATATATATACAGTGTGTTAATTAAAAACCTGGCCATAGGCGTTTAACATGGGAAATCAGTTTTTCCTTGCGCAAAAGTTCCCAAATTATTTTAGACAAAAATACTTCAAATAAATGTTGTAGAGAATTAAATTCTGCATCCAGATTAGTTATAAGATTTTATTTTCGACGTTTCATAACCGAGAAAATCAATCTCAAAGTTTTTCGAAAATTGCTGATTTATAGCGATAGCCATGAAACTCAAACAAAATTACGAACAATTGTATGACATTGACACAATGAATTAGAATTTAACTTTTTTAGAATACATAGCTGTCAACATATACAAAATAAAATAAAAATGAAAACAAGAATAATGTATTTATTTAAAAAGAAAAACAGAAAACTAGAATGAATATAATTTTATATTAAATGTTCAAATAACCCTCCATTTTGCGCTAAGCAATACCCAAGTCTATTATAAAAGCCATGTCGAACATTATGCAGCTGTCTGGCATTTATTTTTCTACATTCATTGGAAATTACAGCTTTAAGTTTT
The DNA here is from genome assembly GCA_951394225.1 of Harpalus rufipes. Classification (NCBI taxonomy): domain Eukaryota; kingdom Metazoa; phylum Arthropoda; class Insecta; order Coleoptera; family Carabidae; genus Harpalus; species Harpalus rufipes. Next base: position 29,385,241 of record OX596282.1, on the reverse strand, counting down.
TGTAATAAGATTCTATTGTGGTTTTACTTGGAATTTGTCGATGTGACCACATTACACTTATTAAATCACGTATTTTTCTATAGCTTTGTCCACAGTAACACCATTTTATAATCTGAAGCTTTTCTTCATGAGAAAACTGTTCCATACTTCCAAAAAAATATGTTACTGAACGAAAATCACAAAACACAAACTTTCTTTGACAGTTAAGATGTCATACAATTGTTTGTAATTTTGTTTGACTTCCATGGCTATCGCTATAAATCAGCAATTTTCGATAAACTTTGAAATTGATTTTCTCGGTTATGAAACATCGAAAATAAAATCTTATTACTAATCTGGATGCAGAATTTAATTCTCTACAACATTTATTTGAAGTATTTTTGTCTAAAATAATTTGGGAACTTTTGCGCAAGGAAAAACTGATTTCCCATGTTAAACGCCTATGGCCAGGTTTTTAATTAACACACTGTATATATATATATATATATATATATATATATATATATATATATATATATATATATATATATATATATATATATATATATATACCGGGTGATCATTTGAAAACTTCCCACCTTGAATAACTCTTTAATTAATAATATTATAAAAAATCACTAAAACAGGTCAATGTTATTTTGGAGGGGGACATTTAATAACCTATTCCAATCAGTTGGGAAACTTTCACCCTTCCCTCCAGCCACCCCCGCCCCAAAATTTTAAATGGCACTACCCCATGTGTGATACATCATTTTAAAGGTTGTAAAATTCTCAATATTTTAAAGCAAAGAAAATTAAAATCGGCCCAGCCGTTCATGAATTAGAGACAAAAATGTATGCCCATTTTGAGTGGTTGATCAAGCCATCTACCTACGTTTTGCTTTGAAACAAAAGAACGTGCGTCTACAACACTTGACACTTTGAACTTGTACGACGCATGGGGTAGTGCCATTTAAAATTTTGGGGCGGGGGTGGCTGGAGGGGAGGGTGAAAGTTTCCCAACTGATTGGAATAGGTTATTAAATGTCCCCCTCAAAATAACATTGACCTGTTTTAGTGATTTTTGATAATTTTATTAATTAGTTATTCAAGGTGGGAAGTTTTCAAATGATCACCCGGTATATATATATATATATATATATATATATATATATATATATATAAACATTTTAAATTGGTAATAATACGGTTTTAAAGTAACTTGCTGTTCGCGGCATTATAGAAACAAGATAGCCGGTAATATTGTATTAGTAGTACAACTACTACTCACCTGAGTCACCTGGTACCTGCACAGGAATTATGAAAATTTCTGTGACTTTATAATATTTTTTTTACAGGTACAGTATTAAACTTTATAAAATATCTATGTTGAAGGTAATATAATATATTTTGTAGTAAAAATTGTAAAATTGCAATTTTCATTTACGTTTCAAAGAAAAAGTTATAAACGCCTTATTTTTGTCAAACTTTGTCTTGTACCTAACAAAAAACTGTACTCCTTAAATTTGTTAAAAAAAATAATGTAGATATAGCGCGCTCCCCTACTTAACATAAGTAAAAATTAAGAAAATTGTTGATTCTGTTTTTGAAATATTAATTTTTGTTAGCTTTTGTACCAAAAATGACACTTTTTCTTTAATCACACAAAATTGTACTGGTCAATTTAAATTAAATTGTATATGTGGGTTGGTGGGATATGTACACATAACATAAAAAAAATATTGTTGATTTGGTTTTTGAGTAATTAATTAAAATTTAAAAATATACATATTTTCCCATTTATCTATAATTTGACTGAAACTATCATATATATCGTATGTTGAAGAATAAACCTAAACTATCTTTTTCATGATTTTAACAAAAAAAAATGATTATTTTTATAATTTTGCTGTTTAAATAATTAAATTCATTTGTCAGCGTTCTGACCAACGTTCGAACGCGCGCCTCTAGGGGTTCCATTTAACCTTAAGGACAAGAATAATCCGCTTGGTTCTTCAAAATGTTAAACGACAAAAGAAAAAGAAGTTTTGAGTAAACTTGTTCCCCAGGATCCTGTTATTTCAAGATTTTATGGTCTACCAAAAATACACAAGAAAGACGTCCCATTAAGGCCTATTCAATTGGATCAACAACTTATAAGTTAGCAAGATATTTAGACGGATTATTGAAGCCTTTGATTGGCCATTCCTCTTCCTACGTCAAAGATTCCAAACATTTTGTGGAATTAATTGGTGACATGATTTTGACAGATAATGATTTACTTGTCAGTTTTGACGTTTCATCATTATTTACGAAAGTTCCTATTCATGATACGTTAAAATTTTTAGAAGATCATTTTTCTACTGACATTATTAAGTTATTTAAACATTGTTTGACATCCTGTTTTTTCCTCTACAATGGTAATTATTATAAACAAGTAGATGGTGTTGCTATGGGCTCTACTATTTCTCCATCCATTGCTAATTACTATAAGACTAATTAGAGAAGCCATCGAAATCAAGAAATCCTCAAATAACGTTAATTTAAATACAGGTTATGAGCTTAATAAGTCGTGGTTTCCTGTTATTCATTCATAATTTTCTGTTTTTAACTTTGTATGTTTTTTATGTAACTTTTGATCTATGTTACCCTTTTTCTGTAAACTTGTTGTCTTGACTACATGTACTTTGTTATTTACTGTTTACCTAATGAAGACAGCACTACGCTGTCGAAACGTCGTTAAATAAAAATATACAGAATTAATCCCAAATATTGTTTTTATTTCTTGTATTTCTACCTTACTCTTATATGGCCATTAGATTTTAGTGTAAATCAGATAACTGGAAATGGCACTGGAAGCTCAAAATAGTTTTTCTTCGAAAAATACCTTTCAATGTTATTTTTTCGAGGTTTGTTATTATAAAAATTAAAGTTTGTACACAGATATCGGTAACGACAATGACATATTTGTACCGCGGGCGTTAACCAAGTGTCACCTCACAAGCACTTAATGCTGGCGTGAAGAATATACCACAGGGGTCATTTTTGTGCCATTTAAAATTCGAAATATTTGGCGTCGGTCGGGATCGAACCCGGTTTTTAAATTTAATTTAATTTTAAGTATTTACATGAATAATAATTAAATTAAACGGGAGGTATTGTGTTGGGCACATCAGATTTTTTTATATTTATTAGCAATTACATCAAGTGTGACTACAGCAATATAACATGACCAGAAAGGAATAACCAAGATCAGAGTGTCCATATCTAGTATTTCCGATATGGGCAAGAGTCACGAATAGAATATTATTTTTAAAGATTACTCATGCAATTGTTTCTATTTATTACCTTCCGCCACCTATAGGTAAGGAAGGTATTGACTTTGGTCAAAAAATTCGGTGGTGAGTTTTCATTGAATAAGCACGTTTTAGGGTCTTTACAATACGATTTTACTATTTTTATGATGATGTCTGTATGTGTGTGTGTGTGTGTGTGTGTGTGTGTGTGTGTGTGTGTGTGTGTGTGTGTGTGTGTGTGTGTTTGTGTGTGTGTGTGTGTGTGTGTGTGTGTGTGTGTTCGTGTGTGCGTTCGTGACCGCGGTTTCGTCAACGATATCTCCAATACTAGAGTTCTAAAAATTACAATTCTTGCGTATTCCTCTTCCTTACAACCATATGCAGACTTCATTAGATTTTGGACCGGAAGTACTCTCATTTGAAGATTTAACAGTTTTTCTTGAAGAACTCAGTTAAATGTTATTATAACTTAAACAATATATTATTGTCTATACGATTTGATTGCATTTTATATTTCATATGCAACAGATATACAGGGTGTCCCATAACTTCAGGTGCATATTAGAAGGGCATATAGTCCTTAATGTCCTGATTACGGAACAAATAGAATTTTTTCAAAATTCAAACATTAGTTTTTGAGGTTTTTGAAGGAAACAGTTTTGGGACACTGGTTGAATAGGTAGTTTTAATATTTAATATTACGTTGTGTTATATCTAATTAATAAGAAATGTTTGCATAATACAATCATTTCATTAGGTTTCATTGTTAAATTATTTTATGTAATAGTTATAACTAATTTCACTATTCCAAATATTATAGTATCCAGGGGTACAAAAAATGTTCTTCTTAAGTGAACTACCCTTAATTATAGGAATTTTGAAAAAATTCTTTTTGTTCCGTAATCAGGACATTAAGAACTATATGCCCTTCTAATATGTACCTGAAGTTATGGGACACCCTGTAGAGTTAAAGAATAATAAAGATTAAAAAAATCATATAAATTTCATAATTCAGCCAGCTATGTTTACTTAACCATGGAAACTGCTAATATATTCAGGTAATTCAAATTGACAGATGTCAGTATCAATAAAATGTAAATCAATGAAAGAATATGGGAAGTAACTCTAGGGTTAGAAGTTTCTAGATATAAGAGAGACGATTACATTGGTTTGAACATGTCATGAGGAGAGATGAATATATTAATAGAAGGTGGAAGAAACATAGGAAGACCAAATATAAGATGAAAAGACTGTATTGCAGAAGACTTGAGAGAAAAGGAACTGAATGAGGACGACACGCAAAACAAAAATGAGTGGAAGAAGAAAATAAAAAATAGCGACCCCCTAACGAATGGGAAAAACTAAAGAAGAAGAAGAAGATGTCAGTGTCAAGTGCAATTTGCATAATTTGTTTATGAAATAACTTTACTGGAAATATAGGATCTTTTGCAAGAAAATTTATGTATAGGGCGCGTGCAGTGACATGACTTTGCTGACTTTGGCAAGCAGATATGGGGACCCGTGTCAAAATGACAGCAATTAATTATGTCCATAACTGACAAGTGTTATAATATTTCAATCAAAATTTCATAATTTTCTTATTTCATGTGATTTGTTTGTTATCAGGAGTATGGAATTCAGTTGCCGAGAAAGTGAATCACATAATACCAAAAATTTAGAATTTTTTGGAAGAAAATTTATGTATGGAATTAGTACATAATACACAGGATTGACGGAAGGTATTGTGCTGGCCACATCAGATTTTTTTTCAATAATATTGTTGGATAAAATACTACTGGTTTGCTTGATTAACCTTCTCTCTATCTTTTCAAATACAAAATTTTTAACGGAGAATAATTTATCTGAATCACCTATATTTATATATTTTGTTGACGAATAATATCCCTTTTTATTACCTCCCGCTACCCTTGGTAAGGGAGGTTGGGATCGTGCTAAAAATCGCATATCGAGATTTTGGTAAATGACCACGTTTTAACATTTTCACGATGATGTGTGTGTGTGCGTGTGTGTATGCGTGTGCACGTGTGTGTATGGGTGTATGTGTGTGTGTGTGTGTGTGTGTATGTGTGTGCGTGTGTGTGTGTGTGTGTATGTGTGAATCCTGTTTACGCTGTAACTCATATACTATCATTCATAAAGTTTTGAAACCATGTATTTCTACCTTACTCTAATATAGAAAGAAGTCATTAGATTTTGGTGGCAATCGGTTAACCGGAAATGGCAGTTTACTTGAAGCTTAAGACAGTTTTTCTTCAAAATCTTAAATGTATTTTTTTCGCAATTTGTTATAATAAAAATTAAAGATTATTCCATTTTCTACAGGTTTGCTTCAATACTTTTTTCTGTATATTTTATGGATAAATTTATAAAGTAATATAAAAATTATATCTCGGAGCTTATGCTTTAAACACATCTTCATGTTTACATAGTTCAGCTCAAATGTATGTAACTGACAGATAAATGTCACTGTCAAAAAAATAATCATTTCAAAATAATAATAGTAACGTTTTAAAAGGAAAATTGTAAATAGAACAATACTATTATGGAAAGGAACTTAATATACATAATTTCTAGTAGTAAATATGCAGGTACCTATGTATTTAAATAAAGAAATAAATAAATATATTATTACGGCATATTATCCATTGCTGGGTGTGCTAATCTGATTTGTACACACATTTCGGTAATGATAATGACATATTTGTATTGTGCGGGCGTTTACTACAAGGCTTAATTTTATGTCATTTAATGTTCGAATTATTTGGCGTTGATTGAAATCGAATCGGATTCCCCAGATTCGCGACCAGACATCAGGCTCGCGGCAACGAGACCCCATAGGTAAATGGCGGGAGGTATTGTGTTGGTCACATCAGATTTTTGTAATAAGGGGGCGTTTGAGTCGTGCAAATTGCATATAAAAAAAAAAATTTTTTTGGGAACGATTTTTTAGTTTTCTGTTTGAAGAATAAGCAATAAAACTAAGAATTATTCAACTATATTGTTGTCTTTACTTCTTGAATGATTTTGGTTGAAGAAATGCAACGCACATAGGAGAAAATATTTGAAATGTGACAAGAGTTGATATTATAAAACAGAAACACATTCATTTAATAGCAAACACAAAAATAAAGAGAAATATGCGATTTTCATAGTAGATATTTTTGCATATTAGCTAAAAATCTGTACCAAAAATAACGCCAAAACCGGCGGTTTTAATGGAAGATTCTTAAGAAATAGTTCAACGTTCGTTTCATAGATGTCAATGTATGTAAATTCATAAACCCAAATAAAATTTTGACCTGTTTCTTGAAGAATTAAATTTTTCACTCAGTTGGCACTTGAAACATAGTTTTGATAGGCATTATCATTATAAATAAGTGAAAGGAAAATAATTTGTCCTAAAGTTAATTATACTTATTGAGCAATAAAAATAATTTGTTTTATTTCGCTCTCCTAATCGTTTTGCTTCAGTAATGTAATCGGGATCTTTACATTTTTGATTTTTAAATCTGTTACCCATTACAGTTTCTGGCAAAACACATAATATACAACACATAATAATGTAAAAAACAAACTAAGAAATAAAAATTACAAATGATCATTTTGATCAATGCTTGCGATTAGCTTCGTTATCATACCAACCTGACTATGAAAGTATTGTGAAGTCAGGACAATCCTAAATCTCATATTGATTTTCTAATAAAATAATTTTCTTCCAATTTATATATTTTATTTGTATTATAACCTGTCGATCGCCAAATAACTTAGTATGTGACGTTAGCTCGCGTAGTACAAAAAGTTGAACACCTCTTTTATATAGTTTTCATTTTTATACGCATATATGCGGAAATAAGATATTTTTTTCTGTTTTATGATAATATTAAATTAAATTAGACAATCGGGAATATTTTGTAACAAATGGTTAAATAATTATCCAATATATTTAGATATGAAATCTGAAAATTCATGTTTTTGTTATACATATATATAAACTCCATTGGTTCAAATTTTTAACCCGTTTGTTGCTAAAATAATTAACTAGTGGGTTACAATTACAAAATAGGCCGACTAACTTAAGCGGAATTCATTAGTAATAAATACAACGAACTCAATACGGTCTGCAAATCACTGTTACATAAATCTTCTTATTTTTTGTATCATTGTTATCGGAAAATTTATTTCGCAGGCAGTTCTTTCAAAAAGAGATATTTTATAACCGATTTTATACAGTATTTTAAAGTAAAAATAAATATTATCACAGCTTTTTACCCATTTTTCGGTGTGCCAATCTGCCTTTTATATGCAGATATCGTATATTGTACCGTAGAAGCGCGCTTACCAGACGTCACCTAACGGGCTCTAAAAGTGGAGAGAGCACCACATTTAAAAAATCAGGGTAACGTTCCTAAAGAAACGCTATGATAGCTTAGCGACAAACAACACTTCGTTTCTCCAACACCCTGGAAGATGATGGGGAAATGAAGGTGATTTTTTTTTTCTGTATGCTATTATATCTTGGTATCCCACCCTGGTGTGTCCAACACTTTACATGCAGTCATTTTTACCTTCCGTCACCTTTAGGTAAGGAAGTTATTGTCTGGTCAAAAAATTCGGTGGTGAGTTTTCATTGAATAAGCACGTTTTAGGGTCTTTACAATACGATTTTACTATTTTTACGATGTCTGTATGTGTGTGTGTGTATGTGTGTGTGTGTGTTCGTGTGTGCGTGTGTGTGTGTGTGGGTATGTGTGTGTGTGTGACCGCGATTTCGTCAACGATATCTCCAATACTAGAATTCCAAAAATTACAATTCTTGCGTATTCCTCTTCCCTACAATCATATGCAGACTTCATTAGATTTTGGTTATAATTGGTCAACCGGAAGTACCCTCATTTGAAGATTTTAACAGTTTTTCTTGAAAAACTCAGTTAAATGTTATTATAACTTAAAGAATATATTATTGTCTATACGATTTGATTGCATTTTATATTTCATATTCAACAGATATAGAGTTAAAGAATAATAAAAATAAAAAAAAATCATATAAATTTCATAATTCAGCCAGCTATGCTAACTTAACCATGGAAACTGCTAATATATTCAGGTAATTCAAATTGACAGATGTCAGTATCAATAAAATGTAAATCAATGAAAGAATATGGGAAGTAACTCTAGTGTTAGAAGTTTCTAGATATAAGAGAGACGATTACATTGGTTTGAACATGTCATGAGGAGAGATGAATATATTAATAGAAGGTTGAAGAAACATAGGAAGACCAAATATAAGATGAAAAGACTGTATTGCAGAAGACTTGAGAGAAAAGGAACTGAATGAGGACGACACGCAAAACAAAAATGAGTGGAAGAAGAAAATAAAAAATAGCGACCCCCTAACGAATGGGAAAAACTAAAGAAGAAGAAGAAGATGTCAGTGTCAAGTGCAATTTGCATAATTTGTTTATGAAATAACTTTACTGGAAATATAGGATCTTTTGCAAGAAAATTTATGTATAGGGCGCGTGCAGTGACATGACTTTGCTGACTTTGGCAAGCAGATATGGGGACCCGTGTCAAAATGAGAGCAATTAATTATGTCCATAACTGACAAGTGTTATAATTTTTCATTCAAAATTTCATAATTTTCTTATTTCATGTGGTTTGTTTCTTATCTGGAGTATGGAATTCAGTTGCCGAGAAAGGTAATCACATAATACCAAAAATTTAGAATCTTTTGCAAGAAAATTTAAGTATGGAATTTGTACATAATACACAGGATTGACGGAAGGTATTGTGCTGATCACATCAGAATTTTTATTTTATATTCATATGTAGGTATTTTATATAAAATTCACATGAAAAGTTTGTTACAAAAGATTATATATATACTTAGTTAACTAACTAATAAAATTAAAATGAAATTCTCAGCATTGTACAAGGATAAATTTTACATTTTTTGTTTATATATATATATATATATATATATATATATATATATATATATATATATATATATATATGTATATATCATTATTATAAATTTCGATACAAAAACATTTAATTTTTGAACAAATTTACAAAAATATCGCAAAGTTAAAAAGTAAATTGTGCGAAAGTCCTAATAGGATTATTCTAACTGTAATTAATATAACCTACCTATAGTGCAGGAGAAACTGATGCTTGTGGATTATATAAAATGTATTTATCAAATATTCCGCTAATTTTTAGGTTTATCTTCTTGTGTTACCGCAATACTACAATAACAATACACGACAGATGCATTGCCTATATAAATACCACATTATAAAATGGTGCCGCTAGATTATAAAAAAATACTAACATATTATCTATAACGTTGGTTGGTCAGTCTTTCTTCAGAGATTACGTCTATATTTGAATTTACATAAATAAAAAATTATAGCTGTTATAAATTAAAATATAATAATAATGATATTTATTTTCTATATAATTATCAGAATTTGTTAAAAGAAAAAAAAATACTCTTATTTATATATGAATAAAAAAAGCATGAAATCAAATTACGTATAAAAGTTTCATACGCATATTATGGAATCATACATTAAAAGTGAAATACAAGAGAAATGAATGGTTTGCTGTTGCTGTGTCTCTGGTTATAAAAGCTTTTATTTACCAGTTATAAAACCCCAGGCTCTGGGTAAAAGTTGACCTGAAGAGTCTCTATCTTTCTGTTTACATTCATCTCAGGCACGAACCAAAGTACAGACCAGAACCATCCTATTGCCCACTGTTGGTTAATTTTATAAGAAAAAATAAAATACTTCATGGCCTGGCCGATATTACTTTATGTCGCTTTTTCGAAACCCCCCGGACTTTATTATGCCTCTATTAGTGATTACCACTACTGAACTTATGATGGCCTCAATAGTGTGGTGGCTTAGACTTACAGTAGGAGTCAGGGAACAAAGTAATTATACGAGTAACAATAGTAAGTAGATTATTGAATACACGTTATTAAATACTGGTGTAAATATTTTTTTATTAAACGATAAGACAACTAAATAGTAGTCATGTAAAGAAACATTTCATCTGCGACACTCTTTCATTCATAATTGTATAAGACCTTTTTAGTCTTGATATTTTATATGTTAATTGTTTTCGTTGTTATGTATATTAAAATGTCATATGCAAATACATTTTAATTCGTTTTACTCCTAAACATGAAATCGCAGCCATATTTTAGCAACCAAATTCTCAGGACCATACGAGTATTATTTTAAGACTATTTTTTCAACTTTCATAAAAAATATAATAATTGCAATATACTTCATGTAGCACGCATACATTCAATATTTCATGTGGTAGTGGCACGTACATAATCACATTTAGATTACCGATAACGGATCAAAATTATGATTAGTAAAGTTATTTCTAATACCTATTGACAATTCATGTGTCATTTTGTAAAAATGATTATGAAATTTCAAATAATTTTGTACTCTGATATATGATTTTGATTTACTTGTACATATATAATATCAAAGCAAAATTCTACTACATAACTACATATTAAATAAAGAACATTATTAGAACACTTACCTTGCATATCAGGTTCATTGCAAGATCCTTGCATCAACGCAGTTAAAAGAGTCCACAAAACTAAACGTTGCATTATAATCCTTTTGCATAACATGGCTTCATGTAATAACTTTGTCAGTGAAACTAAATAACATCTTTTAATATATTTAATAACATTTTGCAGAAAAATATAACGTTTTTCATTCCAATAAATAAATATAGATAGGCATAATTGAAATAAATAATAAAGTTCGAAAAATAAGTTATAACAAAAGAATTAAAACAATACAGGGTGCAATTTTGAAACCGGGGCAGAACAGTAACATAGAAAAAGAGGTTTTTAGCTGCCAAAAGTTTCTATATTAATTTATAGAAAAAAGAATTGGTGCACATTAAATTACGAAATTTATTACGAAATTTTTCATACCAAACATTTTACATTTCTGTTTCATATAAAGCAACAAAATAAATTAATAAAAAAAATCTTTTTCTATGTTATTGACCTATGACCCGTTTTAAAAATTAAATTATATAATTTCTAAATAGTAAATTTAAAAATGAAAATAAAAACAAAAATAAACATTTTTTATATCTGATATGCTTGATAAATAAAATCTGTTGTGGCCAGCACATTACCTCTCGCTACTTCCGTTTTTGGTTATATAAGTGTAGGGCGCGAGCACTCATGTGACATTGTTGGCCTTGACAAGCAGATATGGGGGCCCGTGTCAAATGGCAATTAATAATTATGTACATAGATGTCAAATGTCAGAATTTTTCATTAAAAATTTCAAGATTTCCTAAATTCACGTAGTTAATTTGTCACCAGGAGTGTGGAATTTACTTGTCGAGGAAAATAAACCACATGAATTGGAAAATCACTAAATTTAGAATGAAAAATTATGATATTTTACATCTATGTGCATAATTACTACCTATCATTCTGACACGGAACCCCATATCTGCTGGTCACGACCAACTAAGTGACATGATTGTTCGCGCCCTATTGTATTTAACATTTTTTGTATACCTATACTCTACACCAAAAAATCTACTTACATCTATTCTTTATATTTAGATTTTTTTATTTTAAATTCATTCTATGAAGATATTTTGTTCTCTTCTAATTTTTGAAATGTTTCCAATTCATTGTCGGGATTGACGGTATATTTGATGGGTAGGTATATATAATATGCCTATAATTTTAAATATTTAACTATTAATACAATAACAAATAATATAATGTATGTACTTCCCAGAAAAAAATCTTCAGTAATTTATCTGGATTTTTAACACTAACATTTATCTGTCAGTTACAAACATTTTAATTTTGCAATTGGTTTCCATGACATTATTTGGGCTGTGAGATTTATTTCTTTATCTCTAAATCTATAAAAGATATAATAAAATATTTATATGTATCAGATAGAGAATTACTCCTCTTTAATACAAGCATGAACAAAATAAAAAAGATTTTTTTTAAGAATCTGCTGCTTCCGGTTGTCCAATTATTACCAAAACCTTTTCAGCTCTTCCCAGTAATGTCCGATTGAGAAATACGTAGTTAAACATATATTAAGTATTATAGTTTTTGAGAAATCGTCCTTCCAACTTTCACACACACACACACACACACACACACACACACACATACACAAACACACACACACACACATACACATACACATACACACGCACACACACACAGAGACATCATCGTAAAAATATTAAAATCGGTTTGTAGGGACCTTAAAACGTGCTTAATCATTAAAATCTGGATATGCAATTTTTAGCATGAATCCAATACTTCTCTTAGCGAGAAGTAAAAAAGGAAAATTTATGTATTACAACAAAAAAATTGATTACTAAAAAGAAAATTATTTTTTACCAGAATTTTCCGTTAACAATAACAGTTAATAATTTTAAAAAAATGTCATTCTGGAGGGGGGCATAGAATTAAAAATAAATCTATATAATAAATACTAAATACGATACTAATGTAACATAAAATAGAATTGGCGAGAGATAATTTGCTGACATAACAGATTTTTAATTAAACATTCAAAATTATTTTTTTAAATTATCCATTTATTTTAACTGTTATGCCGGCAGTACATTCTCGCCGAGGCAAGGCGAGCGTAGACGAGCACGAGAGTGTACTAGCAGTACTCGGCTCGCCTCGTGGTGTCTCGCCTCGCCTCGTAGTCGCTCGCCTTCGTGTCGGTTTTTCTGGCGCGAGTCAAAGGAACCGAGCGGCGTGCGTAAGAATACACAGTACACTCTCGTTTGTCGTGTTGATCAGCCTATTAGCGTGCAAGCTAAAATAATATTAAGAATTATTTTATTATGCAAAATGGGAGAATGGAGTAATGAATTCGTTTTAAATTTTTTGGTAGCTTATCAGAACGAGCATATTTTGTGGGACCCTGTGCATATATTTCATAAAGATAAAAAAAATATGAATGATGCATGGATTCGTTTAAGTGAACTTCTAATATATATTAACATAATTATGCAATTGCACAATAAGCTGCAACAGCAGCAACTCAACCTCAACGTCGTTCATGACGGTTAATATTGATTATTGCGCATGCGTATTGTGTAATCCGAGACGAGGCAAATCGAGAGTGTACTGCACTCCACTCGTGCTTCCTCGCCATAACAAAAGTCTCGCCGAGACACTCGGCGAGCGGCCTCGGCGAGAGTGTACTGCCAGCATTACACATAGTAAGATCATTTAATTATGTGATTTTTTATCTAAATAGGAAAATATGTTATTTTTTGTGCAACCGTACGCAATTAGAGTCACTTTGACATTTAAGAGTTAAGATGACATAATTCGGGAACCGTAGAAGGGCCATTCGCAAAATATTTTAATGCAATATTTCACGATTTATTTTGAAATTTCTCCTTTTTCCTTGAAACATCAACTTGATATTACAACTTTTAAACTTGAAATTTCAACTTATCAAGAATCATCTACATATAATAAATAAATAAAAAATATTTCTGGAAATTGTACTACTTTTAATTACTAATACTGATGATGAATGTGTTAACATTCAAAACATTTGTAATTTAATCGTCAAATAAAATGTAATGAAATTTTTTTCATGAGGCCCCTATTTCATCAAAATTAAAATTTTAAACTTAAAATTTCAACTTTTTCATATTTTTTTCGAAATTTCAACTTTTTGCACAGTTGATTATACGCACTACATTGAGTAGGATCCGTAAGTCGTACGAATTTCAATTGTTCATGGCTCCCTCGACGCATCCATTCAAATAAAAAAGTTGAAGTTTCAAATTTATAAATAAGTAAATATATATCATTTCGACATATTACCCATTGCTGGGTATGCCAATCTGCTTTGTACACAGATTTCGATAAGGATGATGGCATATATTTACCGTGCGGGCGTTACCGCACGGGTACTTATTGATGGCGTGGCGAGTGCATCACAGGAGTTCTTTTGTGCTATTTAAAATTTGAAATATTTCTTTTTGGCGTCCGTCGGAATCGAACCCGCTTCCTCAGATTCGCGACCAAACACTCAGGCACTCGGCCAAGGGATCCTAATTTTTTAATTTTGAAATTACAAGAAAAATGGTGAATTTTAAGTGTAAAATTTGAAATAGTCATCAAGTTTTGTAAAGTTAAAATTTTAAGATTAAAAGGTAAAATTTCTAGTTTAAAAGTTCAAATATCAAGAACAAAAGATAAAATTTCAAATTTTAAAACTTGATATTTCAAGAAAAAAATTTGAAGTTACAAGATTAAATCGTGAAATTTTAACATTGAAATATTTTGCGCATTGTACTTCTACGCTTTCGTAAATAATAATGTCAAAGACAGTGGCGATTTTAAAATATGACAATAACAATAAATTTCTGGGTTTATTTCTTTAATATATGCAATAATATTGTAAAATGCAGTCATTTTAGACATCAAATATATGTTGTTTTCTCGAGATTGTACTACGACTCCTGCCTCGACCGCGAGAGGCTTCGACGACAGAAAGAAAGATGAAAGATTTTGCATCCTTGATATACAAATAACTAATAAAATCTGAATATGGCGTTCCATGAAAAAGGATCGTTTCACATTTGTCTCTTATTAGTTTAAGTTAGAAAGTATAATTTTAATTTTTATAGAGATAAATCCATTAGTTACTTCAATATTACATTTATCGTAAATATACATATTTCTTAAATATACATTTACGAGTACCTATATAAAATATATAAAGTGACGACAAAAATATTTTCTGTGAATTAAATGTTATACGTATAGTTAAATCTGACACTGAAAATGTGAGCCGAGATCTGTGTTGAAATGAATGTATTAATAAACAGCTTGTAGGAAAAAGTAGAAACACGTTTTATATACATATTTAATCACATGATCAACACATCTTTCTGTTAGAATTCTAAATGCTTTAAGAATATTTTTACTATTTGTTTTGACAAATAATTTGTTAAACTAACAATTTAACAAAAAAATCTTACGTATTTTTCATAAAGTTCAGGCTCATAATAGTTCGACCGGTTTACATTTCCAACAAATAAATATAATATTTAGGCATATGGTGAGAAATTTCTGGAAATTTGTTTTGACTTGTTTAAAAGGTTGATATTAAACTTACAAAAACTGAATGTTATTCAAGTATTTCGTCATTTAATATTGGGTTACAACGTCTTTATTAGTAATAACAGCTTTAATTTTTTGGGTATTGTATCCACAAACCCTGCAAAATCTTCTGTTACTGTATTGTTCCATATGTCTTCCAAGGTAGGTTTTACAGTACGTACGGAATTTTTACAAGTTTTCCATATTGCGCCAAAAGTAGAGTTTCGGTAATTCAGTAGAAGATAATTCTGAAAATTACCCTTTAATTTCCTGTCGAAATATTAAAATGTTTTTTAAACCAATGGTTCTCAAACTATAACAAAGTTATTTTTTCTTAAATGGGAAGGTATATATTTTTAGGCTCATTCAATAGAGTATTTTTTTCTGAATTCAACCATGTAATCATTTCATATCCTTATATAACAAAAATATTGAGAAAAATTCAATTGAAATGCAAATATATTTTTTTTTTACTTCTCGCTAAAAGAGGTATTAGATTCATGCTAAAAATCGCATATCCAGATTTTAATGATTAAGCACGTTTTAAGGTCCCTAATATCCGATTTTAACATTTTTACGATGGTGTCTGTGTGTGTGGGACGTTGGAAGGACGATTACTCAAAAACTATAAGACTTTATATTTGTTTAACTACGTATTTTCCAATCGGACTTAATGAGAAGAGCTGAAAAGATTTTGGTAGCAATTGGACACCCGGAAGTAGCAGATTCTTGAAAAAAAATCTTCTAAATATTATTTTTTGAAATTTTTTCTTGGTAATATTAAAGAAAATTAAATTCTCTATCTGATACATTTAAATATTTTATTATTATTGTATAGATTTAGAGATAAAATAAATATAATATATAAAATAATCTGTTGTACTAAATCTTACAGCCGAAATAATGCCATGGAAACTAATTGGAAATTTAAAATGTTTGTAACTGACAGATAAATGTCACTGTCAGAAATCCGGAGATATGGCTGAACACTTTTTCTGGGAAGTACATACATATATAATTCTTATTGTATTAATAGTTAAATATTTAATATTATAGGTACATTTCACATACCCTTCAACTGTGAATCCCGACAATGAATTGAAAACAATAAATTAGAAGACGACAAAATTTCTTCATAGAACGAATTTAAAATTTACAAATCTAAATATAAAGAATAGATATAAGTAGAATTTATGGTGTAGAGTATACGTGTACAAGAAATGTTAAATACAATAGGGCGCGAACAGTCATGTCACTTTGTTGGCCTTGACAAGCAGATATGGAGGCCCGTGTCAAAATGATAGCTAGTAATTATGTACATAGATGTCAAATATCATAATTTTTCATTCTAAATTTAGTGATTTTCCAATTCCATGTGGTTTATTTTCCTCGACAAGTAAATTCCACACTCCTGGTGACAAATTAACTACGTGAATTTAGAAAATCTTGAAGTTTTTAATGAATAATTCTGACATTTGACATCTATGTATATAATTACTAATTGTCATTCTGAAACGGGACCCCATATCTGCTTGTCAAGGCTAACAATGTCACATGACTGCTCGCCCCTACACTAAGGTAACCAAAAACAGAAGTGGCGAGAGGTATTGTGCTGGCCACAACAGATTTTTATAGTTATTTTGCAGTAGGCTAAAAAAATTCTTCAATAAGTGAACGTCCTCCTAAATTTAGTACAACTTTTATTTGAATAATGTTCTTCTATTCTCAATAATAAACGAATTAATCGTGCTGATCACTTTTCGTGGCAACACCTGCTTAGTATGTTTTTATATAATTATTCATTTGGAATATATCAAAACTGTTTTTGGCGATTTTCTAAAATTTGACCCAAGTGGATTTGTCGGGTTTTAAAACTAGGCGATTCAAATATATTTACACAGGTTTCCAAGAATATAAAAAACGTTTTTTTTTCTTTAAAATTGCAAAATCATTGGACATAATTCATTTTTGAAGTTTCTTTATATTTAATTACTAATATTAAAATTTGTACAATATACTCTATATTTCTACTATAGTCTTATTGTTTATTGTTATTAAATAATGAACAATTTTTCGACATTAGTAGTTACGGGTAATTTCAGAAACACATTATGACATTATAGACTTCCCTAAATTAGTATACCATGCAACCATATTTTTCAAGAAGTAAATTCTATACTCCCGGAATGAAAAGTGAACACAAATATATTTCTAACCTCTCTCCAGGCCAATAAAATGATATTCCCGGTTAATTAAATTAAAATTAATTTATGTAGTTATTTTTTTATATAAAATATTATATAGATGTCCGGATTTCGAAACCACCATAAGGATCTCGGAAACTACAAGAGATACGACTTTGGTTAAAGGGGACACGTGGTGCGCCTTTGGAGGGTCATCTTACATTTTTTACCCGCTACCCTTGGTAAAGGGATCGTGCTAAAAATCGCATATCGAGATTTTAGTAAGTGAGCACGTTTTAAGGTCTCTAGAATCAGATTTTAACATTTTCACGATGATGTTTGGGTACGTGTATGTGTGTTCGGATCCTCTTTACGCTCTAACTCGAATGCTATCACTCTGAAAATTTTGAAACCATGTATTGTTACTCTACTTTAATATGGAAAGAAACCATTATATATTGGTATAAATCAGATAACCGCAAATGGCACTTTACTTGAAGCTCAAAATAGTTTTTAAAAATTACATTTGAATTACATTTTTTCACTATTTAGAAATATATCATTAAATTAAATTTATTATAAAAATTAAAGATTATTAAATTTTCTACAGACATACATTAATACTTTTTCTATATATTTTATAAAAAAATATAAAATAATTTATTTTATAAATCCCGGAGTCTATGCTTCAAATATAAACATATCTCCTTGGTTACACAATTCAGATCTCAAATTTATGTATTTCAATGGTAGTATTTTAAGAAGAAAATAATAAAATATGATTTTATAAAATATCCAATTAATTTTCATATGTTTGAAAATGATAAGAAATTAACATCATTATTACAAAATAAAATTATGGTAAATTCTGAAGAAGAAAATACGGATAATACATAATAAATTGGAACAATAGTTATATTACTATATCATGCAAAGGAACTTAATCCAGTAGCCAGTATTAGTATGTAGGTATGTATTTAAGTTAACAAAACTTAAATGGTGGGAGGTATTGTGCTGGCCACATCAGATTTTTTCATTTTGACATTAATTCTAAACTATTAGTAATCGCGAAAAATGTTCCAAACAAAAATATTTGGATATTTTTATTATCCATCCATTGGCGTACGAAAATAAATTCCCTATCGGTAAATTTTCGAGAAATACCACAAACTTACTACATTCTATTTTTCTCTCTTTCTATTGGTGTAAGGGTTATTATGTTAAATATTTTTTTAGATCATACCTGATATACCTACCTACACAAATTTACAAATATATAGTTAAAATTAAGTTATGAAACAGGGTAGGTATAAAATAAGTTATGTAATTAACTGATTTAAGTGAAATGAAATACTATTTTAAAAAATTAATGAAATTGTTGAAAAAAATAAGATATTTCATGAAAAATAATGAAAAATCTAAGATCTTAAGGGTAAAATAAAAAAACAAGTATTTTTTAAGCAAAAATCAAATATGAGTTCCATTTAAACAATGTAAGTTCGTATTATTTCTCGAAAAATTACCATTAAAAAAATATTTACGTTCGCCACTGGATGCACTTTTTTATTTGAAATATTTTTAAGAGTTATATGAAAATGAAAATTTCAACCAAAATCGGTTTTACGCCATTATTTAGTAATGTATAAGAGTTTTTGGAGAAACAAAAGCACATCTAAGATTTTCCCCCCAAGCGGCAGCAGGTGTCACGCTTAACCGAAGTCTTATCTCTTATAGTTTCCGAAATACCAATGGTGGGCTTTGAAATCCGGACGGCCTGTATAGATAATTTTCCACATATTATGTCTGTATTTTATTCCCCATTTGCCAATCCCAGGACCCACTGTTTATGACTAATTATGGTTATTTACGAAAAGACGAACCTCTCTCCTGCCTGGATAAGTAAATAATTAGAAGTTGATTCATATATCGTTGTTATAACTAAAACTATTTACACCGCACCGTACGCCTTACTATATTCTCATGTAAATATCTCTGACACGAAGCAATTGCGAGATTTTACGTGAAACTGTCCACTTATCTTTAGAGCCTTTATTTAAATTTTAAATTTGGTTGTATAATCTTGGAACCCCGGTATGTCATTATTATTATTATTAATTTAATTTCATTATTTGAATTAATTGAAAAAATATGCCTTCATTTATAAACGAATAAATATATCTTTTAATTAAAATTTTGTTTTATTTAAGCAAAATTTAATTTCATATCATGAAATTTATGAAATCGTTATCAATATGTATTTGCATTTTATTAAATCATTAATCTATCTAAATATTCAAATGAATTATAATTCTCATTACTCATGCATATTTATGCGTTAAAATGTGTAATGTTGCGATTTAAACGACATTTCGTTGAGTTAAAACTTTTAAATAAATTATAGGTAAGCTATTCACTTGGAAATAACAATATGAAATAGTAATGTAAAACTTAGAACAGTTTTAACATTTTTTTTTTTTCTTTATTTTCGTATTCGCAGATTAGTAGCACTCCAATTGTAGTTATTTATAACAATTCACATGAACAAAATGATAATAGTAAACGTTTGAAACAAATATAATAGTTTATAAATACGTTACAGTTAACTGTTGATATATTGAGGCAACTACACAAGGTTTAATAATCGACAAAACGCGCAACGTTGCAACACAAACTTCTGGTTACAGTCTGTTACGGATTTCCGTTAATAACGACGCGTAATTACGGAGCATGCAGAACAGATATCCGTACTGGCGACTACTGCAACCACAGCAACCAGACTGACGGGCATGCGACGGAGCTGGAGAAACGAGCTAAAATGCGCTTGCGCTGGTATCGGACACCTTCTTGCTTCTATAAATGAGATAGATACGTATTATATTTTACTTCTTGACTCTTGACGTCTATTCTTCAGATATAGTTTATACGAACGAAAAGTAGCCGACACAGAGATATTTATGAAAAAGTGTACATACATTTATTTATGTTGTAATATATATATAATTGCAATTATACATGTGTAAAGACTATTTCAGAAAATAATTTCAATGTCGTTTTTAAAAATCTGATGTGGCCAGTACATTACCTTCCGTCAATCCTGTGTATTATGTACAAATTCCATACAATTTTTTTCTTGCAATACATTCTAAATTTCCGGTAAAATTATTTTATAAACAAACTAAGCAAATTACACTTGACACTGACATAGTCTTCTTTAGCTGTTCTCATTCGTTACAGGTCGCTATTTTTATTTTCTTCTTCCACTCATTTCTGTATTACGTGTCGTCCTCATTCAGTTCCTTTTCTCTCAAGTCTTCCTCAATACAGTCCTACTATCTTATCTTTGGTCTTCTCTGTTTCTTCTACCTTCTAGTACTAAGCTATTCATTCTTCATCAAATATATTTTTCATCCCTCCTCATGATATGTACAAACCAATGTAATCGTCTCTCTTGTATCTATCTACAAACTTCTATCACTCGAGCCATTTCCCTTATCCTTTAATTCCTTACCTATCTTTTCGTGTCTTCCCCAACATTTATCTCAACATCCTCATCTCTGTCACATTCATTTTCATTTCATTGGTACTGACATCTCTTGCAGTGTGAATTATCTGAATATATTAGCAGTTTCTATAGTTAGCATAGCTGGCTGATTTATGAAATTTAATATCTTTATAATTTTTTAACTATATATCTATTGAATATGAAGTATAAAATGCAATCACATCGTATAGAGAATAACATATTATTTACAATATAATAACATTAAATGTCGATAAATGATATTTAACTGCTTTTTTTTAAGAAAAACTGTTAAAATGTGCTTATTCATTAAAAACTCACCATCGAATTTTTTGATCAAAAACAATACCTTCCATACCTATAGGTTGGATAGATTTGATTTTGAAGGAATTTTGTATGTTAGATGAAAATTATG
This sequence comes from Harpalus rufipes, assembly GCA_951394225.1. NCBI lineage: Eukaryota > Metazoa > Arthropoda > Insecta > Coleoptera > Carabidae > Harpalus > Harpalus rufipes. The sequence goes on along the minus strand of OX596282.1, from coordinate 29,363,643 downwards.
AAAATAAAGCATGTAATGTTTAAAAAATAAAGTTATGTATATTTTTAAATTTTATGATTTTTTGAAAAAAATGCATGATTTTTTGGTTAATTCTTGTTGTTCAGAATATGACGCTATTGGACACCATAAACTGGATACTTCAATAAATGGACTTCGTTTGTTGTGATGGTCCACTTATTTAGTAACATTATTGCAACTATAATTATTGGTATATAGTAATTTATAAAGTAACTTTTATGTGAGACCGGGTATAACATGATTTATTAGATTAATTTAAAGAACGGCTGTAAATGATTTTTCACTCTGCTAAATTTTTATTTTTTTCGAATTTTTACCTTCCGACACATATAGGTAAAGAAGGTATTGGTCTTTGGTCAAAAAAATCGATAGTGAGTTTTTGATGATTAAGCACGTTTTAGAGTCCCTACAATACGAATTAACGATGATGTCTGTATATGTGTGCGTGTGTGTGTTTGTGTCCGTGTGTATGTATGTGTGTGTGTGTATGTGTGCGTGTGTGTGTGACAAAAATTTCTCCTTCGATAACTCCAATACTACAATTCCAAAATATATAATTCTTTCATATTCCTGTTTCATAGGTTCATATGAAGAGTTGGTTATATTTTAGTTATGATTGGTTAACCGGAAGTACCCTAATTTGAAGATTTTAACAGTATTTCTTGAAAAAACACTGTTAAATATAATTTTATGTTATTATAAATAAAAGAATATGTTATTTTCTATTCAATTTAATTATATTTTTTCTTCATATTCAATTAATATAGAGATAAAGAATTATAATGAAATAACTTGCAACCTAATGCTAATAAAAGCTGCACCATGGAAACAGTTAGAATATTCAAATATTACTAATTGACAGATGTCAGTGTTAAATAAAATTTAAATAATACTTTGTGAAAAGATTTTACTGGAAATATAAAAATATAAAATAATTTAAGGTGGCAAAAACAAATCACATAAGGTAATACAACAGATTATAGCCAAAAGCAAATTCAGCAGATTATTATGTTATGTTTAAATATAATGCTATATATGTTTTTATTTTCTACTTCTTATTTTAAGAGACATACTGTTCTTTTTAGGAGTAGTTCAGTTCAGTTCAGTACAAGGTAAGATCAGTTAAGTTTTACCCTGAAAAGAAAGAAAACGCCCCTAGAATAGTTTGCAAAAAAATTTCTGTATGGAAATTGTACAAAATATGTAGAATTGACGGAAGATATTGTGCTGGCCACATCAGATTTTTTTCAAATACATTAATAAAAAGAAATAAATCTTTGAAAAGAGAAAAATGACGCTCTATGTTTCAGTAAAATTAATATGGATTGCTATTTAAAAAATAAAAGTTGATAGTCGTATCTTAAAAATCTGACTTTATAAAAAATATCTAGTTCTGCCATCAAATAGTACATAAAATAATAAAAAAATTATACGAGCCATTCTTTTCTACTTGTAATAAAAAAAATCTGTTGTGACCATCACAATACCTCTCGCCCTTTCCATTGTGGTATATATAAGTATTGTATTTAACATTTCTTATACACGCAAAAAATTCTAATTACACCTAATCTTTATATTAAAGTTTTTCTATAATTTTAAATTCATTCTAAGAGCAAGTTTTCTCCATTTCTTCTAAATGTTCGCTTTTCCAATTCATTAACGGGATTGGCAGTATTTCTGAAGGGTTTATGTAAAATACCCACAAGCCTGTAGTACTATCTCTGAATTTTTGACACTGACATTAGTGACATTTATCTGTCAATTACACACATTTAAATTTCTCAAGTAGTTACCATGGAGATGTTTGGGCTGTGAGTAAGCAGTGAGATTTATTACAACAGATTATTTTATAGATGTAATAAAAAAATTAAATGTGTCGGATAGAGAATTTTGGTTTTTTAATATTTGTAATAACATAAATTTTCAAAAAATAATATTTAGAAGATCTTGGTTAAAATACTACTACTTCCGGTTATCCAATTGTTACCAGAACCTACTCAACTCTTCCCATTACTAGTAGATTGGGGAATCCGTAGTTATATAGATCTATAGTCTTATAGAATTTGAGAAATCGTACCTCCAAAAACCCCACACACACACATGCACGCACGCACGCACACACACACACACACACACACACACACACACACACAGAGAGAGAGAGAGAGAGAATCATCGTAAAAATGTTATAATCGGATTCTAGGGACCTTAAAACGTGCTTATTCATTAAAATCTGGATATGCGAGTTTTAGCATGAATCCAATACTTCTCTTAGCGAGAGGTAAAAAGTTAAGGGGGGGGGGGCGTCTTCCCCGACTCAGCCTGTATATAAAAATTTAGGAATATTAGTAAAAACGCCATGTTAAAATTCTATTTAGTAAACGTGATATTAATTTTTGAATTTCTGAATTTTTTTGTGACGTCATAGTCCCGAGTTGGTTATGCCTCTCTAAGAGTTAATCTATGGGTATCCATATCATCTGCATAAGGCATATATTTTCATTTATTTTTATTAAATCTTATTTCCCTTGTCAATCTAATTAGTAATGAATACAGAAATAAAGAAAAATGTTTAAAATAAATAAAATATTTAAAATAAATATTATTTCAATCTATTTCATTAAACATTACAATATCATTCATTAGGACGACAGTAGTGTTGCTGTAGTTCTAAATTTGAATGCAAACAAAAACAATGAATAGTAGGTCTAGTTCGCCCGAATTCATCCGAAATATTACGATAATAATCGATTAAAGCCTCTGACATCGCGTTCGTTATAATCAAGCATTCTTATTACAACGATATAATATTTCATCATTTTCATTTAACAAAAATTCTTAGTTTAACGTTTAACGTATTCTACCCTAATTATTATAGTTTACTATTTCTTTGTAATGGTTGAATATCCCATTATGCAAATAGTCGTGTATTATAACATAAGCAAAATTTGAAATATTAAAATTTGCAAAATATTATTTATAATCCGGTAAATCAAGAACTGAATCATAAATACATACAAAACACTTTTGATTAACAACAAAAATTCGCAATGCATGAACCACTTTTCGATTAAATTGATACATACAATTTATCCAAATAAATTAGAAAATATATTTTTCATGACATCAACTCATTTTTATATGAATAACAGATAAATTTTGAACTTTCTTTTTTTTTTTAAATACACAACGTTTGGATTAATAATATCTTCAATCGTTATAGAGTGAATACTGAACAATAATACTTAAGGCTACAGCTTATATTATATTAAGGGTGTGTGATGGAGTGTAGAGGTTCCGTTTCGTGCACCTAATGGATTCTTCGTTGTTGCTTTTTTCCTTGTCCTTGGTCCGCTTCAGGCGGTCCTTGATAGTACAGTAAATTTGGTGTGTCTAGTATCCATGCCATTGATCCCGTTTTATCTTCTTCATTTCCAAATTAAGTGCCTCTTCTGAATTGCATATACTAACGGCTCGGTCGTATAAGGTCCACATGACGCCATGATTTACTGATGTTGAGTGGTTCGACTGGTAGTTTAAGTATTGACCAGTGTGTGTAGGTTTCTTATACACGGCGGTCTGAATCCGTTTTTCATTTCTTCGAACCATGACGTCCAGAAAGGATAGCAGTTGTTCGGTTTCTTCCTCCATGGTGAATTTGATTGTTGGCCTGATGTTGTTTAGGTGGTTCAAGGATTTTTGTAATTTATTGTCTTCGTTTGACCACGTACCTTAGCCACAATTTTGGTTTATCTATCGAAATATTTATGGCGTGATTCTCAAACCATTCCATATACAGGATGGAATCGAAAGTTGGAAATATGGTTTTACAGATACAAAAAAATATTTTTTGGCCAGCACAATACCTCTCGCCATTTTAATTTTATGTTGCATAGGACGCGAGCAGTTTTGTGACTGTTAATCTTGGCAAGCAGATATAGGGGCCCGTGTCAAAATAACAGCTAGTAATAATATTCATAGGTGTCAAGTATCATAAGTTTTCATTAAAAACATTGGCCGCTAGTATGAACAGTGATTAAGGGTGATTAGCGAGCATTTGACTAGCATTGTTTTATCTCTGCCAATCGTTTCTAGATTATTTTGGAGAAAAATACTTCAAATAAGAGTTATAGAAAAATTAATTGTACGCATTTTTTATTTGAAGTATTTTTCTCTAAAATAATCCAGAACGAATTGAGAGAGATAAAACAATGCTAATCAAATGCTCGCTAATCACTCTTAATCACTTGTTCTAAATCCATGTGGATTATTTTCCTCGCCAAGTATATTCCATACTACTGATGACATATAAACAACATGATATCAGAATATTTTGAATTTTTTAAAATAAAATTATGACATGACATTTGTGACATCTATGTAAATAACTACTAGATGTCATTCTGATACGGACCCACAAATCTGCTTGCCAAGGCCAACAAAGTCACATGTCTGCTCGCGCCCTATAAGTAACGAATGTAACATTTCTTGTGCACACAAATAATTGAAATTATATATCTTCTTTTGTTCTATAAGTAATTTTGTCCTACTCTTCTAATATGTTCAAAATTCTTCAAATTCATTGACGGTATTAGAGGTATTTCTTAAGGATATATGTAATATTAACATACCTATAATTTCAATACATATTTAATTAATAATACAATAATATATATTAAATGTACTCGTGCTTCCCAGAAAAATCTGATTTTTGACACTGACATTTTGTATTTATCTGTCAATTATTACAAACATTTACGTATCTCAAATGTTTTTTGGGCAACGTGTTGTATTACAACAGATTATTCTATATTATTATACTTATACTATATCTACAAACATATACGAGATATAACAAAAAAATTAAATGTGTCAGATAGAGAATTTAATTTTCTTTAATATTACCTACCAAGAAAAATTTTCAAAAAATAATATTTAGATGATTTTTGGTGTGGTGTAAAATAAATTGTGTAGTAAATAATTAGTGATATAAACATAGTCGAAAAAAATATCGTAAATAAATAGGGCGTTGTGCTAATTGTTAAAATAAATAAATAATCTTATGGTCGATAGTATAAACACAGTTCAACTCTTGATCTTAGTTTGCAGAAGTTGACTGACTGTTTTGAACTAGCTTTGAGTAGTATAAACATTATTTTTTACTTAACAGAAGTTTAACTGATGGTTAATGTGAACGATCGATTTTGCTCGTTCATAGCAAGTTCACATTTCAAAAAAAGAGCACTTTTTTACTCTTATTAATGTTTATATAAGACCAAGGCCATATAACGCTCTTTGATAAGAGTAAAGCGAGAAGGGCATTTTATTCGGTAATAAAAATAGGGTAAAATACTGAATTATACTATTTTGAGCAAAAATGTAAATATAATAGTTCTACAAAAATAAACTAATACGGGTAAAATTTAATACTTTAAGTGATTTTTAATCAACTTAGGGTGCTCTATGTGCGCAATAATGAATAAAAATTACACTGAAATAATGAATAAAGTATCATTTTAAAAATACAATTTTTAAATTATTTTTGATTACGAGTACATTATAATCCTCAAAACTATACTATTTAATTTGGATTTTGGGTAAAAATTATATACAAAATTTATATGGTACTAATACAATTTATTTTTATTAATATTTTTTTTACAAAAACATGTACGTACTTAAGGAACTAAATATAAATTATTATTTGATCATCTGTCGCCGTGTAATTCAAATGGTTCTTTGTATAATAATTTTCGTAGAGCATATATATCCATGAAATTTTTGATTGAAATTAAGCTTATTATAATTATTGTGGACCCCACTAAATGTTTAAATCGTAGAAATGGGCTATAGTAGGTCGAGGAGAAATTAAATAAACGAAGAAAGAAATTGTGAAAAATTCATGGACCTCGCTGGGATTTGAACCCAGGGCCTTCCTATATCTAGTAGGACGCTCTAACCAACTGAGCCACAAGATCCCATTGAAGTCAATGAATCTTTCACAAGTCTTTTTACAAATCGTAACGAGTACACTCTTCTAAATGGAGAGATGAATACTCAGCGCGAACAATGCGCATATATACAAATTATTGTGAACTTTAAGCCGTCACATATACGTAGATTATAATTATTGTGGACCCCACTAAATGTTTAAATCGTAGAAATGGGCTATAGTAGGTCGAGGAGAAATTAAATAAACGAAGAAAGAAATTGTGAAAAATTCATGGACCTCGCTGGGATTTGAACCCAGGGCCTTCCTATATCTAGTAGGACGCTCTAACCAACTGAGCCACAAGATCCCATTGAAGTCAATGAATCTTTCACAAGTCTTTTTACAAATCGTAACGAGTACACTCTTCTAAATGGAGAGATGAATACTCAGCGCGAACAATGCGCATATATACAAATTATTGTGAACTTTAAGCCGTCACATATACGTAGATTATAATTATTGTGGACCCCACTAAATGTTTAAATCGTAGAAATGGGCTATAGTAGGTCGAGGAGAAATTAAATAAACGAAGAAAGAAATTGTGAAAAATTCATGGACCTCGCTGGGATTTGAACCCAGGGCCTTCCTATATCTAGAAGAGTGTACTCGTTACGATTTGTAAAAAGACTTGTGAAAGATTCATTGACTTCAATGGGATCTTGTGGCTCAGTTGGTTAGAGCGTCCTACTAGATATAGGAAGGCCCTGGGTTCAAATCCCAGCGAGGTCCATGAATTTTTCACAATTTCTTTCTTCGTTTATTTAATTTCTCCTCGACCTACTATAGCCCATTTCTACGATTTAAACATTTAGTGGGGTCCACAATAATTATAATCTACGTATATGTGACGGCTTAAAGTTCACAATAATTTGTATATATGCGCATTGTTCGCGCTGAGTATTCATCTCTCCATTTAGAAGAGTGTACTCGTTACGATTTGTAAAAAGACTTGTGAAAGATTCATTGACTTCAATGGGATCTTGTGGCTCAGTTGGTTAGAGCGTCCTACTAGATATAGGAAGGCCCTGGGTTCAAATCCCAGCGAGGTCCATGAATTTTTCACAATTTCTTTCTTCGTTTATTTAATTTCTCCTCGACCTACTATAGCCCATTTCTACGATTTAAACATTTAGTGGGGTCCACAATAATTATAATCTACGTATATGTGACGGCTTAAAGTTCACAATAATTTGTATATATGCGCATTGTTCGCGCTGAGTATTCATCTCTCCATTTAGAAGAGTGTACTCGTTACGATTTGTAAAAAGACTTGTGAAAGATTCATTGACTTCAATGGGATCTTGTGGCTCAGTTGGTTAGAGCGTCCTACTAGATATAGGAAGGCCCTGGGTTCAAATCCCAGCGAGGTCCATGAATTTTTCACAATTTCTTTCTTCGTTTATTTAATTTCTCCTCGACCTACTATAGCCCATTTCTACGATTTAAACATTTAGTGGGGTCCACAATAATTATAATCTACGTATATGTGACGGCTTAAAGTTCACAATAATTTGTATATATGCGCATTGTTCGCGCTGAGTATTCATCTCTCCATTTAGAAGAGTGTACTCGTTACGATTTGTAAAAAGACTTGTGAAAGATTCATTGACTTCAATGGGATCTTGTGGCTCAGTTGGTTAGAGCGTCCTACTAGATATAGGAAGGCCCTGGGTTCAAATCCCAGCGAGGTCCATGAATTTTTCACAATTTCTTTCTTCGTTTATTTAATTTCTCCTCGACCTACTATAGCCCATTTCTACGATTTAAACATTTAGTGGGGTCCACAATAATTATAATCTACGTATATGTGACGGCTTAAAGTTCACAATAATTTGTATATATGCGCATTGTTCGCGCTGAGTATTCATCTCTCCATTTAGAAGAGTGTACTCGTTACGATTTGTAAAAAGACTTGTGAAAGATTCATTGACTTCAATGGGATCTTGTGGCTCAGTTGGTTAGAGCGTCCTACTAGATATAGGAAGGCCCTGGGTTCAAATCCCAGCGAGGTCCATGAATTTTTCACAATTTCTTTCTTCGTTTATTTAATTTCTCCTCGACCTACTATAGCCCATTTCTACGATTTAGAAATTAAGCTTACTTATATGAACGATTAAATAACATTCATCTTCATTTAAAAATAAGTCTTGAATTTCACAGAAAGAATTATTTATATAAATAACCAGGTTTGTAATAAAAAACCGTCTTGATACCATTTTACTCTAATAATTTTTAAATTTGTAATGTCTTGAAAACAATTTCGAAAAATATGTGTATATTGTGAATTATTTAAAATAAAAATTTCACCTCTACCGTAGCTAACGTTTTTATTAATATTTAAATATCTCCACGTATGCCACGTATAATGCTGGTGTCATTTTACAAACATTACCACTTTTAACACAATTATCGTATGATATATTGTTACCGTCAGACGGTATGATCTCGACATAATGTTTTTGTAAATTGAATAAATTATGTAACAACATTGCAAATTTAGGAACACTGAACTGCGGAAGTCGACAAAATAAAGCCTGGCGTACTTTCGGTGTTTCAACTTGCTCTTCGATCTCAATCTCAACTAGTCGCAGTTGGGAATGAACATGTTTGGGCGCGAGAAATTACCCTTTTATGGTACACATTGTACTCTTTTTAGTGTTTTTGATTAAATATATACTTTTAAAAAGGTAAAAATGTATACAAAAAATATAAAATGTGCGCAATTTATTATATTCATTAGTTTATCCGAAAAAAAATAATTAAAGGCTAAAATTAAATGAATTAAAGAATTTTAAGAGCTGAAAAATAAATATTTATTAAAAATCGATAAAATTTTACTCTTGCTCTTTATTGCAGAAAACATTTTCGGGTACTAGTATTTTTAAAGTGTTTTATTGTACATTTATAAGATTAAAAATTGTCACGCTCTTTGGAAAGAGTATTAATAGGTACTCTAATTTCGAACAGTGTTCATTTCTTAAGTGACGATTGCAAATGTAACGATTCAACTATTCATTGATTATTATTATTTCATTTTGATAAAGCAGTGATAAATCCAATTTTTATTTTACTTAACAGACTATTTAAAAGGTTAAATTTTGATTCATCAAGCTCAGATAATGAGGAAGATCAAGTTATGCATTTTAGATGTCTCCGTCTATTTTGGGATAGAAACAATCCATTTGTAGTTTATAAAAAAAATCTGATGTGGACACCACACGACTTCCTTGTACGATTATTAAACTATACATATTTTTTTAATAAATAAATTACAACATATTATTTTTAACTTCAAAACAGTAAAATATATAACGACCATAAAGGAAGTTTTTAAAGACATTTTTGATTACAACAAAGAAATATTTGATTACAACAATGAATATGACTAATTTCACAATAAAAATATAATATTTGTTATAGTACGAATCATAAAATAGCACGTATTTAACGTAATTTGACATGAACATTTTTTTTTAATTTTTTGTCCTAATCCATAGCTAGCTTTGTTACAAAAACAAAAAAGTATATAATTTTTAAATTTACATATCTCGCTTATACCACGGGCTAATTTAATAATACTTGATGTGCTAGACGCAGAAATTAATTCTCTAAAACTTTTATTTGAAGAATTTATTTCTCAAATCAAAATAAAATCATTTTATTCAAGAAAAACTGTTAACAACTTCAAGTAATGTACCACTTCCGGTTAGCCTATTTTAACCAAAATCTATTATGTTATTTCGATTGACATAAAAGTCTTGTATACCAAATTTGAAAAGTTTTGGATTATATTTTAAAACAGTTTTTCATTAAAATCTATTATAGGCTTCATGTAAAGTGCCACTTCTGGAAATTGTGTAATAACCAGAAAGGGAGGTGCACAACTAGATGTTATAGCAGTCCTAAACACAAAATTTCAACTATCTACGGCTTACCGTTTTTGAGTTATGCGAGATACGTACTGTGACGTGCGCCCTTGAGAGAATAGTATTGTAACGTTTTTATTTATATGGGTGAAGTGTAAAACATAGACAATTATTATTAACTAAAAGAATACGTTTATTAAACGGTAAATAAATATTAGAAATATAATTAAAAGATTATAAAAGTAACTAACAGTATGATGAACAAATATTAACACTAATTTAAAGACTAAGATTATTATAACACAATTAAACATTAAAATTATTTATTTAAACAATTAACACTACTCTTTATGTCACTAATTTATGTTTATTTATGTTCACTTGTCGACTGTTCTTTATATCACTAACTATTCACTACACTTATTTATATCAGACTTCTGCACTCGTTGCTTGTATATTACAGAGAGTGTCCCCTGGCTTTGGCGGTGGGTTATATATACCTGCCTAGATTATTTCTGGAACCTCCTAGACAACATCTAGAGGTAAACAACGTGAACAATAGATAACCTCACTGCGACCTTAGCCTTACAGGTTCGAACGAGTGAGTGGCGGGCGCGACTCTGTGGCGCGTAGTAGCGCGGCGGCGGCGGCCGCGGGGGTTACGTTACAGTATGCTTGCGCCGCTACTGATGTTCGCGAACAATGACGTAATCCCTTCGAAAGAACGTACCAGAACGATAATACAATCCCCGACGTGTTGAGACATGTTAATTGCGCCGTGACCTGATTCTTTTGTATGCAGGTCATTGTCGCGTTCGAGGTTCCTAGAAGGGTATGAGCTGTATAAATACCGCCGGGAGAACAGCGGGAGGACAGTCTCATATATACAAGCAACCAGATATGAACTCAGTGATATAAATAAACAGTTTACAATTTGTTAACATAAATAAATGTAGTTATATAAATAAGTGTAGTGATATAAATGTTAGTTAGATAAATAATCGTAGTGTTTATGCATTTAATAATATTCTTAGTGTTTATAATTATTTAATCATAGTGTTAGTTGTTTTTATCATCTTTTAATATTTAATCATTAATTATATATCGTTTAATAAACGTATTCATTTAGTTAATAATATTTCTCTATGTTTTACACTTCACCCATATAAATAAAAACGTTACAGTACGTACGTACGTACGTACGTACAGACGTCACGACGAAATTAGTCAAAATGGATTCAGGGATGATCAAAATGGATATTTCCGCTGAAATCTGAAAACCGAAATTTTTCGCGATTACAATACTTTTTTTACTTACGTACAAGGAAGTAAAAATAATTTAAGATTTCGATTTAACAAGAATACAGTGCGTGAATTTGTAGAAATTAAGTCCACAATTAGAACCAGTTACACTTTGAAATAAGTCTGTCAATTCAATGCTACAAATTTTATTTACTCTAAGATACCTAGGTACCTAGCAACAGGAATATTTCGAAGTGTAGCTGGTGATCTTGTTGCAGTTGAAAAATCTACTGCGCGTCGAATAATACACGAAGTAGTACTCCATATATCATTGTTCCGTTCCAATTATATTAAAATGCCCCAGACAATTGAAGAAAAGTTAAATAATTGATTAACAAATTCAATTTTTAATTGCAGTAGTACTACAATACTCGTTATCGTCAGCCAATTTTTTTTTGTCTTTTTTTAATGTTTGTAACATAGTTCGGTAACAGTTATTTCTATATATTTTTTTTGTTATATCGACCTACGAGGCTAGTTTTGCGGCGTTATTGGTTTCATCGTTTATCTTTTAATTTTCTATTACTTATGTTTAAATAATTCTTCATTATTTTTCACATTTCTTTTTCAACGTCACTAAAGTTTCTGGGTCGTCTTTTATCAGACATCACTCTCTCCAAGACTCTATCCTCGCATAATACAACTTTATTTGTGACATTTGATAAATATCTGTGAAGTTAGTCATATAGTAAACTTACCGAGTGAGCCGGTTTAAACTTAGTTCAGTTGAACGTAATGTTTGGAAGTTTTATACTATGCATATCATTTTAACTTAAGTTCAAATAATGAACCTAATTCATTTCACTACAGTTCGGGATACGATTTGAGTGCGCTTTGTACTATCGGGCATTAGTGTTTAAGTATTTAATAATATTTTTAGTATTAAATTAACGTTATTTTTTTTAAGTCATGGTGATCGTTATTTTTATTATCTTTTCTTAATTATTTATCTTCCCCGCAGTCGTTGTCACATCCTTAAGATGACGACCGACAAAATTTTTTTATTTATTTTATATTTCGAATTTTTTTTCATAATTTAGATTAAAAATTCATAATAATTTTTTATTCAAATTAATGTCATACAATTTTGGTCGTTTTAATCCCTCAATAGTATGGAGGTGATGTTCCCCGTTCTTCAATTGAGGTTCTTGAAATGCGAAGGCGGCCTTGATTTTAGACATTTTGTATGAAAAATTGTTATCAAAATTAATCTTGTAACTTTGTAATGTCACTATTTTAAATTTTTTCACTGTATGCTGAAGATGGGAGCTGGCCAACTCCCGAAATGTCTAAATAAAATTTAAAGAAATTTAATTTTTGGTGATCCAAATCTCCTTTATACTTTATTACCTCCAGTAGGCGGAAAGAAAGCACTCTTCCATTAATTATTTATCGTTTGAATAAACTTTTATTTTAATTATTTATACAGGATGTCTGGGAAGATAAACCCCTCCTTTAATTTTTTTTTATAAGTAATAGAAAAACATGGTTTATATAAAAGTTTTATTATTTTAAATATACTATTTTATGGCAGATGCAGATATTTTTTATAGCCAGGTTTACAAGATACCTCTATCAACTTTTATTTTTTAAATAGCAATCTATAATACATACATACATACATACGAGTACATACATAAAATCACGCGTGTTTCACTTAGGAAACAATCATCCTTCGCCACACATTCCTATTTAAGCAGAATTCTTTCGCCTCGGCCATACTCATTCATACATGCTCTTCTTCTCTTCATACTTGGAAACTCTCTCTCTCTTTAAGCACCCTACCAACCACATCCATCCACTTACACACTAGTCGGCCACGCAATCGAAAACCCTCAACTTCACCAATATATATATGCTTAACAAGCCGTTCACTCGCCATTCTCTCCACATGCCCAAACCATATCAACTGACTCACACCAACTCTCTTAATCACATTGTTCCTAACCATACATTCTTCATGCACCAAATTATTCTTCACGCGGTCCCGTCGATCCCACATACACCACGTAAATACCTCATTTCCACGGCAGTCACTCTCTTTTTATGCTTCCCCGTCCATGCCCAGCATTCGCTTCCATACATCAAAGCAGGCACTAGCACTCCATTATATACGCTTAACCGAGCATCCCTTGATACGTTAACGTTTCGTGCAAACGTACCCATAGCACCCATTACCTTACATCCCGCACTCACTCTCGTTTCTATCTCTCTATAATTATTTTACTAAAATATTAACCGCCATTTTGCTCTCTTTTCAACGATGTATGAGTTGTAATTAATGTATTTGAAAAAAATCGAGAAAAATAAGATAATTGAGATATATGGGAAATAATTTTTATTCAAATATTGTAGGTGCCTATGTGAAAATAAACAGAATATAACAATGTTAATATCAACAAAGTATACATTTGTTTGTTACTTAGTTATTATTTATTCATTCATCTATTATTTATTTTCACATAGCCACCTAGAATATTTGAATAAGAATTATTTTTCATATATATCAAATTATTTATTTTTCTCGAATTTTTTCAAATGAATTCATATAAACTAATAAATCGTTCAAAAAACAGAAAAATAGCGGTTCATATTTTAGTAAAATAATTATAGGTTGCTATTTAAAAAATAAAAGTTGATAGTTGTATCTTGTAAACCTGACTTTATAAAAAATATCTATATCTGCCATCAAATAGTATATTTAAAATAATAAAACTTTCATATGAACCATTTCTTTGTAATACTTATAATAAAAAATTTAAATTTAAATGCCTGTATATCTCTGATTTTTACACTTTAACCAAATAAATACATGTTGCAATATCATAAATTGAATAGTAAAGCAGTAGTAAATTAAAACTGAAAACCTTTCCGCGACTACATCTGTGCCAAAATAACTTACCTGTTATATTGAATGTCTTTGCTTAAAAGTTTCAAACATAATTTATAACTTTCCTACTTGAAAATTTCATTTATGACCTAAATAATGAATATTTCAATTTAAGTGAATAACAATGTTCTCATGTTGGACGTATTTGAAACTTTTTTAGTAGTGTGTTAGGGTATGCTCTAGCCAAAATTTAAGGACAGTTTTATAATGAAAAATGCAGTTAAAAAGTCCTGAGCCATTTTTCACTCTGATTAACACACAGAAAAATAAGGTGGTAAATCAATATAAAACCTAGTACGAATATCTAAGAACATACCTTATAAAAAAGTTAATAATATTTGTTAAAACAACTATTCTGAGTTTACTCAATCATTTACTTATATCGTAGTTTTATTTTCTAATAAAGTATATAGATTCTTTATCTATTTTGTTTATATGTACTTTTATTATATTTTTCATATAATATGTTAACAATTTTATCATCTGATTCTTATGAAATAGAAAGTTTTGCCGCATAATGGGGGTCCTCCACTATTTTTTACCTGCGATGGTGAGTTTTTAATGAATAACTGTTTTAAGGATGATGTCTGTATGTGGGTGTGTGTCTATTTATGTGTGTCAGCTTGTGTGTGTGTGACAAAAATTTCATCTTCGATAACTCCAATACTGCAATTCGAAACATTTTTTTTTTTTCGTATTCCTGTTCCGTATGTTGTAACGCTATTTGGGGATATCGGGCAGAAAGTTGGCGTAAGATTGCTCGGGCGCCAACGGTCAAATAGCAGGTTTAGAGATAGGGTGAAATATGAAGAATACAATTACAATAATGCCTAGTGCACACGGAGAAACTTTTATCTAAGTTTCTGAAAATTTGTTTCCCAAGAAGAAGAAGTATGAAAAGTTTCCGGAAAGTTAACGGCGCCGTTAAAACTTGAGAGGTTTTGTGGAAACTTTTTGACGTGCACCTAACTTCTCATCTATTATGACACTTGTAAAGAAAAAGAGGTTAGGATCACAAAAACTTTGATTTTTGGCGTCGATTACAATAATTCTTGTTTATAAAAATTGGTTTATTTCAGTGTAGTTTATTCAGAAATCTTATGTAGTTTAGTTTACTTCATAAATTTAGTTCTGTTAGAATTCTTAGTTATAAGCACATATAGTTTAGTTTATTTCTCCATTTACTTTTAGTTAAATTTAATTCCTACATGTAATTTTGTGTACTTTTGGTTCTCTTTCGAAAAAATAATTCTCCAAGATTCTATAGATTTACAGAAAAATTACCAGTTTTGAGGAAACTTTTATTTTTCTCGTGTGAACACACGGTACGTAGATGCAAAAGTTTCTCCAAAACTTCTTCTTCTTCGGGAAACAAATTTCAGGAAACTTTACTAAAAGTTTCTCCGTGTGCACTAGGCATAAAGTTTAAAAGGTACAAGACAACTTTATTGTATGGTAATTCGTTGTACAAAATAGTATGCTGGTTGCTGATGGGTCACTTGGGTCGATGCACGCTAAAATACTCGACTCGGAATAACGGGCCGTTTTAGAGTAACTCTGGATAAAGACGCGGACTCGACGTCTGTAACGCTTTTCGAAGATGCTTTGGCCTACGCCCAACAATCGTTGCGACGTCGGGCGTATGAAGCTCACAACGAGACACTAAGACTGACTTTCAGTAAACAACTAAACAGCTCGAACGGGTTTCAAAGAAACGGAAACTTTGCTCACCTGGAGGTCGGCTTCGATGTCTTGATGGATTACTCGCAATAAAGAGTCGATGGAATACGCGCTATCGGCTTTAGTTGTTAAAAGGAATATTCGCAGTCAACAACTCTCTTCTACAATCGCGGGCCCTGCTTTTATACTGCCCTGCTAATTAAACCTGCTTAAGTTTGTTTACTGATGGCAAGAACTGCGTAAAAGAATAGGGCAAAAGGTTAGAAATGGAACACGATGTTGACGACCCTTTATGTGGTTTATATCTCGGTCAAAATACGCGCCCTATTCCAATTGTCGGGAAGAAAAGTTTTCACGGTTCGCGGATTAATAAGGGATGAGTTACACGGCTTTGAACTATTTAACCCGTAAAACTTGTGATAGATCCACATCGTCACATCCTCGGGTTACTTCGGAGAAAAGGGTTGGCAACACTGACCAAGAAAAGTACGACGTAAATTTTCTGACCGTTAACAAATTTTCTAAAGAAAATATAATAATTTAATTTAAATAGTGATCCAGTTTACACAATTTCCAAAAGTTTTGTGTAATAAGTTTCTAGTAACACATTATAACATCGGTCGTGTCGACGGTTTACATAACCTTACTTTCAAAACGAGCACATGGAAGAAATTTTGAAGAAATTAGCTTCAATTGAAGCTAAGGTGGGTGAAACCAAAGCTGAAGTAGTTAAAATTAACAACTCCTTAGAAAATGTCAAAATACACCACAAAAAACTGGAAGAAGTAGTAATCAAACAACAAAGTATAATTAACAATCTAGAACGGCAAATAAAGAAGAGAAATTTAATCTTCTCAGGAATACAAGAAAGTGAAGCAGCAAATAGTGATGAATTAGAGCAAATTATATTGCGCATTGTCACCGAAAGAGTAAAAGTTCATGTTACGAAGGACAATTTAGAAGAAGTTTTCTATCTGGGCAAAGCTAGAGAAAATCATAATAGACCTATTCTAGTGTCATTTTCTTCCACCAAAATCAGAAAAGAAGTGTTAAGCAATAGACGAAACCTTAAAAACAGTCATATTTATATCAACGAAGATTTAACAACTCAACAACAAATCGAAAAGAAGCATCTCTTGCAAGTGAGGAAAAAACTGAAGGAAGACGGAAAAGGAAAACTAATCGGAAACAAGCTAATAGTGGAAAATGAAATATATAATAATAAGCTCCAGGAAACCTTCAAAAGAAAACAACGGGCAAGCATCTCATCAGAAGACACCCCCACCAAACCTACTGCAAAATTCCCAAAACCAGGCACAATTGACTCGTTTTTTCGTCCCTCAAGTAAACCCGTTGAGCCAAATAGTACCGCAAAATGATGAGTTAAGTAGTTCAGACTTTAATTTCTCTTCAAACCTATCACAAAAAAATGATATTAATATTTTGTTCTGGAATGTCAGTGGATACAATAACCTATTTAATCTAAACTCTGATACAATGAAGTTTTTACTTCAAGCGCAAATCATATGTTTATGTGAAACCTGGCTGTCACAAGAGATAAAAACCCTACCATTATTTTTAAAGGAGTATGAAAATAATATTTACCAAGTAAAAGCAGACAAAGACAAAAATAAGGGTCGGGCTAGTGGTGGCCTGCTAGTCTTATGTAAAAATAACCTATTCTCAAATATTTGCGTAATTGAAGCATGTAATATGTAAATAATTTTAAAAGCCACTAGAAGCTCAGAGTATTTTGTATTTGCAACTGTTTATTTAAAGCCCTCCATAGATAGTAACACTGTATTATCATTATTAGAAGACTCACTGTATTCTGTTTCAGGAAATTATAACCCAAACACCAAGATTGCCATTTTAGGCGACTTTAACGCCAAAATTGGCCAATTAAATCAGCTGCCCGAAAATTGTATTAAAAACCCAGTAATTTACGAACAAAGAAGCTCCAAGCTGGATGCAACAGACTATAGAGGTAGAAAACTAACTAATATGTTGGAAAATTTAGGTTTGTACACCCTCAATGGTCGGACACACGGGGATTATCCTGGTGAGCATACTTTCTTTGGTAATAACGGTCGCAGTATAATAGACCTAGTATGGGTAGATACTTTCACATTGGAATACGTATCAACTTTGAGATTTTTCATATTTTGGAACCGTCAGGCCATAGCATATGTAGTCTATTACTTATCACTGATTTTCGGTATGATACTGTCAAAAACTCACAAACGAAACATACTTACATTACTAAATTCGAATTTGATGACTCTAAAGCCATTGTATTTTTAAAATCGTTAAATATATCTAATTTAGTTTATTACCACAGCCATAGCACATCAGAACTCAACCACAATTTAGTGGTAGCTATTAAAGATGTGGCAGCATCGGCAGGAATGCTGAAAGTAAAACAATTGAACAACACATCTAAAAACGGTTCCATTTCCGACAAACACTGGTTCAATAAAGACTGTCTAGCACTCAAAAAACAAACAAGAACACTATTAAAAAATTATAAAAGAGAACCCACGAGTTCTAATATGTTAATTTTTTTAGAAAGTAAACGTGTATACTTAACGCAAGTCAAAAACTGTAAAAAAGAGTGGCAATGCTCTATCACCGAAAAACTTGCTAACGTAAAAAATAATAACGAATTTTGGAATGTTGTAAAGCAACTTAAACCTAAATTATCCTCTGCGACTAATAATGAAAATATAGATTGGAAAAAAATTTATAGCGAATTTTATCCCAAAATTGATAAAAGTTATTTACAGTTTTACGATAATTTCAACCCTAACTTTGACTCTAAGATCACATTAGATGAATTAGCAGCAGCTATCAATGGTTCTAAGGCAGGAAAGGCACCGGGTACAGATGAAATACACAATGACTTTTATAAATATATGCCGAACAACTGGTTTCATTACTTGTTAAATTTATTTAACATGATTTTAGAAAATGAAGATAGTCCTCCCTCTTGGTCACAAATAAAATTATTTATGATACGCAAAAAAGGGGATCCCTCAGATCCTTTAAACTACCGGGGCATCGCTTTAATTAACTCGGTCTGTAAACTTTTTACTCAAATATTAGCCACACGTATCCAAAAACACCTTGAAAATAACACTATTTTAACCGAGAGCCAAATGGGTTTTCGAAAAAGAAGGAGCACGGTAGATTGCATTTTTTCGCTTTCTTCAATGATTCATATTCACTTGAGACTCGCAAAAAGTACTGTTTATGCTATCTTCATAGACTTTAAACGAGCCTTTGACTCTGTGAATCACTTGCTGCTTTGGCAAAAGTTGTATGACACAGGTATCAGTTCCAAAACCATTAGAATTATTCAAAATTTATATAAAAATGCCGTAATAACTTTTCAAGACAATTTTAATCCTATTAATAATGTGCAAGTAACTGAAGGAGTTCTCCAAGGAGAAATCTTATCGCCTACTTTGTTCTCGATCTATATCAATGACTTGGAGGACTTTTTACGAAACGCCGGCGCTTCTGGCCTTAACATTGATGGGACCAGAGATCTGTTAATGCTAGCGTATGCTGACGATCTCGTAATTCTATGTAATTCGCCTATAGATGTACAAAGAAAACTAGATTTGTTAAGTAAATATTGCGAGTCAAATAAATTACAAGTAAACAAAAAGAAAACAAAAATTCTACTGTTTCATAAAGGCCGTGGTAAAAAACAATCTTTCGATTTCAAATATGAGAATGAAACTATAGAAGTTGTAAATAAATTTTGCTATTTGGGAATAACTTTTTCAAGCTCTGGAAGATTTTTAGAAGCTGCAAATCAAGCAATAAAAAAAAGCAGCAGCAGCAACTAACTCGGTAAAAAATATCTTGGCAAAAGGATCTTCAAAAATGTGGAACGAGAAAGTAAAACTTTTAAAGTCGGTCGTCAATGCAACAGCTTTATATTCAGTCGAAATATGGGGTTTAAGATACTGTGAAATCTTAGAACGATGTCAACTACGATTTGTAAAAGCAATGTTAACTTGTCCAAGAAACACTCCAGATTGCATACTTAGAAACGAAACGGGACTAAATCATATAAAGATCGAAATCGTTAAAAGAACTTTGAATTTTTGGGCCAAAATTCTAACTCTAGAAGAGTCGCATGTAACAAAAATCATTTACAACAGATTAATTTGCTTAAATAAGAGTCCTAACAATAAAACGGAATTTAACTGGGTCTCTCAGCTTCAAGCACTTCTCTCTGATACTGATTTCGAAAAACATTTGAAAGCCCAAAATATTACTAAAAAAGAAATAACTTCTTTGTTAAAGACACTTGAGAGCAAATTAATTCAAAATGATATGAATCGCCTGGCTGTTTCAAAGTATAACAATTTCTACAAAGAAGTATCAATAAACTTTCCCTCTCCACAATACTTAAATTTAAATATTTCTTTCAATAAAAAACGAATGATCGCTCAAATTCGTTTATGTAATAATTATATTCTCACGTTCTCTGTTAACAATATTTTCTACCGTATAGACGCCAAGGCGAACTGTACGGTTTGTAATTTAAATGAACCAGAAAGTATGCATCATTTTCTTTTCACATGCCCTGTGTACCATCCTTTGAGAAGAGTTTATTTGGCAGAG
Source organism: Harpalus rufipes (assembly GCA_951394225.1). Classification (NCBI taxonomy): domain Eukaryota; kingdom Metazoa; phylum Arthropoda; class Insecta; order Coleoptera; family Carabidae; genus Harpalus; species Harpalus rufipes. Next base: position 29,343,254 of record OX596282.1, on the reverse strand, counting down.
TATCTTACAGATCAAAAAAAACTCAGTTTTTATGAATTTATTAACGGATTTAAACGTTTCTAAAATTAATAAAATTTATTATTACATGTCCGGTGCGCTTAAGCTCAGGAGCTTCTGCCTTAACGAATGAAAATTATTTTCTAGTGTTGTAAGGTTAGATAACAAGTATTACTACTACTACTACTATTACTATTATTATTATTAATTATTCTCTCCCTTGGCAATCTCGGTGTTTTGGAATGATTTATCTTGTATATAATTATTTAGGTGTTCTGGAATTAACATTATATCTCATTGTTTAAATAACTCTATGAACACACTTTATGAAAATTAAATATATTAGGGATTTTAACTTTGAATTTATAAGATAATGTCTCGTTATTAAATAAAATTGACTTTTGGACTTCCATTATCTTTATTAACAAAAACACAAATTGTCACAACGTTTCGGTAGCTGATATCTGCTGCCGTTATCAGGTGAACTGATACTAACTAATTCCTAATATTCCGAGCCTTATATCTAGTGTTATGAGGGTGGTCAAGCGTGGTTGGGAGTTTAAATGTATCTGGTGATCCATGATTGGTTGTTGTCTCCTGTGCAATGGACTGTGGCGGTTCTTCAATTGGTGGTTCCCTGGTTACGATCTTCAATGAAGTGTTTTGAGAAATGTTCTTCTTCCAAAGTGGTTTAATTTCTACACTGGCATGGCTGAAGACCTTTTCCCGATTTATCATGATGTATGCGGCCTCTTTAAACTTTCGTTTGAAAGTGTGATCCTCTTTGGAGATGATTTCCGCGTTGTCCCATAAAATTCTGTGATGGTTTTCCCATGCGTGGTCTGCAATTCCGGATTTCGATGTTTCTCCTCTTGTTGTATGCCGTTTGTGTTCCTTCATCCTGATATCCAGTGGCCTCTTAGTTTCGCCTATGTACACTTTTCCACATTCACAATCAGCCACGTAGCCAGGGGAGGGGCTCAAGGGGCTGAAGCCCCCCCCGAAATTCTTATAAATTTCGTTTACATCTATCCATCTATCATACTATCTAAATTTGAAAAAGTGAAATTTCACTTTTCCGTAGTACACGACTTATAACTGTTTGAAACAGTGAATATTCACTACGAGAAAGTGAATATTAGCTTTTTGAAAACGTGAATTTTCACTTTGGAAAAAAGTCAATTTTCTTAACACGCGCGGGATAAAGCCCACTTTTCCAGCCCTTCGGGCTGCAAAAATGGCCTTCTCCCGCGTTTGTCACGAAAAATTACGTTCGTTACACGACGGAAAAGTCGATTCCTCACGAGTGTCATTTAGAACTCAGCTTCGCCTCGCTCCGAAAGTACACTCGTTTCGGAATACGAACTTTGCCGTCCTAGTAACGAAAATACCTATTCAAATTATTTGAATCACGCGCGAAAAGAATTTTCGCAATTACTTTAAAGAGATATGATATAGCGTTCCCGTATGAGAAAGTACTACAAGAAAGTGTCAGTTGCTATTATAGTTATGTGCCTAACTTCACTGTCTAAAGCGTACTGTACTCGAGCCGCTTTTGAACGCCTGTGTTAATCGTATTTGAAGAGGTTGAAATAAAGCGATCTTAAACGAGTCAATTAAGCATCGCTTCTTTTTTCATTTTCTACGATGAAGAGTAAAAACTTTACCACGTAGTGTGATGAGCGATAACAGACTGAGTGCACTGGCTATGATTTCTGTTCACTGGGATATCACCGTGGAGCCAGACAAAGTGATCGACATTATGGCTGGGAGAAAGATCAGAAGATTACTTTTGTAGTTGCGGCTTTTTAAAACTTAAATTTTTTGTTTGTTCTAAAAACGGTAAAAATCTGTGTTTCTGAAATACTGTTTCATGTTATAAGAGGTCCTTCTCCAATAAAGTTCTCGATACAAATTTTATAGAGGAAAATTAATTAATCCCTCCCCACCATTTCCTAAAATCTCGAAGCCCCCCCCCCCGAGAAAAAATCCTGGCTACGGGCCTGTTCACAATCCACCTGGTAGATTCCTTTTTCAGATCCTGCTGATTTCGGCGGTGCCATGGAGGAGAGTAGGTTTTTCAGTGCTGTGGTGTTTTGGAATCTGGTGGTAATTCCATATTTTTCACCTGTTTTTCTAATTTTTTCTGACAGACCGTTGATATACGAAATATATAATTCTGTAGAAATTAAACCACTTTGGAAGAAGATCATTTCTCAAAACACTTCATTGAAGATCGTAACCAGGGAACCACCAAATGAAGAACCGCCACAGTCCATTGCACAGGAGACAACAACCAATCATGGATCACCAGATACATTTAAACTCCCAACCACGCTTGACCACCCTCATAACACTAGATATAAGGCTCGGAATATTAGGAATTAGTTAGTATCAGTTCACCTGATGACGGCAGCAGATATCAGCTACCGAAACGTTGTGACAATTTGTGTTTTTGTTAATAAAGATAATGGAAGTCCAAAAGTCAATTTTATTTAATATTAGGGATTAGTACTTAGTTCCTATTATTAAATACAAATAACCCTTTGTATAATACTTTTCTATTTTTTGTATTTTGTATATAAATATATTTTTGTGAGGCCAACCTATTGTTAAAGAAATGTAATTTCTTATAAACAATAAATCTATTCTATTCTACTTCGGAAAAAAACGGAATTAATACACTCAGCAAAAACCCATCTTACAAAAATACCAAAAACCTTAACTACAAACAAACTTAATTTAAAAACTTACACGCGGTTCCATAATCATATAGAAGTCTCCTTTAAAGCGAAAAGGAGCCTTTTTGTTGTAAAACCTGTTCCATAATCGTTTTTTAAAGAGCACTTTACAAAAAAGTCTCCTCTATTGTGAAGTCCCGAATTTTGTCCTTTATGCGTGTAAAAGTCGGCTTTTTTGAAAACGTAGCCTAAAATTTCGTTGACAGGTTTGAACTAAAAGTGAAATATGGAAAGTTACACTATATAGTTCATGCTCTTCATCAGAAAACGAAGTGTTAATTTTTATAAGAAGACCAAAAATATATAGAAACAGGAAGGACTGTATTAACAAATACGATGATTTACAATTTTTTTCCAGATTTAGATTAACAAAACCCACTGTTATAGCATTATTAGAAAGAATTGAACCAATGATATCATTATGTTCAAATAGGTAAGTTGTAAAAATATTTTATATCTTGTTATGGTCAGACCTTTTTTAACAACAGTAATTTGAGGCGACAGTTTGAGAATGAAATCATTAGAACCCGAAATGTTGTTGAAAGGTAATATGGCGTGTGGAAAAGACGATTTCCGATCTTGTCATTAGAAGTACGATTAAATGTGGATACTACAATGAATATAATAGCAACATTGCTACTGAAATGACCGATTATTTCCCAAATTATTAGCTTGTTGATATGGAACAAAATGAGGATGAACCAGAGCAAAATGTACATACTAACAACGTTGTACCTACCCTAGGAAGAAATATGAGAAGATTACTTATTGGCGAGCATTTTACTAGACTAATATGAATGTAGTTGAAATAGACATTTGAATAAATCGTAGCAAATATATAATAACTTTATTAAACTAAATATAATATTGTTTTATTTTTTAATTCTGCCTTCTTACTTTTAATTTCTAGGTCTAATAAGCGTTGTCTCTTTAGATGATCTTCCTCCATTCTACGATTTTGTTCTCGTCTGGCCCAAGTTCCTACTTCTACATCAGCAGCTTTTTTCTATCAATTGTAATAATCTTAATTGATCTTCGGACCTCAGAGATCCGCATTTCCGCTTCTTCCCGCGAATTTTCATTTTTAATGAAAGAGCGTTGTCAAATTCAAATTTTGTCACTTTGAATTATTGACACAAATGACGCTGTTTCAGTTTTGCCAATCAACAAATAATTGATTAAAGGACACTTTATCTAGCAGACTCTTTGGCAAATTATTATGGAACAGAAGCAATTAAAGTCGACTTGTGTAATCAGAGGACGAAGATGACTTTGAAAGTCGACTTTTCGAAAAAGTAAACTTTAAAAAAAGGAGACTTTTATGTGATATTATGGAACCGAGTGTTATCTAAACCCAACTAAGGAAAAAACACAAAACAAAACAAAATTATCCGCAGGCGGCACTCAAGTGTCCTGGGCCAGGTCAATATAAAAGGGGAGGGGGCACTGCACTCATGCACTTTAGGGAAGCTCCACCGTCTCATCAGGGGGATGGTCACCCTCGAGCCGTTCGGGAGCCTGAACCGAAGCCGCTTCGACAGGGGCACACCTTTTGGCCGCAGACTCTGGACCCAGGCGTCGTAGTCCTGGGGGCAAGCTGGGGCCATGGACGGGACAGACGGCGGTGGTGCCTGCTCTGAAGTCGGGATGGCCACAGATGGTTCCTGTGGGTGTGGACTCGCGTAGTCGGGACTGAGGGATGTCAAAATATCCCAGAGCTCGGTGACGGCCTCCTTCACGGTGGGGGCTTCTAGTGGGCGGCTGGGACCTACAAAACAACAAGCTGTCTTGTCCAGGGGGTCTCTGGTCCGCTTGGCCTGCCCTGCGTCTCCGTCGGTTTCGGCGTCGTATATGGGAGACGCAGCCAGCTGGATGATGTCGCCATCGAGGGAAGGCGACCGGTACGCCCGGATTACTGGCGTCTTCGAGAGCTTTGGTGGGTAGGTCCTGTTGAAATAATTGATCAAGTTATTTTGTAATGTTCACCTTGCCAGATCAAGTTGTATGAAATATCACTTGTTATAATTTATGAATGTTATTTGTCACAATATAAAAATAAATGTTCTTTAGAATTATATTTAATATATAGTATTATTTGTAATAAATTATAATTATATTCAAAAGAGTTGTCCATTTTCAAAAGGTTATGTGGATAAAAGAGAGCAAGACTTATAGCAAAAGGCTATCAATCAACATGTGACATAAATGTATATGCGCCAGTTGCCAGATTTTCCACCATCAGAATGTTATTAGCCAAGACTATAAAAGAAAATTGGCCAATAAGACAATTGGATATACCAACTGCTTTTTACCTTCCGTCACCTATAGGTAAGGAAGGTATTGTCTTTGGTCAAAAAATTCGGTGGTGAGTTTTCATTGATCAATATAACATGACCAGATATTTTTAAGGAAAGGAATAACCAAGATCAGAGTGTCCATATCTAGTATTTCCGATATGGGCAAGAGTCACGAATAGAATATTATTTTTAAAGATTACTCATGCAATTGTTTCTATTTATTACCTTCCGCCACCTATAGGTAAGGAAGGTATTGACTTTGGTCAAAAATTCGGTGGTGAGTTTTCATTGAATAAGCACGTTTTAGGGTCTTTACAATACGATTTTACTATTTTTACGATGATGTCTGTATGTGTGTGTGTGTGTTCGTGTGTGCGTGTGTGCGTGTGTGTGTGTGTATGTGTGTGTGTGTGACCGCAGTTTCGGGCACGATATCTCCAATACTAGAATTCCAAAAATTACAATTCTTGCGTATTCCTCTTCCTTACAACCATATGCAGACTTGATTAGATTTTGGTTATAATTGGTCAACCGGAAGTACCCTCATTTGAAGATTTTAACAGTTTTTCTTGAAAAACTCAGTTAAATTTTATTATAACTTAAAGAATATATTATTCTCTATACAATTTGATTGCATTTTATATTTGATATTCAACAGATATAGAGTTAAAGAAGAATAAGGCTAATAAATTTCATGTAAATTTCATAATTCAGCCAGCTATGCTAACTTAACCATGGAAACTGTTAATATATTCAGGTAATTCAAATTGACAGATGTCAGTATCAATAAAACGTAAATGAATGAAACAATAAGGGAAATAACTCTAGTGTTGGACGATGCTAGAAAGGTATAAGAGAGACGATTACATTGGTTTGAATATGTCATAACGAGAATTGAATATTTGGAAGAAGAATGAATATCTCATAACAGAAGGTGGAAGAAACATAGGAAGACCAAATATAAGATGAAAGGAGAGAAAAGGAACTGAATGAGGACGACACGCAAAACAAAAATGACTGGAAGAAGAAAATAAAAAATAGCGACCCCTTAACGAATGGGAAAGACTAAAGAAGACGAAGATGTCAGTGTCAAGTGCAATTTCCATAGTTTGTTTATGAAATAATTTTATTGGAAATATAGGATCTTTTGCATGAAAATTTATGTATAGAGCGCGTGCAGTGACGTGACTTTGCTGAATTTGGCAAGCAGATATGGAGACCCGTGTCAAAATGACAGCTATTAATTACGTCCATAACTGACAAATGTCATAATTTTTCATTGAAAATTTCATGATTTTCTTATTTCATGTGGTTTATTTATTATCAGGGATGTGGAATTCAGTTGCCGAGAAAGGGAAAATACCAAAAAATTAAATTTTGAATGAAAAAATTTGACATGAGGATGACTGCGGGTCATCCTCACGCAAAACAAAAATGAATGGAAGAAGAAAATAAAAAATAGTGACCCCTAACGAATGGGAAAAGCTAAAGAAGAAGAAGATGTGAGTGTCAAGTGCCTTTTGCATGAAATAATATTATTGGAAATTTCGAATCTTTTGCAAGAAAATTTATATATGGAATTTATTCATAATACGTAGGATTGACGGAAGGTATTGTGCTGGCCACAACAGATTTTTTAAATGGAAAACTAACAACTGATATATATATATAAATGCTCCTGAAGGATTAAAAGAAGGAGGAATATACAAATTAAAAAGATCTCTATATGGATTGAAAGAGTCACCCCGTTGTTGGAATGAAGAATTTTATAAATTTGCGGAAGAAAATAATTTTGAACGTTCTAAACATGATTTTTGTCTACATATATAAAAAATAATACATACATGCTAATTTGGGTGGATGTGTTGAGAGTCACAGCTATTCCGATATATATAAGTTATATTTTTAAGGTTCGCGGAAGGGTTTTTAAAAAGGATTATTTATTGCAAGTCGAAAAATTATATTCGCTAATCTTTCCTTTTGTCACAAAGTTACAGTTATAATTTATTTAATTATGTTACATTTGAGTGTTTGGTATGAAATTTACATGAGACTACATCAGACTACATCAGAATGCATCAGACTGACTAAAACTAAGTAAAATTACAAAATATATAGTTTCTCCTTTCCGGTGTCGGGTATAAACCTGGGAACTGCAACCTCAGCAATATGGGCTGTGGTAACTCCTCCCTTCTTAGAATTTGGCCTCGTCAGGAAGCTTCAGCGGCGACCTGGGGGTTGAAGTTGTTTGGTGAAGTTCAATGTCTCTGGCTGTGGACTGATTCCTTCTCGTGGATTTGAGTGGAAGTTTCTTTTTAAGATAGACTATGACAGAAATAATAGCAACAATAATAATTATAACATATAATGTTAAAACGGGGTATTTGATGCCATCTTCTTCGTATCTTGTTATATCGTCGTGCAGGGTGTCTTCTAGCTTGTTTATTGGCCTGAGTTCGGAGATGCTGTTCAATTCGATTGTAGTTTTTGGAATTTGAGTCTTATTGAAATTAATTTTGTAATTTTCAATTACTGTTGGTTTGCCAAATGTACCATGTTTGAAGTCGAGTTCCTTGTTTTGTATTTGTAACTTACATCCATCATCTTTGATGAGGAGTATACCTTGAAGGCTTCTTATATTGTCGGCGTGACTGCATTTAGTTTCTAATTTTTCGGGGTACGGAAATATAGCCAAATATTGGTTGATTTCTTCCAAATATTCGAGATGGTTATTCTTTATCTCTAGTTTGACGAAATGACAGTTTTCGACGGTGTTTTTCGTTAGGAAGTTAGCCTCGCAAGAGTCTTCGGTTATTTCCTTGATTTTATTAGGACATTGGAATATGTTTCTTTTATTGCGGTTACACGTACCACATAGAGATCTTATTTGACCAGTTTCAGACTTCAGAATATAATCGTGATTGGGTATAATAGTAATTAAATTAGAGTTGTGTTTTGTAGGGGTAGGAATTAAATGGATTAGTTCGAGATGTGTTTCATAATTTATTGGAATTTCGATAAAATATAAAATTTTGTTGTCTTGTAATTTGCAATTAACTGAGAGTAAATTTTCAATTTCTGCAATGTTTTCCAAATTTATTTCAAATGGCAACTCATCATTGTAATATTTTGAAATTTTGTTTAGTTCCTCATAAAGGTCATTTGTTTTGATTATACTGGGGTGTATAGTGTGAAGTTTACAAAATGTGAGGGAATCTTCAATGTCTTGAAGTGTGTTAAATGTTAGTGTATACAAAGTATCCAATTGATTATAAATATCTTTAATAAATAATTTGTCGTCATTTTTTGTTCCGCTAATAGCCAAATGCATGAGTTGTTCAATTTTTAATTTTAGGGTGACTTCATTTTGTCTGATAGTGTCGACAGTCTTGTTAAAATATTTTATTATTTGGTGACTAACAGAGTATTGATGCTTAATTTGGTTGTTTAATTTAAATTGATTTTCTTGTAGGTGATTTAAAATTTTAGTGTATCTTTTATTATCTTCTTCATCCAAATTTCCTGTAATAGCTTTCACAACTGTTCCTAAACCATTGACTATACCTCGTCTTATTCGAGTGCGGGTGGATAAATGGTTGAATTTTTCATCAATGTTGTTCTTTAGGTATTCTATAATTTTGTTATTATTTTCGAAGTCTTTTATAGTTATTTTGTCTGTGTTTAGTGTCTCTACAAGATTTGTGTATTGTTTATTCAGGTTTTCGTATTGTGTTTTAAGTGGAAACAGGTCATAATAGTGTACAAATGTGTGTTGTGTTCTTTGTAGTTTTGCAGGTCCGAGATTAATAGCCAAAAGTCCTGGATTGCGGGTAATGTCCTTTACATCTATTCCGTATGAGCACGGGAAGTAGATGGACCTGGAATTGCGGGATTGTTATTAATTATTTTTCTTGGTCTTTTAATGTTTGCAAGATGAATTTTGGGTTGCTTTTTACCTCTCGCTAAGAGAGGTATTGCATTCATGCTAAAAATCGCATATCCAGATTTTATTGAATAAGCACGTTTTAAGGTCCCTACAATCCGATTTTAACATTTTTACGATGATGTCTGTGTGTGTGTGTGTGTGTGTGTGTGGATGTGTGTGTGTGGGATGTTGGAAGGACGGTTACTCAAAAACTATAAGACTTAAAATTTGTTTAACAACGTATTTCCCAATCGGACATTCATGGGAAGATCTGAAAAGGTTTTGGTAATAATTGGACAACCGGAAGTAGAAGATTCTTGAAAAAAAATTTTCGAAATATTATTTTTTGAAAATTTTTCTTGGTAATATTAAAGAAAATTAAATTCTCTATCTGATACATTTAAATATTTTATTATATATTCCATAGATTTAGAGATAAAAAAAGTATAATATATAAAATAATGTTGTAATTAATTTTACAACCGAAAGAATGCCATGAAAAATAGTTGCAAATTTAAATTATTTGTAACTGACAGATAAATGTCAGTGTCAGAAATAATGAGTAATGAAAGAAAAATGTACTTGGAGAATCCCTTAATTCTTGATCTGTGACTATTATGGAGATGACAAGTCTAGGTTGAAGGACTTAAATTTGTTTCAAACATTATGGGACAATGTACACCAGTACTATAGACTAGAGTAACTTTGAATTGCGAAAAAGCTATCAAATTCTTTTCAAGTAAGTTGTAAATATTGACAAAATTACACATCGATATAAGAATAATCGGAGTGCAATCTATCCGTCACTTTATTAAAGGGAATTAGTGTTATTTAGATATAACATGTATGAAAAAATAAAATGTAAAAAAAGATATGTAAGAATAGATGCACAATCCATATATACATTTTAGACCGCCCAAAATTAATGTTTTTACTAGAAGAATATGAAGAGAAAGTAAACAACGTTGTTCGAATTGAAAATTGCAGTTACCAGCCTAATATTTATATATGGTAAACTCTACTTTGTAATTTATTGTAACATAATTTATGGTAAAATATCTTCATGTTGAGACATGCTATTATTGAATAATAAAGAAGTTTATACGTCATAGATTTATATGAATATATTATTTGTATTTATAAAAATATTCTTTGCTTTATGCATACAGCCAGGTAAAATATACGGCGAGAGGTTATGTGCTGGCCACATCAGATTTTTGTCATTGTTTTCTGTATCAATTTCGGCTGTTTTCAAATCTTTGTTAATTGTTTTCATTTTCTCTTTCTTAAATTTTGGATTTTTTGTTTTATTGACCTTTTGTTTATTCTGTACATAAATTGTTTTTGGTATTTCCGGGAGTTCTTCGCGATTTTCATTTATTTGATTAATTGTTTTTGTTTTATTTTCTTGTAACTTATTATTAATATTTTTGTATACTAATTTAGTTCTTTCTTTATGTTTTTGAATATAATCCTGGGTTACTTGTTTTTCTAATTCAATATCAAGCGGTGAATTTGTTTCTAAATGACCATTAATGATTTCGACTGGTTTTAAATTTGTTGTGCTATGGTTTGTATTATTATATGCTAAAAGTGCATAATTAACTTTTTCATCTATTGAATTATTTTTAAAATTTTCCTGCATATTAAATAAACGAATATGTTCTACTAGGGTGGAATGGAATCGTTCAATTAAACCGTTAGAATTTGGATTTTGTGAGCAGGTAAAATGAATTTCAATTTTGTGGAGAGCTAATAATTCTTTTACAATACTATTTTTAAATTCGAGTCCGTTGTCTGAAGTGATAAATTTCGGTATTCCATGGTGTGAAAAGAAATGAGTTAATTTGTTTGCGATCTCGACAGCATTTGTTGAGCTAACTCTGTATGCTTGTGCATATTTGGAGAAAGCGTCAATGATAGTAAGAAATTTAGCGTTTTCAAGTGTTAATGTGTCTACGTGTAAGGTGTCTAGTGGTTTGTTAGGAGTAGGGGTGATATTTAATTTTGGTTTAATAGGATTTCTTTCATATTTTGCAGCTAAACATACTTCGCATTTATTTATGTAGTCCGTAATAATTTTTAATTGGTTAGGCCAGTAGTATCGTTTTTTAATTTGTGTATGGGTCTCGTTTATTCCACGATGGTTTGTTTTTCCTTCGTGATAATTTGTGATGACTTGTTGAATTTCGTCTTCTTGTTCTATATCTATTAATTTTGTATTACTTTTGATAAATTTGATTTCTGAATCTTTGAAATATTTTTGGAGTGCGTTACTGAATTGTTCGTAAATAGGGCTTTCGAAATAGAGATGGTATGTAGCGTTAGGGGCGACATATTGTTTTATAAAATTAACAATGTCTTGTTCGAAGTTTGTTTCCGATATTTGAACGTAAAGTCTCATTTTATCAACGTGAAATTTTTTTATTCTAGGTTTAGATGGAGAGTGTTTTACGAGAGATATAAAAATTTGATTTTTTCCAAAGTTAACTGGGGATTCGGTAATTGTTATGCCAACAATGGGGCTTTCAGGGTTTGAATGGATAGTTTGATCAGTTTCGGGATCTTTTTGTTCGTCATCATCGGGGTTTACTATTAAAGATTGTGTGTCGTTATCAGGGTCCGTGAAGTTAGCGACCACTTTTAAGCACAAACAATATACCAAAGGTTTGTGATTCGTTTGTGCCTGTTTGTGATCCACAAATAAAACCAGCGACCCCTATGATTAAAAAGTTATAAACAAATTAAAAGTGGTCGCTGACTTCACGCCCAGCGACCACATGTGAAGCACAAATGTCGATTTATGTGTCAAACGTTTGTGCTTCGTTTGTGCTTTCAGAATATATGAATGAAAATACATCGACCCCAATAATACAAAAAATATGAACAAATTAAAAGTGGTCGCTGACTTCACGCCCAGCGACCACATATGAAGCACAAACGTCGATTTATATGTCAAACGTTTGTGCTTCGTTTGTGCTTTCTGAATATATTATTGAAAATACAGCGACCCCAATAATACAAAAAATATGAACAAATTAATAGTGGTCGCTGACTTCACGCCCAGCGACCACATATTATGAAGCACAAACGTCGATTTATATGTCAAACGTTTGTGCTTCGTTTGTGCTTTCAGAATATATTATTGAAAATACAGCGACCCTAATAATACAAAAAATATGAACAAATTAGTAGTGGTCGCTGACTCCAATTATACAAATAAAAAATAACAAAGGATATACGGGCCCCCACCACACATTTAGAAAGTAATAAATTGGTAATATAAATTAAAATGTGAGTCATCGCAATCGCAATACAACAAATAATATTAAAAATTTAAGTAAAATCTAAAAGACCGTGGAATGAAATTTAAATATAAAAATCTGTTGTGGCCAGCATAATACCTCTCGCCACTTACGTTTTTAGTTACATAAGTGTAGGGTGCGAGCAGTCATGTGACATTGTTGGCCTTGACAAGCAGATATGGAAGCCCGTTTCAGAATGATAATTAATAATTATGTACGTAGATGTCAAATGTCAGAATGTTTCTTTAAAAATTTCAAGATTTTCTAAATTCACGTAGTTAATTTGTCACCAGGAGTGCGGAATTGTCGAGGAAAATAAACTACATGGAATAGAAAAATCACTAAATTTAGAATGAGAAATTATGATATTTGACATCTATGTATATAATTACAAGCTATCATTCTGACACGGGCCACCATATCTGCTTGTCAAGACCAACAAATTCACATAACTGCTCGCGCCCTATTGTATTTAACATTTCTTGTATACCAACACCCTACACCAACAATTCTACTTATATCTATTCCTTACATTTAGATTGTTTAATTTTAAATTCATTCTATGAAGAAGTATTGTCCTACTCTTCTAGTTTTTCGAAATGTTTCCAATTCATTGTCAGGATTAACAGTATTTCAGAAGGGTATGTGTAATATACCTATAATATTAAATATTTAACTATTAATACATTACGAAATAATATAATCTATGTACATCCCAGAAAAAGTCTTCAGTAATGTCTCCGGATTTCTGACACTGACATTTATCTGTCACTTACAAACAATTTAAATTTTCAACTATTTTCCATGGCATTCTTTCGGCTGTAAAATTTATTACAACAGATTATTTTATATATTATATTTCTTTTATCTCTAAATCTGTAAAATATATAATAAAATATTTAAATGTATTAGATAGAGAATTTAATTTTCTTTAATATTAGCAAGAAAAATTTTCAATAAATAATATTTAGAAGTTTTTTTTTCAAAAATCTTCTACTTCCGGTTGTCCAATTGTTACCAAAACCTTTTCAGATCTTCCCATGAATGTCCGATTGGGAAATACGTAGTTAAACAAATATAAAGTCTTATAGCTTTTGAGTAATCGTCCTTCCAACACACACACACACACACACACACACACACACACACACACACACACACACACACACACACACACACACACACACACACACACACACACACACACACACACACACACACACACACACACACACACACACACACACACACACACACACACACACACACACACACACACACACACACACACACACACACACACACACACACACACACACACACACACACACACACACACACACACACACACACACACACACACACACACACACACACACACACACACACACACACACACACACACACACACACACACACACACACACACACACACACACACACACACACACACACACACACACACACACACACACACACACACACACACACACACACACACACACACACACACACACACACACACACACACACACACACACACACACACACACACACACACACACACACACACACACACACACACACACACACACACACACACACACACACACACACACACACACACACACACACACACACACACACACACACACACACACACACACACACACACACACACACACACACACACACACACACACACACACACACACACACACACACACACACACACACACACACACACACACACACACACACACACACACACACACACACACACACACACACACACACACACACACACACACACACACACACACACACACACACACACACACACACACACACACACACACACACACACACACACACACACACACACACACACACACACACACACACACACACACACACACACACACACACACACACACACACACACACACACACACACACACACACACACACACACACACACACACACACACACACACACACACACACACACACACACACACACACACACACACACACACACACACACACACACACACACACACACACACACACACACACACACACACACACACACACACACACACACACACACACACACACACACACACACACACACACACACACACACACACACACACACACACACACACACACACACACACACACACACACACACACACACACACACACACACACACACACACACACACACACACACACACACACACACACACACACACACACACACACACACACACACACACACACACACACACACACACACACACACACACACACACACACACACACACACACACACACACACACACACACACACACACACACACACACACACACACACACACACACACACACACACACACACACACACACACACACACACACACACACACACACACACACACACACACACACACACACACACACACACACACACACACACACACACACACACACACACACACACACACACACACACACACACACACACACACACACACACACACACACACACACACACACACACACACACACACACACACACACACACACACACACACACACACACACACACACACACACACACACACACACACACACACACACAATAAAATCTGGATATGCGATTTTTAGCATGAATGCAATACCTCTTTTAGCGAGAGGTAAAAATTGATTAAACAAACAGACCGATCGATCGATTAAATGTTGTCTTTCAAAAATAAATTGTATTTTAATGAGAATAATGTCAAGTTGTGAGTAATTAATGATGTATCTGCATCGAGTAACTTCACTAACATATTGAAAGGATGTTATCTGAGGCCTCCAAAAGTATGGGTTTTATATTGCGTAACACATATAATTTTCGCAATAAGAATAATTTACAATCTCTGTTTCCGCAATTGTACGCAGTAAACTCGAATATGGTTGCATAATTTGAAATCCATACCATGTATATCAAATACAATTAATAGAAATGTTCAAAAAAGATTTCCCAAAATATCTTACCACAGAATAAAACATGTATGGCCTAATTTGGATTATAAAGAATTATTAATTACCTTTAATTTAGAATAGCAGCAAACTCGTTGCGCTGGTCACCAAATTATGTTTTTGTACAAAATTGTAAACAACTTTTTGGTTGATGATTCCACTCTCTTAGCAAGCTTAAATTTTTATTTAAAATCATGTAATGTCCGAAATACATCAGCATTTTTATATAAGTTTATAAATGTTTATGCCTGTCTGGTTCCCTAGTTCACATGTTCAGTTTTTCGTGTTTGGAGATTATATTGGAATGTCATTATAATTGTGAAGATTTAAAATGATTACTCTTTGTACAAACATTGTTGTAGTCACCGCCATCTACTGGAATTTCTTCATATGTAGCAATTACACAGACCGTTTCAAAACGATGCAAACTTTAATTGTAATTAAAATTTATTAGAAACATAATTTTCAATACAGAATTCATTTTTTGTTACTTGTGCTCTTGTGGCATTTAATTTTCAATTAATATTGTAAAATTTGATTTATGTGAAATACCCTATTAGCTATACAATAAATTAATGTTTATTATTGCAAACAAAATAACTGAAATACTTTGTATAGTTTTTGATAGCTATATTTATAAATTATTTTTCATATGTAATACTTATAATTAAATGAATTTACGAATTAGGTACGAGTATGCAATATTAGACTTATTTTGTCACTTTGAAAAAGTCATCTTCAACAAAATGGACGAACATTAATATACTTACGAAAAAAAAAGTTTCAGTTATAAGTTACTTATTTTCGACCGTTATATCTCAATTTGCAATAAAAATGAGAGTTTCCATTTGAAATTGTCACCGTTATAATGGGAAATTTTTTATCAGAGTGAACCTAGCAGCCGATTCGCAGCACAATGCAGAGTTAAAGAGTAATATATGAACATAACATACTGAGTATTATTCAATAAATATTAACATGTAAATATGTAAAATATTATAGAACAAAGAATGTATTAATTTTTTTCATAAATAAATAATAGAAAATAAGAACAATTGAAAATATAAAACAACTAATGATCAAATATAGTGAAAATCAAAATTAAACACTTTTTATCATTACAAATAAAGGGCGTGAAAAATAAGTAGAAGCCGTGACAAAACCATATGAACAACATTTATTACAACACAACCCCCGAATACAAAAATATATAAATTATCAAAATATTCAGGGGATAAGGGTTAATAATATAACTTTAAATCCAGAAGCAGCGAAAATTTTACTTGTTTCAATTTTTTTTATTATTTTTCAAAATAACTAGAAGCTGTGACAAAACCATATTAACAACATTTATTACTACACACCCCCCGAATACAAAAATATACAAATTATCAAAATATTCAGGGGATAAGGGTTAATAATATAAGTTTAAATCCAGAAGCAGCGAAAATTTTACTTGTTTTCAAGTTTTTATTTTTTTTACAAAATAACTAGAAGCCGCGACAAAACCATATTAACAACAGTTATTACTACACACCCCCCGAATACAAAAATATAAAAAATATAAAATTATTCAGCCGAAGCAGCGAAAATTTACACGTTTCAAAGTTTTTAATTTTTTTGAAAATAACTAGAAGCCGTGACAGAACCATATTAACAACATTTATTACTACACACCCTCCGAATACAAAAATTTAAAAATTAATAAATTTTCAGGGGATATCACGGGATTGTAGTAATAACTGTTATTAATATGGTTCTCTCACGGCTTCTAGTTACTTTCAAAAAAAAATTAAAACTTTGAAACAAGTCAAATTTTTGCTGCTTCTGGGTTTAAACTTGTATTATTAACCCTTATCCCCTGAATTTTTATATTTTTGTATTCGGAGGGTGTATAGTAATAACTTTTGTTAATATGGTTTTGTCACGGCTTCTAGTTATTTAAAAAAAAATTAAAAACTTTGTTTGAAACAAGTAAAATTTTCGTTGCTTCTGGATTTAAACTTATATTATTAACCCTTATCCCCTGAATATTTTAATAATTTTTATATTTTTGTATTCGGGGGATGTGTAGTAATAAATGTTGTTAATATGGTTTTGTCACACCTTGTAGTTATTTTGAAAAAAATTAAAAACTTTGAAACAAGTAAAATTTTCGCTGCTTCTGGATTTAAAGTTATATTATTAACCCTTATCCCCTGAATATTTTGATAATTTTTATATTTTTGTATTCGGGGGGTGTGTAGTAATAAATGTTGTTAATATGGTTTTGTCACGGCTTGTAGTTATTTTGAAAAAAATTAAAAACTTTGAAACAAGTAAAATTTTCGCTGCTTCTGGATTTAAAGTTATATTATTAACCCTTATTCCCTGAATATTTTGATAATTTTTATATTTTTGTATTCGGGGGATGTGTAGTAATAAATGTTGTTAATATGGTTTTGTCACGGCTTGTAGTTATTTTGAAAAAAATTAAAAACTTTGAAACAAGTAAAATTTTCGCTGCTTCTGGATTTAAAGTTATATTATTAACCCTTATTCCCTGAATATTTTGATAATTTTTATATTTTTGTATTCGGGGGATGTGTAGTAATAAACGTTGTTAATATGGTTTTGTCACGGCTTGTAGTTATTTTGAAAAAAATTAAAAACTTTGAAACAAGTAAAATTTTCGCTGCTTCTGGATTTAAAGTTATATTATTAACCCTTATCCCCTGAATATTTTGATAATTTATATATTTTTGTGTTCAGGGGGTTGTGTAGTAATAAATATTGGTAACATGGTTTTGTCACGGCTTCTAGTTATTTTGAAAAATAATAAAAAAAATTGAAACAAGTAAAATTTTCGCTGCTTCTGGATTTAAAGTTATATTATTAACCCTTATCCCCTGAATATTTTGATAATTTTTATATTTTTGTATTCGGGGGGTGTGTAGTAATAAATGTTGTTAATATGGTTTTGTCACGGCTTCTAGTTATTTTGAAAAAAATTAAAAACTTTGAAACAAGTAAAATTTTCGCTGCTTCTGGATTTAAAGTTATATTATTAACCCTTATCCCCTGAATATTTTAATAATTTTTATATTTTTGTATTCGGGGGATGTGTAGTAATAAATGTTGTTAATATGGTTTTGTCACGGCTTGTAGTTATTTTGAAAAAAATTAAAAACTTTGAAACAAGTAAAATTTTCGCTGCTTCTGGATTTAAAGTTATATTATTAACCCTTATTCCCTGAATATTTTGATAATTTTTATATTTTTGTATTCGGGGGATGTGTAGTAATAAATGTTGTTAATATGGTTTTGTCACGGCTTGTAGTTATTTTGAAAAAAATTAAAAACTTTGAAACAAGTAAAATTTTCGCTGCTTCTGGATTTAAAGTTATATTATTAACCCTTATCCCCTGAATATTTTGATAATTTTTATATTTTTGTATTCGGGGGGTGTGTAGTAATAAATGTTGTTAATATGGTTTTGTCACGGCTTCTAGTTATTTTGAAAAAAATTAAAAACTTTGAAACAAGTAAAATTTTCGCTGCTTCTGGATTTAAAGTTATATTATTAACCCTTATCCCCTGAATATTTTGATAATTTATATATTTTTGTGTTCAGGGGGTTGTGTAGTAATAAATATTGGTAACATGGTTTTGTCACGGCTTCTAGTTATTTTGAAAAATAATAAAAAAAATTGAAACAAGTAAAATTTTCGCTGCTTCTGGATTTAAAGTTATATTATTAACCCTTATCCCCTGAATATTTTGATAATTTTTATATTTTTGTATTCGGGGGGTGTGTAGTAATAAATGTTGTTAATATGGTTTTGTCACGGCTTCTAGTTATTTTGAAAAAAATTAAAAACTTTGAAACAAGTAAAATTTTCGCTGCTTCTGGATTTAAAGTTATATTATTAACCCTTATCCCCTGAATATTTTAATAATTTTTATATTTTTGTATTCGGGGGATGTGTAGTAATAAATGTTGTTAATATGGTTTTGTCACGGCTTGTAGTTATTTTGAAAAAAATTAAAAACTTTGAAACAAGTAAAATTTTCGCTGCTTCTGGATTTAAAGTTATATTATTAACCCTTATCCCCTGAATATTTTGATAATTTTTATATTTTTGTATTCGGGGGGTGTGTAGTAATAAATATTGGTAACATGGTTTTGTCACGGCTTCTAGTTATTTTGAAAAATAATAAAAAAAATTGAAACAAGTAAAATTTTCGCTGCTTCTGGATTTAAAGTTATATTATTAACCCTTATCCCCTGAATATTTTGATAATTTATATATTTTTGTATTCGGGGGGTGTGTAGTAATAAATGTTGTTCATATGGTTTTGTCACGGCGTCTACTTATTTTTCACGGCCTTTATTTGTAATGATAAAGAGTATTTAATTTTGATTTTCACTATATTTGATCATTAGTTGTTTTATATTTTCAATTGTTCTTATTTTCTATTATTTATTTATGAAAAAAATTAATACATTCTTTGTTCTATAATATTTTACATATTTACATGTAAAATTTTCGCTGCTTCTGGATTTAAAGTTATATTATTAACCCTTATCCCCTGAATATTTTGATAATTTATATATTTTTGTATTCGGGGGTTGTGTTGTAATAAATGTTGTTCATATGGTTTTGTCACGGCTTCTACTTATTTTTCACGCCCTTTATTTGTAATGATAAAAAGTATTTAATTTTGATTTTCACTATATTTGATCATTAGTTGTTTTATATTTTCAATTGTTCTTATTTTCTATTATTTATTTATGAAAAAAATTAATACATTCTTTGTTCTATAATATTTTACATATTTACATGTTAATATTTATTGAATAATACTCAGTATGTTATGTTCATATATTACTCTTTAACTCTGCATTGTGCTATGTTACGTCCGTAGTAGCTTGTCCAAAATATTTTTCGTTCGAATCGGCTGCTGCGAATCGGCTGCTAGGTTCACTCTGATGAAACTTTTACGGAATTAAATAGAGTTATACATAATGTTTAATTTTTTTAAATACTTATTTTGCGAGATAATTGTCGACTAACGATTTCGAACAACTGTCGATGTTAAAGGTTTATAACTAATAAAAATTGCAATATATATACAAAAAATATTTGAAGTAAAATTTCGAATTTTCGACTGTAAAATATGTAATAAAAGATGGTTTGTATTCAAAATTTTAAAGTTGTCCCCCTTTCCCCCAATTAGTGGGTGGTTGAAACAGATGTTTTAACGAAACTTTTAAAAATTATAATATAATGTTAATAATGTTTCATTTAAATTTTTAATATTTTACATAAGTAATAGTATATTATGTTATTAGGAGTAGAAAGCGGTCTTTTTGTGTTGAACCCAGCTATTGCGGCCGCGGCGTTAGTCGAGGCCAGGCAAGCTGGGTAAAACACAAAAAGGACGTTCTGCTCCGAATAACATATACTATTTTTTCTTCAAGTGTTTCAAAGAAAACTGGGGATTTTTTATAATTTTCTGGAATTGTTTTAATTGTAGAGTTTCCAATTTTAGCTATAGTTGCCTGTGTACACTACAAAACACAAACGATACAACTGTCAAAAAACAATTTTCTGTGTTGCGATGACGACTGCTGCTGCCAGCGGTGAACTAAGAAGGTAACATTTTTTTACTAGTACAATAATGAACAATATTGTTGTATTAGTAATAAAATGAATATCTTCTATAGTGTGTGTACAGTAGCATAATACGAATATTATTGTACACTTGAAGAAAAAATAATATATTTAACATGTTTCCTGAAAATGAGCTCAAAATCTATAACCGTGGTATTCTTTTGCGCTCATTTTTATATTTGAATTTCATTCTACAGTCTTTCAGATTTTACTTAAATTTTTAATATTATTTGTTGTATTGCGATTGCGATGACTCACATTTTAATTTATATTAGCAATTTATTATTTTCTAAATGTGTGGTGGGGGCCCGTATATACTTTGTTATTTTTTATTTGTATAATTGGAGTCAGCGACCACTTTTAATTTATTCATATTTTTTGTATTATTAGGGTCGCTGTATTTTCAATAATATATTCAGAAAGCACAAACGAAGCACAAACGTTTGACATATAAATCGACGTTTGTGCTTCATAATATGTGGTCGCTGGGCGTGAAGTCAGCGACCACTATTAATTTGTTCATATTTTTTGTATTATTGGGGTCGCTGTATTTTCAATAATATATTCAGAAAGCACAAATGAAGCACAAACGTTTGACATATAAATCGACGTTTGTGCTTCATATGTGGTCGCTGGGCGTGAAGTCAGCGACCACTTTTAATTTGTTCATATTTTTTGTATTATTGGGGTCGCTGTATTTTCAATCATATATTCTGAAAGCACAAATGAAGCACAAACGTTTGACACATAAATCGACATTTGTGCTTCACATGTGGTCGCTGGGCGTGAAGTCAGCGACCACTTTTAATTTGTTTATAACTTTTTAATCATAGGGGTCGCTGGTTTTATTTGTAGATCACAAACAGGCACAAACGAATCACAAACCTTTGGTATATGTTTCATTGTTTGTGCTTAAAAGTGGTCGCTAACTTCACGAACCCTCGTTATCAGGGTTAAAATTTTCATTAAAGTTTTCTATGTATTCAAAAAGATTTTGTGTGCCTGCATCTAGTGTGTTTATGTTTAATTCTATTCGCGAAAGTGCGTCTGCATTTGTGTTCAGCTTGCCTTTTTTGTATATTACTTCATAATCGTAATCTTCAAGTTTAGTTCTCCAACGCATGAGTTTGGAATGTGGGTCTTTTAATGAGTGAAGGTATTGTAAAGGTTTTGGTCGGTAATAATTTTGAATTTTCTTCCAAAAAGGTAATGTCTAAAATATTTAGTTGCCCATACAACGGCAAGTAATTCTTTTTCGGTGGTACTGTAATTTTGTTCCGTATCGTTCAACGTCCTGCTAGCGTATGCAATAGGAAGGTCGGAACCGATAGTGCCTTGCGATAACACAGCGCCAATGGCGTAGTCACTCGCATCTGTAGTAACGTTAAATGTTTTTGTAAAGTCTGGGTATTGGAGTATTGGTTCATTCCTCAAAAGATTTTTACAAGTGTTGAAGCACTGAATGTACTTAGGGTCATTGTACTTTACTGTCGAGTCTTTCTTTAAACATTTGGTCATAGGTTTGGTTAGATGTGCGAAATTTTTTATAAATCGTCTGTAATATCCTAAGAGTCCTAAAAATGCTTTAATTTGTTTTGTAGTTTTGGGGATTGGATAATTTTGAATAGCGTTGAGTTTATTAGGATTAGGTTTCACACCTTCCGGGGTTACTACATGTCCAAGATACTCTACTTCGGTTCGTAAAAATTCTGATTTGTCCAGTTGTATTTTGAGATTAGCTTTCTTTAATCGATTAAAAACTGTTTTTAAATTTTCTATATGTTCCTGAAGAGATGTACTAAATACAATGACGTCATCCAAATATACAAGGCAAATTTTGTTAACTAAATCTCTAAGTACGTTATCCATTACTCTCTGAAAAGTGGCGGGGGCATTTTTTAGTCCAAATGGCATTCGTAAAAATTCATAATGTCCGTTTTCGGTGTTAAAAGCCGTTTTCTGAATGTCTTTTCCATCCATTTCAATTTGGTGGAAACCGGATGCTAAGTCCAGTGTAGTAAAATATTGGCAACGTCCTAGTTTATCGAGTAAGTCAGTAATGTTAGGTAAGGGGTATTTGTCGTCAATAGTCTTTTCGTTTACTTTTCTGTAGTCGATAACTAAACGCCATTTACGTTTACCTGATGCATCGAGTTTTTTGGGGACTACCCAAATAGGGGAGGACCATGGAGAATTAGAGGGACGGATTATGTTTTGGTCTAGCATTTTTTGAATTTGTGTTTGTACTTCTTGTCGATGAATTTCGGGGTATCGGTACGTTTTGGTATAGACAGGTATTTCATCCTTTGTGCGTATGGAGTGTTTCATTTCATTAGTGAATGTCAATGCCTTATCGTCAGAGTGAAAGATCTCAGAGTACTCCGTCAGCAGTTTTCTTATCTCGCGCTTCTCTTCCTCGTTCATATGGTCGAGTCTCACTTTACTCATATCAAAGTTATTATTTTCTATTTCTTGATTAAAATTTAGATTGTTAATTTCAAAATTGTTTAAAGAATGAACTTGTACACAGTTTACAGAGTTAATAATTTCTTCGTTTTTGCTTGAGTTAATAATAGGATAAACAATTTGATAATTTTGTATTGTAGCCAAACCTTCGGGAATAGTTATGTCATTTATTTTAGTTTCTGGGATAAACACTTCGCCATTTTCTATATTGTGAATGAAAAGTTTGGATAATTTCTCGGAATTAGGGGGGATTTTTATAAAATGTGATTTAGGGAGAATTTTGTGATAATGAATTTTGATTTCCTGATTTGGTGTGATTATTTTGTCGTTTACCAGATCTATACTAGCATTTAATAGTTTTAAATTGTCGAGTCCTAAAAGAATGTCAAAATTTTTATGGAAGTTAAATAGATGATATTTTAATAACATGTTAGGATAATTAAATAATTTTGATGCTGGTATTATAATACTAAAATTTTCAACTGATGTTCCGTGAGCTGTAGTAATTTTAAATGGGTCATTTTTTATTTGAGTTTTGAAAAATTTGCTTGCAATGTTTGGGTTAATAAATGAACGTGTGCTACCAGTGTCGATCAGGGCTTTTAAGTTTGATTCGGGGAAAACTACGAATGGTAATTCACTATGATTGTGAATAACATTCATAAGTTCGATGTTGGTTCCGAGGCTGGTATTGGAAAAAACTCGTCCTGATCAGGCTCAGTAATGTAGTAATTATGGTTTAACTCGTTCTCGGAATAGTCTACGTTTTGATCGTCAATTTCTGGCTCTACATAATCGTCTATTTCGGTTGTAAATAATTCCTCTGCTATGTAGTTGGGTCTGTTTTGAGACGGGTAAAATTGTTGCGGACGATACGGATTGGGTGTCGCGCGTGGTGTCAGTGACTGCCTAGTGCTGATACTCATAGGCGTCGGTCTGGGGGCTTTATAGTTAGGATTTGGCCTGAAGACGTTTTGTTGGGGTTGATTATTGGGTTTAGCTATTTGATTATTAGGGTATTGAGTGCTGAATGGTTTCTTAAATTGCTGGTTTGTATGGAATTGATTATTATTTGGTTTATAGTTTTGGTTAGTGGGTGGAATAGGTCTGTATATCAGTTGTGGGTGTTGTGTTTGTCTATATTGCGTGTGTATGTTCTGTTTTTGCTTATGTTGTTGAGAGTGTTGTGAAATGTTTCTGTGTTGTAAATTTGTATGTGTACGACTATGTGTTTCGAGTTGGAAATCATTCGTTAACATGTTTAATGCAGTGTTCATATCTTTTGGGTCTTTGGTCCTCATGAGGGTACCAAGTGGATCTTTAAGTCCACGTAATAGAATTCTAAGTGCATAGTTCTTGAAATATTGGATTAAGACGGGTCTAGCATCAATAGTAACAATAGTGCTTATATAAGAAATTTGCAAGTTTAAGATATCTTGTACACGGTTGTAAAATTCGAATGCTGATTCATTTCCTTGTTTTAACTCAGTCATTTCAATGTTTAGTGTGTACATATCTCTTTTGTCCGAGTACGTGTTAAGCAGGGCATGTTTTAAATCATCCCACTTTGTGACTGTGGTGCTAGCGATATTTACTGCTGCATCACCTTTAATTTTCGAAAGAATGCTTGACATTAAAAATTCATTTTAGAAATCGTTAACGTCAACCAAATTATAAAATTTGTTAACAAGTTTTTCGCATATTTCCAAAAATCTGGATAATAGCTTACTGTCGCCGTGGAATTCGGGGATCATGTCTAAATAAATTTTCTCTAGTTTTGGTGGGGGTACTAATGGTACTTCTGGTTGTGTTTGTGGTTGTGCCATTTTTATAGGTTTTTTCTTAGTTAAATTGGGGCTAAAAGTTATATAATAAGGGAATTCTGATTCTGAGTCAGATGAGCTATTATGATTTTTTATTGATTCTAAATCAGAATCTGAGTCTGAATGGTACTGATTACTATGTGACATGTGCAACTCACAATAGAAGAATGATGATGTCCATGGATCGTGCTGCTTCCTGCTGCTCTGTGTTCGTCAGGGCCTGGTTCTGCTTCTACGATGTTCGCTCGTGGATGCGGGTGAACCTGGATTGGCACGGGATGTCTTCTTTCTTCAGTCTTCTTCAGCCTTCCGATATTCGGTTAATCGTTTGAAAACGAACGCGGATTTCACTATTCACGGAAATCGCCCGAAAAATCCGTTACGACTGCGCCAGTTATATTTTTAAGGTTCGCGGAAGGGTTTTTAAAAAGGATTATTTATTGCAAGTCGAAAAATTATATTCGCTAATCTTTCCTTTTGTCACAAAGTTACAGTTATAATTTATTTAATTATGTTACATTTGAGTGTTTGGTATGAAATTTACATGAGACTACATCAGACTACATCAGAATGCATCAGACTGACTAAAACTAAGTAAAATTACAAAATATATAGTTTCTCCTTTCCGGTGTCGGGTATAAACCTGGGAACTGCAACCTCAGCAATATGGGCTGTGGTAACATATATATATTTATTATGTGTTGCCATGTTATTTGTAGTTATGTGTTGTCATGAAAATGAGTTGTTGTTTATATGAAAATAAAAATATATGTTTGACATTTTTTACACTTGTATTAATTTTCTGTTATATTAATTAGTTTCTCTTATATAGAAGATTCTACATGATGAACTATCAACAGGTTATGGGCCCAGGACCAGGCTCTGTATATGGTCTTCAAGTATTTGATGGAGAAAAATTTAATAGTTGGAAGTTTAGATTGTCTGTCATTTTAGAAGAAAAAGGAGTCCTATCTGCAGTAGAAATTGATGAGAATGATGCACCTGATAAGAATAATTTAAAGGCAAAATGTATTATAATTTCTTGTATCAGTGACAAATGTCTGGAATCTATAAAAGATAAAAAGACTGCGAAAGAAATTTTGAATACTTTATCTGACAAATATGAAAGAAAATCAGTTTCTTCTCAATTATATTTAAGGAGAAGGTTATTGCAATTAAAATACGACAAAAAGAATTCATTGTAAGATCATTTTAATCTTTTCGATCGTATGACACGAGAGCTTAAGGCTGTAGGTGCAGTGATGTCCGAAAATGAAATTGTATGCAATTTACTTATGACTTTACCAGAAGATTTTAACGGAGTAATCTCAGCAATTGAGACAATAGATGATTCGAAGGTGACTACTGAATATGTCAAATTAAGGCTGCTAGATGAAGAAACTAGAAGAATGTCGACGAAAATGGAGAATGAAAGATTAACGAAACAGATAAGTAATATTAAAAGAAAAATTACTTGTTACAGATGTGGGAAGAATGGACATACTAAAGCAAATTGCACAAATAATGTAATAAAATGTTTTAACTGCGGCAAATTTGGTCACCTGAAAAAGAATCGCCGTGTAAACTTGTAAATAAAGGTCCATATAAAAATGCTTACTATTCATTGGAAAATAAGTCTAAAGAAGATACAAAAGTAGCATTTTTAACGAATTGCCACAATAAAGAAGAAATAGTTTTTATAATAGATTCTGGAGCAAGTGATCATATGATTAATTCGTCGAAATATTTCCATGAAGAGAAAATACTTAATCCAAAAATCAAAATTGACGTAGCAAAGAAGAGCGAATCAGTAGTTGCAGAAAGTTCTGGAGATGTCGAAGTAAGAGTAGGAATTCATGACATAGAAATTAAAAATGTCTTATATGTCCCCGATTTAAAAATTAATTTATTATCAGTCCGTAGGTTAGCAGATAATGGTCTCGTAGTCATTTTTAAAAATAATAAAGTTTTAATAAAGAAGAATAATAAAGTTATTACATATGGTTATCGAGAAGGAGAAGCGTATGTCAGTAAACAAAGAATAGATTGGCACAGAAGATTAGGTCACGTAAATTATGGTTCGCTAGCAATATTGAAGAATATGGGTCTCATTGATAATTTTGAAACGTTGGTTGGAAACTGTGACATTTGCTTAAGAGGAAAAATGAGAAGATTACCTTATAGATTAATTATTAATTGATAGTGAAATGTCAAAATCATTTTGGATGGAATCAATTCAAACATCAGCATATATTTTAAATAGATTGCCTACAAATGAAAAGAAGATTCCCGCTCAAATATGGTTTGGATGTCAACCTGATTTAAAGAAAATAAAGGTTTTTGGCAGTACTGCGTATTTACATGTCCCAGAAAATAAAAGAAGTAAATTAGATGAAAAAGCAATCAAATGTAAATTAGTTGGCTACGTTGCAAACGGATATAAATTGTGGGACGGTAGAAAATTTATCACAGGAAGAGATGTAATATTTGATGAGATAAAACAACTTCCTCATTACTATCATACAATTAATTTAGAAGATGATAATGCAGACGGAGAAAATTGTACCGAAGAAAAGACAGCTGAACAAACATTACAAAATAATGATGAAATTATTGAATTGGAAGATGTATCTCAAAATAATTCGAATAAGAGGAAATTAACTAAACCAAAATGGATGGAAGATTATGTTTTGGCACTTCTAGCAGATGTAGAAAATGTACCACGGGATTATGATGCGATATTAGAAAGAAAAGATAAGCAAAAATGGATAGAAGCAATGGAAGTAGAAATAAAAGCATTAAATAGAAACAAAACTTGGACAAATGCTGAAAACGTGAGTAAGAAACCAATTTCTTGTAAATGGGTATTTGCGAAGAAACTTGGTGTGGATGGTAAAGAAATATATAAAGCAAGATTGGTTGCAAGAGGATTTAGTCAACAATATGGTATAGATTATGAAGATACTTATACTCCAGTAGTTAGTACAACAGTAATACGTATAATGCTTGGAATTGCAAATTCGAAAAACTGGGAAATACAACATTTAGATGTGAAGACTGCTTTCTTAAATGGTAAATTACAAGAAGAAATTTATATAGAATTACCTGAAGGACCTTTTAAAGAAAATAATAATATAAAAAGATTAAACAGATCATTATATGGTTTAAAACAAAGTTCGAGATGTTGGAATAATGAATTTACTAATTTTGTCTTGTCAATAGGATTTACAAGATCGAGATACGATGACGATGAAAGTGTATATTTTAACACAAGTATTAATAATTATATAATTTTATATGTGGATGATATTTTACTTATTGGAAATGAAGTACAGAAATTAAAAGAAAAATTAATGAATAGATTTGAAATGAAAGAATTTGGAGATATAAAAATATTTATTGGAATGGAAATAGAACGAGATAGAGAAAAGAAAATTTTGAAGATTCACCAAACAAAATATATAGAGAAATTGATAAATAAATATTGTGAAAGTGAAGAGAGAAATATCAAAACTCCAATGGAAAAAGGACTTGTACTGAAGAAAGGAGAGCAAAGTGGAGAAGGAGTAGAAAATGAATACAGGCAATTATTAGGAGCTTTGATGTATGTCGCGTTAAATACAACATCTGATATTTGTTTTTCTACGAATTATCTAAGGCGATACCAAATAAATGCAACGAAAGAAAATATGAAATATTTAAGAAGAGTACTTCGATATTTGAAAACAACTAAAAACTTAATATTGGAATTAGAATTGGACGTAGCCGACATATTTACTAAATCATTATCGTTTGTAAAACAATGTAAATTTAGAGAATTGTTAAATGTTAAAAATTTGTAATATGGCAATTATAAATTTAAATTGTAAATTTATTCTTGAGGGAATAATTGATCAAGTTATTTTGTAATATTCACCTTGCCAGATCAAGTTGTATGAAATATCACTTGTTATAATAATTTATGAATGTTATTTGTCACAATATAAAAATAAATGTTCTTTAGAATTGTATTTAATATATAGTATTATTTGTAATACATTATAATTATATTCAAAAGAGTTGTCCATTTTCAAAAGGTCCCAAACCGTGCATTCAAGGCCTCGCGGTGGACCTTGTCGTTCTCCCCAGGTCTCCATCCAGGTACCTGGGGCCCGGCTGGCTTGGGCGGCGGTGGTGTTGGTGCAGTACGGGCTAGGCAGAGGAGGCGGTTCTCCAGGATGCGGATCCTTGGCCGGGTGCTGTTGCTGACCCATCCTGTGCCCTACCTCCCAGCCTAACATCTTCGTCCTTTGATTACACTACATTACCTTCGGGGTGTTCTTCCTCGTCTTCATCTTTTTCGCCTTCCACACCTTCCTCTTTCTCTTCCTCTCCATCTTCGGCTTTTACATTTTCGTCATGTTTTCATGTCGCACTTCTTCCTTCTTGACCTCGTACACTCAATATATACCCATTGTGTTCTTCTATTAAGAGTCCCTGCTCCGGCGATAAATTCTGTAACGCTATTTTGGGGATAGCGGGCAGAAAGTTGGCGTGAGATTGCTCGGGCGGTTTCGGTGTGACCGACGCTACGCGTCGCGACGGCGATGATGGCAACGGCCGAACGGTAGATACGGTGATCCTAAGTTTCCCTATAGAAACGTGTTCGGGTGGTTTTGGCGTAGTCGCGACGCTGATGTCGCGTTGGTCCGGCGGCTAACGGCAGGAATGACGGAAGAGGTGTAGCTACGCGTTTCTGCAATATTCGGCAGATCGATGCCGGGCGTCGCGACGGCGACGCTCGTAACCGGATATTCGATGGTATATACGGCACACGACGAGAAAGTCGATCCAGGCAAACCTCACAGACTCTAGGCCTTGAGTGCCCCGGCTTACGCACTGGGGCGTCGCGGCGCAGAGTCGGAAAAACGCACTTGGGTCGATGCACGATAAAATACTCGACTCGGAATAACGGGCCGTTTTAGAGTAACTAGACACGCGCAACTGGTGAATTTAATCCACGGAGATGATTACGGCCGGTGTCAGTCGTAGTGTCTCTGGATGTTTTCAAATACGCCTTTCGAAGATGCTTTGGCCTACGCTCAACAAGCGTTGCGACGTCGGGCGTATGAAGCTCACAACGAGACACTAAGACTGACTTTCAGTAAACAACTAAATAGCTCGAACGGAGAGCTCACGGTACGGGTTTCAAAGAAACGGAAACTTTGCACACCTGGAGGTCGGCTTCGATGTCTTGACGGAATACTCGCAATCGGCTTTAGTTGTTGAAAGGAATATTCGCTGTCAACAACTCTCTTCTACAATCGTGGGCCCTGCTTTTATACAGCCCTGCTAATTAAACCAGCTTAAGTTTGTTTACTGATAGCAAGAACTGCATAAAAAAACAGGGCAAAAGCTTAAAAATGGAACACGATGTTGACGACCCTTTATGTGGTTTATATCCCGGTCAAATTACGCGCCTTATTCCAATTGTCGGGAAGAAAAGTTTTCACGGTTCGCAGATTAATAAGGGCTGAGTTACACGGCTTTGAACTATTTAACCCGTAACACTTGTGACAGATCCACATCGTCACAATGTTCATATGGAGAGATGATTAGAGTTTGGTTATAATTGGTCAACGAGAAATACGCTTAGTTGAAGTATTTAAGAGTTTTTCTTAAATGCAGTTATATATCATATTTTGACAATTTAATTTATTATAAATATTAAATTTTTAAATATTTTTTGATATCGATAAGAATAAACTAGTATTTGGAAAAAAATTATATCTTGGCAAAAACACAAACTGGTTTTCGAACAGGAAAAAGCAAAACTGGGAATCTTGTTATCCTTACTTCAGAAATACAGAAATCATTTAAGCTCAAACAGCACATGATAGCAGTCTTTTTACCTCTCGCCAAGAGAGGTATTGGATTCATGCTAAAAATCGCATATCCAGATTTTAATGATTATGCACGTTTTAAGATCCCTACAATACGATTTTAATATTTTTACGATAATGTGTGTGTATATGTATATATATATATATATATATATATATATATATATATATATATATATATATATGTATATATATGTGTGTGTGTGTGTGTGTGGACGATGGAAGGACGATTTCTCAAAAACTATAATACTTAATGTCTGTTTAACTACGTATTTCTCAATCGGACATTGCTGGGAAGAGCTGAAAAGGTTTTGGTAATAATTAGACAACCGGAAGTAGCAGATTCTTAAAAAAAAATCTTCTAAATATTATTTTTTGATTTTTTTTGTTCTTGCTAATATAAGACAAGAGTAAATTTTCTATCTGATACATATAAATATTTTATTATATCTTTTATACATTTAGAGATAAAGAAATATAAGGTATATAATAATATGTCATATGACTGAATGATAGCTAGTAATTATGTACACAGATGTCAAATATCATAAATTTTCTTTTTAAATTTAATGATTTTCCATGTGGTTTATTTTCTTCGACAAGTAAATTCCACATTCCTGGTGACAAATTAACTACATGAATTTAGAAAACTTTGAAATTTTTAATTAAAAATTCTGACATTTGACATCTATGTACATAGTAACTAAATGTCATTCTGACACGGTCCCCCATATCTGCTTGTCAAGGCCAGCAATGTCACATGACTGCTCGCGCCCTATACTTATGTATGTAAAAACGGAAGTGGCGAGAGGTATTGTGCTGGACCCAACAGATTTTTTGATGTAGAGAAGGCGTGTGATACAACGTGGAAATTTGATATATTCGAAAACTTCAAAAAATATGGCGTAGAAGGCAATACCCTCTATTTTATTCAGAATTTTTAAATGATAGGAAATTTCGAGTGAGTAAACGGTGCACTGTCTGACAAGAAACACCAAGAGAACGGAATTCCACAGGGATCAACATTAAGTGTCACGCTTTTCCTCGTAGCAATAAACACGGTCAACCAATATATAAACACACCTGTAAAACACGCAATGTATGCAGATGATATGGTCATATATCATAAACATAAAAATATTAACTGATACGTCAATTACAAAAAAAAAAAAAAAAAAAAACTATAGACAATATACATGAATGGTCAACTAAAACAGGTTTCAAACTCGCAAAATAAAACAAAAGCCATACACTTCAGCAAACACAAAAGAAGAAACATGAACATTGAACAAGAAAAATATCATATATGAAACAGAAATAAAATTTGTAGGACTAATTTTAGACAATAAATTAAACTGAAATTCGCATATAAGAAAACTTATAAAGGATTGTCACATAAAACTAAACATAATAAAGGTGTTGTCACACCACAGATAGGGAGCAGAAAGATCCACACTTTTACACATATGTAGGTCTATAATACGTAGCAAAATAGACTTCGGCTCCATAGTGTACAGAACGGCAAAACCTAACAGTCTTCGAAATCTAAACACAACACACAATACCGCACTGCGATTGATAAGTGGGGCTTTTAGAACTAGTGCGATTGAAAGCATATATTGCGAAGCGACTGAACCATCATTAAATGATCGAAGACTAATATTATCATTAGCATACATCACCATATATCACAGACCTTATAGCACACTCTTCGTATCTAACATATGAACATATATTTGATCAGACGTCATCAATACTAAAATTAAAATCATATAATCCAATCCAGACCACATTATAAATCTTTTTCTATCCATAAACTACACGATTGCTGAAGTAAATAGCAATCCCATAGTCAATATCCCTCCATGGTTACATGAAATACCGAAAATACACCTTGATCAGTTTAAAAATAATGAAACTATACACACCATCTACAAAAACTATTTTCATGAGATTGTCCCAATACCACAACAACACATTTATATACACAGATGCCTCAAAAAATGAAGGAAAGAACAGCTCAGCTATAATATTAG
This sequence comes from Harpalus rufipes, assembly GCA_951394225.1. Lineage (NCBI taxonomy): Eukaryota > Metazoa > Arthropoda > Insecta > Coleoptera > Carabidae > Harpalus > Harpalus rufipes. Next base: position 29,310,092 of record OX596282.1, on the reverse strand, counting down.
AGGAAGAAACATATTCGTTTCATTTGCCTAGCTATGCAAATATATTTACAGCAGAACTTTTCAGTATATATCAGAGCCTAAAAATCATTCATAATTTATCAGTCCAAAACTATAGATATGTAATTTGCTCGGATTCCATACGTTCACTACTATCCATCAAAAACATGTACCCTAAACATCCTCTCGAAAAAATGGTCCATTAATATCTCTACCAACTTAATCAAAAGAAGATCACGGTAATATTCATCTGGATCCCTCTCTCAAGTAGGTATTTTCGGCAACGAAAAAGCTGACGCCGTCGCCAAAGAAGCTATATACTTACTACGAAAGACACGAGTGTAAAAATACACCTGGCCAGTGACATAAAAAACTATATTAAAAACAAAATTAGAGAAAAATGGCAAATTAAGTGGGACAATATATAAAACAATAAAGAAGTTCAGAACAAAATAGAAGACTAGAAACCTGTTACAAAATAAAGGTGCGAACAAATAGCCCTAACAAGATTGAAAATAGGCCATACTAGAATAACCCGACTACCTCCGAAGAAATGATCCGGCAGTCTGCATTACTTGCAACGAAATGATCACCGTAAATTATATAATCATTGAATGCCAAAAATACAGAGCTGAAAGAAGACACCATTAGTATACCTATGTAAACACCAGATTTATTTATGTAAGTGCTAATACCTACCGGTGACGCACGTTAAATTTCAATTAAAAAATCTGATGTGGCCAACACAAAACCTCCCGCCATTTCATTTTTATTAATTTAAATACATATATACCTATGGGGTCTCATGGCCGCGTGCCTGAGTGTGGAGAATCTGGGGAACCGGATTCAATTCCTGCTATCAAATATTTCAAATTTTAAATGGCACATAACTAACCTCTGTGGTGCACTCTCCACGCCAAAAATGAGTACCCGTGAGGTGACGCATGGTAAACGCCCGCACGATACAAATATGTCATCATCATTACCGAAATCTGTGTACAATCTGTGTTAGCACATCCAGCAATGGGTAATATGCTGTGATAATATATTTATTTTCTAATTTAAATACATACCTGCATATTTACTAATACTAGAAATTATGTATGTTAAGTTCCTTTCTATTTAACTATTGGTCTGTTCACAATTTTCATTTTAAAACATTATTATTAATTTGAAATTATGTATATTAAGTTCCTTTCCATGTAACTCTTGTTCTATTTACAATTTTCTTTTGAAAATGTTAGTGTTATTAATTTGAATTTTTTTTTTTTTGACAGTGACATTTATCTGTCAGTTACATACATTTGAAATATGAACTGTGTAACTAAGAAATTGTATTTATCTTTAAAACATAGACTCCGGTATTTATAAAATTGATTATTTATGTATAAAATATATAGAAAAATTGTTAATGCATGCCTGTAGAAAATTCAATAATCTTTAATTTTAATAATAACATAATCGCGAAAAAATTACATTTAACGTTATTTTTGGAAGATAAACTATTTTGAGCTTTGTAAATAGAACAATAGTTATATCAATTTTGTGCCATTTAATATTCGAAATATTTGGTGTTGGTAGGGATTAAATCCGGTTCCCTAGATTCGCGATCAGACACTCGGCCACGAGACCCCATAGGTATATGTATTTAAATTAATAAAAATTAAATGGCGAGAGGTATTGTGTTGGTCACATCAGATTTTTTTTATAAATGATTAGGAATTTCACAAATCTTTACAAATTTACTAAATTTTAACATGAAGCTTTAGAGTACCTACTATCTTTTCAATTACTACTCATAACTATAAATGAATTTCAGTTTTTATTTATTTATCACATTTAATCAGGGCATCGAACCCAAACCCAAACCGAACCAAAACCGGGACGAAACTTCAAATATATTTTTCAATTGAACCAGAATCGGAACCGAACCGGGTTTTAAATTTGGATTCAGGGTTCAACTTCGGTTCATGTTCATTTTCAGTTCGAAACAAAAACGTAATTGTAACTCCTACAACCGATCATCGAAGCCTTGCTGCATGTGTTTTTGTCTTGCGTTACATTATAAATTCCGGCTCACCTTTTAAATTATTTCTGTATAAAGATTGTTATTAAAAACCATAAAATCAAATTTTTATTAGGCCAAATCGAACCTGAACCAGGAACAAAACCGTAAATTTTATTAATGTTTAGACCAGAACCGCACGCGAAGCTATCTCAAAAGATAAATTAACCTGAACCGAACCCAGTTTTTGGCGGGTTCGATGCCCTGAATTTAATTATTATAATGTAAACCCCAAATAAGATAGATTTGAAACATTTTTAATTACCTGAATCGTCTTTCGTCTTTGATATTTTATTCTCTGATATGTTTTGTATTGCAAAAATTCTGCATCATCTTCGGACAAGATTTTTTGTAAAGTAATTAAGTTAAAAAGTGACTAATAAATATAACATTGTTAGGGCAAGTTATTTATGAACATAAAAAGACAGTACTCATTCTGTTGTTTTGAAACTTAAATTAAAAAAAAAGTTTTAATCGATTTGACATGTGATCGACTCAAAAAATGATGCTTCGGAAAATAATCAGTTCTAGTTACAGAAATTTGGATATAGTCCAATCTAGCAAGCACATATGAGCGAGCTGGCTTGGCTGCAAGTGAACCACTCCATGTATGTATTATGCGCTAATTAAATGCCCAATTATCGAATTTTGGGCTATTATATTTTTGTTTTTGATTAATTGCTAGTGTAGTGCCAACCTTATTATATTATAGTTTTTTTTAATAGTTTTACGTAATAATTGTAATAGCACAAAACACGGTATAACGCTGCTTTAAGACTTAAGGTCTTACATTATCTCAGATTATTTAGAGCTGAACTTCAGTGGTTTGGAGCTGGTCTGCTTACTTGCAAGCAATTTAGTAAAATTTTATTATTTAAAAAAAAATATATAATAGACCAAATTCGATAATAGGGCACTTAAATAACACACAAATCATAATTTTTAATAGAAAACTCAAAATTGAACTTGTATGGTTTGGAGCGGTTCTGCAGACTTACAGCCAAGCCAACAAAATTATGATTTTGTATCTAAACAAAGATAATAGCCCAAAATTCGTCATTATGGCACTTAATTCACACAGAGTAAAACCTTTATTCATCATATACTTTATTTGGTATTTTGCTGATATGTGCCTGCTAGTTTGGCTGATATGATATTAGGTTACATTGCGGAAGTCAGTCCTACGCTTCAATATCTTGTATACAATTACAGTGATGGAAGTGACTTTGTAGTCTAAGTAGGGGAGAAAGGGGTTATAAGAGACATTTGGGGTTATAAGAGACAACAGCTACCTGTAATACAAATATTATACAACATAATAATACCAATTCTTGCCCATATAATACCTTTCGTTGTAGATCTCGTTTGTGAAACTATCAGACTTCCAACCTTTATTAGTAATTCAAAAAACGATTTTTTTTGTCATCGACTGTCTCTTATTCAACGAATGTTTAAATAAGAGATAGATTACCTACATTCCATATATAATGCATTTAAATATCTCCATTCCATTAATAAACAGCTCTTATAACCCACCCCAACAAAGTAAAAAAAAATTGAATTTTTCCTGATCAAAAACAATACGATACCTGAAAAAATCAAATAAATAAAAAATTAAGTTTCCAAAAGAAATACTTTAATGAAATTATTAAACAGAGCATGTATAAAAACGAAAAATACACTTCTATATTAACAAAACAACTGAAAAAATAAGCTTCTAAAGTGACACAAAGCGCAAAAACTTAAAAATTAACAACACACAGGTAGCTATTTAACAAGAAACAGAAGGATAATTAAAATTTTCCCCGTTTCATTTCGTTATATAATTTATTCACCATATTTCGATCTTGTCTTTTTAAGAGAGTGTCATTGCAGGAATTTCAACTTGGCTTTTTGTTTGTTCTGAACATCAATATCGATGGTTTTGCCAATGTACCATTTTACCTTGTAATAAACTGCGTAATAGGCTCCTAATTTAATATGAATTGTATCAACTTCTAAGTGAGACCGTAAATATTTTTCGTCATTATCAGGGCAAAACTCGTTTTCGTTCATGGCATGCTAAATGTAAGAAATAAATTTCTTTCAGTCTTCAATCCCATTTAATGCTCTTATTTCACCAACAAGGTGTCTCTTATTATCACCCACTGTGTCGATTTCACGTCGAATAAGAGACAGTGGTTTTACAAGAAAAGGTACAAGAAAGTTTGAATACATTTACAGAGTGTAAACATAACCTCTAAGTTGAAATCTGTGACCATTTGTTTTTTTTTTTTTCTAATATGGTGAGTCAACGTTTAATATATATTTCATTGTAATAAGAGACACTTTACTGACTTATTTTACATGCGGATATGTGAAAAATTCAAAAAAAAATTATACAAAAACATTCAGAACTTACCCAAATTTTTTGCCGTGCTTCGATAAGGAAATATTGAGCATCGCTAAGTTTGTAGAAGCGTTATTTAGCATTTCAAACTTGCGTAATAACTTTTGTCTCTAAATACCCTTGTCTCTTATTACCTTACTCTACCCTATGTGCAATTGTATATTATATATATATATATATATATAATATATATATATATATATATATATATATATATATATATATATATATATATATATATATATATATATATATATATATAATTTTTAATAATATGTTTTGCATTAATTAATATGGAAGTCGCCAGAGTGTCGTATGATGAACGTCACGGACTCCTTAACAAGCAGATAATAATAGAAAAAAATGGCTCATATAAAAGTTTTGATAGCATTTTTAAATCCAGTGGTACTCAACTTATGGATCAAGGATACATTTTTTTGAATGGCATTATATATTTTTTATTAACTCATTAAATAGAGATTTTTTCTGAAATCAACGATATAATATCATACACTTAGATTGCGAAAAAAATTATAAAAATTAATTCAAAGTTAGTATTTCATTTCTATTTTAATTTTTTTAAGTAGGTTGTGCAAACATTTTATCATTAAAACAAAAGAAAATAATTTATCATTTTCGTATTTTATTGTTATCCATTATTATAATTAAGGTAATTTTCGTTACCTTTAATAATTAATTTAATAATGGCAGAAGATTCATCAAATAGTGATTTTATTTATTGATGCAAGACCCATCAAAATGCATTCCTAGCATGCAATTTATTTGCAGAGAGTTATCCTAATTGCGCATGACTAAACAGTAATTACGCAAAATAAAAAAAAAAATAACAAAATTCGGAACATTTCGAAAAAATTATATAATACGTAACAATGACACAAAAATGTTTTAATAGTTGAATGTTTGCTTAGAAAAAAAATACTAAATTTAAATTAATGTTTATCAAATTATTCGCAATGCAAGGGTATGATATTATTATACTGTTGAATTCAGAAGAAAATTCGCTATTTAATGAGTCAATAAAAAATATATGCCATTTAACATTGATCCATAATTGAGTATCATTGGCTCTTAAATAATAATAATTATGCCAAAATGTGTCTCCCTCTATGCTTTACAAAATATCTTAATCATTTTTTGTGTAACTTTTTGTTAATATATATATGGAAGACCAGTTGGAGTGATAGCAGCACCATCGTCAAAGTGAGTCAATCAATCTAAATATTTTAAAATTATTAGTTCATTAATTTTTCCACACCTACCGTCCCATTAACTTACATTCCATCTTTCAAATAAATCATAAAACCCTTAACAAAAATTACTTACCCTGCACAAAATAATAAACAATCTATAATAAAAACTCTAACCTTACTTCTTCATCATTCATCACACAACTTATTTGTTTAAACAATAATTACTAGAGACATCTGTCATCTAGTAGCCCAACCACATATGGAGATCGTGACTGAGAACGGATAAACATAAATCCACCTAATAAAACAGATAACTACCAAAAATTAAAATACTCAAACATGACATCTTACGCAGAATTAACAAAACAAACCAATACGTCAACAAATAGAACTACTACCTTTCCTAACAAAAATCAAGCAATCATCATACTCAATTAGAAGACTATATCACTCAGATCGGAGCAATAGTTCAACCTAAAAATATAACATTCGCATCCAGAATAATAAACGACAGAATATGTATTTATTTAACATCCAAAGAACTGGTCGACAAACTTATTCTACAAAATTCGTATATATCCATTTCTAATACAAAATTTGAAATAAGAAGACTTGTAACATCCATAATAAAAATCACCATATCAAATGTAAATCCATGCATCCCAAACCAAATAATAGAAGATTGTCTTAAAAGTTTTAACATAAACAAATTTTCTCCTATCTACTTTGTACGAGCAGGAATTAAAAATACCGAATACTCACTATCCTAAGTTTTCGTAGACAGTTTCACATAAACGAAAATGATAAAGACAAAATACCAGAAACTGTGATGATCGAACATGAAAATACCAAATACAGATTATTTTTTACTGGCGATAGTAAATACTGTCATTTATGTAAAAGAACAAGGCCACACCGGCAACGAGTGTCAAAATCAAGCACAAAGCCCAAAAAATATAACCCTAAATACACTACACGCAACACAATAAAATAATTGAGAAGAAATAATTTCCCAAGCCTCCTCCCTAATAATCACTCAAACAAAATTACCAACATCGCTCCAGACCATCAACAAAACCTAACCATCGAAGACCTAAACAAAAATGATCCTACCACATTCACCTCCCAATTAAATCTATTTCCACCTCTACCACCTCCACCACACCACCAATAACACGCCTATCAAAAAAAATAAAAGAGCAGCATCTGACATCACCCCCTCACAATCAACGGACGATGACAGCTTAAATGAAAACTCTAGCCAAGAAAAACCAGAAACTACTGATGAAGGAATACTCAAGAAAAAAACAAAAAAGAAGAAAAAAACACATAATAACATAACACTCCTTCAACTATTAAAAACAGAAATGGAAAAAAATTCAACAGAATATATTTTATCATGTGACGCCATTTCCTGCTCGGGCGCCATTTGTGACGTCAGTCCCTGTTCGGGCGCCAATTTGTGATGCCATTTCGCTCGGACGCGAAATCGTAGCGTGGAACGACGTCCTTCTGTTGACCCTGTGCTGTAGAACGGTTTGCTCGGGCGCCAATCGGTCGGTCGGAAACACAGCACTAGGAGAGATGGGACAACGCCAAAAGGATTTTGATAGCTCAATGGAGATAGGATTCGGTTTTATTTCCAAAAAGAAATCATAATAATTTTGAACATTTTTATTAAAATATGAAAATGAAACGTATTTACAATGGTGATAGTGATAACAAAACATAGAAATACAGAAATGAATTACATCCTACCATGGAACAGGCAATATTTGCAAGCTGGTTTCGCTCTGACAAATGGTCGACAATAAACGGGCCACGATGGTAAAAAGAATAATAAGATGAGGCAACGCGGTCCGACCGGGCGACAATGGCACTCACCAAGGTCGCGGGGCAACGGTACGGACGGGCAACAATGGCACACACCAAAGTTGCGGGAACACGAACGGGTAACGATGGCACACACCAAAGTTACGGGAACACGGTACGGACGGTCAACAATGGCACACACCAAAGTTGATAACGGAACGGAAACGGTAACGGTCAACAATCGCGATTTCGGAACGGAACGGGATCGTGTTGGCACACACCAACACTCATCGACAATCGCGATTACGGTACACAGCGGCAGACCCCACTGTACGGAAACAACCGGTGACGGATACCGGTACGGAACACCTTCTGCACTCTCTCACGAGCTGCCGGCACACACCAACAGCGCTGAGTCAGAGGCAGCCAAGGTCAATCACTTGCTCGCCCGGCGCTCACCAGGTTCGCAGTAGACGGCACACACCGTCTAGGCTCGACGTGAAGCTAACGCTTCCTTGAGAGAGCACATACTCTCTCAGCTCTATGTGAAGCTAACGCTTCCTCGAGAGAGCACACACTCTCTCTCGGCAGAGAGCCCACACTCTCTGAATAAACTATCGTTTGGGCCCGTATTTATACCCCGAAAAACCGTTAAAAACTTCAAAATAAGTTTAAACATGATTTTAACTATCTTGCAAATACCTGCCATGTTCGAAACATGCTATAAAAAAAATATAAAAAATCATACTTCATGAGGAATCGAACCAGCGATCCTCAGCGCGCTGGTCAAGCACTCTAGCCGCTCGACCATGCCGCACCTGACATGTACAGATATCAATCATAAATATTAACAGTGAAAAAATATATTTATTAATACAACAAAATATATATAAATACAACAAAAAAATATTTATTTACAACAATGGAAACATAATTCAAAATATTCAATATTTGGTTTGTGTCTTTTATCTTTTTACTGAACAATTAAAAAAATAAAAAAATATTTTGATAGTGAGACTCGAACCCCTGAACCCCACACTCAGAAGCCAACGCGCTAGCCATTAGGCTACCACGCTCAGTGACCATCGTCACAGAAATGTTCAAAGATTTCCTAGAAAACGCCCAAGGACACTCTGATCTTCTCACCTTAGCTACAGAATACACAGAAAATATTCCGAAATTACTCGAGTCAATAAATAAACTCTACAAGAATATAAAACACCCAACATTAAGGTATAATTTCACCAAAATAACTACAAAAATAAAACTGCAACTTCAACAAAATTTATTAAAATGACGATATTACAATGGAATATAAATGGGTTCTTCCTACATAAAGGAGAACTACAAAGTATGGCAGCCAAACTAAAACCACAGTATATCTGCTTGCAAGAAACCCATCTCAAAACAACCAAAACCGCAACCTTTGCAGGGTATACCTTCTACAGAAAAGACAGACCCAATATCAACCACGCCAGTGGCGGAGTAGCCATACTCGCCAAAGATGAAAATCATTGTCAGCCAATACCACTAAAAACAGAACTTGAAGCCATTGCTATAAAAATAAATTTCCCGGCTAAACTTACTATCTGCTCAATTTACATTCCCCCACTACCAATAAGAGTAACAAAAACATCACTAGAAAACCTTATTCATTCAACCAAGACCATTTATTATATGCGGCGATTTTAATGCTCACAACCAAATATGGGGATCTAAAGATACAGATGGACGAGGATTAGTAGTCGAAGAAATTTTTGAAAATTTCATACAACTCAACGATGGTTCACCAACACATTTTTCTGCAAGATCTGGTACCTTTTCAAGTATTGATTTATCGTTCTGCGATCCCCAAATAGCCCAAGACCTTTCCTGGGAAACTAGCCCGTATCTTTACACAAGTGACCATTTTCCCATACAAATTAACCATGTTCTCGAGAACAAAAATCCCTTCTCAGAAAATAATAAAAAACTCAACCTAAACAATGCAGACTGGAACTTATATAAAATACAAATGTCTACCGCATTTAATAATGTAAAACAAAACCCAGATATAAACATACTTATCCAAGAATTTACTAGTAAAATAATACAATGCGCTGAAATAACAATTGGCTACAAGAAAATTAAAAAACGAAATATCACTTGCTTGTGGAATGAAAACTGCGACAAGGCCTCAAAACAAAATAAAACTGCCCTATATGATTATAGAAAAAACCCAACATTTATCAACTTGATTACCTTAAAACGAACAAGGGCAATTTTGAGGAAAACCATAAACCAAAGTAAAAAAGCGTCATGGCAACATTATGTTACAAATATAACGGAAAACACAGCACCTAGGGAAGTATGGAACAAAATAAAACGAATAAAAGGAAGAAATGCTCCAGCATTCACTACAACCTTAATCACGAACACAATCATAAATGATCCTCTCGAAATTACAAATACAATAGCGAACAGCTTTGAAAGAAACTCTGGAGATGAACATTACAATCCCACTTTCCTACAATCAAAAACAGCAAAAGAAAACGAAGAAATTTTAATCCAACAAACAACTAATGATCCATTAAACAAACCATTTTCCCTTGAAGAATTGGAACACGCAATAAAAAAATAAAAAATAATACCAGTCCAGGACCTGATAATGTTGTACCAGAACTAATCAAAAACTTGCCACCTGAAGACATCAAATACCTATTAGACATATATAATTGGATGTGGGAAAATAATCTGTTTCCAAATACTTGGAAAGAATCTATAGTTATACCTATATTAAAACCAAATTCAAATAAATCTGATGTCCAAAACTACCGACCCATAGCACTCACAAACGTACTTTGCAAAGTAATAGAGAAAATGGTAAACAATAGACTCATATGGTTTATAGAAAAAAATAATAGCGAATGAACAATGTGGTTTTAGAAAACGAAGATCCACAATCGACCAAATAATAAATTTAACATCCGAAATACAAATAGCTTTCCATCACAAACAACACCTAACAGCAGTATTTTTCGATTTAAAAAAAAGCGTTCGACACAGCTTGGAAATATCACGCTATTAAATCTCTTAAAGAACACAGTATAGATGGAAATATATTACACTTCATAAAAAAATTCCTAGACAACAGAAATTTCAAAGTTAAATACAATGGATTCATATCAGACAACAAAGTACAAAAAAATGGATTCCCTCAAGGATTTATAACAAGCCCAACCCTTTTCCTACTCACAATAAATAACATTCAAAATCATATCCCACCCCTTGTAAAAATGTCACTATTTGCTGATGACATTGTCATATATTATAGAGGAAAAAATATAAAACCTGCTGAAGAAAAGCTGCAAGAAACTATTAAGAATCTCGAAATATGGACCGAATTCACTGGATTTTCATTTTCCAACACGAAAACTAAAGCAATAATCTTTACGAAATCCAGAAAAAATCTAAATCCGACATTGGAACTAAACAACAGCATCATACAATTTACGAACTCCACCGCCGAAGCGCATGCATTGCTCAAAGCCACAGAGCACATACTCAACCTGAACAACCATGAAGACTACATTATATGCACTGACTCACTAAGTACAATCCAAAGTATCCAGGACCTCTACAGTATGGATCCAATAATACAAAAAAATCAAAGAAAACATATACACAATAACACAAATCCACAAACAAGACGTCATCATATTATGGATTCCTTCCCACACAGGAATCAAAGGTAATGAAAAAGCGGATATTGCAGCGAGAGAAGCAACAACATTACCCCAAATTACCACCATCCAATTACCACACAAAGATGTGAAAAGTACCTTAAAAAATACCAACAAACAACTTTGGAACAAGCACTGGGAATCAACACCACAAGAAAACAAATTGAGAAGCATAAAAGAGGGCACAAAGCCCCTAAAGATGCTCCAAAACCGAAAACACCAGATCACAATCTCGTCTCCTAAGCAAAATGTTGCGTGATTAGAGGTGTCGTAGTTTTTAGTTTATGACTTACGTATTAATTTTGAAAAAATGAAATTGCGCGACATGATTTCTTAAAAAATGGATCTACGCTTACCTGTTGTTAAAAATTTGAAAAAATGTTTACAATCAATATTACAATACAATGAAAAAACACATTTTACACAATATTCAACATAATATATCTAATTAAATAGATATTTATTGGAAAATATAAGAACGTAGAAGCATAGTATCACTTTCCTTCTATACACTCGTTTTTGAAATTTTGTTCTATCTTTTAAACTACGTATGTAATTTACTAATTTCTAAACCAATTTTGCGGAATTTTACGGAAGCTGAAATGAGTTGCCCTAGTCATGGCGCGGTGGAGTACGGGTAGAGAGGAATAGAAGAGGGGATGATTTTCCATCCCTGAACGATGCCAGTGCGGGGTATATTTTGTATTCGTAGTAAATTGTTACTATTGGCTGTATATTTCTATAACCTGATGTTCGAAATTGGTGCCGTGGCAAAAAAAACTAGACTACGATTATTTGCTCCCAGAAAAAAAAAACAAAGGACAAAATTGAATATATTATCAAAGAAAAAGGTAGTCCGTTTTTTTTAAATATATCTTTCTACCTTCCGTCACCTTTTGGTAAGGAAGATATTGTCTTTAGAATTTAGAATCTTTTGCGAGAGAAATTATGTATGGAATTTATACACATTACACAGTGTTGACGGAAGGTATTGTGCTGGCCACAACAGATTTTTTTATACTTATGCTGATTCACGCTGCAATTTATGTTTACATTTTATTTTAATTTAATTTATTTTCAACATACCTTTTCTAAATGCAACCCTAACCCCATATATAAATTAAAAACGCTCAAGTACACATTATCATAATCAAATGTCTGTGACTGCATTTTTACCTTCCGTCACCTCTAGGTAAAGAAGGTATTGTCTTTGGTCAAAAAACTCGGTGATGAGTTTTCATTGAATAAGCACGTTTTAGGGTCTTTACAATACGATTTTACTATTTTTACGATGAAGTTATGTATGTGTGTATGTGTGTTCGTGTGTGCGTTTGTGTGTGTGTATGTGTGTGTGTATGTGACCGCGGTTTCGTGCACGATATCTCCAATACTATAATTCCAAAAATTACAATTCTTGCGTATTCCTCTTCCTTACAACCATATGCAGACCTGTTTAGATTTTGGTTATAATTGGTCAACCGGAAGTATCCTCATTTGAAGATTTTAACAGTTTTTCTTGAAAAACGAAGTTAAATTTTATTATAACTTAAAGAATATATTATTCTCTATACGATTTGATTGCATTTTATATTTCATATTCAACAGGTACAGAGTTAAAGACTTACAAAGATAATAAATTTCATAATTCAGCCATAAATCAGCCAGCTATGCTAACTTAACCATGGAAACTGCTAATATATTCAGGTAATTAAATTGACAGATGTCAGTATCAATAAAATGAAATCAATGAAAGAATAAGGGAAGTAACTCTAGTGTTAGAAGTTTCTAGATATAAGAGAGACGATTACATATTGGTTTGAACATGTCATGAGGAGAGATGAATATATTAATAGAAGGTGGAAGAAACATAGGAAGACCAAATATAAGATGAAAAGACTGTATTGTAGAAGACTTGAGAGAAAAGGAACTGAATGAGGACGACACGCAAAACAAAAATGAGTGGAAGAAGAAAATAAAAAATAGCGACCCCCTAACGAATGGGAAAAACTAAAGAAGAAGATGTCAGTGTCAAGTGCAATTTGCATAGTTTGTTAATGAAATAACTTTACTGGAAATATAGGATCTTTTGCAAGAAAATTTATGTATGGGGCGCGTGCAGTAACATGACTTTGACCCGTGTCAAAATGACAGCAATTAATTATGTCCATAACTGACAAGTGTTATAATTTTTCAATCAAAATTTCATAATTTTCTTATTTCATGTGGTTTGTTTGTAATCAGGAGTATGGAATTCAGTTGCCGAGAAAGGGAATCACATAATACCAAAAATTTATAATCTTTGGCAAGAAAATTTATGTATGGAATTTGTACATAATACACAGGATTGACGGAAGGTATTGTGCTGGCCACATCAGATTTTTTACTGTATATACCCGCACGGTATGAACATGTTATCTTCATTACTAGGAGTTCGGAAAAAATATTTTAATTAATCTATTTGTATTTGATGTCAGTATTAATAAAAAGTAAATTAATGAAAGAATAAGGGAAATAACTCTAGTGTTGGGCGTTTCTAGAAAGATATAAGAGAGACGATTACATTGGTTTGAATATGTCATGAGTAGAGATGAGTATATTAGAAGAATGAATAGCTTATAACAGAAGGTGGAAGAAACATAGGAAGACCAAATATAAGATGAAAAGAGAGACCCCAAACGAATAGGAAAAACTAAAGACGAAGATGTCAAGTGCATTTAGCATAGTTTGTTTATGAAATAATTTAACTGGAAATATAGGATCTTTTGCAAAAAAAATTATGTGTAGGGCGCGTGCAGTGACGTGACTTTGCTGATTTTGGCAAGAAGATATGTGGAGCCTTGTCAAAATGACAGCTATTAATTACGTCCATAACTGACGTTGTCATAAATTTTCATTCAAAATTTGATGATTTTCTTATTTCATGCGGTTTATTTATTATCAGAGGTGTGGAATTCAGTTGCCGAGAAAAGGAATCATAAAATACCAGAAAATGAAATTTTGAATGAAAAATTTTGACGTGAGGATGATCCGCAAAACACAAATGAATGGAAGAAGAAAATAAAAAATAGAGACCCCTAATGGGAAAAGCTAAAGAAGAAGATGTCAGTGTCAAGTGCCTTTTGCATGAAATAATATTACTGGAAATTTAGAATCTTTTGCATGAAAATTTATGTATGGAATTTATACACAATACATAGGATTGACGGAAGGTATTGTGCTGGCCACATCAGATTTTTTTAGTTAATCTATGCTAAAAACTGATGACGAAAGTAAAAGTTATTACACAATACTGTACTGCAAAATCAAAGCCAAGTATGGCAAACTGAAAAGAGATTGACTGCTTCTAATTCCGGCAAGTATGTAAAATACGCCGCTCTACCTGTTGCAAAACGATTTTAGAGTCAATGCTGTACAAAACATTTTTTGGAAATGCAGCAACAAAATTTGGAGTAGAAAATGAACCCATTCCAAGATAAAAAGATGAAGAAATGAACAATTTGCAAGTAAAACCCACAGGGTTATTCATTGATACGGAATATTCTTCCTTAGGCGCAAGTTCTGATAGTTTGATTGGAGAATCGTGATTAATTGAAAATAAATGTCTTTCAAAAATTTTTCAGCTATTGAGGAAGTTATTTCGAATTTTTTTTTGCATAATATGTAATGATAAATTATATCTAAAACCAAATCATTCTTACTACTACCAAGTCCAGGGTTAGTTACGAATTACTGGGCGAAAATATTGCATGTTTGTCATAGGTACTTCAAAAGGTATTTCAATTAAAAAAATCTGATGAGGCCAGCACATTACCTTCCGTTAATTTTTTTTTATTATATACAAATTCCATACATAAATTTTCTTGCAAAAGGTTTGATATTTCCAGTAAAATAATTTCATAAACAAACTATGTAAATTGCACTTGACATTGACATCTTGTACTTCTTTAGCTTTTCCCATATGTTAGGGGTCGCTATTCTTGATTTTATTCTTCCACTCATTTCTAATTTGCTTGTCGTCTTCATTCAGTTCCTTTTCTCTCAAGTCTTCCGCAATATAGTTATCATCTTCGCAATATAGTTATCATCTTATATTTGGTCTTCCTCTGTTTCTTCTACTTTCTACTACCAAGCTGTTCATTCTTCTTCCAATATATTTTTCATTTCACCTCATGACATGTCCAAACCAATGTAATAGTCTCTCTTGTATCTTTCTAGAAATTTCTTTCATTCGAGTCATTTCCTATCTTTCCGTGTCTTCCTCAACATCCTCATCTATCTGCCACATTCCTTTTCTTTTCATTGACACTGGCATCTGTCAATTAGAATTTTCTTAAATGTAGTAGCATAGCTGACTGAATTATGAAATTTAAATTCTTTAACTCTATATCCATTGAAAATAAAAAATGCAATCAAATCGTATAGATAATATAATATTCTGTAATGTTTATAATACATTACATGTCAAGAGCGTTTTTTCAAGAGAAACTATTAAAATCTTCAAATGAGGGTAGTTCCGGTTGACCAATTATAACCAAAATCTAATCAGATCTTCACATGGATGTAAATAAAAGGAATACGAAATAATTATAATTTTTAGAATTGTAGTGTTGGAGTTATCGTCTATGAAATAATCCTCACACACACACACACACACACACACACACACACACACACACACACACACACACACACAACAAACAAACAAACAAACAAACAAGCACACACACACCACAGACAGACATCATCGTAAAAATGGTAAAATCCTATTCTAGGGAACCTAAAACGTGCTTATTCACCAAAAATTCATCATCGAATTTTTTGACCAAAGACAATACCTTCCGTACCTAAAGGTGACGGGAGAAATATTCTCATGTATTTTTTTTTTACACTGTGTATACTTACTGAACATTATTTTGCCGTTTACTGGAAATTTAGAATCTTTAGCAAGAAAATTTATGTACAGAATTTATACGTAATACACAGGATTGACGAAAGGTATTGTGCTGGCCACATCCGATTTTTTTCTTTGTGTAAGGAAATTGACATTCCTTTATTTTTTTGAGAAATACTAGTATATGTATTTCTTATTTTCCCTTCTGTATTTTTTTCTGTATATATAGAAATCTTCATTGTCAAAGATTTTTTTTCTTTCTGAATATGATTGATATTTTTTATTACCTAGTATGTAATTGATTTTTGAAACAATTAAGTATATTCCTTTAATTTAATTTGAATGTGATTTTTTTTATATTAGTTTTCATATTTATTTTTCTATCATCTACCAACAGCACCAACCCGTATTCCGAATATGAAAGCAATCCATTTCTCTCCGTCTATTGCTATTCATTCTTAAATATCTACTCAATTACACGTAGACGTAAAGTTGTGTTGACCAATGCATTTCTTCTGTGTTTACCATCTCAATGTAAATGTTCAACTATAAGTGGGCCGTGCTAAACATCTCCGCACCGCGCCACACTTCTTATACAGAAAATCGGATTCAGAGTATAGCCACGCGGAGTCGAGACCCTTAAGGATAGGCCACACGAACATCACACACAAATATCTAATGAACAAAACAGACCCACCCCTATGTGACACATGCAACACACAAATTACAGTCAAACATATTATAGTAGATTGCCCAAATATACCACCCAAAGAAGAAAATACAATATACAGAACACATTAAAAATCGCACTCTTCAACCGAAAACATAATGTGAAATATCTGTACTATTATGTAACCTTGGATGCTAATAACCATGGCAGTTGAAGTATCCTCAAAAATAATATATATATATATATATATATATATATATATATATATATATATATATATAAACAGTGCCATTTATTCGTGAATATAAAAAGTGAAACAAAAAAAGAGAGACACATTTTGGCATAACTATTATTATTTAAGAGCCAATGGTACTCAATCTGCCATCAAATAGTATATTTTAAATAATATAACTTTTATATTAGCCATTTTTTTCTATTATTTATAATAAAAAAGTTAAAAGGAGGGACGTCTTCCCAGACTCACCTATATAGCATCTTAGCTATCTCCCTTACCATCGATCGGCGGCCGTCCAATACGATATCATGGATTTAATTAATCATATTTTCAATTGTGACGTTATTTGGGACGCCTTGGTCGCTCAGAATCATGCATGCTCGTACGACCACAACGAAATTCAGTAAACCATTTATAAACCATTCCGTACGACAGAACAGAGTCCCCATAATACTTTTTTTTCTATTTTGCATCTGTAACAAAGCTATAACAGCACCCAAAGGAGTTCGTTAATAGCTCGTTTGAGTGTTGTAACAGCCTAGTACAATTTATTTTTATAAAGTTGGTAGCATAGCTGAAACGTTATGTCAAACAATCAAATGTCAAACCTTACTGAATAAACGATACTAATTAAGGTTTTTATTTATATATATTTAGGGCATAAATAGTTCAAAACACTATTAATTGTTGATATTTAAAATATGTAATTTATTTTTATTTATTTATGAACTCTGTCAGTAAATTAGTTCGAGAGGTTGTGTAAGCAAAAGCAAAATGGCGGCGGAGGAGAAATGTCAACAAGAATTAAGTGTTTATTTATAAGAAAATAGTGTTTTAAATATAAGATGTGTATAATTATATAGTTTTACACTTTTCACATCCTTTTCAGTTAATTTTCTACAATAAAATGTAAGTAACTTGTAAAAATTTTACATTTGGTTATAACCCGACTTTTTTCATTGTTTGTTTTTGAAATTATAAAATGTATTTTCCGTAATTTCACGTATTTCAGGTGGAGTACACAAAAATCGTCTGTATTCATTTTTAATTTGATATGAATTTGATTGTACACAACACGAGACAATTTTAAATTCAAACAATTGAATTTTCAAATGTCACATTATTACCAACTAACACAAAATTCCCTAAATTTTGAATTTACGATTTTTTATATAAAAAGATCATAAAAAGCGCAAAATAGAAAAAATAGTATAAAGAACTCATGTCATAATTGTCGATTATTTTGTTCGAAGGTTTGGGCAACTCCGCTACGCGTCGTTACCCAAACTTCCTTCTCACAAAATAAAATGACAATTATGACATTCGTTCTTTAATATACTATTTTGGTTTTTCTTCAGTTTTCTTAATAGTTTTCCACATAAAAATTAGTATTTCATCAACACACGGAACTCACTTTTTTTCAGAGGTGTAAAAAAAATACAAATTTATACGCTTTCGAACGCTATTAAAAGTGTACTATTTGACAGATCTATTTTAAATTTTGTCTATGCCTAAAAAGGATGTCAAATATTAAAAATAATATAAAATTTGCGATCTCTTATCAAAGTCACTGACATATCAAACAGCCCTCATAGTAACGAAACTTTTTAAAAGTGCTCGTAAATTAGACGTCTGAATATTATCAGTTGATCAGGGGGCAAAATGTGTTAATTAATTTTTTAATTTTATTTTCTGGGGATATTTAGTTTACACTTTTTAGTTATTATTCCTTGCTGCTGATATACCTATAATATATAGTGAAAATGATAAAGCAGAAGAGTCTCGTCATCAACCAGAAAAAAAACTTTATAAATAGAAATATATAAATATTAGTTATTATTTAAAAAAAGAAAAAAAATGCTAGTATTAAAGAAACGCATATATTAATGAATTTACAATTATTTCTAAGTCAATCCTTATTTCTTTTATGGAATATAAAATTATTTGACACAACATGGTTATTCTCAGTAGTGCTAACGTATGGTGTGAAAATAAACTACAATTATTTAAATTTTTCAGGTTGATGACGTGTGTCTTCTGCCTAATCATTTTAAATATAGTAGGTATGTTGGTTTATGCTGAAAGAATAATTCGTTAATCAACTTTAGTTATATTAAAGAGACGTAATGTCCTAAATATTTAATTATTAATGAAAAATATTAAATTGTTATCGAAATTAAATAAGTTACTGAATTAATAGTTTCACATCAGAAATCTAACGTGTAAAGAAATTTTCATCTTATGTAAGTCTGAAATTAGCTATTCAAATTCCATATAACTTTTGGAATGTTAGAAACCTAGAAACTATTCAGGAATTGTTTCACAGTTGAGAAGTTGTTTTCGTGTTAGACCGGAGGAAAGTATAAACTCTAGGGATCTTACAAGTTGTGTAACACTGTTTCATCCGGGAAAGTACCCTCACAACTACAAGTCAACAAGTTTAACACTTTAAAAATATAATATTTTTTCTGAATATTATTATCTAAAATAAAAACATAATCTCCCTTACGGATTAGCCAGCAATTCTAATGTGCAGGGGTAGTTAAAAAGACCCCTAGCATCTTTATTAAATAAATTTTGAAGTGTTACAAAAAAATAGTTTTTTATAATAAATTATTTCATCTGCTAAGGCAAATGTCATAAAATTATTAAATATACAAATTTAAAATAAAATATCTGATGTGGCCAACACAATACCTTCCGTCAATCCTGTGTATTATGTACAAATTCCATACATAAATTTTCTTGCAAAAGATTCTAAATTTTTGGTTTTTTTTAATTCCCTTTCTCGGCAACTGAATTCCATACTCCTGATAACAAACAAACCACATGAAATAAGAAAATCATGAAATTTTGAATGAAAAATTATGACACTTGTCAGTTGGACATAATTAATTGCTGTCATTTTAACACGGGTCCCCATTTCATTTTTCTTCCAATATATTCATCCTCATGACATGTTCAAACCAATGTAATCGTCTCTCATATCTTTCTAGGAATTAGAATTACCTGAATATATTAGCAGTTTCCATGGTTAAATTAGCATAGTTGGCTGATTTATGAAATTTATTATCTTTATAATTCTTTAACTATATATCTGTTGAATACGAAATATAAAATGCAATCAAATTGTATAGAGAATAATATATTCTTTAAGTTATAATAATATTTAACTGAGTTTTTCAAGAAAAACTGTTAAAATCTTCAAATGAGGATATTTCCGGTTGACCAATTATAACCAAAATCTAATCAAGTCTGCATATGGTTGCAAAGAAGAGGAATACACAATAATTGTAATTTTTTGAATTCTAGTATTGGAGATATTGCGGCCGAAAACGCGGTCACACACACACGAACACACACACACGCACACACGTACACACACACATACAGACATCATCGTAAAAATAGTAAAATCGTATTGTAAAGATCCTAAAACGTGCTTATTCAATGAAAATTCATCATCGAATTTTTTGACCAAAGACAATAGGTACCTTCCTTACCTAGATGTGACGGAAGGTAAAAATAGTGTTGTAGCAAAAAAGATTTGGACCACTTCGCTTCAGGCTGTGTTCCAAACTTCCTTCTCATAAAATAAAATGTCACTTTTAACACATCTTAAATAATCTTAATAATAAATTATTTTATGTGCTAATATTATACTTACTTAGTTTTTGTGGGGAATAAATAACTCGACGAGTCTAAAGAAAATGTATTCGCTTTATTCAAAAAATAGTAATTCGATTATTAACAACATGTAATGACATTGACAGGCTTGGTTGCTAGATGAGTGAGTCGAATATATATTTTCTTTCCCACTCAGTAAAAAGAAAGTACAATTGTACGAGGGTCATTCAATAAGTAAAGAGACAAATTCTATCATTTTAAAACTATTCAATGAATGTGTACAATCTTTTCAGGGGTGTTAGTTGGCAACCTTGGGGTATGCTCTGATCAGCTGTTTCATCATTTTATGTCAACATAACCTCAAAATTTTCAGTTCACCATGGCAAGTCCGCTAGAAGATTGCACCTTAGAAGAGCAGCGCTCAGTCATTAGATTTTTAGTCGCAGAAGGTGTAAAACCAAGTGAATTTTTTTCTAGAATGTTAATACAGTACGGTAAAAGTTGTATGAACCGTGCGAATTTTTACAAGTGAGTTGATCGGTTTAAAAGTGGCCGGGCAAGTGTAGGTGATGAACCCCGATGTGGACGTCCAGTGGAAGTTTCTGGTCCCTCGTTGGAATCGAGGATTGACGGACTTATTCGTGATAACAGAAGAATTACTGTTGAAATGATAACTGAGGAAGTTCAAGTAAGTGTTGGAACTGTTCACAATGTCATTCAGAACAATTTAAAGTACAGAAAAACGTGTGCCAGATGGGTTCCCAGACAGCTTACTGACGCTCATAAAGAATCAAGGCTTTCCATTAGTCAAGACTTAAAGCAACGAAGTTTGATTGAAGGAGACGCTTTTTTTAAAAGAATAGTGACCTGCGACGAGGTCTGGATCCATCACTACGACCCTGAGACCAAAAGGCAGAGTATGGAGTGGAAACACACTAGCTCTCCAGTTCGCAAAATATTCAAGGTTCAACCTTCCGCCGTTAAAGTAATGCTGACCATCTTTTGGGACTCACAGGGTCCAGTCTATTGCGATTTCCATGAAGATCAGCGAACTATCAATAGCCAATACTACTCTGAGATGCTAGACCACAAAGTTAGACCAGCTATCAGGAGCAAACGCCGTGGACTCTTGTCAAAAGGAGTCATTCTTCAGCACGATTACGCCCGCCCTCATATAGCCCAGCTGACCCGTGATAAGCTTCAAGAATTGGGTTGGGAGGTCTTCATCCTGCCTACAGTCCCGACCTCGCCCCATCTGATTTTTACCTGTTTGGACCACTCAAAGACGCCCTACGTGGAAAAAGATTTGCTAACAATGAGGAAGTTAAGGAAGCGGTGCAAAAGTAGCTTCGGGGTAAATCGAAAGAATTCTTCGCCAAGGGAATTAGGAAGCTGCAAGAAAGATGGGACAAGTGCATAACTGTGGGGGGTGGTTATGTTGAAAAATAGCCTTAATTTTGAAAAACTGAAATAAACCGTTTTTGAGCTATAGCCATTTGTCTCTTTACTTATTGAATGACCCTCGTAGTTTTTAAGATAAACAAAGATTTAAAAGTTTAATGTAGTTTTATTTGGTTATTTATAATTATTACAATGTCTAGCGTTACACAAAATAATATTAAATAAAACATAACAAAACGATATGTCTTCTCTCGCCGGTGTTTACTGCTCAACTATCTCGTCTGGTTCTTGTGGTGGTCCTTATGTCGAAGCCTCGGTCGAAGCCTTAGTCGTGTGGTGAAGAATTGGTGGAATATATGGTTGTGGTGATGTATTTGTTGCTGACGGCTGTCTCGGCCGACAGCACTGACTCTTCATGGAAACCGATTCGACGAGGCTGTTTCAGAATAAAATCGTCTTCTGTTTTACTTGTAAATTTAAATAGATTAATTAAAATATTTTGTCCGAACTCCTAGTAATGAAGATAACATGTTCATACCGTGCGGGTATATACAGTAAAAAATCTGATGTGGCCAGCACAATACCTTCCGTCAATCCTGTGTATTATGTACAAATTCCATACATAAATTTTCTTGCAAAAGATTATAAATTTTTGGTATTATGTGATTCCCTTTCTCGGCAACTGAATTCCATACTCCTGATTACAAACAAACCACATGAAATAAGAAAATTATGAAATTTTGATTGAAAAATTATAACACTTGTCAGTTATGGACATAATTAATTGCTGTCATTTTGACACGGGTCAAAGTCATGTTACTGCACGCGCCCCATACATAAATTTTCTTGCAAAAGATCCTATATTTCCAGTAAAGTTATTTCATTAACAAACTATGCAAATTGCACTTGACACTGACATCTTCTTCTTTAGTTTTTCCCATTCGTTAGGGGGTCGCTATTTTTTATTTTCTTCTTCCACTCATTTTTGTTTTGCGTGTCGTCCTCATTCAGTTCCTTTTCTCTCAAGTCTTCTACAATACAGTCTTTTCATCTTATATTTGGTCTTCCTATGTTTCTTCCACCTTCTATTAATATATTCATCTCTCCTCATGACATGTTCAAACCAATATGTAATCGTCTCTCTTATATCTAGAAACTTCTAACACTAGAGTTACTTCCCTTATTCTTTCATTGATTTCATTTTATTGATACTGACATCTGTCAATTTGAATTACCTGAATATATTAGCAGTTTCCATGGTTAAGTTAGCATAGCTGGCTGAATTATGAAATTTATATAAAATTTATTATCGTTATTCTTCTTTAACTCTATATCTGTTGAATATCAAATATAAAATGCAATCAAATCGTATAGACAATAATATATTCTTTAAGTTATAATAACATTTAACTGATTTTTTCAAGAAAAACTGTTAAAATCTTCAAATGAGGGTACTTCCGGTTGACCAATTATAACCAAAATTTAAACAGGTCTGCATATGGTTGTAAGGAAGAGGAATACGCAAGAATTGTAATTTTTGGAATTCTAGTATTGGAGATATCGTGCACGAAACGGCGTCCACACACACACACATACATACATACACACACACACACACGAACACACACACACATACAGACATCATCGTAAAAATAGTAAAATCGTATTGTAAAGACCCTAAAACGTGCTTATTCAATGAAAACTCAACGTGCTTATTCAATGAAAACTCACCACCGAATTTTTTGACCAAAGACAATACCTTCCTTACCTAGAGGTGACGGAAGGTAAAAATTTGAAAGATGTCCGATCACGGGCACCTGTATCACGAACGAATTAACAAATAGGCATACATTTATCTCTTTCTTTTGCAAAGGCTGTAAGAGTGTGTGATAAGGATGGATATAACACGCTTGTCTTTCAAAAATTCATATTGTTTCGACTAAGTTAGGACATTCCATTTATAAACGATGCTCGTTGTTGATAATACTTTCGCTGTAACGTAAGTTTATTTATTAATTCAGATACATTACCTGGATTCATAGCCGTACGTATAACGTTATATTCTGTCAGAGTCACTGACACTGACATTGCGTCAGTATCTTATTTTTAACATAGTTGGTTTTACATTTGCTTATAAACTTACTAGTTGACTTATTTTTGAATTTTGAATGCTTTTCCTGTAATATATATTTTTTATAATAATAAAATTACAGTAGTATCTTACGTACCCTCATAAAAACTAAGCAAACGACACTACTGAATTTGTCATGATGGGCGGACCAAAAATCTGAATTCATACAATTCGTAGACAACCTTGATCGGACATCTTTCAAAAATTTTACTGTACAGGGAATCACCACATGGATATTCATTTTTGGCGTGGTGAGTGCACCATAATGGTCACTTTTATGTTATTTAAAATTTGATATAGTTTTTGTTTAGTTAAACAAAGGATTCTTTCAGTTCAGGTCGGGTCGGGTTCGCGTCTGGTCGGGTCGAGTTCGGGTTTGGTTCAGTTCTGGTAGAGCCAAGTCAGTACGAATCAGATACCGGTCGAGTTGGGTTAGTTTATTGACGGGTACCGTTCGGGTCGGTTTCATGTTTAGTAGTAAAAATCCGCATCTCTAGTTGCAAACATTCGAGACCTAAAATTGCACTGTACGACTCAAGGTGCATATATATTTTTCATCATACTTAACAAATCATTTTATAAGAAATAAATTGAAGTATATTTCGTTTTTTATACATAACTGTCATATCAAGATTTAAAAAAAGTATTTAGGAATTTATAATTGTGTTTTTTTTTATTATTATTTAATCGAAAATGTGTCTTAAGATCTCAAGAAATAGAAGAGTCGATAAATGCACCTTCCCATATTTTGTTACTTGCGAAATCTCAATCTAGATACCTAATTAAAAATATTTCAACTCGTTGCCTATGGTAATCAACACTTGAATGTAAACTGTCACTTACTGTCAACAAAATAATGAAAAAATAACATATCTTCGTAATAGGTACGACGACATTAGTATATTATTTAACGAGTATATAATGTAGGCTATGTTGCACGAGGATGAAGTTTAGAATAAGAGCTGTAGATGAGTATTGTAATCATCCGAGAGTTATATAGCCTTTATATGCGAGTCAAATACTATACTTTATCTACCAACTTTCAATTTTACAGATTATAAATATGTATATGACATTACAGTGGAAACTGCAATGATATGACAAATGTCAGATGTTCATGTCACATGTTACGATAAGTAACTGATTTATTTTTTAACAAGTTTAATTAACTAGTATATTTTAAATTTATTAATCAATATTTATCTACAGAAGTACAATGTAAGTGGGGCACTATTACTATCTCGAGAGCTATAAAGAGATATAAAGTTGGTTAAATAAGCAAAAATTATCTATATTATAAGGGCCGTGATATCCACCTCCTATTAAAGTTCTTGGTAGTTATCTTAAGAATAAATATGTTAGTAGCTTGTTACCCAACTGGCGCTTTTAGATCCAAACAAATAAAAAAAATAAAAAAATAAACTGACTCACCAAAGGCAACCAGTCTCCACTAGCGAAACATACACAGTCACTCTGTTCGATAATTCGGAAAACTCGCAGAGGAAGATATTCGTAGTCGGGATAGCCTCTAGTTCAGGGTAGACTTGCTCTGAGATTGCAGGGGGGGGGGGTGTATTCAAGATCAATTACTTAGTAATGATCCGAGCTGTCAAAATAAGCGCCACCGAATTTATATCCCAAGCTACAAAACCTGAAATATTCACTAGGAGGGAACAAAATTTCCATGAATCCTCAATTCGAGACATAAAATACGTTTAATGTTAAAAATTAAGTTAGAGAACAGATGTTTAAATAAATCTAGTATAATATACTGCGAGCGAATCATAGATAAGCGAAACGTTATAAAGCATAAGGCTTTGCAATCCGTAAAATGTCCAAAAATATTGGCGGTGAAAAATAATAGTATAAGTACCGTGTGTGCACAGACGAAACTTCTAGTCACGGCAAAAATAGTGCCTGAAAAATTAACCTCACTAACGAGATTGTGCTGCTTAACAATGTAGATACGAAATCGCTCGAAATAATTTCCAAAGTTAACAAACATATGTAGAAAAGCTAATATAAATTATACTTGAAGTACTATAAATATAAGACAATATTAACCCAAGATAATTCAAAGTATTCAAATAGCCTACGATTAACAATTAACTTCGTTGAAATAATTAAGTGCAAGATTTACGGAATAATAAAATAAAAATTGTCTAATGTAAAAAATATTGAATATTCAAAATTAGCAATACTATAACTCGAATTGAAAATAAATTAGTGAAAGAATACACTATCCAACAATAGGTACAATAACAATATTCGAAGTTTGACACAAAACTGACGATTAATATGTATAGACGCATACAGCTGATTAACTTCAGTGGGTAAGTGAAGAATAAAATATAAATTGCAGAAGGCTCACCGGATGATGCTGACGTTGTGTGATGACGTCAGACTGACGTATGAACATGAGCCCAAAATTCTTCAAAATTGGTTCAAGGTGTATAAAATACCATCCTAAGTCCTCCAAGATCGTAAATCCTCCAAGTCAAGGACGATGTGGTTATACAGGAATAAGAATGTTCACTGCCCACGTGATCGAAGTTCAAGAGTTTGTATAAAAGAAAATTCTCTTCTAGATGTAATTGGGGTTAAAATAACCCACGCCAAACAGGCTAAAAGTGAAGTTTAACAATCAGCTATTGTTACAATAAATGAAAAATCGTACTGTTATACTCACGGAAGGAATTCCTAATCCCTCAAATGATCCGTTGAAAAACGCACGTTCAGAGATATAAAACTCTTTTAAGATTTTACTAATCTTTTAGTGCCGACAGCTGAGATCACTCCGCAATAATGCGTATCACTTTGGTGAACAAAATCAAGCAAACAATGCTTTCTATACAACCAAAAACCAAAGATATATTGACCATTCAACTATCACTCAACGAATGAATCGTCGGAAGATAGAATTATTTCGCGCAAACCAGTCAAAACCTAGATTTAACTAAACTACAATTAAAAACTACCAGCACAGATGGCTCCCATAGTCCATCGAAACAAAATATATATATATATATATGTTATAGCTGCATCTAGCAGCCATGTATTTATATATGTTATAGCTGCATCTAGCAGCCATGTATTTATATATGTTATAGCTGCATCTAGCAGTCATGTATTTATATATGTTCGATCAAGCTACCAAAAAGCAGTTGAATGTTGTAGAAAATAAATAAATAAAGTGTTTTTAGTTTTCTCCATTCCAAAATTCAAGTTCGTCGTTATTTTTATTATTTTATATTATACAAGTTTAAAGTTTAGGTTATACAGAGTATATCAAATATCATATACATATTTCCTATACTCTACATAATTGGCGACCCCAGAAAATGGACGGCGTACCTGCTCCTATTCCAAACACACAACCTGCTGAACTTCCACTTCCTGAAATCTCTTCATTAACCAATTCCTTCAAGATTCCCGAATTCTGGCCTGCAGACCCGACATTATGGTTCTCCCAAGTAGAAGCAACATTTATGTCACATCGTATAACATCTGAAACAACGAAATTCTACAAATTAATCGCATTACTCAATCCTCAGTATGCAGCAGAAGTCAGAGACCTTATCGAAAACCCCCCGACCGAACTTCCATACACCAAGTTAAAGGAAACATTAATTCATCGAACTTCACTGTCAAAGCATGAAAGAATTCAACAATTATTCAATATTACCGACTTAGGTGATAAAAAGCCATCACAACTTTTACGTCAGCTTCAGCAACTAATCGGAACACTGCGTCTGGACGACTCAATCCTCGAAGAACTGTTCTTACAAAAACTCCCTCAAAATATCCAGCTCATCCTTGCTTCAAATAATAATATCTCTTTAACAGATAAAGCTGAAATCGCAGATAGGATGTTGAACATCACACAGCCAGTACTATCTTCCGTGAACAAAGACACACAGCAAATTGAAGAACTGAAACAAGAAGTCTCTGAATTAAAGAAGTTGGTATTAGATCAATCAAGAAAGAAGACTCTACCTTTCCCCACAGTTCCACCAAGCGCGAATTTATGCTGGTATCACCTCAACTTCGGCAACAAGGCAAGAAAATGTGTGGCACCATGTCAACAAAGTTCTTCCTTAAACAAACCAGAGGTTTTGTTACACCAGATCAAGAATATAACCAATAAACCCATCTTACCATCTATTTCTAGCACTAACACCCATCCAATGACAACAAAACTCCTTTATCTGACAGATAAACTCTCTGGCCACCGCTTCCTAATAGACTCCGGAGCTGAGGTGAGTGTTATCAAAAATTCATTGTGTGAGAAACGACAGCAAAATCTTCTTACACTACAAGCTGTCAATAACTCAACCATCAAAACTTTCGGTACTAAAACATTAAAAATAGATCTCGGATTAACAATGCAGTTTACATGGAAGTTCATTATCGCGAATGTCAAACATTCAATTATCGGCGCGGATTTTCTTACGCACTTTAACTTGCTGATCGACTTATCCTCAAAACGACTATTGCAGACAAGCCAAAACATCCAAAACAATTCAAATCGAATATCTCATATTACTACTCAACATTCCACATGCTTCACCCAACTCTTATCAAAATTTCCTTCTCTATCTTCACCTTTTAATTCTAAACGTCAAATTAGACACAATGTCAGACATTGTGTCATCACTAACAATTCACCTGTTTTCGCACGGCCACGCCGTTTAGCTCCGGACAAATTATCCATTGCTAAAAATGAATTCGATAAAATGTTGAAAATGGGAACCATTCGCCCATCTTCCAGTAACTGGGCTTCCCCATTACATATGGTCAAGAAAAAGGAGATTGGCGAATGGCGACCTTGCGGGGACTATAGAGCTCTCAATGCCATCACTATTCCTGATCGTTATCCGATTCCCCATATTCAAGATTTTTCGACAAATTTATATAATTCAAAAATATTTTCAAAATTAGATCTTGTAAAAGCGTATCATCAAATACCAATGGACGAAGAGTCCATTTCCAAAACAGCTATAACCACACCTTTCGGTCTATTCGAATACTTAGTCATGCCATTTGGATTGAGAAATAGCGCTCAAACTTTTCAGCGGTTCATTGACAATGTCGTCAGAGGTTTAGATTTTTGCTTCGCATACATTGACGACCTTCTTATTGCTAGTAGTTCCCTTGAACAACATTTGAAACATTTAGAATTAGTTTTCCAAAGACTTGATAAACACGGCATATTAATCAATCAAAACAAATGTCAATTCGGAGTCCAAGAAATAGAATTCTTAGGACACAATATTTCAGAAAATGGTATTCAACCAGTAAAATCTAAAATCGACACAATAAATAAATTTCCCTTACCTTCAACTCAACAAAAATTAAGAGAATTCCTCGGCCTCATAAACTTTTATCATCGCTTTATCCCTAATTGTGCGACAATATTAAAACCCATTAATTGTCTCATAACAAATAAACCAAACAGCTCAAAAGAAATAATTTGGTCTCCAGAAGCAAACAAAGCTTTCGTTGACATAAAAAAACAATTAACAAATTTAGTAACACTCACATTTCCCGCACACAACGCCCCAATATCGATCATGGTAGATGCTTCAGACACAGGAGTAGGCGCAGTTTTACAACAGCAAATACGGGAAGACTGGAAACCAATAGCTTTCTTTTCCGCCACTTTCACCCCTACACAGAAAAAATATAGCACATTCGGCCGTGAACTACTAGCTATGTATCTGGCAGTGAAAAAGTTTAGATATTTCGTAGAAGGAAGAAACTTCTTCATTCTGACGGATCATAAACCTTTGACCTTCATGGCTCACAAAATTTCCCATAACTACACTTCCAGAGAAATTAGAGACATAGACTTTATTTTACAGTTAACAAACGACATCAGATACGTGTCAGGTAAAGACAACGCAGTAGCCGACGCATTATCCAGAATCCAAATAAATTCAATCCATACAGACAAAAACATCGATTACACCAAAATCGCAACAGCCCAAGAAACCGATAAAGAATTACAGACACTACAGACAAATAAAACAAACAATTTACAATTTAAAGACGTAAAACTTCCAAATTCCAACCATACTTTAATTTGCGACATATCTACCGGTAAATATCGACCATACATACCAAAAGAATTTCGAATGGACATTTTCAACCATTTCCCCTCACTATCCCATCCAGGAATTAAAGCAACAATAAAATTAATAAACTCTAAATTTGTTTGGTATAAAATGAACAAAGACATACAATCCTGGACAAAACAATGCGTACACTGCCAACGTGCCAAAATAACGAAGAACACTCACGCTCCACTCAAACCATTTTCTGAACCAAACAGCCGTTTCGACAACATTCATATCGACCTAGTTCATTTACCTAATTCACAAGGATTTTCTCACGTACTCACGTGCATAGACCGGGTAACACGATGGCCAGAAGCAATTCCAATCAAAGATTGCAACACACAAACAATAGCTGAAGCATTAGTAAACGGTTGGATATCTAGATTTGGAGTTCCTTCTGTTATTACGACAGACAGAGGAAAGCAATTCGAATCAGCACTATTTAAAAAATTACTCAAATTATTAGGCGCACACCACATAAAAACCACAGCATACCACCCACAATCAAATGGCATGATCGAGAGATTCCATAGGCAGCTAAAAACTTCACTAAAAGCATATAATAATCCAATTAATTGGATAACTAATTTACCAATCATCTTACTAAGTCTTCGCACGACTTGTAAAGAACCTATTAAATGCAGCCCAGCAGAACTAGTCTATGGCACCAAATTACACATTCCAGGTGAATTCTTCACACAATCACCAATGATTACAGACCCTAACATACCCTACTATCTTCAACAATTAAAACAAGCAATCAGCAAATTAAAGCACACAGCCCCAATCTTAAAAAGCAAACCATATTTCATAAACCCAGATCTATTTCGCACATCCCACGTCTTCATAAAACATAATGCAATAGGCCCAACCTTGCAACAACCTTTCGATGGGCCCTACAAAGTAATTAAGCGGTACGAAAAATTTTTCAAAATTTTAATAAAAGATAAATTAGAAACCATATCAATAGACAGACTAAAACCTGCATATTTAAAACAAATGAATTTTTGATAACACGCATTCCTCCTCCACTTTAACTTATATCGTTTCTTTGTAAAATGACAAGTAACGAAATCCCTTTCATTACCTGTCATTAATGTTCTTCTCTCTAAGGAGGGAGATATGTTATAGCTGCATCTAGCAGCCATGTATTTATATATGTTATAGCTGCATCTAGCAGTCATGTATTTATATATGTTCGATCAAGCTACCAAAAACCAGTTGAATGTTGTAGAAAATAAATAAATAAAGTGTTTTTAGTTTTCTCCATTCCAAAATTCAAGTTCGTCGTTATTTTTATTATTTTATATTATACAAGTTTAATATTTCCTATACTCTACATATATATATATATATATATATATAAAACCAAATTCGAATCCAGCCTGTAACAAGCTAAATAAATTTGTTATGTATATCAACACAAATCATTTGCTAGATAGGTATCAGTATAATATTTACATTTAGGGTTAACAGATTTGTAATGTTGGTAACTCGGACATAAGAAACGGTCAGTGGCGGCTTGTGCATCAAAACTTTCATGATGCAATTAATCCAGAAAAAAATGCGCGATTTTTTTTTTCATTCAAGGTCAAATGTCTTATAATTAAAAGTTAAATTTGTTCAAGGGATGTGCAAATGCATTTTTCCCCTTTCATGTACAAAAATAAATTGTCAGATCACAGAACATTTTAGGAAAGAGCAAGGAAAAGAGAATATATTTAACCATTCTTATCTTTTAAAGTCCCAGACGAAACCATTATATTTGTTTTTGTTTTCAACTATAATTTAAAATACAAGAACACTACTATTTACAGCTTTATTTCTTTTCTGGTGAGGCACTGTCTTATATGCTTACCCTGACAAGCCGCCACTGAGAACGGTAATATTTTAATATGCAAATTATATTAAAAATTCAATCTTTATTTCAAATTTAAATACAAAAACAGTATTCTCAGTTTAAGATATAGAAAAATACATATGTATTATGTAGGTATAAAAAATACAAAAATAAAAATCTGATGTGGACACCACAAGACTTCCTTGTACGATTATTAAACTATACATATTTTTTTAATAAATAAATTACAAAATATTAATTTTATCTTCAAAATAGTAAGATATATAGCGACCATAAAGGGAGTTTTTAAAGAGAGTTTTGATTACAACAAAGAAATATTTGATTACAACAATGAATATGACTAATTTCACAATAAAAATAAAATATTTGTTATTGTACGAATCATAAAATTGCACGTATTTAACATAATTCGACATGAACATTTTTTTTATGTTTTTGTCCTAATCCATAGCAAGCTTTATTACAAAAACAAAAAAGTATATAATTTTTAAATTTACATATCTCGCTTATAAAAAGGGCTAATTTAATAATACTTGATGTGCTATACGCAGAAATTAATTCTCTAAAACTTTTATTTGAAGCATTTATTTCTAAAATCAAAATAAAATCATTCTATTCAAGAAAAACTGTTAACAACTTCAAGTAATGTACCACTTCCGGTTAACCTATTTTAACCAAAATCTATTAGTTACTTCGATTGACATAAAAGTCTTGTATACCAAATTTGAAAAGTTTTGCATTATATTTTAAAACAATTTTTCATTAAAATCTATTATAGGCTTCATGTAAAGTGCAACTTCTGGAAATTGTGTAGTAACCAGAAAGGGAGGTGCACAACTAGATGTTATAGCAGTCTTAAATATAAAATTTCAACTTTCTACGGCTTACCGTTTTTGAGTTATGCGAGATACGTACGTACGTACGTACGAACGTACCTACAGACGTCACGACGAAATTAGTCAAAATGGATTCAGGGATGATGAAAATGTATATTTCCGCTGAAATCTGAAAACCGAAATTTTTCGCGATTACAATACTTCCTTTACTTACGTACAAGCGCTTGTAGGTATGATGGACAGTGGTTTTAGGTTTACAGTGGGGTAGGTAGACAGTGACTTTAGGTAGACAATGACTTTAGGTAGACAGAGAAATAATTAAACAGTGGCACGCAACATGCCCACCCAACATGCCCACCTAAACTGCCCATGCAACATGCCCACCCAAATTGCCCACGCAACCTGCCCACACAACATGCCCAGCCAAACTGCCCACGCAACATGCCCACCCAAATTGCCCACGCAACATGCCCACCCAAACTGCCCACGCAACATGCCCACCCAACCTGCCCACCCAAACTGCCCACGCAACATGCCCACCCAAACTGCCCACGCAACATGCCCACCCAACCTGCCCACCCAAACTGCCCACGCAACATGCCCACCCAAACTGCCCACGCAACAATGTAGGCGTATAAATTTTATAAAAAAAAAATCTGATGTGGACACCACACGACTTCCTTCTTCCTTGTACGATTATTAACCTATACATAATTTTTTAATACTGCCCACGCAACATGCCCACCCAAATTGCCCACGCAACATGCCCACCCAAACTGCCCACGCAACATGCCCACCCAACCTGCCCACCCAAACTGCCCACGCAACATGCCCACCCAAACTGCCCACGCAACATGCCCACCCAACCTGCCCACCCAAACTGCCCACGTAACATGCCCACCCAAACTGCCCACGCAACAATGTAGGCGTATAAATTTTATAAAAAAAAAATCTGATGTGGACACCACACGACTTCCTTCTTCCTTGTACGATTATTAACCTATACATAATTTTTTAATAATTAAATTACAAAATATTGACAGGCTTAAGCCAAGCCCGAGAAATATTTTGATATAGAACAAAAAATAATTCATTTACTACTATCATTCTTAAATTAACATTAATCTAACCCGGTTCTTTTTAAAGAGAGTTTTGATTACAACGAAGAAATATTTGATTACAACAATGAATATGACGAATTTCACAATAAAAATATAATATTTGTTATTGTACGAATCATAAAATTGCTCGTATTTAACGTAATTTGACATGAACATTTTTTTTATGTTTTTATCCTAATCCATAGCAAGCTTTATTACAAAAACAAAAAAGTATATAATTTTTAAATTTACATATCTCGCTTATACAAAGGGCTAATTTAATAATACTTGATGTGCTAGACGCAGAAATTAATTCTCTAAAACTTTTATTTGAAGCATTTATTTCTAAAATCAAAATAAAATCATTCTATTCAAGAAAAACTGTTAACAACTTCAAGTAATGTACCACTTCCGGTTAGCCTATTTTAACCAAAATCTATTATGTTATTTCGATTGACATAAAAGTCTTGTATACCAAATTTGAAAAGTTTTGGATTATATTTTAAAACAGTTTTTCATTAAAATCTATTATAGGCTTCATGTAAAGTGCCACTTCTGAAAATTGTGTAATAACCAGAAAGGGAGGTTGCACAACTAGATGTTATAGGAGTCCTAAATACAAAATTTCAACTTTCTACGGCTTACCGTTTTTGAGTTATGCGAGATACGTACGGACGTACGTACGTAAGGACGTACGTACGTACAGACGTCACGACAAAATTAGTCAAAATGGATTCAGGGATGATCAAAATGGATATTTCCGCTGAAATCTGAAAACCGAAATTTTTCGCGATTACAATACTTCCTTTACTTACGTACAAGGAAGTAAAAACAGACAGAAACAATACCTAACGCACAGAACTCGGATTTAGGTAGACAGTGACTTTAGGAAGTTAGTGAAGTAGATTACTCACCCAACATGCCCACCCAAACTGCCCACGCAACATGCCCACCCAAACTGCCCACGCAACCTGCTCACCCAAACTGCCCACCCAAACTGCCCACGCAACCTGCTCACCCAAATTGCCCACGCAACCTGCCCACCCAAATTGCCCACGCAACCTGCCCACCCAACATGCCCACCCAAATTGCCCACGCAACATGCCCGCCCAACCTGCCCACCCAATTTTCACAGTAACAATGTCTAAAGTTGAGCAAAACATACAAAAGAGTAATTATTTACAATTTTTCATTTAAATTATTCGTAAAACTTCAAAATCTTACCTGATAATTTAATCTGCATAGATATCATACAGCTCTTACTTGTTTGGTACTGTCGGATTCTGACCGGCTAAAAACCCCTCCCGTTGTTTAATAATTAACATGAAGAATAATATAATACATTTATCTTGATTTTCAAAATATTATTTACAAATTAGTATAATTACAGGTTATTTTTATCAATTTTTCACAACACATTTCAGTGTTACATAAATGTCAAAATAAAATAAGTATTATAACCTAATAAATAATAAAAAGCAAAATATAATAGATATTTTTTTCAAATTACTTTAAATTATTTATTCTGTTAGATTACATGTCAGTGTTTGTATAATATAAAAGAATACAATGAAATTTTTTTTTTTAAATACTTATGTGTAATATTTGATCAAACAAATTAATGTACCATAATAATTAACATGTTATATATAACAATTAGTATTAAATTCAATTTAAAAATAATTCCATTCGTAACAGAATTTAGTTTTGTTTTTATTTTAATAAATTATTTTAAATTTAATTATTGCCATTAAATATTTTATTTAATTTATCATAGAATAATTCTTAAACTTATTTTTTTTATATTATTTTATTTCTTTTAAATTATTCATTATGCTTTAATTTTTCTTTATGTTTTTATGCAGAGCATTTTTTTAATTTCCAGTTTTCTATTATAAAGCGTAAAATTTAATATGCATTGTTCTTAAATATAATACATATTCATATTACAATTATCTTTCGCAAATCATATAATTTTTCCATGTTTACTTATATTTATTTCGGTAATTTTATTCGAAAGCAACGTTAATGATGAATGAAAAAAGTTCTTCAAAGTATATTGTCTCTTCATTTGTATTTATGCAACATTACGTTACATATTTTTATACTTTGTTTAATATTACTTTCCTTTTGTAAGACGGGGTTAATATGTACTCTTCTTATACATAATACATATTATAATCCTATATGCTAGTCAAATGCTCGATAATCACCCTTAATCACTTGTTCATACTAGCGGTCAATATTTTTTAATTTTGTTTCATGTAAATGGAAAATTATAAAATCATTTATAATTCATATATAGAATGGAATAAGTAAATTTTAATAATAAAATTTCACATACTTGAAATTTATATTCTTCGCCTTCGCCTGTTTTTCATTCTCTGCTGCATCCATGTATTTTCATCCACTGTTAAAATTAACCACCAAATATTTGAAGAATTGGAATTGGTGGTTATTGCCATGGCAGTAGCTGTATTAATCCGGATATAGATAGATAATAATTGGTGGTTGTTGTTCTACGTAGCATAATCATAGAAAAGTAGAATTCTACTTGTCGGAATGTTTGCGCAGTAGTAGTTCTTCGTTTATTGTTTGAAGAAAAAATGTTAATTGTTGTAGATTTCTGTCTTGGCGTCTCTTTGTAGACTTTCTATACATATTCAGTCATATTTATCGACATTTAATAACAATGGATGTTAACATGAATGAATGAATGAACAGGAACTGACTAGAGAGGACATGATTAGTACTGTTTTAACTCTGTCAATTGTTTATTTTAATTTCAGAAAAAATATTTCAAATAAAAATTGTGTATAAATAATTTTACTAAAACTTTTATTTGAAGTTTTTTTTTCTAAAATAAACCATAAACGATTGAGAGTTAAAACACTGCTAATCATCTCCTTCTTAGTCTTAGTACTACTGTCACTTTCACTAATGTCGATGTGGTCTCTTACAACCTGTTCTTGTTCGTCGTTTGCTGGATCCGGTGGTATCACAACACGAGGTTGTACCATCGGCGCATCTTCAGCGCAGCCGAATAATGCGCACTCGCTCCTGCACCCGACAACAGAACTGTTAATGGCCGTCCGGACAGATAGTTTTGGGGCTCGTAGCGTGTGAAATAAGCCCCATACAATGTACCATCGTCACTTTTCCGTTGCAATTCGTCAACCGAAAGATACGACCGTTACCATCTTGTGTGAAACTTGTGTAAACATAAATTTCACGACATGACATGCAGGCCAAAGACTTGAGATGAGCTGCCTCACCCCAAGTTTCCGTGCCTCCATGCATGTTGGACGTCTGGAGAATCAATTCCTGCACACTAGTGTAGTCCATATTATTCTGAGCGTGCACCGTTTCAAATATGTCATTGTGTTGTCTAAAGCCCAAAATACTTGTCAGCCTGAGAGCTGTGCTATATTTTTCGCTTCCAAACAAACACAGAGACAGTGCATGAAACATACACGACCCGTCCGCAGACGTCTCGACAACCCTGCCATAATCTTTCGAAATTGCAGCATATATTTCGCGACTTCGTCGTTGATCCACACGTAAATGTGGCGACTGATCGTTATACAAATGCCGCAAAGTCGAAGTGCTAATTAGGCCTTCCAAATGACTCAAATATTGTGCCACTTCATCAACGTTAAAAATAACATCTAAAGCGATCCAATAATTCGTCAATGAAACATTAGGGTTTATCCTGTTTATACGCGCCAATATTTTAACCACATCCGACTGTTGTATTGTTTCACAACGGGGACGTTTTGCGACGTCATGTTGTTTATTACCAATTACAGTGGCCTGGGGTGATGGAGAGTTAACAGGACGTTTCTGTTTCGGGGTATTTTCAACTTGTTGTACAACTCGCGGCGGAACTGTAACACTTGTATACCCTTTGGCGAGTGATAGTATTTGCGATACTACTGGCATAGGCGGTCTACTCCATTCGGTTGGTCGTTGCTGAATAACATCGACTTCATTTATCCAGTTAATAAACTGCCGTAAGTCAGGCGCAAGATATATCGACTCTGGATCAAAGTTTATCAAGTATAATCCGGTAAATTCACGAACACGACTGATGGCCGTGTAAAATTGCCCGGAAAAACTCAAACCACTCGCAGACACAGCAATAACGTTCAACGTTTGCCCCTGTGATTTATGTATGGTGACACCGTACGCCAAATCAAGGGGAAACTGTTTACGAAAATACTGTTGATTCGCATCCTTGCTACGAATCTCCTGCTTGACCCGGAAGGTAATTAACCGTTTTCTAGGGTTGTCTAATGCCGCCAAGACTACATAATCTTCTGACATACTAACAACCAACGCCAAAGTACCATTTACCCAACCATGCTCAATGTCACGGTTGCGAGTAAGCATTATGCGAGCGCCAATCTTAAGCTTCAAAACAGCTGGAAATAGCTGTATTCGTCGCACAACATCGACAATATACCCGCGCACACTCTTTGGTAACGGCATACCGTTTCCGTCAACATCCTGAGCAGGATAAACGTGCTCATTCACTGACAACTTGGCCAATTCAAGTTCGTTCATCTAGTCCGTCTGTCGACGGGTCGGAAACAGCAATAAACCACCATCACCGATGTCGATTTGCTTCAAATCTGCTTGTGAAATCACACGCGTCTTCAACAAATCTATATCGGCTTGTTTAGGATCCCCTAAACGAACACGGTTCAACAGATCAATGAACTGACGATCATCTTTCTGTCGCACTACTTCCTTTAATACCACGTATTCGAAACCTTTCAGCAACGTCGGTTGCCAAACGTGTTTACCAATCGGTGGTAACTGAGCAGGATCACCAAACATGATTATGCTCTTGCCTGCGAACCGTTTCACAGTATCATCGGGACTGCTATGAATTATCAAACATTCCTCGAGTTTCTGCATGACACGCTCATCAAGCATGGACACTTCATCTATCAACAACACTTGCAAGTGGTCGATGAAGAAAGCGTCCGTTGAACCACGCTCAATGGTACTGACTAAATCTATAGACATTCACAGGAAAGTATGGATTGTCAGTCCGCCAATGAGATGGGCAGCACATCCAGTTGTTGCCAACTTTTGTACTGTCTTATGATGCTCCTGACAAAATGCAACAAAGCTATCGAGCAAAAATGATTTGCCAACACCACCACCACCGGTAATGAAAACTAAACATTGTTCACTCTTTAGCCATTTGCTGGTCACATGGTCGAAAGAAGCCCGTTGACTAGCTGTGAAGCCAGCGACACTCTTCGACCGGCAAATACGTGCGGATATTTAAATCCAAACCGTCTCGATCGTCAATGATAACGTCATCGTCATCGTCTTCATCCGATTCGACACGTACTCATTCTGCCTGCATCTGGTACGGAGCGACAGTTTCCAGCAACTGATCAATATCTTGATCTTGAAGCCAGTTACCGTCAATAAGTCGAGACGCAATTTCCCGTAGTCGCTCTAACGTGCTGCCACGTTTCGCTGCGCCTTCTAGAAATTGCTTAGCCTCGTCTTCCTCCTGAATGAGGTTGTGACGTAAACATTCATCCAAATATGAACCGGTTGTGTCCTTCAGAGCATCAATGTTCGTCCGGTCAACCGGTATATTTTGGAGAAGTTTTGTCAAACAATACCTCTCTAGATCGTTACCATACGGTGAGTACTCCTTGAAACGAACAATCGCTTCTTGTCGTACGCGCTTACGTATTTGACGACCTTTACGATCGCGTAATGTTTCATTTCCCGCAGTACGGGCTGAATTATCGTTGCAATCGTTGTCGCATTCAAGTTCCTCATTCTCCTTAGCAGCCTGACCAACATAACGATATTACGCATAAAACTGCGGATACGTCAAGTTGCTGAGCGCTTTAGGACGATCGAGGTACTTGTGCAACTTTGTGTCGTAGTACAGATCATCATTATCTGCCGCAGATGCTTGTGCCGGCAAATCAGATGCCCTCTTGAGCATCCGATGCGCTGGACTAACATCTATAGGCAAGTAAATAACGTCACGACTACTAAAAACATGTGGACGTTGCAGCAAAAGCGTCGCTGCTTCCAGCAATGACACAACCCGAGTACGCAAATATGTTTCGCAATTCAAATTCAAATTAATTTATTCAGCGTATTACAAATACAAAAAAATGTTTAGCCTTGTCTTTACATAAAATATTTCAGATATAGATACATAATAAAAGTACGAACAATACAACACATTAAAATATGATCAAAATATTTGACAGCGATAGATACATAATAAAAATATGACAAATGCGATATAATATAATCGAAATTGTTTCGCAAATATAGTTACAAAATAAAAATGACAATTACAACACATTAAAATATGATCAAAATATTTGACAGCGATAGTTACATAATAAAAATATGACAAATACAACAAATATGGTCAAAAAATATTTCGCAAAAAGTTATAAAATAAAAATAAGACAATTACAACACATTAAAATATGATCAAAATATTTGACAGCGATAGTTACATAATAAAAATATGACAAATACAACAAATATGGTAAAAAAATATTTCGCAAAGTTATAAAATAAAAATAAGACAATTACAACACATTAAAATATGGTAACTCGTGTCCAATAAAATCCTTTAAACTTTAACACATTTTATTAGGTGTCCATTTTAGGTTTGCATTTAAAAATTCGTCGGTGTTATAATAACTACGCTTAATTAGTTCTTTTTTAATAACTTTTCTGAACTTAGTTAGTGGCAGTTGTTTAATGTGGTTAGGTAGTTTATTATAAAATTTTACACAATTATGAAATGGTCCAATTCTAGTTTTCTCTAACTTGTTTTTAGGTATAATTAAGTTCTTGTTGTTGCGGGTATTGTATGAGTGTGTATCTTCAAAGCTTTGGAAGTAGCTGGGATTCTTTTTCGTATAAACCAGGCATTCTAAAATATATAAACCGGATAGGGTTAAGATGTTAAGATCTTGGAATATTGGTTTGCAATGTTCCCTTGCGGATGCCCCTGCTATAATACGTATTATCTTTTTTTGAGTAATGAATATCTTGGTGTTGAGTGAACCCCGAAACCACAGAATAATCGCATACGAAAGCAACGATTGAACTAGTGCAAAGTAAGCAGTCCTTAATGTATTTTTTGACACTTGTCCTGACAGTTTTCTAAATAAATAGACCAATTTTGTCAGTTTTTGGTGCAATTCATGACCGTGTTTATGCCACTTCAAGTCTGGATCAATGATCAACCCTAGTAGTTTGGCATGATTGCTGGAGTTATTTTTGCCGCATTGGAAAGTTATAGTGGCAGTTTTCTTTTCATTTAGCAATAGCTTGTTTTCTGTGAACCAACATTTTGCTTCCTCAAGAACTCTGTCACATTGTTCGTTCAGAATGTCAATATTCTTATTTTTTATGAAGAATGTTGTATCATCCGCGAACATTGAGATATTATTTACAGTGACGTGATTTGGTAGGTCGTTTATGTATATAATGAATAGTAGAGGTCCTAGTATGGATCCTTGAGGAATTCCATGGTGCATAACTTTAAGTTCAGATGTGCTGTTATTGACGTTAACACATTGTTGTCGTTTTAGCAGGTAGCTATTTATTAAATTGTTAGCGGATCCTCGGATTCCATAACTATCTAGTTTTTCTATCAATTTGTCGTGAGATATACAATCGAACGCTTTCGTTAAGTCGCAGAGAATGATGCGTGATGGTATGTTATTTTCCACAGTGTTATAAATGTCTGCTAGCAAGTTGGTTATAGCGTCACAAGTAGATTTTTGTTGTCGAAATCCATATTGCTTTGAGAAAAAAAGACTTTTTTTGTTAAAATAATCTGTTAGTCTCTTGAATAATAAAGATTCTATTATTTTTGAGAACCAAGGGACAATGGATATTGGTCTATAATTTTCTACATTTTTGGTATCCCCCTTTTTAAATATTGGGACAACTCTAGCAATCTTAAGCGCTTCAGGAAATTCTCCTTTTTCAAATATTGAGTTTATTATTACTTGTAAAGGCTCAACAATTGTTTCTGAAACCACTTTAATTAGCATGGTGTTGATTCCATAGATATCTACGCTATTTGAGTTTTTTAGATTCTACGTTTTCGTGATAAGCGCATATATATGGGATACTCGGATTTGGCAACGTATTTGGCTAGGTAAAGTTCCCAACCCCCGTTCGTTACCTGTTGGACATTAACATGACCGTCCCATAAAAGTAGCAGCGCCAAGTTATACGAAACGATCGAGCCGTCTTCACGACTACGTCGAATGTAGTTAAACCTAACGCCGCTCTTTTCCGGGACTACCGTATCGTTCACCTCATATGGATAACCATATTTACAGCGAACCAAAACTTTGCCATGTTTTCCAGTAAAACACCTCTGCTGAGAGCAAGTGTGTTTCTGGTAATTACCAACTACATCACGCCACTTTCCGTTCATTGGATGTTCGAATCGTGGCATTTCTGCAGAAACCACACCTTTCGGTATAGTTTCTTTATTACACCACACTACCAAATGTGCATGTAGAGAACCACGCTTTTGGTATTCAATCCGCAACCAATAATCAGGGACATTACCAAATGGACCTTGTGGATCCTGCACGAACTTGGTACGAAATAACTGAAAACGGCGATAAAAAGCAATCACCGTTTGTACAGGATATTTCATAGCCGGTGCTCCGCGTTTATGGATATCCTCAAATTCTTTGGATGCGGACGCCCGATGCACACCTGCAATGCCATCACGAATGATTGCTTGCAGTTCGGGCCAACTATCATTTTCTGTAAGAGTCACGAAAAAATCAGGTACACGGCCCATGTACTCAGACATGGCGATTAAATCGAGCGTTTTAGAAGTCCAGTAATTTCGAGAATTCGGAATTGTAGCCGGAACTTCTGTACCATACTGATCGTATGGTCCTGCTGACTTTATCTTTTGCACGGTCAATGGTTTAGCCAATTTGGCTACATTAACCTTTACACTAGCATAGTACTGCAGGCGCTCCTTAATGAGTACATCTAACATGTAAAACATGTAGTCTGCTTCATCACGAAAACGGCCATCATAGATACGTATTCGCCAATGCAAGTATGTGCCGCGCGTCACACAAAAGCCATTTACCGTTGACCATCCACCGATGCCGTACGGAAATAGCCATGGGAACACTTTCGCTTCCAAGTATGCATCACGTATGAATACGTTAATCAACTCGCCATGCGACTTTTTAGCAGCTTGAAGACTGCACACATGTTGTGTCGCTGTCACTGTGTTTCCCACGTCAACACCTCGTGAAGGAACGTTATACGCGGGCACCATCAGTGCTGCTGGTTCTCCGTCAAGGACACTGGTTTTCGTCTGTTTATCAGAAACAGGATCAAAATCCATATCATCTATGACAGGAACAGTAACCGGTTGTCCTGGTTGGCGTTTCATAAAACGTATCAACGTTTCATAATTTGCCGCGAAATTCCTATACAGATGGTTATTTTTACGTAACCATCTTAGAGCAGCTACAACGGTTGTTGAACTACTACTGTAGGTATTCACCGGATCCCGATTTACAATCATGGCGTACATGTCAAAATAACATGCTTCACCTTTACGTTGCACCATATAGTCCCCTTTCAGGTGTCTAAATATTCGCAACGCTTCATTGGATGCCTTAGCCGTACTCGACTTTAAAGCGACTAATGATATATGTCGTTTATCATCGTCACTTACATCTGTAATAACCTTAGGCAACGGTAAACTCTTAACTTGTTCCGGAGCTAACCGGTATCTCGTCAAAAGATCCTTTGAAGCACACAGAGTACAGGAATAGCATTTTTTGTAGTTGGATGAATTACCTTCAACGCTACATCTTTCTCCGCGTAATGCGTAAAAACATTCGGCTGCTGAAAAGCAGCCACAGTTTTCACACGCGCCTCGTTCGGAATTACTGCTGAACAGTTAGCACATGCACCGATAAATAACAGCAATGTACTAAACTTGAACCCATTCTCCCAATATTTCATCGTTCTTTGGAAGAACAATGTCATATCAGGATCATGGGTTGTCTTCAGCGGTTTGCCTGCATCACTAATCCGAAGATTAGCAACAGGCGGTAACTCATTTGCATCATCAATCGTTCGA
Organism: Harpalus rufipes; assembly: GCA_951394225.1. Lineage (NCBI taxonomy): Eukaryota > Metazoa > Arthropoda > Insecta > Coleoptera > Carabidae > Harpalus > Harpalus rufipes. The sequence goes on along the minus strand of OX596282.1, from coordinate 29,265,866 downwards.
TTGACAACAGATGAGGCATCTGCATCACCAATGCGGAGATTGGCAACAGACGACTGGAATCCATCTGCATCACCAATCGGTAGATTGGCAATAGATGAGGCACCTGCACCACCAACCCGAAGATTGGCAACAGGCGACTGAAGCTCCTCTGTACCACCAATCGCTAAATTGGCACCAGACGAGGCACCTGCACCACCAACCAGAAGGTTAGTAACAGGTGACTGGAGCTTATCTGCATCACTAATCAATAGATTAGCAACAGATGGGGTGTCTGCATCACCAATCAAAAGACTGGCAACAGACGATTTTTCTGCATCACTAGTCGTAAGACTAGAAACAGAAAGGTTATACAAATGAGCATTATCAACATTATTTATTACGATTTTACCTTCTCGGCGGAGATGATAAATTCAATTATAATTGGCTTTCGATGTATACTCATTGTACTTTTCCGTAAAGTACTGCACGACGAATTTTCGGTATTGGCCTGAATGACCACCTTTACCCGCGTACAAACCTTGTTGTCGACGACGAAGGTCTTCTTCACGGGCTCGTGCTTCACAATCGATGAGGAATTGCTCCTTCTCGAAAGTCCAGCGAGATACACGAGACTCCGTCTCGCCCGGAAGTCGCTTTCCAGCCACAGCAAGCCTATACAACCAACTCGCTGCAAGTTTACACTCAGGGTACGCCTTAACAAATTCCTTATGGACTGCTTTGGCGACCACAGAGCAAGTTCCACCTGCTTCACGAGCTCGGGCGAGACACTCCGCAACAACCCTCTTCTTCTCTTCGTCCCACGCGAACGGTTGTTGCTGCTTACGAATTGGCATCGTCTAAATTAAAGAAATATACAGTTGTATAATATTGTTGTTATATTTAAAAAAATACACTAGGTACAGCCTAAAATTTATTCATTACGGTACCTATAATGGTAAATTTTATTGTTATTATTTTTATTTATGTTGAACTACTGCGATATTCTTTTAACGATAAATTTTCGTTCGGAATTACTGCTTAACAGTTAGCACATGCACCGATAAATAACAGCAATGTACTAAACTTGAACCCATTCTCCCAATATTTCATCGTTCTTTGGAAGAACAATGTCATATTAGGATCACAGATTGTCTTCAGCGGTTTGCCTGCATCACTAATCCGAAGATTAGCAACAGGCGGTAACTCATTTGCATCGTCAATCGTTCGAATGACAACAGATGAGGCATTTGCATCACCAATGCGGAGATTGGCAACAGATGACTGGAACCCATCTGCATCACCAATCGGTAGATTGGCAACAGATGGGGTACCTGCACCACTAATCCGAAGATTGGGAACAGGCGATTGAAGCCCATCTGCATCACCAATCGGTAGATTGGCAACAGATGGGGCACCTGCACCACCAATTCGAAGATTGGCAACAGGCGACTATAGCCCATCTGCATCACCAATCAGTAGATTGGCAACAGATGGGGCACCTGCACCGCCAATCCGAAGATTAGCAACAGGCGACTGAAGCTCATCTGCATCACCAATCGATAGATTGGCAACAGATGGGTCACCTGCACCACCAATCCGAAGATTGGCAACAGGAGACTGAAGCCCATCTGCATCACCAATCGGGAGTTTGGCAACAGATGGGGCACCTGCACCACCAATCCGAAGATTGGCAACAGGTGACTGAAGCTCATCTGCATCACCAATCGGTAGATTGGCAACAGATGGGGCACCTGCATCACCAATCTGAAGATTGGCAACAGGCGACTGAAGCCCATCTGCACCAGCAATTGGTAGATTGGCAACAGATGGAGCACCTGCACCACCAATCCGAAAATAGGCAACAGGCGACTGAAGCTCCTCTGTACCACCAATCGCTAAATTGGCACCAGACAAGGCACCTGCATCACCAACCCGAAGGTCAGTAACAGGTGACTGAAGCTTATCTGCATCACTAATCAATAGATTAGCAACAGATGGAGTGTCTGCATCACCAATCAAAAGACTGGCAACAGACGATTTTTCTGCATCACTAGTTGTAAGACTAGAAACAGAAAGGTTATACGATTAATTCTTCCCGCGATCAATTTACCGGCGATGAATTTTCTCCGCGATAAATTTACCACGATCAATTTACTCGCGTTGAATTTTCCAGGAACTAATGCTCAAAACAAAATATTTACTCGTCATTGTTCAAGGGACATCTATAATTGAAGTAATTGGGTATGTGAATTATCTATGGTACTTGTATTGTTTCCGTACATATTATTGTACAGCCGTCCACAAACAGGAACGAATTCAGACTACTAAAATAAGAAAGCATGCATCATCTTAAATTTTTTAATTACTGCGCTCATTCAGTTAAAAAGACACGAGCCGCCACTATAATATGGAAAAACGGTTTCCTTTTTAATAACCATTTCTTACTCCATTTGTTACAACGCTTTTTATTTATTTTATATTTTTCTTTAATAATAACCGCACACGCTACTGCCATTAAATACAAATCGTCCAACATTGTTATAGTGATGCTAACTCGGAGGATTTTTACCCTGAATTGGTGAATTTTTAAAATTCTGTGACGAAAAAAGGGATAATTTTTTTAAAATCCTCCCATTTATGAGATTTTTACCATCATTGTTAATTAAATATATTTGTACAGAATTTAAAATAGATATGGCTGGTTGACATACTGTTCATGAATAAATTTTAGACAGTTGAGAAGTTTTTATAGTTATTTATGTACCAAGGGTATTACTAAGATGTTTATGCCCGTCCGAGGGCTATTGAGAACTGACATGTCCGATGGCGGCAACACCATCGGACCGATCAGCTGCTTCTGAATTGGTACTCGCAGTGTTGTGACATATGAAAACAAACAACAAAAGCAATTTTTTCACTTAAAATGGGGCTTAGTATCACAAAACATTTTAGATTTCTGGAAGCAACAGCTACTTCTAGATGTATTATAGAAGATAATTATGTTAAAATGTATTTATAATTTTATATATTTATATATGTATATTTAATCAATCGAAATTGATGGTTGCAGGTGAGCGAATTATAAACGCTAACCACATAATATCATGTGGAGTATTAAAAAATGACGGTATAATGTGGGTAATATTTGCACTTTGTCTGTGAACCAGTGCAATTTCTGCAAATCAAAATACATTTAGAGAAAAATTAAAAATTATTAGTGCAGAATGCACGCGTAAAGCTGGACAAAGACCAGGAAATATGTAATTATCAGATTTAAAATGACAAGAACAAAGTTTCATATGGTTTGTTATTAGTTTTGCACTACGAATTGCATATTCCCATGCTTTTCGTCGACCATATCCATTTCAACACCTGCTCTTGTCGTAATTTTAACTTTATTTTGGCCATGTTTCGGAAAATTATAAAACCCAAAGCCTGTGTCTCGACCATATCTTAAGTGACATCAGAATACACAACAATTTGTACGACTTATTCCTGTTTTTATTCACATCAAATGATCAAACCACATGTAACTCAAGCATACAGTCACAATCTAGTACCAAATCGGAAAGTTCATATTTTTCCCACCAGATGTCATGTCGCAGCTTGTCAGTTGCCAATAGTTTATAAGGCCGAGGGCCTTTGGCCCGAGGGTTTATAAATAGCCCGAGGGCTATAAACATCAAGTAATATCCGTGGTGCATACAATATTTTATGTCTTACTAATATATCTTTCAAACAAAATAATAAATAAAATGGATTTAAAAAAAATTAAGAATGTAGGCTATGAATAAATAAATGCGGTAACTAAGTACAACTCTGTTTTTGTAAACAACAAAAAAAATTCCTTTTTTCTGTCACTGCGTCAAGATGAACAATCAATTTAGTGTAATTCCTGAAAAAATACTGGCACAAGCTGCAAAAGCTACTGAAAATTTGTTGCCCAAGAAGTCTAAAGACATGTACGATAAAGAATACAATAAATTTGAAAACTGGATGGTAAATAACTCTGTGGAAATTATAAATGAGACTGTGTTACTCGGATATTTCGAGGAATTGGTATGTTGATGAACGTTTTTGTTATAATATTACTGTAATATTTTTTTTTATAGTCAGAATCATTTTCCCCAAGTTCGTTGTGGACTAAATATTCCATGTTAAAGAAGACGATGATAGTCAAAAAGAATATCAATATTGGAAAGTTTTCTATGTTGGGGGAATATTTAAAGCAAAGTTCTAAAGGATATCAAGCGAAAAAGTCTAAAATTCTAACAAGAGAGGAGGTGTTAAAGTTCATTCATGAAGCACCGAATAAAACATATCTGATGATTAAAGTTGCCCTGTTGTTTGGTATATTTGGTGGATGTCGACGACAAGAGTTGGTGAATATGTTAGTTGATCATATTGAAGATAGAGGCACAGTCTTTGTTGTAAATATTCCTGAAACAAAGACTGATAAGAAGCGAGTTTTTACAATTATTGAAGAGAAAGAAATGAATAGTTTGAAACTGATAAAAGAATATGCGTCGTTACCACCGCAAGGTTGTTCCCAGAAAAGATTTTTCTTAAATTACAGAAACGGTTGCTGTACTGTACAGCCTGTAGGCAAGAACACATTCGGGAAGATTCCTAGCACTATTGCAAGTTACTTGAATTTGAAGGATGCTTTTAAATATACAGGCCACTGCTTGCGAAGAACTTCTGCAACATTGTTAGCAGATGCAGGGGCTAGTATGACAGTTTTAAAACGCCATGGAGGATGGAGAAGTACAGCTGTTGCGGAGGGTTATCTAGAAGATAGTATTTCTTCAAAAAATAAAATCTCAAAGATGTTGTCTGGCGAGCCTTCTACATCTGCTTCAACTATTGAATCAATAGAATCGTCCAGTATTACTTCCGGTAATATCACTTTTACGGGATCATTTCATAACTGCAATTTTAGTGTAAATGATACCAAATAATAGCACTATTGGAGTTTATTCGTTACTAACCTTTTTTATTTTCATTGTAGTAGTTCATGTTTATACCGTGAGTATTTTTTAACATAAAACATGGGATTTGTCATATCCATGGTTACGATTTACTTGACAGCAATGTATTTGCCTGTCTCTTTTAAAATGAAACATAGGGTACAATTTTGACATTTGTCTACTCTGTCAATGTCAAAAAACCAATTTAAAATACAATGGTTTATACTGTGGAAGAGAAGGTGCAGATTATTAAGTGGTATTATTCGAATTTTAATCCAAGTTTAAGGCAAGTGTCGGATTTGTTCTGCGCTTCATTTCCTGACAGGCCTACATTTTTAAGAATAGTGAATACCATTAGAGCAAAATGGTTGCATCGAGCCTGCACATAACAGTAGGAATAGATCCTGTAATATATTAACTGCGCAGAAAAAAATATCAAATTCTGACTTTAATACTAAATAAGAACAGATTAACATTACGAGAGATTGGGCAAGTTACTGCTGTAAACAAAGCTACTGTACAGAGACTATTTAAAAAGGATCATTACAGATCATACCATTTCCAAAATCTCCAGTAGTTAGTTATGGACGATACGAAACGAAGAATATTTTTTTGTGAAAGAATGTTTGAAAACGTTAATAACAATTCAGATTTGCTGCAAAATATACTTTTTATGGACGAAGCTACTTTTTATTTACATGGCGAGGTAAATCCACAAAATTGTCGCTATTGGTCCAGAGAAAATCTACATTTGTATCATAGTACAAGGACTCAACGACCCGAAAAAGTTAACGTTTGGGCTGGCATAATAGGAACCCACATTATTGGACCATTTTTTATTAACGGGAATATTACTGCTCAATATTTAAATATATACTTCTGTCAAATTTATCCCCTATGTTTCATTTTAAATGAGACAGACAAATACATTGCTGTCAATCAAATGTGAAGTCGTAACCATGGATATGACAAATCCCATGTTTCATGTTAAAAAATACTCACGGTATAATAAGTAAATGTATAAGATAACAAATAAATCAGATTTTGATACTAACTATTATATCTCATTTTGACTTTTGAGGTTATTACATTGTTGCATTGAGCTAGGGTGCGTTCATGCATCTACCTTAAAATCCAGAGAATTGAATAAAAAATGACATTTGGTTGTTAGTATTACCGTGGTAACTATTAATGCCCTAGAGCTTTTAATATAAAATAATACCTGCGCGGGTATTAAATACTGTATATCGTATCTCGTATCTATGTCATTAAAGTACAATAATATACTAGTAAGACATAAAAACAATTTTAGACTATTCTGAATAAATTTAAGACAACTTTGAATTTAAAAGAGTTATAGGTAATTCTTAAAGTTGAGAAGTATTGAAAACTGTTACAAATATGTAGTTCTGAATAAATTTTAAACAATAGAGAAGTATTTCAAATAGTTTCAAACAATTCTGAATAAACTGAAGACAGTTTAGGACAATGTAAAACAATTTTAGTCAATTCTGAATAAAATTTAAACATTTGGGAATAATTTAAAACAGTTTTAAATAATTGTGAATAAAGTTAAGACAGTTGAGATGTAAAATTATTTCAAACAGTTCTGAATAAATTTAATACGTTTAAGGACAAATTAATATAATTTAAACAATTCTGAATAAAATTTAGATATTTAGACATTTGAGAAGTATTTAAAATAGTTTCTAACAATTCTGAATGAATTTAAGATAGCTGGGAATAATTTAAAACAGTTTTAGACAATTCTGAGAGTTGAGAAGTATATTATAAAACTTTTGCAGACAGTTTTGAATAAATTTTAATGAATTGAGTAGTATTTAAAATAGTTTCAAACAGTTATGAATAAATATAATACAGTTCAAGACAAATTAAAACATTTTAAGCAATACTGAATAAAATTTAGATATTTGAGAATAATTTAAAACAGTTTTAGGCAAATCTGAATAAATTTAAGATAAAGTCATATTAAAATAGTTTTAGACAATTCTGAATAAAACTTAAACAGTTGGAAATAATTGTAATTAGTTTTAGGTGAATCTGACAGTTGAAACGTATTTCGAACTGTTATAGACAGTTCTGAATAAATTTTAATCAAATGAGAAGAAGAAAGATTCACACTGTTCTAAATACATTTAAGACGTGTAAGGGCAAATTAAAACCGCTTTAGGCAATTCTATATAAAATTTAGACATTTGGGAATAATTTAAAACAATTTTAAACCGTTTTCAATAAATTTATTAGTTGAGAAATATTTGAAATAGTTTCAAACAGTTCTGAATAAATTTTAAACAGTTAAGAATTATTTTAAACAGTTTTACAGAATTCAGAATAAATTTAAGAATTCAAATGTATTTGAAATAATTTCTGATAATTATGAATAAAATTTGGACGGTTCAGGATTTGAAACTATTTCAAACAGTTTTGAATAAATATCAGCCAATTGAGAAATATTTAAAACTGTTTCAGTTCTGAATAAATTTAAGACAATTGAAAACAAAATGTTTCTGAATCAATTATAGACAATTAAGAAGTATTTAAAACAGTTTCACACAATTCTGAACAAATTTAAGACAGTTGGCAATAAATTAGAACAGTTTTAGGCAATTCAAAGAACATATGTGTGTGGATGCGTGCGTTTATGATGGTCAAACACGTTCCTGTATGCCATGGAGGTAAGAATACAAATGGAGGGAGCATAAACTTGAACTTAGGACAAGGGGAATGCAGGCCTGTGGGGACGGACGCAGGTGCTGCTGCAGTCACATTGTGGTGGGAATTCACGCGGCAAATATAAAATTAAATATTTGAAATTAAGATTTCTTATTTCTAGTAATATCAATAAACATAAATATTTTTTAGCAAATATGTACTTAGAAGAAATTACAAGATAGAAAAATTATAAATAATTAAAATTCCACTTACCTGTAACCGATACGGTTATCTTTTACAATATTTATTTAAATCGATAGATCTAGGCTAAGTATTTATACGAAATTACAATTGTTTAATACACTCATTAGATTTTTTAATTGTTTATTGTTAAATAATATAAAAATAAAACTTTCCTCCTGACTTATTGGAGTACCCCACAACACAACAAGTCACCAAGTTACAAACAATCTGCAAATAATTACCTATGTTAAATGAAACATATAATATTATTGCAAGAAAACTTACATATTGCAGTGCAAGAGTCAACTAGTCCAAATAATGTTTGTTCTGTTAAATTGCTATAAACACAAAATACACGTTGAGTTACAGTTTTAAAATAAAACAATATTTCATAACTCACATGAATAAAAAATCTTAATTTTCACCAAATGTTACGAAGCACTTAAAGAAAAGTCAATATAAAACACGGTATACATATATCAAAAAGTAACAAACGGTAAATACTTCTTCAAAACACGTACACGTTTAAAAACAAACAATGCTCAATGACAGATGACAGCAACAACCTTGTAACTTCAAACTGACAGCGGTCACAATGTAGAAGGGGAAGCGGTTGCACTAGCGATTGCAAATACTCCCTCCATATATATTCCTACCTCCATGCTGTATGCCCAGTTTTATAGGTTATGTATCTAATATAATTAAAGTTTTTTTTTTTTATTCATATTATAAACTTTTATTAATAATTAATTATTTATATCTTTATTTTCACGTATTCTACGTAAAACACACGAATAACCTTGTATACTATGTTTTAAAACAATGAATAAAAAAATATTTGAAAATTATTTTGTATCTATTTATAACCACTTATACCTACTATGAAATACATGAAAATTAAATGTAATTACAAATAAATTAAAACGAAATCCCTCGAAAAACACGCCCGATAACTTGAAACTCTGATGATTCACTGTAAATTGACAGACAGTAACCACCGACCAATAATCTGACAGTAACTAAATAGTTCGCAACCAACTTCACAATAAAGGTCAAAACATGTACTTTTATAATCTTATTTAATTATATGAACAATCAATTAAAATGCATATTTAAAAATTACATCGTCAGTTTAATTTGATTTATAATTTCATACACAAAAATTTTAATATTTAAACTTTTAGCGGAAAAATTAAATATCCATATACAATGTTTTATGGGGTCTCGTGGCCGGGTGCCTGAGTGTCTGGTCGCGAATCTAGGGGACCCGGGTTCGATCCCGACCGACACCAAAAATTACATCGCATTTTAATGGCACAAAATTGACCCCTGTGGCGCACTCTCCACGCCATCAATGAGTGCCCGTGAGGTGACGCCTGGTAAGCGCCCGCACGGTTCAAATATTTCATCATTACCGATATCTGTGTACAAAACAGACTGGCACACCCAGCAATGGGTAATATGCCGTGATGATATATTTATTTACAAAATAAATACATTCGTATTACATAACAGTTTATCATACTAATATTTTTGTACACTTTTTGAGCTATGAAAATATTTTAAAGACTGAGGAAAACACGTTAAGTGGTTTCAGGGAATTATTTGTGATTAGAAAAGGATCGCGCAGATAGTAATACTGAAAACAGATGTTGATGAGATTTCTGGAATAGTGATTAGAAATACCGAAAATACAGGTGTTATTAAATAAATACAGGTAATACGGTAAATTTTTCATCCAGCATTCCGGTAAACCGGTATTGCAAACCCTAATCGAGAGCAATATTTTATGAAGCAGATTGGCACACCCAGCAATGGGTAATATGCCGTGATAAAATATTTATTTATTTATTTATTTAATGTTTTAAATTTTTGTTAATATTATGAGCCTTTATGAATAAATAATGGTTGTATATCTTTATTCGATATGTATATGAGCTTCTTTTGAGAAATAACACATGAAATTCATAGATAAACTTGTATGTTGTATTTACAAACAATAAGTACGGTTAGTATTTGAAAATGAATTTGAACATTTTTATTAATGCGAAATATATACAAATTACATGTACTTACAGAAAAATCAAGATGAATTCCCACGAAAAACACAAACAAATATGAAAAAACACTTTGCAAAGAATCAATGTACGCAAATTGACACAATAGAGCGCGGGCACTCAGCTGATCGCATAACCTTCGAAACAGCTGATCTTACTGCCCCCGGCTTGTTACTCATTTCATTTAGCAAATAACAAATAATGGGGACTTATACAATTCAATAGGGTACCTTTATATACAGGGTATGGCCATGAGGCAAGATCGCCGCCATAAGCGAGCCAATGTCAAACATATTGATAATTCATTTCCCTATTTATTTGTGAGAAATGTGATATTATATTATACAGGAATATTAAATAATCACACTATGAATCTAAAAAGGTAATAAAAATTCATTTATTTAAGAGGTACACAATTATTATTATGACATAGATTTAGAGGTTATGTAGCATATAGGTTGTTATTATCACATGAAATTTAATAACTGTGGTTATTATTTACATAATAAGTATATATTTTAAACTTACCTTTTAAAAATTTAAATGTTTGTGCTTAATATTGGTAATTTTTATGAGTTTTCAATATTGTCAGTCATCGTAGTCAGTATCTCGAGAAAATATACATATAAATAAAATAAAAGTATTACTTACATTTTAAATAAATATTAGAAGTATGTTTAAATGTGTTTTGCATTAAAATAAAACAAGTAGCCACGAAAATACATAATAATTTGCGCAACAACGAATATGACAGTGGCCCTCTAATGGCGGACGAAACGCGAGCCACGTCATGGCCATACCCTGAGTATATAGGTACCCTACAATTCAAATATTTTGGTCGCCATCTAGTGTGTAAAAAAGTATTTAATAATAAGTTATGTAGTGACCAAGATTTAGCTCCAAGTTTGACGTTTATCACGTGATCCATATGTGGTCCCACGTGATCACAACAACCATTGTTTGAAAAGAAAGCCGTTAGGTTAGATAATCTGTGATAAACAAGACTGGACACGGAAGTTGAAATAATATGATTAATATAAATTGAATATGAATTAGTAATGTGTTTACAGGATCCTGTGATAAAAAAGGAAGTTTAATTATTTACAAAGTAACAATAAAATGACGCAAACCTATGTTTGTAAAGTGGACAAACATAATCAAACTTATTTTGGAAAAACAAGTACAGCAACTCAAGCAACTTTAATAAAGCTGTTTACTAATAAAGAGACACAAGTTTATAATAATAAAAACACATATAAAAATTGATAATAAGCAGAACAACTCCACACAAACAGAAATAAAGATTAATAAGGAAAGTAGTACCCAAACAGTCAACAATTATTATGTAAGAAAGTTATTTGGTGCTGAAGAGACATCGAGAAATGAAACTAAATTTGTCAATAATTGGAAACTAAATTATAATTTATTAAGCAATGATGCTGTAAAATTTATATATTTCACCGGCTTATTGGTAGAACATTTTAATGTTCTATATGATTTGTTAAATCCCACAGTTATGCCAAAATTGAAATACAGATATTTCCAAAAAAACGTCAAAGAAAACTAATTTAATAATTTAACATCCAGAGACAAATTATGTATGACTTTAATAAGATTAAGACGTGGATATACACTAAACGAAATTTCATTATTTTTTTCCGTCTCTCTCAACAGTGGAATTTGTAGTGTTTACATAGATTCAGTTCATGTTTTTTTCAAATTGAAACGATGAAATCGAATTTGTTTTCCCTCCGTGAGAATCAGAAATATTTGATTCCCCAATGTTTCATTAATAACAATCACTACACACATAGAGTTAAGAATAAATATTCTTAACTCTATGATTACACATAATAACTTAACGAAACTTTGCTGTCTAACAAATTATTGGATCAACGGGGCGGTGCTGAAGAGGGAAAGCATTTGATCAACTCGGCAATGGTATATCACCTCGCTCTTTCTAAAAATTTCTTGTCCTTTTCTAAATTGAGTGGAGGGAGGTCCGCTGCCGATCCGTCGCCGATGACGTCAAAATCATAAGTCCCCATTGAGGTCGAGCGACAAATACGCCATCTATTCAAAGCGAGTTTTCCTTAGCGCTAATTCAAAATCTGAAATAAGTTTGTTGTCTTACAAAACAAATTTCTCTCGTATTTCATTGAGCGAGATTATTTAATGGTTTCTATAATGTATGTGTACTTCAAGAAGAAGCTATCACCTGATATGCAACTTCGCTAATTGGCAAAAATCAAGTTAATTTGTAATATTGACCCGCACGATTGTGATGAAAGTGGGTTTTCACAGGATATATCGGATTTTCTGAATATTTTGCCAATGGATATAAACAATTATTTGTTACCAACGAAAGTGTTTAAACCCAAGAGCAATTAAACGGTTTCCAGAGTTTAAAACCATATAAGTATTACTGGTGTAGAGATATTAATGTGAAGAAATTTGGAAAACGAACCTACTAGTAAAAGAAAAGGTGAGTAATCTATTTATACTGCAATGTGTTAATTTAATGCTTTATTATACACATTTTATTACAATAAAGTCATCTCATATACCGTGATGATTTATTTATTTAACATCCATACATTGACATGTAATATTATTTTATAGGTAATGCATTCACAAAGAGTTATTAGACAAGGTATTAGACGTGTGGATAATTGTTATACAAGATGCAAAGTCAGAAGAACAGGATGAGTCCGTAACGAGTTTGGAAAACAAATAGAAAGTTTCGTAGAAGACAGAGAAAAATAGCTGACGCTGGACTATGGTCCGAAGAGGCTAAAAATCGACTTCTACGGTCCTACGTTGTTCCACCACTATCGTCTCAGGATGTATTCTACATTCAATAAATAATGAAAGACTTAGATAAAGAAGTATATTCATTTTTAACAATGTTTTTATTGTAATAAAATAAGTATAATAAAGCATTAAATTAACACATTGCAGTATAAATAGATTACTCACCTTTTCTTTTACTAGTAGGTTCAAATTTTCCAAATTTCTTCACATTAATATTTCGCAGCCAACTACACCAGTAATACTTATATGGTTTTAAACTCTGGAAACCGTTTAATTGCTCTTGGGTTTAAACACTTTCGTTGGTAACAAATAATTGATTATATCCATTGGCAAAATATCTAGCACAATGAAATACGAGAGAAATTTGTTTTGTGACAACAAACTTATTTCAGATTTTGAATTCGCGCTAAGGAAAACTCGCTTTGAATAGATGGCGTATTTGTCGCTCGACCTCATTTATTTGCTAAATGAAATGAGTAACAAGCCGGGGGCAGTGAGATCAGCTGTGTCGAAGGTTACGCGATCAGCTGAGTGCCCGCGCTCTATAGAAAAATTGTTTTGAAAAACAAAATAGTTCGCAACCAACATTACATAATAGGTCAAAAAGATGTATTTTTATAATTTTATTTCATTATAGTTATGTAACTAATCATTTTAAACACATATTTAAAAATTATATAGTCATTTTAATATCATTTATTATTTTATGAATCATAATTTTTATAATCAAAATTTGGCGGGATATTCAAACTTATAAATGAATTATTAATTACCATTTAAATGGATACAATAATTTAAAGCATTCTATTATATGCAAGAAAATCGTTCCATATAATTATAAACCCACTTTTAATTAATATTTATACATTAAAATGTCTGAATACCCAGGTAGGCATGTAACCTCATTTTAATAACTTTTATTCATAAGTTTAGGCTTTACAATTATCTAATTTTAGACATTATTATCACTTATATACTCGAAAGAATACAATTTCATTGTATTTAGACCCATTTGATAACTATAGTTCTTACAGCATAGTATTTAAATGTGGCGCCATCTTGTTGAAACCATGTCCTGTTGTAGAGACTTTTGATGTTTTGATTTAGGATTTTCCTAAGCCCAATACCGACAATTTTGTTTATTAACATGTCCATTTAAATGAAAATGATCTTCATCCGAAAAGAAAATGTTAAAATTTACAAAATACTCCAATATGGTTTCGAAAAAAACACGGCGTAAATTCAGATCATTCGGTTTCAGTTCCTGGATTAATTGAATTTTATAACTGTGCAAGTTAAGGTCTTTTTTTAAAAATACGCCGCAAAAATGTTCGTGAGATTGCAAGCTCAGCTGATCTCTTGCGAGTTGATGATCCAGGATTCCGTCGTATAGAAGCTCCAACTTCTTTAACATATTTCTTGGTTCTTATTGCCCTTGGACGTCCCGTAGGCTTCTGATTGAGGATGGATCCCGTAATCTCAAATTTCCTGACCCACGTCCTAATTACACATTCACTGGAACACTGATTTAGATCATGTAGTTCGAACTCAGCACGAAACAAACGTCTAATAACAGTGCATGAATCGGCATTTTTGTAAAATTGCTTTACACAGAACGCACGTTGTGCTCCCGTAAAACAATCCATTGTGACTCTGGATTTTCAATGTCCTACCTTACTATCCCCACCATACACATACCCCTCTTGCTTACCATTCCCAAACAATATTGATTTTAAAACCGCTAAACTTTATGGCCTATCTGGGGTCGTGGGTTCGATTCCTACTATGGGCTTGGATGCTTGTGTATGTCCTTTCATCTAACTCATCCCTATTAAATCACATTGTAATGTTATAAGAGTTAAAATACAATTAAGAATAAGAATATTATTTATTATTATTTTTTAATTATTATTAACAATTTTAATATTATAAACAGTATTTTTCTTTTTTCTTCTCTTCATCTTCCTGAAATATATATTTTCAATTAAGAAACAATATAAATATTTTATATTATAAACTTACTGGCTCATTTTTAATAATTTTTTTGTTTGATTTTTTTTTTGCTTTTATTTACTTCAACCTGAAATATATATTTTTCATTTAAAAAACAATATAATATTTTATATTATAAACTTATTGGCTTTTTATCACTATTTTCTTTTTTCTTTAATTTTTTTTTATTTTGTCGGCGTCTCCTGTTTTTTTCTGTTTTTAAATCTGTAACAAATATAATTTTCAATATTTATTTCATAAAACTTTTTTAAAAACTTACTTTTTTCTGTCTCAGTTTGATTTGTTATTTTTTTTATTTCTGTAATGAAAAAAATTAATTTAAAATGCTGTTAATACTAATGTTTTTATAATGTATGTATTAATAGATAATCACTTTTATTACGGTATTTTTTTTTTTAATTTTTCTTCTAATTTCTTGTTTTTCTCTTTATACTCCATTCGTATAATTTTTTCATTCATTTTGAAAAAAAAAATTTCCACGTCTTCCATTTTAGCTAATAATATATCTATAAATATTTTTTTTAAGTTTACGCAATTATAAAATATTTTTCAAACTTACTATACGAATTTTCTACAGACAATTTCTCTCTTTCTTCTGCCAATTTTCAAGATTTTCGTAAAAATCAGTAGCACGGACCACCCCTCTCAATAGAAATGTTTATCTAAAACAAATATCTTTGACACTTGGATATTTGCATTTGTTTCGCTATGGTGACTATGATTAAATATTAATTTTATATTAAATATATAACTTACAGTTTTCCATTAGAAAAGTAACAAAAATATATTAAATGTAATAATTAAATATTAATTTTAAATATTAATGAGGATCAGAAAGAACTAATAATATTAATAATAATAAAAACAATGAAATGTATTAAAATTGCCGCGTAAAATGAAGTTAATTGCAATTGCTTTGATGCTAATTTTTTTAACATTTAAAAATTCTTCAACTAATTAATTTAACAAATATGAACATAAAATTTTAAATTTTCAAAATTCAATTAAATTATTTGACCAATTATTAAAAAAA
This sequence comes from Harpalus rufipes, assembly GCA_951394225.1. Taxonomy (NCBI): domain Eukaryota; kingdom Metazoa; phylum Arthropoda; class Insecta; order Coleoptera; family Carabidae; genus Harpalus; species Harpalus rufipes. Next base: position 29,250,084 of record OX596282.1, on the reverse strand, counting down.
TAAAATTTACAGTTGCCATTATTGTTTAAACACTTAATTAGTCTGTAGTTAATTAATACTTAAAAATTAAATCAAAAAATATTGTTATAAAATTCCATATTTTTTTAAATCTTCAAAAATTAACACAATAATATAGTTTATTTAAGAGGTATTTAAGAAAAAAAGTAAATTAATGTGTTGCTTTTTTTAAATACCTATACTAATTATTTTTTCGATATGAAATTAACATGTACGACTATAGATTTGTATGTGAAGTTCCAATTTTTTAAAATCAACAAAAATTCCAGTTACAACAATGATATATAACTGCAAACAATCATGTGTTCAATTATATATGACTAGGTATTAAAACTTTTTAGTGTGACGATATTCAATAATGGCTTTGTCTTTAAAAATTCATAATTTGAAAATGGGAAAGATATTTTAAATCTTTTTTCACGGTGATAAGAATAAGTTTGAAATATATTTTGAACAAATAGTGTAAATTTGACTAAGCGATAAAAGCAAAAAAAATATATAATTTTCTTTTATTTTTATTCCGTTCATAAATTTGTCCCCTTCTTTCAATCCCTTAAAAATTTGTCTCAATTATACTTTAATCATCTCTCTGTCTATTCGTCTACACAGATTTGAATTAACTTAATCCAAAACAATGTTGCAAGATCACAGGAATCACTCGCTGGCACAATATTTTTGAAGTTATAGTTTTATTTTTTATTAATTACCATTTACATTAAACGAATAAATATAAAAAAATACATTTAATTATTCTATAATTAACACAGATTATTGGAATTTCATATTATTTCTTTGCTTCATCTTGTAACGAATTGCCAGAGATGTTTATGTATAACCTAGATACCTAACTTCGTATGTCTCAAACGTCTCAAACCCATATACGTATTAGAAAATATACCGCTGATGCTACCTTCTCAGCGTGGTCAACATCAGAGTGCAGAGATATATGTTTCTATCTCAATCTGTCCCTTTTTTCAATTTGCGCATGTTCGAAGTCTGAATATTCTATTGGTTAAAACAAAATGTTGAACTCTAATGATAAACCGCGAATGTTTGAATGTAATTTTGTTCTCAACAAATAATATATTCTAAATTATGTTCAAAAAACGACGAGATATTTATTTTATAATTTTATTTCGTTTATTAAAATGGAATATTTTATACAAAATTTAAATTATAATTTACAAAATAAATTGAAATAAATTATGACGGTTTTATCATTTGTATTTAACTTATATATTCATATACATTTCATCAACAAAGATTTTTTTTTTAAATATTTATTAACAATTAGTACAAAAGAAATAAAAGTTCTAATTAAAGGATTATGCAAAATATTGAAATACAAAAAAAAACCTTGAAAATATAGAATTACAAACAATAAAAATAACGAAAAAGTAAACATGCGAGGAACATTAAAGGAAGATGGGCTAGAATACATTAATATTGTTTAATATTTTATTTATCATCGATTACAATTTAAGAAATACGCTAGATTTTCATTGATTTTTAAATATAATGAGTCTGTTATATTTATTTCTGATAAAGTCGTGCTTCTGAGAAACCATTTTAGTTTCATGAAAAATTCTAATTTTAAAAAATATTTCAATTATGTGTTTTATTAATTGGGATTTGTGGTTGTCGATATAATCTTGTTCTTTAAGGTGATCTATAAAAAATTTCGAATTAAAAACATTATATGCAACTGCATTAAATGTTTTCGTTGATAAAAGTTTTATACTGTTTTTTTTGTACAAATTTTCCATATTTTCCCTTAAAACCCTTTCCCCTGCCTTGCATATCAATATTACATCCTCCGAAGGATATAAAAAGTTTGCCCTGTTCTTAATTTTAATAAGTCTGCAATTTTCTTCTTTTGACAATAGTTGTGTAAAACAAAATGAGCAAATTTTCATTCTTTCAATTTTTTTACAATATACCCTGCTATATATTGAACGACATCTTCAACATAACTATTTATTTGCCATATTGTGTTCATGTAATCATGGTCAAACAAATCAATTGAAGCAGTGTCTTCACCGGCAATTGGATTTTTTAAATTTTCTTTTTTTGAACTGACATTCAAAATGTCAACGCCGTCTGCAATGCAATTTGTATTGCTAAATATTTTAATTTCGTTCTTTACCAACAACCTTTTAAAAGCAGTTTCAAATTGTTTGCAGTTAGGATTGTTGTTCCATCCCCCACGACTGCGTATTGCACTGAAAAAGGTCTCCAATGGATCTTGGCTAACCTTGAAGGTCAAAAAATATTCCAATTTTTCTTTCATTTGGGTAAATAAATTTATCATATTTTTTAAGTCAATTATCAGACCTAAAAATCCAGTCTTTCGACATCCTTCTATCATTTTTATTCCCGACGGTTCAGTAAGGTTATATATATATTCAATATATTTTTGTATGTTACTCGTGATCTCTTCTATAGATTCTTTATTTAACACAAATTTCGAATATTTCGATTTTGTATTAAGTAAATCAAAAATGTCATTAAAAATTTTACAAAAAAAAGATGTACTGTCGCAGTCGTCGAAAATTTCGGGGCAATATTTCGATTCTTTTAAATAAATCAAAGCGCTACTCACACTCTGTGATAATGTTTGGGCTGCAATTTTCACGTTCATACGGTTGTTGTCATATAATACATGTTTCCTTGTTAATTTACACCCTAAATGTAACCGTTCTTCCTCTTGAATGCTATTTATTTTCGATATATGGTTCCATAACACTTTTTTCTTTTCCCCGTCTATTATTATGCCTTTGTCTCCTAAGCAATTTCTTATTAACTTTATCATATGGCAAGCATCGAAAAAAATAAAAACTTTTTCTTTTGTAATTGGATGCGCAAAGTATGGTTTGAAGTTATCATCTCCATATTTAAAATTAGCCCCTAAATTATTGCACATACTGATGTTGGTAGCCGCGCCATCAAAAGTGACAGAAGTTACTTCTGCACCAGTTTCATACACTAAATCCAACGCTTGAACTAACAAATTAGCTCGTTCAGAGCCAGTTAAAGATTTAATGAACACATATCCAATAGGAATTTTCCAGTTGCTATTTATTGCAACTGCCATAAAAACAAGTGCAAGACGCGCAGTCGGTAGATTATCAGAGGAATTTTCTCCCTCCGTCCCCAAATCTACACCACCATAAAATCGCCCGTTTTCGAAAATTATTTGTTCTCGTATGCTCATTTCATCTATTACAATATTTAGGAGAACATGTTGTTTTGTTTCCTGCTCCGAAATCGCATGGAGAGCTTCGGATGAAAACCCGGGCAATCCTCCAACTTTGCTATACCATGCGCGGATAGTTGTGGGATGCGGCAATAAATTGTCCCACGTCTTCCGAACATATTCATAAGCCTTTGATGAGAAGAAATGCAAAGAAAGGGCGAATGTCCGTATTTTTGGAGAATATTTTTCTTTCTTCTTATTATTCAGTCTTCGCTTTATAATATCTTGCACCCCAGTCGGTACAATACTCTATAATAACATAATTATTATAACTTGATGAACAACAAATAACAATATTTAAAATCCAATAATGTTTATTCAATAAAAATATACAAATGCATTATTATTAATAAGAAGAAACTACGTCCTAATACGACCCCAATATGGATCAGTTTGCCTACTTGTTAAATTTTTTTTTTTCATGTCTAACTAATAGAATTTGTAATAATAAATAAACTCATCTTTACTTTTTATTTAAAATAAAGATTTTCAACATTATAAATAATTTCAATTAAATTTTTAACTAAAGTTTAAAAATTTAACGGTATAACAGTAACACAAATCGATATATTAATTTCATATTATTTCTAAATATTGAGTAACATCGATTTTTATTCTAAATTACTATTGTAAATCTTTCGGACATTTTATTTAATAAACGCTCACAATTTTACGACAAATTCGTCAAATTTTCGTGAGTTGTTGGTAAAACTAAATATTATTTAATTTTATATTAAAACAAAATATTTTTAAAAAAACATACCGTCTTATGTGTCATTAAAACGACAAAATGTCTGTAATATATTAATAAAAATTGGCGATAATTTATGCTACGTTATTATTTATACAATAATATTAACTAAATGAAAAGAAATTAAACCGGGTGTGCCAACTGATGTGTGAAGGGGCTCGCACGGCAAAATGTATGATAAATATATATGTATGAATGTAATTTTTGATTACGAACTAAAATAATTGCTGCCGGAAACAGTCGGGGTAGGAAGTTACGTTTCCTTAATTGACAAAATTGGTAGATTAGGTCGGCCAGTGGAATTAAATTGGACATAATGAAATATAATTATCATTATTAATGTAAGAACATATATCGGTATGATTGCTAATGCTTACCAATATTGTGTCTCCAGCATCTTCCGAAAGAGAATTGTTTTTCCTAAGGTGATCAATAATGCCTTGCATTGTAGTAATTTTTTTAATTAATCTTCTATTTTTTTCAGCCAAAGCATGATTTTTCAATTTTTCTTTTACTAAGCGCAACGCTCTCTTCGCCTTTCTTGGAGTTTCTAAATCTGGGGATGTTATTTCACCAACATAACGAGGCTCAAAGAATTTCCTTTTTTTCGGAGTATGAAATACCGTTGCATCTGAAAACAAAAATGTAAACATTCAAACATCTTAAAATAATAAAGTTTGTAATTTTGACTTTCGAAATCTGAACATATACAATGACAATAATTACTTTTTTAAATGATCAATGAGAAAAAAATTATTAAACCAATTGACAATATTTAGGAACTTAAAATTACGAGCAGCGAACATACCTGATTGGCTTTGTGATACAGAAACTTTTGAAGAAGGTCCAGGTGATTGTGAGACACTGCAGGTATTCGTTCCTTCTAATCCTGGTTCATTTCGTGGAAAAACGGTCGACGTAGAAGGACTATGAACAATGCCTGTACTTGTACCTGGTTGAATAGGCGGTACAAAAATTCTCGAAGTTGAAGGTTCTGTATTCCAGGAAAGAGAAGAAAATAAATTATTACTATGGAAAAGTTCATCAAGAGTAGGGTTTGCAATACCGGGGCAAATTTTAAAACCAATATTTGATCTTTAATTTTCATGATACCGGGAAAATATAATCCAAAAAAATCAAATTTAACGACACTAAATATAACCTTGTGGTGCACTCTCCACGCCAGCATTGAGTGCCCGTGAGGTGACGCGTGGTAAGCGCCCGCACGGTTCAAATATTTCATCATTACCGATATCTGTGTACAAAACAGACTGGCACACCCAGCAATGGGTAATATGCCGTGATGATATATTTATTTACAAAATAAATACATTCGTATTACATAACAGTTTATCATACTAATATTTTTGTACACTTTTTGAGCTATGAAAATATTTTAAAGACTGAGGAAAACACGTTAAGTGGTTTCAGGGAATTATTTGTGATTAGAAAAGGATCGCGCAGATAGTAATACTGAAAACAGATGTTGATGAGATTTCTGGAATAGTGATTAGAAATACCGAAAATACAGGTGTTATTAAATAAATACAGGTAATACGGTAAATTTTTCATCCAGCATTCCGGTAAACCGGTATTGCAAACCCTAATCGAGAGCAATATTTTAGCTATTTACATATCAGATTTTAGTTATTTCTAGTAATATAAACTTTAACGCAATAATCGAGCGAAACAGTATACTGCAGTTCATAATACTATAATATTTAACAAACGCTATATTACGCATTAATAGAATATACTAGATTAAACAAAATATTTACTTATCATTACTAATCTTTGGATTTCAAATTATTAGGTCAATACAGTTTACATACCTTCTTGGTTTGTTGGTTTAATGATCATTGATAATTCAGGACCACGAAGATCACAACTTGTTCCCTGAATATTAAATGGAACTTTTTTGGAAGGAAATCGACCCGGTTTTAACCTCAAACGTACTTTCAAAGTTTTCGCATTCGGTTCAGTATAATCTTCATCAACAAAATGATTACTACAAATTAAACATTTCGTTACATCATCACTTTCTCTAAAACCGCATATTTTTTTCCAGAGTTTACTTTCTTCAACGTTCTTTGGAAAACTATAACATAAATAAAACACAGTTAAAAACAAATATCAATACTAATATTGTTTAATAACACTTACGAATGCAGAGTAACTGCTGGACTTTTTGCACTACACAAATAACACTTTCGAATAGCCATTTGTCTTCACACAAGAACAAAATCAAACAAAACTCAAACACGTGGAGGTTGAAAGACAAGTGACAAAGAATTTTTCTTCAAATTACCGCCAGGCGCCAAAAATACAACTAGAGTATATAGCCAATAGAAATGAGGTGTCCGAGCATGCGCACATTTAAAAAAGGTACACTGCGAGATAGAGCATCAATATTGTCGTCTCTCTTTGCTGACCATGCCCACCGCTCATTGTCAGAATACAAGCATTAGCGGTATATTTTCTAATACGTATATGCTCAAACCACGTAAAAGTGAAGCCTCATGGTCAAGAGGCGGCCATTTGTTAAAAAGGCAAAATATTAATATACTATTACGGTAAATATGAAATAAAACTCAGAATATGATTGATATATGAAGGTTATCACAAATAGATTGTAATTAAATTGGTGAAATATTAAATAAATCACAATACTTGTTCTTAAACATTATTTATTGATTAGAAAACAATATTAGTTTATTTAATTTATGTCTTTTGCTGACAATTTGATTCTGATTGGACCACTTTGCAATACTGTGCAATCTTATTTTTATATATTCCTTGCAAATATATAAAATTAGATCAATTTTATGATTATTATCCAAAGAAATTTCACATTATAATTGAGAAAAAATATTTTATGTCTCACTAAAGTATTATGCACTGTTTATTGCTAGGATACGGTGTATATAAACATATTCATAACAACCGGGGCATAATGGGAGGGCATAATGAACTCATTATGCCCTCCCATTATGCCCCGGTTGTCTTGGATATGTTTATATACACCGTATCCGATCATCGTTAACACAAAAAAATAAACGTTGATAATAAATAAAACAATTAATCAACATCCTTAGCAACGCCAAAATTTGAGCATTATTGTAATCAAAATTATTATCAATTAAAACTTGTTTCAGATATTCTAGTGAGACATAAAATCTTGTATGCACCACGAGCGTTACTAGATGATAATGCCCATCGGACGACATCTATCCCTCGGGCCGGAGGCCCTCGGGCTAGATCCTCGTCGCCCTCCTGGCATTATGATCATAGTAACGCCCTTGGTACATAAAATACTATTTTTCACTGGCAAAAAGATTAATTATAAAATTTATTATTTTTCTTTCAATATTATTTGTATTTGAAAGTGTTTTTAAATTATTAGTGAAAATATTAATTTCTGTTTCAGTAGCTTTAATTATTTTAAAAACACTTTCTGTTGGGGAAATTAATCCACCATTATTTTTAAAATCAGTTAAAACTGAAAATTTATATTTGTGAACGTAATTATGGTCCAATGTTAAACAGTTTTCAGCGCAATACTTACATGATTTTTATTTAAAACCTTTCTGCTATTCTCTTTTTTTTTTAAATAGCTAGGAAAAACGGAAAATATCGTAGGAACTGCATCTGGTTTCAATTTTCGAATGTAAGTTTCCGGCCTTACTAAATAATCATTTTCTGTAAAATGCTCACTGCAAACTTTGCTTGCTTTAGTTGGGGTAAAATCTTTTCTCCTTATATTTATAACCCAAGATTTTAATATGTCTTTATTTTTCAAAGGAAATCTAAAAGATATAAAATAATGTATTTATTTACATAAATTATATTACTCTCATTCCACATACAAATATTTTAACTTTATTTTCCATTTAATTGTTATATAGTTAGATTGAAAAAATACATAACCTTACCCAAAAAACTGCACCTTTCCCCCAGTCTGAAATCTATTCTTGCAACCAAATGCTGAACAAGAAGCTGGCATTTCGGTAGTAAATTACCCAATCCACAATAACTAAAAAACACAGTTTTTTACAATACAGTTCAAAGGCGGCTGCATAGCCCGGGAACGATAGGTAACGAAAAAACTTCAAACCTTGCTTTTAGCTGTTAAACAAATATTTTCGTATAAAAATTAATGCTGTAGATAAATTTATGAGTATAAATAAATGATGTTCAGTTAATTTTATACGTTTCTTGTAAATTTTGGCCAGTTTCATCACCAAATAAATGTTTTAATGTGTTGACAAAATTTTCGTTACTGTTCTCTATCTCGTTCCCGGGCTATTAGTTGATGCCGTAAGTAGATCACTTTATAATCGTAAATTGTACTTTCAAAACATTAGTTATATATTACAATAAATACTTTTAAATTGCCAGAAATCCATAATAGACGTAAAATACTTACATGACTTTTTAACAAATGGCCGCCACACGAAATTGCTGGCTTCACTTATGCGCACGGAGTTAGGCATCTAGCTTATACAACACGTGAACATCTCTGCGAATTGCATATCATCACTTGTTATGAAAATTGCATTATTTTGTCCATTTCTCAATCATTACTAATAGGTACATCTAAAAAAATATGCAGACATGTATAATTATACGTACGTATAGACTATTGAATGCTTACTTTTTTTAATAACATTATTGAATAACAGTTTCCTGATCTTTTTTTTGGCTACAGTCCTTACTGCAATCGCTGAATGTCCTGGAATGGCCATTTAACATACGTTGTCAGGGATTATAAGCAATTTATTAAATATTCAACATAAAGACGATTAAATTTCTTTATATACCATTAACATGTGTTGTATATCAATTTGCATAACATTATTTTAAAATATTTATTATAGAAAATACAATTTCTCATGGTTTTCGTCCAAAACTACAAAATCACTCACTGACATTACATTTATTTGAGGTTAATAGTTTAAATATTAATTAATTATCCTTTATAAGGAGTAAATGTATATATAAAATACATCTAATTATAATATAATTAGCCTACGATACAACATTTTACCTTTTAAAGTTACTTTATTAAAAAATCAATATAAATTCTTACAGGTGGCTTGACAAAATTTGGCGGGAAATTTAAAATTAGTATTGATAAAAATGTTGATTGTATTTTTAGACATTGATTTTAAGAAATCATTTAATTGTTGTAATTAATACGATTTATATTATCTACCTGTGGAAGAACATTTATAAACTTTAAGGTTATAATAATCGTTCCATATGATTATTAATCCACTTTTAATTATATATTATAAATGTCTGAATGCGCGCTGGTTAGCCAAAATTTCTTTTCTGAACATGCAATGACGAAGTATTTTTCAATTATGAATTATTCTACTTGAAAACTGAATTCCCAATACTATAATTACCCCCCATAATTATTTTTATTGCAAACTATTGTGTGATATCCCTGATCACATAACTAACAGATTCGCCGATCTTATGTACCGAATGGCACGAGATTTAAAAATTAATTTTATTCTCAATAGATGTCTCTAGGCGCAAGAATCTTTTCAAAGCAGTTTTGTTTACGTTAGGGCAGGTGTTTGGGTTTGAGTCTTCGGTACGGTAGTGGAGGGGCAAATAAGAGAACTGCTGAGTTTCTTTCGCATGAATCACAAACCGCAATATGCAATAGAAAAATAAATTTGAAAGGATCACAATCATTTATTATTAAATATGATATAACATAATAGTAAGTAAGAAATACAATAATAATAATAATAATTTACTATTAAATAACAAATATAGTTCGGAAAAATGAGAGAAAACGAAATATGTATTTGAAATATAAATAGATAAAAATTTTGGAATTTTAATTCGCACTTACTAGTGTCATTGACGAGTTAAAAATCAAAACAGACTCAATAAAAACAATCAAAAGCGACAGATTGCGTATCCATGTTTAATATCCACTGCAGCATTCAAAAAAGTCATATAAAACTTTACATACCTTGTACTACAAATATGAACTTTCAAGACTTTTGACGGTCTCGGGAAAATTATTATTACAGAACACTACTGGGACAGAACTGATGTTTATAAAGCAATGCATGATAAATAAATAAACACTTAAAATAAAATAATTATTTTTCCTTATATGCAACAAGTTTACAAGTTTTTCAACTGTTTAATTTATAGGTAGGTATTATTGTATTAATATTAAATTCAAACAATAATTTTCATGTTTTAATAGTTCCGACAAAAGTTTCCGGACACTAAAAATTTTGAACATTTGTTGCTTATATTAAATTACTAATGTTTAATTAAGGACGTGTCAACTAACAACAATAATAATAATAATAATCGTCAATAATATTTCTATTTTTTAAACAAAAACAAATCCATTCTGTGACAAAAAATTACAGATACATAAAAACAAATAAAAATATATTACATTAAACAATAAAGTAAAGAAATACATAAGCTTTTCATCATTTATGCTAAAAATTCTTAATTTTGAATTAATTTTTTTGTTTCATTTGCCATATTTTGACCCAATAGTTTCGAATTTTTGTATAATAATAATAATAATTCATTATTGTATTTCGTTTTTTTTTTACATTTAACTTATTACAATCGATGTTAATGGGGTGAGTTAATTATCGTATATATTTTTACCTCTGCTAAGAGAGGTATTGGAATCATGATAAAAATCGCATATCCAGATTTTAGTGAATAAGCACGTTTCAATGTCTCTAGAATCCGATAATAACATTTTTACGATAATGTCTGTCTATGTGTGTGTGTGATGAGACCCGATGCTAATATTTGAATATACGGTTCAATACTGAGAATATTCGAATCCGAGAATCGATCCGGATACTGAAATTCCAGATCTAAAATCCGATACTCATTCTCATATTCGAATCGAAGATCCGATACTCAAATCCGTTTCCAAGATACGATATTCGGATCCGGATTCAAGATCCGATACACAGATTCGGATACAAAGTCCAATACTCAGATTCGGATCCAAAATCCGATGCTCAGATTCGGATCCAAAATCCGATACTCAGATCCGGATTCAAAATCCGATACTGAAATTTGGATCCGAGATCCGGATAGTTCCACATTCAATTATCCGGATATTTTTGGATCCGAAACCGAAACTATCCGGATCCGGATCCTACCACTAATTCAGAATTAGAACTTCCATTACTGTCTACATCTTCCGCTGTTGAAGTTGAAGATGATTGTAAAAGAGTACTCGTATCTAAAAATGCGTAGTTTTCAGGTTCACAATTTGAAGAATGAGCTGGTTTCATTAAAGAATATACGTTTTTTTTTTTTTTTTTTTTCTGATTGGGTAATACCCTGGTTTTGACGGAAAACAAAGGTTGTGGTCGTTCTTAAAAAATAGTGTATAGTATTCATTATTGCACTGTATAAAAAAGGACGCCAAAATTTATTTCGCCCGGGGCGCTCAAAACCTTTTACCCTGCCCTGAACAGAGGAAAGAAAAATCATGAGCTGGGTAAATTTTACACAGAGCGCGCGTCCTATCGGGATAAGCGGTGTACGGTATACTCATGTTGTCATGTTAATGTAGTCTGACGGGGAGGGGCTGTACGGATTAAGGCTGTTCGATCTTCAAAATTTATGATCGGATCGATCTTATCGATTAATTTATCAAAATCTATCAGCTGTGGCTGTGATCCATACTGATCGGGTCTACGATCGATTAAATGTAGTATGTAATCAGTTTGATCGATCTTAACAAATGGGACGAATCTAGTTGTAAAAACTAGAATAAATTAAAACATGACGACACTGACATTTTTGTAAGATGGAAATACACTTCGTAAAAAATGTGGACAAGAAAAGAACTGCACGGCTGAAGTTTGCTTATTAACCGATATTAACCATCACCTAAAATTAATTTATTACATTTTTCATCAGACCCAAACCACATTCGTTACCCAGAATTTTCAAAAATATTACTATCCAAAAAGATATTTTATATAATTACACATATATAATATGCTTGAATGACTGATCGCGAATCTGGAGACTCGGGTCCGATCCCGACAGATGCTAATATTATTTCTCATTTTAAATGGCACAAAAATGACCTCCGTGGTGCACTCTCTACTCAGCCATGAGTGCTCGTGAGATGACGCTCGGTAAACACCCACATGGTAGGAACAAGTTACATTTACCAAAATCTGTATACAAAGCAGATTGACACATCCAGCAATGGGTAATATGCCATGATGAATATTTATTTATATTTACTTCTTATTAATTCTAAAATATTCTAAGCTAGGTTTTAAAATCCGAAACCTTTGAAATAATTCGTCAAAATTTAAATTATTAGGTCTGTTTCGTACAGTATAAATTTTCCGTATTAATATTATCAATGTTTTCAAATTTTCCCTCTTCCAATATACTATAATAAATTTCATCAAAACATTTCCATTTTACTATATTTTTTATTTCAGATTTAAATTTTATTAGGTAGCTAACAAATTTATTATCTACTGCAAGTTCCTCTCAAATTTGATAGTGAATAAACAATTTATAAGGTACCTAATAACTTGTTTGGACATTGAAATACGCAAAAAAATGATTGTTAGGTAAATAAAAATTGAGGGTTATTAGGAGATTGAAATACCGGCCCTTAATCGATTGATCGATTAAATGTCTGTGATAATTCTGATCGATTAATTGATCTTCTGATCAGATCGATCACATCGATTTTTTTCGCAGCATCGCAGTCTACAGTATGAGACATAAATAATTATGGAGGCATTTAAAATTCATTGGGGTTGGGCGTGCGTTAAATCGTCAAAAATAATTGATAATTGTCACTTATCAGGCTCATGTTACGCTACTACGTGGCAAATATCCACTATGAAAATTATGATACATTATTTGCGAAAAACTTTTATTTACTTTAGTTGACTGTAAATTTTGATTTTATACTAAAATGTTAACAATATTTTTTTAGTCTATTTCTAGGGTGGGGTAAACTGCCCTTTGCCCCCACCCCCCTTGGCAACGCTCATGGTCCCTATACATTTGTTTCTATTTATTACAAATTTTATTACACTGTTCAAAATTCAAAAACATATTTTTTTCTACTCCTCTCAAAATACAATTTTCTGGTTTGTTTTTCATGCTGAAAGCACTCTTTGCGTGCTGCTTCGGGATCCTAGCAACGAATTTTACGTATGATTGTTGTATCCCTATCCCTGGTTGTAGACAATATTTGTTGGCATAGAAACGCATCCCAAATAAGTGTCAAATTATTTTAAAAAAATAAAATTATTTACTTATTTTTTATCTTACAGGATTAGAAAAATAATGTGTATAACACGTGTTGAAAGTCCTTTGTCGAACACAAACGATTGCAGCCTGAGCAAAGTATTTTGGTTCCACAAAGAAACACTTTCAGCACTTGGTATGCTATTTTCTTTTGTGATCTCAATAAAATACGTTAATATTTAATTTTTTTTTATTTTAATAAAGCAGATTATAATTCATACGTGTACGAAAGAAGTTAATTATTCATTATAATTATATTTGAAACGTAAAAAATCAGTTTGAATTTGCTCAAATAGTATGATATTGCAGAAACCATAATTATCGGTAGTAATGCGGCCATCTAGTTGTTGAAGTCAAAACTACAATGCAATACTGGCGCCTCCTGGACACCGAATGCAAACTAATCATGAAAGTGCCTGCCAATTTTTATACGGACTTGGCAAATCTGTTTGTTATGTGATCAGGGGTGATATTTAAAGATTAGTTTAATTGCCGATCGGCGCTTCACATTCGGCCATATTATAAACATGAATATATACCATGGAGGTAAGAATAAATATGGAGGGAGCATAAACTTGAACTTAGGACAAGGGGAATGCAGGCCTGTGGGGACGGACGCAGGTACTGCTGAAGTCACATTGTGGTGGGAATTCACGCGGCAAATATAAAATTAAATATTTGAAATTAAGATTTCTTATTTCTAGTAATATCAATAAACAAATATTTTTTAGCAAATATGTACTAAGAAGAAATTACAATATAGAAAAATTATAAATAATTAAAATTCCACTTACCTGTTACCGATACGGTTATCTTTTACAATATTTATTTAAATCGATAGATCTAGGCTAGGTATTTATACGAAATTACAATTGTTTAATACACTCATTCGATTTTTTAATTGTTTATTGTTAAATAATATAAAAATAAAACTTTCCTCCTGACTTATTGGAGTACCCCACACACAACAAGTCGCCAAGTTACAAACAATCTGCAAATAATTACCTATGTTAAATGAAACATATAATATTATTGCAAGAAAACTTACATATTGCAGTGCAAGAGTCAACTAGTCCAAATAATGTTTGTTCTGTTAAATTGCTATAAACACAAAATACACGTTGAGTTACAGTTTTAAAATAAAACAATATTTCATAACTCACATGAATAAAAAATCTTAATTTTCACCAAATGTGACGAAGCACTTAAAGAAAAGTCAATATAAAACACGATATACATATATTAAAAAGTCATAAACGGTAAACACTTCTCCAAAACCCGTACACGTTTAAAAACAAACAATACTCAATGACAGATGACAGCCACATGACAGCAACAACCTTGTAACTTCAAACTGACAGCGGTCACAATGTAGAAGGGGAAGCGGCTGCACTAGCGATTGCAAATACTCCCTCCATATTTATTCCTACCTCCATGATATATACCATATTCTTGTCGATATTTACTAATTATATGTATATGTACATATAAGGTGTAGAATACTGTATTCATACTTACTATAAGAGAATTAAATCATGTTACATGTTTAAATCATTTGTAAGCACTTATCATCTGCGTAACTTTGAAAATTTCACTACCTCTGAATGTAGGGTTAAATATTCCCACAAAAAATGAATAAAATTATAAATATTTGTCCTACATGTCATGTGATATGGCTCGATTTGGGTTTAGTGAGAACTTAGAATTTGAATTTTTTTGTTGTAATGTCTTCTTTTAGCTAAAATAGAATAAAAAAACACAAAATTGGAGCGCGCAAAGAAGTAATAATATAATATTTTGCAAAAATAAAGTCAAACTTTACTTATAATAAATTTCGGCTAACTTTCAGTTTAGTGAACATTCAAGAATTTTATATTGATGGATATATATATATATATATATATATATATATATATATATATATATATATATATATATATATATATATATATATATATATATATATATATATATATACCGGGTGGTGTATCGGAAGCCGCAGCATAGGGATTTCAATGGTAAATTATGAATGTGCAATTATTTGCTCCCCTAATTATTTTAGATCTTAAGTGTATTTAGGTTTTTTGTACAGAAAAAAATGCTGCATCTAAGCATACTATTGTTTGCATTTTTACATTTTCCGGAATCGTAAAAATTCGAAATTAAAAAGTAACATTTTTACGAAAATCAGTAATGCCATGGAAAACAAATAAGTGCACTTACATTTGTCATTGCTGTTTGACGTTTGACTTATTAATTTCCGTTCTTGTTAATATGTATTCCATAGAAGAAAAAGTAGAAATGATTAAGTATTTTTATGCTGGAAATAGTGCTCGTCAAGTAAGTGCCTTGTTTAGTGTTAAATATCCGAATCGGCCAATTCCTGCTAGCACAACGATTGACAGAATCATTCATAAGTTTGAAACTAAAGGAACTGTACTAAATAAATGTAAATGTAATGAAGGCGATCAGAATTTACAACAAATCGAAGAAAATGAGAACACCTTCAACGTTTTGGCGGCAGTAACTGAGAATCCTAACATTAGTATACGGCAAATTTCTAAAAACATTGACTTGCATCACTCACAAGTGTTGCGAATTTTAAAAAAGAATAAGTTTAAATCTTATAAATATCAACGCCATCAAGAGTTGCATGAACATGATTTGGAAAGAAGAAGGGAATTTTGCTTCCAAATGATGGAACTATGTAACGAAGACAGGGAGTTTTTGAACAACATTATTTTCACAGATGAATGCACGTTCACCCTGCATAACGAACCAAACGTGCAAAATTGTAGAATATGGGCTACTGA
Organism: Harpalus rufipes; assembly: GCA_951394225.1. Lineage (NCBI taxonomy): Eukaryota > Metazoa > Arthropoda > Insecta > Coleoptera > Carabidae > Harpalus > Harpalus rufipes. Next base: position 29,233,934 of record OX596282.1, on the reverse strand, counting down.
AAATCCACACTGTATTGTAGAAAGTAGAACACAATATCCCCAAAAAGTTAACGTTTGGGCGGGAATATTAGGTCATAACATTATAGGACCATTTTTCATGAATGAAAATTTAACAGGGCAGCGCTTCATGCAGTTATTGGAAGAAGATATTGCTCCGGCGGTGACAGAAGTTGTTAGAGACAATCAAGAAATTTGGTTCCAGTTGGATGGTTGTCCCGCACACAATAGTCGCGATGTCCGTGAATTTTTAAACGACAGCTTTTGTAATAAAACCATTGGTCCAAATTTTAGAATTAATTGGCCGGCCAGATCTCCCGATCTTTCGCCTAACGATTTTTTTCTTTGGGGACATTTGAAATCAAAGATTTACTCGGGGAGAAATTTTCTAAATTTAGAAGAATTAAAATGTGCCATCCAATTTGAGTCTCATAAAATATCACAATACCAATTAGCAAATGTTAGACGAGAATTTTACGATAGGCTGGGTTATTGTTTAACAGTAAATGGCGATTTGTTTGAACATTTTCTATGATTTGTTATTTTTTTTATACATATTATTGAATGTATCATGTAAAAATTAATAAAATTTTCATTCCCATAACATACTTGTTTTATGGTTTTAAATAGCTATGACAAATGTAAAGTGCACTTATTTGTTTTTATAATTCCAAGGCATTACTGATTTTCGTAAAAATGTTACTTTTTAATTTCGAATTTTTACGATTCCGGAAAATGTAAAATTGCAAACAATAGTATGCTTAGATGCAGCATTTTTTTCTGTGCAAAAAACCTAAATACACTTAAGATCTAAAATAATTAATAATTAGGGGAGCAAATAATTGCACATTCATAATTTACCATTGAAATCCCTATGCTGCGGCTTCCGATACACCACCCGGTATATATATATATATATATATATATATATATATATATATATATATATATATATATATATATATATATATATATATATATATATATATATATATAGTTAGTAAACCATTAAAAACAGTAAATACCAAAAAAATTGCCCGAGGAAAGTTATATTTGTAGAGATATTGGCATTTTTAGTAAAGAAATAGGTTAGGTGAATAGAGCGCGGGCACTCAGCTGATCGCGTAACCTTCGAAACAGCTGATTGTACAGCTCTCGGCTTGTTACTCATTTCATTTAGCAAATAAATGAGGTCGAGCGACATATACGCCATCTATTCAAAGCGAGTTTTCCTTAGCGCTAATTCAAAATCTGAAATAAGTTTGTTGTCTTATAAAACAAATTTCTCTCGTATTTCATTGTGCGAGATTATTTAATGGTTTCTATAATGTATGTGTACTTCAAGAAGAAGCTATCACCTGATATGCAACTTCGCTATTTAACAACAACCAAGTTAATTTGTAATATTGACCCGCACGATTGTGATGAAAGTGGGTTTTCGCAGGATATATCGGATTTACTGAATATTTTGCCAATGGATATAATCAATTATTTGTTACCAACGAAAGTGTTTAAACCCAAGAGCAATTAAACGGTTTCCAGAGTTTAAAACCGTATAAGTATTACTGGTGTAGTTGGCTGCGAGATATTAATGTGAAGAAATTTGGAAAACTTGAACCTACTAGTAAAAGAAAAGGTGAGTAATCTATTTATACTGCAATGTATTAATTTAATGCTTTATTATACACATTTTATTACAATAAAAACATTGTAAAAAATGAATATACTTCTTTATCTAAGTCTTTCATTATTTATTGAATGTAGAATACATCCTGAGAAGATAGTGGTGGAACAACGTAGGACCGTAGAAGTCGATGTTTCTTAGCCTCTTCGGACCATAGTCCATCGTCAGCTATTTTTCCCTGTCTTCTACGAGAAACTTTCTATTTGCTTTCCAAACTTGTTACGGACACATCCCGTTCTTCTGATTTTGCACGTTGTATAACAATTATCCACACGTCTAATAACTCTTTGTGAATGCATTACCTATAAAATAATATTACATGTCAATGTATGGATGTTAAATAAATAAATCATCACGGTATATGAGATTTCTGATTCTCCTCATAATGACTTTTAGAGAATTGATACTTTGCATGTTCTATTATAATTACATAATGATTTTATTGGAATAAAATGTGTATAATAAAGCATTAAATTAACACATTGCACTATAAATAGATTACTCACCTTTTCTTTTACTAGTAGGTTCAAGTTTTCCAAATTTCTTCACATTAATATCTCGCAGCCAACTACACCAGTAATACTTATACGGTTTTAAACTCTGGAAACCGTTTAATTGCTCTTGGGTTTAAACACTTTCGTTGGTAACAAATAATTGATTATATCCATTGGCAAAATATTCAGAAAATCCGATATATCCTGCGAAAACCCACTTTCATCACAATCGTGCGGGTCAATATTACAAATTAACTCGATTTTTGCTAATTAGCGAAGTTGCATATCAGGTGATAGCTTCTTCTTGAAGTACACATACATTATAGAAACCATTAAATAATCTCGCACAATGAAATACGAGAGAAATTTGTTTTATAAGACAACAAACTTATTTCAGATTTTGAATTAGCGCTAAGGAAAACTCGCTTTGAATAGATGGCGTATATGTCGCTCGACCTCATTTATTTGCTAAATGAAATGAGTAACAAGCCGAGAGCTGTACAATCAGCTGTTTCGAAGGTTACGCGATCAGCTGAGTGCCCGCGCTCTATTATATATATTTCTATGTTTAAGTAGGTACTTACGCTTCGGTACGAATAATACTGTTTCAATTAATGTATATTTGCAAAATTATGTTTTATTTTCCTTATTTTACTTCGTTTTATAACATTTCTTCATTTATAATTCTATGTTCATCTGTCAAAATATTGTAAACTAACATGAAGATAGTAGATATACGGGTACGGGATATACCGTGGAACTAAAACTGTTTTTTTACGATTCAAAAGTTTGCAATAGGCGATGGGAAATTAGGGTACCTATATACTCAGGGTATGGCCATGACGTGCTCGCGTTTCGTCCGCCATTAGAGGGCCACTGTCATATTCGTTGTTGTTGCGCAAATTATTATGTATTTTCGTGGCTACTTGTTTTATTTTAATGCAAAACACATTTAAATATACTTCTAATATTTATTTAAAGTGTAAGTAATACTTTTATTTTATTTATACGTATGTTTTCTTGAGATACTGACTACGATGACTGGCAATATTGAAAACACATAAAAATGACCAATATTAAGCACAAACATTTAATTTTTTAAAAGGTAAGTTTAAAATATATACTTATTATGTAAATAATAACCACAGTTATTAAATTAGAAGTGATAATAACAACCTATATCCTATACGCTACATAACCTCTAAATCTATGTCATAATAATAATTGTGTATCACTTAAATAAATGAATTTTTATTACCTTTTTAGATTCATAGTGTGATTATTTAATATTCCTGTATAATATAATATCACATTTCTCACAAATAAATAGGGAAATGAATTATCAATATGTTTGACATTGGCTCGCTTATGGCGGCGATCTTGCCTCATGGCCATACCCTGTATATAAAGGTACCCTGTGGAAAATAAGATCGCAGCGCCAAAGTGGAACTAATGTTAATGGGATAATTTAACATTTACTAATTTGTATTTATGCATTAAGTATATAATATTGAGAGATATTGCATATGTAAACGTAAATATTATAAACATAATAGATAACACTTGTGTTTATACTGTCAAGAAAATGTCACGTGTATAATTTATCCCGTCAACTATAGTTCCGAAAATACCACCAGATGTCATATTTCTTATTTCCCATCGTCTATACCGCCATTTTCACGTTTGTTTCAAATTCAAACAAGTCTGTTGTTTTTCTTCATTCGCTATGGAGGTTGTCAATTTGTTATCGCTTCACAAGTTATGTGAAGACAAAGTGGCTCTTCTGAATAAACTTCACGAATGGAATTTAATACAACGATCCTTGCAGTGTTCTAAATGTGGAGGCAGCCTTGCGTTATGTGACGATTCTGGTCCTAACGGCTGGATTTGGAGATGTCGTAACAAAACCAGCCAGAGGAAAAAGTGAAGTTTTGTTGTTGTCAGGATTTTTTTAAATATATTATTAAAACATGAGTGTACGTTAGGTATTGTTATTGTTAGGATTTTTTTTAAAAAATCCTAAAACATTAGTGTGCGTTAGGTATTGTTATTCTTAGGATTTTTTTTTTAAAATCCTAAAACATGAGTGTGCGTTAGGTATTGTTATTTTTAGGATTTTTTACACGTTACACTTTTCAATAAAATACCACATTAAAACACGAAAGTGGGGTAGGAAAGTAATGATTAATAGATATTTTAGGGAAAAATCAACTTAACCTAAAATGATAAGAAAACGTAAATAACACGAACATCGTTCAAAATGTAAGTCGATAATATAGGATAAACCAGTGATACTAAAACAGTGGTTTCCTTTGTAAAAATTCTGAGAGAACAAGTATCTAACGCACACTCATGTTGAATTTTTTTTTTAAATAAATCCTGAGGAAAACAATACCTAATGCAAACTCGTTTTAAGAAATTTTTAAAAAATCCAGACAATAACAATACCTAACGCACACACACGTTTTAATAAATTTTGAAAAAAATCCTGACAAACAATACCTAACGCATACTCATGTTTAAAGATTTTTTTAAAAAAATCCTAACAATAACAATACCTAACGCACACTCATGTTTTAGGATTTTTTTAAAAAAATCCTAAGAATAACAATACCTAACGCACACTCATGTTTTAGGATTTTTTTAAAAAATCCAGACAATAACAATACCTAACGCACTCATTTTGAGTGAAATCGCACTATACTGGAAGAAAAATTTTCTTTTTCAATAAATAAAATTGGTGGTTCTGAAAAGAACCAATTTTTAAAAAGAAAAAAAATAACTTAAAACTCTAAGTCCTCCATATCTACTTCTTCTTCTTCTTCCTCCTCCAGGACAGGTCGAAAAGCGTCATAAACTTCACCAGCTATACGATAGAACTCGAGCGTTCTGTTTAGCTGCAGTTCAGCACACTTCTTGTAGAACATATACTTGGCCAAATTACCAGGTATATGAGCTTTCTTCCTTCCCGCCGATGCCATGACCGCTTTGGCAGCTCTCCACGATCCCTCGATACTATTAGTATGAGCACCACTAACAGGATCCACAAAATTGATGGAATGATTAACATTCAAATGAATGTACCCACTTCTCCCGAGGCAATCATAGAACTTCCAATAGTCCGAAATAATTGTGGTTCCAGGCTCTATCCAATCCTGAATTAGAGGAACGAGGGTATCCTTACCGCGATCTTCAACCGGTATCATGAAAACTCTGCCCGTCCCTCGTTCGTATCCGCCAAAGACCCACTGCCCTTCAACACGTTTTCCCCTATGATATTTCCGCTTCCCGAACTTGGACTCGCCAATTTCAACAATAATTCCAGGCCCTCCTAACTTAATTTTATTGCCCATAAAATGCGTGAGCAAAACCTCACGGCAAAACGAAGACCAGTCAACTGAAGTCGAGCTACTGATCTCGAGTTGCTCTCGGATTACATGGAGCGTAACATTTCCAACCCACAGGTTTACAAAAGCAAGTATTTTGAAAATAGGGAGGTGTGAACGAGCAAAAAATGTGCCATTCCTTACACTCACCTGATTTCTACAAAACTTCACTTTTTGTTTCCTCTGGTTGGTTTTGTTACGACATCTCCAAATCCAGCCGTTAGGACCAGAATCGTCACATAACGCAAGGCTGCCTCCACATTTAGAACACTGCAAGGATCGTTGTATTAAATTCCATTCGTGAAGTTTATTCAGAAGAGCCACTTTGTCTTCACATAACTTGTGAAGCGATAACAAATTGACAATGACAACCTCCATAGAGAATGAAGAAAAACAACAGACTTGTTTGAATTTGAAACAAACGTGAAAATGGCGGTATAGACGATGGGAAATAAGAAATACGACATCTGGTGGTATTTTCGGAACTATAGTTGACGGGATAAATTATACACGTGACATTTTCTTGACTGTATAAACACAAGTGTTATCTATTATGTTTATAATATTTACGTTTACATATGCAATATCTCTCAATATTATATACTTAATGCATAAATACAAATTAGTAAATGTTAAATTATCCCATTAACATTAGCTCCACTTTGGCGCTGCGATCTTATTTCCCATCGCCTATTGCAAACTTTTGAATCGTAAAAAAACAGTTTTAGTTCCACGGTATATCCCGTACCCGTATATCTACTATCTTCATGTTAGTTTACAATATTTTGACAGATGAACATAGAATTATAAATGAAGAAATGTTATAAAACGAAGTAAAATAAGGAAAATAAAACATAATTTTGCAAATATACATTAATTGAAACAGTATTATTCGTACCGAATCGTAAGTACCTACTTAAACATAGAAATATATATAATTCACCTAACCTATTTCTTTACTAAAAATGCCAATATCTCTACAAATATAACTTTCCTCGGGCAATTTTTTTGGTATTTACTGTTTTTAATGGTTTACTAACTATATATATATATATCCATCAATATAAAATTCTTGAATGTTCACTAAACTGAAAGTTAGCCGAAATTTATTATAAGTAAAGTTTGACTTTATTTTTGCAAAATATTATATTATTACTTCTTTGCGCGCTCTAATTTTGTGTTTTTTTATTCTATTTTAGCTAAAAGAAGACATTACAACAAAAAAATTCAAATTCTAAGTTCTCACTAAACCCAAATCGAGCCGAAAATTCAAGAACATTAGAAAATAAATTAGAGGAAAATTCTAGAAGTTTAGAAAATAAATTAGAAGAAAATTCTAGAACATTAAAAGACGAATTGACAGAAACATTAGAACAAAAATTGGAGGAGAGTTCTAGAAAATCAGAGGGAAATTCCAAAATATTAAAAGAAGTATTAATGGAACATTCTAGAAATTTAGAACAAAAATTAATGGAAAATACTGAAGAAGGTCTGAAGAATTTAAAGGATGAGTATGACAAGAAGATCGAAGAATTACGAGAAAAAGTTACTAAAATTACATCGTCATCAATGTCAAATTCCGATGTAGTAAGGACAGGACTACTAGAAGAAAGGAATGTAGTAAAACCTGATACGACTTCAAAAATGCACATAAAGACACCGGAATTTGATGGGAAGTCTTCGTGGCCGAATTATTTAAAACAATTTGAAGCGGCCGCAAAAGCAAATAATTGGACGTCCGAGGAGAAGGCTACGGCGTTGACTGTCTCGTTGCGCGGAGAAGCCATCGATATCTTACAAACGCTGAAGGAAGAAGAACAAGAAGACTATGACCAACTAGTCAAGCGGTTGGATATGCGAAATGGCAATGCGCATCTGGAACAGGTATACCAGACGCAATTAAGAAATCGGTATCAGAATCCAAAAGAAAGCCTTCAAGAATTTGAAGTCGACGTAGCCCGTTTGGTTCGTCTTGCACATCCTACAGCTCCTGATAGCGTTTTGGAATGCCTGGCTACACAATCATTCATCTATGGAGTTCGAGACAATGAAACTCAGCAAGCATTGCAATTGGCCCGTCCAAAACTTTAATTGACGCACTCTCATATGCATTAGAAAATGAAGCTGCCAAACAAGCTTCACGAAATCAATCGCGAGTGCGAAATATGGATGCTGAGAGAAAGGAAAACATTGAAGATCTAGAAGAGACAATGCGAAGAATTGCAAATGAAGTCTTTACCGGAAGAAAGAAACTCCGCTGTTGGAATTGCGGTGAACTGGGCCATCCGCAGAGACTTTTCAGAAAAATGCAAAAGAAGACGGAATCGACAAAAGAAGACAAGGAGTCGAAAACTAAATCGGGTTGATGCGAAGGGGCAACTGTCGACCCGTAATCTAGTAGCCCCACAATCCATCAGTTATGTCGCATCCCTTCATCATAAAGCAATAGCATCTACGTGGATGGCTCTATTAATGGAAGGCCACTGAAAATGCTACTGGATACGGGTGCGACAAAGACTATAATTAGACTCGACTTGGCAAAGAAAACTGGCAAGATGCATCTTCAACCAAGTAAGTGGCGATTACGCACAGCTACGGGAGAACAAGCTACCGCATTAGGAGAAGTAGATGTCACCATCACTATTGGAAACACCTCCTTTAAACATCGTGCGCTGGTACCTGAAGTTGAAGATGAATTAATACTCGGTATGGACGCAATGACAATGCACGGTTTTAAACTTGACCTGAAGAAGGGGGTGATGATGGTCAATGAAGAAGAACTCATATTAAATCCACGAGACGACAAGGCTGTGCGTGTACTAATGGCCGAAGAAGTTACCCTTCCAGAACGAAGTGAAACTATTGTGAAAGCACAATTATATGGTACTATCTGTGAGGGAAATATTGTTATGCTTGAACCCAGAAATGATGACGTCAAAACTGGTACTGGAGTTGTTGTAGGAAAATCACCGATCAAAGTCAGTCAGGTAATACCAGTTCGAATAATGAACATAAATAACTATCCGGTTATTCTTAAAAGAGGAACAATTGTAGGAGAATGCTTGGCAGTATCATCGATTATTCGAACTGTACAGGCCACAGGGAACACATCTCAGAAAGTTCCGGACACGTTAATCAATCAATTGACAACATCGTTTGATGTATTGGCCGCCGACCAGAGAACCAAGGCGAAGGATTTAATTGGGAGGTTTCAAGATGTGTTTCAATATGACAAGAAAGTCAACGGAAGAACTAATGTAGTTCAACCATAAAATAGACATCGGAGACACAAGAGCCATCCGCCAACCAGCAAGAAGATTGCCATTGGCGAAGCGTGAGGAAGCCGAACGAATTATTTAGGACATGAAGATGGAAGGTGTAATCGAACCTTCAAGTAGTCCTTGGGCTTCACCAGTGGTGTTAGTGAAGAAGAAGGATGGCTCTACACGATTTTCGTCGATTATCGTCAACTCAATAACGTGACGAAAAAGGATAGCTACCCGCTACCTCGAAAAGACGACACGTTAGACACTTTGGCTGGCTCAAAGATTTTCTCCACTATGGATCTAAAGAGCGGTTACTGGCAAGTAGATTTGGATCCAAAAGATAAGGAGAAGACAGCCTTCACTATTGGTACAGGACTCTGGCAATTCACCGTAATGCCGTTTGGGCTCTGCAATGTTCCTGCAACGTTTGAACGACTTATGGAAACAGTATTGGCTGGGCTATCTTGGAAAACCTGTTTAGTGTACCTCGACGATATTATTGTGGTAGGTAAGACATTCAAGGACCACATGAAGAATTTGGAAGAGGTTTTCTAGAGATTGAGGAAGGCTAACCTGAAACTTAGCCCGAAGAAGTGTCACCTGTTTCAAAGAGAAGTTCATTACCTTGGACACGTTGTTTTCAGTAAGGGTATTGCAGTTGACCAGGAGAAGATAAAGGCTGTGAGAGACTGGCCAGCACCTAGGGACAAACACGAACTTAGAAGTTTTCTTGGTTTGTATACCTATTATCCATGATATGTACCTGGATTTGCCAACATAGCCAAGCCAATGACAAGGCTTACTGGAGAAGGAAGAAGATTTATCTGGGAAATGGACTGTAAAGCTGCATTTAAAGAACTAAAACATGCTTTGACAAGCGCACCCGTCTTGAGTTATCCTTTCCTGAAGGAGAATTCATACTAGACACAGATGCCAGCAACGTCGGAATTGGTGGCGTTCTTTCCCAGATACAAGACGGGCATGAGAAGGTTATTGCCTACTTTAGTAAGATCTTGTCAAAACCAGAAATCCGTGGAACATTTCTACAAATATTTGTACGGAAGAAGATTTTTGATTAGAACTGACCATGCTGCATTAAAATGGCTGCTACAATTCAAGAATCCTGAAGGTCAGGTGGCTAGATGGATTGAAAGACTACATGAATACGATTTCAAAATCGATCATAGGACGGGTACCAGCCATCGTAATGCCGACGCATTGTCCAGAAGGCCATGCCAAGATGAATGCAAGCATTGTAGTCGACTAGAAGAGAAACATTTTACCGTCGCCAGGACAACAGTAGTCGATGATAATTGGCAGCTCGATGGACTACGCGAAGACCAAGAAAATGACCCGAATTTGAAAATTATACTGGAATGGAAAGCAGATGATAGCAAACCAGTCTGGGAAAACGTTGCACCACACTCACAGAGTGTAAAATCGTACTGGGCGCAATGGGACTCAATGGTGATTGAGGATGGCCTGTTAAAGCGTTTGGTGGAAAATACCGATGGCACTGAGAAGAGAACTCAGTTGGTTATTCCTAGGAATAGAATACCAGACGTGCTGAAAGAGATCCATGACGGATCTGGAGGTGGCCATTTTGGAGTCAACAAAACATTAGAAAGATTGCGCCAGCGATTTTACTGGGTTAACTTCAAGGAAGACGTTAAAGACTGGTGCAAGAAATGTGTGGTTTGCGCTGGAAGCAACGGTCCTCATAGACGACGAAAAGCTCCAATGCGTCAATCCAACGTCGGCAGTCCATTTGAGCGCATTGCGATTGACGTGGCCGGACCATTTCCAGAAAGCGAAGACGAAAATAAATACATCGTGGTTGTCATGTACTACTTCACCAAATGGGTTGAAGTCTATCCAGTACCCAACCAGGAAGCCTCCCCGGTCGCCGAAACCTTAGTCAAGGAATGTATATGCCGATTCGGGGTTCCACGTGAACTTCACTCCGACCAGGGAAGAAATTTTGAGTCTGCCGTTTTCCAAAATATCTGTAAGATATTAAGGATTAATAAAACGAGGACAACTGCACTACATCCGCAGTCTAATGGCATGGTTGAACGCATGAACACAACGATCAACCGATATTTGTCGAAGGTAGTCTCCAACCACCAAAGAGACTGGGACCGACATCTTCATCTGTTCTTAATGGCTTATCGTTCATCCGTGCATGAAACCACAGGGCAAAGTCCTGCGAACATCTTATTTGGGCGTGAGTTGCGCATGCCATGTGACTTGGTGTTCGGCAGTAAACCTGGGGAAGATCTGGCCGGGGAAGATTACGTAACGGAATTACGGAGAAGAATGGACGATATTCATGAACAAGTCCGCACAAACACTCAAGCTGCCAGCGACCGAATGAAGGACCAGTATGACATCAAGGCAGAAAAAAGTGGATACCAACCAGGGGATTTAGTGTGGCTTTACAATCCTCAAAGGCGCCGAGGTTTATCACCAAAGCTGCAAAGAAATTGGGAAGGTCCATATGAGGTCGTTAAGAGAATAAACGACGTGATATACAGGATTAGAAAAACACCAACAGGGAAGCCGAGAGTAGTACACTTCAATCGGCTAGCCCCATTCGCTGGTAACAACAATGAAGACCATCATGGAGCAACGGTTCGTCGGATCATAGCTCAGGAACCGACTTTTGAAGACTTCATGGAACAGTATTCCTTTGGTCACAAGGCGCGGTATGGCGTGACGACAGAAGAACATAGAGACCTGTTCACCGTGTCCTCAGATTATTCCCTCGGCCACTGCGTATCGGAAGACTTATAGATGTCACGCGACATAGCGTCAGTCTTTAAGACAAAATTTGGACGACTACAAGAACTGGCCAACCAAGGTCCATCCGTCGGGAAGACGCTACGACTGAGGGATAACAATACAGAACAGCAGCGGTATATCTACTACCTGGTCACAAAACCAAGCTCGTACCAGAAGCCGTCATATCGCAGTCTATGGAGCTCGCTGTGTGACTTGAAGGATCATCTGCTAGAGAATGACATTTTGAAGTTGGCAGTACCGAAGTTAGGCTGTGGACTAGATGGTTTGGATTGAAGGATGGTTAAGAACATGTTAGAGATCCTCTTTCGCTATACCGGTATTGAAATTCTCGTCAGCAGCTTTAACACTAACGAACAGAAAGATGAACTCCAGCGGACCATCGACTGTCACTTCTTCAAGACTTCCAAATGTACCAAGGGTAATACATGTAGTTTTCGTCATCAAGAACTGTTCCGGGACGAAACAGTCCTAAGGAGGGGGCAGTGTGACGTGCGCCCCGGAGAAAAATGTATACGTGCGCCGCTGAAAGAATGTACTAGAGCGATGACGTAATCCCGGAATTTCCCAGATGTTGAAATCCCCGCGACGCGCCGGCTAGAGGTGAATTACGCCGTGCCCCATTCTTTTGTATACAGGTCATTGTCGCTTCAGAGGGTTCTAGAAGTTTATATAGCTGTATAAATACCGGCCGAAAGAAAGCGGAGAGATAGTCTGTAATATACAAGCAACGAGCAATGAACTTGGTGATACAAATATAGAGTTTACCAGTTGTTAACATAAATAAATGTAGTTATATAAATAAGTGTAGTGATATAAATATTGTATAGATAAATTATCGTAGTGTTTAAGCATTTAATAATATTCTTGGTGTTTATAATTATTTAATCATAGTGTTAATTGTTTTTATTATCTTTTAATATTTAGTCGTAATTATTCTTCGTTTAATAAACGTATTCTTTTAGTTAATAATATTTGTCTATGTTTTACACTTCACCCATATAAATAAAAACATTACATTAATATTTTTTTTTTAGAGTCTAAATAAATTATGAAAGTGTGAAAAGATAATGTCTGCCACATGAAGGGTACAGGGGAAAAAGACGGTTTGTCAAAAATTGTAAAGTTTGCAAGAGACAGTTTTTAAAATTTTAAGATCGTGTCATTTTTTGGATATTGCCTTCAGCTATGCACAATTTTGATGCAGGATTCTTTACAGTTTTTTAAATGAGTACCTTAAATTAAAAAAATTGTCTGGCGTCTTATTTTGGTGAAATTTCGATTTTTTTTATAATGGCGTCAAAATGATACAGACAAGAAAGGAGTATGTCAACAAAATTTATTCTCGTGAAAATATAGCAAAATTACAAAACTCTTTTTTGAGACATTTTTAGAGAAATAAAGCTAAAGTAAAAAATGAAAACTCGAATAATTCAAGAAATAAAAGCAACTAATTCTTGACTATAATATCAGTAATGCTTACTATTACGTATTAGTAGATATAATATTCCATTATTATATTATTTTTTTTTATCTTTTTTGGATGTTCTATTGAATCCACTGGCAAATTCTGCTTCGACAATGGTCGCGATTTTCCTGCTTTTTATACATGCGGTATACCGCTGTAGTACTCACTGGCTGCCGAATTGAGACAAAATTTCATGAGGCATTGAAGATCAGTGTATTTCTCAGAAGATATCGGTATAAGTTCTAAAAATGAAAAAAAAAATGATGATATAATAATTAACAAGCGTCGCCTACTGCATACCTTTAGGTAGTTCAAATTCATTTTCTATTCTGTTTGTCGTCCAGTATCTTCTCCATTTTTTCGGGTCCATCACAACTGCAGTTTCCCACGTTCCACTCCAGGATGATCGGAAATGGATAAACTGCGGTTCTTCTTTTAGAATTTTTAGTTTCCTAATGGGTCGAGATGGAAAAGGGCATTTAGTTTTGTATAAATTGGTGGAGAAGTATTCGGTCCAAATTTTGAATATATCCTGACTAACTGAAACAATGTCGAAAGGTCTTGGCTTTGCTCTTGCCGATTTAAATAAATTTATCCATTCTTCTGGAAGTTCGATTCGTGCTTTTTGATTGATAAGACCAAAATCTTCGTCGCATTCCATGTAGGAATGTCCTCTGATAGGAAATGAAACTTTAATAGAATCAAGTCTCTTCTGTACATGGACCAGATGGTGAAGGTACCGAAAGACTGTATAATTTTTATTTTGCCCTCCACAAGAGTCATAAAATATCTCCAAGTGTCTAACTCTTTCATCCAAAAATTGTATACAAAATTGTGTAACATAGAACATACCTCATCACTACCCTTTTGCCCAATTGTTTCTGGGTACATATAAAATATACTCTGGCTGTTTGATAGCACGTGAATGTTAAACGAATAAACGGACAGCTGTCTTTTATAATAGACGTCGTTTGTCGAGATATTTGGCGTTGGCAAATTTTTAGCAAAGTCCATGCAAATCGCTTCTTTCATTACGTCTATTTGAGAAGAGTGTTTAGCTTGTCGTTTACTTTTGTAGAACTCTTGAGCCTTTAACTTATGTAACTTATTCTCGACTGAAATTTTCTTTATTTCATTTTCAAGCCCTCGTTTTTCTTGACTGTGTGACGATTTTAAGGATGTGTTGCCTATCTGAGTTTCTAAACTCTTTTTCTTGGCCAGGTATTCGTCACAAATACTACAAGTGGGTATCCAAACGATATATTAAACTTCGTAATAAATATGGTTCTGTATGTTTCGTAAGATGCACGAAAATTGGGAAATTTTTCCAGGTACATACCATGCATTTTTTTAATATTTAATTTTTCTGGTAAATAAATTTTGGATGAATCTTTCAAGCTATAATGGCTCTGTCGACTTTTAAACGAAGTGATGTGCTCAATAATACAGTTTCTTACATCTGGAGAAAGTTTATTTGGTCTTGTGTTATGTCTACCTCGTTTGTCTTTTGGAGGAACTCCAGAAAACTTAAGAGACTTTTGCAAAACTTCAAGTATTTTGGTCTTAATACCATGTAGAGCAAGAAAAGCTTTCTGACATACAGGAATTTCACGAGTCTACACTGGTATTCATAGACATGCGCTGGAGATACACGCCAGCGTAACGCCACCTAGCGCTTCGCCAGCAGGTATCTGAAAGTTTTATTTCTTAGTCACTTACCAGCGTTACGCTAGTTGAAGTTTCGGATTGGCGCTCTGTGTACTACACTTTATGAAAACATATGTGCTGTGCTGAGCGCAAGGAAACGATTTTTGAGTTTCTGCATTATATTTTTTAGGTTAGTATGTCGTTTACCGTATCAGTATTATTACTTTTTGTTATAGTTTCATATTTCTAGAATAAGCTACAACATGGCAAAACCATACACATCAGAAGAAAAGGAACTTTTGGTGCAAGTATTGAAATGTCATCCAATTATAGAAAGTAAAAAAAGTGATGCAACAACAATTTCGAAAAAAGCTGAGGCATGGAATAATGTAACAAAAGAATATAATTCTTCGGTGTGCGGCGAAAAGGTAAATATTACTCATATTGTTGGATAGCCTTTAAAAGTAATACTTTATTCTAAATTTTCGTACAAAAACTGCCATGCGGTCATTTTTACATCTTGACATTCTTAATAATATACATAATTGTCGTTCTTCCGTTGGCGCTGCGCTCGTCGCGTACGTCGCGTGCCGGTTATTTTAAATTTCGGATCCTTACAATATGCATTATGTAATAAGATTTTTACTGTAATAAAAAAAAACATGTAAAATAAAAAATAAGGTAATGCAAATGGTACCTAATTTTTACAATAATTCACAAAAGTTTGGAAATTTTGTCATTTCGTGATCCGTTTTATTATAAAACATACCGATAAGCAATAATGCTTATATTATTTCTACAGAGAACTGTTGTTCAACTGAAACGTTGCTGGGACAAAATTAAACGGCAACGTAAAGAAAAGAATGCCAGCGAAAGAAGAAATTTAATGGCAACTGGGGGAGGTCCATCAACCAGCCAAATAGACGATTTTGTTGTAGATGTGGATTTAGTTGCTCCACATCTTACGACTGAAGTTATAAATGATGTTGACAGTGACGCACAATATTTACCCAAAAATGAAGAACGAAATGAAGAATTAATAAGAAAAGAAATAATAAAAGTAGGAGAAACTGAAAAAGACAATAAAGCAGAACAAAAAACGCCGAAATCACCAAAATCTGGAGATGCAACAATAGATAACTTAATGATTCAGAGAAAACTCAATGCCACCAGAGAATATGAACAAATGACTGATATTCATAATATTAAATTAGAAATAGAAAAAAATAATTTGGAAACAAGTAAAGAAATATTAGAGACTGCTGAAATAAATAAAGATATAGCAAAAATTAATTTAGAAATAAAAAGAAAAGAACTAGAGACATTTAAGTTATCTTTATTAAATTAGTTTTGTATATATCTATACGATATCCTACATTTTGTATTTTTCTTTTATTTGTTATTTGATATTTTTGTTTTTCATTTAAGTTTAAGTAAAATGTATAATTAAATTTTGTCTTATTGCCTGTCCATGAATATATGCTCCTTGTACTAGAAAATTGTCATTATCATTGTCTTCCTCGATTTTATTAACGAGTATTTCTTCTTCCCAGTTGTCATTCCTGTCAATTCCAATATTATGTAGTACTACACATGCCACAATTATCGCTGGAATATTTTCTAGTTTATTTCCAATTTCTCGCTGTAGACACGGAAAACGTCTTTTCCATACTCCAAATAGACGTTCGACCACATTTCGGGTTCTAATTTGAGATCGATTATATCTTCTCTCGCCATCAGTTGTTGGTGTATGTAGTGGTGTCATCAGATAAGGAAGACAGGCATACCCACTATCGCCTAATAAGAATCCTGGTAATTCGTTGTTTTCGAATCTCATTTTCAAACTACTGTGATTAAAAATCATAGAATTGTGTTCTCGTCCTGGCCAGCGTGCTACTATGTCATAAATTTTTAAATCGGGCCCTGACACAACCTGAACATTCAATGAAAATGAACCTTTCCTATTTCTGTACACTTCCGCCTTATTCCGCTTTATTTTAATGTGTGTGCAATCAATGCAACCAGTAACTCTTGGAAAATTTGCAATGTTATAAAAACAATTATGTATTGCAGTTTTATTGTCCGGAAATTTGATAAAGTTGTTTACATGAGACGCAATTATTCGAGATCCCATTTTAATAATTCGGGATACTCCTCTCATGTCACCGCATACAATCTAAAATTTAATATTTATATTATATTAAATTTGTAAATACATATATCAAAATATTTACATTACCTGAAAACTACCTGTAGCATAAAATCGTAATAGAATAGCCATACAAATTGTTGGTGGCAATGGTAAACCTCTCTGAGTTGGTTTATCAAAAATATTATTTAAAAGCGGCATTAATATATCATTAAAAATGTATTTAGAAAAACGATAACGTTTTCTAAATTCCTCATCCCTATAAAATTCTAATGGATTTTGCAAATCCCGTATATACCTTTTTTGAACACGAATAACTAAATTCATATCATTTCCTCTATTTCTTGATTTATTTGTCGAATTAACTCTAAATCTCTATCCATCATAGAATTATTTTAAATTTAACGTTATACACAAAATAATATACACGGAATATTAACTTCTACATCTATCCCAGAGCATGTACTTGGTCTCTCCAGCGAATCACTGAAATTTTGCATACTGCGCATGTGTAAATCTCAGAGATTTCTCCGGCGAACGTTTATGAATCGCGTTCTTGGGTAACACGCCAGCGAAACGCTCAGCGTACACCGAGCGTGCAATTAATTATGAATTGGTTAGCGGACGACTAGGCGCTAGCCGTAACGCTAGCGACGGTTTATGAATACCAGAATTACACTCTGTAGTTATTCTAACTCTGTAGGAATAAGATCCCTCATGAAATGTTGCGAAATTTTTATCAGCTTCTCTTGATCGACGTTGCTGCACAGGATGAACTGTGATCATACCACACAAATATATATGTTTTGTTCGTTCACGCTCTCCAGTAAATTATTTTTTTTAATAAGGATATTTCTGGCCGTCAAAGGAACGTTATCAAAACATTTCAGTCTTTTGCAATGACAATTTTCTCCAGTTTCAAGACTTTGAAGCTTAAGCTTCTTATTGACAGTGCGTAATCTTCCATACTTCTTCCTTTTTTTCCCTTCGCCTTCAACGCAATAACTTCTTTCATCACCTTGTTTTGCTTCACCTTCCATTATTTTCAATAAACAATTAACTACAACTTGGCACTGTTCTACACAAACTCACAAACACCGGCGGAGATAACTGACAAAAACATAATGACGCACAACTTTCTTGAGACATGAAAGTAGACATTCCCCCTTTTTGCTTGGTATCGCGTGGGCATCCCGTATTCTTCCCCTGTACGCCAAATTTTTCAATAGTAATAACTTCTGACCTACCGTGTTTTTCCCCAAAAGGAATATACCGCGTAAAACACTCGGTCTTTGGCTACAAGATGGCATGAGAATCCTAATTTACAATTTTTAGTGACAAACCGCCTTCTTCCCCTGTACCATTACATGGATTTGAGCCATGGATCATTACTTTGCCGGAGTAACGATCTACCAATTGAGCTATGGCCGATCTATCCAATGGCTGACATTATCTTCCACTTTAGCCGCTAATGTATCTCTCTTTAGAGCATGCAGTTTTGTATCACGTTGTATGATGTGGGGTTGGATTACCACTACATTTAAAGTCATTGTGGACATGTCAGAAATTACTCTTGGCCATATCGGTCCAGTTTTTGAAATTAACGTAGATTTAACAATCTATATGTTCGAAATAAATTATGAAAGTGTGAAAAGATAATGTCCGCCACATGGATTTGAACCATGGACCATTACTTTGTCGGAGTAATGATCTACCAACTGAGCTATGGCCGATCTATCCAATATTTAATAGACATTTAGATACTGATTGAGCAGATTTGTCAGGTTGTTCAAAAAAATTTTCTTGCAAACCGTTTTTATAATGAAAATATCGTAGAACCACTGGAAACGTTTTTTTATTTCCCTTATTTGTAGCAACAGTTGCTAACGTGTACGAGGATGGATTATATAATGAATTATTGTCGTTAATATCATGTATAGCTGTTTCAATTGATAACGGAAAAAGCACATTTTTATCAATAGCTTCAGATTTTGTGCGACCACAGTGTATTTTTTTACAATGTTTGAATCATTGAATAATAAAGGATACAATTTATTACCGCAGTCGGTACTTAGCTATGTTGATGTATTATGGAATGGTATACACTTGAAATTTCTGCGGCCGCAATCATTAATGCTTCTTCAGAATGTTTCTGTGAAAAAAAAAATATTCAAAACATCATTTTTCTTCACTGCCTCGACAATTTTTTTATGATTAGAACTATTTGCATGCGTTTTCACAGCTTTTTCGCCGTCGTATTTTACAGTAAATTGAGTATTGCACGTGGTACAGCGAGCTGTTTGTGCATCTAACTTAGCTATCCATTTGTACATTTCTAACCATTTCTTATTAAAATTGCACATTCTCTTTTTATTTGAAGATTTGTCTTCCTTTTCCTCAGATTTGTGTTTTCTGGTGCTAGGTTGCTGTGCTTCTTCTGGTTTTTGGGCTTGTGTGCTATTCTTTCGAAGAAGAAACTTTTCCATGATGATGATAATATTTAATTTATAAAAAATAAAATGTATGTATGCACTCCATCGCAACAGTTAACACGTTATTAGTCCAACACTGAGGAGCAAGTGTAACAAATGTATTTTAAAATTATTTATTGCGGGTCGTGTTCGAAACTATTTGTAAAGGAGGGAAATACATGTGTCGTTTTCCTTTCTGGATTAGTTTCGGCAATTAAGTTATGTTGTTGAAAGGGTAAACTATTTCCTGTACCCTTGCATCTTTTGAACATGTCACTTACTGTTAGCAGATATATTTTACTTGACGGGTAAAATATATTGCCACTCAATTTCTAATGTTTCCAAAATTCGTTCTGCTGCAACAAAAAATATTCCTTTTAGTTTTTCTAAAGATTTAGTATTTGTTGAGTCGAGAAGGATCAGTTGGAAATTTCGTTGAGTATAGAGTAAGGCCTTGGTGATCCAGATTTTTAATTCTTTATTTATTTCAGAACATCGGACGTTTCGAACCAAAGTGGTTCATCTTCAGCATTAATAAAATTAAATTAAAATTTGTATGGAAAAATCCAACGTCGGTTAACGTTTTGTCATAACTATTAGAAGTTATAAATATAAAAAAGTAAAAAAGAAATATAATAAAGGTCGAAAATGCAATACAGTTTGATAAAAACCGCACCCATCTTAAGCTTATGGGTGACTTAATAGCACTGTATTGCATTTCCTTTATTATATTGCTTTTTTACTTTTTTATATTTATAACTACTAATAGTTATGACAAAACGTTAACCGACGTTGGATTTTTCCATACAAATTTTAATTTAATTTTATTAATGCTGAAGATGAACCACTTTGGTTCGAAACGTCCGATGTTCTGAAATAAATAAAGAATATTAAAAATCTGGATCACCAAGGCCTTACTCTATACTCAACGTAAAGATTTAGTAGATTGTTCCTTGACGGAAATGTATTTCATTTTTGACATATTTCCAAGCAGTTTATGGTTGTTTGCTTGAACTGCCCGTCCCGTTTTTTTGTTCGTTCTTGGAACAAGGTCTGAAGGTCGAGTCAAACTTCTCTACGGCTTAGTGACATTTTCGGTTGTGGAAAGTCTCCTTTAGAGTATGTTACCGACTTAGCACTTTCGCTGTGATGGTGTCCGGTCTCTAAAGAGGCGGACCTATGACTTAAGGGTAGGTTTTGACATCTTCAGATTGGTTAAGTCTCCTCTCGGAAGGGGAAAGCCAACCCCCACATAATTAGGAGAGGGAAAAACCAAAAACTATATTTTTGCATAACTTCAACATTTTTAGTCAGTAGTCAGAGTTGTCAAGTTCTGTTAACAGTCAGAAGTAACGAGTTACCAAGTTCAGTCAGCAGTTAGTAACGAGTTAGTCAAGTAACAAGTTAGTAGTGAGCAAGTTAATAAGTCAGAAGTCAGTCAGTTGTTTTCCCCGATTTGTCAGTAACTGCAAAAGTGCTAAGTCCGGTCCCGGTACAGTGAACAGTGTTAGTGGAATTCTTGTTCGTGTGAAGGTTTTATTCGTTGCTGATATCAGCAGGAATCAATCTCCTTGGGAAGGATGAATAAAACCTGTGAGTAATATTTCATGTTGTGTTTTTAAGTAGTTTTACTATGCTTTGTAATAACTGAGACCACTGTATTTATTTATTTATTATTTTTATATAATTTCACAAATTCATTATATTCATTATAGTAATGGCAAAAGCTAGTCTCATTTGTCATTCCTGGTTTCTTCCCTAAATTCGAGTTTCCAATTATAAACATAGGCCACGGTAGGTTAAACTTCAATATTATAATTCCCTTAAGTATATCGTGTTACACAAGTATAAGTACGCACTGCGCACCCGAACCCGATAGCTACGCTTGCATGGCGCAAATTTCATACTAGCTGCGAAACGAACCTGCAGACATAGAGCCATCTCTGCATAATTTTGTTATTTAACAAATAATTCCCAATTAATCCAGTACTACCTCATGGCGCTGTTTTTCTAGTGTACTTGTCTTAAATAACCCACTATAGCACTACCCGTACCATAGGAGCACGTAAATAAAATAATCAAACAACCGTGTAAGCAACTTAATTAGCAAAATTACAATAATTATCGACACACAACACGAAGAAAACTCCACATCTCAACACTCTGCCTGCCACTCGGCTACTGACTATTCACCGGGTTCTCCCCTCTCCTCACCTTACCAACGAACAATACTATATTGACAACTGACAAGCTGCGACATGACATCTGGTGGGAAAAATATGAACTTTCCGATTTGGTACTATATTGTGACTGTATGCTTGAGTTACATGTGATTTGATCATTTGATGTGAATAAAAATGGGAAAAAGTCGTACAAATTGTGGTGTATTCTGACATCACTCTCAAGACACAGGCATTGGGTTTTATAATGTTCCGAAACATGGCCAAATAAAGTTAAAATTACGACAAGAGCAGGTGTTGAAATGGATATGGATCGACGAAAAGCATGGGAATATGCAATTCGTAGTGCAAAACAAATAACAAAACATATGAAAGTTTGTTCTCGTCATTTTAAATCGGATAATTACATATTTCGTGGTCTTTGTCCAGCTTTACACTTGCATTCTGCACTAATAATTTTTAAATTTTCTCTAAATGTATTTTGATTTCACGTGGTTTTGCAGAAATTGCACTGGTTTGCAGACAAAGTGCAAATATTACCCACATTATACCGTCATTTTTTAATACTCCACATAATATTATGTGGTTAGCGTTTATAATTCGCTCACCTGCGATCATCAATTTCGATTGATTAAATATATATAAATATATAAAATTATAAATACATTTTAACATATCTTCTATAATACATTTAGAAGTAGCTGTTGCTTCCAGAAATCTAAAATGTTCTGTGATACCAAGCCCCATTTTAAATGAAAAAAATGCTTTTGTTGTTTGTTTTCATATGTCACAACACTGCGAGTACCAATTCAGACGCAGCTGATCGGCCCGATGGTGCTGCCGCCATCGGACATGTCAGTTCTCAATACAGTTCGGGCAAGTAAAATGGACACATATAGTTCAACCTATCCAAATTTACAATACAAAATATAAATTTAAATCCTAACATACTCCCACCTTGAGACACCGTTATTTCACAAAAGAGGTGTCTCAATGTATCTTACAAACTACCTAACGTAGCCAATAACACTTTTAAAAGTATCGTCTTGGCCTGTTCACTCGTCTGCCACATCTTGTTATGTAAGGCACCACCTTTTTAAAAAGCTTTTTCTTTCACGACACTTTTCACATTACACTTTTCGCCAGAGATCTTGTTTTTGTCGATGTTCACGGCGATTCTGCTCTCTGCGCCTGCTCCGCTGTTCGCGCCGTCTGCGCCGACCGTACTATCTGCGGCGACTCCATCATTTGTGCCGTTTTCGCAGTTCGCACTGTCTTCGCTGCGTGCGCTGGTATCCGTCTGGTCACCAATCCGGTCCTCTGCTGTCGATGAATGTGGTACACAACCCAACGCATAAAGTTTCTGAACCGGTCTTAGTAATTGTCCATGAGACGTTTGAGGACTTACCAAACGCACAACATTGTCTTTTCCCGGTAAGAGTTCAATGACTCGTGCCAAAGGCCAGTTAATTCGCTTGGTACCGTCATTACCGATTAACACCACTTCTCCGATGACGATATTATTGTAGTTTTTAGCTCTCCCACTTTGCACTAAAAGACCGAGATATTCTGAACGAAAACGATTACGTAGTTCGTTTCTTAACCGTTGCATATATTTATGCCGACGGTTTAAACTGACCGAATCTATATTATCTAAATCCGGTACACCGCACTCTTTTATTTCAGTTAAAAACATCGATGGGGTTAGCAGTTTTAAATCATTGTTATTATTAGACACATAGGTTAACGGTCGTGAGTTTATTATAGCTTCGCAATCGCATAATACCGTATACAATTCATCCCCATTGAGACATGCTTGTCCCAGGGTCTTTTTTAGTAGTAGCTAGATCCAATTAGCCGCTCACAACCCCCTCCCACCACGGAGCTGATGGTGGGTTAAACTTCCAACTAATTCTTCATGTAGACCTATCCTTTTGTATATCTTCCCATCTCAATTGGCTCAGTGAATTTTCAGCATCTCTGAAGTTCTCTCCGTTGTCTGTACAAATTGATTTTGGTCTGCCTCTTCGTGCGATGAATCTTTGTAAAACATTTAAAAAATCCTTCGTCGCTAAGGAATAAACTATTTCCAAGTGGATAGCTCGGTATACTGCGCATGTGAAAATACATATCCAAACTTTGCTTTTGTCTTTCAAAAACAATGAGCCAGCCATATCAATCCCAGTTACCTCGAATATTGCTGCATCCCTTACTTGGTTTACTGGAAGTGCTGGTACTTCCACTTGAATCTGCTTTGCGTCATAACATCTGCCTATTACGCAACCATTCGTAACGGCTCGTATAGTGTGTCGTCCACCAAGAATTCAAAATCGTTCCCTTATTCTGCTCATAAGTCCTTGACCTTTGACATGGCATGAGGTTATATGCGTGTGATACATAAGTCGTATTGTTATTGGATGTTTAGCGGGCAACAAATTGAGATACAGAAAGTCTTCCGTATCTTCCCGATTTACCAGTCTGATTCTTACCCGTAATAGTCCCTCTTCATCCTGGATGACCTTAAGGGAATTTTCAATTTCCTTCTTCAGTGGCACATAAACTTCTTGTTGAGCAATTTTAGTCAAACATTTTTCCGCTATATTCACCTCTTCTGCTGTTAGTTCATTTACTTTACGACTTTCTGGATTTCTACAGTTATAAATAAAACGAAATACTTTGGAAAGTATGAATAAAATCGCGAACTTTCTTCAATAATCAATAAAAACTTTGTAACCTTCTTTCTCTCTATATTTACTTCATTTTCATCCACTACCGGTTTTGTATGTGGCCATGAATTCGTTCCTTCATACAGCCACATGGGTCACTCCCACCATTTAGATGAAGTCAATTCTTTAGGGCAACATCGTCTAGACAATAAGTCTGCAGGATTTTTGTCTCCTGGTACATGATTCCAATATTCTGCATCAGTTAATTGTCTGATTTCCTGAATGCGGTTCCAAACAAAACCTGACCATTCTTCCTTTCGTTTTATCCACGACAGAACTGTTGTTGAATCTGACCAAAAATAACTAGTCACGGCAAATTTTAAAGCTTTGTTTACTTGAGACCATAATCTAGCTCCAATTGTAGCTGCCGGCAACTCCAATCGTGGAATAGTTAACTTCTTTATAGGTGTCACTCTGGCTTTAGCCGCAATCAAATGTACCATTACACCTTTCGACGTTTCAATTCTAAGAAACACTGCTGCTGCATATGCCAGGCTGCTAGCATCACAAAATATATGCAGAGTAATTTCCTGATGTTGATTGACACACATATTGAACCATCTAGGAATTTGGATTTCTTCCAATAATGGTAATTCTCCAAGCCATTTTTTAAATGTACTTTGAGTCTCTTCATTAACCTCCTGGTCCCGTCCAATTTCCTGTTCCCATAAATTTTGTAGCAGTTTCTTTGGATGTAACGTTACTGGATAAGTAAACCCATTTGGGTCAAAAATACGTTGGGTGACAGAAAGAATTTCTCTTTTTGTTATTTGTCTGTCTTCTAAAGGAACATTCTTACGCCAGATTGAGAGATTATCATCTTTCTTGTTCCATGTCAATCCCAAAACATAGGTTGTTTCTCCGTTTAGATCGTGGGTATGCTCCCACCCTCTTAACTCGAAATTTCCCTCGCTCA
Organism: Harpalus rufipes; assembly: GCA_951394225.1. Taxonomy (NCBI): domain Eukaryota; kingdom Metazoa; phylum Arthropoda; class Insecta; order Coleoptera; family Carabidae; genus Harpalus; species Harpalus rufipes. Next base: position 29,208,748 of record OX596282.1, on the reverse strand, counting down.
TTATTCTCGTAGCTTCTTCTACAAATGAAACTATGTAACTCATCCTTACTACTGAGACTAGTTACCCAGTTTTCAATATAGAATGAGCTCATTAATTATTCTATCGTCGTTTCCGAGTAACTAGAAGATGTTTTGCACCTACCTATACACTGATTAAGATGATGATCTATGGTAGCAGCCAATATAAAAGGACTAGTGTTGATACCAAAGACAACTCTCCTGTGTCTAAAAACGAATTTTTCGTTCTTTGGTTTTCCAAAAAAAAAAAATGAGAAATTCTGTCTTTCTTGTGAATGCTTATTTGCAGAAACGCCTTCTGAATGTCTGTATAACATCGAATGGTTCTTTGCGAAATCTTATCAAAATTTTAGGTATTAGTTCAATAAGATTCTCACCTTTCTCCAGACAATCATTGAGTGACGGAGAGTTTTGTTCTCGTACTGATGCATCAAACACTGGGCGTACCTTTGTAGAAGTGCTATTTTCTTTAATTACCGGCCTATGGGGAAGATAATGTCTACCCCCTTTCTCTTCTCCTTCTGCTACCCTTTCGATGATTCCTTCCCTGCACCATTCATCTAAAACCTCCTGATATTGTTCATGATATCCACTGTTCTGTAGCTTGGGCAACATTCGTTCTAGGCGTTTTTTGGTTAAATATTCGTTTGTCGGTAAGGGAGGATGGTCTTCCCATCTTCATTCACCGTTATCGTCTTGCTGAATGTTTCTTTAGCCAACTGGTAGGCTATGACTCTGATGGACTTTTCTTTGGGATCAGTTATCCTCAAAACATCTAATTCCCACAATTTGATGGTCCTCGTGTTGTTATATAATGACATAACGACCATATATGTATTACATCGTGTCGGCGTGTTTATAGTCTTTCCCATCAACACCCAAACTAGTAACGTATGCACTGCCACGAGTCCACACTCTAGTATCTTCCTCTTTCCTGTGAACAGTTTTCCAGCTACGTCTGCTCCAATCAGTAATTCAATCGGTTCATCTCCTTTGTTGTCACTTAAAACGACCCCATATCCTTTTAGCTGACTGGTCCAAACACCCTCATGAATGGCAGAGATATTATTGCAGATGACCGGCTGGTCCATCACTTCAAACTTACACGCATAATCATCCGCTCGACTGGCAATGCGTACGTCATAGCAATTGTATCTCTGTTCACCTGTTTGAGCTCCACCGAATAGCGTATGTATCATGTTTTATGAACGCTTCACCGGATAGTTCAAATCACGAGCGGTAGCAGTTAGGATATATGATCTCTGGGATCCACTGTCAAAAAGAGCTCTGACTATTCGAGAACCTCTATCATTATACATCCGGACTTGCAATGTTTGTAAAAAAACATTAGTAACAGTTGGACTTACCAAATTGGATAACGGCGCCTTTGTCCTTTCGTTTTTCCGAACATCATCTGCCTTTTTCACGCTGTTATGATTTTCACTGTTTTCTTGCGTTCGGCATGTATTCAATTCGGGACATAAAATTATTGTGTGGTTTACTGCACACTAAATATTTCAGACGTTCTCGACAATTCTTCTTTTGATGCTCAAGTTTCGCACAGCGATAATATCTTTTTTCCGCGAGAGAAGTTGTCTTTTCTCGTCCAGGGGCATCTTTTGCATTTTGAAACAATTCTCGGAAGTGTGATTCCTTCACAGAAAATACATTTAATCGCATCGTAATTTATTAAACCTGCAGCAGTAGGTACTTGCTGGTGCATTGGTCTTTTGACTCTCTTTTCCTTATCACTAGCTAAATTGAAACCTTCGGTAGCAAACGTGATCCTTTGTTCAGCCTCAACTTCATTTTTAATGAAGTTTATGAGATTTTTTAGCCGACTGCTTTCACCGTCAATTTTAATTTGAGAGAAAGGTATTGACCTCTGCCAGCTTCGAAGTAATTCTTCCGGTAGTGCTTATTCAATGAGAGGGAGCAACATTGCCTCATATTTTTCCGTCATAACCCCCAACGGTCATAAATTTCTTTATCCAGTTTCTTTATAACCTCGTGTTTTTCCTGCAGAATGTTCCACTTGTTTTGTATTTCATCGACATTCACTGCTGGCTTGGCTGCTAGCTTCAGTATGGCATTCGCGGTGGTTGTGAAAACGGTGCGGACGGCCTTCCGTGAACTTTTTGCTTGCTTCATAATGGACTCTTGATGCCACAAGATTTAAACACGAATTCTTGCACTCTTGCGAAGTACAACCGTTTTAAAAATGTTTAGTACACTTTGTTTTCATAAATTGTCCGAAATGTCATCAAAACTTATTTTCGTTCGACCTAGAATCGTAATGTCACCAAAACTTGTTCCCGTACACTATTATAGTATCAAAATTACTTTCCCTTCGCGGCTGGCCGCTGCGCCTAATACAGCAAAATGGCTTACGCCGGTGCACGGTAGAAGATACATACAGGTATTGTAACCCAGCCGATTGCAAGCGGCGATGAGCGTCGCCCGTCCGTAGACAATTGTGCGAGAGAGAAGGATAGTGAAAGACAGAAGAAGGTGTCTATGCATTCCGTTCGCTTACTGTTGCTATCGAGTTTTCCTATATTATTTTCACGATTTCAAGTTCTTGTTTATTATTGGTGTTAACAGTAGCATATATAGTAAACTAATAAAAATGGGTAAGAGGTACCCAATTGTAAATACCACGAAAAGATAAAATATTAACATCGAAAGACTATATTTGTGAAAAGCATTTTCAACCTTAGTATATTATTAAGGAAGTAACAACTGAAACGTATTCAGTAAGCATAATTCATATACGTATTTTCAAAATCTGTCTTAAATATTTATACAATTTTTTAAGTATTCACTAGCATACCCAAGGTTATCGCAGGATATTCCCGAATTGCCCAAAATATTTGTCAAAAGACATAAAACAGCGGCGTTCACTATATCGACATGCTTTAATTGACAAAAAAGAGAAATAATTGAACCAGAAACAAGTTAGTTTAATTTAAATTTAAAGTAACATTATTTTATTGTCCAAAAATTTCATTGGCTTGTGATGTAGTAAATAATAATATGGATCTAGAGACAATTGTAGATCAACTTGCTTCTGTACCTAATTTACTTGATTTACAGATAAAATAATTTCTATTTCTGAAATGACTGTTTTAAAATTTGGTGAAACAGTTATAAAAAGAAAAATTGTATTAACTCCAAATACGATGAACATTTATATATTTGATCACTTAATAATTTATGGTAAAACTGAAAACCCCTCTAACATAGAAGAAATACAAGATATTGTAAATAAATTACATAATACCACCGTTTTCTACGGTGGAATTGGTATAGCTGAAAGTCCTACAAATTTCAGTCCAATGGGGACTTATACAATTCAAATATTTTGGTCGCCATCTAGTGTGTAAAAAAGTATTTAATAATTATTTATGTAGTGAGCAAGATTTAGCTCTAAGTTTGACATTATCACGTGATGCATATTTGGTCCCACGTGATCATAACAACCATTGTTTGAAAAGGAACATTGATGAACATGTCTGAGACTGAACACAGAAGTTGAAATAATATGATTAATATAAATTGAATATGAATTAGTAATGTATTTACAGGAACCTGTGATAAAAAAGGAAGTTTAATTATGTACAAAATAACAATAAAATGATGCAAACCTATGTTTGTAAAGTGAACAAACATAATCAAACTTATTTTGGAAAAACAAGTACAGCAACTCAAGCAACTTTAATAAGGCTGTCTGCTAATAAAGAGACACAAGTTTATAACACAAACAGAAATAAAGATTAATAAGGAAAGTAGTAGGTACCCAAACAGTCAGCAATTATTATGTAAGAAAGTTATTTGGTGCTGTAGAGACATCGAGAAATGAAACTAAATTTGTCAATAATTGGAACTAAATTATAATTTATTAAGTAATGATGCTGTAAAATTTATATATTTCACCGGCTTATCAGTAGAACATTTTAATGTTCTATATGATTTGTTAAATCCCACAGTTATGCCAAAGTTGAAATACAGATATTTCCAAAAAACGCCAAAAAAACTAAATTTAATAATTTAACATCCAGAGACAAATTATGTATGACTTGAATAATAATAAGATTAAGACACTAAAAGAAATTTCATTATTTTTTCCGTCTCTCTCAACAGTGGAATTTGTAGTGTTTACATGGATTAAGTTCATGTTTTTTCAAATTGAAACGATGAAATCGAATTTGTTTTCCCTCCGTGAGAATCAAAAAGATTTGATTCCGCAATGTTTCATTAATAACAATCACTACACATAATAACTTAACCAAACCTTGCTGACTAAATATCAAATTATGGCATTATGGGATCAACGGGGTGGTGCTGAAGAGGGAAAGCATTTGATCGACTAGGCCATGGTATATCACCTCGCTCTTTTTAAAAATTTCTTGTCCCTTTCTAAATTATGTGGAGGGAGGTCCGCTCCCGATCCGCCGCCGATGACGTCAAAATCATAAGTCCCCATTAAATGTCAGAGATCACTGCCTATAAGTGTGGAGACACGTTAGTTGTCCATATTTGTTGGAAGATTGTATTTCTGAAAGTAGCAACAATAAATCTAATTGTACATTTTGTAAGAAATCTAAAAAAGCAACCGTAAATTTCAAAAACAAACTTAAAATAAATACAGTTTCTAAGAATCGGTTAGTGCGCAGACGATTAGACAGTATGAGACAAGTGCAGAAAAGGCTAAAAATTAAGAATAAAATAATTGATGAACTAAAAGCTGCACGACAAAAAATCAAACAGTTAAATGATTAAGACATATTAAATAAAATTGATCAACTTGAAAATATGTCTACAGCATAAAAATTATTATTAAAATAATATAATATATAATAATATATATAATTATATAAGTATTAATGAATTATTTTTATTCAGTTAACGCGGTAGCGCACGGCATGATAGACACCTTTTTCTGTCTCTCTCGCACACAACTGCCTGCGTTCTGGCGATACACTTGACCGCTACGTCGGAATACTTCTCTTTATTATGTACTCAGGGCCGGCGCGTGGGGTGAAACAGTGAAGCGAATGTTTCAGGCGGCATATTTTTTAGGGCGGCATTTGAGATGAAAAATATTTTTAATAACATCATGTTGCTCGATACAGTTTACATTATACAATGCAACAATAAAATGTCTTAAAATTTAAAATGTGTTTTTATTGTAAGATTTTTGCAACTTTGTAAACAAAGTGTATATTCATATTCTTTTTACTTGTGCCACAGACGAAATATATATTTGTGCCTAGGAATAGGCTAGTTCAGTAATTAGTCACAGACAAAATTTAAGTTTATTTGTAGTGTTATATTTTGGCATGATATTCTGTCGCAAATTAACATAGGATCAAAAATATTACAAAGTAAATCTTTAATTTTATCAGAATGTGTCAAAATTTTGAGAAACATTCATCCTTTTTTAAAAGATTATCTTTTAAACGGTTTTAAAAAATGCTATGTTCGGCACAAGAAATTGCGACAAAATTGAAAATTAAAACATAATTTGAACAAATACGCCCGATTAGAATTTGTCGCAAATTAAAACAATTTACGTATGAGGGCAGAGATACATCTAGAGAAGATCCTCTTAAGAAATTTGAAATTAATTTTTTCAGTGTAATTATTGACGTCTCTATCACTTCAATTGAGGAACGTTTTTCACAACTAGAAAATCACAGCAATATTTTTGAGTTTTTATATAACATACTATCCCTTGTTAACACAGAATCGGATGATATTTTTAAAAATTGTCATCATCTGCATGTTCATTTAACAGATGATATTGAACCTTTAAATTTGTATAATGAACTTTTCATTTTAAGAAACATTTTAAGCGGTGAAATGACGCCTTTAGATGTTTTAAATTATATAAACATTCTTTGATAGAAAATTTTCCTAATTTGTTAATTTCTTTAAGAATTCTAATAACTCTGCCTATAACTGTCGCTATAGTTAGGTGAACGTTCATTTTCCAAGTTGAAATTGATTAAAAATTATTTACGTTCGTCAATGTTCCAAGAAAGGCTCATAGATTTGATAATATTATCAATAATTGAGCATGAAGAAGCAAAATTAATTAATTATGATGATTTTTCTAAAGAAAAAGCTAGAAAAGTTAGACTAATGTAATGTAAATCAATACAAATATTTTCATTTATATTTTATAAATTTGTACATTCATTATTCTTGAAATATTTGATTTTTGTTCATTTTGTTATTTAATTTTTACCTCCCGCTACCCTTGGTAAGGGAGGTATAGGGATCGTGCTAAAAATCGCATATCCGAGATTTTGGTAAATGACCACGTTTTAAGGTCCCTAGAATCTATTTTTAACATTTTCACGATGATGTCTGTGTGTATGTGTGGATTCTCTTTACGCTCTAACTCAAATACTATCATTCAGAAAGTTTTGAAACCATGTATTTCTACCTTATTCTAATATAGAAAAAACTGATTAGATTTTGGTGGCAATTGGATAACCACAAATGGCAGTTTACTTGAAGCTTAAGATAGTTTTTCTTCAAAAAATATTATAAAAATTAAATATTATTCCATTTTCTACAAGTTTTCTTTAATACTTTTTCTATATATTTTATGGATAAATTTATAAAGTAATATAAAAATTATATACATAGGTAAATGGCGGGAGGTACTGTATTGGTCACATCAGATTTTTTAAGTTATTTTTATGTGATAATAAAACATATTATTTTGTTATTGTCCCGACTAAAACACACAATAAATATATATAAGGGCGGCAAATTGACCGCTCGCTTCAGGCGGCAAATATGTGCGAGCCGGCCCTGTATGTACTGTGCGCCGGTGGTTCACAGCAACGACCAACAAACCAACACTATAACACTACCCGTACCATAGGAGCACGTAAGTAAAATAATCAAACAACCGTGTAAGCAACTTTTTTTTTAGCAAAATTACAACAATTACCGACACACAACAGAAAGAAAACTCCACGTCTCAAGACTCTGCCTGCCACCAGTGTTGCCAAATCTAAATCGTTCATTCCCGCCAGATGATTCTAAAAATTCTACTAGAAATCCACTAAATTTAAAACAAAGATAAATCCACATCATTGATTTGCGGACTATTAATTTTTTATTTTCATTGATATAAAATAATTGATATACGCAACAAAAATAAATTATTATCTTTATTTTTAAAGAATATACTGAGAGTTCTCATCGCGTATAGGATGGTATGTACAGGTAACTATATTCCTCCACAGAAACGAATGCAATACATCAACAAGACATGATTTTGAAATATGTTTCGGCAAAATATTCTTTAGTTTGTTTTCGACATTTTGAAGAATCTTCTTACTAATCGGCTAAAGAAAAATGCGGTTCCAACTATCTTTCATTTACCAAATTTTCTTCAGTAAGGAAACAAAATACTTTCAGCACTTGTTATACAAATAACTATTTTGTCGTTCAGTGCTTCGTTTTTCAAAACAATAAAAACAATACACGTACATATGTAATACTATGTTTCTATCATTTATAGAGCAATCTTTAAATTTCTTCAAAAATTATTTCTTTATAATCAAAATATAAATATTTGATAACATCAATGTAAATATATATATTTAAAACCACAATCGCTTAATAGGTTGCTGTCACTTTAAAACTATTGCAAATCCACATTTCACGAATGTCGTTAGCTAGCTCGGCACTCCAATTTAAGTTCCTGCTTCACAACAAATGGTAGTATGTGGTATGCGGAGTCTATTTTATGATTGGTCTCAGTGCTGCCGTTTCAGTACATATGTACTGAATTCAGTACTTTTTCAAATCTTTCGTACTTAAGTACCACTTTTTTCATCATCATTTTGGTCCTTTTTTACTTTCAATATTGTTTCTAATTAAAATTTAAAAGTGAAAATAGCAAGTTACTTAAACTGAGGACAGTAGATGGCAGTTCTGACTAGCACTGCATTTGAATTGATTTCGTTTTTATATTATAATATATTTACAAACCGAAATTATTATTATTTTGCATTATTGCATTTCATAGTTGCAATTTATTTATTTTTGCTAAACACGTGTCATACATAGGTATAATTTATGTAAACTAATTAATAATAAACCCAATAAAAAAATGTAGTCATTTTTATTTACATTTTTTTACTTAATATTAATGTTTGATAAAGTAAATTTTAATTATTCGCAGTTTTAAATTCAGTACTTTTTTCGGTACTTTTTTTATTATCAAGTTAGTACCATTCTGAAATCGTCAGCGGCAGCACTGATTGGTCTGAGCACCGGACTGTTCGGACCTTAGACTTTAGACCTGGTCTAAGGTTCAGATTACGAATTTGGAGAAGCAATTTATGGACTAGTACCACCTATTTGTAGATCATAGAACGATTTTTTTGGCGGCAAAATATAAATTTGTTGTAGATAGAGAAAGTATGTAAATCAGTAATATTGTAATATATGTATATTGTTTTCCTAGTTAAACCACTAAATTTTTCACTAAATTTGTTTAAAAACCACCAGAATTTCTACTGACTACTAAATACTAATTTTTCCCGTTAGACAAGCATGTGATTCCGTCAGATCTAGTAAAAATTCTACTAAATTGGCAACACTGCCTGCCACTCGGCTACTGACTCTTCGCCGGGTTCTCCCCTCTCCACACCTTACCATCGAACATACTATACACAGTTCGGGCAAGTAAAATAGGCACATATAGTTCAACCTATCCAAATTTACAATACAAAATATAAGTTTAAATCCCAGCAGTACTCTTAATGCATTACATATGTTAAATATAGGATATATTATGTACGGTACGTTTACTGCTTCTTGGTTTCGTTTACAAAACTGTCACGGCAGACCTTAAAAACCGGACTGTCCAGGAGAAAACCGGACGTACCGGACATTGCCATCAAAACCGAACTGTCCGGGTGAAAACCGGACGTCTGCCAACCCTATTTACATTCGTTGTCACATCCTACGTTGACGTGTATTTACTCATATTTGGTTATGTTTTTTTATTTAAAAAAATATATAATACGAATTATATTATTGCTATGTCAATATGGATTCGAAAATGAAACCAGATGATTAGTTGATATATGTATAAAACATGCAAATATAATAGAGAATAAAATATTGATGCATTAAGCTACCCTTAGAAAATAACGCAATATTGTAAAATTGTTTTTATTTATTTATATTTCGTTCTTCTGCGTTTCGTGGCATATAAATGAAGTGAGGTCTCAAATAACTAAAACACTAGTAACTCTTTTTACAATTTGTCCTGCAGTTGTCCTATGCATATCTCTAAAATCTGCAATTATTATTTGAATACTCAAACAGACATAAAACTGGACGGTTATTAGTGTTCTTGTAGGGGAGCTGAGATATAGCATTATTTCTGCAAATATAAGTAGGTATATATAACAATAAAATCTGAGCCGCGAAATTATTTCCGCGCCCTAGGCACAAGAATAAATCCTGCCCCCAATTACATACATTGCCAAGAGACTCCCACAGATACAATTTTTTAACACAAACTGCAACTACATTGTGGCATGGTTTAAAAGCATAAAATAGCTATTTAAAGAAATTACTCATATAATTGTTCTAAAGTTTAATCATTGTTGTAATCTAGTATAGTTATTGTTGTAATCAAGTTCCTATATAAACAGTTGTTACCAAGTTTAGTTATTGTTGTAATCAAGTACCTATAATCATTGTTATAATCAAGTTTAGTCATTGTTGTAATTAAAGTTTATAGGTGCTATGACGCTTTTTTTATTCAGAATTTGAAGCTTTTATTATAACGCGGCCCTGAATAAATTAAAAACATACCCACCTATATTAAATTTAGAATATATAACACAGTTTCACGAGGTGACCGAAACCTGTTTATAAATTCTGTGTTATTCCACTTTTCTAAATTGTCCATTCTGTTACATACTGTATAAGTACATCGCAATTTTATAATTTTATTATCTTCTGCCTCCTGTAGTTCTATGAGGTCATATAATTCTTGTAAATTCCTTTTACACACTTTTTTCTTATTCTCAAAATAATTACAAGCACCTCAGAGTTTCTATTACTTTATTCTGCTAATAACAAAATAAATTTTATTTGTAGGTGGAAATACACAAAAAATATTTAATAGTAGTATGTGGTGGATTCCATGGCCCTTAGACTATTAATACAAGTTTATTTTAAGTTGGAACCTACCATTTTTATTCGCCTATTCGATTCAGTATTTTTTTTTTCTTAATACGACATAATATACTTATAGACTTACATAACAAAATATTGAGAAAAATGTAAATAAAAATAATTATATTTTAGTTTAAATCTGATAGAAAAACAATTGAAAATTTTGTTTCATATTAATTGTTGTTAAATGTTAAAATAAACCTTCACAATAAACGTGCAAGCTATTTGTAATTCAAACTACGAATTTACAAATACAAGGTGGCCAGGCTCTGCTTATGATGCTACTATTTTTAATAACAGTGCAGTTCGTGCCGAGTTTGAAGCTAATGCTTTCTTAAATTCTTTGTTATTAGGTATGAGTTTTAAAGCAAAGAATTTTATGTAACTTTATTAACATTCTTATTGCAGGTGACAGTGGGTATCCACTAAGAAATTACATTCTTACACCAATATTAAACCTTATTATTCAAACGCAGCGATTATATAATGAGGCATAGATCAGAACTAGAGTTAAAATAGAAAATACGTTTGGTATATGGAAAAGACGATTTCCTATATTAGCGTATAGATGTCGTTTAAAACTGAAAACAGTTTTACATGTAATTGTGGCCACAGCAGTGTTACATAATCTAGGTCGACGTCAAGGTCCGTGAAGTTGGCCCCTCAAAACCATTATTTTTAAAGTAAATATACATCAAAATATTGTACTTATTATGTACAATTATGTGCAATAAAAATTTAATTTTGTACGTTTCTAATTAGCGTATAATTAATTTATGTCAAAATGGAGGGCCAACTTCACGTAGCCCTTCATTAACAAATGAGATCAATTTTATGTAACCAATAATATTGTACAAATTATGTACAATTATGTACGTGTTAAACGAAACTTTGTACTATATTCATAATCCTATAATTAAAAATTAAATATATGGAGGGCCAACTTCACGCAGCCCTTCATTATGGCATGAGATAAGTTTTATATAGCGCATAATATTGTACATTACATATTACGTACAATTATGTACGCATTATACGAAATTTTGTACTACATTCATAATCCTATAATGAAATATATGGAGGGCCAACTTCTCGTAGCCCTTCTTTAGCAAATAATGTCAATTTTATAGAGCGCACAATGTTATTGTACACATTAAAAAAAATTGTACTACATTCATAACCCACTAATGGGGACTTATACAATTCAAATATTTTGGTCGCCATCTAGTGTGTAAAAAAGTATTTAATAATTAGTTATGTAGTGAGCAAGATTTAGCTCTAAGTTTGACATTTATCACGTGATCCATATTTGGTCCCACGTGATCATAACAACCATTGTTTGAAAAGGAACATGAACATGTCAGACTGAACACGGAAGTTGAAATAATATGATTAATATAAATTGAATATGAATTAGTAATGTGATAACAAAGGAAGTTTAATTATGTACAAAATAATAATAAAATGACGCAAACCTATGTTTATAAAGTGGATAAACATAATCAAACTTATTTTGGAAACACAAGTACAGCAACTTTAATAAAGCTATCTACTAATAAAGAGACAAGTTTATATTAATAAAAACACATATAAAAATAGATAATATATAAAATAAAAGTAGTACCCAAACAGTCAACAATTATTATGTAAGAAAGTTATTTGGTGCCGTAGAGACATCGAGAAATGAAACTAAATTTGTCAATAATTGAATACAAAATTATAATTTATTAAGCAATGATGCTGTAAAATATATATATTTCACTGGCTTATCAGTAGAACATTTTAATGTTCTATATGATTTGTTAAATCCCACAGTTATGCCAAAGTTGAAATACAGATATTTCCAAAAAACGCCAAAGAAAACTAAATTTAATAATTTAACATCCAGAAACAAATTATGTATGACTTTAATAAGATTAAGACGTGGATATACATAAAAAGAAATTTCATTATTTTTTTCCGTCTCTCTCAACAGTGGAATTTGTATTGATTACATGGATTCAGTTCATGTTTTTTCAAATTGAAACGATGAAATCGAATTTGTTTTCCCTCCGTGAGAATCAGAAAGGTTCGTGTCCGCAATGTTTCATTAATAACAATCACTACACATAATAACTTAAGCAAACTTTGCTGACTAAATAACAAATTATGGGATCAACGGGGAGGTGCTGTAGAGGGAAAGCATTTGATCGACTGGGCCATGGTATATCACCTCGCTCTTTCTAAAAAATTCTTGTCCCTTTCTAAATTTTGTGGAGGGAGGACCGCTGCCGATCCGCCGTCGATGACGTCAAAATCATAAGTCCCCATTAATTATTAATACATTAGTAAGTATAGAGTATATAATAGGGTACGGCAGTGTGATTAGAATGTCAGCTTTGTGATCGGCATGTCCGAGCGGTTACACAGCAGCGATATGTTGGATGGGTGAACGCACAGCGACAAAAAAAAATCACACTGCGGCTCGGTGCGCCCAGCACCCTTACACCGAAAGGTACAAAAAAGGGTTACAGATTATGTATGTATAAATTATCATTTTTATATGTAATATTTATAGAAATATATACCTACATTGATGTTTACGGGGTACGTATTACTCGTATTTTGTATTATAATCTATATCATGTTTCCTGCTATTTTTAAGTTCCACGGGAAACCTGATACGCTGGAAATTCGGTTTTGATAAAAAGTCAAGGGAATGTAAAGTAAGTCATATTTATTCTAATTTCTAAACCAAGTTTTGGATTCATTTATGTACTCATTCATTTACGGACGCAAACTCACACACCGAAGTTTGTTTTTGTAGGAATGTATATCAATTGTTTTACTGATTTAATAGTTAGTATTTCAATTTTACTATTTAGTTCAAATTAATTTCTGTACCTACTTACTTTTTATGGTTAAAGGCCGTATTTCTTGTACTTTTAAATTTGATTTAGCATCGATTTTAAGGCTTTGTATATTTGAAAAATTTTTCAATTCAATTTATTGTTTATTATTATTTAATGAATGAATTATCAAAAATGTAAATTGTTGCTATATTTTCTCGTGCCATTGAAATCATTGTAACAGTGGCGTGGGGTAAGTTTCTATGTTGGGTGTGCCTAATTTAAAAAATCTGATGTTGCCAGCACATGACCTCTTGTTACTTCCGGTTAATCATTTGTATCCAAAATATGGTTCCCCTACATATATAAAAGTCCTTAATATATAGTTTAGAAAGTTTTGGATTATATTTTATCACATTTTTTACGAAAATCTGTTTAGAGCTTTATCTAAAATATCACTTCCGGTTAATCAAATGTACCCACAATTTATTACATTATTTCCGTTGGTATAGAAGTCTCAAATACCAAGTATGGTAAAACTGATTAGGCAGAAGATTCACGTCATCAACCTGAAAAAAACCTTATAAAAAAATATAACTTGTAGAAATCATTAGTTATTTATTTTTTGAAAAAGAAATATCACCAAAAATCGTCTAAGAATGAAGCTCCTTCCAACATCAATATGCCTGCTAGAATGTGACATTCCAATTCCGAAATAGAGAAACTATGTAGGTACTATTGTAGTAAAAATATAAATAATACGGATCTCACTTTCACAAAAAAACTTATTTCATACAGTTGATAGTTTATGAAAAATATATGCAACTTTACACACCGAATTTTACAATTATCTGCTTTTCTATGAAATTTTTAGGAGTAGGTCATTAAAACTTCTTTGTTCCTTTGCATTTTTTTGCTACTTTTCTAGTTTTAGGGTCTAAGTGATATGTTTATCATTTATACGTAAAAATAATGTCACATGTTAAATTTATAAAGGGTATATTTTTAGTACCGGTGGAGTAGCGCTTATTAAAATCTTCATATTAAAATAAATTATCAAAATTACATTAAATTATGCTCAAATTAATTATTATAGTATAATACACGCACCGAAAAAAGGGAAGGGGAGTTGGGTTGCCAAAATAACCATAGGCTCCGTAAATTAAATTTCTTTTGGGGTCACTCAGATTTTTTTAATTAGGCACACCCAACATAGAAACTTACTCCACGCCACTGTTACAATGATTTCAATGGCACGAGAAAATATAGCAACAATTTACATTTTTGAGAATTCATTCATTAAATAATAATAAACAGTAAATTGAATTGAAAAATTTATTAAATATACAAAGCCTTAAAATCGATGCTAAATCAAATTTAAAAGTGCAAGAAATACGACCTTTAACCATAAAAAGTAAGTAGGTACAGAAATTAATTTGAACTAAATAGTAAAATTGAAATACTAACTATTAAATCAGTAAAACAATTGATATACATTCCTACAAAAAAAAAACTTCGGTGTGTGAGTTTGCGTCCGTAAATGAATGAGTACATAAATGAATCCAAAACTTGGTTTAGAAATTAGAATAAATATGACTTAAGTTTACATTCCCTTGACTTTTTATCAAAACCGAATTTCCAGCGTATCAGGTTTCCCGTGGAACTTAGGTAGATAGATAGATAGAAATATATTTGCCATAAGATTTACATCTTGTACAAAGAGTTGACAACATTCTTATAAATTGAAGTAGTTATACTTACATAAATACACAATTATTAACAAATAGCAAAATTCAAGACCCCTACACAATTAATATATCCTTATTACAAGGTTCAAAATCTATACATAAATATATAATTTCACTTAAAACAGTTGAGGATTCATAAATGGATATTTAATTCTAATTAACAAAATACCAAATTGCAGAATTAGTTATTCATACATAAATATATAGTTCCAATAGAAAAATCTTACACCCGTGAAAAATTTAATATAATATAAAACAAAAGAATGAGAAAAAATAACATACCTAGGAAGTATTTACTAAGTACGTGACTGAAAAAGAGTAAAATACTAAAATATTTATAATATCAGACTTGTATGTGAGCTATTTTTCCACAATTTCTTTAGAAAATAACATAAAATGCAAAATATAGAAAAATACAAAAATAAAGTTTAATATAGTGTATCATTTAATCAAACAAAGTCAAAAAGAAAGAAAAGTTGTTTACACATTTTCCATGCCTCATTTATTCAAACAAAAGCTTCTAGTTTTAAGAGCACCGGTAGTGTAATAAAATATATTGCTTATTTTATCTTTAGTAAGATTATCGAATAATTTATAAAAATTTGATTGGTCCAATTTGTCTGCATTGAAAATGTGCAAATAATGTTTCCTGAAGTGTGAATATATGGGGCATACAATTAGGAAATGGTAAAGGTCCTGCAGTGCGTTTAGGTTACAGATTGTGCAATTAACCGTAGTGTCAATTATGTACTTAATATTATTAAATTAAATAATTATTTTATTCTTATTTGACATTCTAAATTGGGAGATTACTCTAAGTTTCGTAATTGATATGTTAAAGGTTAAATATTCTGAAATGCCAAAGTTAGATTGTAAGAATTTATAAAAATAATTATATGAACTTGTAATACAGCTATTGACATCACGTGCAATAACTGAAGCTTGATGTTTTTCTACAATTTCTTTAATGACAGTTTGATTAATTGATTGACTTTCCCAAATCTCCGCATAGCCTAATTTAAATAAGAAAATTCTTAACTGACTACACCAGTTATATTCTATTTTATTTACTTCTGATCTAGAGCTAATAGACGGTTATATAAAAGTTTTGGTAGTCGTTGATCATCCATACGCAAAAGTTTAGACCACCAATTCAGTACCCTTTTCCAGATGTTAACCTCTCTGTGAATGACCCCTGCTTCCATCCTAATCATAAAATTTGGAGTACATTTAGGACAATGCATCATTGTTTTTAAAAATCTTATTTGACCCCTTTCGATTATATATATTTTATGTGCTACCCAAATTTCTGTGCTGTATAACAGTGTTGAATTTATTATTGATTTTAATAAAGTGATTTTAGTTGACCAATCATTTGATTTACCCTTACATAATATATTGTTTACCCTTTGAATGGCTAAATTTTCTTTTTTGAGATTCTCTATTGCAGCGGAAGATGAAAAAGTGGTTCCCAAGTAATTAAATGAATTTACTATTTCTAGTGCAGAATTATTGTAGGAGAAATTATGATTTGGAGTACGTCCTTTATGAAATTTAAGTATTTTTGTCTTATTGATATTGACAGTTAAGAGATTTTTTATACAATACTCTTGCAAGGATAATAACTTCTTTTTTACATCAATAGCAGAATCCGCTAAAATTACTAAATCATCTGCGTAGGCAAGGAGAACAATATCGTTGTGTCAATCGATGTTCAATCCTCTCAGACCTGACTTACGAATGTGTTCCTCCAAATCATTTATAAATATTGTAAATAGCAACGGGCTAAGAATTTCTCCTTGCAGTACGCCTTCAGTTATTTTAATGAAATTAGATGTGCAAGAATTAACTTTTATTTGAAGTGCAGCGTTATTATATAAGTTTTTTATTATTCGAATTAATTTTGTGGAAATACCTATCTCGTATAGTTTTTCCCATAATAGAGAATGATTCACAGAATCAAAAGCTCTACTGAAATCGACAAATATCGCGTAAGCGGAGGTTTTTTTTAATCCCGTGGAACTTAAAATAGCAGGAAACATGATATAGATTATAATACAAAATACGAGTAATACGTACCCCGTAAACATCAATGTAGGTATATATTTCTATAAATATTACATATAAAAATGATAATTTATACATACATAATCTGTAACCTTTTTTTGTACCTTTTGGTGTAAGGGTGCTAGGCGCACCGAGCCGCAGTGTGATATTTTTTTTGTCGCTGAGCGTTCACCCATCCAACATATCGCTGCTGTGTAACCGCTCGGACATGCCGATCACAAAGCTGACATTCTAATCTCACTGCCGTACCCTATTATATACTCTATACTTAATAATGTATTAATAATTAATTAATGGGTTATGAATGTAGTACAAATTTTTCTTTAATGTGTACAATAAGATTGTGCGCTCTATAAAATTGACATTATTTGCTAAAGAAGGGCTACGAGAAGTTGGCCCTTCATATATTTAATTATTAATTATAGGATTATGAATGTAGTACAAAATTTCGTATAATGCGTACATAATTGTACGTAATATGTACAATATTATGCGCTATATAAAACTTATCTCATGCCATAATGAAGGGCTGCGTGAAGTTGGCCCTCCATATATTTAATTTTTAATTATAGGATTATGAATATAGTACAAAATTTCGTTTAACGCGTACATAATTGTACATAATATGTACAATATTATTGGTTACATAAAATTGATCTCATTTGTTAATGAAGGGCTACGTGAAGTTGGCCCTCCATTTTGACATAAATTAATTATACGCTAACTAGAAACGTACAAAATTAAATTTTTATTGCACATAATTGTACATAATAAGTACAATATTTTGATGTATATTTACTTTAAAAATAATGGTTTTGAGGGGCCAACTTCACGGACCTTCGACGTCAGGGCGAAGCAGAACCACCAATTGATCAAGAACAAGAGCATCGGCTACAGCAGTTAATTGCAGATGGCCAAATACCTGCGTTACGTAATATTCAAAACGAAGTAGAAGATGGATTTGATACCAGGAATGAATTTGTGGAAAATTATTTTGGTAGAATATAAATTTATGTCAACTCCTAAAGTTTTTATTTTCAATATAATTCTTTTTACATAATATACATTATAATTTATTCCTATACCAATATGGTTTATTATAAACATAAAATAAAATATTATTCAGTCTTTAGGTAATGTAAGTTAAAAACGAAAAATAAAATTACATTTTCTTCTTGTCTTATGAAAACTAAAAAACAAACAAAATATAAAATAATATTCTTATGTATAAGAGCTATATATTTTTTTCCAATTTTACAATGATTAGAACTTTTTAAGTTGTTCTTCTTTTATTTTTATTTCTAGATATAAAAGTTCCTTTTCTAGTTTTAATTTCTCAGTTTCGCGAGCTAACTGCGTTGTTTTAATTTCTGAATCTAAATGCAGTAATTTCAATTTTATTTCGGACTCTTTTTCTTCGTAATGTTTTTTTTGTTGTTCCGCTTCTTTTAAAAATGTTTTCTGAAGTTCAGCAACTTCTAATTTTACACTTGTCAAATCAGAATATTGTTTTGACAACTGAGTGCTACTTAACGAAGAAGGAACTGCTGGTCTTCGTCTTTTAGCCCAGGAATCCTCGGATGTTTTCTTTTTTTCTAATGGACGAGACAGAGGTGTTTGATGATTTATTGCCTTATATGTACACCAAGAAGAACTGGGGTTGCTTGATAACTGGTTTTCGGTTTCCTGCGTATGTAAAAATTATATTGTTATATAATATTTAAAAAAAAACTTGTTTTATTTTTACATTTGAGCCGATTGCAATGATATCATTGCATCCTCTAATTATTGTAACATTTCTACTTGTATTGGTTGACTTGTAAGTTGCGTAATATTGTCACTATCACAAGCATTATCTGAGTCATTTGTGTGCTCGCGGCTTATACAACATCACTATAGTTCCATACCATGGCATATACTATAAATTGCGAATAATATTTTTTTTTTATTAAAAATAAGAAACATTATTGATATTTATTTTAGTCTCATATTGCGTAGTTTTGTATTTACAAATTTATTCTATATTAGAAGCTGCTAAATGAAAAAAAAAATTAGCATTGTATTTCCTATATTACAGTTTCTGAAGAAGACATCCAGTATACACATAAGTACGAGTATAATGCTTTCCGCCATTTCCTTTTATTTTGTTAATTTCTGCAAGTGAACTGTAGTCACTGGTACTCGCTTAAATGAATTCTGTTCAACGACGTAGAAGTTATCAAATGGTGAACATGGAGCAATCAAATCGATTCGCGCAGTATTGTACAATGGCACAAAGCTGAGAGATAATTAAAATGAATTTGTTTATTCACATACCGTGAAGTTTTAATTGAATTGAATCTGAACAAAGAAAATATGGCTATAGACTATAATGGTGTCATTGAAAAGATCTTTGTGTTTTTTCTTGTATGAGTATTAATGTGGTGAAAAGAACTTATCATTTTTCACGGATATAACTAATTTTAAATAAATTGCATGCATTCATAAATTTTACAAATAAAATTATTGATATTAATTAATTAATAATATTAAGTATGTATTTGTATTTACTTGTATATAACGAAAAACGAGCTAAATATGTTTAACACGAAAAAACAATTTCTTTTTTGACAAAAAAGGGCCTATTTATTTTATAGAAGAATGTTGCAGAGAATTAAATTTTGCATCCATTTCGCTAATCACAATTTATTTTGCACGCTTTGTAACCAAGAAAATCGGATTTAAAATATAAAAGTTACTTCTTTATAGCGTTGGACATGGGATTAGAAGTAAATAAAAACCAAATGTAATAGCATTTTACTTGTCAAACGTTGTAATGATAGATAATAGTTAATAGTTAATAGTTAATAGTTAATAGTTAATAGTTAATAGTTAATAGTTAATAGTTAATAGTTAATAGTTAATAGTTAATAGTTAATAGTTAATAGTTAATAGTTAATAGTTAATAGTTAATAGTTAATAGTTAATAGTTAATAGTTAATAGTTAATAGTTAATAGTTAATAGTTAATAGTTAATAGTTAATAGTTAATAGTTAATAGTTAATAGTTAATAGTTAATAGTTAATAGTTAATAGTTAATAGTTAATAGTTAATAGTTAATAGTTAATAGTTAATAGTTAATAGTTAATAGTTAATAGTTAATAGTTAATAGTTAATAGTTAATAGTTAATAGTTAATAGTTAATAGTTAATAGTTAATAGTTAATAGTTAATAGTTAATAGTTAATAGTTAATAGTTAATAGTTAATAGTTAATAGTTAATAGTTAATAGTTAATAGTTAATAGTTAATAGTTAATAGTTAATAGTTAATAGTTAATAGTTAATAGTTAATAGTTAATAGTTAATAGTTAATAGTTAATAGTTAATAGTTAATAGTTAATAGTTAATAGTTAATAGTTAATAGTTAATAGTTAATAGTTAATAGTTAATAGTTAATAGTTAATAGTTAATAGTTAATAGTTAATAGTTAATAGTTAATAGTTAATAGTTAATAGTTAATAGTTAATAGTTAATAGTTAATAGTTAATAGTTAATAGTTAATAGTTAATAGTTAATAGTTAATAGTTAATAGTTAATAGTTAATAGTTAATAGTTAATAGTTAATAGTTAATAGTTAATAGTTAATAGTTAATAGTTAATAGTTAATAGTTAATAGTTAATAGTTAATAGTTAATAGTTAATAGTTAATAGTTAATAGTTAATAGTTAATAGTTAATAGTTAATAGTTAATAGTTAATAGTTAATAGTTAATAGTTAATAGTTAATAGTTAATAGTTAATAGTTAATAGTTAATAGTTAATAGTTAATAGTTAATAGTTAATAGTTAATAGTTAATAGTTAATAGTTAATAGTTAATAGTTAATAGTTAATAGTTAATAGTTAATAGTTAATAGTTAATAGTTAATAGTTAATAGTTAATAGTTAATAGTTAATAGTTAATAGTTAATAGTTAATAGTTAATAGTTAATAGTTAATAGTTAATAGTTAATAGTTAATAGTTAATAGTTAATAGTTAATAGTTAATAGTTAATAGTTAATAGTTAATAGTTAATAGTTAATAGTTAATAGTTAATAGTTAATAGTTAATAGTTAATAGTTAATAGTTAATAGTTAATAGTTAATAGTTAATAGTTAATAGTTAATAGTTAATAGTTAATAGTTAATAGTTAATAGTTAATAGTTAATAGTTAATAGTTAATAGTTAATAGTTAATAGTTAATAGTTAATAGTTAATAGTTAATAGTTAATAGTTAATAGTTAATAGTTAATAGTTAATAGTTAATAGTTAATAGTTAATAGTTAATAGTTAATAGTTAATAGTTAATAGTTAATAGTTAATAGTTAATAGTTAATAGTTAATAGATCGAATAATTTCCAACACTCGCCTTCTCAGTCTCATGAGTAATAGCATACATTACATGCTCATATACGAGTACTATTACTATTTTTTTAAATTATAAATAAATTATTGCTTAGATTATCGTATATTTAAGCCCATTCTATATGGAGAATTTTTCACAATATTTAATTTTGAATAAGGTACGTAAAAATTGTTTTTTTTTCCTGGATTTCTTAGTATGCAAGTCACAGACCACGGAAAAGTTTTTGATTCTATTAAATTAAGATACAAGATTCATAAAAACATATACAGTATTCTGACAAATAGAGAGATTCTAAACGACCCAAAATTTAATTCAAATCTTGATATCGGACAGCCCTACTACTTACTGGTTTAATATAAATTTTCAAGACCCATATATCATATACCTACTGTGAAAATAATAGAAATGAAATAAATACTATTATATGTTCGTGCGTAAATGAGTTCACGATGAGCATTAAAGCTTGAAAGGCTTGAAAAACCAAGCCAAGCCTAGAATGTTTAAAGATTGAAGTTTCCAAGCCAAGTTTTGTTTCCATCAAGCCCAAGCTAAGCCAAGCCTAGCATTAAAAAGCTTGAATTTTCAAGCCAAGCCAAGCTTTCTCATTTCAAGTCAAGTAGCTTGGGTTGGTGCATCCCTAGTTTCTAGTATTATCTTTTTCAGATATTCCCAAGTGTCGTTTATGTCCTTTGTCTCTGGTTTTGTTTTTTTGATTTCTTCTATTAATTTTTGATATCGTGTTCGTATTTCTTCTTATGTTAGTCTCTAACTATAAGATAATGTGTTAAATACAACTATGAAGGAAAACGCTTGTTTTATGTTATCATAATCTAAATTTTTAAAATTATTTTCATCAAAATATTTATTACAGGAGTTTATTTAATAAGCAGACTGCAACTGAACGCAGTCTTCCAACGGAAATGTGATAGAGATACATGCAAAGTTAGATAATATTCCAACTGTTGAAAATTGTGTATCTTAGCCACACATAGTCAAAGTTTTTATACTAGGTACATAATATGTAATAACAATAAAATAAGAATAAATTATTACCCGATTTATTCTAACGATGGATATTGCTCGTGATCTCATGGTGAACCTTTTATTGATAACGTTCCTTTATTGTAGGGGGAAGTAAAGAAAGGGATGATAATAAGGATTAGTTCAAACCATAAAAAAAGGAATGGATGCTGGGAATGAAAAAAATACAGTGACATTAACAACATTATCGTTTAGGGAAGGAAGCAATAAAATACAGATGGATTTTTCACGTTAAAAGAGAAGACAGTAAATCAACAGACGGTAAAAGCTACGATTAATAATTGTAAAAGGTATTTATTACAATGAATGAGCTCACCAGTCGCTTTTGGATATCTATGTCATTATTGAGTCTAATAAGAGTTAGGTGTATTTTGATATATCTCAATGACGTTAGACTCGTTAGTTGGAACTATAACCTACTCTATACTCATTCAAAACTCATTTCTTAACAGAAAATAGACATGCAGGCTCGAGACCGAATGTAATTATTCATTTGGAAACGAAACTCTGCGCCCTGTCTCAATTAATGACGCCAGACTTTGAATCTGAACTCAATACTTATGTATACATATATCTGTATGTCGTTTCTATCCATTTATGTACAAATTAGTACTGTCATAAGTAAACAAGAAGAATGATTGTAATAATTTAGGACGACAATTTCAATTTAATAAATAATTAATAATGGGTTTGTAGTTAATAGAAATTGCACGGTACAACTAATTAAATTAAGTACTAATGTATAGTAATCGAGAATAGATCATTTCATTATAACGGTCGTAATTACGGACAGTCAACCTACATAACGTTCAAGTCGTATGAGCGTACACTAAGCGTGGATTGAATAATATTCTCGAACGCTAAGTTGTGACATTCCAGACCTTTTTAGTATGATATACTTAGGGATTGTATACTTTGGTTCACGAAAGATGAATATTCAAGGTCACTTGTTCGAAAAAAAAAATATACAGCACTGTATACAATTGTAGCTTAGCAACATTTCATGTTAGAAAGAGAAGGATTATTTGACGCATGTTTATGTAGTTTATGTTGCCTGACAGATATGCGTACATGGTAACATTACTTTCTAACACATTACAAAAAATACTGACGTATGTCGTAGTTACAGATATCTAATTATCTACTATACTGCCCTCATTATTTACCCAGTGATGTTGACATTTAAATCAAATTATTATTCCACCGTTTATGTGAAGACTGTCTTTGTGTTTTGCAAAAACATATGCGAAGAGCATAAATCTTTGAGAAAGGCATTATGTAAAAAGAAATATAATTTTCAAATAAATTGCACTTATTTTATCAGTTAAAATGTATCCATAAATATTTCGTATAGTACGTCTACAGAGTGTTTGGCTTAAGTCCGGCACCACGAATATTTCGTTTATTTCGAGAGATACAAAAAAATGTTAATAAGCAAAGTTAAACTAGACAAAGGGGCACATAAGATGATCATAGCAGAAATTTTGTATCACTTCCGGTTTTATCGGAAATGGGTACAACTTTAAATCTAGCATAGGGAATCGGTATTTTTTCAGAATATACATAAAATTTGCTTTACAATGATACTAAATTATCATAGTTTTACTTTAATCATTTCAAAATGGCGACCATTTATTCTTAAAATATTGTGACGTGCGCCCCTGTGAGAATAGTACACGTGCCCCGCCGCTGAAAGAATGTACCAGAGCGATGACCGAGATAACGCGATCCCTGCGACGCGCCGCCTGAGGGTAATTGCGCCGTGACCTAGTTCCTTTGTATACAGGTCACTGTCGCCTCGCGAAGGTTCTACTAGGCCCGAGGAGGTTCTGGAAATAATCTAGCCAGGTATATATAACCCACCGCCAAAGCTAGCGAGACAGTCTCATATATACAAGCAACCAGATATGAACTCGGTGATATAAATAAACAGTTTAACAGTTTACATAAATAAATGTAGTTATATAAATAAGTGCAGTGATATAAATGTTAGTTAAATAAATAATCGTAGTGTTTAAGCATTTAATAATATTCTTAGTGTTTATAATTATTTAATCATAGTGTTAGTTGTTTTTATTATCTTTTAATATTTAATCTTTATTTATTTATCGTTTAATAAACGCATTCTTTTGGTTAATAATATTTGTCTGTGTTTTACACTTCACCCATATAAATAAAAACGTTACAATATGTATTAATAAAATTCCATACAAAATAAAACATAGCAAGCTATGAAAACAATTTTATTATCTTATAACAAGAAAAGAATTTACCTACATTTGTGATAGTGACAATTTCTTGTAATAATTAAATAATTATGGCTCAAGTGAATTACACAAATGAAGAAATGGTTGATATGATTTTAATATCCGGAAAATGTCAAAGATATTCTGTTAGAGCACTTCAACTTTATGGAGAGAGGTATCCTCACCGACGACAACCGAGAAGACAATATTTTAATGAAGTTGTTAATAAATTGAAAACACATGGATCATTTAAACTGAAAAATCGACATGCAAGAAGAGGAAATGAAGTAGATATTCATCGAGATGATGAAGAAGAAAGAATATTAGCTTACATTAATTACAATCCTGAAGTGTCGGTGAGGGAATTAAGTAGAGAATGCGCGGTAAGTAGTAAGGATACAGGATTTGTCAGACTGTGTCAAAGGTCAGTCTGGCGCCATTCGAGATAACGTTGTTAATAATTAAATAGATAAACTATATTTATTGTTAAATAATTAGATAAGCTATGTTTATAATAAACAAGATTATTATTGTTTAGTAATTAGATAAAGCGCATAATGTCGTTTGTATTGTTTTTAAAATAGAAATTAGATTGTTTAATAAATAAGATTATTAATATATAATAAATAAGTAATTAGATAAATTGTATTATTTGCAAATGTTTTTAAAATAGAACAGAAATGTTTGAAATTTTAAAAATACATGATTACAAGAGGTCATTGCATTGAAGATTGATAACTGGAAATTTCTAGTTTCAAAATTGTTAATAATTGCATTTTAAAATAGAAATTAGATAACAGTTGCTTGAATCTGAGTGGAAAATTTATTTTAAAAATAAATCAATACAATGAAGATTGGTAACTGGAAATTTCTGGTTTAAAATATTCTAGAAAATTGTTATCAAGTATATGAACACTTATATATACTGACAAGGGTGAATAATTTTACTTACTATTCAGTATTTCATTACAGACAGCTATCTTAAACTCCTGACATTCTGGTAAGAAAATTATTGTTACTATATTTTATTTATTGCATGATATGTAATTATTAATGATGATGTAAAATTTGCTTGAAGAGAATAACAATTAATTATATGTTTTGTTTAGAAATGGATTTCAACAAATTAAACGATATAGGCTCTTTGAAGAACCTAAAACCACGTATGAAAATAACCGAAATGGAATTGAACAAGGAGTACAAACTAGTAGACATTAAAGCAGTCAAGACTAGATTTGGAAGGAAGATAATTGCAGAGGCAGAAAATTTTATCGTGTACCTACCATGTCGGTTTGACGAACTGAAAGACGACCAAATTTTGGAACTACAGAAAACTGTTGCTGATTGGGGTATTAAGTACATAGGATCAGAAGATTACACCTTGGGGAAACAGGCAACGCTATTACAATTTGTTAAAATGATTTAAATGTATATTGCGTATAATGTATGTAAATGTTTGTAAATAAATTAATGATAATATGTTTATGTTTTATTTCACAAATCTTTTTGAAATAAAAGTAAGTACGTATGTATTTAACAGTTAAAAATATATTTTGAATTTATAAAAAGTTAGTTTAATGTAAAACTTTGACAAGTAAACATGTGCACAAAATTGAAGCACCCATTTTCAACAATAATTGCTGGGCCTTCGGGGTCTGGCAAGTCATATTATGTGAACAATTTTATTTCAAATATTAACGACATGTGCGACACAAAATTTAAAGAAATATCATGGCACTATGGTACGTGGCAAAATTTGTATAATACTATTCAAGGTGTAAATTTTATCGAGGGGTTGCCTGATGTAGAAAATATAGATGGGAAAGATCCACAATTAATTATAATAGATGATTTAATGAGAGAGGCCGATGAACGTATAGTAGACATTTTTACTAAGTGGTCTCATCACAAAAATTTATCAGTGTTTTTTCTTACCCAAAATTTATTTCACCAGGGAAAAGGCCAGAGAGATATATCACTTAATGCAAATTACATAATTTATTTTAAAAATCCTCGAGATAAGGCTCAAATTTTACATTTGGCTCGTCAAATTTGTCCAGAGAACGTAAAATTTGTACAAGAAGCTTATGGTGACGCAACATCAGAACCTCACGGGTACATAATTTTTGATCTGAAACAGAGCACTCCCGATTGGTTACGATTTCGTACATGTCATAACAATTTGATGTATGTTTACCTACCTAAGAAAAAGTATAAATATAATAGTAAAAATATACCCGAAGTCATATCATAAAAATGAGTGCAGCCGTAACTAACAACGCCGAATTTTTGCGAGCGTTACATAAACTAAAACCCAAATATAGACTAGCAATATTGAAAAACGCGGACTGTAATTCCGTTGTGTATCTGCGAATGTGTATATAATATTTTAAATGGTAATGTTGCTCTCAGTCGTAAACAGCATGCTGCCCTTTTTCGACATAAGAAAATATTAAGAAATCTAACTAAACGAGGAGAAGACTGGAAAAAGAAAAAACGTATCCTAGTTCAATCAGGCGGAGCGTTCTTGCCATTTTTATTAGCACCATTACTAAGTGGGGTTTTAGGCGCTTTGTTTAAAAACTAAAAATGGAGCATACTAAAAAAATGGTGTTAATATCTCCGGAAAATCTAAGTCGTTTGCGTAATAATACTAATAGCACCATGGAAGAAGAAGGTATATCTAGCCATCTGGATAAAGATATGAAAAATGTTTTAACATCAAAATTACCAGAATCGGAGAAATGGACTTTGTATCAGGAAATTTTGCAAAGATATTTATATTTTCAACAAAAATCTAGAGAACCAATTAAAATTTCAATAGAACCTCAAACGAATAAAGAATCAAATTTATTACCGGAGAAGTCATCAGAGAACTTAGATGCAACTGAAAAATTGATAAAAATTCTACCTAAATCGCATCAGGAAAAAGCCAGGATATTAATAGAAATGTTAAAGTCCGATAATACTATTAATTGGAATGAGAAGGGCGTAGTTACTATAAATAATAAACAAATACCAAATTCAAATATATCAGATTTAGTGGCTGATGTTATAAGACATAGAAAATATAGTAATCCAACTGGGTGGGAATATTTTGTTAAAACATTAAAAACAATTAATATTCCTATAGAGTTAATTAATAATCATCGAAGACGAAAATTTTACGTTTCCCAAAAACATATTCAAACACCGATTAAAAATAAAAGACAATTAAATTACAGTAGCGCGGAAAATTCTGACGAAACAACCTTAGAAGCTATAAAATCTAAGAAAGTTCAGTGGAAACGATTTACCCTATAATTATGAATAAGAAATTGTCTAAGATTTATTATGATCCTTCGCACCCCGCTGGTTTTTCAGGAGTTAATAGTTTAATAAACGCGGTGAAAGATAAATATGATAATAATAAAGTACGTAATTGGATTAGTGCACAAGACGCATATACACTACACAAACCTTTAAGAAAACATTTTCCCCGAAATAAGTACAGAGTTTCTAATATAAACGATCTCTTTCAAGCAGATCTGAATGATATGCGATCGTTAAGGCGTTATAATGATAATTACAAATACATTTTAACAGTGATTGATGTGTTTAGTAGATTTGCCTGGGCAATACCTTTGAAAGATAAAAAGCCGTCATCCGTTATTACAGCGTTTGAAATTATATTTACAGACAGAAAGCCTGTTTATTTGCAAACAGATAAAGGCTCTGAGTTTATAGCTAAATCTGTAAGATTATTTTTACAGCAGAACGATATTAAATATTATGTAACACAAAACGCTGATGTGAAAGCCTGTTTTGTAGAAAGATTTAATAGAACATTAAAGACAAAGATGTATCGATACTTTACTTTTAAAAATACATATAGATATATTGATACATTACAAAACCTCGTCGATGGTTATAATAAAACAAAACACCGAGTAACAAAAATTGCCCCGGTTGATGTGAATGAAAAAAACGTATTAAAAGTTTGGAGAACTCAGTATGAAGTGAAAAATAAATCTCAACTACCGAAATACAAAATAAATGACATAGTTCGTATATCGAAATATAAACATATTTTTAAAAAAGGTTATGAGGCTAACTGGAGTGAAGAATTAT
The DNA here is from genome assembly GCA_951394225.1 of Harpalus rufipes. Lineage (NCBI taxonomy): Eukaryota > Metazoa > Arthropoda > Insecta > Coleoptera > Carabidae > Harpalus > Harpalus rufipes. The sequence continues at coordinate 29,180,081 of OX596282.1, read as the reverse complement.
TTAAAATATATGCTGTTGCAAAACGAAATCCTATAGTTTACAAATTGACAGATTTAAATAATGAAATAATTGAGGGTACATTTTACGAACCTGAATTGCAGAGAGTGAATATAACAGCTGATACAACGTATAAAATTGATAAAATTATAGAGGAATCAGGCAAAGGAAGTAGAAAGAAGCTGCTCGTCAAGTGGAAAGGTTATAGTGATAAATTTAATTCGTGGATATATGCAAATCAAGTTAAATCATTAAACCATGTATGATAAGGAATTTTTTATTACTTTACCTAGTAACAGTTCGATGGAATATTTCCCAAGTAACAGAACTACCCAATTTACAACACAGTTACCCCAAAACGTAAAGTTAACTGGGACTTGGGAGGTGGCATTATCCGAAATTATCTACCCCTGTTCATTCTATAATATCAGCGAGAGAGAAAACAGAGTAAACATCACACTGGAATCCAAAGATGATAAGATGGACAAGAGTGTGCAAAAGAAGTTAATTCAGGAAAAAATTCCTTCGAAAAATTATGAAAATATCGATACTGTATTACATGAAATAAATACACATGATGAAATTAATAAATATGTATCATTTTGTTATGAAAAGACAAAAAACAGAGTGCAAGCAACATTTAAAATTCACGATATATGTTCTGTGAAATTATCTCCGCGCTTATCTTTGCAATTAGGATATAAACCATTTACAGATTTATACCAACAAAAAACGTCAATTAATTTACCAAATTTAATGCTGGGCATACCTCCACAGTTATATATTTACTGTGATATAATTGAACCACAACTGGTGGGCGATGTTGTCACTCCTCTTTTAAGAATAATTCATATAAACACAGATAAATATGTTTTTGGATCTAATAAAATTATATCCTATTCACAACCACACTTCGTTTCAGTTTTGAGAAGAGAATTTTCGAATATAGAAATTGATATAAGATGTAACGATGGGTATGCAGCGCCATTTCAATTCGGGATTTTGTGTGTTAAACTTCATTTTAAACGAGTTGCATAATGAAAACGTGCCCGTATCAACAATATTATAACACACAGGCTGGAAGTGGGGTGGGGACAGTATTTAAAGGGAATCAGTTTCAAAGAGGGCATGGTCTCGGAAGTTTTTTTAGTGGATTATTTCGAAGTATTATGCCCTTAATTAAAAAAGGCGTCGGTGCAATTGGTAAACAAGCATTAAATACTGGAATACAATTCTTAGGCGATCTCAATGAGAACCAACCGGCGAAAGAATCATTTCAAAAACGTATGACAGAGGCGGGAGTAAATTTGAAACGAAAGGCTGAACATAAAATGGATAAGTTAATAAACGGTTCAGGTTATAAAAAGAAACGGCTTATGGGTGATCGTACTCATTCCAAAACTTTACATCGCCGAGTAAAGAAGAAGAAAAATAAACGCTCAAACCAGTCAGATATATTTAATTAAAATGGCATTTTTACATGCTCAGTCGTGTGAATGTATTAAGACAGAATTAGATTTATTTACCTTACCTCCAACGCAAACAAGCATTGAAAATGGACAATGGATCAATTATAAGCCTTTATCGTCACTTACAGAAGACGGACCTATTGAATTTGTAATTCCTGGTCATGGAGAAGAATATTTAGATTTGTCACAAACTATGCTGTATATAAATGCGAAAGTAATTAAGACTGATAATACAGCATTAGTAGTTGACGTTGATAATGTAGCACCGGTTAATAACTGGCTTCATTCAATTTTTAGTCAAGTTGATGTTTATTTAAATCAGAAACTAGTGTCTCCACCGAATAATACTTACGCATACCGCTCCTATATTGAAACATTACTGAATTACGGTAAAGATGCAAAAAAGTCTCACCTTACCTCGTCTCTCTGGTATGGCGATGAAGCAGGAAAGATGAATACCACGGACACTAGTAATTCAGGATATAGTAAACGTCAAAAATTTACAGAAAAAAGTAAAAATGTTGATTTAATGGGACATTTACATGTTGATATATTTAATCAAGAAAAAATTTTAATTAACGGTGTTGAAATGAGAATGCGGCTGGTTCGATCACGTGATAATTTCCATTTAATAGCCCCTACAACTGTTTATAAACTTCATATAAACGAAGCCACATTATTTGTCCGCCGGATGAAATTAAATCCAAGCATACTGCTTGCTCATAACACAGCATTAGAAATAAATACAGCTAAATATCCAATCACTAGGGCCGAAGTGAAAGCTATCACAATACCGTCAGGCGTACAAGGAAAATCATTAGATAATATCTTCTTAGGACAGCTTCCGAAACGTTGTGTAATCGGTTTTGTATCTAATAAGGCATTCAATGGCGATTTTACAGCTAATCCTTTTAACTTCGAAAATTTCAAAATAAATTATTTATCATTATTTGTAAATGGTCAACAATTGCCTTCAAAGCCATTACAGCCATCATTCACGGATAAAAAAACATATATACAAATGTATAATACCTTGTTCTCAGGAACAGGCATACATTTTGGAAATACCGGAAACGAAATCAACAGAGAAGATTATCCTTTAGGCTATTGTTTAACAGCGTTCGACTTAACTCCTGACTTATCTGCAAATTCAATGACGCATTGGAATTTGACACGCCACGGATCTCTGAGGATAGAAGTTGGTTTCGAAGCAGCTTTAGAACAAACCGTAAACTGCGTGATCTATGCCGAATTCGATAATATAATTGAAATTGATAAAAATAGAAATGTAATAGTTGACTATGGTAGTTAGTGATAATGATTAATAAACGTAATCTTTAGAAAATATGTTATTTCATTTTAAACCGTTGTCATGACAGGTTATATAGTTGATGTGCAAGGTTTCTACGGAAATACGGGGGAGTTTGTTGTAAAAGAACTAGCCGTTATTTCTGTAAACGGTTTATATTTTCAACATTATGTGTTTAAAGCACCATTCAATATAGACGAGTTGAATGAAAAGTATCAAAAACAAGCTCGTTGGTTAAAACATAATTACCACGGATTTGACTGGAGTTACGGTTATGTGGAATATCATCAACTACCTAACATATTAAAAAGTATTTTTGAAACAGCAGATAATGTTTATGTGAAAGGAGCTGAAAAGAAGAAAATAATAGATGACACTTTACTACGGAATGATTTAATCGAGCTGTCAGAACTTGGATGCCCATCATTATTGAAATTATCCGATAAGAGTGAAGTTCCTGCCTGCGTTATACCTGGATCTCATGAAGGAATGGTCTGCGCTATAAGAAACGTACATCTTTTGCAACAGTGGTTGATCAAGAATGAATGCGGCTCAGATAGAAGCAATATTTCAACGAAATTTCCAAAATGTGGGACATTGTGGGGTTTATGCTGCAAATAAATTGCCATATCGTGTGAATTATCCGTGTACAATTATTGTTAACACAGATCCCGATACCAAACCTGGATATCACTGGGTCGCCATTTTTATTGATCGTTATGGTCATGGAATGTATTTCGATAGTTTCGGAAGAGCACCCCTGGTCAAGAGCCATGAAGATTTTATAAAGCGAAACACGAAAAAATGGACCTATAACTCTGTTATTTTACAAGATTATTCCACAGCTGTTTGTGGTCATTACTGTTTAGTATACTTGTTATTTAGAATTAATAATTATAGCCATAATAATTTTATATCATTATTTAATAAATATAATAAATATGAAAACGATAGATTCGTAAGATATATGTCGAATTACTATTTTAATAATTGTATTTAAGTTCAAAAATAAAGAATATTCAGAGTTTCTAATAATCACAATTGTTTTATTTCTAAATAATTACAAATAATTTTCTTTTATTACTAAATGCTAACAAACCTTAATATTTAACCTGATTTTATCCTTTTATAACCATATGGATACGAATTTAAATTATCGACTAACCTACGTTTCATAAAATTAATACTAAATTTTTTTTTTCTTTTCTTGTAATTACACTGTGATTTTCTGTACACCTTATGTTATATGAACTAATTACGGGGTTTTTATTTCTATTTCCTAATACTAAATCTTTTAAACAATTAAAATTAATTTTTTTGCTGTTTCTATAATTTAGGGTAAAACCCTTAACTTTACAAACTTCACTGGTTGTGTCATTCGTGGGGCAATAAGTTTTATACGCATAATTTTTAGGGCCTCCGCAGACGAATTCAGTTATATACGAACCATCCCCAAAACAACTCAATTCGTCGGTTAGTTCGCCCAAAAAATTACCCGTAGGCGGTTCATATTGGCCCTGCGAATGACAATAAATGATCGAGTCCGTATCATAATATAGAACCCTGGTGCCCAAAGGATGCAAGTGCTCGTACAAACGAATACGGGCTTGTGACGTTGTGTAGGCCGCGATTACAACGTTGACTGTTGGTAACTGTTCCACTGCCTCGTTTTGGTACTGCCAATTTACATACAACAACTGGTCACCTGCTGGGATAATTTTATGAACAATAATAGCAGGATTTGCTAATAGTTCATAAAGTTCTCCCGGCGATGACACGGTTGTTGTATGGGGACGGTTTTCTGCTTGTGCAAATTTACCTGTTAACACACAAATAAATTTATTAATAGTAATAATTACTAAAATAGTAAATAAGTTAACAACTTACCCCAGAAGGAATTTAGCATTAGTTTTGCAACAGATCTTTTACCAGCATTTTTTTCAATATGTTGTGGATCCAGCTCTACGCCTTCGTTTGCTAAATGTTCCCTGAGGTATGCAGTTTTCATATCTTCGGTGTTGCAGTGGTCCGGATATCCAGATGCCTCTTGTTTAATTTTGAGGAAATAGTTGATGTAATCAACAAATAAACCACCCGACCTGGTTTGTTTGTCATACTGAGCTATGTCATATTGCCAAATCTCAAGTATTTCTATAATCTTGTAACCGTGCGTAATAGCTAGACGTACTTCGTCAGCAACCCAGGTTCCGGTGAATTGTCTGTCTTTGTCAGTATGAGTACAGTCATCTTGCTCTAGTTTGTCACAACATGTCCGGCATAAAATAAACATAAGTTTACCGTGTGATTTTCTCGGTAATACAGGATGATACAAATTAGTAGGAGCTAAAATTGTACATTTTATCAATCCTTCTACCTGCTCTATATTATTGTTAGAACATAGGGAATTACATTCTGTACCAACAAAAATCTTTGGATGGCCTATTGGATATTTTCCGTATTTGCAAATATACGGATACAACGAACAAACGTCAATGTATTTAATTTTTTCGTTATTTTCAACTTTTTTATATAGAGCAGTATTGCCTGTACGACCTCCATATAATGCATCGCGAGGCTGTAAAGGTAGGTTATTTAAAAGCTGATGGTTTTTCAGTTCTTTTTCTAAATTTTTATGTTCTTTTAAATAATTTTTAAATTCACATTCCCAAATGCTGATTACGTTATATCCTAAATTTTGAATTTTTTCCAATTTAATCATTGTACTTTCATGCCTAAATTCCATAGTTTCTTTTGTAGTACTGTAAATTTTTTTATCGCGGTTTGTTTTGTAACAAGATCTACACCCGTGCCAAAAACATCCTAAAAATTCGAAAACTAACTTGCCGCGGGCGTAAAATCCATCAACTTTTAAATTTTTACCTATTACAGCCTCTGCACCATGCCCAGCATGTTGAATACGTATTCCCCGTTCATTTTCTTGTGATATTAACCACTTTAATGCAATTTTAGATTGGTTGTCTTTCAATCTATAGCCATTCAGTGGTATAATACCAATTGTATTTGGTTTTAAAAATAAACGGCGGAATGCTTTATTACATGCTGACGCAATAGTCACAGATTCCGAAAACGGACAAACCTTGCAATCACTTGCGAAAGTTTTTCGAAATTTCGTACAAGCACGACGCAAAATATCAACATCAGACACGCAATATTCTACTATTTCTTTGCTCATATTAAAAATAACTTTATTCTCAATTTGACAATTATACCATTCCAAAAAGTTTTGTCGGACAGAAGTATTCATACGATCTACACCATAATATTTAGAAGCAGGTAAAGGTCCTACATGTTGGAATAATTTGTACTTTTATGATCAAGCGATCAAAATGATTTCTATGGTGATGTTATTAAAAAATATGTTTTTGTAGTCGTTATAAAACTGTCAATAAAATATAGACACAGATTTGGTATTCTGGCGTTTTATTGTGTTAAACAGTGAATTCTTTAAAAGGTTATGGGCCCAGGGTACTAGAGAGTAGAAAGTATTAGTCAAAATATTCCCAGGAGTGAATTATTTAAAAATAAAAATGTCAGCTAATATTCAGTACCCTCAGCTTACGTCCACAAATTTCTCAAATTGGAAGTTTAGAGTTACCAATATTTTAGATGAAAAGCGAGTAAAAGATGTAATTTTGAAAAATACAGATACTTCCAAACTTAATGATAAAGAAAAATCAGAATTTTTAGCAAAAGACGCAACAGCAAGATCTACAATAGTTATGTGCATTACAGACAAGCACATAGAGTATATTAGGCACGCAAAAACGGCATATGAAATGATAAAATGTTTGGAAAAGGTTTTTGAGAGAAAAAGTATTTTGTCAAAACTTTATATTCGACGTAAACTGTTACAACTGAAATGCAATGAAAGACAAGATTTGCAGGATCATTTTGTAGCATTTGATGAACTAATAAGAGAATTGGAATCAACAGGAGCGACCATGGAAGAAGAGGACAAAGTATGCCATTTGCTATTGACACTACCCGAAAAATATGACACCGTTATCACCGTATTAGAGACAACAACAGAAAAGCTTACAATAGATTTTGTTAAAAGTAAATTGCTTGACGCAGAATTAAAAATCAAAAATAATGGTAAAATGTGCAATAACGAAGATGAATGTTCATTCAATGCAAATCAAAAGCAGAAATGTTATACTTGTGGTAGCACAGAACATTTCAAAATTAACTGCCCAAAGAATAAATACAAAAAATATATAAATAACAAAGCAGGAAATAGAGAAGGAAATAGGAATGATAACCAACGAAAATTTAATAATTATAGAAATAATTTCCAAAAAGGGGCAAATATTACTCAAGAATGTAAAGACGTGTCATTTATAGCTTTGTCATCAGAAACAGAACAAAATACGGGCGACATGTATTTCGTTATAGATTCAGGTGCTACAAATCATTTATTTTGCGAAAATATACAAAAATACTTAAAGAAAGATGATATCATGGAAATAAATCCAGTAAATATTAAAATCGCGAATGGAGAATTAATTACAGCAAAATACAAAGGAAAACTTAGAGTTCGCTGCTGCCAAACAGGTATTGTAATTAATATTGAAGGACTTATAGTAGAAAACCTAACTTATAATCTTCTTTCTGTTCAAAAAATAAATAATGCAGGATTTCCTATTGTTTTTAAAGATAAATGTGCAAAAATAATGGTTGGTAATATTTCTATTAATTGTAAAATAAATAATAATTTGTATATTGCTCATTTTAAGATAGAAAATTCTACAGAAAGCGTCATGGTATCGAATTTAAATGATAAACTCTGGCATCTTCGTTTGGGTCACATCAACAGAAGAGGTTTGCAACTGATGAAACTCCCTTATAGTAAAGAAATTTGTGATTCATGCCAAATGGGTAAAGCTACGAGACTTCCATTTAAAAACGTACAATTTCCACGATCTAAACGAATAGGTGAACTTATTTACTGTGATGTATGGGGACCTACGAATATTACGAGTCTAAATGGTGAGCGCTATTTTTTATCAATTACTGACGATTACTCTCATTTCACTGTAATTTATTTGCTATGTGAAAAAAGTGAAACTGAAAGTAAATTAGTAGAATATATTGAGCAACAAAAGGTTAAAGGAAATAGAATTTATAGAATAAGAACAGATAAAGGAGGTGAGTTCATTTCAAAGAGTTTTAAGAATTATTGCCTAAAGAATGGTATTAAACAAGAATTTACCGCTGGTTACACACCACAGCAATGCGGTGTTGCAGAAAGGTTAAATAGAACCTTAATAAATAAAGTTAGAACCATACTAATTGATTCTAATCTGCCTAAATATTTATGGGGAGAAGCAGTGCGATGCGCAACTTACCAGCTTAACAGATCACCTACTTCTGCTCTTTCTGGAAAAATTCCAGCAGATATATTTTTAGGAAAGCTAGATTTAGATAAATTGCGAATTTTTGGAAGTAAATGTTGGTACTACAAACTGCCAAAAGGTAATAAATTAGAACCAAGAGGAAATATAGCAAGAATGGTTGGATATGCTGGAGCAGGTTACAGACTTTGGGATCCAAATACAAATAGTATTGTAATTTCACGTGATGTAAAATTTGATGAATCTGATTTGAAATATTATGAAGAAAAGACACCCGAAGAAATACAAATTGAAGAAACACCAAAATATATATATGAAGAGAAAAGTACAGAAGAAAGTATAAATGAAGAAAATGTAGAAGAAATACAAAGAAAGAGAACAATCAGACAACCGAAGTATTTGCAAGATTATGAAGTTTATTCAGCGTATTGTCTCCTGAGTGATGGGGAAGACCCAAAATCATATGAAGAAGCAGTATCTTTAGGTCTAGATTGGGAAAAAGCAATTCGAAATGAACTTGAAGCACTAAATAAATTAAATACGTGGATAGTTGCAGATTTACCTGAAGATAAAAAGGCTATTGATACTAAATGGGTATTTCGGACGAAACAAGATGGAACGAAAAAAGCTAGACTTGTCGTCAAAGGATATCAAGAGAACACAACTGCTAATCTTTATGCTCCTGTGGCAAAAATGCCAACAATAAGAATGTTTCTATGCCATGCACTTCAACAGAATTTGTCTATTATTCAAATGGACGTGCCAAGTGCCTTTCTAAATGGTAGTTTAAATTCAGATGTTTATATAAAATTTCCGAAAGGAGTAAATAAAGAAGAAAATAAAGTTCTGAAACTAAAAAAGGCCTTGTACGGTTTAAAAGAAGCCCCACGTGTATGGAATGAAACACTTGACGCATTTATAAATAAAAAGGGTATGTACCGAAGTAAACATGATGCTTGCTTGTATATTGGAAATAACGTCTTTCTACTGGTTTGGGTTGATGATATTCTCGTAATGGGAGGAAATGAAGAAGTGAAAAATTTAATAAAAAATCTGAAGACTGAATTCAATGTTAAAATTATTGGAGAACTTAACTGCTTTATTGGAACAGAAATAATACGAGATGAGAATTCCATTAAAATTAGTCAAGAACAACTGATAAATAAAATTATCAAAAAATTTGGAATGGAAGAGTGTAAAACTTGTTCAACTCCGATGGAAGTAAATTGCAATATATGTTCGACAGATCAAGTTGCCAATGTTCCTTATAGGGAAATCATAGGAAGCTTGACTTATTTGTCAATTATTTCAAGACCCGATATTGCCTTTGCTACAGCGTATTTGGGACGATTTTTGGAAAAACCTACCAATGCAGCGTGGAAAGCGGCGAAACGAATAGTAAGATATATCAAATTAACCAAAAATCTATTTCTTACTTTCAGAAAGAATACAGAAGAAAAGCTGTGTGCGTATGCAGATGCAGATTGGGGATCTGACAGAAATGATAGAAAAAGTGTCAGTGGACTAGCAATTTTCTATCAAGGCAATTTAATATCATGGAATTCAAAAAAGCAACAAAGCGTAGCCCTGTCAACTGCGGAAAGCGAATATTATTCTGCTGCTGTATGTGCTGCGGAATTATTATTTCTGCAAAATTTGGTAGAAGAATTTACAAGAAGTAAAGTGAAATCGTATTTACTTATGGATAATCAAAGTGCTATATTCATGATTAATAACCATGAGAATACAAGAAGATCCAAACATATAGATATAAAAGTACATTTTGTTCGTGACATTGTGTCAAAAGGTTTGATAGAAACAAGTTTTGTTCCGTCAGATGACAATGTTGCTGACATTTTCACTAAACCCTTATGTTCAGATAAATTTAAGAAATTTAGAGATATTTTAGGTATTGTTTAGTATTCAGCAATATGCAATTTCAAGTTAAATTTTGTTTTGTATACTTGAAATTGTGAGGGGATGTTGGAATAATTTGTACTTTTATGATCAAGCGATCAAAATGATTTCTATGGTGATGTTATTAAAAAATATGTTTTTGTAGTCGTTATAAAACTGTCAATAAAATATAGACACAGATTTGGTATTCTGGCGTTTTATTGTGTTAAACAGTGAATTCTTTAAAACTACATAATTTGTGTTATCCAAAGTATTAAATAAATGGGGAAAAAAACCCTTCTTAATTGAAGCTGATAAACCCATAGTTTTGGGTAAAGAGGATAAAGGCATTGGCATGTAATTTATCGAATCGATAAATCTAATATTTTTAGAAGCTTCAATTAATAAGATCTTATTTCCATTTAATATCAACTTCGGTTTTGCATTAAAAGTTTCCACTAGACATTTTAAAATAAATTGCGAATCAAATGCTTTAGCATTATGTGCAATGCATGTCACAGTAGTAAATGAAGTTCGAGGAGTCATAACATATAAAATAAAATTTTTCACAGGATCGTCTTTGAATATTTGTTGACGAACACCACATGCATTGCACATAATTTTTATATCTTCTTCATCGCAACAAGCCGAGCAAGATTGTTGAGATACACATATATTAACTTCGTGTTCTCTATTTCCATCTACTAATTTTTCCTGTCGAGTCTCAAAGTCATAATATATAAATAAAGTTTTGTTTTTCATTTCAGTCGTGTCTACTTGTATATAGCATTCATGTTCAGGATTTTTATATGTATCACAAAATTTGCAGAATACTTCTCCGCATACATGATTTTTATTTTTATAAATATTAAATGTTTTAAAACAATTTTGACAAGTTTTTAATATTCTGCAAACTGATTTCTTATGGTTATCGTAACAGTCTTGTCCTCGAAATTTTCTATTACAATCGTTACATGGTATGAACTGCAGCGTACGATTACACGCTGGAGCTGATTTACAAAACATGCAAATATTTTCACAAGTATGTCCTGTTATATTGTTATAGGGAACATGACATTGCTCACAAAAATATCTAGATGAAAATGCAGCAGTTAAACTTTTTATGACCGAGAAATGATTTCGAAAATGCAACAGATTTAATCTCGGAAGATTTTGATCTTTTGCACCTTCAAATATCACTTCACCAGGACTATTATATTCGTAGACACAAATGTTATAATTCCTAAAATACCTCTGAAATTTCAATAATTCTGGAATACCTGCTCCATTTTCATTTATTTTTATACCTGTTTTGTTTAACAGCTCCTGTGTCCTCATACGCTGAATTCCATTGCTGTCTTTACATACCTGGTTGAACCTGGGCTCCTTTTTAACAAAAGATTCAGCTACTACGAGCGCACGAGGAAGACAAAGATTATCAGCGTTGTTTATCTCAACAATACCATATTTTCTACGACATAACTCAGCATAATTTAATCCATGGCCTTTTAACGTTTTTCCTCTTCCTCGGGGCATTGTCACCTGAGTTACCTCTAGCGTAAATTGTCCATCGGAAAAAATTTCGGCATTACTTTGTAGAATTTTCTCCATTGCATCCCACAATACATCGATGTGCGTTTGGTCTACGCGGCGAAAACTAACCCATGCTGGTCCGTCTATCAATCGGGGAGTGTGAAATGTAAATCCCACAAAATCATCAGCTTCCATATTTTGGAGAGTATCATCTAATACCTAATATACAATAATTAAATACGCGTATATAATACCGGTTCAACATTCTCGCTATACCCAAACCCTTGTCAGAGTTCTGCATTTATGTTTTTGAAATACATTGTTACAAATTTATGTGCAAAGAAAGATAGCTCATTCTATTCCATCCTTAAGAGCGAGAGAAATGACAAGTTATTCCGCGAAAATCGATAATGTTGGATATAACGAAAGACTAAACGTTATTTAAATCATTAAATTAATATTTCATACCTGTTGAATACTTCCATGAAACCAGCCAATTGGATTTTCTCCTTGCGGTGGATCTAATATCTGAAATGTTAGCCGCCTTCCTCGTAACCCGAATCTTTTTACAAAATTTTCTCGGTCATCGAGAATTTCGTAACGCCTGACACCTCCTCCATGCTGGATTTCTTCTTCTTCCGCCTCAGGAATGTTTTCTACGACGCGTTGAAGTATCTCTTCCTGTTGAATTTCTTCTTCTTCGTCTACATGAGGATTGTTTTCTGCAGCGCCTTGAACTTGATTTTGCGCAAGTGCAGAAGTTACCAAATTCTCACATATTTGAAAGAAATTCTCAAAATTTTCTTGAGAATGTGTAACATCAGTTGATGTATCTTGAATTACTTCTCCTGCGTCTTGAATAATCGCATTCGAAGTTTCCACAGGTGTAGAATTTATTATATCCTCGCATGTTTGAAAAATTGTTAATAAACTGTCAAAATCTTCTTGATAATTCATTTTTAACTCACAAAACCAACACAATTCCTACAACTCTGAAAATACTGAGCACCCTAGTAAGAAATATTTTTCTTATATAGACATATACAATATCAGTTGTTTGTATAAGCTGATATGGGAAATTTCGAATATTCAACCTTTTCATAACTAAGTAAAAAAAATAAAATATGTAAACATCATCAATAATATATTTTCTACATATATATATTACATAATTTACTTAAATTATATACTTCTTCCTCTCTTCGATGAATTTGCTTACACAACTAAAATCTTTAAAGAATTTATGACGATAGTATGTGTACAATTCCATGAAAAAATCATCATAAATTCTATTACATTGTATAACATATTTAAACAAACTAATTTGTAAATTTGTTTTATAACGTAATTTGTAAATTGCTATATTCTGTAACAGTTCTTTATAATCTGACACAATGTCAGTATATTTATTTTCAAAATGATTAATATCACTCAAAAATTTTTCTGCTTTAATTTGTATGGTTTCTATATTTAATTTACTGAGAACAACAATGTTGTTTCCTGCCTTACAATGTAATCTATTATCCTCTAATATACTACATTTAATATTAGCCACCGTATATTCGGTGAAGTGCTGTGGAAATTGATTCTTACTATATATATTTTTTTAAAAATTACTAAATTCCATAAAATTTATGTCAATATATTCTTTTTTGATTACGTTGCCGTATAATCTTACGGTGGTTTTGAAATTATTGTTCGGAAATATACCCACGACTATATATCTTAATGATGATAAATCTAGTGGAACCATTCGACAATCCAACAAACGATCCCAATTGTCCCTGAAATCGCGATTGTTAGGCATCGCGAAAGGGACTACTTCCGCTGAACCAGTCAGCAGAGCAAGGTCGTCGTCTATAATATAATCCATGGAGTTGTCTGTGTCTGTGTCTGTGTCTGTGCCTTCATCCGACGTCGCTGGCGTCCATCGCTGCCCGTATTCCTCGTCTTCCTCGGATGAGGAGATCACTTCTACTTCTTCTTCGCGTCGAGGTTTCTTCGGCTCCTGGAGAGGTGTCGGTTCACTACTCCTCTTTCTTCCCGACGACTCCGAAGCCGAAGGTATGTTCTCGGTCGTATTCTCCTCTTGAGGTTTCGTCGGTTCCTGGAGAGGTGTCGGTTCATGACTCCTCTTTGTCACCGATAACAGCTCGGCCGTATTCCCCCGATGCAGACCACTGCGAAAAAATTATGTTATAGACAACAAAGGAAATTATATAAAATTGAAATTGATATATTAAAATATGTGATTGAATATGTATGCCCATGTATTAGAAATAAATAAATAAACTTACCATTTAGGATGTAGAAAGATGTATTTTTCAAAATCTTCGTTTTCGAAATTCATCATGTTGTAAAATGTTATAAACAGGAGAAACACTGAATAAGATATGATGTCTACTTACGGCTATATATATATCCCTCCTTTATTTAATTTTCACCCTTATAAACCCCTTATTTTGAAAACACGGAAATACAGATGACTCATCAAATTGTCAAAGTTTATTTATGACTCATAACTGTTTTGAAACATATAACATAAACACTTTATCTACTTATCTGAATAACAATTTTCAGTACAATAACATCGATCTTTCCTAATCTGAATAGACATAGTTCGAAAAATATTTGTCAGATATAATATCTATTTTAAAAACAAATCTTATTTCAACTTGCAAATGACAAACATATTTGCCATGTTCAATGCCCTCTGGACCTGATCTGACATGTTTTCTAATCTCTTATTTAAAATTTTCCACTCGAAGTCGAAACCTAGTTCTCGTTTACAAAATAAATCTATCTCTAATTACACAAACACTATAACAAAATAAACTTATTTTGAACAATTGACACACTATCTGTAAATTTTATTTATTTCCATTAGGCTTAGTGTATGATTCATAGAAAAATTTCAAAGTATTTATCGATAATGCAAATGTCTTCTCTTATTTAAAATTTTCCACTCGAAGTCGAAACCTAGTTCTCGTTTACAAAATAAATATATATATATCCGGATTCATACAGCTACTGCCATCTCTCCGCTCCCAAACGCCAGCCTTCTCTATCCTCAGCATCTTCTATTTCAAGTTCTCTGGTTGACATAGCTTCTCTCATTCTTTCATTCCACGATAATCTCGGTCTTCCTACCTTTCTTCTACCAGGTGGTTTCCAGTTAAATAATCTATTTGGCCATCTATTCTCGTCCATGCGCAACAAGTGTCCGAACCATTTTAAACTTCGTATTTCAATTCTATGCAAAATGGTCTGTTCCGCCTGCATCCTGGTTCGAATTGTGTCGTTTCTGACTCTTTCTAATCTGGAAACTCTGGCCGATCTTCTTAAGTAGTCCATTTCTAAAGCCTGTAGTTTATTTTGGTAGTCTTTATGAATTACCCAGATATCACTGCCGTAGCATGTTATAGATTCTACTATGGTTTTGCCTATTCTTTTCTTGTTATGTTGGCTTATGTCCTTGTTCCACCATATAGAGTTCAAACATCCTATTGCTCGTTTTCCTTTACTTATTTTTTCTCTTATTTCTTCAGAATCTATGCCATTTTTAGTGATAATTACTCCTAAATATTTAAATCTGTCCACTTGTTTAATTTGAATATTATCTTCTATTAAGATTTCAAAATTTAGTTCGGTATTAGTTGCGAGGTATTCTGTTTTATTGAAATTTATTTTCATTCCCCAGTTATTATATGCGTCATGGAGTTTTCTCAGCATAAATTCTAGATCATATGAGTCTTGGGCTATAATAGCCTGGTCGTCCGCAAAATTTAAAGAGAAAAGTATATTGTTATCTATTGGGATACCCATTCCACTACAGCTTTTTTTCCATTTCATTAAAGCTCTTTCTAGATATATGTTAAATAACACTGGTGATAAACTACAACCCTGGCGGAGTCCTTTTGTTACTGGAAACGGATCAGATAATCGTCCATGATATTTTATTTGGGCCTCATTATTATTATAGTATTCTTTTAGGATTTTAATTAAGTTGTTATCTATTTTCAAGTCATATAGTGCTGTCCATAATTTTACTCTTGGAATTGAGTCATAAGCTTTTTCTAAATCTATGAAAGCTAAATGTGTTTCTTGACTATGTGCAGATCTCTTCTCTATTAATTGTTGCAATATAAATAGATTATCTGTACATGATCTGCCAGGGGTAAAGCCACTCTGTTCTTCTCCTATTTTACCTTTTACTTCTTCAACTGGCAATGGCATTGGGGGATAAAACTAAGCCAAGTAGTTTTTTCCAAGTAAAACCCAATATAGGCCTACTGAATCTGTCATGAGACAAGCTCGGAACATCTGAGTCAGCTCTGCCAGAAAATCCTACTCCCACGTCCACGAAGGCAAGCCTGCCGCGTAACCTCTGGATACCGAGCGACCAATGGGTGGTCGTGAGGGAACTAACGGGAGGGGGTGAAAGGCGAAACTCCGGCGCCTTAAAACTGGAACCTCTTGGCTAAGGGAGTAAACCCTGACAGAAAATCCCGGTCCTCCAGGTTGGGGGTTAAAGCGACGGGCTAGCAACCCATCATTTGTAAAAATCCCTTTAAACGCTAAAAACTCCAAACAGAAGCCTCGGAATTCGGACAGAAGAAACTTAAGACGTCAAAAGCAACGGAAAAGGACAATATACATTGGAACTTGGAATGTACAAGGTCTCTCTAAAAAAATGATACAAAATAAATCTATCTCTAATTACACAAACACTATAACAAAATAAACTTATTTTGAACAATTGACACATTATCTGTAAATTTTATTTATTTCCATTAGGCTTAGTGTATGATTCATAGAAAAATTTCAAAGTATTTATCGATAATGCAAATGTCTAGTTTGAAAATAGAACTTATTTTGTTATGAACGGTCGTCTTGAGTATAACTTCGTTTTCGTTAGATGATACGTATATTTTTATTAATTGAAATATTAGTGTAAATAATTATAATAATAATCAGATAAAATTATTTAAAATTTCTGTGTCTTTGTGTATGTGTGTGTGTGTGTGTGTTCGTGGATTCAGTTCCTTAAAACATCATCAGTCATTATCAAGTTTCATCAATCATGAGGGTAAGATAGTAATACAATTTATCTAATTACTCATTTATTTTATATTATTAATAACAATTTTTAAACTAGAAATTTCCAGTTATCAATCTTCAATGCAATGACCTCTTGTAATCATGTATTTTTAAAATTTCAAACATTTCTGTTCTATTTTAAAAACATTTGCAAATAATACAATTTATCTAATTACTTATTTATTATATATTAATAATCTTATTTATTAAACAATCTAATTTCTATTTTAAAAACAATACAAACGACATTATGCGCTTTATCTAATTACTAAACAATAATAATCTTGTTTATTATAAACATAGCTTATCTAATTATTTAACAATAAATATAGTTTATCTATTTAATTATTAACAACGTTATCTCGAATGGCGCCAGACTGACCTTTGACACAGTCTGACAAATCCTGTATCCTTACTACTGCGGTATCATGTTGGAGAGCATTCAAAATTTTTAAAAAGCATAGTTTTAATTCTTATAAGATGCACATTAGTCAATCTCTTAGGGAATAAAATTTTATTTTCTGATGAATCATATTTTTCAAACAATGGGCTTTTTAATAGAAATAATGTAAGACGTTGGGCATCAAGAAAGATTTGGTTTTAATATTTGGCTGGGAATAATTGGGACCAGAATTGTTGGCCCTATTATATTTCAAGGTACTCTGACAGCAGAAAGGTATTTACTATTATTACAAAATGAAGTGGAAGATCTGCTGGACGACTTACCTATTGTCAATACCATTGGCATGTGGTTCCAACAAGATGGAGCATAATGCAAGAAATGTAGTGGCCTATTTAAATGAAAAATATGAAGATAATTGGATTGGAACAAATTCTCCAAATTCTTGGCCGGCACGATCTCCTGACCTTACGTCACTGGACTACTTTCTTTGCGGTTATTTGAAAGATAAAGTATACCGAACACCTCCAACTACTTTGGAAAATTTAGAAATAAAAGTTAGAGCGACTGTTAGAGAAATTAATGAGAATATGCTAGAAAATGTAATGAAATAGTTTTAATTACGTATAAGAAAATGTATAGAAAATAACGGCGGCCATATTGAGCATTTGTAGTTTTTCCACATTTATTGTTTCTGTTTTGGTATCGTTATGAATATGCTAAAAAATTAAAAAATAATACCTCACGCCTAATTTTTTTTTTAATATCTTCTTTTCTTTTGTTATAAGATAATAAAATTGTTTTCATAGCTTTCTATGTTTTATTTGTATAGAATTTTATTAATACATATTTTGCGAATAGATGGTTGCCATTTTGAAATGGTGGAAGTAAAACTATGATGACAATTTGGTATCATTGTGAAACAAATTTTATGTACATTCTGAAAAAAAAATATATAAAAATACCGATTCCCTATGCTAGATTTAAAGTTGTACCCATTTCCGCTAAAACCAGAAGTGATACAAAATTTCTGCTATAATCATCTTATGAGCCCCTATGTCTAGTTTAACTTTGCTTATTAACATTTTTTTGTATCTCTCAAAATAAACGAAATATTCGTGGTGCCGGACTTACGCCAAACATCCTGTATATACATGAAATGCAGTGAAGTTATTTGCAAGTAATATTATATCGAACGGTTTATAAATGACCTTGAATAGTCATATTTCGCGAACCAATATATACAATCGTGTGCCTGAGTTCAGTTGATTTAAGGAATAGTTTCACGGTTATTAAAAAATATTGTGGTAATATTAAGTCCAATAGAAATACAAATAGTAGTAATATAAATATTAATATTTTCGAGTAGTGCATTTGTTAAGAATTAGTATTTATTGTAGGTTTAGTGATATTTAGCATCAGTTATTTTAAATTAATTGTAATTTACTATATTAATTAGTGCCATTACTGTATAAGAATTTTAGCATTAAATAAATAGATAATAGATCAATAAACTCTTATGATGGTATTCGAATTAGAAGTTATTAAAATGTAGTTTACTTTGTTAAATTGTGAAAACATACTATAGCCACCAAGAAAATGTTATTAATAATTTTAAAATTTATCGCGTTCAAACGAGAGATGGAACAAAGCGAGCTATATAAACTAGCGGAAATTTACGTTTTTGTGAAAAAATTGCATGGCTTTCAAGAGTCTTTCTGTTTTTCTATCAATTTCTCATATTTTTATTCTCTGTATTTAGATTGTTTTTGTAATTTTAAATTTTTACCTTCCGTCACCTTTAGGTAAGAAAGGTATTGTTTTTGGTTAAAATATTCAATGATGAGTTTTTAGTGAATAAGTACGTTTTAGGGTCCATATAATATAATACGATTTTACTATTTTTACGATGATGTCTGTATGTGTGTGTGTATGTGTCTGTGTATGAACAACCGGAAGTACCCTCATTTGAAGATTTTAACACTTTTTCTTGAAAAAACGCAGATAAATATCATTTATTGACATTTAACGTTATCATAACTTGAAGAATATATTATTCTCTATACCATTTGATCGCATTTTATACCTCATATTCAATAGATAATAGATATAGAGTTAAAGAATTATAAATATATTAAATTTCATAAATTAGCCAGATATGCTAACCATAGACAGGCCCGTAGCCAGGATTTTTTCTCGGGGGGGGGGCTTCGAGATTTTAGGAAATGGTGGGGAGGGATTAATTAATTTTCCTCTATCAAATTTGTATCGAGAACTTTATAGGAGAAGGAGCTCTTATAACATGAAACAGTATTTCAGAAACACAGTTTTTTACCGTTTTTAGAACAAACAAAAACTTTCTCATATGGGAACGCTATATCATATCTCTTTAAAGTAATTGCGAAAATTCTTTTCGCGCGTGATTCAAATAATTTGAATAGGTATTTTCGTTACTAGGACGGCAAAGTTCGTATTCCGAAACGTGTGTACTTTCGGAGCGAGGCGAAGCTGAGTTCTAAATGACACTCGTGAGGAATCGACTTTTCCGTCGTGTAACGAACGTAATTTTTCGTGACAAACGCGAGAGAAGGCCATTTTTGCAGCCCGAAGGGCTGGAAAAGTGGGCTTTATCCCGCGCGTGTTAAGAAAATTGACTTTTTTCCAAAGTGAAAATTCACGTTTTCAAAAAGCTAATATTCACTTTCTCGTAGTGAATATTCACTGTTTCAAACAGTTATAAGTCGTGTACTACGGAAAAGTGAAATTTCACTTTTTCAAATTTAGATAGTATGATAGATACCTTTGGATAGATGTAAACGAAATTTATAAGAATTTCGGGGGGGGCTTTAGCCCCTCGAGCCCCTCCCCTGGCTACGTGGCTGACCATAGAAACTGCTAATATATTCAGATAATACAAATTGACAGATGTCAGTATCAATAGGTGCGTTCAATGAAGTAAACAGTTCAAGCAAATGCAAGGTAAGCAAACGAGACTTGTTGCTTAGTACACTGAAAGATTTGCTAGCTATATGACGAACTGATATTCACAAATGTCATCAAGAAAGTTATACAGTTGTCAAATATAACATGTGTATCTCTCTTATTCCTTTTATTAGTCTGGAAAATTATACAAAATGAATTTATAGATAGGTACAGTTATTTGCAGAGAGTGGAATTAATTTTAAACATTTTTTTTTTAGGTCTAAAAACATATTTCAAATTTAACAATGTTATAAACATTTATCACAAAACTTTGAAAGCCTCTTTGACATGTAATTATTATAAACACACCACAAAATGAGATAGAAACAGTACAAGTTAAATTAATGTATGTATAATTTGCATTTCCCGCCATTATATTTCATAAGTTAGAAAAACAAGCGAGATATTTGGCGCTTGGTTTGTTTGCGAGCAAATTAAGCAAATGCTAGGCTAGCAAAGTCGTTCAACAAATTTTACTTCCGATTACTTGTTTTCCTGGGGCTTGTTGAACGCACCTAATGAAAAGTAAATGAATGTGACAGAGATGAGGATGTTGAGATAGATGTTGGGGAAGACACGAAAAGATATTGTAAGGAATGAAAGAATAAGGGAAATAACTCTAGTGTTAGAAGTTTGTAGAAAGATACAAGAGACACGATTACATTGGTTAGAATATGCCATGAGGAGAGATGGAGAATATATTGGAGAAACAATGAATAGCTTAGTAGTAGAATATATTCAGATAATTCAAATTGACAAATGTCAGTATCAATAAAAAGTAATTGAATAGCGCAGAGATGAGGATGTTGAAGTAGATGTTGGGGAAGACACGGAAAGATACGGTAAGGAAAAGAGAGACAATTACATTAGTTTGAACATGGCATGAGGAGAGATGAAGAATAAATTGGAAGAAGAATGAATAGCTTAGTAATAGAAGGTTGAAGAGACAGAGGCAGACCAAAGATAAGTTGGAAGGACTGTATTGCGGAAGACTTGAGAGAAAAGGAACTGAATAAGAACGACACGCAAAACAGAAATGAGTGGAAGAAGAAAATAAAAAATAGCGGCCCGTAACGAATGGGAAAAGCTAAAGAAGAAGAAGATAGCAATAATTTTACTGGAAATTTAGAATCTTTTGCAAGAAAATTTATGTATGGAATGTATACATAATACACAGGATTGACGGAAGGTATTGTGCTGGCCACATCAGATTTTTTTTCTATGAGGAAATTTTCACCTTCACATCTAAATATACAGCGTGTGCATTTTAAATGGGCCATCATTGCTATCTCGAAAAGTATAAGAGCTATATAGACGGTTAAATGGCTAAACAATTTCTGTATTACAAGACGCGTTTCAAAAAAAAAATTTTGACCAGTGTTTCTCAAAATACGGGACTAAAATTTTTTTATTTTAAAGGGAAACATATTTTTACCTCCCGCTACCCTTGGTAAGGTAGGTATAGGGATCGTGCTAAAAATCGCGAAATTTTGGTAAATGACCACGTTTTAAGGTCCCTATAATCCAATTTTAACAATTTCACGATGATGTCTTTGTGTATATGTGTGTGTGTGTGTGTGTGTGTGTGTGTGTGTGTGTGTATGTGTGTGTGTGTGTGTGGATCCTCTTTACGCTTCTACCTTATTCTAATATGGAAAGAAGCCATTAGATTTTGGTGTAAATCAGATAACCGGAAATGGCACTTTACTGGAAGCTCAAAATAGTTTTTCTTCGACAAATACCTTTAAATGTTATTTTTTCGAGATTTATTTTATATAAAAATTAAAGATTATTAAATTTTCTACAGGTTTGCATTAATACTTTGTCTATATATTTTATGGATAAATTTATAAAACTATCTATAATGTTAATCCCGGAGCCTAAGCTTTAAACACAACTCATACACATGGTTACACAATTCAGATTTCAAATGTTTGTATCTGACATATATTTGTCACTGTCAACAAACTAACCATTTCAAATAATAATATTAACGTTTTAAAAGGAACATAGTAAATAGAACAATCCTAAACGATCGTCACATACACACACACTCACAAAAATACACACACAGACGCACACACAGACGCGCATACACATACAGACATCATCGTAAAAATAGTAAATTCGTATTCTAGGAAACCCAAAACGTGCTTATTCATTAGAAACTCACTATCGAGTTTTTTGACCAAAGACTATACCTTCCTTACCTAAACGTGACGGAAAGTAAAAAAAATTTAGAGACTGGAAGTTTTCACCCAACAATTGGTGGGAATTCCTATAGATTACGTCGAACCCCTAAAATTGAAGAAGCTGTATCATCAGCAACCTGGGGCGCATCTATCAAATTTTGACTTAGTTGAAGCTAAAAAAATAACATAAACTGTAGTGGCCTAGGATGCACGAAGACCTTAATCAGGCCCTGAGTAGTACAAACTTGCTCCTAACACGTTATTCGTTATACATTTATAGACGGTATTTCAATCGCCAATCAAAATATATCCATATACGTGACGAGCAGCTTTAACTAAAACTCTTATTTCGCAAGTATTTCAACTATATCATTTTATTTCTTTATTAATATCCATTATTATATATATTTTCACATTTTTTACTAATTTCTCTTAATTCGATTGACCTGGAATAGCCTATTATTGTACTACACTTTTCTACGTATTTATATAATTTTAATTAATAATTGTTAATACCACCACAGTCGAGAAATTTCCCACATTTAATAAAAAATATTTTAGTTAATAATATTTAATATTTAATAAAATGTTAATAAATAAAAATTGGGCAAACTCACTTATGACACCCCTAACTACCCTGGTACACGGGGTGGACCGTACCTACCCCGCCCCTAGTTTAAGCAACTAACTGCTACCAATGGGTACTGGCTAATTCTGGCAAGTTTGCGTTAGCAACTTTGGTTAAAAAAACTAAATTAACAAAATAGAGTCTAACCGTTTATTAGTAGGCCATGGATTCCATTGGCAGGTAATGAAATTTTTGACAAAACTTTGCGGAATTTTAATACAATATCTAGAAGATTTGCAAAAAAAGTTAATAATAAATATTGTTGCTCTCGATGAGGTCTGTCGCTAGTTTAATTTAATGTATTTTTGTTAGATCTAGAGAAGGCATATCGCAACGTGAATAGGGATGAAGTATGAAAAAATACTAGAAAGTAGAAATATTCCCACTAGCTAAACAAATAAATGTTATTAAAACTTTTTTTCTTAAAAAAACTTAAATTATGTAGTCAGGCAAAATAGAAAATCAGAAATTTTCGACAGATGGTTTAAGACAAGGGAGTGTCATGAGCCCAGTCCTGTTTACAATAATCATGGATGAAATTATGAGGGAAAGCGATACACGATTTATAAAATTACAATTAGGATACAGAAACTTACAAGTAACAAAAATATCAATGTGCGCGTTAACAGACGACGTAGTAATTCTGGCAAGCAGTGAAGAGAAAATGCAACTTAATATAAGTGTCTGGAAAGAGACAATATCAAAGTACAGTATGAAAATTAACACAAGAAAGACTTTGATCATGACAGTACCAAGAGAGCTTGAGACAATAAATTTAACGAAAAGATCACAAAAATATAGATCAAATAAACAAGTTCCAATATTTAAGAGTCCTTGTTGAAAATAATGGATCACAAAACGTCAGAATTCAGAAAACAGCGAAATTCCTCCATGCAATTAAAACAGCTTCATAGGAAAAACGAAGATTACAGTATACAATTCAATATAAAGATTCATATTAACATACGGCTTTGTACCTCGGGTATTATCTAGGACAGGGGTGTCAAACATATGCCCTGCGGCCCGCATACGAATTTGAAAATACTCATAAAATGCTTTTTAATTGAAATTAAATCTTTTGGGAAATACAAGTCTCCCTTGGTAATCCAATTCACTTCACTACATTGAATTCAATAAATCAGAAAGCTAGTTGAAGTAAAAATAATTTTGAAACATATTTATATGCCAAACAAATTTCTGATTTGAACGAATAGTTTCTTTGAAGATTTTAATAATTTGGAAGACATAGGAAACAATTTAAATTATTCAATTCTCTTTGATACTATTGAACAGTGTCCAGACGAGCTGCAAATGGAACTTATTGACCTTCAAGGTAATATACAACGTTAAAGGAAAAATCATGTACTACTCATGAATTTTATAAATCTTTCTGTGATATTAACAAAAAAATTAAAATGTTTTCTACTGAAATATTGTCTGTTTGATATAATTTACATACCTATTTAAGCAATTATTTACACTAATGACCATTGACACGTCTAAACTGCGATCAAGAATTGTAGATCATTTAATTTTTATATTAAGAATAGCATCTACACTATATCTGGAACCAAATATTTATTAATTAGTTGCAGAAAAATAACTACAAATTTCGGAATAAACGTCCACAAATAAATACTTTTTCATGTTTTTATTAACTTTTAATATTTATTTTCATTGTATTTTATACATTTTATAATAATTGTTTGTAAAATATAACTTATGTTTAGATACAATTTTCAAATAATAGTTATTTATTATAATTATACCATACCTATAAGAACAACGCAAAGTAAATGAATTATGATTATGATAATATATCTTCATTACATTCAATTCGGCCCGCCCCAATTTCGGTAATAAAAATTTGAGTTTGACACCCCTGATCTAGAACAATGAAAAATAAAACACTTGAAATGAAATATTTAAGAAGAGTACTGGGAGTAACACTAAGAGAAAGGATCAGAAAGGAAATGATTGGAAAACAACTACAATGTATTGGAATTCATCGAAGAGAGGCAACTAACTTGGTAGGGCCACATGATCAGAATGAATGAAGATAGACCGGTGAAATACATATCGATGACGAACGTGATAGAAAAAGAGACCGAGGAAGAACTAAAGACAACTGGGAGAAAGTAATACTGAAGATCTTCGAGAAGTGAAAAACGAATTTGTACACGGTTAAATATAATTGTACACCCTACACTATAATAGAGGCGGTGTGTAATCGTTAGTATAGATTACTTACGGAGAATTTCCTTGTAACTTTGGAACCTAAATAAAAATATTGATTCTTTGAAAATTTAGTCAAGCTTTCGCCTTTTAGTTAAGGCTTCTTCAGAACTAATTTATATGAAGTAATTTTGTAAAATAAATACATTTATACTTAAAACTAGATTGTTGTAGTACATGATTTGGTACATTTTTTGTGTTCAATAAAACTGTGATGAAGTTGATTATTGTGGATGATTATTTCAAATTTGTTAAAAAATAGTTTCTGGTAATTGTTCTTATCTTACTTAGTTTTATAACGGCGTCAGGGTTACGTATGAAATTAGGTTTGTTATATAACACAAGTGTGAATAAATTTTGACAAACTCGGTTTATTAAACAACATAAATACATCCTTCCGACAATTGACAAATTGTTGTCCAAACTTAAATTGTAATGAAAAATGAAGTGATGAAAAGGGATGTTGCAATGTGCGCATGAAATTATATCAAACTAACATTTACAGACCAGTGACGTAGGGCATGTCACCAAAGAGAAAAGAAAAAAATATTACTACTTCAAGGCAGTAGCCCCACAAAATTAATTACAAGAAAAATAATAACGATGATTACGACTAATCTGACTGTAATAAGAGCACAGAATGACATTATCAATACTCAAAATAGTATAAATTGTATCTGCACGATGCAATGCAAGTGTCACTGGCAAGAACTAAACGCGCACGCGCACAACTCAAATTGCACACAGAAAAATGGGGTCTCGTGGCCGTGTACCTGGGTATCTGGTGGCGAATCTGGGGACCCGGGTGCGATCCCGATCGACGCCAAATTATGGGAACCCGAGTTATAATGATACAAAATTGACCCCTGTGATGCACTCTCCGCGCTAGCAATGAATGCCCGTGAAATGACGCCTGGTAAGCGCCCACACGGTACAAAAATTTCATCATTACCGATATCTGTGTACAAAGCAGATTGGCACACCCAGCAATGGATAATATACCGTGATGATATATTTATTTATTTTTAAATTGAAGAATATAACTCGATGACGCAAATTTAGTGCTTCAAACAAAAAGTAGGTATTGTACTTATCAGGAGTGCTGAGTGACGATAGAAACGATGTCCAAATCCAACACAATTGCCGGCGGCAAGGCACCTGGGTAGAAATGGCGGCCCAAGATTGGCTGATTTCGGCGTGGCGCGGTTTGGGCGCAGTGAAAATCACTAGGCTCACGGCACTAAAAGTCTTACTAACTCCCCAAAATACGGGAAAAATCTGGACGCCCGATACTAAAATTTCACAATACGTCGAGAAACAGGGTGCAAACAGACAATACTACTACCATGTGTGCAAAACTTTGATTCTTCACTCGCGGAGAACTTTAAGTTGAGACATTTTTTTACATTTTCGGTAATAACGATAATCAACGATACTTAATTTTTTTTATTACTAATGACACAAGACTTTATTAGGACACGTGAGAATGGCCATAAGACTACCGTCTTGTTTCACGGCAGAAACGTAAAGACCCCAAATTTTGCAAAGATGTTCGGCACGCGTACGTTCAATTAAATGACCGTATTTGCCAGAGACGTACTAAATAAATTGTAAGGCACTTCAATATTTCAAAAATAATGAATTTATCGTAATATACAAAATTTGAACGTTACAATTATTTCTGTTACTGCCTGTATAGAATTTATGTTTTCGTACTACGTGTATACGTACATACATTTTTAGGTATGTAATATTGATAATTTATGTACTTAATCCATAAGTCAATTACGGCTTACTCTTGCATTTAGCTAGTTGATGTTTAAGGTTTTATATGTGAGACTGGTGGCTTGTTCTTTTATTTATCCTACACTGACAAATTGGATATCTACAAAAACTTTGTGGTGCTTGATGTTATCGTGCAAAACCAAGAATCGTTTAATGGCTTGATTTTACGAGCTTTTTATGTTCATGGAATAATGCATTGTCATTGATTTTAAAATTCCTTTTTCCATTACACGACCATATTTTATACAAGATAAATAATGCAAAATATAAAAACGCTCTATTATAGCGTGTCTAATTTCAAAAATTATACTGAAAAGTTTTAATAACATTAAACTTTGGCAATAACAGGTAGACTGGCAAGTGTAAATGTATCACCAGATTTGAAAATAGGACAAATGTAGGCTCTCTGAAATAAGTAATATAAAAATATAAATATAATACATATATCTACAATTTTGTTATTTTAGTTATTTTATCTTAATCTACTAATTATATAGTTTGCAGCGGTGGGCATTTGTACCCATCTTATTTAAATTTTTGTAAACTAGCATTAAATCTGTAACGAAGTTTTAAAGCATTTTAAACTTTTGTACGCCTTGAGAATAATAAGTATTGAAACAGCTTGGAAAACTTACATTCTTTTTTGTTTCTCAACTTTACAACTTTTCACATGGCCAATTGAACATTTTATACCATATTAACTGTCTGAATATATTATAGGAATCTAAGTAATGCATACTTTTTTTTATTACGTGTGCAGAATAGTAATTTTTCCGATTAATGATAAATTAATAATTGTTTACATATTATACTCCTAAACTTAATAACAGGACTGAAATGATCGGTATTGAATTCAGCTATACATACAGGATGTTAAAAAAGGGTTAAAAAACCAAAGCATATAGTACTCACCAAAATAAATAAAAAAAAGCTTAATCAAAATAGGTCCGATCTTCAATAGTTTCCGAAATATAAGCCAGTGAAAAATGAATTTTTACGGGGTTTACCTCTGCTATCTCAAAAACTATTAGTTACGACTTCGTTTAAATGAGACTTTTTGTTTATCTTTCAGAGGTCATTTTAGATGTGCTTTCGTATTTGAAAAAAAAAATGTACTACGATAAATATAGTGGCGACATTAGCCAATATTTAGTTTTCAAATAACTTCGTAAGTATTAGAAATGAGAAAAATGTGTCATAAAATTTATAGTTTTTATAGTCTAATTCTTGACACACAAAATTTTGTTGGATCACTATCTGTGTCATTTAGTTTTCGAAAGTAATACAAAATGGCCTCTTTCTTGGAAACAGTTAAAGATGTGACCTATGTTGATTAAGTTTTATATTACTCACTTTGTTCAGTGCTAAATACCCTCAATTTTTTTACCGTTTTTGTACATCCTGTATAATACGTAAAAATAATATGTAATTTACTATAGTATAATCCATTTACATAGTCCTTTTAAGGACTTTTTCGCTTTCAGATAATTTCCTTTCCAGAATTATTTTTTAATTATTGATATTTATAATTAACAACTAAATTCTTTTTAAAATCTATAGAGAACATTGGCCATTTTATATTATTAGTTTTATTTATATGCAAGTATTTTTACACATTCATTATTTTATTAAATATTAAATTATGAAAACAAATAATATAATTGATAATCTGGAAATTTAACCATTTTTCTTTATAAAAATTATAGTTAGTACGATAATTTCACATTTATGATATGGCACTTATAAATAGAACAAATGGTAATACTGCCACGCTCGACTATTTACTTCTGATTACAATGACAGCGAATCTATAAAATGTACACCAACGGAAATCGTGCAGGTGATAACTAATTTTGAAGTTAAAAATATTAAGTTTTGCCGTTTTTTGTGGTCGTGAGAAAAATAGTGTACAAAAGTCGCTAAAAAGATTTTTTCTTACACGCGTGTGATTGCTGCGCGGAGAAATTTTTTAACACAACATTTGATTTAAATACTGAACATAAATTACTTTACTGAACAATCAATAGGTTTGTTCTAACATATAGCAAATCAGTTCGGAACTGTCCGACGCAGGTGCAGTAATAAAGTGGCGTTCCAACACATATTAAACTGGCCTTGTACTACTAGTCAGACGTTCCAACACGTTTCGTACCGATCGCAAATCTGTTTGGAACTAGTCAAAACAGCGGACTGACCCATGTATTAATAGTCAGAACATACGTAGTTCAAATTTTATTAGTTGTGACTTTCTAAAGCTGTAAGTTTAAGTCTTCTAGTGTTTTACTGTTTTTTTATAGAATTATATCATTCTTCATTGCTATGAGAGAATGTCATGAAAGTAATTTTCAGTTGTCACAATCAAGTGTGGTGAGTTGAAGCAGTATATATGTACATTTTGGGTACCACTGGACCACTGACAACGCATTTGCATTATTTTATCTATTACACAATTATTTTCGTTAAAAATGCTATTTAATTTAATTATTAAGAATAATACCTTATACAACTAATTTTGAATGTATTTTTGATAACCATATTTCTAATGAAATATGAATTAAAACAGCAGTAAAAAAAGTTTCCTTAAGAAAAGTCGAATTTTCGTTTTTCGAATTTTAAAAAAAATCTTTCAGTTTTGTAATCTACACATGTCATACTACTCACCCTTAAATTTATGACATAAAGTTCGTTTCCACCCTGTATATATATATATATATATATATATATATATATATATATATATATATATATATATATATATATATATATATATATACTCACCCTTAAATTTATGACATAAAGTTCGTTTCCACCCTGTATATATATATATATATATATATATATATATATATATATATATATATATATACACTCTCAGGTTAAACAAAAATAAAACAATTTCATTCTCTGTTTAACTTACATATAAAAACAGAACACACCCTGTTAGGAACTAAACTATTTCTATGTATTAGTGGTTTTGACAGTTAGATTTTTACAAAATGGTGATGTACACGTTACACCACCATCGCGTAAAAAATCAAAATTAATTTAACAAAATGTAGATATTTGTTCAATTTCATTGTTTTTATCTTTTATAACAAAACAATGATAACCATTTTGTCAGCTGTATAACCATGAGCTTATGGCACTTTCCAAAAACATGTTTGTAAATAGAGCGCGGGCACTCAGCTGATCGCGTAACCTTCGAAACAGCTGATTGTACTGCCCCCGGCTTGTTACTCATTTCATTTAGCAAATAAATGAGGTCGAGCGACATATACGCCATCTATTCAAAGCGAGTTTTCCTTGGCGCTAATTCAAAATCTGAAATAAGTTTTTTGTCTTATAAAACAAATTTCTCTCGTATTTCATTGTGCGAGATTATTTAATGGTTTCTATAATGTATGTGTACTTCAAGAAGAAGCTATCACCTGATATGCAACTTCGCTAATTACCAAAAATCGAGTTAATTTGTAATATTGACCCGCACGATTGTGATGAAAGTGGGTTTTCGCAGGATATATGGGATTTTCTGAATATTTTGCCAATGGATATAATCAATTATTTGTTACCAACTAAAGTATTTAAACCCAAGAGCAATTAAACGGTTTCCAGAGTTTAAAACCGTATAAGTATTACTGGTGTAGTTGGCTGCGAGATATTAATGTGAAGAAATTTGGAAAGCTTGAACCTACTATTAAAAGAAAAGGTGAGTAATCTATTTATAGTACAATGTGTTAATTTAATGCTTTATTATACACATTTTATTACAAAGTTCAAATTTTTTATTTGGAGCCCCAGTTCATAGTTATTGGCGTTCTCTTGTTTTTCGAAAAATCGTCATAACTCCCTTATTTTAAGGAATATTTAAAAAATACAAAAACTTTCAGCATTTGCTTTCGGTTCTCTAAAACACTCGTATTTACAATTATTTTCTATTTCATCAAATAACAAAATGGCGACCAATCAAAAATTTCAAAACAAGATATTTTGAAAACCACCCCATAGATTTTCGAAAATAAAACATTTATAAAATCCATAAACTTTCTACTACAATATTTGTCTGAAACATTTTTTTCTATCTGGCCAAAAAAAGTTTTTATTCAAATTGAATTGCAAGATAAATTTTAACAAACTGCAACAATCATTTAAAACAAAGTAGGCTTGCTGCCATTAAACAAGAAAATCAAGAAACAAACAAGAAAAATAAAACAATAAACAATGAAACAACAAGGGTGGGACTAAATATGATTTTCAAAGTGGCCACCATTCGCAGCAACGCAAGCCCGGCAGCGTGCTTTGATGTTGGTGGAGACCTTCACATGGACTGCCTGCTTCTCTTTTATATCTTCTGCTGCAGCCACGATTCTAGCCACTAGTTCTAACTCTGTGTTCACCGGTGTCTCGTAAACAGAGGTCTTCATCTGACCCCAAAAAAAGAAATCTAGTGAAGTTAGGTCGGGGCTCCGGGCTGGCCACGAAACCGGACGTCTCCTCCCAATCCACTTATTCGGGTATTTTCTATTTAAGAATGCGGTGACTTCTCGCGTTGTGTGAGCCGGTGCCCCATCATGCTAAAACCAGTCTCAGTCTTATGTTTAGTGGCAAGTCTTCAAGTAGTTCCGGCAGCACAGTATCCAAGAAAATAAAATAATTTTCACCATTCAATCGGTTTGGGAGAATGTAGGGTCCAATAACGTACACTCCTATGATTCTAGCCCATACATTTATCGCAAAACGTTGTTGATGTGCGCGAATTAATGGTGCGTGGGGATTTTCGTCAGCCCACAAATGATTATTATATATATATATATATATATATATATATATATATATATATATATATATATATATATATATATATGTGGGTGATTCAGGACTAATGTTACAAACTTTTTTAGATATATATGCAGATATAATTTTTATTTATGGATTTTGTAATGGTAATGCCCGTCATGCGTGCAGAGAATACTATGATAGATACCCACATAGACGCCAACCTTCCCATACCATGTTTTCGTGCGTATCTCAGCGACTAAGGGAAACATTTTTCACTCCGCTATCTTTGTGACGTCCATAACAAATTTTGCTAAACGATTCCAGGCACCCCCCTGATGGCAGAAAAAAAATTACAAGACTTAGTAATATGGCGCCTGATGTGAGTAATGGTTCTATAAAAGCTCCTGATAGTGTTAAAAAAAATCTGTAAAATATGCAAGCGCAGTGCATTTAATAATACTGTGAAATGTTCAATATGAGACGGCGTGCTCCACAAGAACTGTTGAGTGCGTGTCAGGCGTTATAATCCTACAGTTCACAATTCCCACAGTTTATAAATGCCAGAGCTCACAATCCCACAATTTATAAAGTTACCCCCACCACCAATGACGTAA
Source organism: Harpalus rufipes (assembly GCA_951394225.1). Classification (NCBI taxonomy): domain Eukaryota; kingdom Metazoa; phylum Arthropoda; class Insecta; order Coleoptera; family Carabidae; genus Harpalus; species Harpalus rufipes. The sequence goes on along the minus strand of OX596282.1, from coordinate 29,147,790 downwards.
TGTTCAGAATACATAATCCCAGAAGTTATAAAACGTAGCAATGCCACACGTTATAATCCTACAGCTCACAAATCCCACACTTCACAAATGCCATCCTCACAATCCCAAATTTATAAAGTTACCCCCACCACCAATGACGTAATGTTCAGAATGCATAATCCCATAAGTGATAAAATGGGATGAATTGAGACAGGATGAATAGATTTTCAGGGTTTAAAATTGTAAACCGAATGTACCTATTTCACCTATTAGACTACAGATGGCGCTGGTGAAAAATTAAAAAAATTAAAGAGCTCTTTAATTGGTAATAGTTAAACTTTGTTTCACCTAGTCAATTCAGTAGATGGCGCTCGTATCAGCGCCAGTTTTAAAAAGCCAACATTAAAAAATAGCGTTATCAACTGACATTTTATTAAAATATCATAATGTCATCGAAACTTTGTATATTATAGTCAATAGGTATGAAATATAATAGTATATTACGTAATGAGAGATATAAGAAGCAGATTACGTACGAGTAAAATAATTGACACACGAGACGCGTAGCGTCGAGTTTGTAATTTTACGAGTGAGTAATTGCTTTACATCTCGAATTATGTACTATACGTTTTCTACGACCAATCATTAATATTTCTAAATTGAAGCAAAATTCAGATACATAGTTATAAATTAATTTTTTTTTTTTATTGCATTACTTACAAATTACAAATAATATTATCAACTAATTTTGTTTATAATAATAATTATTACCTCAGTATATGTATTTGTAATCACACAAAAAAGCAGCAGTTCAAAACGTTAAAAAGTTTGGTGGGTTTTATTTACAAAAATAAAACTGCGCAACGATGTTACCATGGTTATTGCTAAGCGTAGGGATATACGATGAAAAATAGTTCCCTACTGCAAATTTGATTGAAATGAAATATGCATTGTTGACATAATATAATATAAATATAATAACCCAAAAAATATGTATTTATACGTATATGTGATAAATTTCATTCTATTATATTTAAATCTTAAATTTTATTTATCAAATTTTAATCATTTCTTACAGTTTGACAATTAGTCCTGCCAAATTAAATTTTCTGTTCATTACGTAACGGTGTTACGTAATGAAATTTCATTACGTAACACTATTCATAAAAAAATACATCTAATGTGCAAATGTCAATGTCGCTAACATTTTTTTTACCTTTAATGATATCATTTTTTTCATTTATAAAGTAATACATTATAAAGAGTGCACATTTTTTAATTAGTATGTCCTTAACATAATACTTATGGTCGTCGCAAGTTAAAAAAGAAAAATTAACACTTTCTAATATTTTCTGGCGAATGAAATGCAATACATTCCTTTTTTCTAAATTGTTTTTTTAAATATTTATAATTAATGTTTTCATTGTTATAAAACATGTTGTTGCCGAAAATGTTGGATAGTTTAAGGGGAGTGCTCGTCATATTCCCTTGCTTTAATTAAACCGTGTTGAATTCCAACATTAATAGTTTGCAAGTCGTTTTTACACTCCGAACAACTTTTAGTGTATTTGCGAATTGATTTCAATATAAATCCAGTGAAATACGACGATTTTTTAAAAGTTAAACTAGCCTCGGAAATATTTACTAAATTTGGCTGTATATATTCATCAGTATTAATAATTCTATTATCACTGATATTGTCATTTTGGATTAGTTCACGTAATGTGCTGAGTGCACCTTATGAGATACCATCCTCACAATTTGAGCCAATGGAATGTTTAGCAGTAAAATTATTAATAGTTAATGTTTTAAAGGTTTGAATGAAAGAAGAACATGTTGGATTATTATTTCTAGCTGCTTGACTACGTACTAAACCAAAATAATTTTCAATTGGGTCCTGATTTAAATTGCGAGTGAATAAAAATTTAATTTTATATTCCTGAAGTTTTTCACATAATAAAATCACCCCGCGAATTGTTTTTGCAAAATTTTTCACCGATGGTGGCACATTTTCACTGGAGCCGTCTTTTCCAATATATTTCATAGTATTTAATACTTGTAAAGCATCTTTCCAAAATAATGTGTCGATTTCTTTGTTAAAGCCGCTGTTAGCGGCTTTCCGTCGACGCCGTGCAGGGTGCTGCCATTTAAACTATCGAACAACTTGTCGAAAAATAAAAATACTTTCGCCGTTTCTTTCGCTGATTTATCCAATCCTTTTGTACCTGAAAAGAACAAAATAAATAAAAATGTATTTTAACAGAGTAACTTATTTTTTATTGATAATCAAAAAATAATTTTAAAAGTAATATAGTATTCCTATATATGACACTATTTAAGTAATGAAAAAGAAAAAAAAAAGTAACTAAAAGAAAAAGAACAATTTAACTTAAAAATATAAAAATAAACACAAAATATATGTACCTTCTGTTGCTAAGTGGCTCATAATAGATGCCATCCGCTGGCTTGACTACAATATTTAACTCTCATTTTTTGTTTTGTAGTTGGGTGCAAGTGAAACTCACTTATCTTCGGAAGCAATCGCAGTTCTTCAATTGCATTCTTCCTGTCAATATTGTAGAGCTGTTCCATATGTTCCCATTTCGCAGTTAGTTTTTCATTGCCAATAGTACATACTATATTATTTTTCAGCAAATTATTCCTTATACCTTTTAATAAGTGAGGAACGTCAAATAAAGGTATTATTTGCTTATTATTTACGAGGAAAAATTCATCCCGCCATTCCTCATTTTTCCTTTTAAACTCTTCTGCTGTGGATTTCTTCAGCAAATTTATTGCCGCTTCATTTGTTTTGGCTTGGTCACATACTGTCCCTACTACCTATATGCAAGCCAATTGTTTGCAGCTCTTCAATAATATTGCTAATTCAGCACTTTTAGTAAAACCTTTACAAAAAGTGAATGCGACGGGCTGTTTCCACTGTTTGACTATGCCTCGTACCATAAATACAAGTGCGTGCGTGATCAGCAAACTCTGTTCGACGTTGAACACCGTTATCTACAAAACGATCTACCTCATCCAATTTTTCATTGTATTGGAGATGAGAGCCAATACTAATTTCATCGAAGCTGCAATTTGTTAACATTCTTTCTTAAAGCATGGAATAGACGTTTGTTAATGCCAGGTTTTAAGGACATATGTCGCAAAAACTCATCCAATGTTTTGATTGATGGTAAAGTAAACAGCTTGTGCAACAGCCCATAGCTCTTGGGGCTATTCTTGTACATAGTGAGGCACATAATCTTTTCTTGTTTAGTGAAACGTCTGGCATGAGGTTTCTTTTTGGTTTCCCTAGTTTGCATTTCAAAGAATGCTTGTGCAGTCGGTGTCATTACAGACATGCGCGCAAAATGCTCCGATACAGAAAAATTTTCTGCGGCATTTAAGCGTTCTTGAAATGAGTTCTTTCGCATTTTGGAACGGTATGCTGCTCGTTTCCAATAGAGAGCACTTTTGTAAAGTATTTTTGCCTTTGGAGTTAAATCCTTTTGCCGCGTTGTGGATACCGATTTAAGTAGATAATAATTAAAAAACACACTTGATGTAAGTTTCACAAATAGATTTTATTCTTAATCGATTTCGGCTTCTTAGGCCTTCTTCAGAAGATATACAAAATTAAACTAAAGTACAACAATTGTTACATGTTCTTAAATACTATGTTAGCATCTGTTAACAATAAAGGGATTAGTTGGAGAATTCTTTAATTAGGATTTTCAAGACATCGGAATGAAACAACTCTACCTGGTCATTTACGATGTTTGAACCTTTATTAATGGCCTTTTGTATTTCATATGCTTCTAGAAAATCCATCTTCGGGCCTTTGTCTGCTATATGTAAAATTTTGAGATTACTCTTTTCGCAGGTATGGTTCATTTCATTCAAATGTATTGCAAAATTTGAGTCTAATTTGTTATTTTTATGAGATCTCATGTGATCATTAAACCTGATATTGAATGTCCTGCCTGTTTGACCTATATAAGAATGATCACAATCACTACATTTTATATGATATATTCCGCTATGTTCATTTCGATCGGTAACATTTAATTTATTATTTACTAAAAGGTTTTTAATTGTATAGTTATTATAATAAGCTGGGGTTATATTACACTGTTTTAGTTCATGACCTATTTTTAGACTACTATTGCCAGTGTAACTTATTCTACGATATTGTTTAATATTTTCGTTTTCTAATTTCCTGCTGTAAATTTTGTCTAAGATCATTTTTTTATTTTTCTTAAATACGAGGTTATCTATGATACCCGGGTCATAGCCATATAATAATATTATACCAGAAGTTTTAGATTTCAAACCTTGCAAAAGTATAAAAAACACCCTAGATCTAATAAATAAAATTAAAAATATTCCCATACAAAATAATGCTAAATTAGTTTCCTTCGATGTTACTAGTTTATTTACATCAATACCAATTACAGAACTAAAACAGATCATAGAAGAAAAATTTTTTGCTAACAATATCAACATAGTCTTACAATCAGAAATTCTTGCTCTATTAGATATCTGCCTAGAACAAAATTATTTTAAATTCAACGACCGATACTACAAACAGAATGAAGGTCTACCTATGGGATCCCCATTAAGTCCTTTACTAGCAGAAATTTTTATGGATAATCTTGAAAATAAACTTTTTCATTCAGGAAACCACCTAATTAAGCACATCACTTTCTGGTATAGATATGTAGACGATATCATCTGTTTATTCTCAGGGTCAGAGAGACAACTAGACCAATTACTAAGTCTACTTAACAATATGAACAAGTCCATTCAATTTACAATTGAAAAAGAAGTAGATCATCAACTAAATTTTCTTGACTTCACAATTAAAATTAATAAAGCGACTTCTTCCTTTGAATATAAAATATTCCGAAAACCCACATATTCTGATGCTATTATTCCGGTACACTCCAATCATCCTAATAATATAAAAATGGCTGCCTTCAACAGCTATATTCACAGATTATTAAACATTCCATTAGCAAAAGAAAATTATAACCTAGAATTAAATACCATTAAACAAATTGCCACAAATAATGGTTATGACCCGGGTATCATAGATAACCTCGTATTTAAGAAAAATAAAAAATTGATCTTAGACAAAATTTACAGCAGGAAATTAGAAAACGAAAATATTAAACAATATCGTAGAATAAGTTACACTGGCAATAGTAGTCTAAAAATAGGTCATGAACTAAAACAGTGTAATATAACCCCAGCTTATTATAATAACTATACAATTAAAAACCTTTTAGTAAATAATAAATTAAATGTTACCGATCGAACATAGCGGAATATATCATATAAAATGTAGTGATTGTGATCATTCTTATATAGGTCAAACAGGCAGGACATTCAATATCAGGTTTAATGATCACATGAGATCTCATAAAAATAACAAATTAGACTCAAATTTTGCAATACATTTGAATGAAATGAACCATACCTGCGAAAAGAGTAATCTCAAAATTTTACATATAGCAGACAAAGGCCCGAAGATGAATTTTCTAGAAGCATATGAAATACAAAAGGCCATTAATAAAGGTTCAAACATCGTAAATGACCAGGTAGAGTTGTTTCATTCCGATGTCTTGAAAATCCTAATTAAAGAATTCTCCAACTAATCCCTTTATTGTTAACAGATGCTAACATAGTATTTAAGAACATGTAACAATTGTTGTACTTTAGTTTAATTTTGTATATCTTCTGAAGAAGGCCTAAGAAGCCGAAATCGATTAAGAATAAAATCTATTTGTGAAACTTACATCAAGTGTGTTTTTTAATTATTATAGTATAATGTTTCATCAAGTGCCTACAACTGAATCTATAAATTTTATTGATTTAAGTAGACCCATACTTGCAATAGAATCTGTAAAAATATGAAACAAAACTTTCAAAGAAAACATGTAATTTTATAAATAAATAAATTTAATTCAATTTTTCTACGATGGATAAAAAAGTTGACTTTCCAAACGGTTACGGAAACTAATGGGTGTATTCTGTATAAATAACTATTGTAATTGGCAATAACTTTCAGAAATTTGAGTAACATTTGTATGTCTGAATTAAATAATTATTTACTTTTTTAAATACATACATATATAAATAGATATTTAATATTTCATTGTTGTTTATGAAACATACGAGCTCAATTCCAAATATATTCTTACCACCTGTAAAATAAACTAATATAAAAAATCATTTATGTACTATAATTGTCGTTATATCTGAATTCATTTTAACATTATTTATTTCGTTAGTGTATTGAACGTAAATCTATTATTTTTTATTTAATTGCCCATTACAACAATAATTTAACTAATTGTCAATCTAAGCCAAATGTATGGAAACATTTTGTGGTTGGGATTTGGGCTCGTATAATTTCATACATATTTAAAAAAATTTAATGTAAGGACTTTACCTGACGGAATGTTAGTTGAAATAATTCTGGAAAGCCCATCACTTTCTTCATTTTCATGAGAAACCTCCAACTGTGAAGTACCAGGTAGAAACAGTAAATTGATAGGTGATAATCCGTCGCCAGATTGCTTCTGCGAAATATCTGGTTCAGTACTGCCATGCGAAAGTGACTGAGATTCTCGGACATCTGCAATAAATATACATGTTTGTACGAAATCATTACTGGTTAACATATTTGAAAACGATTTAAAATTATTTTCACATAAAAATAAAAAAAGAATTTACAGAAAATATGAAATATTTATACTGTAGAACTTATAAACTTGTATTTGCATATATTGTTACCTATTTGATTTTAAAATAATAATAATAAGAATTCGTACTTGGAAGATTTAATGTAGGAATTTCATTTTTATGTAGATTGGGATTGCCTGATTGCCTGCACTTTTGCATTTAGGGTTTTTTTTCGTATACTTCTTTGGCGTCCATATTATTTAAAGTTTCTATTCTTAAAATATCCAACCAAATCTTGAATAGATCCATATGTGTCCTAGGATTCGGAAAACGATGAATTGTCACACCTAAAAAATCAAATATGCACATTTTAATTTTATAATATAACTTCAATTATGTATCTACATAAAGCGGAGTTAACGCAGTTTACAGCAAAATATCGAAAATAAACGTGTATTATTTCTTTCTGATAAACGTAATTTAGTTACTGTAATTTGTAAATTATGACTTAATCAAAAAATAACGGAGTAAAGAAATGTTAATTTTCATTAAATGTCCCGATAATTTATGTCAAGTAAATAGTTGATTACATGCTATGTAAAATTAACTACACCATCAAAAGTTTCACTGATATATAAAATAATTGTACTTACCAGTAACAGTGCAATTTTGCACACAACACTTAAGTCTATGTGGAGGCATCGTCTATATGTAAGAATATATACACAATCACTAAACACAAATGAAATTAAACAAATAAAACTTCTATAAACCAGAAACTGAAGTTGTCTACTTAACTGAATTTCAAATAATGACGCATAACAACAAGCTCAATGCGCAAGTGACAACTGAGTACCGGTATTGCAGGTAATTGACCAAATAAAAGACTACTAGCACCCTCTCTAAAGTGGGACGAAAACTATATTCGTAGTATCAGAGTCTCCCATGACTTTCCGCAGCGTGATGCTTTGTAAGCTTTTGATATAATACCTAGCTTCATACCATACACTATGTTTGGAACATAGAATAAGGAATTCATAATACGTAGTATTTTATTTTGTCTATGGTTTGGAACATGAATTGTAAAATGTGCCCGTAGTGGATCGGCCGGTTCAGTTCCAACCAGAGCATCGAACCCGAACTTTCACCGAACCAAACCGTACCATTTTAGCGAACCCAGAACCGAACCGGATATTAAAATTCGGGTTCAGGGTTTAACTCCGGTTTAGGTTATTTTTCTGTTCGAAGCTTGAGCGTAATCGTAATACAGCCGATAATTGATGCATTCGGCGTCTGCTTTGCTGCCTGTGTTAACTTTTCGTGAAAATTGTGTTCGTTTCTTGTCTTGCGTAAATCCCTGCTCGCATTTTAAATTATTTTTATATAAAGATTGTTATACCTGAACCGAACCTAGTTTTTGGTGGATTCAATGCCCTGGTTCCAACTTTTGACAATTATTTAAATGCATTTCAATAATATTCGATTGATATTACAGAAGGTGTTACTAACAAAAGTGTTACCGGTGTAGTTGGGTACGCGATATTAATGTGAAGAAATTTGGAAAACTTGTACCTACTAGTAAAATAAAAGGTGAGTAATCTATTTATATTGCAATATGTTAGTTTAATGCTTTATTATACACATATATTATTATTATATGTAATATTATTTTATAGTGAACGAAGAGTTATTGGTCGTGTGGATAATTGCCGAAAAAGCTAAAAAAGTTCACAGTGGTCACTGCAGATGTACATCGAGTCTTTCGGAAACGTGCAATCATTTAGCGACAGTTCTTTTAGTTATACAAGATGTGTCCGTAACGGGTTTGGAAAACAAATGGAAATTTCCTCGTGGAAGACATGGAAAAATAGCTGACGCTGGACTATGGTCTGAAGAGGCTAAGAAACTTTGACTTGTACGGTCCTACGTTGTTCCACCACTACCGTCTCAGGATATATTCTCCATTCAATAAATAATGAGACTCAGATAAAGAAGTATTTTCATTTTTAGCAATGTTTTTTTTGTAATAAAATGTGTATAATAGAGCATTAAATTAATATATTGTAATATAAATGGATTACTCACCTTTTCTTTTACTAGTAGGTACAAGTTTTCCAAATTTCTTCACATTAATATCGCGTACCCAACTAATTGCTCTTGGGTGTAAACACTTTTATTGGTAACAAAATAATTGATTATATCCATTGGCAAATTATTCGGAAAATCCTATATATCCTTCGAAAACTCACTTGCATTTCAATCGTGCGGGTCAATATTACAAATTAACTTGATTTTTGTTACATAACGAGGTTGCATATCAGATGGTAACTTCTTGCAGTACACATGTATCATGTATTATAAAAACCATAACTAAACTCGAATAATGAAATACAAGAGAAATTCGTTTTGTAAGACAACAAATTTATTTCAGATTTTGAATTACCGCTAAGGAAAACTCGCTTTCAATAGATGGCGTACTTGCAGGGCCGGTTTTACCTATTGGCACATGGGGCACGTGCCCCGGGCCCCGCACTAAATGGAGCCCCGCGCTGATTAATTTTGAAATAAAAAATCGTGAAAAAACACGTGAAAAACAGAAACATTTTCATTTTATAGAATCATAGAACTGTGCCTATGTAAGCATGTGTAGATTTTTATGGATAAAAATCCCCTTGAAGGGCCCCGCAATTTACTCGGGCCTCGGGCCCCGCGTTAGCTAAACACGGCTCTGCGTACTTGTCACTTGGCCTCATTTATTTGCTAATGAAGTGAATTACAAGTCGGGGGCATTAAGATTAGCTGTTTCGAAGGGTACCGGAAACAGCTGAGTGCCCGTTCTCTTGTATTACAACATATTAAATAATTATACTATGAAAAGATAATAAAAATTAATTTATTACATAAATATTATTGACAGATTTACTCCCATCTTATTTTCCAGCAAAAATCTTTCGTTTTTCAGCGACTTTAATGCCCGGTTTCATAAAACAATTTAATCTATGATTAAATTTTACTTCCAAAATAAATTTAAAAATTTGAACAAGTTCACTGCGATTTTTTGACAGCAATAAATTTAATGTCATAAGAACGTGGAAACTGATTCGAATTTGTTCACACAATTAAATTCACAAGTAAATTTAATTGGACCTTTATGAAACCGGCCCTAAGTGTGTAAACTATAAATTTACTAGCGACGCTCGGGCGCACTAAATTTACAGCGCCTATTTGATTCAATTATATATTTTTGTTTTATAATTATCTTATTTTATAAATGAAGACAACATTTATCGAGATTATTTTTATTATGTATATAAATATTACAATATGCATTTATTAATACCATGATGACATTTTGGTCAATATTCCTTTTTCTTGGCGATAGTTTTTTCTCGTAACGGCAAGTTTCTTCAGATGTAATCATACGGTTAATGCTAGAAAGAAAATAAGTTTTAAAATTTGAATAAAATTTTATTTATTACAAAAAATAACCCTAAAAGATGTTAAAAGTACAAAAACCTACATTTTTACCGAGTGTGTTTAAAATTAATGAAATACATTATTGTAATCAATCATTTTCTTTGTATCAATCAAACAGTTTTTGTTGTAATCAATTATTAAACGTTGTCTTTATTTAAACTTTTTTTTTCAATAGTGAAGCATTAAAGAATGTTGAGAGATGCAATCCCACCAGTTCAAATTCTCCCGCCACGCCAGACCACCTGGCAGCACTGTCACCTAGTACCGCCATCTAAATTCATTCTTATATGTTTTGTTTTTTGATTCAATATTATTGTTGTAACTGTCGTGGACATAAATAAAGTAATTGCGTTAGCAAGTGGCAATCCCGACTTTATTTAACTAGTCGAACCTCGATCTTCACAAAAGCGCACTTTAACAAAGAATATCTGCAAACCTAATTAACTTTCAATTTTCCATGATACTGGTAAAACGACTGATTGTTTAAACTTCTACATGTTTATACATGATCTGGTAAATTACTTGACTGGGATGGATAATGAAAGATAAACGATATTTTTGGAATTCAGTCAACTTTATTTCATTCTCGGCTAGTTTCGACACCACATGTGCCTTCCTCAAGGGCTACATTTACAGAAGAAAAAAATACAATAATATATTGAATTACATTGGTTTAAATATAAAAAAAATAGTTAACTTACATGAGTTTTCCTAACTGTTCCGTCGTACTGACAATCACAATATTTATGCTTGATAATAATTTCTTCATGAATATAATGTATGATAACATTATATTTGAACAAATATATTTATATTTGTTTATTTATTTATTTTTAACGTCTTTTGTCCTGATGAAGCTGTAAGTGGCAACGAAACGTTGGCTTCATATTTAATAAAAAAATATCTGTTGTGGCCAGCACAATACCTTCCGTCAATCCTGTGTCAATGTATAAATTCCATACATAATTTTTCTTACAAAGATTCTAAATTTCCAGTGAAATTATTTCATAAACAAACTATGCAAATTGCACTTGACACTGACTTCTTCTTCTTTAGCATTTCCCAATCGTTAGGGTCGCTATTTTTTATTTTCTTTCAGTTCCTTTTCTCTCAAGTCTTCCGCAATACAGTCCTTCCATTTTATCTCTGGTCTTCCTCTGTTTCTTTCAACCTTGTATTACTAAGCTATTCATTCTTCTTCTAATACGTTCTTCATCTCTTCTCATGACATGTTCAATCCAATATAATCGTCTCTTTTGTATCTTTCTAGAAACTTGTAACACTAGAGTTATTTCCTTACCGTATCTTTCCGTGCCTTCCCCAACATCTACTTCAACATCCTCATCTCTGACACATTCACTTTTATTTATTTATACTGACATCTGCCAATTTGAATTATTTAAATATATTAGCAATTTTCATGGATAGCATAACTGGCTGATTTATGAAATTTAATTTATTTATAATTCTTTAATTCTATATCTATTGAAAACGAAATATAAAATGGAATCAAATCATATAGAGAATAATATATTCTTTAAGTTATAATAACGTTAATTGTCAATAAATCATATTTAACTGTTAAATCTTCAATTGAGGCTACTTTCGGTTCACCAATTATAACCAAAATCTAATCACTTGTTCTTCTGGATGTAAACTTGAGGGATACGAAAAAAATATAATTTTTGAAATCGTGGTATTGAAGTTATGCGACCCGAAACTTTCGTCATACATACACACACACACACACACACACACACACACCCGCACACACATACATCATCGTAAAAATGGTAAAATCGTATTATTTGACCCTAAAACGTGCTTATTCACTAAAAACTCATCATTGATTTTTTTTTACCAAAGACAATACCTTCCTTACGTAAAGGTTGGACTGCAATCCTGTTTATATTTATAGTGAAAATGATTAGTTAGAAGACTCACGCCATCAACCTGAAAAAAACCTTATAAAATGAAATATAACTTGTAGAAATTATTGGGTGTTATTTATTATAAAAATACGAAGAAAAAAAGTATACTACAAGTCATATTTGTTTTTATAAGGTTTTTATCAGATTGATGACGTGAGTCTTCTGCCTAATCATTTTCACCATATGTAAGTGTATGTTTTACACCTTACAAGTTTTTAGAATCAGAGATATGATTTTTTAAAAGTTGTTTTTAATTTCAAATATTTGGACGCTGACGTCACGGCTTAAGCGGATACGGCAGTAAAGCTCTACCGTTTTTGTTTGGAACTATGGTTGTTTGGATTATCACTTGTAAGTTTGATTTTGTGACAGCAACATATTGTTAACTAAAAAGATATTTCATACAACTTTTGATATTTATTTTAATAAATGTTTTATTTACATACCTTTACTCTTAACTCTGCTGTCACCTGTCACAATTTTAGATTAGTTTGTTTACAACAGCAAACGGAAACCACGTGGGCCGTAAATGTGTGAGAGGAATGTCTTTGTGTAACAAACCGTGACGTCACGAATTTTACAACCGCGAAAGTTTATTAGCAAATTTATGAATGAAAAGTCGCATATTTCATGTTATTTTATATTACTATATTTATGAAATGAGACGAATTTCACGATTTAATAAAAAAAATAATGAGTTTTTTAAATAACCCCATTCTGATCTTTAAAAATTCATATTTCGTTAATTACGTGAAAAATTTAAGTCGCGTTTACATTAAAATTCTTAGTTCATCCAGTTCTTACAAAAATAAAAAATGATATAGGATCTATATATATTTATGGGATTAATTAAGTACAGTATTTATAAATTATAAATACAGTGCCATAATTATACAACTGAATGTTGTTTTCCCACTCTTCGTCTCCAGGCCTCTCTGTCGTATGCTATCTCCTCTTCTAAATCTCGATCTCTCATGGCTCTTCGAATTCCCTCGTTCCATGATCTCCTTGGTCGTCCTCTTCGGTTTGTTCCTGGTGGTTGCCAGTTGATAATTCTTTTTGGCCATTTCGTCTCTTCCATTCTTAAAAGATGCCCAAACCATTTTAAACTTCTTTTCTCAATTCTATCTATTGCTGTTTTTTGAGCCGACATGCGATTTCGTATATCCTCATTTCTGACTCTGTCCATTCTAGACACTCCTGCACTTCTTTGGAGATAATCCATTTCTATGGTTAATATTTTCCGTTTATCATCCTCTTTCAAGGGCCATACTTCGCTGCCGTAACTCATAACTGTTTCCACCATCGTTTGTCCTATGCGTTTCTTATTTTCTCGACTTATGTTTTTATTCCACCATACTCCGTTTAGGGCTCCCACTTTTTTTTTTGCTTTCTGTACTCAGCTCTTTATTTCTTGATGGCCTATGCCATTTTTATCTACTATTGTACCCAAGTACTTATAGTTGTCCACTTGTTTTCACCGTCGTATTGTTCTTCAATAACACATCGAATTTAGTGTCTGAATTGGTGACTAAGTATTCAGTTTTTTCAAGACTGACTTGAAGCCCCCATTTTTGGTATTCGTCATATAATCTTGTTAACATGAATTCGAAATCATAAGCGTCTTGAACGATTACAACTTGATCATCCGCAAATTGTAAAGTAAGGAGGTGTGTGTCATTGACTGGGATTCCCATACCTTGGCAGGATCTCTTCCATTTTCTCAATGCCACTTCTACCTGGCAACCTAATGGGCAAAATCGTTCGCGTTCATTTGAAGAGGTAGTATTCGTTTAGTGCTGCCTCTAGCGTGCAAGTAAAAAATTATATTGAGATATGGGAGTCCAGAGTGGTCAGAAAAAAGTTTTGATAATTTTTAGTGCCGCTACTTGTGTTGTAGCAGGTAGCAGGTAGTATTTGCCTAACAGAAATAAGGGATGTGGAAATACTGGAAATTGAAATACTTTTGTCATCACTTTCATTTTTTTTATATTATTTATCAAAATATTTACTGATTTTGAATCTTTTTATCATGGCTGTTTTTATTTTTAGCAAATTTAAAAGATTTTGACATAGTTGCTAACATTTTATACAGTTTTGTATTTAGAGCTAAATTTATAAAATATTTTTTATGTTCATTACATTCCCCATTGACATGCAACCAGTTAATATATTTTCCATTAATATTTTCTTCTATTTTCTTTAAAAGTGTTTTCTTAAAAAACGAAATATGTTTACTATTTTGGAAAAATGTCTCCATTGTATTTTAAATTAAAATGGCAACTCCTAATTCAGTCGGTCTATATAAATATTCTATTCAAACAGAAATAATAAATTTATGAAACGTACAAAGAGATCCATTACGTAAAGGGCAAAAATATTAATCCTAATTTCAAACAACCCATCCATAGTTCATAATGATAGGAACAACCCGACACCTACGTTCCAAGAGTCTTATGAAATTAAGAGAGACATAAAGGCGTGTATTAAATCTATGAATGGTCAACTAGATCTTATTCATTCAAATTTATGGATTGTATAGTGGCCGGCATTTCCTAATCCTTTCTTTTAGTTATCTATACCAATGTAAGAACCTTTTCTCGTCATTGTATTCATTCTAATGAATCTCTCAGATACAGGTCATTATATGAGTGAATACGTATGTATTTATTATATATTTTCTTCACTCATTCACATATGATATCTAGTCTGTCGGCAATTGCGCTGAATATTGAATTATGAATAACAAAGCATGTAGGAGAAATGAAAATGGAATTTTCTTGAAAATTAAAATTTCCCTTATTCCATGATTTTATAAGAATGCATTAAACTTTAAGATTAAAATAAGTCGAAACGGATTTGTACTTCTATATAAATTTAATCAAAGGTTTCTATATATGGTATCGGGTGGGGAAGATGTATCTGCATTTTGCATATGTTCTTAAGAGAAAAATATTATATATCAGTTTTCAGAATATTTGCTAACAATTTTCTTAAATAGTTACGAGCCCAACCCCAAATGTATTCGTACCCTCTGAAATAAATATATTGACAGCAATAAAAAATAATTTTTTAGGTTACAATAGTTAAGACTATATTTGGGCATTTTTTATTTTATGTATTAATAAAGTGTACTAGATTTAAATACAATGTTATTAACTAAATTTCTCATTTCAACACCAATCTACGGGCAAATATATGACAAAAGACAAGTCCCAAAATTTTTCGTTCCAACAGTAGAAAATACAATATTTATGTTAGTATTATCTATAAAACTGAGGGTAAAAATAACTGACAACATACTTAATTAATTGTCATTTTAAATTTTATTATTTTAATAAAAATTATTTGCAAATTATTAACGACGAAAACATTTGTCACATGCAGACAATGGTTTTTTTGCAAATAATTATTAAACCCAAGAAATTTTATTATAAGCAATGTATTCAAGTTCTATACACTCTATTAATACACCATATCAAAATTTGTTTAATTGGAGTAATAATGTAGTACTTTAATAAATAAATATCACTTTACAAATAATTTTACTAAAAAAATAATATTTAATATAGTAATTAATTGAATATATTGTCAGTTTCCTTTACCTTCAGTTTTATAAATAATACTAACATAAATTTTGTATTATTTACTGTTCTAACCATAACTAAAAAAATTAGCACGTATCTGTTGTCATATATTTGCCCGTAGATTATTGTTAGATAATTTTTGGTAAACATTGTATTTAAATCCAGTACACTTTATTAATACATAAAACAAGAAATTGCCCAAATATGGTCTTAAATAAATAAATAAATATATCATCACGGATGTTACCCATTGCTGGGTGTGCCAATCTGCTTCATACACAAATATCGGTCTTAACTATTGTAATCTAAAAATTTATTTCTTCTTGCTGTTAATATATTTTTTTCAGAGGGTACGAATAGATTTGGGGTTGGGCTCGTATAAGTAACCTGTAACTAGGTATTTTATAAATTACATTTTCTTTCCAAAATAGTAGATTTGTTCTTGATAATATAATGAATCATAATACAAAATCAAGTCAAACCGATTTAAATATAAATATTGCAAAACACAATTAAACAAATGAAAATCGCAATTACAGATTATAATAATCTTACAGTTTATTTAAATTTTCTATTAATAAATTTAGTTAGTTCATAATATTTTTATAATTTGGAGAAAAAACTACATAAATTGCAAGCGATGTATTCTCCGACTACCGACAATGTAAAATTTTATTACCCATAATAAATATCTAATTCAATAGAAAGTATATAACCTTACAAACAAATATCAAACTTAATTTCCATGTTCTTACACCTTATTTTAAAACCGAAATACAGTATTCTGAAATACCGACTTTAATTTATATATCTATGGATAGATGGCTCTGTATCGCTAAGCATCTTTTTTGGCGCAACACTTTTTATGCTTAGGTTGCCAAAAGAAGTGGGGATAGGCTACAGCCTTGTCTCAGGCCTTTAGACGTATGTATAGGATTTGAAAGGCATCCATTCTGTTTTATGTAAGCTAAATTGTTTTCATATAATTTTTGTATTATTTCATTCAAGTAATTGCTTATATTCATTTCTTTGAGAGTTTTACATAGACTATTCCGAGTAATGGTATCATACGCTTTCTTTAAATCTATAAAAGCCATGTGTAGCTCCTCATTTTTAGTATTCTTTTTTTCTATCAACTGTTGCAATGTAAACAAATTGTCAGTGCATGACCGGCCAGGCATGAATACACTTTGGTCTTCTGATATCTGTTAGTTCACTTCATATATAAGCCTTTTTTGTATTACTTTGCCCCACAGTCTGCTAACAGTACTCATGACACTTAATCCCTGTAATCATTACGATCTTTTCTGTCCCCTTTTTTGAATATTGAGGAGATGTAGCACGTTTTCCATTCGGTTGGTATTTTCTTACGGATTAGGCAATTGTTGCGCAGTTTTATTTTTGTAAATAAAACCCACCAAACTTTTTGACGTTTCGAACTGCTGCTTTTTTGTGTGATTACAAATACATATACTGAGGTAATAATTATTATTATAAACAAAATTAGTTGATAAAATTATTTGTAATTTGTAAGTAATGCAATAAAAAAAATAATTAATTTATAACTATGTATCTGAATTTTGCTTCAATTTAGAAATATTAATGATTGGTCGTAGAAAACGTATAGTACATAATTCGAGATGTAAAGCAATAACTCACTTGTAAAATTACAAACTCGACGCTACGCGTCTCGTGTGTCAATCATTTTACTCGTACGTAATGTTTCTTATATCTCTCATTATTAATATATTGTATTTCATACCTATTGACTATAATATACAAAGTTTCGATGACATTATGATATTTTAATAAAATGTCAGTTGATAACGCTATTTTTTAATGTTGGCTCTTTAAAACTGGCGCTAATACGAACACCATCTACTGAATTGACTAGGTGAAACAGAGTTTAACTATTACCAATTAAAGAGCTCTTTAATTTTTTTAATTTTTCACCAGCGCCATCTGTAGTCTAATAGGTGAAATAGGTACATTCGGTTTACAGTTTTAAACCCTGAAAATCTATTCATCCTGTCTCAATTCATCCCATTTTATCACTTATGGGCTTATGCATTCTGAACATTACGTCATTGGTGGTGGGGGTAACTTTATAAATTGTGGGATTGTGAGAATGGCATTTGTGAATGTGGGATTTGTGAGCTGTAGGATTATAACGTATGGCATTGCTACGTTTTATAACTTCTGGGATTATGTATCTGAACATTACGTCATTGGTGGTGGGGGTAACTTTATAAATTGTGGGATTGTGAGCTCTGGCATTTATAAACTGTGGGAATTGTGAACTGTAGTTACTGTAGGATTATAACGTGTGGCATGCTTCGGAACTGTTGTCTAAAGAAAAACTATGTAAAAAGTGACAATTTGATAAACTGTTGTGCTGTTGAAGACAATTTTGTTGATGCTAATGACTCAGTTGACGTTACTTCTAATGAGGTAAAATAATTACTCAAAAAAAAAACAATATTATTAAAGACAAGTGTAACACTGTGAACGATAAAGAATCTATAATAATTTTATTAAAAGAACAATTAAAATTATTGTCCCAAAAAACGAATACGGTAGTGCAATCTAACGATTCACATGAAAAATGTGATTTACAAATAAATTCAGAAACAAGAGGTAATGCGACATCTAACAATAATTTGACAATTAATAACCAGCCAAAAACAAGGTCAGAAATGTCACAAGACAAAAATGTAAATGATAACCATGACAATTTTTTAACAAATACCGGTACTGAAGGTAATTTAAATAACAATAACACAAATGAAATTATCTCAAATACAGATGATAGTTCATGGTCCGAAGTAATTCGCAAAAACAAAAACAAAAAAAGCGAAAAGAGTCAGGCGTTGTAGGAGATGCTGAAAATCTTACTGCAATCAAAACTGCTCCTAAAAAAGCTTTTGTGTACGTGTCCCGTTTAAATCCCGATACTAGTACTACTGATTTAACCATTTTTTTAATTAAAGACTCCAGAAGTAACAGTGGAAGCACACGAGTCAAAATATCCACAGTACTATTCATCGTTTAAAGTAATAGTTAATCTTACTAACTTTCAGCAAGTTATGAACCCAAACATATGGCCGACTGGTGCATATATTACAAGGTTTTTTCAGAGATGACAGAAACAAAACTCAACTCAACATACTACACAACCTGCTTCAATGAATAATGAATACTGCAGCTAACACAGGTACGTCAACTTTACGAATTTATCACCAGAACATACAATGTATGAGGAATAACATTGAAGAATTGGACATTCTCACAACTACACAACCATTTTACATCTTATACCTGTCCGAGCACTGGATATCAGAAGAAGAACAACCATCCTATACTATAAAAAATCAATTTTAGGAAGTGGTTTTTATAGAAAACAAAATAAGTGTGGTGGTGTAAACATCTTTTGTAGTAGTAGAATAAACTACCAAGAAATTTATTTTGTTAAAGACTTAAATATTGAAATTACATTTGAATGTTGTGGAATAAAATTTAAATTTGAGAATGAAATTTATTATGTATTAATTATGTGCAGATCACCAAAGTCTAGGATAAACGATTATTTAAAACAACTAGATATGTATTTATCAAAATTGTTTTCAACTAACCAAAATATTGCCACGTACTTTTTTTTCCAAATAATAAAATTTATTATCATCAGTTGGCAAAACATAAACTATACGGGCACTTACCGCAAAACTGGCTTCCCACCTCGCTTCCCACACATGACACCGGCTAGCTAACATAGAGGGGGAGGGGTTGTAAATGTAAATCACAAATTGTATCTTACTTACTTTTATAAGGGCGCCAGGTATTTTAATAATGAACCCCATTCACGAAAAATATCAAAATAATAACTCAAGCTGAAAATATAAAGGGGTTCAAAGGATAAAATTTTAAGACAAGGGTTACGTGTTAAATTAGGTTTGTTTATAACAAAAATGTGAATAAATTTCGACAAATACGGTTTATTAATTAACCCAAACAAAACCTTGCAACAATTGACAAATTGTTGTCCCAACTTAGCTTGTAATGAAGAATGAAGTGATGAAGGGGGAAGATGAGATGTGCGCATGAAATTATCTTATAGTAACAATTACAAATCAGTGGCGTAGGGCAGGCCACCAAAGAAAATAAGAACAAAATATTACTGCTGCAAGGCAGTAGCCCCACAAAATTTATTACAAGGAAAAAATAATAATGATAATTACGACTAAACTGACAGTAATAAGAGCACAAAATAATGTTATCAATACTCGAAATAGTGTAAATTATATCTGCACAGCGCACCGTAAGTGCGTCACTGACAAAAACTAAACGCGCACAACACAAAATGCACGCAGAAAAATGATGAAAATTAACTTGGTGAGACAAATATAGCGCTTCAAACAAAAGGTAGATAGTACTCATCTGGGGTGTTGAGTGGCCAAAGCAACGATGTCCAAATCCAACACAATTGGCGGCGGCAATGGACCTGGGTAGAGATGGTGGCCCAAAATTGGCTGGTTTCGGCGTAGCGTGGTTTGGTCGCACAGTGAAAATCACTCGGTTCACGGCACTAAAAGTCTTACTAACTCCCCAAAATACGGGAAAAATCTGAACGCCCGATACTAAAATTTTACCATAGATCGAGACGAAGGGCGTACACAGACAATACTGCTACCACGTGTGCAAAACTTTGACTCCTCACTCGCGGAGAACTTTAGTTGAGACAAAATTTTCTACCCTTTCGGTAGTGACGATAATCGACGATACTCAACTTAATTATCATAAACGGCACTACTAGTGGCACAGACTTTATTAGAGCACGTGAGAGTGTAGAAATGTTACATTTAAGTTAATTTCTTGTTTGTTTTTAGAGCACATATCGATAGTGGGGGTGTTAAAGATAGATAGATCGATGATCGATATGTATTGGAAAAGTCATAATGACAAACTGTCATAATAATTGTCATAATGACAGATCCATATAAATATTATTTGAAATATTGTAACCTTAGTTAAGTTTGATATACAAAATAATAGAATGTAATTTGCGAGTTGATTAAAATAAAACTGTCAATTTTCGTAAACGTATTTTATTACAATACTCAGATTATTTTAACCCGGCAACGGACAGGTGACCAAAAGTTACAAGACAGGTCGGGTGGGGTCCAATAGACCCCATATCTTTCTGAATGTGTTTTAGGCCATATTAAATTTTTTGGTATTTTTTGTCAAAAAAAATTAAGTTAGCATCGTGTTTATTAAAACTATATCAATAATGGCTTGAATGGTTTTTGTTTTCAAAAAATACATACTTTTTACGTCAAACCTGTCTTTTTGAGCTTTTTTGTGTGTAGGATATTGTTTATTTATCAGAATTAGTAATATTAAGGGTAAAAAAAAAATTCATATTTTTTTGTTAAATAAAACCCTGTAAATTCCAGCAAAACAACTCACAAAGTGCTGTGTCAATAAGAAATACAAAATTTAGTACACTGAAATCTAAAAAAATATTATCTAATATTATCTAATTTTTATAAAATAAATCAAATTTATTATAAATACATGAAATATGCACACAAAAACATAAACATAATATTCATTAGGTATAAATAGGTATAAATAAAACTAAAAAGCAAATTAAACATTATTATACAGATAAAAAAATATTCAGAAGCAGACTGTGCGTTGGCATAAGCTTGGCATTGCATAACAGCATGTTCTAGGCAAATCGAAATCTCGCATGTACGGCATGAATACTTTGTTTTCCTTTCAACCTTTTGAGGACAATAACTGCAACGACCACGAGCTATAGCTTGTTTTTTCTTGGGCGGTTCTTCCGATTGTTCACCAGCGCGAAGTGGTTGTTTTTTTCGCGCAAATCACGCGTGATTCTTGGATGGCCTTTTCGTGATTGTATCTGCTCCCTTACCAATGCTAGTCCCAAATTTTTCAAATAATCACGTCTTTTCATTTTATAGTCACCAGTATTGAACTTATAAACAACTTGCGAGTTAATACCTGCGGTATTCAATAGACAAAACATAATTGTAAGAGGCCATCTTCTGCTGTTGCGAGCTCTGCCCAAAGTTGTGACAGACGTTCCTGTTCATATTCGTAAGTATTACGGGCCATAATTCTAAAATATTGTACTTAATATAGCGCAAATATGATTGAAATTCACTAAAATGACTTACCAGGAAAGTGCTATAAAATTGTCACGTAAGCGGTCAGGTGGGGTTTATTAGACCCCATACGTGTTTAAAACGGTGTACACTCACCGAACTCACAATAACAACTGAACTGCGCTTCACATTAGTTAGAGGGATACCTACGCGGAAGCTAGTCAGAAGCGTGGCCGCGAAAGAGCAGAAATACGAAAATAATGGCGGCTAACATCAACGTGGGGTCTATAAGACCCCACCTGTCCGTTGCCGGGTTAAATATTATGGAAAAAAAATTGAAAAGAAGTTTGTTTTATATTATAATGTCTCTAAATCTGCAATATAGGTTTTTCTACTTAATGTTCCATTTTTACGCGATGGTATGTTTACTTTTGAAGTTTTATAAGATGAAACACTTCGTTTAAATTATATTCGTTTTATTTTCAATCAATATATAAAAATGACAGTGACATAATATACACACCAACAATACATAATTCTATAAATATATTAATATGGTAACAATCACATGAATGGAATATTTGAATATCCAACAACTTTATATTTTCAAATGGAACGCTATATACTTATTCAAATTTGAAAAATACATGTAATTTGCTATTCAATACTATATAAACAATCATGTTATATTTGTGGGTGCACTAGCCCACTATAAAAATTATGTTTTTAGTTTTGTTACTAAGAAAATATTGATTGTAAAAAATAGAACTCGGAAAATAATAAATAAAAATAATTAGTTATACTTGGTTCCACCAGCAGTTTGGCGCGTAAGCGAGAAGATGTAGGTCCCCATGCACCTACCAGCGAACAGCTTCGGCGGGAAACGAACAAGGCAGTCGTTGATGGCGGCCAGCGACGTAAGTCCGATGTCACGCCGACTTTTTGTAACAGATAAGAAAACGCGAGTCGAGTTTCTTGTTGACACTGGTGCCGACTTATGTGTTTATCCTCACATTAGTACACGACATAAGCGAGTGAAATCAGCATATGAGCTTACCGCGGCAAACGGTACGTCTATCGCGACATTCGGAACAATTTATTGTTAGATTTAGGATTACGTCAAGAATTTACGTGGACATTTGTGATTGCTGACGTAGCAAAGCCAATCATCGGTGTGGACTTCTTAGCTTTTTATGAACTTCTTGTAGATGTAAGAAATAAAAGACTAATAGACTTGAAAACAACACTCACGACAAAAGGACAAAGTGTCAAGTGTCAAATAAACTCTGTAAAGACAATTTCTGCTGTTTCAAAATTTCATGCCCTACTTCACAGGTTTCCAGAGATCACTAGACCAGGAGGTGGTCCAAGGATAGTGAAACACCAAACGCAACATCATATTCGCATTACACGAGGCCCTCCAGTAGCAGAGAAGCCACGACGACTAGCGCCAGATCGTCTGCGAGCAACAAAGAAAGAATTCGAGACCATGCAGAAAATGGGTATTACACGTCCATCAGAAATTGCTGGCCTTCTCCAATACATATGGTCCCAAGAGTGGAGACCAATGGATACCTTGTGGCGACTATCGTCATCTAAACGCCCGAACATGCCCCGATCGTTATCCAGTGCGCCATATTCATGACTTCGCCCACAGTCTTCGTGGAAAAATCATCTTTTCCACAATCGATCTGGTACGTGCTTTCAATCAGATTCCAGTCGCTGAAGAAGATATCCCCAAAACCGCCATAACAACACCATTCGGCCTCTTCGAATTCCCATTTATGACCTTTGGCTTGCGAAATGCTGCGCAAACATTCCAGCGTTTTGAAGTGCTCAGAGGCCTGGATTTTTGCTATGCATATATTGACGACATTTTAGTGGCATCATCATCAAGGGAAGAACATTTAACTCATTTAAATATTGTTTTTCAGCGACTGAAAGAATATGGCGTGGTGATCAATACTTCAAAATGTATCTTTGGCCAATCAGAAGTTAAGTTCCTGGGCTACAAAGTAACCAGCGAAGGGACCCATCCGCTGCCAGAGAAAATTCAAGCGATTCAATCATATGCGAGACCGGCGACAATTAGACAACTTCGCCAGTTTCTAGATATGATAAACTTTTACCGACGTTTTATACCTAGGGCTGCGGATCTTCAGGCGCCCTTGAACGAATTGCTGCAGTGCAACAGCAAAGGAAAAATCCCTATACATTGGACTCCGGAAGCTGTTGATGTCTTCGAGAAGACCAAAGAAAGTCTTGCACGAGCAACTTTACTGGCACATCTAGAGCTAAATGCGCATCTTGCTATTGTCTCCGACGCATCGGACCGCACAATAGGAGCAGTTCTTCAGCAGCGCATCGGCAACATCTGGGAACCCCTGGCATTCTTTTCAAAAAAGTTAAGTACAGCTGAACGAATGTATAGTACGTATGATAGAGAACTACTAGCTATCTATCAAGCGGTGAAGTACTTCAGATATATGATTGAAGGAAGAACATTTACCATTTATATAGACCATAATTGTTGGTAACAGTGGAGCCGAGTGGAAGTATAAAGAAGTCTTTCAATTCTGAAAGAAAATTATAGACCAAATAAGTTTAGAAAAATTAAAGTAAAAGTACAAGTACGTATTACTTTTATAATACAAATCAAAGTGCATATATTTCTTAAACGTGAGGAAAGAGTTTTGTTATTGTCGAAACATAACCCCACTTTTTCAAAGCCCACGTGTGACATGGAAGTTCAGATCAAAGAGATCTTAAATAAATTGAATATACTCGACTCTATTGAACTTAAAGTGGACAAAATAGTGTCAGACAACACCCAAATACAACAAACGTTAACAGAAGTTCAAGAAAATAATCTAAAACACGAAGAAATCATTACACGACAACGACAAATAATCGAAAGATTGGAAAAACAATCTAAAAAGAGAAACTTAATTTTTACGGGCCTCAAAGAAGACGAATCTGATAATCCCACGCTAATAACAAAAATTTTGGACATAGTAAACAATAACCTTAAATTACCCATCACAGCCGAAAATATAGAAGAATCGTTCAGGCTAGGGAAGAAACATGAAGATTACAACAGACCCGTACTAGTCGTATTCACATCATACGAATGGAAAACAAAAATACTGAAGAATAGAAGTAAATTAAAGGAATCCGGAGTTTTCATCAACGTAGACCGAACCACTAAAGAACAGGAGGAACGAAAAGCGCTACTTGCATTAAGAAAACAGAAGATTGAAGAAGGGAAAAGGGTGAAACTTATTGGTAACAAACTAATCATCGAAAGCGACAAGGAGGATGACGACGAGTCAGGCCAAACCAGCTCAAGCAAACGTTCGAGGGGCAGCAAGTCTTCAGATGACTCACCAATGAAATCAGCAAAATCACGAAACAGCAGTGTCAACAGAACAGGCGGTAAAGGAAAACAACCGCCATTGCATCCCTTTTTTCAACCCGGAGGGAACAGCTCCAAAGTCTCTTGACAATCACTCGTAGAGGAAGACCCTATTCTTAAGCTAAGTATAAGTAAACTTAAAACCTACAATTCGCCTGCTAACGATCCCTTAGAGCTAAATAATATAAACATTACTTTCTGGAACGTTAATGGTTTCAATAGTTTATTTAAATTAGACTTGGAAACAAAAGAGTATCTTTTACAAGCACACATCATCTGTCTTTGTGAAACTTGGTTAAGTAATGACGTAACTAATTTACCAAATTTTCTAAAAAATTACAAAAACAATATTTACCAGGTAAACGCAACTAGAGACAAAAATATGGGAAGATGTAGTGGCGGACTGTTGGTAATGTGTAAAGATAATATTTTTACTAATATACAAATTCTTGAGTCATGCAATTATTGGATATTTGTGGAATTTAATATAAATTCAGAAAAATTTATAATTGAAACTGTATATTTCAAACCATCATTAGATGCTAAAGAGTGTATACTATTGCTGGAAGACTCACTGCATTTGTTTACAGGAGAACAAGGACACAACACAAAAATCGTGGTGCAGGGAGACTTCAACGCGAAAATCGGACAATTGAATCAAATAAGCGAAGAGATAATTAGCAACCCAAACATTTATGAAGAAAGAATCTCATGCCACAACGAAGCAGATGGAAGAGGAAGATTGTTAACAGAGCTAATGGAACATTTTGGTCTCTACGTGCTCAACGGTCGCTCTTACGGCGATCGTCCTGGCAAGTATACCTTTCTTAATCATAATGGCAAAAGCGTAATCGATTTAGTTTGGATAGACATATTATCAATAAACTATGTAAATAAATTTGAAACTTTCTCAACCTTGGAGGCATCAGGACATAGCATTTGCATGGTTTCTTTGGTTTCAAATACAATTACTGAAACAATTCCGATTGTTCCGGAACAAAAAAACATTAACTATATAACAAAATTTAAATTCTATGAAAAAAATGCACGAATTTTCTATAATGAACTCAAAATCTCACCTAACATTTACTTCGATAGTCAAAATTGTTCGGAATTATATAAAAATTTATTAACTTCTATTAAAGAAGCTGCCTCGAAATCAGGAATGCTTCAAGTACGAAGAAGCACAAGCAGTAACCATATAACTAAATGTAGAGAACCATGGTATGATAGCGAATGTTATGTGTTAAAAAAACAAACGAAAAAGTACCAAAAAATATACAAAAAACAGCCAACAAATGAAAATGCTACAAACTTTTTAGAATCCAAAAAATCATACAGAAGAGTCATTAAACGTAAAAATTTATTTTATCAAAATGAAATCACTAATGCCCTGTCTAAAGTAAAAAATAACACTAATTTTTGGAAGACAGTGAAAGCTTTGAAACCAAGAAAACCATCAACAAACAACTTAAGTAACGAAGAATGGAAAGTTTTTTACCAACAATTATACCCCCAAACAATTCCTGAAATAATAAATTTCTTTGACTGCTTCAACACTTCTTTTGACTCGGATATTACCATGCAAGAACTGCTAATAAGTATTCGTGACTCCAAGGTTGATAAAGCCGCAGGAACAGATGGGGTAAACAATGATTTCTTTAAACATCTTCCCCCTAACTGGCAACATTACTTTTTAAATCTACTCAATAAAATCATGTCAGAGGAAAACATTCCATCCTCGTGGTCACAAATACAAACGTATATGTTATACAAAAAAGGAGACTCTTTTGACCCCCTGAACTATAGAGGCATAGCCCTGATCAACTGTGCTTGCAAGCTGTTCACACAAATTATAAATTCTCGTTTACACAAATTTCTTGAAGAATCCAACATTTTAAGTGAAAATCAGATGGGATTTCGTAAAGGTCGTAGTACAGTTGACAACATTTGTATATTATCTTCTATAATCCACATGCACTTACAATTGAGAAAAACAAAAATTTACGCTATTTTTATAGATTTTAAAAGAGCTTTTGACTCAGTTACACATAATTTACTTTGGCATAAACTTTACAAAAACGGAATTAGCTCCAAAATGATCCGAATATTACAAAATTTATATAGAAACGCAAAATTTCATTTTAACAACTATAATGATATTTCGGAAAACTCGGTAAGCGGTACGGAAGGCGTGTTGCAGGGTGAAATTTTATCCCCCGCCCTATTTTCAATTTTTAAAAACGATATGGAAGAATTTTTTAGAATGTCGGGTGCTAACGGCCTGAACGTAGACGGTTATCATGACCTCTTGTTGTTGGCTTACGCCGACGACATAATCATTCTTTGTAACTCCCCTGTCGACGTTCAAAATAAATTAAAATTACTAGATAGGTACTGTAACGAAAATAATCTTTCAGTAAACACGGCAAAAACAAAAATTCTCCCATTTCACAGAGGCAAAATGCAAACTCAACCGTTCCCATTTAAATATAACAACGAAGAGATTGAAGTAGTAAACAGTTTTTGTTACCTGGGTATAACTTTCACAAGTTCAGGAAAATTCGCAGAAGCAGCTTCGCAAGCCATAAAGAAATCATTTCTTGCAATAAACAGTATAAAAAATGTGCTCGTAAAAGGCCGTTCGAACACGTGGAACGAAAAAATTAAACTATTAAAAACCGTAATCAATGCAACTGCTTTGTATGCAGCCGAGATATGGGGGTTAAGATATTCAGAGAAAGTTGAGATATAATAATAATAATAATAATAATAATAATTTATTTATTACCCAACAGAAAATATCCAGTTACAAGGTAAATAACAAATAAATATATAACAGTAACAAGTGATTCACAATAAAGATTAACAATCAATTTCAAAATAAGAAATTCCAGTTGAACGTAATGAATACAGTGTACAACAAAATATATCACATGAGGTACATATTTGGTTGTAGTTATCACAACAAGTGAAAATGGGCGACCTGAGCATTAAATTAGTTTTGGCAATATTGTTGTAAAAAGTATTTACTTTACGAGAAGCGTATGTAGGAACTGAGAATTTAAGTTCAGATAATAACGCACTGCAGTCAATGTCACTGTGTAATAATTTGTGTAAAAATGAAAGGCTGTGTAATATGAAACGTGTCTGTAGTGTTATAACACCAAATGATGATAATAGCAAACTATGACTAAAACCTCTTTCGGGATACACATTATGTACCTTAAACCAAAGATATTTCAGAAATTTTCTTTGCACATTTTCAACCTGTTGTTTTTGGTTATTGTATAGCGGGTACCAAACAATGATGCAGTATTCAAGAGTAGATCGCACAAGTGAATAAAAGAGTGATATTAATGCATTGATATTTATAAAAGGTTTACAATTACGTATGATGAAGCCGAGTGACTTATTAGCTGATTTTATGACATTATGAATTTGTAGATCGAATGTAAATTTAGGGTCAAAAATTACACCCAAATCTTTTATTTTGTATTCCCTGCATAATGGTAAATTTATGGAATAATTGTGTAATATTAAGTTATTCTTGCGGGAATAAGTGACAATTTTACATTTATCAATATTCAAAGCTAATTTGTTTTTTTCACACCATAATTGCATGTGACCAATATTTTGTTGTAAATGTAAGCAATTGTCAGTTGTTATAATTGGCTGGTAAATTTTAACGTCATCTGCAAACATTAATATTTCACATGATATGTAATTAGGCAAATCATTTATGAAAATCAGGAATAATAATGGACCAAGATTTGACCCTTGTGGTACTCCGGATTTTGCAATAAACTCATTTGATGTTGATCCATTGTACATTACCAATTGTTTCCTGTCAGATAAATAAGACGAAAATAATTTAATTATTTTGGCGTGGAAGCCAATATCTGAAAGTTTGTTTAACAGGATACCGTGATCTATTCGGTCAAAGGCTTTTGCAAAATCGGTGTATACCACATCAACTTGACCACGATTATCTAACACGTTAATAACAAATTGTGAAAAAGAACACAGATTTGTCACCGTTGATCTCTTAGATATAAAGCCATGTTGATACGGTGATATATAATTTTTTATTTGTGCAAATATTTTATTATGCAAAATTATCTCAAAAACTTTTGAAAAATTTGATAGTATAGCAATAGGTCAGTAGTTACGAATATTGGATGGTTCACCAGATTTTAAAACTGGACATATCTTGGTAGTTTTCCAACAATCTGGAAATGTGCATGTATTTAAACAACAATTAAATATGGTTAATAATGGATGTACCAAAACACTTTTACAGTCTTTGATTAAAAAAGAGGGTATTTGATCTATTCCAGACGTTAATTTGTTGTTTAATCTAATTATGGCTTGGAATACATCATATTCAGATATTTGGGTGACATTTACAGATGGAGAATTTACTTCGTTTGATACATAATTTCCGTCAAATGGCATCGAATTTACATAAACACTACTAAAATAATTTCTAAATGAATTCATGATATCTTTTGGGGTGTCGTGAACTTCGTCGTCAAAAGTCATAATGCCTGGAATTCTACTTTTCTTTCTCTTGGTTTGAATAAAAGACCAAAATGATTTAGGATCCGCTATAAAAGATTCTTCGGTGGTTTTGAGATATTCGCTATAAGAAATATTTATTTGGTTCTTAATTAAGGATCTTAAGCTCGAAAATTTATTGTAATCATACGCTTTATTAAACTTTTTGTATTTAACAAAATATTTACGTTTTAATTTTAAATTACGAATAATTTCTGACGTAAACCAAGGGGGATATGAGTTAGATTTTATTAATCGCAATGGTACATGTTTATCCAAAATTGAATAAAGGATTTCATAAAATTTATTACACATGACATTAACCTCAGTACAGGATGTTAAATCATCCCAAGAAATATTAGCAAGCTCTTGATATAACGCTGGAAAATTCGCTTTTCTAAAGTTGTACTGTTTGGAAGTGATACATTTTTGAAAATTCACCTGGGAAATAAACTGTTCTGAGAACTTAATTTTAATTGATAAGGCTGGATGATATTTATCCTCTTTAACTAAAGGTGAATATTCACGAATAACATTACATTCTTGATTGGAGTACACTAAATCAAGCAGTCGGCCATTTTCATTTACAACATTGTTACATTGTTTGACATCAAGGATTAATGAAAAATTAAATAAATTATTAAATAACATGTCGGACGGATCATTATTAATGAAAGTTGGGATATTAAAATCCCCAAATATAGCAATATTTTTGGTATATAACAACCTATTTTCTAAATAACTAAGAAGACAATTTAAGTCCTGAATAGTTGGAGTAGTTGGAATGTATATTACAAAAACAACTAGAGTGAAAGAATGAATTGAACATTTACAAGCAAGTATATCGAATAATGGCAATACATTATTTATCTCATCGACATCTAATATTTCGACATTTATAAAGTTTTTAGTTGCTAACAATACTCCGCCTCCTCGCGACAAGTTTGTACTATCAAAGTTACGGTCACGCCTATGAACAGTATAGGTATTAGGAAGAATAAATTCAGAATTATTTATGTCATTTGAAAGCCACGTTTCTGTAAGTGCAACAAGATCATATTCGTAATCACTTATGGATTTAGTAAAATCGTTAAATTTATTCTTCAAACTACGTACATTTTGATAGTAACAGTCTACTTGATTTACTTTTCGATTTCGTTTTGTTGGCGGTTTTCTAAAAAATTATTCTGGGACCGTTTACGGGGAAACCAGTACCGTTTAACTAAAACACCTCTAGGCCAAAATTCAGGATCTAGCACTTTGGGAAGTGAATCGTAATTAATTCCTAATTTGAAAGATGAAAAATCACCCGCATGATCTATTTTATCGCACTTGAACGGTTCTTTCAAACCTTGTGTTTTTAAATAGTCGATAATGTCATCGGGTTCTGCATCTTTATTGACTATTCGACTTATATGTAACCATCCTCGCATGGGGGCCCCGCATAATTTGCCGTTGGTCCGGTCCTGTGCCGTGCCGATTGTACGCACCTGAGATTTTGTTGGAGGTGCTGATTGGTGCTGCCTCGATACGCCGATGGGATGATTGGCCAAAGATGAAGATAGCGATGCTGTAGGAACTCGTTCAGGATTGTATGAAGCACTAGGCGTTTTTTCATGCCAACTAAAGTTTATAAAATCAGTTCTACAATGCCCCAAAAGCACCCCAAGCGCTACGATCAGATTAGAGTCAGGTATCAATCATATATCAGTAGAGATAATAAAACGAGCTTTAAGCTGGTGGAAAAAAATTTGTTCCATGGAAGATTCTAGAATAACAAAAATAATATACAACCGATTGGTCCATCTGGACAATAGTGCAAATAATAAAAAAGAATATAACTAGGTTACCCAATTGAAAGCAATAATGTCCGAGACAGAATTCAATAGAAATTGGCAAAAGCAACATGTTAGTCAAAAAGATATTACTGTTTTAATAAAACAATTTGAAGAGGTGAAGCTTGCAAGCGACACTGATCGGGTAACAGCCTCTGGGTACAGTGATTATTACAAACAGATACTACGTACTCCAACCGAACCATGCTACCTAAATTGCCAACAAAACTTTAGTAAAACAAGAATAATTGCTCAACTTCGTCTTGCGTACAAAAACAGACTTACACTAACAATAAATAGAATAAAATATGTAATAGACACAACAGCTATATGTAGCATATGTAATTCCCATGAACAGGAAAACCTGTACCATATAGTATGTGCCTGTCCCTTTTACGAGCCTTTTCGAAGGGTATACTTGTCAGGAAGTCTTCAAGGAACAAATGAACTAAATTTCTTCCAAATACTTTCAAATCTGACACGAGAAAGAATGAATAACATTTTCTATTTTATAGTTAATGCCATGAAGCTCCGGAGCTTTTGACTCAACGAGTAATTTTTGTTTTTTGTTTTTCTTCTCAAAGAAGTACTCCCTGCACCATGATTTCTGTGGCAATATTTGTAAAATTTAATTGGAAATACGTTTTCAAATGTTTTTGTAATTTTAACAATAGATTTAATGGAAATAAAAAAATATAACCTGTAGTAATTAAAAATAAATAAATAAAAATAGTACCAAACATTGTTTGTAAAGGGCAGTGAGCCTGTAAACAAGTAAACAAATAATTATTTAATTTTATTTCTAAATATTCTGGTATAGTCACAAAACACACCAATAAAGGTAATACATAAATAGTCCTTACTATGGGCTTTTAATTAATAATAAATGTATTAAGTACATTGCACAAATTTTTCCAAAATAGTAATTAATTTACAATTAATTATTGACATGATATAGAAATCTTCACATACCAGGATATTCATGTACATAGTTTTCATATGTTATGAACTGATAATAAATATATGTAATGTTTTTTGTGGTGATCTAATAACTTAATAAGTGCATGCAAATTTTTTTTTTCAAAATGTATACCTGTAAATGTATAACCAACTATCCCTTTGTAAAAAGCTGTAAGCTTATATACAAATAAACATACATACATACATACCAGGGTTGGCAAATATCATGATATTTATATAAATATCAAAATATCATAATATCGGATATATATCCGATATATATCCGATATAGGTATATCAGGAATTTCGTTCTTAGGCTATATGCAAAAAAAAACATGAAACGTAAAATACCTTTATTTTGGTAAACAACAAAAATCAAACTTTAGTTTAAAATAACAAAAAACAAGACAAAAATTATTATTATTTAAGTAACAAAAAATAACATTTTTCCTAAATATATTATATAAATAGTAAATACCTAAATGAGTAAATACTATTGTAGTTTGACATATGATATAAAATATTCATATTTTTATTTAAGTAACAAAAAATAACATTTTCCTAAATATTTATATTACATAAATATCAAAATAACTTGTCGTTTGACATGTTTTTAAGTTTCGCACAACCGGGCCAAAGGAATATCATCATCATCATCATCATCATTATCTTCATGTAACACGACTTCATCACTTTTTGAGAAGACCCAGTCCAAGCTTTTGGCTTTTTTATCGGTATTTTGATTTAAACATTTAAAAACAAATACTAGTTTACTCGCTTTTTCGTTGCCCAGACGATTTCTTAATTTAGATTGAACTATTCCAAAGCTTGAAAAGATTCTTTCTAAACCAGCTGTTGCCGCTACTGCACTGAATAACTGCTCACATAGTTGTAAAAATTCCTTTTTGGGCCATTCCGACTCAGGAATCGCAACTGATTTCCACCAAATCATTGGGTTTGTTGTTTGAAATTGTGCGGAAAATAAATAGCCATAACAAGCGGAACAAATTCTGGGTTTATTGAATTCAGAATATCGAAAGCCTGTTGTTTTTGGGGTGGTGTTAAATTCTGTCCTAAGAATCTGTGATCGAGCATATTCGCCAAATAATGATGTGATCCCAACGACATATCTTTCCTCTTGGCAAACGCTTTTTTTATCATACTGGGTTGATCCTTTATTCCCAAATCTTTTTCCAGTTGGTGCCATATCTCTACTGCAACTCCAATTGTAGTTTGATCCCGTTGCATACGGTCTAATGCAATACTAATGGGATTAAGTCGGTTCATGATATCCATCGCATTTTTCATAATATGAGTATCATTTATTATTTTAATAATTTCTTTATCGACAACATCCTGGTGGTCTTGACATAGCTGGACCAATATTCCCCGGTTATCCAAATATGACTTTATTGCATCGCACATTGTGTTCCAACGGACTACCTGAGGCATAACTAGTTTTTTCCCTTTCATTTCCTTATAAAAAGCAGCTGGTAAATGCTTATTTCTAAAGTATTTAATGACTTTTAAAATATGCTCGGTGACTCCTGGAATATCGAGGTCTTCTGCAAACAAATTAAGGATGTGGGCAGAACATCCATAGTGAATTATCTCAACATCTTTGACAAGTTCTTTTCGCATCTTCAAGACGTTGCCCGTGTTGTCGGGAACGAAGCTTCCTACTTTCACTCCAAAGATTTGTTCCGTCTTCTGGATTGCATCTGTTGCCACTTCTTTTAAATATTCCGCGGTATGTGGATGTCCCGATGTGTCAAGAGTTGACACTAAGCAGGAATCTCCACTTTGAGTCATGATTGAGCAGCATACAATGGGCTCGTTATGAATGTTGCTCCATCCATCCAGAGACATGGAGACGACCTGACCTTCTAGTTTCTGTTTACACTCTTCCAAGATTGACTGATAGGTATCATCCAAAATTTGCCCACCAATTTGACGCCTTGAAGGTGGTTTATATCCAGGCCTCATTATTTTACATAACTCTTGAAATTCTGCATGATCGGCATGATTGAAAGGCGTATTTGTAGCATAGAAATATCTGCCCACTTGTAAAGATATACGTTTCGCGTAAGACTCTGACGTAAAAATTATGTCAGCATCTTTAACAGCATTTAAATGAGATTTTTCTGTTCGTCGAATTTTCGTTGGTCTCGGCTTGTTTTGACATAGTTCTGTATATTGTATTTTTGATGTTTGTTGTATAAAACTATCCCAACACATTGTACTGCCACTTCCACTGCCAATACTACTGCCAGATGGAGTTGGTAAAGCTGTCTTGGTTATTGAAGCCTCTG
Organism: Harpalus rufipes; assembly: GCA_951394225.1. Taxonomy (NCBI): domain Eukaryota; kingdom Metazoa; phylum Arthropoda; class Insecta; order Coleoptera; family Carabidae; genus Harpalus; species Harpalus rufipes. The sequence continues at coordinate 29,112,910 of OX596282.1, read as the reverse complement.
ACACAATATCTCCTACCTCAATTTCCTGTTGACGGCTGAAAGGATTTTCTAATCTGATGCTGATGTTTTCATTTGTTGGTGAAGTTACTGAAGTTACCATTGATGTTGAGGGTCGAAGTTGGTGGTCTATAATGAATAAAAAATAAATTATTATAACCAAGTCAATTATGTTTTTTAAGTTGTCAGACATGCAGAATTTATTGTTTGAAGAGAAGTTTCTGATTTTTTTTTCGCATGTAGCCAACATTGCAGAGAGGCAGAGACACTATTATATTTAATCCTGAAGAATTGAAAATCCACAATAAAAACTTTTATAGTTAATTAGTAAGTTAAATTAAGTTGAAAATAATTAAAAATGATTATTTATAGAAAATTTTGAATTACAAATAAATAGAATGCACTTTCGTATGAGACCCCCAATCGGTTTGAAAAGGTTTACTTCAGGGACGGATAGAGGATTTTAATACATATTAAAAATTTTAAAACATCAAAAAAATCTGAGAGTTTAAAAAAAAATAAGACATAATTCGTAATATGATTACCTGTTTGCTTGTTTGATATTAAATCAACCTCCTTATCATTTGAATCCCTTGAGTTAGTTTCCGATTCTGGATCTGAGATAGTCTCTGCATGGCCTGTACATACTTTTGAATGGTTCATCATTCTTGAGGGTATACCTTGCATTTCCTTCTTGCACTTTTTACATACAGCCCATTTGCCGGAATTGCCTTTTTTAATTTTACACTCAAAATTAACCCACACGGGATGCTTATTTTTCGGCATTTTCTTCGTAAAACAAATACGTCTAGATACTTGAAAACGAAAACAGTCACGTTATAACACGCTTAAAACTTAAAGGTGAACAAACATACGACGTAATATCAATTTGAGTTGTGTGCGCGATGCACCTACAAAGACTAAACAAAGCCCGGGGAATCACCTAAGAAACGAAAACCGTGCAATCGTCGGCGTCGTATTGTGAATCCCCTAAACCAAAAGCAGGGAATCCCCGAATTGTAAGTTGTAACCGCAAAACGCACTGTTGCCACGTTTTTATTTTTATTCAAAATATCAAGAATTTTTCACTCTGGGTATTTATTTTGTAAAAAATTAATAAGTGATATATATCATGATATATATCAATCAATAAATATCGGATATATATCAAGATATATATCATGATATATATCACTTGATATATATCTGCCAACCCTGATACATACATACATACCATTTATATAGACCATAAACCAATTACATATGCTTTTTCTAAAATATCTGATCAATGTTCTCCACGTCAGTTTCGATACTTAGATTTCATTGGTCAGTTTTCTACAGATATTCGCCATCTAGCAGGAAAAGACAATGTTGTCGCCGATGCGCTGTCGCGAATAGAATCTCTTGAGACTCAGCTCGATTTTGAAGCATTAACTACCGCTCAAGATACAGACCCCCGAGCTACAGAAATATCTTCGAGAAGAATCTAGTCTCGCGCTGAAAAATTTCCAGATACCAGGTTCGCAGACATCGATTTACTGCGATATTTTAAGTTCGGCATTAATACCATTTGTGCCTATTGAATTCAGAAGGGCTGAATTCGACGCTATCCATCATTATTATTAAAAAATACAATGACAAATGATATAAATATAATTTTTTTAATAAACACAGCAGGTTTTGCATTACATTATTTTAACATTGCTCCTTTCAAATTTAAAGAAAATTAATTACTTAAATATTTCACCTATTTTAATACGATATTTCATTATTACACCTGTTTTTTAATATTATTAGATATCTAATTAAAAAAATATTGCCTTCTGTATTTAATACAAATGAATATTTTAATCATTCGCCATTTTTTAAATAATATAACAATTGTTATTATACTATTGGATTGTAAATTTCATGGACTTTTGAAAATAAAGTTACATACTATTAAGAAAAAATGGAACAGCCTGTAGAAAAACCTATATTGCGGATTTATAGACATTTTAATATAAAACAAACTTCGTTTTATATTTAAAATATTCGAGTTAAAAAAGAACAGACCGATGAATCACTCTGCATGCTCTAAAAAAATTACCATTTTTTAACACACGGTATATATACGTGTTCATTTTAAATGGGCCACAATTGCTATCTCGAGAACTATAAGAACTATAAATGGACAAACAATTTCTATTTCACAACACAATACAAAGAAAAGAATATTTTTTTTGACCAGCGGTTCTCAAAATACGGGCTCTAATTTTTTATTTTAAATGAAAACTTATATTTTTTATTTGCTTATTAATTAGAGAATTTAATTTTGAATTCAGTGATACAATATTTTTATACCCTTACATAATTTTTTTTTTAAGAAAAATGCATGTAAACTTTTATATTAATTTAATTAAAATATGGCTATAAGAAGAGTATCCTGAATGGAAAAGATTAATGTGATAATTTTTTACAAAGAATTAGAATGCCATGAAAGAAATACGTGAATATTTTGTTTTCGTTGACATGTATAATCAATTACAAGTTTTATTACAAGAACAAATATTCAGTTCTTTTTATCCAGGCACTGTAATTATATGTAAAAAAATAATATGTATTCATTTTTTCCGTTCGTAACAGCCATATTTTAATATTTTAATCAAATTAATATAAAAATTTATATGCATTTTTCTCAAAAAAAATCGTTATATAAGGGTATAAAAATATATCACTGAATTCAGAATTAAATTCTCTAACAAATGCGCATATAAAATGTATATGATCTCATTTAAAATAAAAAAAGTTTGATCCTGTATTTTGAGAACCTCTGACCAAAATGAAAAAAAATTCTTTTCTTTATAGTTGTCTTGTGAAATAGAAATTGTTTGCCCATTCAACCGTCTTTGTAGCTCTTATGGTTCTCGAGATACCAATGGTGGCCCATTTAAAATGAACACACAGTATATAAAATTTGGTTACAAAGATGAGTGAGTACCAACTAGATAATAAAAAGTAAAAATTACTACATGGAAAGTTTGCAATTTCTACCCTGTTTTAAATCAAATTATGAAACACATTGGCTACAGTAGGAATTGTATCAATGATATGCACGTACGTATGTACATAAAGATAAAAAATTAACGAAGGTTTTAATAATTATGCAAGTTATTAGTTAAATAGGTTGATGTTAACTACATATTAAATTTATATTTATTACGACTAATATTAGCAGAATATTTTAAACTGTATATTAATTATTAAATTCATAATAACACTACAATTTTATACTTCTCTTATGGCTATGTGCAACACACGGGTACAAAATACGCACCTGAGTATCGAATATAAAGGCCAGTTAATTATCAAGTCCACATCTGCGCCCGAAATTAGTCATTATAAATCATAAATAGAGGTTATCTACATGAAAGATCTTCCTTGTCCGTGTCACTGCAATATGCTCAAAGAGCTTTTCATTCCCTACAATTTCCTAATTCGCTGCGGCACAGAGAATTATTATCTACAATGTCTAATCAAATCTGTAGATGATATGATTTCTAGTACGAAAATTATACAGGGTATATAGAAAAGGATAAAACAAAACTATAGAGATATGTATATGCAATTTGATATCCTAATTCACACTCGGAAAGATATTTTTCAAAATTCGCAAAATTAAGGCTATGATTTTAATAGCACAGTTTTAATTTTTAGTAAAAATAATTTAATTATTTAATTCAATAGCAAGCAAACTTTTTCATTTCTTTAATTAAAATTTCGTGTCGGCATTGACATTAAAAATAAACAATTTAAGAATCAAACCCTCAATTTTGAGGAAATTATTACAAATATTTTATATTTTGCGTTCATAATGAAGTCATTACGAAATCCAATTGCGTATCGAAAGAGCCTTCATTTCGATACCTTACAAATAAATGATCCACCACAAAGGTTGCAGTATTGTCATTGGTTGAACAACAAAATATTAACCATTCCAAATTTTCATTATAATATTTTCTTTACTGACGAAGCAACGTTTACCACAAATGGTGTAGTTTCATCACAAAATATACGTCACTGGTCTCATAGAAATCCGAATTGGATAATACAATGTAAAAGTCAGTATTCATATCGAGTAAACGTATGATGTGGGATACTAGGAAATATAATATTTGGGCCCGTATTTTTAAACAGTTTGAATGCTATTGAATTTTTAAATTTTTGAATAATGAAGTTGATAATTAGTTAGATGATTTGCCATTAGATATAAGAAGACAACTTTATTTTCAATTAGACGAAGCACCAGCTCATTCTGCTCGACCAATAACTAACTGGTTAAACAACAGATTCGGGCAAAAATGGATTGGTCGTCACGGGCCAATACATTGGACAGCTAGATCACCAGATCTGACCCCTCTCGACTTTTATTTTTGAGGACGTATTAAAAATTTGGTTTACTTCAATAGACCGAACAACCTCGAAGAATTAAAAAACAGAATTCGTGAAGCGGCGCGAAAAATTGACAGAAGAGAACTTAATAGTGTTATGCGAGAATTAGGAAAACGTATTTGAAAATGTATTAATTTAAATGAGGGACATATTGAATAAAGATTTTATTACTTGTAAATTTTGAATTTCATATTAATTATTACAGATTATCATAAAACAATTATTGCTGTCGTAGCCTTCTCACATATTAAATTACATCCATTAATGATAAGTATTTATTTTTAACAAATAAATATGGTAAATACTAAGAAATTTGGTATGGTCGTAAAGAGAATAAAAAATACAATCTAAATTTATAACAAACTTGTATAGGTTGTATTTAAATTAACAAAGTTGATATCACTTCCGGTTATACCGGAAGTCCCAGAATTACCCTTTTCATATAATATAATCGCAGATATTGTATTGAATAAACTTTTTCAAACACACTGAATATACTCTTAAAATTATTTTACATTTTTTTTAGCACTATGTATAATTAATTTACTCATGTATTTTAATTTACTACATACATATAAAATAAAGAACACGCAATTTTCTGTGGAATTTTTTTTTACAAGTGATTGAAAACTACAGTTATTTTTTTATTTATTTTTATGTAGGGTGTAACAGAAATAAGTACATTAAATTTAACCAGTGATAAAACTCGTCGAGACCAACAATATTTCTTAATAACTTTTTTTCGAAATCTCATTTCCCCCCCCCATATATTAACGAGTCCTTTAGGTATTTTTAGAATAACTTGATCAAGTAGCCGTTTCGTCCACGCGGACATAATCATTCAGATGCTCAATAAAATTTTGTGAAACAAATCAAGAACGTTGTTTTCTATTTAGTTATTGTAAAATGTTTCATCAAGTCAATTAAAATTGACCAGATTAATTTAAAAAAGAAACCAATAATTATTTGGATTTTATTGGGTTTCGGTCGCACAAGGTATAAACGCAAATATGTTAGTTTATAATTTATTTGTTTCACTTTCAACATTATACCAATATACTTTATTTCACAAAAATGAATTCTCCTTCAATATTGCAGTAAAACCGCCCAGCTTTTATTTTCTCCGTACTCGATATTGGATGGGACCATATACAGGTTTATCTCGTCTACAGCCGCGTCACGGTAACGCAAATCCTGCTTCAAAGAGTAACGACATCAGGGATTCCGTTAAATCTCAGACACGCAATGCAGACATGTAACACCTCGTGATTTTTACCTCTTTGAATTTATTGGTCTATAATAAAGAGTGCTATCTTTTTGAATATTATTTTGATTTATATATAGTATGTAGGTGACGCAATCCTATTTCCTCGTATTACAAAACGTCTTTCACAATCTGTCTGAAAATTATCAGGTATTTTGCAATATATCATAGTCGGATTGAAATATATTCAGTCAAAATTGACAAATTTGACTGCTGTTATGGTGATAGACAAACAGATTGTTAGGCAAAATATAATATGCTAATTAATTTCAAAGTAAATACTTCATTTTCTTATAACCATAGTTATTTGCATAATTCTTGCAATTGACATACACTATACACGGTTTAGAAAGTATTCTTGGAGAATAATTTTATACTTAGTCATCAACATGGGTTTTTTACCAACTCCCACTTCCTGATAAATGTGATAACACAGGTTATCCTTAATTATTATTCAAAAATTTTAACTAGCCATTATCGGTTGTTGCAAAATGATAATTTTAATATTATTAAGGAAATGATTAAGAATTTTAGAAATATATTTTTTTGCTTTAATAGCATTATTAGAAATTTATTCCCAATGGGGTTCACCACTATTTTTCTTTTGAAACTTTATCTAAATCATGTAGTTTTAGAAAGTCTTTACTGTAACTCGTTAAACGGTAGTATTTTTAAAATATTTTATGACGTAGATGTAGAGCTGATTTCCTTGTCAAATTTAGTTCAATTAAAAAACTAAATTTTCTATTATGTATAAATTATTAATTATTACTTAAAAATAATTTTTATTTTTTCTACTTTAAATACTTAAAATTGAAACAAAAAAGCAGAAATGATTGTTATCCTTTGATCTATAGTGAACACGAATTAAACACCCATATTTAATAAAACTAAATACCTAGCAATATTTAACACCTCGATAATCAATCTTTATTAGGTGGCTATATTAAGGTTTTATATGGTCATTTATTTGTTGTAGGTGTAGAACTATTAACACAAATATGGAAAACAAAGAGTTTATAATTTTTAAATACATAGCTCTTTTTGGCGTTCCCCTAATTTTTCCGGTGGGTGTATATACAGCTGTAACAGCTAAACGAGCTACCTTAAATAATTTCTGTATTATTAATAAAATGATAAAATAGTATGAGACACTTTTATGGAAGACCAAGGGGACATCCAATTAGAGAAGAAAATATTTCTTTTAATCAGTGATTGTCAACTTACTACACAAAGTTATATTTTTTACATAGGGTGGTATCTATTTTTTAGACCCATTCGATAGAGACTTTTTCTGAATTCAACCATGTATATATCTTTACATAAAGTATTGAGAAAAATTCATTTGAAATTTAAATAAATTTGATTTTTATAGTTAATTTTCAGTAGGCTATGTATAAAAATATAATAAACAAAACCAGCTATTTATCAATTAGAATTTTTTAGGATGGAAATAAAATAGAACACTATAAAGTTATTAACAAATATTTGTTTCATTTTATTTTAAGCTCAATTGTTTTTCATACTAGCCTACTGAAAAATAACTAAAAAATTAAATTTATTTAAATTTAAATTGTATTTTTCTCACTATTTTTGTCATCTTCATATCCGAAGCGTTAATCCCGCGGGGGTGGGGGCAGGGTCCGCTATTTTTATAGCTTTCCTCCATTTGGATCTATTCTTGGCATCCTCAGGGCTGACATTCGCCAGATTCATGTCGTCCTTTATTGTGTCCATCCAGCGTTTTTTTGGGCGACCACGTGGACGTTGACTATGGAACTCAAGTCGCAGGGCCGTAATATAAGGATATAAAAATGTCATGAGGAGAAATGAAAAATATAATGGATGAAGAATGAATAGCTTAGTAATAGAAGGTTGAAGAAACAGAGGAAGACCAAAGATAAGATGGAAGGACTGTATTGCGGAAGACTTGAGAGAAAAGGAACTAAATGAGAACGACACGTAAAACAGAAATGAGTGGAAGAAGAAAATAAAAAATAGCGACCCCTAACGAATGGGGAAAGCTAAAGAAGAAGTTAGTGCCAAATGCAATTCGCATAGTTTGCTTATGAAATAATTTTATTGGAAATGTAAAGTCTTTTGCAAGAAAATTTATGAATGGAATTTGTGCAGAATACACAGGATTGACGGAAGGTATTGTGCTGGCCACAACAGATTTTTTTTATCCTTTCCTGGTTTTAGTAGTGGAATGACTATAGCTTGTCTCCATAGCTCTAGGTAAAACCATTTGTCCACAAAAAATTAAAGAAATCACAGATGTACAGTATCGTATTGAATGGAAGGTTTTTTCAGCATCTTATAAAAAATATTGTCTGGGCCTACAGTAGGTGAGGTTTTGCCTGAAGAGTTTATAATATGAATTAATTATTGTGCAGAGAATGGACGGTTGTAAAAATTTGCATCAGAAGTTTCATTTTGTTGTGAGAAATTAAGTGGGGTTTCTTGTAGTAATTTGTTTTTCATGAATTCTAGGTTGTATTTATCATCGCTGCTGACTGAACTGAAATGAGCAGCTAGTTGTTCAGGTATATCGAAGGGTTCTACAAAGTCAGTGGAGTTATGTGTTATGATTGGTATATTGTTATAATGTTTAGTTCCTGTAACATGTTTTATTTTTTGCCGAAATTTACACCTTGTTAGTGTGGGTCAATTTAAGATACATATTTTTGCCATGTTTCCTTTTTTTGCTGTTATTATTGTCTTTCGGACACGGGCTTGTGATTTCTTAAATGATAAAGGTTTTTCAATTGAAGCGGGTCGATGTTGGCAGACTTTGGCGGCCATGTTGTTTTAGTGGCGTCTGTCTAATTTGTTGTGACAGATTCACTGATGCCAAATCACCATGGCAAGTTACACTAGTGAGCAGCACGCTCAAATGATAAAACATTATTATCAAAATGAGTGTTCGTTAGTGAAAACGTTGCGCCCATTTTTCGGCAGACGCGGTGGCCCTTCAAAGTCGACTCTCCAACGTTTGGTGGCCAAATTCGAAACGACCTGTTCGGTAAACAATCAGCCAACACCTGTACGTCGCCAGATCGGCCGAGAACATTGCCGAGGTTCGTGAAAGTATGCAGGAGAACCCGAGGCGGTCAATTCCTCGCCGTGCGCAAGAACTCGGCCTTTCACAGACTTTAACTTGGCGAATTTTGCGTCGGGACTTGGGCCTACACCCGTACAAGATCCAACTGACCCAGGAGCTCAAAGTTAATGACAGACAACGCCGTTTGTTCGATTACTGAGCTTCGGAGCGTTTGGAAGAGGACCCCAATTTTGGCCGAAAAATCATCTTTAGCGACGAGGCGCATTTTTGGATGAATGGCTATGTTAACAAACACAATTGACGTATATGGGACGACGCCAACCCACACGAGGTTCACCACGTGGTAATACATCCACAAAAAGTTACTGTTTGGTGCGGATTTTGGGCCGGCAGTGTCATTGCTCCGTACTTTTTTGTAAACAACGTTGGTGAGGCCATCACCGCCAATGGCTAGCTCTACAGAACGATGATAATCGATTTCTTTTAGCCCAAATTGAACGATATGGAGGTAGACGACATGTGGTTCCAGCAGGACGCCACAATGGACATTCTGCATGAACGATTTGAGGGTATGGTTATCTCTCGCAGAGGTGACGTGAATTGGCCATCAAGATCGTGCGGTTTGACCCCGCTAGACTTTTTCTTGTGGGGTTTCCTGAAGTCGCAGGTCATTTCCAATAAGTCGCAGGTCATTTCCAATAAGTCGCAATCAAACGATGCCCTTAAAGTCAACATAACCAATGCCATTGCTCAAATTCAACCGGATGTATGCGGCAGAGTCATTGAAAATTGGACCACTCGGATCCGTGCCACTGTGAGCAGCCGCGGCGGACATTTGAACGATGTTACACTCCATACATAAAGGCATACATGGGCCTTTCAAATAAAAAAAGAATTTTGTTAATACCTCAAACACAGCTTGTTTTATTCCATTTCAACGTCGAACCGCCCTTCTTGAAAAACCCTTTATAAGGTTTTCGTCATTTGGATTCTTTCTGAAGCGTTTCATAACTTTTCATTTTTCTTTTATTAGATTTCTTATTGATTCATTCCACCAAGGGACAGGTTTCTTAAGTTTAGGAGTATTTTTGATTATATTTAAGGATGATGAGGTCGATGAAGTAGACTCATTACTCGGAGAATTATTTCGTTGTTTGTTGTCAAGGTTTTTTGTTTTGAATATATAATGATGCAGCCGATAAAATGGAATTATTTATTTATGATAGTATATGATTAACATCAGAGTTTTCGTTGATTTCAGTATTTGGAAGAACACGTGTTCACTGAATTTATTCCATTTAGCTTTTTTGTATTACCATTTAGAGAAATTTACATTGTTGTAGGAGAGGGAGTATCGATCTATGAGTATGGGGAAGTGATTACTAAAGAATGAATCTTTTCATATGACGTTCCATGTAAGGATATTACCGAGGCTGGATGGATATAAGGTGAGGTCGATTGTTGAGAAGTTTTTGGACATACTGTTAATGTACGTTGGCTCATTGGGCGCGTTGAGTAGAACTATGTCGTTGTTGTTATCCAAACAATCATCAATAAGTTTTCCATTGGCGTAAGGTGTTGCAATGCGTGTATTCCAACTAGGGCTATGTGCGTTGAAATCTCAGCATAGTACAATAGATCGGGGGAGTCGAAGGACGATGTCACTAACTTCATTGTAAGACCTGCGTTCATTAGATGGAAAGCATGTGGAAGCATAGGAAATTGTATACGGTATAAGTACTTGTATAGCTATTATATATAAGTTAGAGTTAATATTTATAGTTTTGAAAGGAATGTTATTTTTTAGTATGATGGCTACACCTCGTTTTGCACAACCTTCAGAGAAAAGCGGAAGACTTCGTATCCACGAAGAGAACATTTTTCATTTGTGTGTAAATGAGTTTCTTGGAAACAAACAATGTATGGATCTAACTCCGCTAGAATAAATTTTAAATCATTAAAGTGATGTTTTCAGCCGTTACAATTCCATTGTACTGACATTTTATTAGATGTAATATGATAGTTTGATGATATATTTATAAGGAGTTTTAGGATAGTATTTTATTTTTTATGAACAGAATAACGAGATTTGACTTTTTTCTTAGTATTTGTGTTCAATAATTGTAGATTTTTGTTGATTTTCAATTTGAGAGCAGGAGGTCCCGATTCGGAAGGTCCGGGTTCAATAGTAGTAATAGTAGGGAAAGAAGTACATGGGGATGATAAATCAAGGTTTATAATATTTTCGCTTTGAGGGGCGTCATATTAGTTTTGTGATGGATTAGTGCATCTGTTTATTTCGGGATTATAATATGTATTTTATTGTGAGGAGGGAAAAAGGATGTTTGTAATATATTATCAGTGATTTGAGATTCTTGAATGTAATTTTGGTTAAATGTGGGTAATTGGTCTGTAGATTCTCCATTTTCAAGGGTTTGGGGTTTATTAAGACCCAATAATGATGTTAGCACCACTACTATTGTATTTTTAATTAGGGGTATTAATAGTTGAGGTAGATTATTTAATTCGATGTTGGATTCGCTGTTGTTTTTATTTTGCTTTTTAGCTGCTTTAGTGTAAGTGGATAGCATATTCATACTTGAAGAAAAGACAGTTACAAGAAGTAGCTATGTGTTGGCCACTACAGTTTGGGCACTGAAGGGCGTCCAAGTTGCAACCTTCACCAGGATGAGGTGCTGAACCACAAATACATATTTTTTCATTTTTACAGTTTATTTCCATATGTCCATAAGATTGACATTTTGTACAACGCATTGGATTTGAAATGTACGTGCACACTAGGAGTGAGTGCATTGCAATGTATACGTGTGATGGTAAATTAAATGTTACCACGAATGCATCATTTCCTTTTCTAACTCCAGATTTTACTGTAAATATAGGACGTATCTAAATGACGCGTTGGTTTTTTTTTTCATTCAATAACTCCTCATTTGAGCGGTTTAACAGTTCAAGACAAAATATGATGCCAAGGCTGGTGTTTAAAAATGGGCTTGAAGAACAAGTTACTTCTTTTTCACAGAATTGAGTTAGAGACAATAGTTTGATACTTTGACTATTATTATTAATTGTTATCATTAGGCCATCCTTATTTTTTTAATGTCTTTGAAAGTCCCATATAAGTTTTTAATTTCGAAGTTAATTTTTAATAGGTTTGTTGTTTTAAAGTCTCCGGAAGTGCATTTAATAACAAGAAATTTGTTGTCGGATATAAGATCATTCGTATTATTACTACCTTATTTTGTTGACATACAATTTAATAAATTTACACTATATTATCTTTGTATAATACTATTTTAACTATAATTAGAATATTCTAAGATTTTTAACACTAAACACGTGGAACGGAGACCAACAATTTGCATCAGCTCACAAGCACAGTTACGAGCGGAATCGACTTCATTTAAACAGTGGGCAAAACATTTATTCATGCATCTGATTATATATAATAACGATAATTACATTTTAGAAGAAATGTTTGTGGTCGTCAAAGTCTGTTATGAAATAATAATAATTCATTTGATAACCGTTTTTTACACATATTCTTTACAAAATAAAGAATTATCAATAATGTCAACATTTCTTTACAAAATTACAGGAGAATAAATGAATTTAATTTTTGTAACAGTTACTATCTTCCCTAAAAATATGGCTAATATCGTTGCGGCAAACTGTATGAGGACGTTTATTTATATTACTTAGTGAATATGTTTTTTTACAAAATGTTCAAGATCACACCGTCATATTTATAAATAACGATATTTATTATATGACGATACTTTACAGAATAAGTTTTTAGTAAGGTCTAATAGATCAACATATTTGAATTTTCGCAAAATATTTTTACTACATTTTATATATTTCAAAAATTCAATATGTTCTGAACAAATCAAAGGCAATACGAAAACTTTTATTAGATTTTCCCAATATATTGTCACTGCAATTATATCATTACTATCTATTAAACCAGCAAAGAGTTTTTTAACTCAACTTCTTAGCTTCCCATTTTTTTAAACGCATTTATTCGGATAGTCTATACATGAAATAAATGATTGGAACATACGTTTATTATTACAATATCATCAATGTTTCGGTTGTTATTAACATGCAATCGAATATCCTCTAAATATCTTTTCAAATTTATTTTATTAAAAACAAGTAAGACCGACTGTATTAAAGTCATACTAAAATCGGTTTCAGTCTTCGATACTAGTAACTTTTTCCAAAATAAATTTTGTTAACGTCTTAAAAAAATTATAATAGAAAGTAATTTATGTGAAGTACTTTATGACTAGAAGATATAAACTCTGCAATTGAAACAGGAGGTTTGGACTTCATTCCTAAAAGTTCGAGGACATAGTAATAAATTTGTTTATAGACATCTGGGGGACGATTAATTATGCTTCCTATTGATTTTAAATCTAAAAAAATATCTAGATATATGTTTAATTTAATTTTCAGTTTGCAGTCTGACAAAAAATTGTGATAGTCCGGTGTTCTGAATATATCCGGAGATAATTTTATTTTCTCATACACTTGAACTTTTTTCCTTTTGTTTTAATATGTCTCCATAAATGTTTTTGTCCAAATCACCCGATTATATATTTGCACTTGATATTTTTTTTAAGTATGTCTAAAGATGGCTAATGATTTAAATTACTAGCATTTAACATATTTTCTCTTGTATTACTCAACTGCTGATATTTTATAATACTGGGTGCACCCACAAAAAGTTTCTTCGAAAAATCTTTTCTTTCTTCAGCTTTAATGACTTTCTTTATCGTGCTTTATATTTCCAATTTGAAAAACAGTAATATTTACATCTGTACCTGATTCAATATCCTCAGTAGCACAGAAGTTAAATGTAGCACATTCTGTGTGATTACATGTAGCTTTTGCTACAAAATAATATTCTCTAGATTTTCGAGATTTCAAATATAGCATCTATGCCCGGGAAATTTTAAGGCACATGTGCGGATTTTTTTTCAAAGTGCCTATTGAAATTGTCTGATCATCCTTTTAATACAGCCTTTTTTCGGGCAAAATATTTCTTTCAAAATTCAGATGGAATTTTCAAATTTACTTTATTCGAAACCTGTACATGTATTTTTTTGTTTTCAATTTTTGAATAATTCTGCGTTTTAGTATCAATTATTTGTCTGGTTGTATTTATTTCGTCTCAATCAGTCTTAGGAAAATTATTAAAAGTTTCATACAAATGTTCATACACGTCTTCTTGCGGTAATATTAAGGAGTGTTCGTTAATATTATTTGCTTCATCAGGTATTTCATTCACAAGTTGTTTAATATTGTTTCTATTTCGCAGCCAATTTTTTTTTTGTACTTATAGCGATTAGTTACAATATTTGCACTGCCATGATATTTACATACTTATAAGTATATTGAATTAGGTGAATAGTCTGTCTCCTGGTCTAAACGGTCAATATTATGAATTGAGATGTTAAACAAAAAAGTTCGAAAACATTCGCGTCTCGATAATGTATATTTAGAAATATTCTTTTTTCGTCATCTTAAAAATAGACTAATATAAATTTGAAGTATTACAATAGATTATAAATTGTAGCAATTATGTGTTTATGTATATACATAGAGAAAAGTAAGAATAATAAAAAAAGTAATAAAAAAGTGATAACTAATCACTGATTAGAAATATGACAAACCTAAAATATGTTGCGCTGAACAACCAAACAAGTGTTACTTATGGACCCGTTTAGTGTGATGTCACGAAGGTTTCCAAACAAGAAAATGGCGTCTTCGTTACTAAGGCGGTTGCTATGCTACTTCAGGATTTGACGTATGAGACATAACATAATCTATAAGTTGTAGAGTTTGTTTGTTATTGAAATGGCTCGGAAACATGTAATAAAAGTTTTCTTCAATTGTAAATTATTTTATAGACGATAGAAAATTAATAGGACGTGGTGAAAATCATCAAATAGTCAGTATGACATATAATGATAATTTAAAAATAATAACAAGCACTGTGAATACCAGTATGAGAGATCGAACGTACAAAGTTGAGGTATGTAAAATAATTTCATATGAATATTGCTCATTGTGACTGAAAATTCATTGCATATAATTTATTTGCAGATTAATATTACATTTACATCCTTGCGGATATTTGGGAGCCAGTCCAGACGGATAGGTAGGCGAGGACGCAATTTTGGAAGTGAAATGCCCCTATAAATTCAGAAACACCGACATAAGGGTCGCACTGAAATGTGATCATTCTTACATTTGTAAATACGATGTGGATAAGGAAGAATTCGTATTAAATAAACATGAATACTACCACCAAATGCAGGGACAGCTTCATATAATGGAGAAATCATTGTGTTTTTTAGTTATTTGGACTCCGAACTGTACTATAATTATTATTATATTTATTAAAATAATGTATATTTTTAAAACAATAAATAAAATTTTCTATTTAACAATATATATGTAATTTGTATAAACTTACTGACTACCTATCTACTTTATAATACATTTCAACTTCTTTGATTAATGGGTATTGAAAATTAGTCAATGTAGCGCATACTTGAAAAATTTTAGTTGAAATTGGGGTAAAATTTTGAGCAATACTATTTAAAATTTGAAAGGCTTTTATCCTTCTTATTGCTCTTTCCACGTGAACTCTTGCACGAGCAATGTTTCTAGTAACAGCAACTTGCTCCGGCGTGAATTGCATTTCCATTAGAAATGGTGGAATATTTAAAGTTACCCCGGGCGGCAATACATTTTTTATTAAGAACGCTTTAGGTCTGTTCGTTTGTCTTACTCTAAACACGTAGGAGTACTCTGATATTTTTCTCTTATTCGCTTAGATCAGATTTGAGTAATTACTCGGAGCATATACAAACGAACGTAATTTTTGTATAGTGCAAGAAACTTGTCAAAACTAGAGCTATCATAAAAAACAAATGTTAAATAGAAAACGAAATAATAAATGATGTTATGATAAACATGTCGTCGGATACTAGCAATAAAGATAATATTGTTCACAAAAAAATTAAATTATTAATTAGCAGATCATCCTAAGAAATTGAATAAAAAAATTATAAGTAAAAATATTTTCTTCATTAATAAAATTTTCGTTCTTTAAATATTTTGCACATTTTTATGTACGTCAGCCCAGCTGAAAAAATTACCCACAATACTTGCTTGCTCTTTCTTACTCCTCCTTTCTACATAGAGTAAGAAAATCATGATCTAAGCAGAGATGAGCAATTGCTCGATTGAAACCGAACAAAATTCAAGTAATGATCTGTGACAAACGAACGCGGATTTCTGCATGGAGTAGAAGGAGTAAGACAAACGAACAGACCTTTTGTTAGCTATGATTAGATCTCCAGATTCAAATAATTTTAAAATTCCACAATTTTCAACAATCTTTTTAGCAGATATTGATCCTGAGTATAGTTTACTAACGTAGGTCACAACCCCATTTGGCGCTACGCCAATTAAACCCTTTAAAGAGCCTAAAATTCTAAGAAAGGGAAAATTCCCACCACTGTAGTTTCGCGGTCAGTTTTCAATAACATAGCAACGGTTACCAAGGTGGCAGCCATTTTCTTGTTTGGAAACCTGGCCTACGTCATCACTAAATGGGTCCATAAAGATAAAATATATAATGAGAATTCAAAAACGATGTTCGGGATGGAGATGGAACCAGGAAGTAACAATTTCTCGGACTTGCAGTCAAAAATAAAATTTATTCACGCCGACGTTTCGACTATACCATATAGTCTTCTTCAGGGCTCTACAATATACACAAGAGCGAAATAAAGTACGTATGAACACAAATATAAAACAAAAATAGTTTACAATAATATATGACATGAACCTTACAGAGTGGTTGAGTTGAAATAATTACATATGTGCATAACGGCAAATGCAAACTACTTCTTTTGCAGATTGAGCCAAAGCAAAATGTTCAACCTCGGTGCTGGATAATGTTATTGTCTTTTGCTTTTTAGCCTCCTAACTTATAGCAGCATTTACGAGTATAAAAAGAAAACCAGTATAGGGTGCCCAATTATCTAGATCTGCTCCCCAGTCTGCATCGACATAGCCAAACAATTTCTTATGTTTTAGAGTATACCAATCCGTAATTTCTCGTACTATTCAAATACCTTATAACCCTTTTTACAGCCACACAGTGTGTTCTTCCATGTCATTGATTAAATAGGCTAAGATGACTCACAGTATATGCAATATCGGGCCTTGTACATACTGATAAATACATAAGTGAACTTATATCTGATTGGTATTGAACGTGTTTCATTTCTTAAAATTCTTCATTAGTTTTTGGAGACATATCCTTACTTAAGTTGGTACTAACATCAAGTGGGGTGATATTGTCTTCTTTAATATGTCAACAAAATATTTTTGTTGTGATAATATGAAAATGCCACTTGAATTCTGGCTGAATTCGATTCCTAAACAATAGTGTAAGGGACCCATATCTTTTATTCGGAAATTTCGTGACAAATTTATTTTAATACCACTCAAAATTTCAGAATCATTAGTTGCGATGGTCAAATCATCCACATATACTACAATAATAAGATAAATACCATTACTTTTCATTGTGTACAGGCACCTGTCAAAAGATGATGATTTAAGTCCAAAGTCTTGTAGCTTCTTATCCAATTTCTTGAACCACTGCCTCCCGAATTTTTTAAACCTATATATTGATCTTTTCAACATGTAGATGTGATTCTCATTTTCAGATTCAACAAACTCTTCAGCTTGCTCCATAAATGTATTTTCTTCAAGATCTCCGTTAA
The DNA here is from genome assembly GCA_951394225.1 of Harpalus rufipes. Classification (NCBI taxonomy): domain Eukaryota; kingdom Metazoa; phylum Arthropoda; class Insecta; order Coleoptera; family Carabidae; genus Harpalus; species Harpalus rufipes. The sequence goes on along the minus strand of OX596282.1, from coordinate 29,095,320 downwards.
TAAAACCTGCTACTACATCTAAATGATGAACTGTATGTCTCAGTTCGACAGATATAGCAATGACTATTCTCACTGAAGTTTGTCTAGCCACAATTTTTCTTGTTACAGTATGCCAAAGTCAGTAGGCCTTGGATTCATTTGAATATCCAACAAAGATACATTCCGTTGATTTAGCGTCAAATTTACATCTTCCTTGACTTTTATTCAAAGGAAACGCTTTGCTTCCAAAAAGTTTAAAATGAGAAACAATTGGATTAGATTTAAACCAAACTGAGTAAGTCATCTGGACAGTCTTCAAACTTCGTGGTGGACATCGGAATCGAATGTAAGAGGCCATTGAGATGGCCTCTACCCAAAATGTATGTGAAAATTTTGTCTCGAGTAGCTTAATATCTGACCACCTCAACCAACGTTCTATTCATGCGCTCAGCCACACTATTTGTAAGCAACAGTACGTTCTCTTCTTATGCCAAATAATTGCAAACTTTCATTGAAATCTTTGCGCTCATATTCTAAACCATTGTCCGTACAATTTTTTTTATCTTCTCTCAAGTAATATTTTCAACAAGTGCTTTGTACTTCAACAGGAATCCATACCCTACTACCCTTATTCTAGGGGGCGGGTCGGGTGTGCGAGAGGTAACACTGAGGGCGTGAACAATTGCAGCCTAGTTGTATCACGTAATATGTCTGGTACAGTCAGAATAGTAAATAGCCCGGTGTTGTAATTTTCAAGGCCAAGCGCTCTCGCAAGCATATTTAAAAACTGACAGATGATTGAGATAATAACATTAAATTATAAAAAAATTGTATTAATTATTGAAACGAGAATATATTACATGTAATTTAAAAAATATATACAGGCTGTAATAGAAATAAGTACATTAAAGTTAACCAGTGATAGATCTCTTCGAGAGCAACAATATTTCTTAATACCTCTTTTTCCGTTTTTTTTAGCATTTTTACCCCCCCCCCCTCGTCACCCATAAATCGCGTTGTTTAGGTATTTTCATATTAATTTAATATAATGGTAGTAACAATGAAACAGTTGTTTTTGACAAATGCTTTTTCAAATAAATTGTGACAAATAAATCAATTAATAATTATTATATTCAACCATAGGCGGGTTATGAAATATATAACAAAACTTTGAAGAATTTTAACTCAATATCTAGAAGGTTTACAAGAAAAAGTTATGAAGAAATATTGTTGTACTCGACGAGTTATATCACTGGTTAAATTTAATGTAACAGAAATAAGTACATATTAATTTAACCAGTTTCACATATATATATATATATATATATATATATATATATATATAGGGTGTATCAAGATAATGGAACAGTGCCATTTATTCGTGAATATGAAAAGTTACACAAAAAAGTGTTTAAAATATTTTGTAAAGCATAGAGGGGGACACATTTTGGCATAACTATTAGTATTTTAGAGCCAGTGGTACTCAACTTATGGATCAATGTTATATTTTTTTAAATGGTATCATATATTTTTTATTAACTCATTAAATAGAAAATTTTCTTCTGAATTCAACAATATAATAATATCATACCCTTACATTGCAAAAAAAATTAATAAAAGTTAATTCAAAGTTAGTATTTTAATTTTTTTAAGTAGGCCAAGCAAACATTTAACTATTAAAACAATAGAAAATTATCTCTCATTTTTGCATGTCATTGTTACGTATTATATTATTTTTTCGAAATGTCCCAAATTTCGTTATTTTTTTTATTTCGCGTAATTACTACTTAGTCTTGCGAAATTAGGACAACTTTCTGCAAATAAATTGCATGCTAGGAATGCATTTTGCTGGGTCTTTCATCAATAAATAAGATCAGTGTTTGTTAAATCTGCTGCCATTATTAAATTAATTATTACAAAGGTAATAAAAATTACCTTAATTGTAATAATAAATAACAATGATATACGAAAATGACAGATAATTTCCTTTTGTTTTAATGATTAAATGTTTACACAACCTTCTTAAAAAAATTAAAAAAGAAATGAGATATTAACTTTGAATTAATTTTTATCAATTTTTTCGCAATGTAAGGGTATGATATTATTATATCGTTGAATTCAGAAGAAAATTCTCTATTTAATTAGTTAATAAAAATATATATGATACCATTTAAAAAAACGTAACATTGATCCATAAGTTGAGTACCATTGTCTTTAAAATAATAATGGTTATGTCAAAATGTGTCCCTCTCTATACTTTACAAAACTTAACCATTTTTTGTGTATCTTTTCATATTCACGAATAAATGTCACTGTTCCATTATCTTGGTGGAAGAAGCAAATAAAACATAGCGACCCCTAACGAATGGGAAAAGTTAAAGAAGAAGAAGATGTCAGTGTCAAGTGCAATTTGAATAGTTTTTTTATGAAATAATTTTACTGGAAATTTAGAATCTTTTGCAAGAAAAATTATGTATGGAATTTATACATTATACACAGGATTGACGGAAGGTATTGTGCTGGCCACAACAGATTTTTTTACTATAAAAATAATGGGATCAGTTTTCTTTAAACAGTTTTGTATTTACTGATGTACAGAAAAAATATATAAAATATGATTTTATGTAAGACTAGGTCACCACACAATTGAGGTCATTATCACTCAGTAATAGTAATCACTAATATTGCGGAATAAGCAATATGGAGTAATAATATTGTTTCTTTATTTGGTAATTAGGTGACACCTCAATTGTTTGTTGACTTAGCATTACAGTAATATAAAAGACTGTATGGACGATGGGAAGACAGAGTCCGGTGAGAGTCCATCGAGAGGTCCATTAAGAGAGAGACCAGAAGAAGACCATTCCTCCATACAGTCGGGTCCATCATTTGTAAATATATCAACTCATCTTTATACTAGTCAATAAACTTAGTTATAATAAATCATTATTATTATTTCGAACCTTTACTCTTCTACGAGCAACGTCACAACGGTAAGAACATTTATTATTACTTATTATACTTTTGGCGATTACTAAATTGTACCTCCAGTCTGGCAAGAACCCATCTTAAATATTATTTGCTAATTCGCCTCATAAAGGCGGGTTACAAATTGGTGGCAGCGGTTTTGGGGTAGTTTGCCAGCCCAGAGTGGCTAATATATTTGGTCTACTCGCGGAGTACGAATTTGTAACAAAATTATTTTTTTAAAAATTTAATAAACATGCCAACGGGTAGTTCTAATAAATTAAATCTGGCAACAACGATTAAATCAGAAGCAGAAATGTTATCGTTAAGAAGTGCTGTAGTAGCAGAAATACCAGAATTTAATGGTGAAAAAGTAGAAGAGTTTTTTAGAAAAGTACTAGTAAGAACAAGTATTATAAAGTTTGATGACAGAGATACAGTAGACCTGGTTCGTATAAAATTAAATGGGGATGCTTTAAAATTTTATTGTCAAACTAGAGAATTACATCTTGTAACTATATCATTTGCAGAATTTAGACAAAAATTTATAAAAAGATTTGCTAAACGTAGATATGAAGACCAAATTAACAGAGAATTTTGGAATTGTACACAAAATGTAGGGGAATCAGTACAAAATTTTGCAGAACGTTTAAAGGATCTAAAGGTAGAATTATTAAAAATAGAATGTGCGAATGAAAGTTATATAGATTATCAAATTTTATCTCGATTTAAAGAAGGCCTGAGAGCAGAAATTAAAGAGTGTATTAAGGTAATACTGAAGTGTCGGACCGACTTAACATTTGAAGAAACTGTCGAATTGGCAGAACTGGAGGAATGGGAATTGGAAATGGAAAAAAATAATTGTTCAGATATAGGGACTGTAAGTAAAAATTCAAATCAATCGGCATATACAAGAATAAACGGTGTTTGTAAAAATACGGAACGGTATTATAGGATAAAATTTCCGCGTAAAGATTGGGCGAAAAAAGGGCACTATACAAAGTATTGTAAAACATGTACTAATCAGAAGCGAAGTCGAAATCATAGCAGGTACAGAGGTCCACCAGGAGGTAATCGTTACAACGCCAACAGCGCAACGGCGGGTTACATGCACAACAAGGACATTCATAGGACGAAGGAAGGACGAAGACCCCAGCATTTAAACAGGAACTATCTCTCGCGAGTGCTCCGTCTCGGGAGGTATCAATAAGAAATAAAATTTTCAAAATTAATAATATTCGAAGATTGGAAGATTTAAATAGAGACGATCCAAATTTTATTTTAGTCAAAATTAGAGGTATTTCAGTAAAATTATTAATAGATTCGGGATCAAGAGTATCAATCAAAACGATTTGCTACGGGGCATTTGATTACAAAAGGAGATGTTGAGCGATTAAAATCTATATCAGGCGCACCAGTATCATATTACGGCACAAGTAAATTAAAATATGAATGTCAAAATTCTAGTTTTCGCCTTAAAACATTTATTTGCTCAGATGATTTAGATTTGAATGCCGACGGTTTATTGGGTAGAGATTTTATACGTAAATTTGATGTGCATATATCAAGAGAGGCGGTTCGTTTTAAAAACATATGCCTAAAACTGCTGAGCAATCACGACTTAGAAAACATGGACACCGTAGCACTCAACGTCATAAATTGCGCAACACGAACCAATGACGTCCGCGGGGCAGGTCAAGAGGCAGTACTGCAAGATAAACAAAACAATGTACAGGCACGTACTCAGAAGGCGACCATCACAATTCAAGATAGGGACACAGAAGTTCAGAATACGGGGAATGGCTTCCTCAATTAAGAAGAATCAGTCACACAAACCAGTGGATTGGTTAGATTGAAGAGCGCCGTGAAGATTCCTCCAAATTGTGAATTCGTGTGTACAGCAGTCCAGGATCTGATCAATCCAGGGCAAGATATTGTGGTCGAACCTGAAGAACTGAAGACCCATGGGGTTATGGCAGCAAGAGTCATAACAAAAGCAGAAAAAGAGGTACCGGTGAAGTTGATGAACTTCACAAATCAAGAGCTTATATTAGGGAAGAATATGGTAATCGGCAAATCGGCCGTACTTGAGAAGGGGAGCGGAAATAAACAGGCTCAAAACGAGCAGCATTCGTCGACCACGTCAAGAGGACCAGTCGAGACAGCTGTAGTCGGAAAGAGGAAGAATTCTCAATGGAAGAGCGCTGGAAACCAACAGGCTCAGAAAAATGAAAAAGTACAGTATTCCACGTCATCTGGACCACCATACCAGAAAGACGGGACAGCTGGAAACAGAAGAATTGCAACCAATAATTCGCAAGTTAAGAGCGCTGGAAATCGACAGGCTCAACAGAAGAAAGGACAACACAGGTCCATTGAAGGAAGAAGTCCGCAAGCTGGAAAAGTCACGGCAGCTGAGAATAAGAGGCAACAGGCCGTATGCACTGTAAGAGTTCAAGGAAACAGGTGTATTGAAGAGCAATTCAATTTGGAATATTTACCGGAAGAGGTAAAAAGTAAATTATTGAATTTATTGGTGGAATATGAAGACATTTTTCAATGGGAGGATACTAAGCTAGGCTGCACACATAAAGTGAAACACAGAATAATCACTGAAGATGTACCGCCTATAGCTAAAGCACCGTATCGAGTTCCTCACAGCCAACAAGAACCATTGACTAATGAATTAAAGAAAATGCGTTAAGCAGGGGTAATAGAACCATCCGATTCACCATGGTCAGCACCAGTGGTCATCGTACCAAAGAAATCCGAAAACGGAGAGGAAAAAATAAGGGTGTGTATCGACTTCAGGGGTTTAAACAAAGTGACAAAGAAGGATTACTTCCCTGTAGCCAACATGCAACCCTGGACCAGTTGGGAAATGCAAATCTATTCACTACCTTAGATTTAGCATCCGGCTACTGGCAAGTGCAACTTGATGACCAAGATAGAGAGAAGACAGCATTCACGACAAATGGAGAGCATTGATAATTCAATTCACAAAGATGCCGTTTGGACTCGTAAACGCACCAAGCACATTTCAACGACTCATGAACAGTGTACTATCTGGGGTAAGAGGAGAACAATGCCTAGTATACCTGGATGACGTCATCGTGTTCAATGGGAATGGAGCAGACAATCATCTCAAACGACTCACGGAGGTTTTCAAGAGACTAAGACAGGCGAACCTTAAATTGCAACCCAGTAAATGCAATTTTTTGAAGACTGAAACGAAGTATTTAGGCCACATCATAAATGGAGAGGGTGTTAAACCGGATCCAGGAAAAATTACAGTCATACAAAATTATCCAAAACCAAAATCAGTCAAGGAGATCAGGGCATTCTGCGGCCTAGTAGGATTTTATAGAAGATTTATACAGGATTTCGCAAAAACATCAAAACCTCTCACAAAATTGAAACAAAAAAGTGTATCATTCATCTGGACCGAAGATTGCGAAAAAGCATTCAATTCACTAAGGAATGCCCTCTGTTCCGAGTCAGTCTTAGCCCATCCAGATTTCACCAAGGAATTCATCTTGTCAACCGATGCCAGCGGCAAAGCTATAAGTGCCATACTGAGTCAAAAATGTAATGGATACGAGAGGCCAATAGCTTTTGCAAGTCGTCAGTTAAATAAAGCGTAATTAAATTACACTACCACAGAACAAGAATGTCTTGCAATAATTTGGGATGTAAAATACTATCGATGCTATCTATACGGAAGGAAATTCACAATAATAACTGACCATCAACCACTGAAATGGCTATTTTCGATCAGCAATCCACAATCACGTTTGGCAAGATGGACGCTTACTCTCCAAGAATACGAGTACAAGATTGAACATAGAGCGGGGAAGAAGCATGTGAACGCAGACGTACTCTCAAGAATACCAATTAATGCTGTAGAAGTTGAAGGAACATATGAACCAATATGGGATAGACACATGATAGCAAATAAACAACGCCAATATGCAGCAGTACAACAGCTCGCCAGTAAAGAAGGGTATTTCACGGATAACGAAGGGTTAATCTTCAAAGAAAAATCAAATAATGAATGTCATCATCAACTCGTAGTACCAGTATCCATGAAATTCAAGGTAATGCACGATTACCACAACCTACCGTATGCGGGACATCAGGGGTTCGAGAAGACATACAGCCGAATCAAGGAAAATTTTTTTTGGAAAGCAATGGCTAAGGACATTGAAGACTATTGCAAGAAATGTCATTCATACAATGAGAGGAAAACGTCACCGCATCACAAGCCTGTGCCACTTCAAAAGTTCAATGAAGTTAGTAGGCCAATGGAAAGGGTCTCAATGGATATTGTCGGTCCATTAACAACAAGCATGAGAGGGAACAAATACATCTTAACCTTCCAGGACCACTTCACGAAATATCCAGAAGCATTCGCTATACCGGACCAAAAGGCATCAACAATTTCGAAAATATTGTCAAGAAATCATCTCAAGACACGGGGCTCCAAGACAACTGCAGACCGACCAAGGCGCAAATTTCACTTCTGAAATTTTTAGAGATGTTTGTAAAATATTTGGCGTAGAAAAATTACAAACAACGGCATACCGACCACAAACGAATGAGATGATAGAGCGAAGTAATCGCGTCTTCAAGGACATTCTATCTCATTTCGTGAATCGAGATCAAACCGATTGGGATGAGTGGCTACCATATGTGTTATTGGCATACAGAAGTAGTGTACACAGCAGTACAAACGAAACTCCATTTTTCTTAATGCATGGTCGTGACCTAGAGTTACCTTATGACGATATAACCAGACCACAAGATCTACGGTATGATTATGCAGATAACTATGCGTCCGAATTAAAACAAAGATTACAAATTGCTTTCAACACAGTAAAGCAAAACATCAACAAGGCAACAGAGAAAACGCATAAACAATTTAACAAAAACACCAAGGCAGCAGTCTACAAAATCGGTGACGCAGTATACTTGCATAACCCAGCAATACACGCAGGTACGTCACGAAAACTACACAAGCCATGGACAGGGCCGTACTTCATAACGGAAATAATGGGACCCGTGACATAATATAAAATTAAACAACAGAAGTCCGAAAAAATTCAAACAGTACATGTCAACCGTTTAAAACCATTTAGAGATGAGCCTTTTTGATCAAGAAGATGAGAGCGAAGAAACAAGTACATCAAAAGATGAAGAAACGGCCAGCACAGAGGAGCGAAAAAAAATGAAATAGACTCAGAGATGATACATAGGATAACTCAGGACAGTCTATTAATAGATGCATTGATACGACAGGGACAAACAGATACTACCACCACTCCTGTAGTAGCACCGTACCATACTCGTAATAAAGGACCAGCACCACGGCACTCATGGATTATGCGTTAGTTAGTGTTCAATACCAGGAACCAAATAAACGGACTAGAGATCGGTACACGGATCCAAGGAAGTAAGGAAAATAATATGTGTATGTAACTGATTCTCCATTTTAAGTCTGTAAGTGAATAATTTAAAAAGCATTCATAACGTATTCAAAATTATTAAATATTATCATTTTTTTTTTCTTTTTACTTTTCTCATTGTAAATTGCTTTGAACTTCAATTAGCAACTTATTTGTGGGATGTGCTAGCCATACCATTAATAAGAATTGCAGGAAATACGTTATAGATGGTAAATATAGAAAACAATATTTAGAATATTTTGTGTGTTATATGGAAAATCAATCAGTTAGAAATATGGTATTTAAAAATGTGTGTATGTAAGTGTTGATCTTAAGAGAGAAAGAACAACCGTCAGTGCCATGCATGTTGAGGAAACCGCATCAAACCGCAGGAAGCAGATGAACCATCCAAGGGACGACGACGGGCCAAATCGTCTCCCCTCAAACTACATCTACAGCCATGGATACACCATCCAGCACAAGACCAGTGGTATGCAGTAATTTTCCCCATCAAACATGACATGCTATGAAATATTGTGAATATAGAGACTTTAAGTATAGTTGTAAGAAAAATAGTGCTCCTCCGGAAGCAAATTTTTAAAGAAGGGAGGTATGTAAGACTAGGTCACCACACAATTGAGGTCATTATCACTCAGTAATAGTAATCACTAATATTGCGGAATAAGCAATATGGAGTAATAATATTGTTTCTTTATTTGGTAATTAGGTGACACCTCAATTGTTTGTTGACTTAGCATTACGAATAAATGTCACTGTTCCATTATCTTGGTGGAAGAAGCAAATAAAACATAGCGACCCCTAACGAATGGGAAAAGTTAAAGAAGAAGAAGATGTCAGTGTCAAGTGCAATTTGTATAGTTTTTTTATGAAATAATTTTACTGGAAATTTAGAATCTTTTGCAAGAAAAATTATGTATGGAATTTATACATTATACACAGGATTGACGGAAGGTATTGTGCTGGCCACAACAGATTTTTTTACTATAAAAATAATGGGATCAGTTTTCTTTAAACAGTTTTGTATTTACTGATGTACAGAAAAAATATATAAAATATGATTTTATGTAAGACTAGGTCACCACACAATTGAGGTCATTATCACTCAGTAATAGTAATCACTAATATTGCGGAATAAGCAATATGGAGTAATAATATTGTTTCTTTATTTGGTAATTAGGTGACACCTCAATTGTTTGTTGACTTAGCATTACAGTAATATAAAAGACTGTATGGACGATGGGAAGACAGAGTCCGGTGAGAGTCCATCGAGAGGTCCATTAAGAGAGAGACCAGAAGAAGACCATTCCTCCATACAGTCGGGTCCATCATTTGTAAATATATCAACTCATCTTTATACTAGTCAATAAACTTAGTTATAATAAATCATTATTATTATTTCGAACCTTTACTCTTCTACGAGCAACGTCACAACGGTAAGAACATTTATTATTACTTATTATACTTTTGGCGATTACTAAATTGTACCTCCAGTCTGGCAAGAACCCATCTTAAATATTATTTGTTAATTCGCCTCATAAAGGCGGGTTACATTTAAACGATAATTATTCCAAGAACTGAGCAAAAAATTTCCATAGTTGATGCAATTATAATATTAATTATTTGTTTTTATCCTAAATTAATACACATGTGGTATTTTTTTCGATTAATTAAAAATCATTTCTTTTCTATGTGCATTTATTAAAATTATTGACTTAAGGATTGAAAATCCAATGCATAATAAAACAAAAATATGATGTTGACAGTAATATTTATATTTATGTATCTAATTTGTAATAAAGAAAACAAAGATAACACGCACTTTTGTACAGTTAATTTATTTATAGATTTTGTTGTTCATGAATTCCAAGGATAAAATAATATATGAGTATTTTATCACGTATTGTGTGGTTCCCTGGGTCCAGTACCGCAATATTATAATTTTTATTGTGTTCAAACTATATAACTTGAAGAATAAGATCAGTTTATATTCATATTACCCCTCATAATCACAACAAGAACTGGTAAGTTAAGAATTATATGTAAATCAAATATTTACTATCAACAAATAACTACACAGTCATACAGTATTTATTCGTTTCGGTATAAACTTATAACTTCTTTAGTGTCTACAAACATTGGAAAATTATTTTACATATTACTTTAACACTTACACTTACTTTAGACAAGAACAATGTTTTGATTTATTTTGATTTTGAACTGCTAAAAAGTTATTATTTTTAATTTCATGTTTTCAATCAAAATATATATCAAAACATTGATCTTGTCAAAGTGAGAAGCGCACACAAATCATCTGATTCCAAGCACTTCAAGGTCGCTCAAGTCACGTGTTTATTCACGATCTATATTAAGGTAATGTTGTTTATTTCAGCACAAAAATGTACAAAGCACCAATCATTCTCCTCGGTATCTTCTTCTATTTATCTGTGAGTCAATCAGCACCTCCAAATTCTAATGTAGCATCCAATAAAAATTGTCCAAAACCAATATGCCCTGAGATATTATGCACGCCTGGGCGTTATCCATCGAGACCTGATCCGTGCAAATGTGCTAAATGTGTGGAATGCGAACCTATAAACTGTCCAGATGTTGTATGTCCAAAAGACAAAATTATTCCAAACCGTGACCCTTGTGGATGCCCTATATGTGGTTAGGAATATAATGGTGATATTGTAGCAATGATTTTTGTGTTAATAAATTGTATGTTACATACTCTGAAAAGACAATTTTAATACATAAATAAAACTAATATAATTGTGAATATATTATTTTATTACTTCATTTGTGATTGCATTTATTTACAACTCTACGTACGGAATTTAATCCACTACCTTATATAAAAAATGCTTTATTTTTATAATTAAAATTAATTATCTATTTATATTAAAATTTACTTTTTAATCTGAAAGAAGAATATGGTTAGAAAAACATACAGATGAAGGTGAGTCAGGAAGACAATGCCAAACCAAAGTGTCATCAATGTTTAAGTTGAATCAAGTAGGCTAACATATGTTTATTGTCAAATAATAACCTGTGATTTATTGAGATAAACATTGACTACGTTACACACTGCGTAGGTACTATTCTGATATGAAAATGGGTAAATCATATTGTTGATTTACACAAGAAATTGTCTGTTGCTTTCTATACAATTTACAAAATTAGAAACATTATCAATACAAACACTCTTAAAATTTATAACTTTGCACATGTTCAAAGTAGAATTAAGTATGGTATATTTTTTTGGGGCAATAGTCCACATGCACTTAAAAATTTTGTACTCCAAAAACGAATAATAAGATGTTTAGCTGGTGTCTCGTCAAATGCCCATTGTAGACACCTATTTGTTGAACTAGGAATAATGACAGTAGTAAGTCTTTATATTTATGAAGTCATTATTTTTGTCAAAAATAACCTGTCATTGTTCACTTTTAACAAATATGAAAACCAGACATAATTTTGATTTAAGTATTCCACTCCATAAAACTGCTTTCTTTGCTAATACTGTCTATTACAAAGCTATTTAGTTCTATAACGCTCTACCTTATGATATTAAAATTATGTCTGATTTGAAAGCTTTTAAAATGAAATTGAAAATTTTTCTTTTATGCAAATGTTTCTACAAAATTGAAGAGTTTGTATCTATGTGAAATGTATATTTTTATGGTTTTTTCCTTTTTTACCTCTCGCTAAGAGAGGTATTGCATTCATGCTTAAAATCGCATATCCAGATTTTATTGAATAAGCACGTTTTAAGGTCCCTACAATCCAAATTTAACATTCTTACGATGATGTCTGTGTGTGTGTGTGTGTGTGGATGTGTGTGTGTGTGTGTGTGTATGTGTGTGTGTGGGATGTTGGAAGGACGTTTACTCAAAAACAGTAAGACTTTAAATTTATTTAACTACGTATTTCCCAATCGGACATTCATGGGAAGATCTGAAAAGGTATTGGTAACAATTGGACAACCGGAAGTAGAAGATTCTTGAAAAAAAAACTTCTAAAAATTATTTTTTGAATTTTTTTCTTGGTAATATTAAAGAAAATTAAATTCTCTATCTGATACATTTAAATATTTTATTATATATTCTATAGATTTAGAGATAAAAGAAATATAATATATAAAATAATCTGTTGTAATAAATTTTACAGCTGAAAGAATGCCATGGAAAATAGTTGATAATTTAAATTGTTTGTAATAAATGTCAGTGTCAGAAATCCGAAGACATTACTGAAGACTTTTTCTGGGAAGTAGGTACATACATTATATTATTTCTTAAAGTATTAATAGCTACATAATTAATATTATAGGTATATTACACATTCCTTTCAGAAATACTGTTACTTCCGACAATTAATTGGAAACATGAATTTAAATTTAAAAAATCTAAATACATATATGGAATTGTTGGCGCTTGCCGCACTTTTCCCTCTCTAGAGGAACTATCTGCGTGTACGCATAGGGAAGCCATCTGCGCGCACGCATGAGAAGTCATCTGCGCGTACGCATGTCCAAGGGGACGTTCGACTGGTTCGACAGAACCTCACCCGGCCTTGTGTTGGGCGGATGTAAAACCATTTTTGTTGAGTTATTACTTTATATTTTGTTCATTCTACTTTACAATAAATAATAAATATTATTAAATCTAACAGGAATAAATATAAATAGAATTTTTGGTGTAGAGTGTAGGTATACAAGAAATACATTAGGGCGCGAGCAGTTATGTGGCTTTGTTGGCCTTGACAAGCACATATGGGGGCCCATGTCAGAATGATGTGAAATAACAATAAGAGAGAGTTTGAATTAGAGAGAGTCGGCTGTAATCTAATATTATTTGATTAAAACAATGTAATGTATACAGGTTTCAATAAAGACATTAACATATTAAATAAGAGTACTTTTTAATATTTTCGTACATAGCAACATATATTTCTCATTTCTTGGTAATGTCTTTAATAAATTATCTATTATGAATCAATTATTTTATTAATTATATTATCAAGAAATGAAATTTATTTTTCAGAATAATTTAAAATGAATTCTTATTTCCCGCCACCTTCTCGGCTATTAAATATAGTTCTCTGACGTTTTTATAGACGGCACTAAAACTTGTTATCTCGTTTTATAAGGGAGGTACCAAATCATCTACTAAAGCCGCTTTATTTTTACCCAGAATATCAACTCCGAGTAGCTACCCAAAAATAGAATTCCGCGTTCTTTTTAAATGAGGTTAAATGATCTTGTACTACTCATTTTTTTTCGTCCCTGCCCCGCAAAGCACCACGATAGAAACTGGATTAAATTGATTCTGAATGTCAATGTTACGTCAATGTGACTGACTGCTATGTATTTTGTCTTGTTTATAAGTATTTGATATTAATGTAACTGAAATAGAAGAAATCAATTAATTTGAAACGTTATATTATGTTTCATTGCCTTAAGAAATACATCCATATTTAAAAACTCAAATGCAAAATAATTTAATTTGTCAAAAACAAATCACATATAGGCGACGGGAAAAAGCAATATGACATCTGGTGGTATTTTCGGAACTATAGTTGCCGGGATAAATTATACACATGAAATTTTCTTGCTTGTATAAACACAAATGTTACCTAGTATGTTTATAATATTTACGTTTACATATGTAATATATCTTAATATTATACACTTAATGCATAAATACAATTAGTAAATGTCAAATTATCCCGTTAACATTAGTTCCACTTTAGCGCTGTGATCTTATTTTCCTTCGCCTATACAACAGATTATGGCTACAAGCTGTTGAACGTTGTTTAAATAAATTGTTTTTTGATCGGACTGCCTTAATAGGTGCGCATATTTTTATTTAAAAAAATAGCTTAATTTTTTGAATAACATCTAAAATAAATAAGAAAAAATATATATTGTAATATAGTGCTTTTTCTTTCTATTGACGATGCGCATAACATTCTGCATTCTATTACGAAATTAACTCTTATCAAATCAAAATTCGGTATTAGGTACATTTGCGTCAAGTGCGGTACCTGAATTTAATGAGTAATAAACCTGTAAAAATTGAATCGTTTCAATGTAAAATAACAAATAATGTCACAATTCGCGCGAACAAGTGAAAAAATGACATACTAACGATACTGGTGTCGCCATCTCGTGCATGGAAGCAAAACTAAAGATGCCATCCCATTTGCGTTTCCCGGGCCTGATGCCAAAAATTGAAATTTTTACTTATAAGCAGATTTTGATATGTACGTCATTGTGACGTGCGTGTACTCTATAACAGGGGGGTGAAACTGCATACAGAAACGTGATAACAAGTTTTCAATCTAGTAGCGTTTGGAAATACTTCCTGACCCTTTCATAGATGGCTTTAGTAATACAGATTTTACAGGGATTCTCAAACTTTAAGGTAGTTATATCGTAAAATCATTTTCAACAGAATTAATTGAAATTTTAAGTACATCTCATCTGCAGTATAATCTACCTGTTCTCCAAGTTTTAAAACAATTGACCAAGTGGTACCTGAGATATTTGCAATTAAATTTGGCCTTTTTAACACGTGAAGAATAGGAAATGGCAAAATAAACACAACATTTTAAATTATAACTTTTATATCAATTATGACATTTAATCGAAAAACTAGTATGTTATAGATAACCAATTAACGAATTTTATGTAAAAATTTGAAAATTATTTACCACCCAGATTTAATTTTATTGCCTCTAGAAAATTATAATCTGAAGATACGATAAATCGGTAGAATTATATTTGACAACCATGTACAAGTTCTCCAGACTACTGTGGTATTAGTGAATAAGATGTGTTCTGTGGTTAAAGGAATTTCAAACGTACATTCGAAGGAAATATTTTTTATATGGGTATTTTACGTGAAAAGCATGAAAAGTTCAAACAATATAATACTACTTTCGTAATTTTATGAAAGAAATATATTAATTTGTTTTGCAGTTCCGATTTGTAGTTTAGAACTAGTATTATATCTCAAAACATCTGATTACTTTTATGCCTGAATGTACCAATAAATGTGGGAAAACTTCAAAATTCAAATTAGCTTTTAAGCGTTTGTGTAGCAAAGATCAAATTGTTTTTGGTTATACGTGGTTTCGTGTTATCGGTTACAATTTCTGATAAAAATTGAATTACACCTTTTCTTCCATTTTCTGTATATATTCTACTTAGTGTTTCAAAATGTTTTTTGTTATTATACCTCTGAAAACCGTTCGACATTTTCACATATGTCAAAATTAAAATTCATGCTCTGAAACGAAACCAAATATTTCTGTCCTTGTCTAAGTGCGACGTTGCCACAGTTATTTTTCAACACTCGTGTGAGTAAATTGGAATACGACACTTTTGTATGTGTTAGTGCGAGTGGTACAGTTCAAAAAAAAAACTTTTCTACGGAAAAATAAAGAAAATTCGTCTGTTACAGTCTTTGATATAAGCTTTTAACAATTTTTACACAATCTATGTATATAATATAATGTTAAAAAATATTGACTATTGCAAATATAAACTGCATTAGCTTAATTTTTATTTTGAACATAGAACAAGTTTTTAATAGGTACACTCGAGTGACAACTACCTTAATATCAAAATACTATAAAAAGGTAGCATATGTTTGAGAACTGCTGTAAATTTCCCACAATTCTCTATTGCATCGTTCGAAATTCTTTGACATTTAAAACTGTTATTTGTGAATTTGTATCTTTATTGCAATATATTACTTTATCATTCAATATATTTTCGGTAAGTATATTAGTTTTCATACTAGCATTATTATACGGGGGTGATATAAAATATAACAACAAATTAATAATATTTCAGAAAAAAAAACATGAAATATTTGTAACTCCTGCATAGTGAAGACACATTCTTGCAGGCTTACAGTGCCCAATAGAAGACATGGTTTATGTAAGTGGACCAGGAGAATTTACATCATGGTGGTGCTCTTAGATATTTACACCGTAGAAGAGCAGCAAAATATTACATTATTAAGCGAAAGGACGTGAAGCTTCATAAGATTCATCAAAGAATGTTGAAATAGTATGGGTCAGTTATGAGAAAAAATTAGTATAGAAGAGGGTAGATTTGTTAAAAAGTGGACGAACATCGGTAACGAGGTCAATGAAGCATTGCATTTCTGGCAGACATTTAAAGTAACATCCCTTTTTTGAAATAATATTACCTCTTGTAATAATAATAATTCAAATTTTTGATTCCTTGAGTAGTATGTTCTTATATTTCAATAGTTGTCGCCGTGTAGTTTGAGATTTGTAGTTAATTATTTATTATTTGATTTAAATAATGTAATGTATATATTTTATAATAAAGACATTAACATATTAAGTACTGTATTTTTTTATAGTTCAACATATATTTCACATTTCTTGATAATGTCTTTAATAAATTATCTATTTTCGATAGATTTTTTATTAATTACATTATTAAGAAATAAAATTTAAAGTTTCGAATAATTCAAAATTAATTCATATTTCCCGCGACTTTCTCGGTTGTCAAATTTAGTTCTCTGACCTTTTCATAAATGGCAATAAACTTGTTATCACGGTTTATAAGGGAGATACCCAATCTTCTACTATATATTTTCCTTAATCTATGCTCTATAACAACGTTATAACCTATCATTTTATTTGTTGACAGCCTAAAAATGTCATTAAAATGAAAGCAGGAACGGTTTTAGAACTAGAAAATAACTAGAGTTTTTGGCCAGATTTTAAATTAAATTATGAATTATTTGCCGTCCTTGCATTAATAACGTACGCTCCGTACATGTGAACATATGTTATTATTACTTGGTGTTTCTACGACAACACCTTTTCTGTTGATAATGTCCAAATAAAAGTCTCACCCAGGTGATGTCAAAAATCAATCAATCAAAGTACTGAACTTTTTGATATTTCACTTGAATTGCAAAGACAATTTAAAGAATAATCCTATACTAAAAGAATTATAGACTAATCAAATAGGGCAGCAGCTGCAATACCTTCAGAAATGTAAATATGAAATGTAAATTAATTTCATTTTTCTATTAATTACAATTAAATTTATTTCAGAAAAAAATATATTTCAGTACCAATAGAATAAGGACTCTAATTATAATAATAGTACTCTTAATATCTGTTAAACGTATGTTTCTTATAGTTTCAATGATTGTACTTTTTTCTAATTTTATATAAATAATTTTAGAATATAAAATAGTTATGAGAGTGAAGAGAAAGTCTAATAAGCAAGAAAGTATATATCAAAAAAACTACAAAAGAAACTTGCGGAAAGATGAAGAATACAAAGAAAAAGAAAAGGAAGTTAGAAAAAGAAAATTTCAGGATAGTGAATATAAAGAAAATGTGAATAAATTAAATAATAATTATAAAAAGCAAAAAAGAGAAAATAAGGATTATAAAGAAAATGAAAAACAAAGAAAAAAAGAAATGATGGAAACTCGAAGAAAAATATAGAATATAAAGAAAAAGAGAATGAAAACAACAAAGAACATATGAAAGTACTAAGAGAAAATATAGAATATAAAGAAAAAGAGAATGAAATCAACAAAGAACATATGAAAGTACTAAGAGAAAATATAGAATATAAAGAAAAAGAGAATGAAAAAAATAAAGAACATATTATGAAACTGAGAAAATATATAGAATATAAAGAAAAAGAGAATGAAAACAACAAAGAACGTATGAAAGTACTTAGAGAAAATATAGAATATAAAGAAAAAGAAAATGAAAACAATAAAGAACATATGAAAGTACTAAGAGAAAATATAGAATATAAAGAAAAAGAGAATGAAAACAATAAAGAACATATGAAAGTACTAAGAGAAAATATGGAATATAAAGAAAAAGAGAACGAAAACAACAAAGAACATATGAAAGTACTAAGAGAAAATATTGAATATGTAGAAAGAGAATATGAGACCCATAAAAACTACTTAAGTGATTTAAGAAAGAACTCAACATATAAAGAATATGAGGAATTAAAAAATAAAAATAATATGAAGATATTAAGAGAGACCACAGAATATCGAAAGAAACATAATGAACGTAATAAAGAAAATATGAAACTATTACGAGAAAGTGCTGAGTACAAAGAGCAGGAAACTGAAAGAAATCAGCAAAATATGAAGATGTTGAGAAGAGATACGGAATACAAAGAAAGAGAAAACATCAATAATATGGAAAATATGAAGAAAAGGAGAAAAAAATTATCGTATAGAGAAAAAGAAAGTAAAAATGATAAAATTTTGAAACAATTGTCCCGATGCAATGAATTACTGAAATTCAGAGAAAATTTCTACAATAATTTATTACGTATAAATTCCGAATATTCAAAATTACTTCTGAGTTTTATCAAAACGCGCGGACTTCTTCCCGAAATGGTGTGCTGCTGCTGCGAAGGACTATTTTTCCCACATTCTGTCATATCCTTCAACTTGTCTAAATTGAAAGAATTTTTTTCTGAGGAATTTGTTGCAAATTTTTTTAATTATAATTCTGTTTATATATGCCGTACATGTCAAAATTCTGTACATAAGGGTGTGGTTCCAAGATTAGCAACATCAAACGGCTTAAAATTTGTCGATATTCCGGACTGCATAAAAAAATTAACATCTTTAGAAGAAAGAATGGTGGCGCCGTATATAAATTTCATGCAAATTAGACCGTTAAAATCCTACGTTTTAAATCCACAATTGGGAATTAAAGGGAGTGTGGTAAATATTCCCGTTGAAATTATCGACATGTTGAAAGTCTTACCCAGAAATTTTAATAACATGGTAACGATTCAAGTAAAATTAAAACGACATATGCTTCATTCTTCACATTATATGTACGATTCTATTCGGCCTTCATTAATTTGTGACGCATTAAATTACTTACTTGAAACACCACTCTATAAAAAACACGAAATTAAAGTCGATACGTTTTATTTCAATCAATACGAGAAAGATTTTGACACCGAAATTAATTTTATTGTGGATAAAAATGATGCAGACAACTTAAATTCTTCAAATTCTACTTTAGACGGCCTAAGTGTAAATGATTTCCTTTCCCTGGAAGAGGAAGACAAAATTGATGTTGAAGATGAAGTGGATGATGAAGTGTTACTGGTGGATGGGAATAAGGAAGTAACAGATAAAATTAGAATAATTGCTCCTGGTCAAGGAAAATTTCCTGTTCCCTGGCATATGGTTGAGGATATCGACGAATTATGTTTTCCGAAAAATTTTTGTGGATATAAATTTGATATTCCTAATTTCATTTCGTACACAGATCGGGCAAAATCAGAAAGTAGAAGATGGGATAGAAGATCATGCATTCCAACAAGAATTTTATTCATGGCCAAGAAAAAATTGGAGCAAACATGTTTGGCAAGTATAAATGTATGTCTCAGAAAAAATAAGCGCACAGAGGGCATAAAGGTAAGAAATATTTTAGATCAAAATTTTCTACAAAATTTAATTAAATTAGACACCGGTTATAAATTTTTAACTAATATTCGATCATCACCGGCGTATTGGGAAATTAAAAAGAAAGATTTAATGGCAATGATTCGTCAACTGGGTAAACCAACAATATTTTTAACTGTTTCTTCCGCTGAGAAATGGTGGCCGGAATTAATTAAAACGTTATATAAATTAAATAATAATAAAACCATTTCAAATAATGAAGCACTAAATTTAGAAGAAAATGAGAAAACGGAATTAATTCGAAATGATCCAGTAACATGCGCGAGATATTTTGATTTTAAAATTAATAAATTGATGAGGCTTTTGAAACAAAATTCTAGTATTTTTCAAAATTATTATGTTGAAGATAGTTATGAAAGGGTGGAGTTCCAAATGCGGGGATCACCCCATGAACATATATTCCTTTGGTTGAAGGATGCTCCAAAATTTGATTCCTTTGACCAAATTAATGTTCAAGAATGTATTTCATTTATCGATAAATTTATAACATGCCATTATAATCCGGAAGACCCATATATGGCCGTACAAAAACATAGACACACCCATACTTGTTACAAAGGTACCAAAAATAAGAATAAATGCCGATTTAGTTTTCCAATACCCGTAATGCCTAGAACTATGATTCTAGAACCTTTATCAGACAATGAACAAAATTCAAAATTAAGTGAAACATACAAAAATATTAGTAATTTAATGAAATTTTTTTATACTAAACAAGAAATTATTACTTTTGAAGACATTTTGTTGAAATTAAATTTAACGGAAGAGGAGTACATAAATTCAATTAGATACACATTGAAAAGGCCTCAAGTATTTTTAAAAAGAAATAGTTTGGAAGTTGGGCTAAATTGTTACAATAAAGATATTTTACACCTTTTTGAATCAAATATGGACATGCAATTCATTTTGGAGGAATACGGAGTAGCTTCTTATGTCATAAATTATGTGGGTAAAGTTGAGGCAGGTCTATCAAAATTATTGCGGGATGCAGCTGTAGATATTAGAAATGATAATAGGAACGTCAAAGAAAAATTTAGAAAAATTGAAAACTTATTTTTAAACAGCAATTTAATGTCGGCTCAGGAAGCGACATATCATGTACTTTCATTGCCATTATCGAAAAGTAGTAGGCAGACAATTTTCATAAACACAAGTCCTATGAAAGAACGTGCGCTTATGCTAAAATCAGCAAAAGAATTAAGAACACTGGATAAAGATTCTACCGACATATATATGCAGGATATAATTACAAAATATAGTAACCGTCCACAATCTTTAGATAATGTCTGCCTTGCAACCTTCGCTTCAAAATTTTATAAAAAGAAATGTGAAAATTCTGAAAATGATGATGACGAAGATCAATTCAAAACACGAGAGAAACCGGCCATTTTACGTTACCGACGTTTTAAGTTACTCCAAGATCCTCAAAATTATTATCGAGAACAAGTGTTATTATTTTTACCATGGAGAAATGAGCAAAATGAAATAGAAAATGAAAATTGTGAGTGACTCTACAATCTAAATTTAATAATTATCGAAGAAAATAGGCGTACTATATCGGTTATGGGGGACGATATTTTAGAACAAGCTTTGGAAATAGTTCAAAATCAAAATCAATTTGCAGACGAAGAAGACTTTCAAAATTTAGTTGCAGATCAGTTACCAAACGAGCAACAAATAGATATTTTAGATCAAGAAGGAAAGGGAATTATCAAGGACAAAAGAAATTACCATTTTTTGTGCCCAAGACCCATTTCGGCAGTTGACTTATTCAAAATTATGTTGAATTTAAATTATAAACAAAGAAAAATTGTGATGCATATTTTAAATTGTTTTAAAATTGGGAAGTTACCATTACGGATATTTTTAAGTGGTTCTGCAGGCGTCGGTAAAAGTATGGTAATTAATTGTTTGTATCAACTAATAACACAGTATTTCGATGATCTTCCGTCATCATCAAAAGACCATTTAAAAGTTTTGCTTTGTGCTCCATCAGGGAAGGCTGCATTCTTGATCAATGGTATTACTTTGCATACTGCTTTTGCTTTACCAGTTTCGCAATATGGCGGCCAGATGCCAGAACTGTCAGTAGACATAGCTAACAAAATTCGGGAAAAATTAATACATCTTAAACTCATGATAATTGATGAAATTTCGATGGTCGGTAGCACTTTATTCAGTCGGGTGGATACAAACGACAAATTATGGGGATAAATAAATCATTTGGTGGCATTTCGGTAATTTTGGTAGGAGATTTAAATCAGTTACCTCCTGTTATGGATTCTCCTATCTATAAAGCATCAAAATTAAACAATATGGGCGAATTATTAGATCAAAATCCATTGTGGGAAGAATTTAAATTTTTTGAATTGACAGAAATTATGAGGCAGAAGGATGAAAAGAAATTTATTGTGGCATTAAATAATTTAGCAACTGGGCAATTAACTGAGGAAGACATAAATTTATTTAAAACAAGACATGCAGAGGAGAATATTGTTCCAGAAAATGCAATTAGACTATATTCAGATAATAAAAATGTAAACACATATAACGACAGCAAAATTCAAAATCATCCCGGCGATTTAATAATTTCGGAAGCAAAGGACACGATTTTGGGAAAGGTTGCAGAAGCAACAAGGAAACGGGTGCTGGAATCATTGAAACATAAATCTACCTCCGATGTTAATGGTTTGCCATATATAATAAAGTGCAAAATTGGAATAAAATACATGCTAACCTCTAATATTGACGTAGAAGATGGTTTAGTAAATGGTGCGTGTGGTATTTTAAAATTTATATCAACTAACTCAGAAATAAATATTCCATCTAAACTTTGGATTGATTTTAATTCCAAAATTATCGGCAAAAAATTAAGAACTCAAAATTTGGACTTCATGGAAAGAGAAAATATCAACAAAATTTTAGTACCAATTTCGAAACTTAGTCTTTCATTAAATATTACAAATAAATTGCAACATCAAACCATTAGAACACAATTTCCTCTAGTTCCAGCAGAAGCCATCACTATCCATAAAAGCCAAGGACAAACATATGAAAATATATGTATAGATCTTAATTCTTGCAAACGACTAACACGACAGATGCTATATGTCGCTTTTAGCAGAGTCACAAAATTATCTGGTTTATATATTTTAGGAACTTTTAAAACACCAAAAACTTTAAAAACTATTGATCCCATTAGTGAGGAAATAAAGAATTTAAGAACTAAAAAGCAACTACACCTTTCGTTTAATACTTTGGAAAATATCAATGACAAAATTATAGTATATCAAAATATTTGTTCTTTATCTTCAAAACTAAAATATATTTTAAAAGATCAATGGTATTGGGAAGGAAATAAAATTATAATATTATCAGAAACTTTGACAAAATCTAACTACAAATTCCAAATTATAATATCATATTTAGGTCGGACGTGAAAAATAGTTCTCGTGGAATTATATGTTTGGCAAAAAATGGTATGAATATAACAAATGTTAACCATATTTTGGAATTTTATAACAACTCCTGCATTTCATCTCATACTGAACTCTTCTGGTTTAAAATAGAAAGTTTTTGGATAATTTCTGGATATAAATCACCTTCTTTTCCAAATAGTAATTTTGAGAACATTATATATAAAAATTTTAAAACAAAATTATTGGAAAACATTATTGTTATGGGAGATTTTAATATGGACGTAATGTGTGAAAATTCAAACTTACTTAAATTTTTTGAAAAATATAATTTTAAATCCTTGCTTTTAAAACATCTACCATCTACAAACATGAACACCCAAATTGATGTTATCTTCAGCAATAAACCAAATTTACTTTCTGGTATATATGAAACGTACTTCTCTTACCACAAACCAATATTTGTTAATCTAAATGAAGACCACCAGCAAATTAAAGACTGTTCACAATCTGCTGAAAAAAGTACAACCAATATTATTTCCCAAGTAACATTTGATTCTGTGATGATCGATAATGATTTAAAAGATGATATAATTCAGAAAGAAGATGAAAATATAACAGACTCATCTTTACAAATCTTAAATAAAGACTTTCTTCTGTCTGTCATCATTGCTCTTCAACAAATTTATATTTTAAACACAAATTTACCAAGCAATGAATTTAGAGGAAATTTACAAATGATATGTAACAGATATGAAAATTTCATATACATAATTAATAACGAAATTGCTGCATCTGAAAGCGTCATTTATAGGAACCAGACTATTGACAGAATTAGAAATAATAAAATTTATTCTTCTTTAAAACAAAGAGCAGTAGTCCTACGTGCTAAGGGAGATGGGTCCTGTCTCTTCAGATCTCTTTCTTTATGTCTGTTTGGAACAGAAGAATTATATCCTTGTATTCGTTTGTCTTGCTGCTTCATTTTCCTCAAATATTTTGATTATTTTGAAAACCGTGATAGAATGAACTTCTTATATGAATACGACACAATGCAAAATTTAATAAATGAAACTGCATCACAAAATGCGTAGGGTCATGCAGCACATATCAAGGCCATTTCTGTAATTTCAAAACGAAATATTTATTTATATCAAGCTATAGAAGAAAATGATTTATATAAAAACATTTCGTTCGATGAACTTCAAAATTATTGTAATTCTGGCATGATAATTACTATGCATGTATGGTTTTCATATAATATTGAGGGACAGAATTTAGATGAAGAACAAGAAGGAAGCACAAAGAAACCGATTGCAGTACTACTCACTGATCCTGGAACGAATGCAAGTCATTATTCTGCTGTAGTCCCACGAGGACATGAATACTGTATATTGAAACCAAAATATCGTGGAGATTTGCGGGCAGACCAAGATAACGCCAGAATAATAGACGTCATAGATATCAACGAGTAAAAGTTCTTTATAAATTAACATCAAAATTATTTATTGCCTGGCTGGACGGAGAGACAAAAATCTCTCCTTTGGATCAACATATTCCTTTCTCATTTGGTATTAAAACAAAAATTTAAATTATCTAAATAATTTTCCATTCACAAAATATATTCAAAAAATACAATTCAGTGTTAAAGTAAAAAGCCAATTTCAAATAAAAATATATAACAAAAGTAGCATACACATATATTTGAATTGAAAGTTATAATATTGTTACACGCAATACGAATTGTATTACTTAATAAAACTTGAGAAATCCTTCATTATGATTCAATGGAAATGCCACAAGGTTGCTAAACAAAATAAAACATTGTAGGAGAAGGTTCACTCACGTATGAAATGAAAATGGGGGGAAATAAAATTTCCATGTCTTATTCACACTGTTTTATAATTATATATATAAATATATAAATAAATTATAGAACAGTAAATAAGACAAGGGAATTTTATCGCCCTCCCCCTTTCAAAATTCAACATGCCCAACTACAAATTAGGGAGACTAAAATTTATGTAACAGAATTTATGGAAATAATTTTCCAATGAAACGTTAAAACCGCAAGGTGCATCGAGAATTTCAAATATTATTGGTGGGTCGGAACTATTATGTTTCGAGTCATTGTCCCTGTTACATAAATTTTAGTAGCAAAATGGTCTTAGAATGAAAGAAAATAAATATCAGTTACAGTAAAAATTTTGAAAGATGTCCGACCAAGGTCGTCTACGAATTGTATGAATTCATATTTTTGCTCCGCCCATTATGACAAATTCAGGAGTGTCGTTTGCTTAGTTTTTATGAGGGTATTTAATTCTGTTATTTTATTATAATAAAAAATATAATATATATACCGGGTGGAACATCATACCTGTGTACATAGGCGATTCATATGAGAAAAACAGTTTTTTCGTGCGCATTGCTCCCCAAATTATTTTAGACAAAAATGCTTCAAATAAATGTTGTAGAGCATAAAATTCTGCATCTAAATCAATAAACAGAATTTTACATGCTTTGTAACGACACAAATTAAATAAGAAAATATTGAAAATTACGTTGAAAATATCAAATAGCCATGTAATTGAAACAAAAATAGAAACAAATAAATAGGTAAATTAAATTCATACAAAAATCTCCATACCTATTATTACGACAATTGTACATTTCAATGAAATATTTATTTTTTATAGGATTTATTCATTTTGATATTTTACCGTCAAATTAGTTATTTATCTGTCAAACGTCAGACATTTACTTGTTTCTATTTTTGTTTCAATTCCATGGCTATTTGATATTTTCAACGTAATTTTCAATATTTTCTTATTTAATTTGTGTCGTTACAAAGCATGTAAAAGTAATTCTGTTTATTGATTTGATGCATTTTTGTCTAAAATAATTTGGGGAGCAATGCGCATGAAAAAACTGTTTTTCTCATATGAATCGCCTATGTACACAGGTATGATGTTCCACCCGGTATATATATATATATATATATATATATATATATATATATATATATATATATATATATATATATTACAGTAAAACCAAGTATGTTAAAAATAAGATAATGACACAATGTCAGTGTCAGTGGCTCTGACGGAAAATAATGTATTCGTACGGCTATGAATCAAGGTAATATATCTCAATTAATAAATAAACCTACGTTAGAACGAAAGTATTATCAACAACTTGCATCGTTTTAAAGTGGAATATCTTAACTTAGTTGAACCAATATTCATTTTTGAAAGATAAGCGTGTTATATCCATCCTTATCGCACACTCTTATAAACTTTGCAAAAGAAAGAGATAAATATATGCCCATATCTTAATTTATTCGTGATACACGTGACCTTGATAGGACATCTTTTAAAAATTTTACTGTACATGCTCTTTATGAATTTCAAATTAAATAAACAAACATCTTTCTCATATTATAATTAACAATAAAATAACAAACAGACCAAAAACCCTCATAAAAAATGAAAGAGCTGATAAAATAACTGATTTCTATGACAATAATTTTAATAATTAATCAGTTAAAAACCAGCTCCCGACAATGACTTGGAACATAATAGTTTTGCGCCCGAAACCAATAATATTTGGAATTCTTGTGCACTTTGCAAGAAACAAAACAAAAGTGTGGTTAACTGAAAAAAGATCGCGAGCATGAGCATAAATTTATTACATAAGCTCGCGTCCGATTCATGTTTCTAAAACAAATCCGCACAGCGATAGATACATACATAAAAGTGAATAAAAATCGCAATGGTATGAATGTGCCTGTATGTGTATGAACGTATGTGTGTTTTTATTTAAAAAATCGAGTTTTCAGATTTTAGGATTCCACCGTCCTTTTCTTATAAATTTAATTTCAATTTAAATTTTTTAATAAAGTTAATTTGTTAAATCAAGTTTTTTAAGGCGGTGGTATCTACTTTTCAACCATAAAAATCTATATATTTCATTTAAATAAAATATATTTTAACTTTATATAGTTGTATTGTAAAATTTATGGCAACTCGAATCATTTTAAATTTTAAAAAAAGTAGGTAAATTATAAATCAAATTTTTTTTTTCTAATACATAATTAACATAATAAACAAATAATAAGTTGAAAATAAATCATTTTTAATTTCAAACAAATAATACTTAAATTTTAAAACAAAATACAAAATTAGTTAAAAATAATTCAAAAATGTTTCTACAAGAGGTAATAATTACAAGGATTTTTTTGTTTTAATAAATACAATTTGTTTTACAACAGGAATAACCAAAAATTCAAATTTAAAAAATTCGATAATTCGAGGAGAGAGTCCACAAACCTTCACATCTACATATGTGCGTTTACGCTGAAGAACAACTGACCTGTCCTTGGCCATTTCTTTTACTCTTCCCCAGCTGGCATTTTTACTCGCCAGGATTGCCCCACTAATATTCAATGAACATCTAGGTCTACTCTTTAACCTTTTCCTACACTCCCATTTCCCACATTTTTTGAACATTGTTCTATTCTATTATTTAGCTCAAATTCCATATGGCCCCCATGGTCTAATTTAGCAACGGGAAACTTGAAATTCTCCACTTGATTTCACATAATATTTCCTACTGTGATATTATGGGTTTTCCTCAAATAATCTGTTCCACAAGTGTAAGGATTGAGCTTGCTTCACGTACATTTATTGATACTTCTCGGACTAGATCATGTAGGTATTTAAAGGATAAATAGTAAGGAACTTAGGATTCTATTTTTTAATAATATTTACAAGTTTTTTTCAAAATTACATTAATACAATTTCTTTTTCAATAGGATAAATTATAGCCATCTCATGCATAAATCCTAGAGTCTATGGCTTCAATGTACATTCGGAGGACTTCACAAATCTTGATATCTGGACGAGAATTACGAAAAAAAGTATGTTTAAAAAACATTATTATTTTCTATTAACTAATCTTCAAAATTATTATGATGTTTGTATTATAATTATTAATATTTCTAAATGGCATTACGATTCTACTGACATTAAAATGTCAGTGTATAAATATATGGATCTTTATTATTATTTTCATTTATATTAGATGTAATTCCAATATTGCTATCGAAATTAATACCTAAATA
Organism: Harpalus rufipes; assembly: GCA_951394225.1. Lineage (NCBI taxonomy): Eukaryota > Metazoa > Arthropoda > Insecta > Coleoptera > Carabidae > Harpalus > Harpalus rufipes. The sequence continues at coordinate 29,066,843 of OX596282.1, read as the reverse complement.
CATATTTACACTACAAAATACAATTTCACTGCTAACTTAATATCTATTTGAGACTGCCTGAAACTGTTTTGAATGCATCTTAATTGTTCTATTCGTATTATTAAAAAGTCAAATTTTTATTTTTCAGTTTAGTTGCATTTAATTTTTAGCGACACATATTGCTATCTTTTTAAAACCAGTTTCTATAGTAGGCTGCGCGAGAAACAGCAATAGTGTGATGTCAAATATCTATATCAATATTTTAATTGTTACTCAACAGTTCATTATATAATTACGAGATCATATCCGAATTTTACTATCTAAACAAAGACCTTATACGATTTTATTTTGTGCTTCCCGTGTTTTTCATAATATAAATCAATTAACGCACTCAGCCACGCGTAAATATTCCCCTTAATATCATATTAATAAATTTCTTAGGTACCCGAACTCGAAATAGCTCAAGAAATTGAGCTAAAAGTCCCAGATACTCAAAAGGCTGAAGAATAGAATACAGCCACTCGAATGTTCTCATTTTGTTTGACAACTAGTAGAATCTGCGAATAATCCCTTAATTCAAGATAACCCTAAATCTCTGAAAAGGTTCATACCCACGCCAGAACATTAAAATCTCTAAATCAACCAAATAAAGTTAATAGTGGGATCTCATTCGTTAAACAAAAGGTAATAATTAACTTTGTAACACTTATTACAATTTCTTTCATAATAGCAAAATCATTTTAGTCATTAGAAAAATTTGAAGCATCGACATGTACAAACCATGGCATCTATAAATGGGAACACACAGTCTGCAGATAAACATAGCTAATGACGACTAAGGGGAGAGTAAATCTGGTTAAAAAAAAAATCCTGGTAGAGGAAAGTTTTAATCACATTTAAAAATACAGGTATTATGTTATTTGTGAGGGTTATTTTTTTTTTAATTCATTTTTTTATGATAGAAATGCCGTAATAAGTTACTTCATTGAAAGAAAAATCCAGCAAAAAATGCGTCATCATCGGTAAAGGACCAGAAATTCTAAATAAATGTCCTGCTTTTCAAAGTTTTGTACAAGAAAATATCAAAAAAAGGTACAGTATATTTCAATAGATAAATCAGTTTGGTACTTTTGTAATTCATTTACATAAATAACGTTTAAAATTATCTCTTTGTAAAGTATTATTATTATTATTCTTTATTTAATTCGTGCTTCATACAGCATTGAATTGTTAGGCAATTATTTACATTATATTTTGTTTGATGATACTACTTTACATACAACATATACATTGTTCAATTTAAATCTAATTGAAAGTAAAGTAGGTACATAGCATTGTTAGCCATTTGTAAATTTTGTTTATTTTTCAGTACAATCTTCCTTAATTATAATTAATGAATTTTTAATGTTGTTTTTCTAAATGCGTAGATAGGAGATTAACATGGGAAATCAGTTTTTTGCAGACTGTTGCCCCCGTTTTAATTCTCAAGTTATTGGTTAAAACGAATTGTGACATATCTATATTAATACGAAGTTACAAAAAATCAACATTAAAATAGACATACTTTATATTTATTTGGTATCATTTGATACAGATTTTTTTATCTTTTACACCTTGAAAAAAAACACCTGTTTTAGTAATTATAATTTTTTTCAGTTTAAACAAAATCCCTTCCAAGTAAATGGTTCTTCACGAAAATTTTACACGAACGTAATCAAGTGTGATCAAATGTGAACGTTCAATATATTTATAAATATTTTCAAGATTCAGATTATGAACAAGATGAAAGAAGCCAGGAATTGAATGAATCATTTTCCCGAAAACTGACTTGTGATACACGTTTTACACAAGCTGAAATGACGGTTTTATTTCGGCCGAAAACATAAACTTGTAAATTATTTACGTTTTTCAAAATCCAGAAGAAATTTTCTGCAATACAAATATGAAATCGAATGAAAACTAAACAAATCACGGCTACTATAATTTCATAACAAGAATTAAAATTTGTTCTTCATTATACTACATTGAATGTCAAAAAATCCCAGATTATTGTATCTTAATTTTGACCAAAGGAAAGCAGGTAATAGATTTTTTAATGTTTAATAATTTCAAATTAATAATTTACAAAATTTCAGGTGATGAATTTTTCGTATTTTTATAATAAAATTGAACAAATGTGGATTCAAAACTGTTTCACCATTTTTACGCCCACATGGTATATCATCATCCTTACCGACATCTGCGTTCAAAGTAGATTGGCACACCAAGCAATGGGTTAAATGCCGTGATGAAATATATATTTCTTCTTTATATCTGCTTGCAATGTGAGGAGATTTTTTGTTCCTTTTTAATACGGAAGTAAGTATTCATTCAGGTATTTTTCAAAATTAATAAATAGTACAATTCTTTCATTTAAGATCGAAGAGACAAAGTAATTTATTTGTCACAATATTTGATTTGGCACCACACCGAAACGATAGTTGACCCAAGCCAGTCAAGTAGAATTCTAACAAAAACATAATAAACATGTACAAATGAAATCTATATAGAGATGTACGGATATATATGATTTACATGCTCCTTTAAGGTAATGTTCAATTACGTATTTACATGTTATATTTTTTCAAATTTAATCTTATAAAAATGGGCTATCATTAACAATGCAATTAACAATAATTTGTTAAAAAATAGAACAATATCAAACGCCTCCAATGGCCAAAAAGAAGAATAATACACGAGAGAAGATTTGGCTAAGGCAACATTAGCTGTTCTAAACTGTGCTATTTTCTGGAGGAATACAATTTAGCTAGGCCATTTCTCTGCCAGTTTTTGCGGACGGTTTTTCCACTGGCGTGAAGGAGGGATCCTGGGAGAAGATGCATCCTCGCCGTCCTAGTTAATGTCTGGCGATGCATCAGGCCTAATATATTGTATTAATGTCACATTTAGCGATGTTTGTATTAGTTCATTTTGTATATATTATGGCACTCCATATATAAAAGTCACTCATATCCAGCATAAACTATAACAATTGACTTTAATTTATTTGCAAATTCGTATGTGACTAATAGGCGATAGGAAATAAGTGATGACATCTCATGGTATTTTTCGAAATTATAATTGATGTAATAAGTTATGCACGTGACATTGTCTTGGTTGTATAAACATAATTGTTATCTATTATGTTTGTAATATTTTGGTTAAGAAGAAATAATATCTCTTGCAATTAGTAAGTGTTAAATTATTCCGTTAACATTAGTTTCATTAAAAGCCAGTCTGGCGCTACGATCTTATTTCCCAATACCTATTTTTTACTATATAATAAAATATTATATTTGTGTGTTTTGTGAGATTTATTTTTATCTTTAATTGTAATATTGTATACGCATAGGCATGTTATTAATATTATGTTTATCTTTTTCCTATAATTGGGGCATTTTGTCCTGTTTGATTGAATCTATAAATGATTAGTTTCGATTTATTCATGTTATTTTAATTATTAGCATTTATTCATTCTATTATTTGTATATTTAACGAAACGCCACTAATGTGGAACTAAAATTTCCTTCTGCAGCCATTTAGAATTGGTGAACTACGTAGGGTACATATATAATGATTATACTCAAAGTATGACAATGACGTGGCTCGCTTTTCGTCCGCCATTTGCGGACCACTGTCATATTCATTGTTGTGCAAATTATTATGTATTTTCGTGTCTACTTTATTTTAATACAAAACACATTTAAATATACTTCTAATATTTATTGAAATTGTAAGCAATACTTTAATTTTATTTATATGTGTATTTTCTTAAGATACTGACTACGATGACTGGCAATATTGAAAATAAAAGAAAATTACCAATATTGAGCACAAACATTTAAATTTTTAAAAGGTAAGTTTAGAATATATACTTATAATGTAACCTATACCCCATGCTCCACACACCCTCTAAATCTATGTCAATAATAATTGCGTATCTCTAATAAATGAATTTTTATAACCTATATAGATTTATAGTGCGATTATTTAATATTACATTTTAATATAAATTGATCCCAGTGGCGCACTCTCCACGCCAGCAATGAGTGCCCGTGAGGTGACGCCTGGTAAGCGCCCGCACGGTACAAATATTTCATCATTACCGATATCTGTGTACGAAGCAGATTGGCACACCCAGCAATGGGTAATATGCCGTGATGAAATATTTATTTTTTTATTTAATATAAATATCACATTTCTTACAAATAAATAGGGAATTGAATACTCATGTTTGACATTGGCCCGGAAATGGCGGCGAACTTGGTCCATGGCCATACTCTGTACCCTAGATCTATGCTAAGCGATGCTCTATCTAGCGGAATAAAATGAAACTAACGATTACTAATTAAAAGTTATTTTGCACATTTTTGTTCAATAATTAATATAATTTCATTTTTAAAATGAGTAATGTTTATTGTTCAGTACCTGGTTGCAATTCTATGCATACGTTTCCGAAGAAAGGTTAAGTCATGGTTACATTTGTTTGATTGTCAAATGTTAAAGTTTAAACATATTCTTCAATGAAATTGGATACAAACAATATAAACATTTTTACATAGTTAATTACTAATAATTGAACATAGCAAATTATATTTGTTGATATATTGAAAAATATTCATGTTAATTCCATAAAAATAATGCAATTTTCTGAAACATAACCTATTTTTATTTTGATTTCAGAATGAATTCAAAAATAACGTTAAAAAAACACATATATTGTGAAGGGAAGCAACAATCATCATATTAAAAAATTATCATTGTATTTCCTATATAGCACACATTAATTCACCACTCGATATAAGAATAAAGTATAATTTGGAAAACAAAGGCTAAAAAAATATTTTTTAAAGTAAGAAAGCCATGGAAAACAAAAATGTTTTTAATAAAATTCGTATGTCATAGTAAGTACAAGGTATATTTAAGATATTAATTATATAAAATTTATTTTTTGAATTTTTTCAGATATAACAGAACAAATTGAGAAAAATAGTAAGTAAAATACATATTTAAGACATACATACATAAAATCACGCGTGTCCCACTTAGTGGGTTCGTACAAATTCGATAACAATAAGAACATCATACAACAAATCCTTATTTTTAAACATATTAAAGTGACCGGTTTTAGGTAGTAAAATACCGCATCCAGATCACAATAATAGTTAGGAAACCATCATCCTTCGCCATATATTCCTATCTAAGCAGACTTCTTTCGCCTCGGCGACACTCACAATCCTTACTTATAAACATATTGACATTATTTGCATTTAATTATTTTTCAAGAAATGGAAATGGACGGGGCAACGGAGGAAGTGAAAGGAAATGTGGGGGAAGAAATGGAGACGGAGGAGCAGGTGACTGGGGAGCAGGTGACGGGGGAGCAAGTGATGGGGGAGCAAGTGACGGGGGAGAAGGTGGCGGATGTGGTTGTGGCAAGTAAGTACAAGAAAAATTCAAGACATTATTTAAATATAATTAGTATTATTTCACTATGTATAGAACCCGAAGGGACATCCGCCAATGAAGACAACGTCGGCCAGGGGGGCAGTGATGGCGGTAGGGGAAGGGGGCGCGGCCGATGGAGGGGGCGGAGAGGACGAAGGGGCAATTGGCGAGGGCGAAGAGTAAGAAATATGTTCACATAAATTAAAAACTAACATTATATTTAAAAAATTGTTTCTAGGGTCAGTGGTGAGCCCTCGCCAACATGCTGAAATCTCTTATACAAGAATATAAAAAATAAAAAAATATTTTGAAATTTTTATGGGTATATATATCAATGTTATGATACTGTGATCAGTTTTCATTTATGTTGGTATTTTGAGTGGATAGCTTGCGTACAAGTTATTAATTTTAACCAGTCACTTATTTTACATTTAAACTAAAGATATAATAATAATATATTTATTTACCCAACAGCAGGCCAATTACAGGGTAAAATTAATACGAAAAATAATAGAATAAGTATTACAATAAACATAACAAAATTAAGATAAGTTAACAGATATGAGTATATAATTACATGAATATATCTTTATACAATTTGTCAGCATTGAGGCACATTAAGTGAACAGGTGAGCGCTGCAAAATAACTGTACGTGCTATGGGTAGGCGAAACGATCCGCCTTGTATTGAAGCTAACCTTGGGACATGGAATGGCACACATAACAGAAGGTATGGTGCATCTAAATAGATGTGAAGAAGCATCAAAAGGAATATAGGAATCATAATATTTTATATAAAATAATCTGTTGTAATAAATTTTACAGCTGAAAGAATGCCATGGAAAATAGTTGAAAATTGGAATGTTTGTAACTGACATAAATGTCAGTGTCAGAAATCCGGAGACATTACTGAAGATTTTTCTGGGAAGTACATACATTATATTTTTTCTTATTGTATTAATAGTTAAATATTAAAAATTATAGTTATATTACACATACCCTTCAGAAATACTGTTAATGCCAACAATTAATTGGAATCATCTCGAAAAATTAGAAGAGTAGAACAAAATTTCTTAATAGAATGAATTTATATATAAAAAATATAAATGTAAAGAACAGATATAAGCGAGAATACAGCTCGAAGGAAGACGATATTGAAATGTAATAAATACAAGGTGAAAGTGAAGATGGTCTCCAATCTGCAACGTAAAATACAGAAAAATTGTATCTCATCGAAATAATGAGTAATGAAAGAAAAATGTACTTGGAGAATCTCTTAATTCTTGATCTGTGACTATTGTGGAGGTGACAAGTCTAAGTTGAAGGATTTAAATTTGTTTCAAACATTATGGGACAATGTACACCAGCACTGTAGCTAGAGTAACATTGAACTGCGAAAAAGCTATCAAATTCTTCTCAAGTAAGTTGTAAATATTGACAGTATTACACATCGATATAAGAAAATAATCGGAGTGCAATCTATCCATCACTTTATTAAAGGGAATTAGTGTTATTTAGATACATGTATGAAAAAATAAAATGTAAAAGAAGATATGTAAGAATAGATGCACAATTCAGATTATACATTTTACATCGCCCAAAATTAATGTTTTTACAAGAAGAATATGAAGAGAAAGTAAACAAGAACGTTGTTTGAATTGAAAATCCCTGATACCAGCCTAAGATTTATATATGGTAAACTCTACTTTGTAATTTATTGTACATAATTTATGGTAAAATATCCTATAGATTTTGTAAATACATGTACATGTGAAAATTGTTTTATGTTGAGAAATGCTCTTATTGAATAATAAAGAAGTTTATACGTCATAGACTTATATGAATATATTATTTGTATTTCTAAAAATATCCTTTGCTTTATGAATAGAGCCAGGTAAAATATACGGCGAGAGGTTATGTGCTATCAAATTCTTCTCAAGTAAGTTGTAAATATTGACAAAATTACACATCGTTATAAGAAAATAATCGGAGTTCAATCTATCCATCACTTTATTAATGGGAATTAGTGTTATTTAGATACAGCATGTATGAAAAAATAAAATGTAAAAGAAGATATGTAAGAATAGATGCACAATTCAGATTATACATTTTAGCCGCCTAAAATTAATGTTTTTACTAGAAGAATATGAAGAGAAAGTAAACAATAACGTTGTTCGAATTGAAACTCCGTGTTACCAGTAGGTATATATAGTAAACTCTACTTTGTAATTTATTGCACATAATTTATGGTAAAATATCTTATAGATTTTGTAAGTATATGTGAAAATTGTTTTATGTTGACTCATAGTTTATACGTTATAGACTTATATGAATATATTATTTGTATTTCTAAAAATATTCTTTGCTTTATGAATAGAGCCAGGTAAAATATACGGCGAGAGGTTATGTGCTGGCCACATCAGATTTTTGTGACTATGTCTTTGTACTTTGTACTTTAACAGTCAAATAAATCTTTATTTATTTATTTATACGCAAACAAAGTATATACTAAAAGTTATCTTACGAAGGTGGATTAAAAAATTTACGGAATTACGGCCTTGGATTTTGGAAAGCAATCTTATCCTTCTTTTATTTAACTCTTCATATGAACTGTCAAGAAATTTCAATACAGTCTGTCAATCGGTCTAATCGTGACAAGTGTCTATGTCAATCTACCTAGCATTAAATCGGTAATGGATAAAAACGAAGTTCGTGCGGTGATCAAGATTTTTCATTTGAAAGGAGAGACGGCAACGGAGATCATAACCAGGTTGGATGTTGCCCTTAGGAATGCCTCACCTTCCTTTTCCACTGTGAGTTTCTAGGTTTCGGAATTTAAGAGTGGCTGGACACACACCTGTGACGAACCAGGTTCAGGTCGACCAAAATTGCCTACCACACCGGAAAATGTGTATAAAGTCCACAATATGGTTCTAGAAGATCGACAAATGAAAGTGCGTGAGACTAAGGAAGCCATAGGGATCTCTTATCAAAGTGTAGTTTATATTTTACACAATGAGCTGGGTATGAGAAAAATGTGCGCCAGGTGGTGCCGCAGTTGCTCAGTTCGGAGCAAAAGCGCATTCGAGCCCGAACTTCAACCAAAAATTTGGAGTTGTTTAAGAAAAATTCGGTCACTTTCATAAGACGTTAATAATCATGGATGGAACATGGGTACACCATTACACTCCAGAGACGAAAATTCAGTCGAAAGCGTAGATTGGACATGGTGAGTCGGCCCCGAAGAAAGCGAAGTTAATTCTATTGGGTCGTCAAAGGAATTTTGCTAATTTATTATCTTGGTAAAAGAAAAACTGTGACTGGACATTATTACGCCACACTTTTAGACCAGCTGAAATCAGTAATTCAAGAAAAACGCTCGGGAATGGCAATGTAAAAAATCTTATTTCACCACGACAGTGCGCCAGCTTATTCAAGTCGAATTGCTCAACAAAAATTGAAGGAACTGAGGTTTGAAATCGTCCCATATGCACTGTACTCGACCGATTTGGCTCTCCGATTTCCATCTTTTCCCAAAACTCACAACGTTCAACGCTGGAAAGATATTACAATCCAACGAAGAAGCCATCGATGCAGTAAATGCTTATTTTGAGAACCTCAAAGAAATCCATTCAGGAGGGAACCGAAAAGTTGGAAAATGCTGGACTAAGTTTGTTGACATCAGAGGGGACTATGTAGAAAAATAAAATGTAGCCCATGTTAAATATTTTTTTTGTAATTTATTTAATGATTTACAAAATAAAAAAATAATAACAATTTAATCAGGCGGGATTGAACTCGTGAATAATTATTACGGTGTCACGGTCTAACCAACTCAGCTACTGAATGCGTTTCCATAATTACTGTTTTTAATAAATTACAAGTAATAACTGTAAAATAGCATTATCCTTTTACAAATATTTCAATTATAAACAATTAAATTAGAAGTATTTTGATGATATTCGATGCCAAATTAAATAATCTTTCTAACAATATCAAAAACTTCCACTATAGTCTTATGGGATAGATGATATATTGACAAACCTGTTTTCCATATTAAACGCGTATTTCACGGTTTTCAGTGTTCACCCTGTATGTAAATAAAGACTTAAAATCCTGAAACCGGTAATAGCAATTTATTATTTGTAATTATTTTACGTCTTCTTTATCATTTTATATGCCTTATTTATAAATATTTAAACGTTATTTTTTAACAGCCTGTATTTATTTGTATTTATTTAGTATACACTCCTGCAGTTTGGAACTTTCTTCCTGACCCACATCTATGTATTTTATAAAAATATGAAGCTACTTACAAATATTGTACGGCTAGAGCCTTTTCTAAATTATTAACGTCTTCATTGAAATATTCTTTAATTCCTTTATTGTAAATATGTATTGTTTCCTCCCAGTCTACTGATTTAATATCAAAATTAAATAAAACTTTATCGTTTGCACTGAGCTTGTTGAACAAAGTAGGAACATTCTTAAATTCATGTTTCAAAGATGAAGAAATAAATGGAAATATCATTTCATTTATTTGATTGTACTTTTTAACATCCTTTTGAAATCTATTCTTAAAAAAAGATGATTGGATCTTCAATATTTTTTGTTTAAATTATATTATTCGTTAAGCCGTAATATTTTTTTTTAGTATTGCGTGATGTAGATGTACAGCTCTTTTGCTCTCAAACAGTTGAGTTCGATAATAATTGGAGTTATATAAATTGATCTATTTCAACACTTACATATAAATACGAAAATTTGCAGATGAAATTTTGACTCTGGGTACTTATCTTTAAACACTTCCGCCACAGTATAGCGGTTGACCGCTTCGCTTATTTTAACCAGTATATGCAGTCTATGCCGGCCCCTTTGAACTTTTGTCATCTCTTCGCCCAGCCCGCCCACTGGCAACGACCGCGGGAAATTCAAATAAATTCCAAACTTTAAATAGTTGCATAGAAAAGTTAGGAAAGTCTCTCCCTTGATGTTATCGTATTGTAAATAAAAAATAGAAAAATAGCTATTTATGAGAAAAGTAGTATTTAAGTTTATGATATGAAAATAATTGCCTACTATAAAAAAATATGGAACAAATTTGTAACGAACTTATAACAATAAATATTGTTAAAGTAATTATTAAAATGGATAATTTATATATTTGTTGTAGTTGTTGTTATTATTTTTGTTAATTTTAAACATATATTAAATTCTGTCAGTGTCATTCTAGAACACGTGGCAATACATTAAACATACAATAAACCTTAAGTACAACAAATTGTTGTAAAATCTGCAGCACTTGTTTTACCACAAAAATATAGTAAGAATTACAAAATCTACTTGCTGTCCTAACAATTACCTGTACCTGTTGTTCAGAAAATAACAATTGTGGTAATAGCAGTATTTTTTTGTGTAGAAGCAAGCGAAGCGGTCGACGGCTATACTGTGATCATTAAAAAACATTTTCAAAATATCTTAAATAATTGAATTAGACACAATAGTCATTCTTGATTACGTTGTATTTTTTTTAATAAAGCATTTTTATTAGCTCTGAATCAATTCGACGTTGGGTGAAATACTGAATGATACTTACAAGTTTTTCCCTAAAAACAAGTCACTGATAAATGCCGGAATAGTTTCAGATAAGAAATGATATCCCTTAAACAGAGTTTTATTGTGTACTAATACACATCCTGGTGTCCATAATGCCTTTTCTAGAGGATATTTAGTAAAAATAAATATTTCTATAAGTTTCCTAAGTGTAATGGAATCTTCTGGACAATTGTAGTTATACACCGTTACTTCGTTCCTACTAAAATAGAAAAATATAAAATTAAAAATAAATAGGGCAGATCCGACTAAAAAAGATACACTATACCAGAGTCAAAATTTAAATAACTTTCGAGTAAAAATGCTACTCGGCTGCACTACGGCCGTAACACGGCTAAAGTGGCTCACAAAATTATCCACACACTTTACTTTCTCATCTCGACAGACTTGCAAAATCTCTTGTCTCCGCACAATTTGAAGATAATATATTTTTACTTCCTTGTACGCGCGAAAAATTTCGGTTTTCAGATTTCAGCGGAAATATCCATTTTGATCATCCCTGAATCCATTTTGACTAATTTCGTCGTGACGTCTGTACGTACGTACGTACATATCTCGCATAACTCAAAAACGGTAAGCCGTAGAAAGTTGAAATTTTGTATTTAGGACTGCTATAACATCTAGTTGTGTACCTCCCTTTCTGGTTATTACACAATTTCCAGAAGTGGCACTTTACATGAAGCCTATAATAGATTTTAATGAAAAACTGTTTTAAAATATAATCCAAAACTTTTCAAATTTGGTATACAAGACTTTTATGTCAATCGAAATAATATAATAGATTTTGGTTAAAATAGGCTAACCGGAAGTGGTACATTACTTAAAGTTGTTAACAGTTTTTCTTGAACAAAATGATTTTATTTTGATTTTAGAAATAAATGTTTCAAATAAAGAGAGAATTAATTTCTGCGTCTAGCACATCAAGTATTATTAAATTAGCCCTTTGTATAAGCGAGATATGTAAATTTAAAAATTATATACTTTTTGATTTTGTAATAAAGCTTGCTATGGATTAGGACAAAAAAATTTAAAAAAAGTTCATGTCAAATTACGTTAAATACGTGCAATTTTATGATTCGTACAATAACAAATATTATATTTCTATTGTGAAATTAGTCATATTCATTGTTGTAATCAAATATTTCTTTGTTGTAATCAAAACTCTCTTTAAAAAGAACCGGGTTAGATTAATGTTAATTTAAGAATGATAGTAGTAAATGATTTTTTTTTATTGGATGTGCTAACACATACACACACAAATATATATATGCACGCACATACAGACAATATTAAAAATAGTAAATTCGTATTCTAGGGACTCCAAAATGTGCTTATTAATTAAAAACTCACAAACAAATATTATGAACACGATTCTTGACTTACTTAGGTTTTTTAGAAGATGTATCCCAAGCAACAGCTATCAAACAGTTTACTGTGAAATCTGCTGGTACGACGCTAAATTGTGCATCTGGATTACATCGTATTACTTTTATTAGACCTATCTTGAGCCCTATACTCATGGCGGTCATTCCTTGAATATTGTTAATCCATCCAGGAATAGGTTCTCTGTATATGCCTGATACTAGTTAAAAATATAAATGATTTGATAATTATATGGTTATTTGATTACCAGTATCGCAGTATCTCATTACACACCGAGGCCAAAGATTGCTGCAAAAGTAGCAAGGGCTTCAACTACTTATGATTTGCGAAGATACTTTAAACCAGAGGTACATACAATCGTTTTTTTACTATTCGAAAGATTAACCAAATTTTAAATGTAATCAATAAATACATTGCAATTATCCACATCTATATAAAAGCGAAAAATTTGTATGTAGGGATCTAAGGAAACATTGCACAGGTCTGCAAAGTACCTTCTTTGCAGACCATTAATATTAGCAAAGGTATGCAATAGACCTTTTAATTAAAACAGATAGAACATATGCGCAGTGGGATCTACACACAGCCTGCGTTCGGTATTAAATCTGTCGAGCATTCTGAGTAATCTGATCACGTGACAGATTCATCTGAGATTTCCGATCTATAGCTTAAATAACCGAACGGATAGAGCGTTTAGCTACCATTTTGACACTTATTAATTTGCACCAGAACAAAAACGGAAAATAATAAAGAACTGTTAACATGTGTACTGTGCGCGAGTTATGTGAACGTTTTCTTGATGATACTGATTAAGAATGTGAAGATGATTATGGACAACTTAAAAGTGAAAAATAATTCCTAAAATGACTAATTTATACATTTTAAATATTTTTGATTGATATACGAAAACGACAATATTCATTCATAGAATAGACACTTTTTGCATTGCCGGCGACAAACATTTTAAATTTGTGCTTAAATACGCATGCGCCAGACAACTGCTCAATATACTCCATGGTTAGAGAACGAGCGAACAGATCGGGCTTTGTGCGCACCGTGAGCTAATAACCGAACGTAGAGCTGAGCAAAACGATGGCTCAGATGTAATTACCGAACGGCATCGAGCGCTCAGTCCGCTCATAGCGTAAAACCGAACGCAGTTATAGTAAGCCAACAAATGCGGGGAGTCATGGTTACGCGGTTGTGATATAAAATTCATGGCATTCGTTTTTTCAAAATTTAGACGTAAAATGTGATGAAAGTTTTTGGCAACGTTAAAAAAACTTCTCAAAAGAAGTTACGAAACCTGTTTTGCATCTAAAATTTCAAACGATATGCAAATTATCTCCGAGAATGCAGGTATTGTAATAACTGCAATAATTATAAAGTATCGTCTGACAGGCAGCTGTCAGTGCCAGACGCCATTTTACTTAATATGTTAAGAGATAAAAAGAGATAGCTATTAAATTGAAAAGATCTATTATTCACTTTCAGTAATCAAATAATGAACAAAAAGCATAGTATTTCATCTATTGTAGAAATAATATTCAAAAAAATCTGATGTGGCCAGCACAATACCTTCCGTCAATCCTGTGTACTATGTACAAATTCCATACATAATTTTTCTTGCCAAAAGATTATAAATTTCCAGTAATATTATTTCATGCAAATGGCACTTGACACTGACATTTTCTTCTTCTTTAGCTTTTCCCATTCATTAGGGGTCGCTATTTTTTATTTTTTTCTTCCATTCATTTCTATTTTGCGGGTTATCCTCACGTCAAAATTTTTCATTAAAAATTCCTTTTTTGGTATTTTATGATTCCTTATCTCGGCAACTGAATTCCACATCCCTGATAATAAATAAACCACATGAAACAAAAAAATCATAAACTTTCAATGAAAAATTATGGCATTTGTAAGTTATGGACGTAATTAATAGCTGTCATTTTGACACGGGTCCAAATATCTGCTTGCCAAAGTCAACAAAGTCACGTCATTGCACGCGCCCTACACATAATTTTTTTTTTTTTGCAAAAGATCCTATATATTTAGTTCCTTTTCTCTCCTTTCATATTATATTTAGTCTTCCTATGTTTCTTCCACCTTCTGTTATAAGCTATTCATTCTTCCAATATACTCATCTCTCCTCATGACATGTTTAAACTAATGTAATCGTCTCTCTTATATCTTTCTAGAAACGCCCAACGCTAGAGTTATTTCCCTTATTCTTTCATCATTTACTTTTTATTGATATTGACATCTGTCAATTTGAATTACCTGAATATATTAGCAGTTTCCATAGTTAAGTTAGCACAGTTGGCTGATATATGAAATTTTATAATTATTACAATCTTTATAATTCTTTAAGTCTATATCTGTTGAATATGAAATATAAAATGCAATCAAATCGTATAGAGAATAATATATTCTTTAAGTTATAATAAAATTTAACTGAATTTTTCAAGAAAAACTGTTAAAATCTTCAAATAAGGATACTTCCGGTTGACCAATTATAACCAAAATCTAATCAAGTATATGGTTGTAAGGAGGAGGAATACGCAAGAATTGTAATTTTTGGAATTCTAGTATTGGAGATATCGTTGACGAAACCGCGGTCACATACACACACACGCACACACTAACACACACACAAACATACAGACATCATCGTAAAAATAGTAAAATCGTATTATAAAGACCCTAAAACGTGCTTATTCAATGAAAACTCACCACCGAATTTTTTGACCAAAGACAATACCTTCCTTACGTAAAAAAGCATTTATTAAAATGCACTATAAGAGAATAAATATTTTTTCTTAAGCTTTCTGCCTTGATAAATAAATTGGGGACGTAAACATCAGATGCATAAAACAATATATGTAAATATTTATATATAAAATGGACATTTCAATATTTATGACCACGCTTTTTTTATCAAGGTTGAAATCATAAGAAAATTATTTTTTTTCTTTTTAGTGTATTTTAAAAAAGTATGTAATTTTTTGTAATTATTTTAGACAATAAAAATTAATAACTTTTATCGTTTTAGCGCATAATCACTATTGCCATTTAGTGCCATAATTTGCAAAAATTGCACTTTTTCTGTTTGTTCATAAAATATGTCATTATTCACTTATACCATAAATAATTATTTTATTCACAATCGGTTAGTCATATGACGATTTCTGACTTAAAAATTTGGGAAGATAGTTATTGTTAACCTAATTTTCCATGAAGTCGGAAAGTACAGGTTAAGATGCCAATTTCAGTGCTAGGTATTTCTCATTCCTACCCTGAGAGATCAGTGATAGGTATTTACATGTAAACAAAGCGTCTTTACATTTTATATGTAAAAAAACGAATGAAACTGTGAATAATATAAATAAGTGTAGATAAATATGACAAATGAACAACCTCATACCATTCGTTTATTTATGTTAGGTTATTATTATTTAAATATCAATTACTCATTATTCATTATTTATTTCCCATTGTGAATAAAATAGTGTACAAACCTCGCACCTTAGGTAGCTATCTTCGCCCTAGACAGTAATGAAACACTTTCCACCTCGATTAGTAATATACTATTACTTACTTGCTGGTACCCTGACAATAACGACAGGTAGTTTATCTTTTTCTGCAACTATCAGGTTTTCAGAAACATGTTTTGTAAATACATATGTATTAGGCCAAGTGTCCAATATGTTACGCTCAATATTTTCTATTAAATGGTTTTCCAGGTTATCCACAAGATTTATTAAAAAATCTGGATCGTATACAGACTTTTTTACATTTTCTTCAATGTAGTCATATATCGTATGGGAAAACATTGTTGAAATATGGACAAACGCCTGAAATAAAATAAAAAAATATTATTTGTATGATTCAAAATTAAATATTACTAATTTCTTACCTGTAATTGTTTCATTTCTTTGGCAATATTTATTAAGTTTTTCGTTATTTTAACATTGCAAGAAACAGATTCTTTTAGTGGCGCATTAAATCTGATAACAGCTGCACTATGATATACTATATTTACTGTATTAATTACTAAATCGTAATCTTCTGGTATCATTCCAAAATTTTCTTCTTCCAGATTCGAAGTAATGAATATAATTTTTTGTTGAAATAGTGGCATATTTTTCTTCAGTTCATCCCACAACTGCAAATGAGTAAAGTCATAATGTTATCAACAAGCGAAAAGTTTGCTATTTTTTACCTTCCATCACCTTAAGGTAAGAAAGGTATTATCTTTAGTCAAAAATTCAATGATCAGTTTTTAGTGAATAAGCATGTTTTAGGGTCCCTATAATACCGGCGTGAAGTTAGCCCCGCCCAATCTAGCACCAACGTTCTTTTTTGTCTTATTAGTTAGTGCATCGTTAGTGCTGTTTAGTGCACTATAGATGAACGTTAGTGCACATCGCATTATTGAGTAAATTATAAAAATTAGGGGCGGGCCAACTTCACATCAAATTTTAAGATTTAATTCATATGTAATATATCACTAGTTAGTGCATCGTTAGTGCTTTCTAATGAACTCAACAGTTTCGTTCGTGCTATTACCATACACTAGAAATTAAGAAAAAACTCTGGGTGGGCCAACTTCACATCAAATTTTAAGATTTAATTCATATGTAATATATCACTAGTTAGTGCATCGTTAGTGCTTTCTAATGAACCCAACAGTGTCGTTCGTGCTATTACCATACACTAGAAATTAAGAATAAACTCTGGGTGGGCCAACTTCACATCATATTTTAAGATTTAATTCATATGTAATATATCACTAGTTAGTGCATCGTTAGTGCTTTCTAATGAACCGTACAGTTTCGTTCGTGCTATTACCATACACTAGAAATTAAGAAAAAACTCTGGGTGGGCCAACTTCACATCAAATTTTAAGATTTAATTCAAATGTAACATATCACTAGTTAGTGCATCGTTAGTGCTTTCTAATGAACCCAACAGTTTCGTTCGTGCTATTACCATACACTAGAAATTAAGAAAAAACTCTGGGTGGGCCAACTTCACATCAAATTTTAAGATTTAATTCATATGTAATATATCACTAGTTAGTGCATCGTTAGTGCTTTCTAATGAACCCAACAATTTCGTTCGTGCTATTACCATACACTAGAAATTAAGAAAAAACTCTGGGTGGGCCAACTTCACATCAAATTTTAAGATTTAATTCATATGTAATATATCACTAGTTAGTGCATCGTTAGTGCTTTCTAATGAACCGAACAGTTTCGTTCGTGCTATTACCATACACTAGAAATTAAGAAAAAACTCTGGGTGGGCTAACTTCATATTAAATTTTAAGATTTATTTCATATGTAACATATCACTAGTTAGTGCATCGTTAGTGCTTTCTAATGAACCCAACAGTTTCGTTCGTTCTATTACCATACACTAGAAATTAAGAAAAAACTTTGGGTGGGCCAACTTCAAATTAAATTTTAAAATTTAATTTGTATGTAACATATCACTAGTTAGTGCATCGTTAGTGCTTTCTAATGAACCCAACAGTTTCGTTCGTGCTATTACCATACACTATAAATTAAGAAAAAACTCTGGGTGGGCCAACTTCAAATCAAATTTTAAGATTTAATTCATATGTAATATATCACTAGTTAGTGCATCGTTAGTGCTTTCTAATTAACCCAACAGTGTCGTTCGTGCTATTACCAAACACTAGAAATTAAGAAAAAACTCTGGGTGGGACAACTTCAAATTAAATTTTAAAATTTATTCATATGTAACATATCACTAGTTAGTGCATCGTTAGTGCTTTCTAATGTATCCACCAGTTTTGGTCGTACTATTACCTTACACTGGAATTTATACATAGAGCTCTCTCTTTCTTTATCATTGTCCATATTTTCTTACTTTTCATTCGTGTGCTTTCTCACTTTCTCTCTTTTTCTTCTTTTTCTATTTTTATTTCTCTCTCTCACATACATATACGCCCACACCAGGGGGGTGAAACTCCATACAGAAACGTGATAACAAGTTTTCAATATAGTAGCGTTTGGAAATACTTCCTGACCCTTTCATAGATGGCTTTAGTAGTACACATTTTACAGGGATTCTCAAACTTTAATGGCAAAATACTATAAAAAGGTAACATTTGAGAACTGCTGTAAATTTCCCACAATTCTTTATTGCATCGCTCGAAATTCTTTGACATTTAAAACTGTTATTTGTACATTTGTATCTTTATTGCAATATATTACTTTATCATTCAATATATTTTCGGTAAGTATATTAGTTTTCATACTAGCATTATTATACGGGGGTGATATAAAATATAACAACAAATTAATAATATTTCAGAAAAAGTTCACACGAACTGCACAGTGAAAACATATTATCGCAGAAGTTGACAGTGCCCAATAGAAGAAATGGTTTATGTAAGTGGACTAGGAGAATTTACATCATGATGGTGCTCTTAGATATTTATACCGTAGAAGAGCAGCAAAATATTATATTATTAGGCGAAAGGACGTGAAGCTTCATAAGATTCATCAAAGAATGTTGAAATAGTATGGTGTCAGTTTTAACAAAAAATGAGTATAGAAGAGGGTAGATTTGTTAAAAAGTGGACAAACATCGATAACGAGGTCAATGAAGCAGTGCATTTCTGGCAGACATTTAAAGTAACATCTCTTTTTACCTGCCGTCACCTATAGGAAAGGAAGGTACTGTCTTTGGTCAAAAAATTCGGTGGTGAGTTTTCATTGAATAAGCACGTTTTAGGGTCTTTACAATACGATTTTACTATTTTTACGATGATGTCTGTATGAGTGTGTGTGTTCGTGTGTGCGTGTGCGCGTGTGTGTGTGTATGTATGTGTGTGTGTGTGGACCGCCGTTTCGTGCACGATATCTCCAATACTAGAATTCCAAAAAATACAATTCTTGTGTATTCCTCTTCCTTATAACCATATGCAGACTTGAGTAGATTTTGGTTATAATTGGTCAACCGGAAGTACCCTCATTTGAAGATTTTAACAGTTTTTCTTGAAAAACTCAGTTAAATGTTATTATAACTTAAAGAATATATTATTGTCTATACGATTTGATTGCATTTTATATTTGATATTCAACAGATATAGAGTTAAAGAAGAATACAAATAATAAATTTCATAATTCAGCCAGCTATGCTAACTTAACCATGGAAACTGCTAATATATTCAGGTAATTCAAATTGACAGATGTCAGTATCAATAAATAGCAAATGTATGAAAGAGTAAGGGAAATAACTGTAGTGTTGAACGTTTCTAGAAAAATATAAGAGAGAAGATTACATTGGTTTGAACATGTCGTGAGGAGAGATGAGTAAATTGGAAGAATGAATAGCTTATAACAGAAGGTGGAAGAAACATAGAAAGACCAAATATAAGATGAAAGAAGTGAAAAGGAACTGAATGAGGACGACACGCAAAACAAAAATTAATAGAAAAAGAAAATAAAAAATAGCGATCCCCTAACAAATGGGAAAAACTAAAGAAGAAGATGTTAGTGTCAAGTGCAATTCGCATAGTTTTATTAAATAATTTATCTGGAAATATAGGATCTTTTATGTGTAGGGCGCGTGCAGTGACGTGACTTTACTGACTTTGGCAAGCAGATACGAATGTGGACTCGTGTCAAAATGACAGCTAATAATTACGTCCATAACTGACAATTGTCATAATTTTTCATTCAAAATTTCATGATTTTCTTATTTCATGTGGTTTATTTATTATCAGGGGTGTGGAATTCAGTTGCCGAGAAAAGGAATAATAAAATACCAAAAAATGAAATTTTTAATGAAAAATTTTGACGTGAGGATGACCCGCAAAACAGAAATGAATGGAAGAAGAAAATAAAAAATACCGACCCCTAACGAATGGGAAAAGCTAAAGAAGAAGAAGAAGAAGATGTCAGTGTCAAGTGCCATTTGCATAAAATAATATTACTGGAAATTTATAATCTTTTGCAAGAAAAAGGAATTTGTACATAATACACAGGATTGACGGAAGGTATTGTGCTGGCTACATCAGATTTTTTTGAAATAATATTACCTCTTGTAATAATAATAATTCAAATTTTAGATTCCTTGAGTAGTATGTTCTTAAATTTTTGCCGCCGTGTAGTTTGAGATTTGTAGTTATTTATTTATTATTTGATTTAAATAATGTAATATATATATATATATATATATATATATATATATATATATATATATTAAAATAAAGACATTAACATATTAAGTACTGAATTTTTTTATATAATTTAACGTATATTTCACATTTATTGATAATGTCTTTAATAAATTATCTATTTTCAATAGATTTTTTATTAATTACATTATCAGGAAATAAAATTTAAAGTTTCGAATAATTCAAAATGAATTCATATTTCCCGCGACTTTCTCGGCTGTCAAATTTAGTTTTCTGACCTTTTCATAGACGGCACTAAACTTGTTATCACGGTTTATAAGGGAGATACCCAATCTTCTACTATATATTTTCCTTAATCTATGGCCCACACATACGCGCACGCACGCCCGCCCGATTTCTCTCTTTCACACACACACGCACACACACACACACACACACACACACGCGTAATTTTTTTACTCATCATCTCTTCTCGTTTCTCACATACTCTGGCATACTTTTGATCTTGATCCGGATAATTCAGGAACGAAATATTAAAGATGAAAAATCTAAATGTGTTGCACATCTTCAAATGTACCACCGACCCCATTGCAACGAGAGCCAATTTCAAATGCGACCTCGACCAACAACTTATTTATCATTTGATATATTTAAATTGTGATGAATGTATGCCATAAGCTAAATAAATAAGAAGGAACCGTTACAGCCAGTTAAAAAACCTAGCAGTACTTGGTTTTATAGATATGTAATTTTAGTGTTTATAAATTTACAATAAAATCAATCTATTTTGGATTTTGTGATAAAAGAAACAAAGATTTACAGTGGTAATAATAAACAAGGGTTAAGTTCAGAATAGCTTCTTTTTTAACACAGGAATACCTATTCCTAGTTTATCACGAGTTTAATCCACAAATGTATAATAATAAACATGGAATAAGACTTAACTCTAGAATAAACTCTCCATAAACGTCATTTTAACACAGGGTTAAGAGATATTCTCGGAATACCTAATCTGGAAATTATTAATTATTACCGCTGTTAATCTATCATACTATTTTATGTCTTATTTATATGTGTAATACGCAATATGACTTTTAACATGTTTGTATTTGATATAAAACGTAGAGGATCCGCACACATACACACACGCACACACGCACGCACGCAAGCAAGAACGCACACACACACGCACGTCCACACACACATAATCGTGAAAATGTTAAAATCGGATTCTACGGACATTAAAACATCCTTATTTAGCAAAATCTCGATATGTAATTTCTAACACAATCCCTACCTATACCTCCCTTACCTAGGGTAGCGGGAGATAAAAATTGATTACAATAATGCAAATGACAAGTATGGAAAAGAGAGATTATAATTATTCTCACAGTATATTGTAAAAATTGGGATTTTTTGTTTTTAATTGTTTTCATAGAGTGTGGGGAGTGGGGACCTAGAAAATATTTCGCATAGGAACCCAAGAGTTCTAGTTAGACCACTGCACATTATATAGATATAATAATATGTATAACGATTATGTGCTATAAAAATTGCCTCTTTTATACAATGTTGCGGTAAAAAGGACCATTATTGTTTTTCTTTTTCTAATAGATAACGCCTTCGGCATGGTTTCAGTACTCAAATTAATACGAAAATTTCACAAAATCTTCTTTATTTCTTAAAATATCGATTTCTATATAATATAAATGTAAACATAGAGTCAAATTATCAATCGTAAGTCTTACCAACAGGAGCATAAAAGAAAAAAATATTTAAAAGATTCACATCGAAAACATTTTAAACCTTTGGGAATTTTTAGTTTTTCATATTGTTCGCAAACGTAAATCGGTTGATGCGGAACGACCATACGTGTGTGTATATGTTGTGTGTAAGTGTTTACTCGAGTTTGTTTGTGCGTGTGTGCATGTATACGTATAAATTATATGTTCTTGAAGTAACATCATTGCAATTAGTGCATTTCAAAATCTTTGCCTCTATAACTATATGTATTTATTATACCTTGAGATATGGTTGATTTGTATATGTCCGTTAAAATAGTGCTTTAATTACCGGTTAAAAAACTCCTCAAACCCGGATTCAAAAATTGTACATTTTTGGCAAAAAAATTGAGGGTAAAATTCGGTCAATATTTCGATTTCGTGCTCTTCGGGGTTTAAGATATAAATTAACTCATTTTCAAATCTGAAAACCGTCTGGACAAAGTTTTATTTAATATATCTAAGATGTCGCGCGTTGCGAATTTTTCACAATTCTTCCAAAATATCAAAACTTTTATTTGGTTATGAATTTCGCAGAAATTTACAGGACACACAAAAAATTAACAGAAAATCATTTATTTATATCTAAAATTTGTCGGAAATATTGTTTTTTTAATACAAATGATTGACTGACAGCAGAAAGGTATGGTTAAAACATCTCTACAAAATTTATAGATATGTAAAACTGTGTAGATTTGTATAGAAATCAAGTTTTCACTTTTATATGTATTATAAATCAATAAACACTAAAAATACTTTGTCTTTAAAACTAAATACTCCTAAGTTTTTTGATTGACTGTAACCATTTAGCTATCAAATGAGGCATTTCTTCTGAAGTTGTGCAACATGTTTAGATTTTTCATCTTGAATCTTTCGTTCCTGAATTATCAGGATCAAGAGTATGACGGAGTGTGTGAGATGATGAGATAGTAAAAAAAATGGAGTGTGTATGTGTGTGTGTGAGCGAGCATGCCCTTGTCTATGTGTGCGTACGTGCGCGAATGTGTGGGTCTTTGAAAAAGGAGAAAGTGAGAGAGCGCACGAAAGAAAAATAAGGAAAGATGGACAATGATAAAGAAAGAAAGAGAGGTAGGTATATGTATAAATTCTTAATAGTACGAACGTAACTGTTCGGTTCATCAGAAAGCACTAACGATGCACTAACTAGTGATAAGGTACATATTAATTAAATCTCAAAATTTAATTTGAAGTTGGCCCATCCAAAGATTTTTCTTAATTTCTAGTGTATGGTAATAGCACGAACGACACTGTTGGGTTCATTAGAAAGCACTAACGATGCACTAACAAGTGATATATTACATATGGATTAAATCTTAAAGTTTGATTTGAAGTTGGCCCACCCAGAGTTTTTTCTTAATTTCTAGTGTATGGTAATAGCACGAACGAAACTGTTGGGTTCATTAGAAAGCACTAACGATGCACTAACTAGTGATATATTACATATGAATTAAATCTTAAAATTTGATGTGAAGTTGGCCCACCCAGAGTTTTTTCTTAATTTCTAGTGTATGGTAATAGCACGAACGAAACTGTACGGTTCATTAGAAAGCACTAACGATGCACTAACTAGTGATATATTACATATGAATTAAATCTTAAAATATGATGTGAAGTTGGCCCACCCAGAGTTTATTCTTAATTTCTAGTGTATGGTAATAGCACGAACGACACTGTTGGGTTCATTAGAAAGCACTAACGATGCACTAACTAGTGATATATTACATATGAATTAAATCTTAAAATTTGATGTGAAGTTGGCCCACCCAGAGTTTTTTCTTAATTTCTAGTGTATGGTAATAGCACGAACGAAACTGTTGGGTTCATTAGAAAGCACTAACGATGCACTAACTAGTGATATATTACATATGAATTAAATCTTAAAATTTGATGTGAAGTTGGCCCACCCAGAGTTTTTTCTTAATTTCTAGTGTATGGTAATAGCACGAACGAAACTGTTGGGTTCATTAGAAAGCACTAACGATGCACTAACTAGTGATATATTACATATGAATTAAATCTTAAAATATGATGTGAAGTTGGCCCACCCAGAGTTTATTCTTAATTTCTAGTGTATGGTAATAGCACGAACGACACTGTTGGGTTCATTAGAAAGCACTAACGATGCACTAACTAGTGATATATTACATATGAATTAAATCTTAAAATTTGATGTGAAGTTGGCCAACCCAGAGTTTATTCTTAATTTCTAGTGTATGGTAATAGCACGAACGACACTGTTGGGTTCATTAGAAAGCACTAACGATGCACTAACTAGTGATATATTACATATGAATTAAATCTTAAAATTTGATGTGAAGTTGGCCCACCCAGAGTTTTTTCTTAATTTCTAGTGTATGGTAATAGCACGAACGAAACTGTTGGGTTCATTAGAAAGCACTAACGATGCACTAACTAGTGATATATTACATATGAATTAAATCTTAAAATTTGATGTGAAGTTGGCCCACCCAGAGTTTTTTCTTAATTTCTAGTGTATGGTAATAGCACGAACGAAACTGTACGGTTCATTAGAAAGCACTAACGATGCACTAACTAGTGATATATTACATATGAATTAAATCTTAAAATATGATGTGAAGTTGGCCCACCCAGAGTTTATTCTTAATTTCTAGTGTATGGTAATAGCACGAACGACACTGTTGGGTTCATTAGAAAGCACTAACGATGCACTAACTAGTGATATATTACATATGAATTAAATCTTAAAATTTGATGTGAAGTTGGCCCACCCAGAGTTTTTTCTTAATTTCTAGTGTATGGTAATAGCACGAACGAAACTGTTGGGTTCATTAGAAAGCACTAACGATGTACTAACTATTGATATATTACATATGAATTAAATCTTAAAATTTGATGTGAAGTTGGCCCACCCCTAATTTTTATAATTTACTCAATAATGCGATGTGCACTAACGTTCATCTATAGTGCACTAAATAGCACTAACGATGCACTAACTAATAAGACAAAAAATAACGTTGGTGCTAGATTGGGCGGGGCTAACTTCACGCCGGTCCCTATAATACGGTTTTACCATTTTTACGATGATGTTTGTATGTATGTATTGTAACGTTTTTATTTATATGGGTGAAGTGTAAAACACAGACAAATATTATTAACTAAAGAATACGTTTATTAAACGATAATTAATTAAGAATTAAATATTAAAAACAACTAACACTATGATTAAATAATTATAAACACTAAGAATATTATTAAATGCTTAAACACTACGATAATTTATCTAACTAACATTTATATCACTACACTTATTTATATAACTACATTTATTTATGTTAACAACTGTTTATTTATATCACTGAGTTCATATCTGGTTGCTTGTATATATGAGACTATTTCCCGCTGTTCTCCCGACGGTATTTATACAGTCCCTATCATTCTAGATCTAAAGTGACAATGACCCGTATACAAAGGAATGAGGTCACGGCACAATTAACCTGTCTCAGCGCGTCGGGGATTGTATTATCGCTCTGGTACGTTCTTTCGAAGGGATTACGTCATTGTTCGCGAACATGCTATCAGTAGCGGCGCATGCATACTTTTCTCTCGGGGCGCACGTCACACTGCCCCCTCCTTAAGACTGTTTCGTCCCGGAACAGTTCTTGATGACGAAATCTGCATGTATTACCCTTGGTACATTTGGAAGTCCACGTGGTACACCAAACCGGCATACACACTCTTTGACTAAGGTTTCAACGACCGTGATGGCTTCCTGGTTGGGTAATAGATAGGCTTCAACCTACTTGGTGAAGTAGTCCATGACAACCACGATGTATTTATTTCCGTCTTCTCTTTCTGGAAATGGTGCGGCCACGTCAATCGCAATGCGCTCAAATGGACTGCCCACGTTGTATTGACGCATTGGAGCTCTTCGCCGTTCATGCGGGCCGTTGCTTCCAGCGCAAACCACACATGTCTTGCACCAGTCTTTAACGTCTTCCTTGCAGTTAACAGTAAAATCGCTGGCGCAAAGTTTTGTCGACTCCAAAATGGCCTCCTCCAGATCCGTCATGGATTTCTTTTAACACGTCTGGTACTCTACTCTTAAAAATAACCAACTGAGTTCTCTTCTCAGTTCCATGGCATTCTCAACCACACGCTTTAACAGGCCATCAATCACCATGGAGTCACATTGCGCCCAGTACGATTTTACACTGTGAGAGTGGTGCAACGTCTTCCCATATTGGTTTGCTCTCGTTGCTTTCCATTCCAGGAATATATTCAAAGTCGGGCCCTTTCTCTGTCTTGACTTTCTTCTTCCTTGTGGTGAGAGGTATGGCATCGTCATCATCGTTATCTATCTCGAGTTTTCGTTTCCTACTCGAGCTGTCTATACGAATCGCCAAGGGCACGTCTTCCCCGCTGTCTTCAGGCCCCGTTCCAAAGTCCTTAGACTGCAATCGCAGCTGCTCGACGGAGAACTATTCATTTCCGGTTGGCTTTCCTCTACATCTGGAATTTCTTCCTAGATTTCTTCTGTAATTCCTTGCTGAACACGCTATCTTTCTCTCTCGCGTTCTCTTTCTTTTTTTTTCGCTTCCGTCTTCTTTCTTCATATCCATCCTTGACATCAACGGATTCGTCCTTTACCTCTAGTATTTCTGCCTACATTTTTTTAAATTTCTTACTGAGTACGCTCTATTTCTCTCTCGCGGTCTCTTTCTTTTTCGCTTCCGTCTTCTTTTGTAACAGCGGAGTTTCCTTTTTCTAGCGAACACTTCGTTTATAAGTCGTTGCACTTTTTCATCTAAGGCTTCGGTGTTTTCATTTCCCTCAGCATAATTATTTCGCACTCGCGATTGGTTACGTGAAACTTGTTTGGCAGCTTCAGGATCTGATACATATGAGGGTGCATCAACCATAGTTTCTGGGCAGCCTAATTGCAGTGCTTGCTGAGAATTGCTATCTCCAACTCCGGAGATGAGTCCCTGAGTGGCTAGGTACTTCAAATCGCTGTCAGGAGCCGTAGGATGTGCGAGACGACCCACAAGAACCACATAGGCCCCAACCTCCAGAAGGCTGTCTTCAGTTTTTCTAGAAGTCTTCTCCAATCCTTGTTCCAATGTTTGCTCCAGAGATCCAGAATTCTCCAATTTCCGTTCCAACATTTGCTCCGTAATTCTAGAATTCTCCTCCAATTTCCGCTCCAACATATCCTCCATGATTCCAGAACTCTCCTCTACTCTTCCAGGATTCACCTCTAATTCCTGTTCCAATTTCTGCTCCAAAATTTCATAATTCTCCTCTACTTTTCCAGAATTCGCTTCCAATTCCTCTTCCAATTTCTGCTCAAAAATTCCAGAATCTTCTTCAGCTCTTCTAGAACTCTCATTCAATTCTCGTTCTATTGTTCTAGAATGTTCGATTAATTCTTCTTCCAATGCTCCGGAATTTTCCTCCACTTCTCTAGAACTTTCATGGCATTCCCTTTCCAATGTTCTAGAATGTTCCTTTAATTCTTCTTCCAGTGCTCCGGAACTTTCCTCCGCTTTTGTAGAACTTTCCGCCAATCTCCGCTCAGAACTTCTAGAACTTTCTTGTAATCTTTCTGCGAATACTTTATAAAACTCGGAATAGTAACACGGAACTTCGAATAAGTAATCGTCAGGATTTTCACTGGCTTCGATTAAAGCTTGCAGCAGTCTTTCTTGAAGCTCTTTTTTCCCTCCTGTTGCATCCAAATCCAGTTCTTCCACTTCCGTCCTGAGATCACGTACTTTCAATTCACTTAATTTTAATAGTTTAGGCATTTTATTTATTTTTATTTACACTTCACAGTTATGAACAACCCCACACCTGACACCAATTGTAACGTTTTTATTTATATGGGTGAAGTGTAAAACACAGACAAATATTATTAACTAAAGAATACGTTTATTAAACGATAATTAATTAAGAATTAAATATTAAAAACAACTAACACTATGATTAAATAATTATAAACACTAAGAATATTATTAAATGCTTAAACACTACGATAATTTATCTAACTAACATTTATATCACTACACTTATTTATATAACTACATTTATTTATGTTAACAACTGTTTATTTATATCACTGAGTTCATATCTGGTTGCTTGTATATATGAGACTATTTCCCGCTGTTCTCCCGACGGTATTTATACAGTCCCTATCATTCTAGAACTCTTCTAAAGTGACAATGACCCATATACAAAGGAATGAGGTCACGGCGCAATTAACCTGTCTCAGCGCGTCGGGGATTGTATTATCGCTCTGGTACGTTCTTTCGAAGGGATTACGTCATTGTTCGCGAACATGCTATCAGTAGCGGCGCATGCATACTTTTCTCTCGGGGCGCACGTCACAGTATGTATGTATGTATTTGTGTGTGTGTGTGTCAATACCACAGTTCCAAAAATTATATTTTTTTTCGTATTCCTCAAGTTTACATCCAGAAGAATAATTGGTCCACCGGAAGTAGCCTCATTTGAAGATTTAACAGTTAAATATTATTTATTGACATTTAACGTTATTATGACTTAAAGAATATATTATTTTCTATAGATTTGATTGCATTTTATACTTTATATTCAATATATATAGAGTTAAAGAATTATCAAGATATTAAATTTCATAAATCAGCCAGCTATGCTATGAACATTGCTAATATATTCAGATAATTCAAATTCACAAATGTCAGGATCAATAAAGAGTAAATGAATGTGGTAGAGATGAGGATGTTGAAATATATGTTGGGAAAGACACGGAAAGATACGGTAAGGAAATAACTCTAGTGTTACAAGTTTCTAGAAAGATACAAGAGAGACGATTACATTGGTTTGAACATGTCATGAGGAGAGATGTAGAATATGTTGTAAGAAGGATAAATAGCTCAATAATAGAAGTTTGATGAAACAGAGGAACACCAAAGATAAGATGGAAGGACTGTATTGCGGAAGACTTGAGAGAAAAAGAACTGAATTAGAACGACACGTAAAACAGAAATGAGTGGAAGAAGAAAAAAAATTGCGATCCCTAACGAATGGGATAAGCTAAAGAAGAAGGAGATATCAGTGTCAAGTGCAATTTGCATAGTTTGTTTATGAAATAATTTTACTGGAAAATTAGAATCTTTTACAAGAAAGTTTATGTATGGAATTTATACGTAATACATAGGATTGACGGAAGGTATTGTGCTGGCCACATCATACTTTTTGAGTAGCTATCAATGTAAAATTTGCTGATAAGGATATGTATTTACTTGTGTTAGGATGTTGTAGGTATAATTTATCAAATTCTATACAATTAACTACGGATTCCTCAATCTAACGTTAGTGGGAAGGTATAATTTATCAAATTCTATACAATTAACTACGGATTCCTGAATCTAACGTTAGTGGGAATAGTTGAATAGGTTTTGGTAAGTGGTAGTTTCTTAAAAAAATCTTCTAAATATTATTTTTTTTAAATTTATGTTAATACATTAATAAAAATCTTTAAATTCTCAATCTGTTACATTTAAAAAAAATATTATATCTTCTATAGATTTAGAGATATATTATATAATAATATAGAATAATCTGTAATAAATCTCGCTGCCCAAACATCTCTATGGAAACCAGTTGAAATATTTAAATGTTTATAATTGACAGATAAATGCAAAATGTCAGTGTCAAGAATCAACAGTTTTATTAACATTACAGAAAGCTTTTTTCGGGGAAGTAAGTACATTTAAAATTTCTTATTGTATTATTAATTAAATATTTAAAATTATAGGTATATTAATACATATATCCTTAAGAAATACCGCTAATACCGTCAGTGAATATATATACCGTGTGTCTGTCGTAAAGGTGTACATAGTAGATTAACATGGGAAATTAGTTTTTTGCAATTCCCTGCTCACCTAATTATTTTAAGCAAAAACGCGTCAAATAAACGTTTTAGGGCATAAAATTCTGCATCTAAATCAATATATATATATATATATATATATATATATAATTTGAATATATTAGAACAGTAGGAGAAAATTCCTCATAGAACGAAAGAATAGACCCCTATGGCGCACTTTCCACAACAGCACTGATTGTCCGTGAGGTAACGCCTGGTAAGCGCCCACACGGTACAAATATTTCATCATTTACCGATATTTGCGTATACAAAGCAGATTGACACACCCAGCAATGGGTAATATGCCGTGATGAAATATTTATTTATGTAACATAAAATGAAATTGGCGAGAGGTCATGTGTTGGCCACATCAGATTTGTTGAAAACGGCAGTTCGCAAATCAACCTCTAGGTCAATAATGATCCATTATTGACCGTTACTAAGGAAGGTAGGGAAAACAATTTAACGAATTCTTTCTCTTCTTGAGAAAAAGTGGGCAATAATAATGTTCTGTTGGTGATTATTAAAAATATTATCAGGTACATATTAACATCAGTAAAAACATCTCTTTAGTAGATATAATGGCACTAGAAATATAGGAATTGGGAAAATAATTATTAAATCTTAGATTAGTAGAAATATGACCGACTATATATTAAAATACATGGATAAAAAAATAATAATTTACCTTGCAATTAAAGAAATTATTTATTCTATATTGTATATCTTCATTTTTCTTTGCTCTTATAGGCACAATTATTTTGTTCACTTCTGAACAAGATCTTAACAGTTTTTCTATTAAAATTTTGCCAATAAATCCCGTTGCACCAGTTATTAATATTGTTTTGTTCTTATAAAACTTTTGAATTTCTGTTAGTTCCATATTTGAACACAGAAATAAAACGTACTAACAATTCAGAATATAAGCATAACAAGAACCTGAAATTTATATATATTTACTATGATTTCAAAAAAATATTAAAGTTTGAATGATTAATTGACATCATTATCATGAAACATTATTTAATGTAATGTGTTTAATGTGTAATCATAGTTTTTTTTTTATAATTGTTGTAAACTACCTTTTTGTTTGTAATCAAATTTATGACATCATTTATACAGTTTCATAATCATAAATTCACGTTTGTACATTAAATTAAACTTCGTACAATATTTTGCAAAAAACACGTACACTAGCAAATAAATCTGTTGTGGCCCGCACAATACCTTTCGTTTTTAGCTACATAAGTATATATATATATATATATATATATATATATATATATATATATATATATATATATATATATATATATATATATATATATAGAGTGTGTTCATTAAAAACCTGGCCATAGGCATTTAACATGAGAAATCAGTTTTTCCTTTCGCAAAAGTTCCTAAATTATTTTAGACAAAAATACTTCAAATAAATGTAGTAGAGAATTAAATTCCGCAGCCGAATTAGTAATAAGATTTTATTTTTGACATTTTGTAATCCAGAAATACAATTTTTTTTTCTGGAGGTAGCTGATTTATAGCGGTAGCCATAGAACTCGAACAAAATTACGAACAATTAAGTCATCTTAACTGTCAAAAAAAGTTTGAGTTTTGTAATTTTCGTTCAATAACATATTTCGTTGAAAATATTGAACAGTTTTCTCATTATTATTCTCATTGTTATTAAATGTCAAAAATAAAATCTAATTACTAACTCGGGTGCAGAATTTAATTCTCTACAACATTTATTTGAAGTATTTTTGTCTAAATAATTTGGAAGCTATTGCGCAAGGAAACCTGATTTCCCATGTTAAACACCTATGGCCAGATTTTTCATTAACACACTGTATATACAGGGTGTTTATTAAACATAGGGCAAAAATTGAAGGGATTATTCCATGAACCATTCTAAGAAAATTTTCGACAATAACAACATTTAATACCAAAAATTACATGTAAAGTTTCTTAATCTACAAGTACTGTTGAAAATGACTACCTCCAGCTACGATGCAAGAATCCGCCTAGCTTGTAATGAATTGCCATCAGCAAGTCCATAAATGAAATGCATGTCAGTCATCTCGGCATTCGTATAGCTATTCATGATAAGAGGACTTCACTAACAAAAGTTTAAGTATTATAGACAGAAAATACACGTCAAACAGCCAAACGTCTCAACAAATTTGACACATAACTTGCCTGCTGTTACTAGATTAATAATTTGAAAAATATCAAAATTGGTTTTGTCGTTTTTTTTTTTCGCCCTGTATCTTCGAAACAAAGCGGCTTTTCAAAAATCATCAAAGGACAAAATCATCTTAGAATGGTCCAGGGAATAATCCCTTCAATTTTTGCTCTATGTTTAATAAACACCCTGTATATATATATATATTTACATCCCACTATCATTGCTGCGTCCTTTCATGGCTAGGACATTGTGGCAACCACCGAAAGGAATAGAGATAGGCTTCGAATTTCTGAAGTATATCGGCTATTTTTTTCCCCTGATTATGAATATCGGTTCAAATTTCAATTAAATCAATTTACAACGATATACGTTTCCGTTCATTTCACAATATTAAATACATTATTCTGATGTAGAAACCAAAGCGAAATCTTTTATAGTCATATGCACACCCATATGTTAGAGATTTTTTACAATCTCTGGTAATGATAATTAACAGATATAAATGTTTGATACTTATTTGATTTAGTTTAGTTCAATGTTTGAAGATTTAAAGAAGGATAGCATACTTTATTTTATTCAAAAAAAAATTATTATCATTAAACTAACGAAAATTGATCAACGTAATCTTCCTTTCCATAAAAAATCCATATCTATTAAAAAACTTAACGATATTTTACAAAAATAATTTTGCAGTTTTTAATGTGTAATTTTTCTTCTAATTTTTGTTATATGATTTATTTTCTATGAGAAAGGATATTTAACATAATAACCTGACCCTAACATCCGGCACTCGGTGTAAGAAATCAATGGCAAAATTTTCGTTTGGCTATAGATAATTCCCTATTCTAATTTTTAGATCAAAAGTGTAGAAATCCTGTCATTAATCACACGTAAATTAAAAGTTCTATTTTCAAACTGTTTACACAGTGCCATGAGAAATATAACAAATAATAAACTGTTGGTCTATGTGTTTATGTAATTTTTACTTTGATTTTATTATTATTAAAGATAATGGAACCTCTTAATAAAATGAAATGGTCTTTATTTGTGAAAATAGTAATTTTAATATAACTTGAGCCTTAAAGTGACATTTATTTAGGTCTATCTGCCTGTTTCATATCATCATTTCTCATGACTATCTGTATAAGCAACATAAAAAGAAACTTTTAATTTACTACTACTTCGTAACAGGAATGAATTATTTCAATTAATTGCCATTTTAAATTAAGAGTAACTTTATTATTTAAACTTTTGTTCTAAAACTAAAATTTTACCATTGTATGTATTTCCTATAGATAAGGTATTAATCACTAAATTCCGATCACCAAATTGTTTCAATACAAATATCTGTTAATGCATTCTTGTTATCAGTAAAACCAATCAAACATTAAAAATATCGTCTTTGTTAATAATGTTTACACTGTATTTATGTTGTATTTGGTCGGCCCTCGGGCATTCAATTAATCTATTATTATTATTATTAAACTCAAAATATATATTAACATTAAATATTTGCCATCATTTCATAGATCTACTCATCAAAAAGCTCCGCTTCGCTCCGTGTTGGCTCCCAACGACGCTTAATAAACATATACAATACATATAACTTCTCACGGACGGCAAATATACCATTAACCGTGGTTTAAGTAGGAAGAAGGATGAGCTGGAATTTAATGTTGGATAAAAACTAGTTTTGTTGAATGCAAAATCGATGTTTACATACGATTTTATGTATTTTGTACTCACTGGAAACTGGAACTGAAACCATTCAACTCTACACCTCAAGTAGAGTTCAATAATATATTGGATTTATATAATTTTTACGATCATGTGTTCTATGCATATATTTGCATTGACCCACACCCCTTGCAAATCGTTCTCCGAAGCATTTTTCATTGAATTTGTGAGTTAAAGCTTTAAAATTACCAAAACTTATTATTTTTGAAGTAACTAAGTAATTTAATTGTTGCTATTATGAAGGCGACCTTTGCGACTGTAACAGAATAAAACATAGATCGAACTAGGTGTTAGAATATTTTCTTTAGTAACAAATTAGTAATTTTGGCGACACTATAATATTACTCGTATTAACTTAAAAGTAGATAATTTTTGCACAAAACTAATTTCGTGCTGTTATTCGAAATATCTTCAAAATTTGGATATCCTTTTAATATAATATATAGAAAAAATATATCATCACGACATATTACCTATTTCTGGGTGTGTCAATTAGCTTTAAACGCAGAAATCAGTAATGATGATGACATATGCGTATCATGCCGGCGTTTACCAGACATCACCTCACAGGCACTTACTGCTGGTGTGGAAAGTGAAATACAGGAGTCTCTTTTGTGTCATTTAAAATTCGAAATAATTTTGATGTCATAGGCGCATGGCCACTGGATATCATATATTAAAAGAAAAATGAATTTCGCAAAAGTACAATTTTTTTCTATTTCGGTGTTCTTATGTTTCTATAAACGCACTGTTTTGTACTGCAAACACGACATTTAGAAGATCTATAAGCGTACTATTTTTGGCGCCTTTCATGTTCTAGAGTTGGTAGTCATGCTTTCATAACTGACAGATGACAGGTAACCTCAAAATGGTAAGTTGTCGATAATATTTCAACATATTACTTTTAATTATGGATTAGGTGATAGGACTAGAAAGAAATATAATATTAATTTCACAACCAGAATCAGACCTTGAATCATAAATACAATACATCTTGCAATACACTAATTAATCAATAGTTGACAAAATATGAAATTTCAATTGTTAGCGAGAAGCGATACCAACATAAACATAACTAACAAAAAAATACCTAGTCATAATTTGACGTCGCAATTTAAATAAATTTAATCGTAAAATTACCTCAATAGAAAAAATAGTATAAAAAACACGTATCATAAGGCCTGTTGACGCACTCGTCCTTTGTAAAACGAGCCGCTAGGCGTCCTTTGTAAAACTCGCCTAGCGGCTCGTTTTCCAAACTTGGACTCGTACGTTAACAGATTGCCTTATGATACTTGTGTTTTAATGTACTATTATATAATATAATTCCAAGGAAATGGAGACTAATTTTACAAAAAAAAATCAATTATTAATTCACTTCATATTACATGCCTAGTGGTTACTAAAAATAATTATCTGTATTTTGCTGTGATTTAAATAAATATATTTAATAAGTTCATTTTTCGCTTATTTTGTAACAGTGACGCATTAGTACAATGCAGTTTGTTTTACTACACTGAATTTTTTATTTATTTATACATTTATAAAGAAAATGAATACAAGTAAACTGAGGGTCTTCTTTATATTTGCTATAGTACAAAAGAATTTATCACCAAAATACTTAATCCCACACATTTTTTTTTGTCTTAGATTAATTAAACTATTTTCAAATTAACAGCAATCTATACACTCAATAAATAATTAAGCACCTATTTTGTCCCGCACGAAATCAGTTTTGTGCACAAATTATCTACTTTTGTACCAATACTAGTATTATTATTGAGTCGCTAAAATTACTGATTTGACACTAAATAAAATATTCTCGACGCCTAGTTATGATCTATGTTTTATTCTGTTAAGGTCGCAAATGTCTCAATCATAATAGCAACAATTAAATTAGTTAGTTACGATAAAACTAAGAAGTGTTGGTAACTTTACAGCTTTGACCCGCAGATACAATGAAAAATGCTCCGTAGTTTTGAGTAATTAGAAAATATTTTTATACTTACTAGTAATAACGATTTTAATTATGTATTCTTATTCATAAATATCTTTACGTAAGACTTTTGATCCCCTTCTATGCAAAATAAAATGAAAAACCAAATGATTTAAATTCATGAAATACTATTATGGAGAACTATCTGTTTATTTCCAGAAAGAATATTTCAAAAACCACACAAATTCGTTATTGTTGCCAATAAACAAATTAATTCTCCGCGTTTCTTTCTAAGTAGTGTAGGTTACAATAAAATTTAGTGTTTTTAAAAGCCATTAATTTTGAAAATTGTTCTTTTGCATAATGCAAAGAAATATAATCACAATTTTCAAATTACATTATAATAAAAATAAAAAGCAAATAGCTTAACAATATTTTTCACAAAATAATCTTATAAATTTTTTAGGTACCTATACCTACATTTGTAAACAAAAACTATCTAATGGGTCTATATTCTGTTCACATCTGTAAGTCATACGTATTTGTTAATCTGTAAATAATGAACAAAATCGCAACGAAAGCTGACAGTCTTATGTATAATTTTATATTAAACAACAAGAATAGATGTGTTTTTATGACGTTTTTAGAGATTTAGAGGTCTGTAAGACTTACAGATGTCAACAGAATCGACCCATAAACTTATGCTATTAGTTACAGGCACGTAAAGATATTTATTAATAAGTGTAAATAATTAAAATCGTTATTACGAGAAGTATAAAAATTATTTATTTATTATTAATTTAAATACATATACATATGGGGTCTTGTGGCCGTGTGCCTGACTATCTGGTCGCGAATCTGGGGAACCGGATTCAATTTCTATCAACGCCAAATATTTAGAATTTTAATTGGCTAAAAATGACCCCTGCGGTGTACTCTCCACGTCAGAAATGATTACCCGTGAGGCGACGCTTGATAAACGCCCGTACGATACTAATATGTCACCCAGAAATGGGTAATACGCCGTAATGATATATTTACTATTTTTTTATATAAATACATACCTATATATTTACTAATGCTGGAAACTATGTATATTAAGTTCCTTTCCATATAACATATTGTTCTATTTACAATTTCCTTTCTAAAACTTTACTATAATTAATTTGAAATGATTATTTTTTTGACAGTCACATTTATCTGTCAGTTACATACATTTGAAATATGAACTGTGTAACTAAGAAATTGTGTTTATCTTTAAAACATAGACTCCGGGATTTATAAAATTGATTATTTTATTAATTTTTCTATAAAATATATAGAAAAATTATTAATGCATGACTGTAGAAAATTCAATAATCTTTAATATAATCGCGAAAAAATAATATTTTTGGAAGAAAAACTATTTTGAGCTTCCAGTAAAGTGCGATTACGAGGTTTAAAAACTCTGTGATTGATGGTATTTGAGCTAGAGTGTCCAGAAGATCCACACTCACACGCATACACACACATACACACACACACACACACACACACACACACACACACACACACATACACACCCACAGACATCATTGTGAAATGTTAAAATCGGATTCTATGGACCTTGAAACGTGGTCATTTATCAAAGTCTCGATATGCGATTTTTAAACCGATCCCGATATCTTCCTTACCAAGGATAGCGGGAGGTAAAAAGTGAAGCATTTTTACATTCATGTGAAATCTTCACTCTCATGTAAAGGGTTAGTTTTACTTTGGTAGATACCTACTAAGTTTTCATTAAATGTATTGATATAGAAATAGAATATAAAAATACTATATAATCTACTTTATTTATTCTTTCAACAACCATGTTTTATAATGTATTTCTACAGTCTTATAAAAGCTTTAATTTTTATATATTTTATAACTTTGTGTAATACATCATTTAACAGAAAAACATTTTATATTGTTCAATAATTAAATCTATGAGTTAAAATCTGTTGGGTTTGACGGATCTTTATATAATTCACAGAAAGGACATCCACAAAGAGGTGTAATGTAGAGATAGGGAGGTTCACATTTTACGGGATCACAGTTTAAATTTTCGTTACACCCCTGTCCGTTGTTAGGAGACGGAGCTAACAACATTAAAAATCGCAAAAGTAGAATCGCAGTTGGCGACATGATCTGAAACAAAAAAAAACGTGTTTCAAACAAATATCTACCTTAATTATTCGTAAATCAAGATAAATAATACTTAGCCGTCGTTCGTGAAAACGAAATATTGCTTAAATAATGCCTATTATGTGGTGGTAATTAATTCATATGCATTAATTAAATTTTAGGAATCGTTGTGAAATGAGATGATAATATTAAATTAATTTAAAAACACAGATTTTTGGTAACTTTTCTTGTATTTTATATTGTATATCTTTATTACTTTATAATTAAGGTTAATGTTATTCTTAATTCATTCTATATTCAACGTACTATATATATTAATTATGTTATAAATATCTTTTATGTGTTTCTTATCACTATGCTATAATTTTTCAATAATACTCCTAACTTAAAACTAAAAGAATATTTGATAATTCTTCTCCTGGATAAATGAATGAATGGGAAAATCGGAGAAAATTTATTACACACTCAAGCAAGAATAAACACGGTTAATAAATGGATGGCTATCTGTATCATGCAAATATCAATTTTTGTATACAAAAACAAAAATTAATTTATATTTAAGAGGTATTGGATTCATGTTAAAATTCGCATATCCAGATTTTAATTACGATGATATCTGTGTGTGTGTGGATGTATGTGTGTGTGTGTGTGTGTGTGTGTGTGTGTGTGTGTGTGTGTGTGTGTGTGTGTGTGTGTGTGTGTGTGTGGATGTTGGAAGGACGATTTCTCAAAAATTATAAAACATATTATCTGTTTAATTACGAATTTCTCAATCGGACATTAATGAAAAGACTTGAAAAGGTTTTGCTCGAAATTGGACAACCGGAAGTAAGAGATTCTTAAAAAAATCTTCTAAATATTATTTTTTGAAAATTTTTGTTCTTGCTTGTATTAAAGAAGAATAAATTCTGTATCTGATACATATAAATATTTTATTACCTATATCTTTTATAGATTTGGAGATAAAGAAATATAAGGTATATAATAATATGTTG
This sequence comes from Harpalus rufipes, assembly GCA_951394225.1. Classification (NCBI taxonomy): domain Eukaryota; kingdom Metazoa; phylum Arthropoda; class Insecta; order Coleoptera; family Carabidae; genus Harpalus; species Harpalus rufipes. The sequence goes on along the minus strand of OX596282.1, from coordinate 29,027,488 downwards.
TAATAAATCTTACAGCCCAAATAATGTCATGGAAAGCAATTGAAAAATTAAAATGTTTGTACATTGCTGCAGATTTTTTCTGGGAAGTACATACATTATATTATTTCTTATTGTATTAATAGTTAAATATTTAAAATTATAGGTATCCTTCAAAAATACTGTTAATCCCGACAATGAGTTGTAAACATTTCGGAAAATTAGAAGAGTAGGTCAAAACTTCTTCATAGAATGAATTTAAAATTAAAAAATATAAATACAAAGAATAGATATAGGTAAGTAGAATTTTTGGTGTAGAGTGTAGGTACACATATACAAGAAATGCTAAATACAATAAGGCGCGAGCAGTCGTGCGACTTTGTTGGCTTTGACAAGCAGATATGGGGGCCCGTGTCAGAATGATAGCTAGTAATTATGTATATAGATATCAAATATCATAATTTTTCATTCTAAATTTAGTGACTTTCTAATTCCATGTGGTTTATTTTCCTCGACAAGTAAATTCCACACCCCTGGTGGCAAATTAACTACAACAATTAACAATTTTCTAATATTTGTTAGGTTATTTCTGAAGTTTTTTTTTTATTTATACTTTAATTCTAAAATTAATAGGGCAGAATTTACAGCCATATATAAATTTTATCATTGTATTTCCTTTGGTTTATAAAATAGACACCCGATACGTAATAATAATATAGATAATATTTTTTAATTTATTTTTATTTAAAATATAATATTGTAGAGATAAATACGTACCTGTATAAGAATTTCTACAACACTTTACAGACAAACTGATTAGAAGCAAATAATACAATTCACTTTAATTATCTACATTTATAAACTTTTTTCTTTCGATCAGCAGTCTTCAAAATTATATAATTCATTCCAACTTTTTTACTATAAAATAATAGAACCAGTTTTCTTTAAACATTTTTGTATTTACTGATGTACAGAAAAAATATATAAAATATGATTTTAAACGATAATTATTCCAAGAAATAAGCAAAAAATTCCCATACTTAATGCAGTAATAATATTATTTGTTTTTATTCTAAATGAATACATATGTGCTAACTTTTTCGCTTAATTAAAAATCTTTCTTTCCCATATGCATTTATTAAAATTATGGAAAAACCAATGCATAATAAAACGAAAATATGATGTTGACAGTAATATTTATATTTATGTATCTAAATTATAATAAAAGAAAACAAAGATAACACGCACTTTTTTACAGTTAATTTATTTATAGAATTTGTTGTTCATGACTTCCAAGGATAAAATAATAAACGAGTATTTTATCACGTATTGTGTGGTTCCCTGGGTCCAGTACCGCAATATTATAATTGTTATTGTGTTCAAACCATATAAATCGAAGAATAAGATCAGTTTTTGTTCATATTACTCCTCATAGTCACTACAAGAACTGGTAAGTTAAGAATTATATGTAAATAAAATATGTACTATCAACAAATAACTACACAGTCATACAGCATTTTTTCGTTTCGGTATAAACTTATAACTTCTTCAGTGTCTACAAACTTTGAAAAATAATTTTACATATTACTTTAATACTTACACTTACTTCAGACAAGAACAATGTTTTGGCTTATTTTGATTTTAACGTGCTAAAAAGTTATTATTTTTAATTTCATGTGTTCAATCAAAATATGTCAAAACATTGGTCTTGTAAAAGTAAGAAGAGCACACATTTCCAAGCACTTCAAGGTTATCTGAGTCACGTGTCTATTCACGACCTATATATAGTTCTTATCTTGATGTTATTGCAATCACGCCTGATATGTAGCAATTCAAAATATAAACGTTAAGATAAATTTTATTCCTTTTTATTAATCTTGAAATTGTCCAAATCAAAAGTATGTTTTAGTGTATTGTAATATTCAGGCAGAGCTCATTCGTTCGCTATGTTGTTTTGTATTGATCTGCAATGTTTATCCATGCTCAGTTTGATATATCTTTGAGTGTTTCTTATATATTATATGTATTTATAAGTTAACAATAGCTTTGTTCCAACTGCTTGCAACATGTATCTGATCTTTTTAATGCGCATGCGTGTACATAAATTAGTTACTGACATGTTTGAAACATATAAATGTTGGATCGCTGAATGAGACTATGACGGTACCAAAGTGAGTATTTGTTGTATACATGCTAGCTAATCTTAAAAGTAAATAAATTATTTAACAACAAATAACAGGTCTTCGTCGGCCATTTTTCTAAAAATAAAATAAAATTATGTTATAAGAAAAATATATTATATATAATAACATGAAATATGTTTTATCGTTATCTATACCTTCATTTCACGTAAGAAAATAGTAAAAGTCGCTTGAGAGCCGACCGGTTTACATGCATAAAATAATAATTTAAATTCATGAAACCAAATTTTGTCAATAATTGATAATTAACAACTGACAGCTGATATATATTTATTTGTTTCTGTGAACTTGGTTTGTATTCTGACCAATCAAAGGGTAGAATTTATATCCCAATCTAAACCAACGCTATTTTCTTACGTGAAATGAAGTATAATAATCTAATTTTAATAAGTATAAATTTCTTCTTCCCATGACAGATGAAAAATATAAAAATAATAATAATAATAATAATAAACTTTATTGAGCGTGGTGCTATACAATAATAAACATTAACAGTATAAGTACATACAAAAACGTTTCATTAACCTACTAATTTACTTCTGTTAAATTCTGAGTTTAAATAAATAAATAAATCATCACGGCATGTTACCCATTGCTGGGTATGCCAATCTCCTTTGTACACAGATGACGGTAATGATGATAACATATTTGTACCGTGCAGGCGTTTGTCAGGCGTTACCTTAGCCTTTAATTTAAAGCAGGGACTTGAAACTGAACCCAAACCTGAACCGAAAACCCGAATTAACCCGAATTTTTGATGAATATAAACCCGAACCGAACCTTTATTTGCCAAGGTCAATAAACCTGAATCGAATTTAAACCGTTTTAAATTCAGGTTCGGTTCAGAGGTCAATTAATTATACAATTAAAAATAATCATCTTCTTGTGTTTGTTATCATTTATTGCTCGGAACCAAAATTCAAACCCGAACCTAAAACCAATCAACCATTATAATTTTTATTTTCTTGAACCGAAACTGAACCTGAATCGAAATTTGTTTCCTGAACCTGAATCGAATATGAACCATAAATTTATTTCGGTTCAGGTCCCTGATTTAAAGTTTAATAAATCTAAATTTTTAAGATTATCAACAAGATGAAACTGAATTTGTAATAAGTACGCAGACTCTGACTCTCAATCAGCAGAAAAAGTTCTGACTGTTGTTAGAGAGACTGTCAGCAACTAGTTTGTGACAGTTGAACAGTACGCGCTGGAACACCTAACCAGTAGTTGCAAACGTATTGGTGATACGGTTGGAACGGTATTGATCGATATTTTGTTACCACGCATGAGTCTGACAGTCACAAACTATCAGCAATATACGTTGGAACAAAGATAATATTACCCATTTTACACAGTAAAATGACAAACTTCTTTAAAAAAATATTGTTATATGTTATTTCAGCACAAAAATGTACAAAGCACCAATCATTCTCCTCGCCATCTTCTTCTGTTTGTCTGTGAGCCAATCAGCACCTCCAAATTCTGATGTAGCACCAAATACAAATTGTCCAAAACCAATATGTCCTGAGATATTATGCACGCCTGGGCGCTATCCGTCAAGACCAGATCCGTGCAAGTGTGCCAGATGTGTGGAATGCCATGATATAAACTGTCCAGAACTTAAGTGTCCAAAAGACAAAATTATTCCAAACTATGAACCTTGTGGGTGCCCAAGATGTGGCTAGGAATGTAATTAAGATATTGTAATAATTTTTTTTTTAATAAATTGTATGTTATATACTCTGAAAAGAATTTTAATACATAAATAAAACTAATATAATTGTGTATATATTCATATATTTTATTTATGATTGCATTTATTTACAACTCTATGTACGATATTTAGGCCACTACCTTATATAAAAAATACACTATTTTTATAATTAAAAAGAATTATCTATTTGTATTAAAATTTACTTTTTAATCTGAAAGAAAAATATGGTTAAAGAAGCATGGAGGTGAAGGTGACTCAGGAAGACAATGCCAAACCAAAGTGTTATCAATGTTTAAATACACCTATCAGCAACTGTTACTCGATTTTTTTTGCAAGCGTGAAATCTGTCATCTGTCATTAATATGACATAATTATCATATTTGCTTTTTGATTGTTATTGAGATTTACTAATTTTTTACTTCAACTCGAGATAATTTAATGTCAAGTTTAATCTGTAAATACAAAAACTGAGTGAAGTAGTGATGGAGAAGATCATTTCAGATTTATTTCAACTCAAGTCAAGTTTAAGTCAAGTTCGGACTATGAAAACGGAAATTGACATTTCTATCATTTGAAGCTAAACTTAAGTCAAAATTTTTCAAGTAGCGACTATAGCCCATAGAGTTTAACATGGGAAGTATTTTTTTCAAATATCATCTGTCGCGTAAGACTATAGTGGGACTTTTTGATATGGTTAGAAGGATTATTTTATTTGGCATCAAAGAGTATCTACCTAATTATTGAAATATTTGCGAAAGTGTATATGAAGTATAAAATGCAATCAAATCGTATAGAGAATAATATATTCTTTAAGTTATAATAATGTTAAATGTCAATAAATCATATTTAACAGTTAAATCTTCAAATGAGGCAACTTCCGGTTCACCAATTATAATCAAAATCTAATCAGTTGTACTTCTGGATGTAAACTTGAGGAGTAAGAAAAAAATATAATTTTTAGAATCGTGGTATTGAAGATATGCCATCCGAAACTTTCGTCATCCACAGACACACACACACACACACACACACACACCCACACCCACACATACACATACATACATACATACATACATACATACATACATACATACATACATACATACATACATACATATACATACACTCTAAAATATGATTATTCACTAAAAACTCATCATTGAATTTTTTGACCAAAGACAATACTTCCTTACCTAAAGGTGACAGAAGATGAAAAAATAATAAAAATTTAAGGCTGGAGGGATTTGAACTCGTGAATAATTATTACGGTATCTCGGACCAACGCAGTACACTGAATGCGTTTCCATAATTACTGTTTTTAATAAATTACAAGTAATAAATGTCAAATAGCATTATATACATTAAATTAGAAATATTTACATACTCTTCGATGCCAAATTAAATAATCTTTCTAACCATATCAAAAACTCTCACTATAGTCTTACGGGACAGATGATATTTAAAAAAACAAAACTGTTTCTCCATGTTAAACGCCTATGTCACGATTTTCTGTGTTCACCCTGTATGTAAACAAAGGCTTAATATCCTAAAACCGATAATAACAATTTATTATTATCAAAAGACTATTTTACTTCTTCAGTATTTTATATACCTTTAAATATTTAAAAGTTATTTTTTAACAGCCTGTATTTATGCAGTCCTGAAGTTTGGAATTTTCTTCCTGACCCACCTATGTATTTTATGAAAATATCTAGCTACTTACAAATATCGTATGGCTAGGGCCTTTTGTAAATTATTAACATCTTCATTGAGATATTCTTTAATTCCTTTACTCTAAATATATGTTAATTCCTCCCAGTCTATTGATTTAACATCAAAATTAAATAAAACTTTATCGTTTTCATTAAGCTTTTTGAACAAATCAGGAACGTTCTTAAATTCATGTTTCAAAGATGAAGAAATAAATGAAAGTAACGCCTCATTTATTTGATAGTTCTTTTTAATAGCCTTTTGAAATCTATTCTTAAAAAAAGAAATAACTTTAAGATGTGATTGGATCTTCAATGTTTTTGTTTAAATTCTAATAATCTTTATTGTTATTCCTTAAGCTGTAATTTTTTTTAGTATTACGTATTAATTAAGACAGCTCGTTTTGCTCTCAAATAGTTGAGTTCGTTAATAATTTGACTCATATAAATTGATCTATTTCAACATTTATATATATATATATATATATATATATATATATATATATATATATATATATATATATATATATATATAAACCTAATAAAAATGATACAAGAAGGAATTATCATCAATATTTTAAATCTAGAATTTTTGCGAAGAATCGAAAATATAATTTAAATTTTAAAACGTGTATTTTTTGCAAATTATACATTATGAGGGGCGCTGAAATATAACTTTGTTCAATCCTGCTATTGAAACTTGTTCTTTCTTACTTGGATACGGAACTTGAAACCTTATGTTTTATCCACTCAACTTATACTTATGGCAACGTATGGGTGAAAGTAGTGAGCGAAAGTGAACTGTCGCCCACTCACCTATCATTACCTAAAATAGAAATAAACTACAATAGAATTCATAACATTGAAAACAGCACATTTACTAAAACTAAACATGCCAGCAAGTGACATTTTATCCATCTCAGTGTCTTCTATTACCTCTACATCGCGATTTTTTTACTGGTATTGGCGCTCGCTTCACGTTTTAAATATTTTTCTTGCAATTTCTATCTTATTAATCGCCGACATTTTTCTTTATCTTCCATATTTTCAAAATTTTTATATAAGATCTACAGAATGTGACAGCCAAAAAATAATTTTGTTGACAATTGCAAATGTTTATAAACACAAACAATAATAACGTACCTCGCCGCCTATCTTAATTTACACTCCATGTATAAATCTATTAATACAAATTTTAATATTTTTTATATTTCAATAGCAAGATTGAACAAAACGCTATACAATACTCGTGAAGAAACGAATCCGCTCACTTACGTGCCTTTGACCACTGGGCTAGCGCCTCGTGTTCAAAACTGGCACATACGTGACCGGCGTGAAATTAGCCCCCCCCCCAATCTAGCACCAACGTTCTTTTTTATCTTATTAGTTAGTGCATCGTTAGTGCTTTTTAGTGCACTATAAACGAACGTTAGTGCACATTGCAGTATTGAGTAAATTATAAAAATTATGGGTGGGCCAACGTCAGATTAAAATTTAAGGTTTAATTAATAAGTTCCCTATTACTAGTTAGTGCATCGTTAGTGCTTTTGAATGAACCCAATAGTTTCGTTCGTGCTATTACCATACACAAGATGTTAAGAAAAAACACTGGGTAGGCCAACTTCAAATGAAATTTTAGGATTTAATTAATAAGTTCCCTATTACTAGTTAGTGCATCGTTAGTGCTTTTGAATGAACCCAATAGTTTCGTTTGTCCTATTACCATACACAAGATATTAAGAAAAAACTCTGGGTGGGCCAACTTCAAATGAAATTTTAGGATTTAATTAATAAGTTCCCTATTACTAGTTACTGCATCGTTAGTGATTTTGAATGAACCCAATAGTTTCGTTCGTGCTATTACCATACACAAGATATTAAGAAAAAACACTGGGTGGGCCAACTTCAAATGAAATTTTAGGATTTAATTAATAAGTTCCCTATTAGTAGTTAGTTCATCTTTAGTGCTTTTGAGTGAACCCAATAGTTTCGTTCGTGCTATTACCATACACAAGATATTAAGAAAAAACACTGGGTGGGCCAACTTCGAATGAAATTTTAGGATTTAATAAATAAGTTCCCTATTACTAGTTAGTGCATCGTTAGTGCTTTTGAGTGAACCCAATAGTTTCGTTCGTGCTATTACCATACACAAGATATTAAGAAAAAACACTGGGTGGGCCAACTTCAAATGAAATTTTAGGATTTAATTAATAAGTTCCCTATTACTAGTTAGTGCATCGTTAGTGCTTTTGAATGAACCCAATAGTTTCGTTCGTGCTATTACCATACACAAGATATTAAGAAAAAACTCTGGGTGGGCCAACTTCAAATGAAATTTTAGGATTTAATTAATAAGTTCCCTATTACTAGTTACTGCATCGTTAGTGATTTTGAATGAACCCAATAGTTTCGTTCGTGCTATTACCATACACAAGATATTAAGAAAAAACACTGGGTGGGCCAACTTCGAATGAAATTTTAGGATTTAATAAATAAGTTCCCTATTACTAGTTAGTGCATCGTTAGTGCTTTTGAGTGAACCCAATAGTTTCGTTCGTGCTATTACCATACACAAGATATTAAGAAAAAACACTGGGTGGGCCAACTTCAAATGAAATTTTTGGATTTAATAAATAAGTTCCTTATTACTAGTTAGTGCATCGTTAGTGCTTTTGAGTGAACCCAATAGTTTCGTTCGTGCTATTACCATACACAAGATATTAAGAAAAAACACTGGGTGGGCCAACTTCAAATGAAATTTTAGGATTTAATTAATAAGTTCCCTATTAGTAGTTAGTTCATCTTTAGTGCTTTTGAGTGAACCCAATAGTTTCGTTCGTGCTATTACCATACACAAGATATTAAGAAAAAACAATGGGTGGGCCAACTTCGAATGAAATTTTAGGATTTAATAAATAAGTTCCCTATTACTAGTTAGTGCATCGTTAGTGCTTTTGAGTGAACCCAATAGTTTCGTTCGTGCTATTACCATACACAAGATATTAAGAAAAAACACTGGGTGGGCCAACTTCAAATGAAATTTTAGGATTTAATAAATAAGTTCCTTATTACTAGTTAGTGCATCGTTAGTGCTTTTGAGTGAACCCAATAGTTTCGTTCGTGCTATTACCATACACAAGATATTAAGAAAAAACACTGGGTGGGCCAACTTCGAATAAAATTTTAGGATTTAATAAATAAGTTCCCTATTACTAGTTAGTGCATCGTTAGTGCTTTTGAGTGAACCCAATAGTTTCGTTCGTGCTATTACCATACACAAGATATTAAGAAAAAACTCTGGGTGGGCCAACTTCAAATGAAATTTTTGGATTTAATAAATAAGTTCCTTATTACTAGTTAGTGCATCGTTAGTGCTTTTGAGTGAACCCAATAGTTTCGTTCGTGCTATTACCATACACAAGATATTAAGAAAAAACACTGGGTGGGCCAACTTCAAATGAAATTTTAGGATTTAATTAATAAGTTCCCTATTACTAGTTAGTGCATCGTTAGTGCTTTTGAATGAACCCAATAGTTTCGTTCGCCCTATTACCATACACAAGATATTAAGAAAAAACTCTGGGTGGGCCAACTTCAAATGAAATTTTAGGATTTAATTAATAAGTTTCCTATTACTAGTTAGTGCATCGTTAGTGCTTTTGAATGAACCCAATAGTTTCGTTCGCCCTATTACCATACACAAGATATTAAGAAAAAACTCTGGGTGGGCCAACTTCAAATGAAATTTTAGGATTTAATTAATAAGTTCCCTATTACTAGTTAGTGCATCGTTAGTTCTTTTGAATGAAACCAATAGTTTCGTTCGCCCTATTACCATACACAAGATATTAAGAAAAAACTCTGGGTGGGCCAACTTCAAATGAAATTTTAGGATTTAATTAATAAGTTCCCTATTACTAGTTAGTGCATCGTTAGTGCTTTTGAGTGAACTCAATAGTTTCGTTCGTGCTATTACCATACACAAGATATTAAGAAAAAACACTGGGTGGGCCAACTTCAAATGAAATTTTTGGATTTAATAAATAAGTTCCTTATTACTAGTTAGTGCATCGTTAGTGCTTTTGAGTGAACCCAATAGTTTCGTTCGTGCTATTACCATACACAAGATATTAAGAAAAAACACTGGGTGGGCCAACTTCAAATGAAATTTTAGGATTTAATTAATAAGTTCCCTATTACTAGTTAGTGCATCGTTAGTGCTTTAGAATGAACCCAATAGTTTCGTTCGCCCTATTACCATACACAAGATATTAAGAAAAAACACTGGGTGGGCCAACTTCAAATGAAATTTTAGGATTTAATTAATAAGTTCCCTATTACTAGTTAGTGCATCGTTAGTGCTTTTGAATGAACCCAATAGTTTCGTTCGCCCTATTACCATACACAAGATATTAAGAAAAAACTCTGGGTGGGCCAACTTCAAATGAAATTTTAGGATTTAATTAATAAGTTCCCTATTACTAGTTAGTGCATCGTTAGTGCTTTAGAATGAACCCAATAGTTTCGTTCGCCCTATTACCATACACAAGATATTAAGAAAAAACTCTGGGTGGGCCAACTTCAAATGAAATTTTAGGATTTAATTAATAAGTTTCCTATTACTAGTTAGTGCATCGTTAGTGCTTTTGAATGAACCCAATAGTTTCGTTCGCCCTATTACCATACACAAGATATTAAGAAAAAACTCTGGGTGGGCCAACTTCAAATGAAATTTTAGGATTTAATTAATAAGTTCCCTATTACTAGTTAGTGCATCGTTAGTGCTTTAGAATGAACCCAATAGTTTCGTTCGCCCTATTACCATACACAAGATATTAAGAAAAAACACTGGGTGGGCCAACTTCAAATGAAATTTTAGGATTTAATTAATAAGTTCCCTATTACTAGTTAGTGCATCGTTAGTGCTTTAGAATGAACCCAATAGTTTCGTTCGCCCTATTACCATACACAAGATATTAAGAAAAAACTCTGGGTGGGCCAACTTCAAATGAAATTTTAGGATTTAATTAATAAGTTCCCTATTACTAGTTAGTGCATCGTTAGTGCTTTAGAATGAACCCAATAGTTTCGTTCGCCCTATTACCATACACAAGATATTAAGAAAAAACTCTGGGTGGGCCAACTTCAAATGAAATTTTAGGATTTAATTAATAAGTTCCCTATTACTAGTTAGTGCATCGTTAGTGCTTTAGAATGAACCCAATAGTTTCGTTCGCCCTATTACCATACACAAGATATTAAGAAAAAACACTGGGTGGGCCAACTTCAAATGAAATTTTAGGATTTAATTAATAAGTTCCCTATTACTAGTTAGTGCATCGTTAGTGCTTTAGAATGAACCCAATAGTTTCGTTCGCCCTATTACCATACACAAGATATTAAGAAAAAACTCTGGGTGGGCCAACTTCAAATGAAATTTTAGGATTTAATTAATAAGTTCCCTATTACTAGTTAGTGCATCGTTAGTGCTTTTGAATGAACCCAATAGTTTCGTTCGCCCTATTACCATACACAAGATATTAAGAAAAAACTCTGGGTGGGCCAACTTCAAATGAAATTTTAGGATTTAATTAATAAGTTCCCTATTACTAGTTAGTGCATCGTTAGTGCTTTAGAATGAACCCAATAGTTTCGTTCGCCCTATTACCATACACAAGATATTAAGAAAAAACTCTGGGTGGGCCAACTTCAAATGAAATTTTTGGATTTAATAAATAAGTTCCTTATTACTAGTTAGTGCATCGTTAGTGCTTTTGAGTGAACCCAATAGTTTCGTTCGTGCTATTACCATACACAAGATATTAAGAAAAAACACTGGGTGGGCCAACTTCAAATGAAATTTTTGGATTTAATAAATAAGTTCCTTATTACTAGTTAGTGCATCGTTAGTGCTTTTGAGTGAACCCAATAGTTTCGTTCGTGCTATTACCATACACAAGATATTAAGAAAAAACACTGGGTGGGCCAACTTCAAATGAAATTTTTGGATTTAATAAATAAGTTCCTTATTACTAGTTAGTGCATCGTTAGTGCTTTTGAGTGAACCCAATAGTTTCGTTCGTGCTATTACCATACACAAGATATTAAGAAAAAACTCTGGGTGGGCCAACTTCAAATGAAATTTTAGGATTTAATTAATAAGTTCCCTATTACTAGTTAGTGCATCGTTAGTGCTTTTGAATGAACCCAATAGTTTCGTTCGCCCTATTACCATACACAAGATATTAAGAAAAAACACTGGGTGGGCCAACTTCAAATGAAATTTTTGGATTTAATAAATAAGTTCCTTATTAATAGTTAGTGCATCGTTAGTGCTTTTGAGTGAACCCAATAGTTTCGTTCGTGCTATTACCATACACAAGATATTAAGAAAAAACTCTGGGTGGGCCAACTTCAAATGAAATTTTAGGATTTAATTAATAAGTTCCCTATTACTAGTTAGTGCATCGTTAGTGCTTTTGAATGAACCCAATAGTTTCGTTCGCCCTATTACCATACACAAGATATTAAGAAAAAACTCTGGGTGGGCCAACTTCAAATGAAATTTTAGGATTTAATTAATAAGTTCCCTATTACTAGTTAGTGCATCGTTAGTGCTTTTGAATGAACCCAATAGTTTCGTTCGCCCTATTACCATACACAAGATATTAAGAAAAAACTCTGGGTGGGCCAACTTCAAATCAAATTTTTGGATTTAATAAATAAGTTCCTTATTACTAGTTAGTGCATCGTTAGTGCTTTTGAGTGAACCCAATAGTTTCGTTCGTGCTATTACCATACACAAGATATTAAGAAAAAACACTGGGTGGGCCAACTTCAAATGAAATTTTTGGATTTAATAAATAAGTTCCTTATTACTAGTTAGTGCATCGTTAGTGCTTTTGAGTGAACCCAATAGTTTCGTTCGTGCTATTACCATACACAAGATATTAAGAAAAAACTCTGGGTGGGCCAACTTCAAATGAAATTTTAGGATTTAATTAATAAGTTCCCTATTACTAGTTAGTGCATCGTTAGTGCTTTTGAATGAACCCAATAGTTTCGTTCGCCCTATTACCATACACAAGATATTAAGAAAAAACTCTGGGTGGGCCAACTTCAAATGAAATTTTAGGATTTAATTAATAAGTTCCCTATTACTAGTTACTGCATCGTTAGTGCTTTTGAATGAACCCAATAGTTTCGTTCGTCCTATTACCATACACAAGATATTAAGAAAAAACACTGGGTGGGCCAACTTCAAATGAATTTTTTGGATTTAATAAATAAGTTCCTTATTACTAGTTAGTGCATCGTTAGTGCTTTTCAGTGAACCCAATAGTTTCGTTCGTGCTATTACCATACACAAGATATTAAGAAAAAACTCTGGGTGGGCCAACTTCAAATGAAATTTTAGGATTTAATTAATAAGTTCCCTATTACTAGTTAGTGCATCGTTAGTGCTTTTGAATGAACCCAATAGTTTCGTTCGCCCTATTACCATACACAAGATATTAAGAAAAAACTCTGGGTGGGCCAACTTCAAATGAAATTTTAGGATTTAATTAATAAGTTCCCTATTACTAGTTACTGCATCGTTAGTGCTTTTGAATGAACCCAATAGTTTCGTTCGTGCTATTACCATACACAAGATATTAAGAAAAAATCTGTTGTGGCCAGCACAATACCTTCCGTCAATCCTGTATATAATGTATAAATTCATACATAATTTTTCTTGCAAAAGATTCGAAATTTCCAGTAAAATTATTTCATAAACAAACTATTCAAATTGCACTTGACACTGACATCTTCTTCTTTTGCTTTTCCCATTCGTTAGGGGTCGCTATTTTTGCATGTCGTTCTCATTCAGTTCCTTTTCTCTCAAGTCTTCCGTAATACAGTCCTTCCATCCTATCTTTGGTCTTCCTATGTTTCTTCAACCTCCTATTACTAAACTACTCATTCTTGTCCAAATATAATTTTTCATTTCTCCTCATGGCATGTTCAAAAAAATGTAATCCTCTTTCTTGTATCTCTCTAGAAACTTGTAACACTAGAGTTATTTTCTTACCGTATCTTTCCGTGTCTTCCCCAACATCTACTTCAACATCCTCATCTCTGTCACATTAATTTACTTTTTATTGATACTGACATCTGTCAATTTGTATTATATGAATATATTAGTAGTTTCCATGTTTAACATAGCTGGCTGAATTATAAAATTTAATTTCTTTAAAATTCTTTAACTCTGTATCTAATGAATATGAAGTATAAAATGTAATCAAATTGTATAGAGAATAATATATTCTTTAAGTTATAATAACGTTAAATGTCAATAAATCAAATTTAAGTGTTAAATCTTTAAATGAGGCTACTTCCGGTTCACCAATTATAACCAAAATGTAATCACTTATTCTTCTGGATGTAAATTTGACGAATACGAAAAAATTATAATTTTTGGAATCGTGGTATTGAAGTTATAGAATCCGAAACTTTTGTCACACACACACACACAGACACAGACACACATACATACATACAGACATCATCGTACAAATGGTAAAATCGTATTATAGGGACCCTAAAACATGCTTATTCACTAAAAACTCATCATTGAATTTTTTGACCAAATTAATATGTACCCTATCACTAGTTAGTGCATCGTTAGTGCTTTCTAATGAACGCAACAGTTTCGATCCGGTCGTGCTTTTACCATATACTAGAAAATTAGTGATTCTGAAATGAATGCTAATGCCGACACAAGCGTAGCAAGTTTTGGAAGAGTTTCAGAATCATGTTTTCGCATATGTTAAACAAGATTTTTTCTGCAATCGTTTGAAAATATAAAAAAATCTGATGTGGCCAGCACATAACCTCTCGCCGTATATTTTACCTGCCTGTATGCATAAAGTAAAGAATATTTTTAGAAATACAAATAATATATTCATATAAGTATAAACTTCTTTATTATTCAATAAGAGCATGTCTCAACATAAAACAATTTTCACATATATTTACGAAATCTATAAGATGTTTTACCATAAATTATGTACAAGAAATTACAAAGTAGAGTTTACCATATATAAATTTTAGGCTGGTAACAGATTTTTAATTTGAACAACGTTCTTGTTTACTTTCTCTTCATATTCTTCTAATAAAAACATTAATTTTGGGCGGTCTAAAATGTATATATCTGGATTCTGCATCTATTCTTACATGTCTTCTTTAACATTTTATTTTTTCATCCATGTTGTATCTAAATAACATATTAATTCTCTTTAATAAAGTGATGGATAGATTGCATTCCGATTATTCTTATAACGATGTGTAATTTTGTCAATATTTACAACTTATTTGAGAAGAATTTGATATCTTTTTCGCAGTGCAATGTTACTCTAGTCTAAAGTGTTGGTGTACATTGTCCCATAATATTTAAAACAAATTTAAATTCTTTAACCTATACTTGTCTCCTACATAATAGTCACAGATCAAGAATTAAGAGATTGAAAGTACATTTTTCGTTCAATACTCATTATTTCGATGAAATATATTTTTTCTGTATTTTACGTTGCAGAGTGGAGACCACTTTCCACTTTCATCTTGTGTTTATAACATTTAAATATCGTCTTCCTTCGAGCTGTATTCTCGCTTAGGTATATCTATTCTTTACATTTAGATTTTTTATATATAAATTAATTCTATGAAGAAATTTTGTCCTACTCTTCTAATTTTTCGAGATGATTCCATTTCATTGTTGGCATTAACAGTATTTCTGAAGGGCATGTGTAATATTTAACTATTAATACAAATACAATAAGAAATAATATAACATATGTACTTCCCCGAAAAAATCTTCAGTAATGTCTCCGGATTTCTGACACTGACATTTATCTGTCAGTTACAAACATTTTAAATTTTCAACTATTTTCCATGGCATTCCAGTGTTTTTTCTTAATATCTTGTGTATGGTAATAGCACGAACGAAACTATTGGGTTCACTCAAAAGCACTAACGCTGCACTAACTAGTAATAGGGAACTTATTTATTAAATCCTAAAATTTCATTTGAAGTTGGCCCACCCAGTGTTTTTTCTTAATATTTTGTGTATGGTAATAGCACGAACGAAACTATTGGGTTCACTCAAAAGCACTAACGATGCACTAACTAGTAATAGGGAACTTATTTATTAAATCTTAAAATTTCATTTGAAGTTGGCCCACCCAGTGTTTTTTCTTAATATCTTGTGTATGGTAATAGCACGAACGAAACTATTGGGTTCACTCAAAAGCACTAACGATGCACTAACTAGTAATAGGGAACTTATTTATTAAATCCTAAAATTTCATTTGAAGTTGGCCCACCCAGTGTTTTTTCTTAATATTTTGTGTATGGTAATAGCACGAACGAAACTATTGGGTTCACTCAAAAGCACTAACGATGCACTAACTAGTAATAGGGAACTTATTTATTAAATCCTAAAATTTCATTTGAAGTTGGCCCACCCAGTGTTTTTTCTTAATATTTTGTGTATGGTAATAGCACGAACAAAACTATTGGGTTCATTCAAAAGCACTAACGATTCACTAACTAGTAATAGGAAACTTATTAATTAAATCTTAAAATTTCATTTGAAGTTGGCCCACCCAGTGTTTTTTCTTAATATCTTGTGTATGGTAATAGCACGAACAAAACTATTGGGTTCATTCAAAAGCACTAACGATGCACTAACTAGTAATAAGGAACTAATTAATTAAATCTTAATTTTTCATTTGAAGTTGGCCCACCCAGTGTTTTTTCTTAATATCTTGTGTATGGTAATAGCGCGAACAAAACTATTGGGTTCTTTCAAAAGCACTAACGATGCACTAACTAGTAATAGGGAACTTATTAATTAAATCTTAAAATTTCATCTGAAGTTGGCCCACCCAGAGTTTTTTCTTAATATCTTGTGTGTGGTAATAGTACGAACGAAACTAACTAGTGATATGGTACATATAAAGTAAACCTTAAATTTTAATCTGAAGTTGGCCCACCCATAATTTTTATAATTTACTCAATACTGCAATGTGCACTAACGTTCGTTTATAGTGCACTAAAAAGCACTAACGATGCACTAACTAATAACATAAAAAAGAACGTTGGTGCTAGATTGGGCGGGGCTAACTTCACGCCGGTACATGCGTGAGCGATATTCTTAGTTTCTTCACTCGTATACGAAGTCTGGCTATTAAATAACAAGACTGCGCGCGCAGAAGGCGTCCTAGAGAGGAAGGGGGTGAAACGAATGCAGCGTTGGATAACTGGAAATGTCTACCATTCCGGTACGAAAACAGGTTTTTGTCGCTGTAGTAGTATTTTTTCTATAGAGGTTAGACACGAACGTGTTTTTTTCTCGTGCCGATAACAATGTGTGACGAAAAACACGAGCAACGGATCAATCTGATATTTCTAGTTAAATTAAAAAAAAAAACTTTGACTGAGTGCTATAAGTTATTGAAAGAGGCGTATGGTGAGAATTCTCTATCTCGTGCCGACAGAGCATCGAAGATTTAAAGCCATGCTAATCGTTTTTTTCGACATCAACGGCATCGTGATGACTGAATGGGTTCCCGAGGGTCAATCTGTAAACCAAACTTACTATTTGAAAGTTTTGGCAACACTGCGAGAACGAGTTCGTAAGAAACGGCCGGAGTTTTGGAAAAACAAGTCGTGTATTTTGCATCAGGACAACGCACCTGTCCATAACCTGTCCTCTGAAGCGTTATTTAGCCGCTAGAGGCACTCCAGTGCTCAAACACGCGCCGTACTCGCCTGATTTAGCACCCTGTGGCTTTTTTCTGTTTCCGAAGATCAAGTCTGCCTTAAAAGGAACTCGGTTCGAGTCGATGGAAGAGGTGAAGCGAAAATCGGCGGAGCTTCTAAACGCTCTTACAAAAGAAGACTTCCAACATTGCTTTGGCCAATGGAAAAAACGAATGGAACGGTGTGTGGCGAGGGGAGTGGAGTAAATTGAAGGGGAGCATTCGATTATAAAATAATTTTTAAAATAAAACTCATTTTCATAAGCAGTCTCGTTATTTAATAGCCAGACCTCGTATACTATTGCACAAAGGCGCCTTTTACCCATGGAGCGGCACTGCATATGACCGAACGACAGAAAGTCGAGTGGACGTTTGTCGGCAACTCCTTGAACAAGCCAATGACGATGAAACATTCATGCAAAGGATCATAATGGAATACGAAAGCTGGGTTTCATATTTTCAAAATATCTTAAATAATTGAATTAGACATAAGTCATTGTTGATTACATTGATTTTTTTTAATATAAAGCATTTTTATAAGCTCTGAATGAATTCGACGTTGGGTGAAATACTGAATAATACTTACAAGTTTTTCCATAAAAACAAGTCACAGATAAATGCGGGAATAGATTCAGATAAGAAATGATATCCCTTAAACAGAGTTTTATTGTGTACTAATACACATCCTGGTGTCCATAATGCCATTTCTAGAGGAAATTTAGTAAAAATAAAAATTTCTGCCATTTTCCTAAGTGTAATGGAGTCTTCTGCACTATTATAGTTATACACCGTTACTTCGTTCCTACTAAAATAGAAAAATAGATCCAACTAAAAAAAGATACACTACACCACAGTCAAAATTTAATTAACTTCCGGTTAAAAATGCTACTCGGCTGCACACGGCTACAGTGGCTCACAAAATTATTATTCCACTTAACTTGTATCAGTAAAATGTAAAATAAAAAGGGGTTTCCAAAACAAAGAAATTCATTTAAAAAATTAATCATATGAGGTTGGATTGAAAAGTTTCTGGAATCACTGAGAAGGCCTTGGCTTTTCTAAAACAATCTTATGTTGTTTTATTTAACTCTTCATATGAACTATCAAGAAATTTCAGTACAATCTGTCTATCAGTCTAATCGTGAAAAGCGTCTGTGTCGATCTACCTAGCGTTAAATCGATAATGGATAAAAACGAAGTTCGTGCGGTGCTCAAGTATTTTTATTTGGAAGGAAAAACGGCAATGGAGGTCAAGACCAGTTTGGATGCCGGCCTTGGGAATGCTTGACCTTCGTTTTCCACGGTGAGTTGCTGGCTTTCGGAATTTAAGCGTGGCTGAACACACACCTGTGACGAGCCACGTTCAGATCGCCCAAAATCAGCTACCACACCGGAAATTGTGGATAAAGTCCATGATATGGTTCTGAAAGATCGCCGAATGAAAGTGCGTGAGATTGAGAAAGCCATAGGGATCTCCTATGAACGTGTAGATCATATTTTACATAATGAGCTGGGCATGAGAAAAATGTGCGCCAGGTGGGAGCCGTATTTGCTTAGTTTGGAGAAAAAGGGCATTCGGGCACGAACTTCAGCCGAAAATTTGGAGTTGTTCAATAAAAATTCAGTCGAAAGCGTGAATTGGACATGGTGAATCGGCCCCGAAGAAAGCGAAGTCAGTTCAATCGACAGGAAAGGTGAAGGTGTCAGTATTTGGGACGCCAAAGGCATTCTGGTAATTGATTATCTTGATTCTTTTATAGATTTAGATATAAAGAAATATAAGGTATATAATAATCTGTTGTAATAAATCTCACACCACAAAAAATGTCATGAAAACAAATTAAAAAAAATCTGATGTGGCCAGCACATAACCTCTCGCCGTATATTTTACCTGGCTGTATGCATAAAGCAAAGAATATTTTTATAAATACAAATAATATATTCATATAAATCTATGACGTATAAACTTCTTTATTATTCAATAATAGCATGTCTCAACATGAAGATATTTTACCATAAATTATGTTACAATAAATTACAAAGTAGAGTTTACCATATATAAATATTAGGCTGGTAACAGCAATTTTCAATTCGAACAACTTTGTTTACTTTCTCTTCATATTCTTCTAGTAAAAACATTAATTTTGGGCGGTCTAAAATGTATATATGGATTGTGCATCTATTCTTACATATCTTCTTTTACATTTTATTTTTTCATACTTGTTATATCTAAATAACCTTAATTCCCTTTAATAAAGTGACGGATAGATTGCACTCCGATTATTCTTATATCGATGTGTAATTTTGTCAATATTTACAACTTACTTGAGAAGAATTTGATAGCTTTTTCGCAATTCAAAGTTACTCTAGTCTACAGTACTGGTGTACATTGTCCCATAATGTTTGAAACAAATTTAAGTCCTTCAACCTAGACTTGTCATCTCCATAATAGTCACAGATCAAGAATTAAGGGATTCTCCAAATACATTTTTCTTTCATTACTCATTATTTCTGACACTGACATTTATCTGTCAGTTACAAATAATTTAAATTTGCAACTATTTTTCATGGCATCCTTTCGGTTGTAAAATTAATTACAACATTATTTTATATATTATATTCCTTTTATCTCTAAATCTATAAAATATGTATAAAAATATTTAAATGTATCAGAAAGAGAATTTATTTTTCTTTAATATTATCAAGAAAAATTTTCAAAAAATAATATTTAGAAGATTTTTTTTCAAGAATCTTCTACTTCCGGTTGTCCAATTGTTACCAAAACCTTTTCAGATCTTCCCATGAATGTCCGATTGGGAAATACGTTGTTAAACAAATTTTAAGTCTTATAGTTTTTGGGTAACCGTCCTTCCAACATCCCACACACACACATCCACACACACACACACACACACACACACACACACACACACACACACACAGACATCATCGTAAAAATGTTAAAATCGGATTGTAGGGACCTTAAAACGTGCTTATTCAATAAAATCTGGATATGCGATTTTTAGCATGAATCCAATACCTCTCTTAGCGAGAGGTAAAAAATTATATATAACTGACAGATGTTATAACTGAAGATTTTTTCTGGGAAGTACATATGTATGTTATATTATTTCTTATGTTAATAGTGATATATTTAAAGTTATAGGTATATTACATATACCCTTGAAAAATACTGTCAATCCCGACAATGAAATGGAAACATTTCGAAAAATTAGAAGAGTAGGACAAAGTTTCTTCATAGAATGAATTTAAAATAAAAAATAGATGTAAGTAGAATTTTTGGTGTAGATTGTAGGCATACAAGAAATATTAAATACAATGGGGCGCGAGCAGTCACGTCACTTTGTTGGCCTTGACAAGTAGATATGTTAGAATATGATAGCTAGTGATTATGTACATAGATGTCAAATATCATAAGTTTTCTTGTCTTACTTACGTTTTTTGAGAAGATGTATCCCAAGCAACAGCTATCAAACAGCTTGTGACGATACGTACCTTATCGCAGTGTCTTTCCCAGTCATTTGTAAATTCAGTATAATCCGCTGACGAAGTTCATTGACCCCGATCACATGTGTTTGTGTCCAGAGCATATTGCCGCTCATAAAACGTATTAAACTTATAAAATATATGATGAGCGCTATTTTGATATTTGCTGCCATTTACTTGGGCCTATAGCGAGCCACAAGCGATGTAGAGCGTATTTGGTTCCACACTTATTGTAAATATAACCCTAAAAGTTTGTACAAATAAACATATGTTTACCTGACCGATGATTGATGATATAACTGTGTAAATCATACCTTGTGTATTATATTGTTGTATTCTTTGTTTATTTGCTTTGTACAGGTTTTATTTTACTTTGTTTAACCGCAAATTGTGGCGGCTGTCATTGGTTGACAGCGCAGGAATTAGCAACAACGCTCTGTCAGACGTCTACCGTTACAACAATAATATTGTAGTTGTCATTATTTATTTTATAATGTTTATTGTTGAATCTTGATTGTTGTGGGTTACAAACTGGTACAATCGGGATGTTTAATGACTTCTAGTTATTTTTATTTATTTTATTTTTGTTGTACAAACGCCAGCAGCGCCTTTTCATACAAACTAAGTTTAAAACTTTCCCCTCCAAGTATTTTGCGAGATTCTGCCGGATTACCAAAATTTGGGTATAAAAGACGCCGAGTCACTTAAAGAAATCAGTTCTTGAGTTCGCCTGGATGGTCTTTTGGGATCATCGGCTGAGCTGCGAACGTCTGAGTCTTCCGTTGGAACTGCCACCGTTATTTGGTGAGTGTAAATTCACCATCCGTGCCTCTTGTGGGTGATAGAGGCTCCGCCGTCGAAATTGTGCTATCACATAAATTGCTGCTGGCGCAAGTTATATCTTAACTTACCGTTTGTTGTTTTTGAAACACATTTCATTATTATTTTTACTTACTGTGGTCAAAGACTGTGCCATTGCCGTATCGCGGGGGCACAGTCGCCGTTCATTGGGCCGTACCGTAGCAGTTTGTAGTCCGACACGCATTTCGTTTGTCTACATTGTATTTTTCTATTTTCTTTGGGTTGTATTTTTGGGTTAGGAAAAATAAATATTATTTTATTACGGGTAACAAGCGTGCTTCTTCAAATAAACCTTGGCCTTCCTCCACTAGCTATCCCGGCGCCACAACCTTTCGTTTCAGCCACCGCCGACGGCGCCCGAGCAAACCTACCGACGGCTGAAAGAACGGTACAACGATGGCCGAGACTCCGCTCCATGTGCCACCGTTACATATGGCGCCGAACAGGGACCACCGTTACAAATGGCGCCCGAGCAGGGACCATCGTTACAAGCTAAATGGTGCATCTGGATTGCATTGTAATACTTTTATTAGTCCTGCCTTGATCCCTATACCCACAGCGGTTATTCCTTGAATATTGTTAATCCATCCAGGAATAGGATCTTTGTATATGCCTGATACTAGTTAAAAATATAAATGATTTGATAAATATATAGTTATTTGTATACCAGTAGCTTTTTATACACCGAGGCTAAAGATAGCTGCAAAAGTAGCGAGGGCTCCAACTACATAGATATACACAACCTTTTTTACCTCTCGCTAAGAGAGGTATTGGATTCATGCTAAAATTTTAACATTTTTACGATGATGTCTGTGTGTGTGGATGTGTGTGTGTGTGTGTGTGTGTGTGTGTGTATGTGTGTATGTGGGATGTTGGAAGGACGATTACTCAAAAACTATAAGACTTTATATTTGTTTAACTTCGTATTTCCCAATCGGACATTCATGGGAAGATCTGAAAAGGTTTTGGTAACAATTGGACAATCGGAAGTAAAAGATTCTTGAAAAAAAAATCTTCTAAATATTATTTTTTGAAAATTTTTCTTGGTAATATTAAAGAAAATTAAATTCTGTCTCTGATACATTTAAATATTTTATTATATATTCTATAGATTTAGAGATAAAAGAATTATAATATATAAAATAATCTGTTATAATAAATTTTACAGCCGAAAGAATACCATGGAAAATAGTTGCAAATTTAAAATGTTTGTAATTGACAAACAAATGTCAGTGTCAGATATCCGAAGACATTACTGAAGACTTTTACTTTTACTTATATTATTTCTTAATGTATTAATAGTTAAATATTTAATATTATAGGTATATTACACATACCCTTCAGAAATACTGTTACTCCCGACAATGAATTGGAAACATCTCGAAAAATTAGAAGAGTAGGACAAAATTTCTTCATAGAATTAATTTAAATTTTAAAAATCTAAATATAAGGAATAGATATAAGTAGAATTTTTGATGTAGTGTAGGTATACAAGAAATGGTAAATACATTAGGGCGCGAGCAGTCAGGTGAATTTGTTGGCCTTGACAATCAGATATGGGGACCCATGTCAGAATGATAGCTAGTAATTATGTATATAGATGTCAAATATCAAAATTTCTCATTCTAAATTCAGTGATTTTCCAAATCCATGATTTATTTTATTCGACAAATAAATTCCACGTCTGGTGACAAATTAATTACGTGAATTTAGAAAATCTTGAAATTTTTAATGAAAAATTCTGACATTTGACATCTATGTACATAATTACTAATTATTATTCTGAAACGTGCCCCCACATCTGCTTGTCTAAGACAACAATGTAACATGACTGTTCGCGCCCTATACTTATGTAACCAAAAAAAGGAAATGGCGAGAGGTATTGTGCTGGCTCGTGTTAAGAATCGCATATTGAGATTTTGGTGAATAACCACGTTTTAAGGTTCTTAGAATCCAGTTTTAACATTTTCACGATGATGTCTCTGTGTGTGTGTGTGTGTGTGTGTGTGTGTATGTGTGTATGTGTGTGTGCGTGTGGATCTTCTGGGCACTTGTCAGTTATGGACATAATTAATTGCTGTCATTTTGATATGGGTCCCTATATCTGCTTGCCAAAGGCAGCAAAGTCATGTCACTGCACGCGCCCTATACATAATTTTTTTGCAAAAGATCCTATATTTCTAGTAAAGTTATTTCATAAACAAACTATGCAAATTGCATTTGATACTGACATCTTCTTCTTCTTTAGTTTTTCCCATTCGTTAGGGGGTCGCTATTTTTATTTTCTTCTTCCACTCATTTTTGTTTTGCGTGTCGTCCTCATTCAGTTCCTTTTCTCTCAAGTCTTCTGCAATACAGTCTTTTCATCTTATATTTGGTCTTCCTATGTTTCTTCCACCTTCTATTAATATATTCATCTCTCCTCATGACATGTTCAAACTAATGTAATCGTCTCTCTTATATCCACAAACTTCTAACACTTGAGTTACTTCCCTTATTGATTTACATTTTATTGATACTGACATCTGTCAATTTGAATTACCTGAATATATTAGCAGTTTCCATGGTTAAGTTAGCATAGCTGGCTGAATTATGAAATTTATATGAAATTTATTATGTTTATTCTTCTTTAACTCTATATCTGTTGAATATCAAATATAAAATGCAATCAAATCGTATAGACAATTATATATTCTTTAAGTTATAATAACATTTAACTGAATTTTTCAAGAAAAACTGTTAAAATCTTCAAATAAGGGTACTTCCGGTTGAGCAATAATAACCAAAATCTAATCCAGTCTGCATATGGTTGTAAGGAAGAGGAATACGCAAGAAGAACACACACACATACATATACGCACACACGAACACACACACACACACACACACACACACACATACACAGACATCATCGTAAAAATAGTAAAATCGTATTGTAAAGACCCTAAAACGTGCTTATTCAATGAAAACTCACCACCGAATTTTTTGACCAAAGACAATATCTTCCTTACCTAGGTGACGGAAGGTAAATAAACGTACACATAGCAGAATAAATCGGAAATCCTTTCGGCCAGTTTTCTTCGGTAACAACAATGACACGGACTCCTATTGATCGTCGATAAATCTAGGAGTATATAGTATTATCTTAGATTTTAAACTAATGAGGGCTTAAGCATTTATGTTTTGGTGTGAAAAAACCAACAAGGAAATAAAAACAATTTTAAACCTTATTTATGTTTAATTATTTACATTTTATTTAAATTCTGAAATAATACTACATAAACACTGGTTTATATTAAGTGTAAGTATTTGAGTATTGTGGCAGTGGCATCGGTGGTGGTGGATGAGCCATCGCTATTCCGTTCTTTCAGCCGGCGGTAGGATTGCTCGGGCGCCGTAGGCGGTGGTAGCTGAAAGAAAGGAGAGGGTGCCGGGATAGCTGGTGGAGGAAGGCCCAGGTTTTCTGAAGAAGCACGCTTTTATTACCCTTAATAAAAATATCTTTATTACCCTGGTTAACTTTACAACCCAAAAAAAAACGTAAGAAAATGTAAATAGTGTAACATGGAACAACCCTATGTGACAAACTGGTACGGTAAGGCCCAAATGAACGGCGGCTGTGCCCCCGCGATACGGCAATGGCACAGTCTCTGGCAAAAAGTAAGTACATAATGAAATACGAACAAAATCAAAGTTAATATTGAAATATAAATTTCACCAGCAGCGAAAAATCGTTACGGTACAGTTTACGGCGGAGTCTATCCACGAGAGACGGACGGCGGTTAAACTCTGCGAGTGGTGAATTCCAATCACCCAAACTCGACTTAGAAAAATTACGGCGGAGTCTCTCTATCCACGAGAGACGGACGGCGATTTCGCACTCACCAACAGCGTCGGCGGTGAATATCTCCAACGTTCTTGCAGGCTGGACAGCCTGTAACTCAGCTCTAATCCTGGACTCAAGGCAGAGTCTCTCGGACGAGCCCAAGAACTGATGTCTCCGGGCGATTCGGCGACTTATATACCCGAATTTTGGGAATCCGGCATAATCTCGCAGAATTTTTGGAGGGGCATAGTTTCAAACTTAGTTTCTAAAAAGTGGCGCTGCTGACGCTTGTATTATAAAAATAAAATTAATAAAAATTGTTATAAATCTCGATTGTACCAGTTTGTTACTCACAACAATATAAATACAACAATCGACATTATAAAATAATATTTTATAACAATCTAACCTGACAATGAAATGTTACTAACTTCAAGTCAGTTTCTAACCAAGAAAATCAGCTGTTACGGTTAAACAAGGTAAAATAAATCCTGTACAAAGCCAAGTAAATAAATGATACAGCAATACAATACACATTGTATATTTTTACACAGTTTATAACATACATCATTGGTCAGGAAGCAGGTATTTATTTGGACAGACTTGAGGGTTATGTTTACAACGTGCGACGATCAAAACATGAACCTACATCGATCGTGACTTGCTATAGGCCTAGGTAAATGTCAGCAAATGTTTAAAATAGCGCTCAACATTAACTATTTTAGGTTTAACGTAATTTTACTAGCGGTAAAGTGTTCTGGAATCATACACATGTCTAAGCGGTAATCACAGGTCAATGAACCCAGCCAGCTGATTGCATTGATTGATATTGATAAATGGAATAAAACCTTGACATGGGGTACGTATCGTCACAGTATGTATTACTATTATTCTGTATCACATTGTATGAATTTAATATAAACGGTGATGGTGGTGGCACATGGCGGTTAGGGGTGAACATAGTGATTTGAAATGGAATTTTTGTTTTATGCAATTTTCTGCTCTCTTATTCCTTTTTCTGCAAAACCTGTAGAGTGCAAAGTTATGCAGAATTGAAAGTTTCTATCTTCTTCTGTTTGTCTGTGAGCCAATCAGCACCTCCAAATTCTGATGTAGCACCAAATACAAATTCTCTGAAACCAATATGTCCAGAGATATTATGCCCATCTGGGCGCTATCCATCGAGACCCGATCCGTGCAAGTGTGCTAGATCGTCGCCTACGTTATAATACAAGGCCTGGAAATGCAACGCGCTGGGCTGGCAACCTCTCAGTTAGAAATTTGACCGCTAGGTGCGCTTTTCCGACCCCAATTAAAATTTCTACATATAAGTAACACTGTAATAACCAAAATCTTTTACAGTAATAGTATATTACGTAATGAGAGATGTAAGAAGCAGATTACGTACGAGTAAAATGATTGACACACGAGACGCGTAGCGTCGAGTTTGTAATTTTACGAGTGAGTGATTGCTTTACATCTCGAATTATGTACTATACTTTTTCTACGATCACTCATTAATATTTCTAAATAGAAGCAAAATTCAGATACATAGTTATAAATTAATTATTTTTTTATTTCATTACTTACAAATTACAAATCATATTATCAACTAATTTTGTTTATAATAATAATTATTACCTCAGTATATGTATTTGTAATCACACAAAAAAGCAGCAGTTCGAAACGTCAAAAAGGTTGGTGGGTTTTATTTACAAAAATAAAACTGCGCAACGATGTGACCATGGTTACTGCTAAGCGTAGGGATATACGATGAAAAATAGTTCCCTACTGCAAATTTGATTGAAATGAAATATGTATTGTTGATATAATATAATATTAATATAATAACCCAAAAAATATGTATTTATATGTATATGTCAGATAAATTTCATTCTATTATATTTAAATCTTAAATTTTATTTATCAATTTTTAATCATTTCTTACAGTTTGACAATCAGTCCTGCCAACTTAAATTTGCTGTTCATTACGTAACACTATTCATAAGCACGAAGTTACATTGTTTGTAGTCTGTTCAGTAATGACACTCTTACAGTAGTGGTAGTAGAAAAAATACAATACAGTACAGTATATATAATATAAAATGTATGGTTATTAAAAAATAAACTCCTTTAAGGTATTAAATCTTTCATATTTTGCGATTTATTGGTTTTTTTATCAATTTTTTTAATACAATCTGCTCTATTACTAATAGTACTCGCAACATTATCCAACATGGGTTTTATTTTGTTTTTCTAATAAAATAGATAGTAATAACGTATTATCACATATGTTGTATTTTAATTCTTCGGTAAATCTAGGTATTATTAATAATTTACAATTATACAAAACATTTTTTTCGGAGAGATATACTTTCCTTCCAGGTTTCTTAACCGTTTGTTTATGGACTGGATAATTTTCAAATGCTGATGGCACTACATTTTGTAATAACCGTGTATATTTGTTTGTACTTTTACTATAATTTTCTTCTATAAAATGGTTGCTACATACATGTTGCGTCCGTTGGTTTGCATGTAGAACCACGTTTATCTCCTTCTCTTGAAATAGATTGCAGTCAAAATTTACGTAATTCCGGATTAACAGAGAATTCATGAAAGCGAACATCACTGATTTTTGTTTTCTTTGACGTACAAAAAGGCACACAATAAAAAACTATTATGAATTTTATTTGTTACATACTTGTAAACCGTCATTTATTTGGTATGTACATTAACATTGAAAACCAACCTTTACAACCTATTAACCTGTAAAACTGACAGCTAACCTGTAAAATTTTTACAAGTTAGTAGTTGCATTGTTAACAGTTGAAAGTTCAGTTTTATTATTATCATATAAGTTAAAAATAAATGTACAATTATGATTGCCAGTTATATTAAATTTTTCGGTTGAAGTGATGTCGCTTGCATCTGACCGATTAGCCACAGAGGAAGGAATATTAGCGCAGATTCTGCCGATGTAGAAGGCACAACATTTGTAGACTCACGTAAGGGAAGCATTTTTTTCGACATTTCAATTTTTTGATTGATACAATCATCCACGTATCCTTCCGCAACCGCGCTGGATTTCCATCTTCCAGCACGTTTTAGTGCTAAAATATCTCCGCCCGCGGCTACAACCATCGTTGCTGCAGACCGACGAAAAGAGTGACCTGTATATAATTCTGGTTCTTCTAATCCTAAATATCCCGCAATTTTCTTCGGTTGGCGGTGTGCCAATAGTGTGGTGACCAGCATAAAGGGAAATGCATTTTCCGTTACGATATGTTAAGAACAAACGTAAACTCTCTGTTCCGGAAGGACGAAGAGCTGCATACTTTCTATATAAAACACAAGGTTGAAAACTGCAATCATCATCTGTGATGGTAAACCTTCTTATTGTTCTATTTTTTGTATTTCTTAATGTAATAATTATATATTTTTTAGTATCTTCCACATCATTGAGGATTAAAGAGAGAAGCTTATCACACCGGCAAGCACCAAAAATTCCAAAAATTGTAATAACTTTAAAGAGCAACCAACGGTCGTCGGGAGCTTCCAAAAGAAATTTTTCGACTTGCTCCTTGGTTAAAACTTTGGCCTTTTTCGGAACATAACGCTCACTCCTTCTTTTCAGAAACGCAAATAATTTATGAAATCTACAAATGACAAATAAAAATGTATTTTTTTTTCGGTAACATCTCTAATATAAAAATAAACCTGCGAACTTCAATATTTTCTTTAATTTCCAGGCAACTCTTCAACATCGACCATTTCGACCATAATGAACTAGGTCTGAATCTCGTGGACAGTTGATTAAAATAAGCTAATAGAACGTTCTCCGTCACAACAGTTACATTGTTTATTTCTTGCCATTCTTTGAAATCGGCGTATTCTCGTTCATATCTTGCCGCTGACTTTTCTGGTAATAAACTTGAAACCACACTTAAGGCTTCTTTTGTAATAGCTTCTGGCACGTTCATTTTGACTTCCACATTAAAATCAGTGAAAAAAGTAAACAATGAAATAAACTATCCGCGTTGCTACAGTAACACTGCAAAATGTTTTCCAAGGCTTATGGGATATCATTCAAGACAATCTATGACAACAATTACAACTGACAAGTTTTGATTATAATCCTAAATATGATTTACAAGTGAGTAACAAATAAAATATTGTACAATACACGCCAGGTAACTGTTTTACTGCCTCAAGGAGGTGACAGGCTCGCCTAACGGCTCGCCAGTCATTTCCTCCTTTCAGCAGTAAAAACCGTTTTACCTGGCTAGTAATGTAAAATACTATTACAGTTCAATGTACAACACGTATTAGACGTACTACCTACATTTAACATCGAGACGGGAAACAAAATCAAGAAATTTGATAACAGCAATAACATAAATAACGAAAACAACAAATAATATGCGTATGTAATTACATAGATTACAATAATAAATCGATTTCAGTTTAAAATACGAATACAAATGGTCGGAAAAGGCGCCTCTTGCGGAGAAATTTTGCAACGTTCGGTTGCTCGATTTTTGTCGAAATATACCGAACATTTCCAGGCCTTGTAAGTATAACGTAGGCGACGGCTAGATGTGTAGAATGCCAAGGCAGGTGGCTAGGAATGTAATTAAGATATTGTAGTAATATATATTTAATAAATTGTATGTTACATATTCTGACAAGACAATTTTAATACATAAATAAAAGTAGTATAAATGTGTATATATTCATTTATTATTTCATTTGTGATTGCATTTATTTACAACTCTACGTACAATATTTAGGCCACTACCTTATATAAAAAATACATTATTTTTATAATTAATTATTATTATCTATTTGTATTAAAATTTACTTTTTAATCTGAAAGAACAATATGGTTAAAAAAAACATATAAGTGAAGGTGAGTCAGGAAGACAATGACAAGCCAAAGTGTCATCATTGTTGAAGTACACCTATCAGCAATTGTTACTCAATTTTTTTTTTTGCAAGCGTGAATTCTGTCAATTAGCTGTCATCTATCCAGGATCGCTCCGTGTGGGTGAGCAGGTTGTGCCCCGCACAAAGGCGCCTGACCATAAGGGGCGCCATAAATTTTTATAAAATGCTCTCATTCATAAAGAAAAAAAATCTATAAAACACAGTAAGGTAATAGAAGTCAACAATATTTGTTTTAAATTTGTACCATTCTACCAAACAAATATTTTTATAGCATTGTTATATTAAAATAATATTTGTGAAGGTTTTGATTACAACAAAGAATATTTTGATTATAGCTCAGGAATATTGATTACAAGAATGAATCCGTTTTTAAAATACTAGCATTTTACGAAAAATCAAATGTTTATGATCAACAATTCTGAAATAATTTTCTTTTTTACCGATATTGAAGTTCACTGATATTTCTGTTAAACGAATAATTTTCTTGCATTGTTATGTTGCAAATTATAACTGTAAAATTGTTGATTACAACAAACGATTTTGGTTATAATCTAATAACAATAAGGAAATTTCATCAATATTTTAAATTTAGCATTTTTCGCTCGATTACACAAAATTTTGCCAAATACTTGGTACAAATTATGTGTAAATGTATTAACTATAGCTAACAATATTTAAAAAAGTAAATATTTTAACTTAACACAATTTATAACTTTCAAAAAAAACACATGATATACATATATCAATAAACTGCAATGGATATTTAAAATGGCGGCAAAAGAAAGTTTTTTTCCAAATAAACGGCGTTTCGTTAACCAAACTTTGCGAATTAACATACCTCGGTGGCCGAGCCGCCGAGCGTGTTGAGGCAGCGTGTTGGGAAGCGACAGCGCTCAAAGCGACCATCACCGCTCGGATCCTGGAGTCGTGGGTTCGATTCCCACTATGGGCGTGGATATTTGTGTGTGTCCTTTCATCGTCTCATCTCCATCATCGCAATGTATACAACGCCAATGTAACAAAACTGACTCATCCTCATCAAATCACATCACAAAGAATATTATATTATTGCAAATTAACATGACGTCCGAGATCGTAGAGCGAGGATTTTAAGACATCTTAGGCTTGTTATGGTTCATAACACCCGTGGTTTTTTAATAGTTTCAAAAAAAGTGTCAAAAAACAAAACATTATTTATCAATTTTATTTTTTGAGTTTCTCATTAGTATACAGAACAATTATTTCTTCTAGCTATATAAAAAACTCCAACTATACTCTTACGGGACAGATAATAATTGAGAAATACTATTTTTCCATGTTAAACGCCTATGTCACGGTTTTCAATGTTCACCGTGTATGTAAATAAAGGCTTGATATCCTGAAACCAGTAATAACAATAATTTATTATTTTTTTGTAAATAATTATTTTATTCTTCTTGGTCATATTATATGCATTATAAATAATTGAACGTTGTTTTTAATATGTGTAGTATACACATTTGTAATTTTCTTCCTGACCCACCTGACTATTTTATGAAAATATCTAGCTACTTACAAATATCGTACGGCTAGGGCCTTTTCTAAATTATTAACGTCTTCATTGAGATATTCTTTAACTCCTTTACTGTAAATATATGTCAATTCCTCCCAGTCTACTGATTTAACATCAAAATTAAATAAAAGTTTATCGTTTTCACTAAGCTTGTTGAACAAATCAGGGACGTCCTTAAAATCGTATTTTAAAGTCGAAGACATAAATGGAAGTAACGCTTCATTTATTTGATCATACTTTTTAATAGCCTTTTGAGATCTATTCTTAAAAAAAATAACATTAAGATGGGATTGGGTCTTCACTATATTTTTAAAACTAATAATCTTTATAGTTATTCGTTAAGGCTTAATATTTTTTTTTTACTTACAAGTTTTTCCCTAAAAACAAGTCACTGACAAATGCGGGAATAGATTCAGATAAGAAATGATATCCCCTAAACAGAATTTTATTATATACTAATACACATCCTGGTGTCCATAATGCCTTTTCTAAAGGATATTTAGTAAAAATAACAATTTCTACAAGTTTTCTAACTGAAATGGAGTCTTCTGCACTATTGAAGTTATACACCATTATTTCGTTCTTACTAAAATAGAAAAATACAAAATCAAAAATAAATTATGCTTTCCCGTCCATGCCCAGCATTCGCTCCATACATCAAAGCAGGCATTAGCACTCCATTATATACACTTAACCGAGCATCCCTTGTATGATATACTACACAACCCTGCCAAAGCGGTGCGAGCACTGAAGTAACTATATTGCAATCCATCCGTTAAATACCCTATATACGCTATTTCATTCATAAATGAACAGTTTTTAATTTATTATTTTCTAAATGTAAACGTTATTAAAATAATAATTTTTAATTTAAATTATGTCATCGACAGTACTATATAAATATTCATGAAATGCAAAAAAAATTGAAATATATTTTATTGAATCGATAAATTACATATTGCAATTGAGTTAAAATTTTGCATTGGTACATATCGACGGTTAAGATGTGATAACACGTATCTACATTTTTCAGGTAACATGAGTTATGCACATCAAAATGTGCAGAAAAAAATTCTGCGCGTTTCTAGTGATCCCTCGTACGTACATTTCTAACGTTTGCTCGATCTACGTCAGAAATGTACGTACGAGGGATCACCAGAAACGCGCAGATTTTTTTCTGCACATTTTAATGTGCATAACTCATATTACCTGAAAAATGTAGATACGTGGTATCACATCTTAACCGTCGATATAATAAAACATCTATAACTTTTAAAAACAAATAAGAAACAATAACAATAATGAATATACCACGAAAACAAACAAACAAATAAGAAACAGTAACAAAACGAGTAGATCAAATGTCAAAATGCAGAACTGACCGCGATGTGATTCCAAGCGATGTCAACATTAGAATAGGAAAATTGAAACTGATGTTACGCAGAACAGAGAGTAGCGTAGTATTGCCTCTCTTTCTAAGACGCAAATGCGTACTTCGCGCAGGTGTCTCTTCAGATGGAACTACCTCTAAGACCCTATTTATGGCACGCTGCTTGTCTTACTTACGTTTTTTGAGAAGATGTACCCCAAGGAACTGCTATCAAACAGTTTGCTGTTAAATCTGCTGGTACCAAACTAAATTGTACATCTGGATTACACTGAATTATTTTTACTAGTCCTGTCTTGATCCCTATACCCATAGCAGTCATTCCTTGAATACTGTTAATCCATCCAG
The DNA here is from genome assembly GCA_951394225.1 of Harpalus rufipes. NCBI lineage: Eukaryota > Metazoa > Arthropoda > Insecta > Coleoptera > Carabidae > Harpalus > Harpalus rufipes. The sequence goes on along the minus strand of OX596282.1, from coordinate 28,993,653 downwards.
GAATAGGTTCTTTATATATGCATATTACTAGTTAAAAATATAAATGATTTGATTAATATGTAGTTATTTTATACCCGTAGCTCTTTACACACCGAGGCTAAAGATTGCTACAAAAGTAGCGAGGACTTCAACTACTTGAGATCTGTAGAGATATTTTAAACCAGAGGTATACACAACCTTTATACCTCTCGCTAAGAGAGGTATTGCATTCATGCTAAAAATCGCATATCCAGATTTTATTGAATAAGCACGTTTTAAGGTCCCTACAATCCGATTTTAACATTTTTACGATAATGTCTGTGTGTGTATGTGTGTGTGTGTGTGTGTGTGTGTGTGTGTGTGTGTGTGTGTGTGTGTGTGTGTGTGTGTGTGTGTGTGTGTATGTATGTGTGGATGTATATGTGTGTGTAGGATGTTGGAAGGACGATTACTCAAAAACTACAAGACTTTATATTTGTTTATCTACGTATTTCCCAATCGGACATTCATGGGAAGATCTGAAAAGGTTTTGGTAACAATTGGACAACCGGAAGTAGAAGATTCTTGAAAAAAAAATCTTCTAAATAATATTTTTTGAAAATTTTTCTAATTCTCTATCTGATACATTTAAATATTTTATTATATATGCTATAGATTTAGAGATAAAAGAAATATAATATATAAAATAATCTGTTGTAATAAATTTTACAGCCAAAAGAATGCCATTGAAAATAGTTGAAAATATAAAATATTTGTAACTGACAGATAAATGTTAGTGTCAGAAATCCGGAGACATTACTGAAGATTTTTTCTGGGAAATACATACATTATATTATTTCTTATTGTATTTATAGTTAAATATTTAAAATTATAGGTATATTACACATACCCTTCAGAAATACTGTTAATGCCAACAATGAATTGGAATCATCTCGAAAAATTAGAAGAGTAAAACAAAATTGCTTCATAGAATGAAGTGTCTGCCTGAGTGTCTGGTCGCGAATCTGGGGACCCGGGTTCGATTCCGACCGACGCCAAAAATTACATCGCATTTTAATGGTACAAAATTGACCCCTGTGGCGCACTCTCCACGCCAGCAATGAGTGCCCGTGAGGTGACGCCTGGTAAGCGCCCACACGGTACAAATATTCCATCATTACCGATATCTGCGTACGAAGCAGATTGGCACACCCAGCAATGGGTAATATGCCGTGATGAAATATTTATTTATTTATTTTTATTTAAAAATCTAAATGGAAAGAATAGATATGAGCGAGAATACAGCTCGAAAGAAGACGATATTTAAATGTTATAAATACAAGGTGAAAGTGAAGATGGTCTCCACTCTGCAACGTAAAATACAGAAAAATTGTATCTAATCGAAATAATGAGTAATGAAAGAAAAATGTACTTGGAGAATCTCTTAATTCTTCATCTGTGACTATTATGGAGGTGACAAGTCTAGGTTGAAGGACTTAAATTTGTTTCAAACATTATGGGACAATGTACACCAGCACTGTAGATTAGAGTAACATTGAACTGCGAAAGAGCTATCAAATTCTTCTAAAGTAAGTTGTAAATATTGACAAAATTACACATCGATATAAGAATAATCGGAGTGCAATCTATCCATCACTTTATTAAAGGGAATTAGTGTTTAGATACAACATGTATGAAAAAATAAAATGTAAAAGAAGATATGTAAGAATAGATGCACAATCCAGATATATATATATATATATATATATATATATATATATATATATATATTTTAGACCGCCCAAAATTAATAATTTTACTAGAAGAATATGAAGAGAAAGTAAACAAGAACGTTGTTCGAATTGAAATCCCTGTTACCAGCCTAAAATTTATATATGGTAAACTCTACTTTGTAATTTATTGTACATAATTTATGGTAAAATATCCTATAGATTTTGTAAATATATGTGAAAATTGTTTCATGTTGAGACATGCTCTTATTGAATAATAAAGAAGTTTATACGTCATAGACTTATATGAATATATTAGTTGTATTTCTAAAAATATTCTTTGGCTTTATGCATACAGCCAGGTAAAATATGCGGCGAGTGGTTATGTGTTGGCCACATCAGATTTTTTAATTTCCGAAAGATTAACCGATTTTTAAATGTAATTAATAAGATATTTTGAAATTATATACAATGACGACAAGATACAATTTTGACTAGACGTATAAGGTAATCATTGGTGATTGCCTTCAGTGGACAGCAGGGACTCTTTGTCCTACTTTACGGGTGGTTCAAAACTAGAGTCAGGAGAAACTGGAGTGGGTGTATTTGGTCCAGGTTACCAAAGAAAGGAATCAACAGGCACCACTCGCACCATATTTCAAGCAGGGATCTATGCAATAAATCTCTGTGCTCAAATAAACCTAAACAAAAGTCTCAAAGGAGCAAAATTCATATTGTCAGATAGCCAGGCTGCTTTAAAGTTACTAAGTGCCTTTACTTGTGAGTCAAAGCTAGTCTGGAATTGCATGAACACCTTACAACAACTGGCCAAAGATAACCACATCACTTTGTGGGCAATGAAAAAGCAGATGAACTCGCTAAAAAGAGAGCTAAACTACCGTTTTACGGGCCTGATCCTTCTTGTGCACTCTTGAAAAGCAATATAAAGAAGGAAATCAAAAACTGGGAGGAAGATTAGCTATCTTCGCCCTCGATAGTATGAAACACTTTCCACCTCAGTAAATAATATACTATAACTTACTTGCTGGTATCCTGACAATAACGACAGGTAGTTTATCTTTTTCTGCTTCTATCAGGTTTTCAGCAATATGTTTCGTAAATAAATAAGTGTTAGGCCAAGTTTCTAATACGTTACGCTCAATATTTTCTATTAAATGGTTTTCCATATTATCCACAAGATTTATTAAAAAATCTGGATCGTACACACATTTTTTTATATTTTCTTCAGTGTAGTCATATATGATATGGGACCATATTGTTGACACATAGACAAAAACCTGAAAAAAAAATAAGAAAATATATTATTTATGTACTTTAAAATTAAATATTACTAATTTCTTACCTGTAATTGTTTCATTTCTTTGGCAATATTTATTAAATTTTTTGTAATTTTAACATTGCAAGAAACAGATTCTTTTAGTGGCGCATTAAATTTGACAGAGGCTGCACTATGATATACTATATTTACTGTATTAATTACTAAATCATAATCTTCTGATGCCATTCCAAAATTTTCTTCTTCCAGTTTCGAAGGAATGAATATAATTTTTTGTTTAAATAGTGGCATATTTTTCTTTAGTTCATTCCACAACTGTAAATGAGTACAGTCATATGTTATCCACAAGCGAAAAGTTTGCTAATTTTTTTGAGTAGCTACCAATGTAAAATTTGTCGGTAAGGATATGTATTTTCTTCTGCCACTAGTGATAAAAGGTATTGTTGTTTAAAGTGTATGAAAAATATCTTTATTGTCTGAGTGACAGGTTTATATCTCGATGGCGAACAAAAGTATGGAAACTTAAATATTTCATTTTTACCTTCCGTCACCTATAGGTAAGGAAGGTATTGTCTACGTTTTTAGGTCCATAAAATACGATTTTGCCATTTTTACGATGATGTCTGTATATATGTGTGTCTGTGTGGGTGTGACGAAAGTTTTGGTTCGCATAACATCAATACCACGATTCCAAAAATTATATTTTTTTCGTATTCCTCAAGTTTACATCCAAAAGAAGGGGTGATTAGACTTTGGTTATAATTAGTCAATCGCAAGTAGCCCAATTTTTCTTGAAAAAACTCAGTTAAATATTATTATAACTTAAAGAATATATTATTCTCTATACGATTTGATTGTATTTTATACTTCATATTCAACAGATATAGAGTTAAAGAATTATAATGATATTAAATTTCATAAATCAGCCAGCTATACTAAGCATGGAAACTGCTAATATATTCTGATAATTTAAATTGACAGATATCAGTATCAATGAAAAGTAAATGAATGTGGCAGAGATGAGGAAGTTGAGATAGATGTTGGGGAAGACACGGAAAGATACGGTAAGGAATGAAACAATAAGAGAAATAACTCTAGTGTTAGATTTTCTAGAAAGATACAATAGAGACGATTATATTAGTTTGAACAAGTCATGAGGAGAGATGAAGAATGTACTGGAAGAAGAATGAATAGCTTAGTAATAGAAGGTTGAAGAAACAGAGGAAGACCAAATATAAGATGGAAGGATTGTATTTAGGAAGACTTGCGAGAAAAGGAACTGAAAAAGGACGACACGCAAAACAAAAATGAGTGGAAGAAGAAAATAAAACATAGCGACCCCCTAACGAATGGGAAAAACTAAAGAAGATGTCAGGTCAAGTGCAATTTGCATGGTTTGTTTATGAAATAATTTTACTGAAAATATAGGATCTTTTGCAAGAAAATTTATGTATAGGGCGCGTGCATTGACGTGACTTTGCTGACTTTGATAAGCAGGAGGTCCGTGTCAAAATGACAGCTGTTAATTACGTCTATAACTGGCAAATGTCATAATTTTTCATTCAAAATTATCTTCTTTCATGTGGTTTATTTGTTATCGGGAGAATGGAATTCAGTTACCGAGAAAAAGAATCATATAATACCAAAAATGAAATTTTTAATGAAAAATTGTTACATTTGTCATAATTAATAGCTGTTATTCTGATACGGTCCTCATATTGCCAAGGTCAGCAAAGTCACATGACTGCTCCCGCCCTATAGAATTTGTACATAATACACAGTATTGACGGAAGGTAATGTGCTGACACATCAGATTTTTTACGATGATGTCATTTTGATTTGAATACTTATCAATATCTACAAAAAGCTAGGCAGAAAAGACTTTTTGTTTTTAAAATTTTTACTATCTGATAATTCATTTTGGTAGCAATCATAGATAAAAGAGTAAAAATAAGTAACAATGTTTAGAGAAAGTGATATGAAAATATGTACTCCGCCAGAAATGATAGAAGCGGCACAAAATGTGCAGTTTGATACATTTCTCTCAAAAAAATCTAATTCTTTGAAAAGTGACAGTTATACTAACGGAGGTAAGGAAAAACAAGTTCACGACTTCTTTCTCTTTTTGAGAAAAAAGGTCAATAATAATGTCATGTTGGTAGACTAGTAGTGAAAAAAATAATTATTATGGCCAAGATTGTCAAACATATAACCAACTACATATTAACATCAGTAAAATGTCTCTTTAGTAGATAAAATAGCACTAGGACTGAGAAATTAATTATTAAACCTCAAATTGCTGGAAATGTAACCGACTACCTACTTATTAAAACTTATAATGTACCTATGGATAAAAAATTACCTTGCAATTAAAGAAATCATTTATTCTATATTGTATATCTTCATTTTTCTTTGCCCTTATAGGTAAAATAATTTTGTTCAATTCTGAACAAGATCTTAACAGTTTTTCTGTTAAAGTTTTGCCAACAAATCCCGTTGCACCAGTTATAAATATTATTTTGTTCTTATAAAACTTTTGAATTTCTGTTGGTTCCATATTTGAACACAGAAATAACACGTACTAGCAAACTCAGAATATAAGCATACAGTAGCATGAAATTTACATATATTTACTCAATTTACAAAAGAAGTTTGAAGTTTGAAAGATTAATTGCCATCATTATCAAAAAATATTTTTTAATATAATGTGTTTCTCTAATAATACATATTTTTATTATTATTTTTAAATGTTGTAAACTATCTTTTTATTTGTAGTCAAATGTATGACTACAATTTTACAGTTTCATAATCATAAATTCATTTTTATACATTAAGTTAAACTTCGTACAAAATTTTGAAAAAAAGAACACGTACGTAGAATAAATCGAAAAGCAGCGAGAATTATCCTTTGGGTCAGTTTGTTCGGTGAAATCAATGACGCGGACTCATATTGATCGTCGATAAATCTAGGAGTATATAGTATTATCTTTAAATTTAAACTAATGAGGGGTTAAGCATTTATGTTTTAGTGTATTGGAAAAATTCAACAAGGAAATAAAAACAATTATAATAAGTAACATTATTTATAAACATTTTTTTTTTGATTTATTAAATTACATAGATATGAAAGTGTAATTAAGTACTAAAGTAGGACATTTGTAAGTTGGTACTGCATAGAAAGCCTATATAAAATATGTTACCATAGTTACATTGCCCGATAAAATTGCATATAATAACCAGTGGTGGCTTGTGCATTAAAACTTCGGCGAGGCAACACTTCATAAGATAATTGAGTACTATAACTACAGTACTATTTAGTCAGTTGATTTATTTAAAACATCTATATTTTCTTTAATTAGTTTAGGAAATTGATATTTGTTAAATTAGAACTCCCAGCCGAAGCCATTATATTTTTTAAAATTCAAAATACAAAAATATTATGTAAACATATAAACACAAGGAAAAAATATAAGGATTAAATACTGTTATGTATATTTTCGAATGCAATAAGCAGTTAATAATAATTAATTTGACTCGCAACAACGTACAGTACATATACGTTCTCCTGCACTTACAAAATTTGCTACTACGCAGAGAATCAGAATTCTATTCATGTACGGTCAAGGTTTCTATAAGGCCGTGTAGAAAGTACCTATCTTTTATTTTTTATGCACTCATTGCATATTGCATTCGAGGCTAGCCTCAAACAGCTCCTTGTCTAGCGCATATATCGATAACATGGATGAAAGCAGTATCAAAAACATTAGACATTTGTCAGAATTTTTCATTCAAAATTTCAAGTTTTCTAAATTCCCGTAGTTAATTTGTCACCAGGAGTGTGGAATTTACTTGTCAAGGAAAATAAATCACATGGAATTGGAAAGTCACTAAATTTAGAATGCAAAATTATGATATTTGTTATCTATGTACATAAATACTAGCTATAATTCTGACACGGGCCCCCATATGTGCCTGTCAAGGCCAACAAAGTCACATGACTACTCGCGCCCTATTATATTTAACATTTCTTGTAACCTGCATTCTACACCAAAAAATTCTACTTATATCTATTCTTTATATTTTCGAATGTTTCCAATTCATTGTAGGGATTGTAGGGACCTTAAAACATACTTAAACACTAAATGGATATGCGATTTTTAGCATGAATCCAATACCTCTCTTAGCGAGAGATAAAAAATGGTTTTGTAACAAAACGTTAACAAACATGGATTTTTTTATGTGAAATACACAAATTTATTTTTCACTTATGTTTCGTTAGAATTATTTTATTATTAAACGTTGTGTATTTCACATTTGCAATGTTCTAAGCAGTGATGATATATTTCATTATTTATTTTATTAACGACTTTATAACAAACCGATCATTTTCCTTTATAAGACTCATAAAAGTAATGTTTATGAGTCATCGCTGCTAATAGCAATATTTCTTTTTATTTTTTCGAATTTTGGTTTAGCCAGCACCTTAATTTCAAAATTTTAAAATTTTATGTTAACAGAAATTTTGGTATAATTAATAAATATTGACATAGTATAATGGAACATTTAATTCTGAATAATTTTCTTCAAATAAACTTTCTTTAAAATTTAATAATAAAGCCAAGAATTAATGTTTTATTTATCAATAAATCCAACACAATATCAGTATGGCCATCTATAACATAAAATTATAAACAATCACTGACATTTGTTAATATTTATATAGGTATTTTTAGAAACTAATATCACAATATAAGGCATTAAATCGAAAAAAGTTTCAAATAAAATTTACTCAAAATAATATATTTTAGTTAATAATATATAAATTCTACTTATTTAGTTTTTATTTGTAAAGTTATAAATGTACACATAAATAAATCATTTTTTTTCAAAAACAAGATATAAATAAAATAAATTATTACCTAAAACATATTTAAAATTAAAAAATAATAGAAGTTTATTTAGAAAATTTGATTGTATAAAATTTTCCCTACAATATAATAAACAAATTTTAGTTCTACTTATTATCTCTGAAACAAAAGCGAAAATAAAAAAAAAGCTTCAACAAAACTCGCCTTCATTTTTAATTATAAATAATTTCTATTTAACAAATTTTGTCGAAAAGTTGTTAATTTAGGCAGAAATTGGATTTTCTCAAATTTGTTTATCCAAAACGAGACTACTACTGTAATCTATGATGAAAAGTATGAACTATTTTTTAATGTTTTGTTGTAACAAAGTACGTTGTTGCATAGGTTAAATAGGAGAAAATCAATAATATCGACAAATCGATTGACCAATCAGATTCAAAAAAGCTTGCAAATGGAAGACACGGGATAAAATATTTGTTTAAACAAACGTCATTTGATTGTTAATCAGCTGTTAAGTGTAAAAAGTGTTAAATTTATTTATTTTGAGTTAATAAATTGTTGAAATATTGATTGTTATATGATTTTATGTATCAATTGAATTAAAATAGTAGTATTTGTTGTAATTATTATTTATTTATCATACTATATTTGTTACAACAATAATGAAAACAATGTTATGTACTAATAATATGTTAGATCCGAGGTGGAATTATTTCATTACAGATTACAGGTAAAAGGGGAAGCGAAAACTTTGCTCAGAACTAGTATTGTACACTTGAAAATTCCCAAACCCGAATTCATCTTCACTTCTACAGATCTTATTTATCAAAATTAAACAATACTAGTATTTTTTAGGTTATGTTACAATTTGGTTTAAAAAATAACAAATAAATATCATTCTTTGTAAGTTTACACAAATCCAAAACGTATTGCGGCTGATTTTCTGGTTTGAGAATGATCAGGAGGGGATCATCACCTTTATTGTCCCGTGGTATTTGGGTTACTTACAGTAAAATTTTTGAAAGATGTCCAATCAAGGTTGTCTACGAATTGTATGAATTCAGATTTTTGCTCCGCCCATCATGACAAATTCAGTAATGTCGTTTGCTTAATTTTTATGAGGGTACGTAAGATACTACTGTTATTTTATTATTATAAAAATATATATTACAGGAAAAGCATTCAAAATTCAAAAATAAGTCAACTAGTAAGTTTATAAGCAAATGTAAAACCAAATATGTTAAAAATAAGATACTGACACAATGTCAGTGTCAGTGACTCTGACAGAATATAACGTTATACGTACGGCTATGAATCTGAATTAATAAATGAACTCTTACAGACTTTGCAAAAGAAAGAGATAAATGTATGCCTATTTGTTAATTCGTTCGTGATACAGGTGCCCTTGATCGGACATCTTTCAAAATTTTTACTGTAAGTAAATTATTTATTACATTGTGTATGCCTGATTACTAAGCATTACTTAACAAACTCGTGACTTGGAGGGGAAGGACAAGAAAGATGGAAGAATTCGGTATTGGTGGGTGAAGAAAACGATTCACAGAAGCACTGAATACTCACAACTTCTATATTTGAAAGAAACGCTGTTAACGTAGTTGGTTACTACGGTTGCTGAGTGTTGTGTTTGTATTGTTGTTACTATAGAGAAAAACAGTGAATTTGGCATGTAATTTTATATTGTGAATTTGAAAAAAATATTTTTTGTTTAAACCAAATTTGTTTTAATATTTTCAGGTCAATTTTACAATTTTAACTTCCAGATATATAAACAATAACAAATCGGCTTATTGACAACAATAAAAGATTTATCATTTGACAGTTTATTTTGTTTAATTCATTTCTGTTTTGTTTATTTAACTGGAAATAATAAAATTCGCCTTTAAATAACGACAATATTGTTTGTAATTTTAACAAAGTTCTTCGTGTTTAGAATAAACTTTATTACAATTATTTAATTTCACCGTCAAAATTATATCGTGAAATTACAACCGAACTATTCCTACCTGAAAAAAATCCTACATTATGTTAATATCTATAAAACCTGATTCTCTAAACATAAGAACTTAAAAGTAAACTTAAGTCTAAATTGAAAGTGAAAATAAGTTTATTCAAAGAATTGAATGATGAAATTATAAATATAGAAACAGAAATATATGTCCATATTATATTTTGTACAATTTTTTTTTCATAAAAAACTAAAAATTAATAATTATTTATTAAAAATACACAATAATGGATAGAGTTACACACCCGGCTTCTTAATTATTAAAATCTATGTATAATATTTCATATCTACTCATAATTTTGTTACAAATGCATTATAAACGTAGGCCTAGCATTAAACATTTCGATTCATAAATTCTGAACTGGAGATATCAAAATTTATATATTTATTTATTTTTGAATACGAAATATCACACCATCAAGTGGGTAAAAAAGTTAAAATACAAACTTCACAATAATATTTTCAGAATCTACGGGTCAAATTACATATTAGTTGGCTTAAAATACACAAAATTAACTCTTTTTTAACTGAACAGCCGATTTACAAGTCAAGTGACATATGTTTAAACAATTTTTTGTCCCGCGTCTTCCATTTGCAAGCTTTTTTGAATCTGATTGGTCAATCGATTTGTCGATATTATTGATTTTCTCCTATTTACACGATACAACAACGTACTTTGTTACAAAAAAACATTAAAAAATAGTTCATAATTATCATCATAGATTGCAATAGTAGTCTCGTTTTGGATAAACAAATTTGAGAAAATCCATTTTCTGACTAAACTAACGACTATTAGACAAATATTGTTATATAAAAATGATTTATAATTAAAAATGAAGGCGAGTTTTGTTGAAGCTTTTTTTTATTTTCGCCATTGTTTCAGAGATAATAAGTAGAACTAAAATTTGTTTATTATAATGTAGGGAAAATTTTATACAATCAAATTTTCTAAATAAACTTCTATTATTTTTTAATTTTAAATATGTTTTAGGTAATAATTTATTTTATTTTTATCTTGTTTTTGAAAAAATGATTTATTTATGTGTGCATTTATAACTTTACAAATAAAAACTAAATAAGTAGAATTAATATATTATTAACTAAAATATATTATTTTGAGTAAATTTTATTTGAAACTTTTTTCGAATTAATGCCTTATATTGTGATATTAGTTTCTAAAAATACCTATATAAATATTAACAAATGTCAGTGATTGTTTATAATTTTATGCTATAGATGGCCATACTGATATTGTATTGGATTTATTGATAAATAAAACATTAATTCTTGGCTTTATTATTAAATTTTAAAGAAAGTTTATTTGAAGAAAATTATTCAGAATTAAATGTTCCATTATACTACGTCAATATTTATTAATTATACCAAAATTTCTGTTAACCTAAAATTTTAAAATTTCCATGTTAGAATAAGGTAGAAATACAAGATTTCAAAATTTTCTGAATGATAGTATTTCACACACACATACACACACACACACACACACACACACACACACATACACACACGCACACACACACACACACACACACACACACACACACACACACACACATACACACACACACATACATACAACAGACATCATCGTGAAAATGTTAAAAATGGATTCTAAGGACCTTAAAACGTAGTCATTTACCAAAATCTCGATATGCGATTTTTATCACGATCGCTATTTACCAAGGGTAACGGGAGGTAAAAAGCTTGTATTATTTTAATTGAATTATGAGTTCTGCAAAAAAATATACATGTTTATTTTTCAGTTTTTAATGTGATTTAAATAAAAAAATCTGATGTGGTCAGCACAATACCTTTCGTCAATCCTGTGTATTATGTACAAATTCAATACATAAATTTTCTTGCAAAAGATGCTAAATTTCCAGTTACCTATATTATTATATGCAAATGGTACTTGACATTGACATCTTCTTCTTCTTCTTTAGCTTTTCCCATTCGCTAGGGGCACTATTTTTTATTTTCTTCTTCCATTCATTTCTGTTTTGCGGTTCATCCTCATTCAGTTGATTTTCTCTCAAGTCATCCGCAATACATTCCTTCCATCTTATCTTTGGTCTTCCTCTATTTCTTCCACTTTCTATTACTAAGCTATTCATTCTTCTTCTAATATATTCTTTATCTCTCCTCGTGACATGTTTAAACCAATGTAATCGTCTTTCTTGTATCTTTCTAGAAACTTCCAATACACGAGTTATTTCCCTTATTCATTTATTCCTTACTGTATCTTTCCGTGTCTTCCTAAACATCTATCTCAACGTCCTCATCTCTACAACATTCATTTTATTTTCAGTTAGAATTTTCTTCATATTGTGACGTGCGCCCCTGAGAGAAAAGTATGCATGCGCCGCTACTGATGGCATGTTCGCGAACAATGACGTAATCCCTTCGAAAGAACGTACCAGAGCGTAATGCAATCCCCGACGCGCTGAGACAGGTTAATTGCGCCTTGATCTCATTCCTTTGTATACGGGTCATTGTCGCTTGGAAGGCTTCTAGACTGTTGCGCTGTATAAATATCGGCCGAGAGAAGGCGGAGAAGCAGTCTCATATATACAAGCAACCAGATATGAACTCGGTGATATAAATAAACAGTTTAACAGTTGTTAACATAAATAAATGTAGTTATATAAATAAGTGCAGTGATATAAATGTTAGTTAGATAAATAATCGTAGTGTTTAAGCATTTAATAATATTCTTAGTGTTTATAATTATTTAATCATAGTGTTAGTTGTTTTATTATCTTTTAATAATCATAGTGTTAGTTGTTTTATTATCTTTTAATATTTAATCCTTACTCAATTATCGTTTAATAAACGTATTCTTTAGTTAATAATATTTGTCTATGTTTTACACTTCACCCATATAAATAAAAACGTTACAATATACTAGCTGTTTCAATGATTATACCAGAGCTGGCTGATTTATAAAATTTAATTTCTTTATAAATCTTGCGGATATAAAAATTTATTTTGTACTCCAGTGGTTAGGCAATAAGAATACCTAACTTCTTTATTTGGAACATTTTTCTCGATTACTAATAGTTTAGGAGTTATTTAAATAAGAAAAATCTGTTGTGGCCAGCACAATACCTTTCGCCAATTTCATTTTATGTTACATAGGGCGCGACTTTGTTAGCTTTGGCAAGCAGATATGCGGGCCCGTGTCAAAATGACAGCTAGTAATAATGTACATAGGTGACAAGTATCATAATTTTTCATTCAAAATATTATGTTTTTCCAAATCCATGTGGATTATTTTCCTCAATAAGTACATTCCATACTATTGATGACAAATAAACATCAGAATATTTTAAAATTTTGAATGGAAAATTATGACATATGATAATTGTGACATCTATGTAAATAAATACTAGCCGTCATGCTGATACGGATTCTCATCTGCTCGCCAAGGCCAACAAAGTCACATGACTGCTCACGCCCTATAAGTAACGAATTTAACATTTCTTATACACACAAATAATTGAAATTGTATTTCTTCTTTCGTTCTATGAGAAATTTTGTCCTACTATTCTAATTCTTCAAATTCATTGACAGTATTAGCGGTATTTCTTAAGGATATATGTAATATTAACATATCTATAACTTAAATACCTATTTAATTAATAATACAATAATATAATATTAAATGTACTCGTACCTCCCAGAAAAATCTGATTTTTGACACTGACATTTTGCATTTGTCTGTCAATTACAAACATTAAACTACCGTGGCATTTCATTAATTAACTCAGTGTGTAAGTTGTTTACACAAATTATGTTGGCTAGATTGCAAAATTGGTGTGACATAGAAGACATTTTCAATGAAAATCAAGCGGGTTTCAGACGTGGCAGGGGCACGATTGATAATATTTTTTCTTTATCTGCTATCGCACATTTGCAATTAAGATTGCCAAAACAAAATATGTATGCCATCTTTATAGATTTCCGCAGGGCTTTTGACTCTTTAAATCATGAATTGCTTTGGCACAAACTTTATAATATTGGATTGTCCGCAAAATTTATAAGAATTCTTCAATGTTTGTATAATAATGCACATTTACAAATTAAAATTAAGAACAACCTTTCAAACCCGGTTAAAATCACTAAGGGCGTTTTACAAGGGGAGATTCTCTCTCCGCTTTTATTTTCTTTATTTTTAAATGATATATGGGATTTTTTTAAGGAGTCTGGAGTTAGGGGTATTAATATAAATGGTCATGATGAACTACTTATTTTGGCCTATGCAGATGACCTTGTGCTTTTATGTCATTCCGCGGTAGACGTTGCAAAAAAACTAGATTTACTCCAAATATACTGTAAGAATAATTCTCTAGAGGTAAATGAGAATAAAACGAAAATTCTCTTTTTCCATAAAGGTCGTGCAAAAAAGCAAAAAATTCCGTTTCTTTATAACGGTAACTTATTAGAAATAGTTAGCTCATTTTGCTACTTAGGTACCACCTACAGTTCATCTGGCAAATTCAGACTTGCAGCTCAGGAAAATGCAAAAAAGGGTTCACTTGCAAGCCAAAATGTAAGATCAAGTTTATATAAAGCAAAATCTGTAGGATGGAATGAGAAAACTAAGTTAATGGACTCAATAATTAAAGCCACTTCGTTATACGCTGCAGAAATATGGGGCCCCTTTCAACATGAACAAATCGAAAAGGTACAACTACAATTTCTAAAAAAGTTATTACGCCTTCCAAAAAACACACCAAACCATTATATTAGACTAGAGACAGGTACTATCCATATTTTAGTTGAAATATGGAAACGTGTTCTGTCCTGGTGGGGTAAAATAACTACTATGAGCAGTGAAAGATTACCGAAAATTTTAAATGAAAGGTTAATAGTCTTAGATAAATTAGACTCAAACAAAAAAGAACTTAATTGGAGCACACAAATTAGAATTTTTTTAGAAACAATGGGCTACTCTCAGATATGGGAAAAGCAAGCCATAACTAAAATAAAGATAAAAGAGATTATAGAAAAATTTAAGTCAGCACTGATTAATAAAGATTTAGAAAAACTTCAACATTCAAATTTTAACTTTTTTTATAAGATTATTAAATCTAACAATGAGAGGGAACAATATTTAAATCTAAATTTAAGTATACAAAAAATACAAATTATCAGCCAAATACGGTTGGGAAGCAAGCTTGGTCTAAAAATTTTTTATAGGGAAATGAAATATGAGTTAGACGCGAAAAACATTTGTACGATCTGCAATAAAATGAAACTAGAAGACCTATATCATTTTTTCTTTGAATGCCGTATCTATTAACCTCTAAGACTCAAATATTTAATTATTTTGAATATAAATACATTTAATGTAAGTAATTACTACCAAATTTTTTGCAATCTTAACGCACCCAAAATTAACAATATATTTTTCTTTACAATTGAAGCTATGAAACTTAGAAGCTTTATTCTAAATGAATGATCTGTTGCCAGAGCTGGGCAAATTACTTTCAAAAAGTAATTGAATACAATTACAGTTACTTTAACCAAAATGTAATTAAATTACCAATTACTTTTGCATTGTAATTGACATTTTAATTACTTTTTCAATTACTTTACTAAAAAAATATTTTACCTTACATTAAATGAAACAAAAAATAATACTACACTGTTTAATATGAAATACAACATAAATAAAAATAATAAGAGTAATAAAACAAATTTATAAAGAATTGCCAACTTTGTAAAATTTTGACGTAGTTGTAGGTTGTAGCTACCTTTTTGGATTGAAATTATATGCAACTCGAAGGTTGAATAATTATTCCTTTTTAGAAGGTCGATGCACGCATATCTGTTTAGGGTAGGGAAATCTGCCTTACTCCCAGGTAGACACGAAAGTGACCCTTCATATAGTGGGATGCAAATGTTAAAAAGTGATTTGGAATGTCCGTAACACAAGTTACCTACATAAAGGCTGAGTCTGGGAAGATGCGCAGCCCCCTCCCCGCGTCTTCGACATTTCACTTCTTAATTATAAGTAATAGAAAAAAATACTCATATAAAAGTTTTATTTTTAAAAAAATATACTAATTGATGGCAGATGTAGATATTTTTTATAAAGTCACACTTACAAGATACGACTATCAACTTTTATTTTTAAATAGCAACCTTTAATTATTTTACTAAAATATAAACCACCATTTTTTCTCTTTTCAACGATGTAAATTTTTGTATATCAAAAATATGAAAAAAATCGAGATTACTTGTAAGAAATATGTTGAAAGTGTGAACATCTTCCCAAACTCACCCTTATATATGTGTATATTGTTATTAAAAATACTTTATATTGATTTATATGAAACCCTATATGAAGACATTGCAAATTCCTTGAAAAGTATATTATTACTATTAGCATTCAGAAAAATTAATAAATTATAACTTGAGTAAAAGTCCAAAGTACGTCGTACGTCCCAACGTGCATGACAAGTTGCATTTGTAACCTGTAACCCACAACGCAGGTAAACTAGGCTTCGCCCGAATCCCGGGGATTCCCTTGCTTCTTGGTTCAAAATAGTAATTAATATTTAAAACCCAAATTTTCAAAAGTAATTGAGTACAATTACTTTTTTTTACAATGTAATTAATTACAAATTACAATTTGTGAGAAAGTAATTTAATTAGTAATTAATTACCAAAAGTAATTTAATAAGTAATTAATTACCAAAATTAATTAATTACTGCCCAGCTCTGTCTGTTGCCTTGCTATCGTTATCACTTATTTTTCTCAAGTATACATGATGCATATCTACTTTCATAATTTGTTTTTTATTCGCATTTAAAATGTATTATAATTTGGGTAATTCTATGTAATGGTTTATAACCGAATATTTTTACTGTCTGGCTGTTAATGTCATTTTTGCTACTTTGGTAATTTAATCAGTATATTATATGTAAATATAATAATTTCATAGTTGCTATAGTACTGTAGCTCAATATTACTCTAGCTTATTATTACATCCAATTGCTTATTTATTACACCCAGAATACTATTTAAGATACTTGGTACCGCATGATAATTATGTTTATGATTGTCAATACATTTGTATGGGGCTGGGCCCCGATGGCAAATTAAATGAAATGAAATAAAAATAAATAAATAAAAACAAACATTTAAATATCTCAACTGTTTTTTAGGCAACGAGATTTATTACAACAGATTATTCTATATTATTATATACTATATCTCCAAACCTATACGAGATATAATATTTTTTTTAAATGTGTCAGATTTAGAATATAATTTTCTTTAATATTACCAAGAAAATTTTTCAAAAAATAATATTTAGAAGATATTTTTTTCAAGAATCTGTATCTGTATATTACTCGTAAAACCTTGAAGTTATGGACCCAGGACATAGAGTAGGTTAAATACTAAAAGAGTACCTCATGTCTCAGATCTGCAGCAATTGGGATCTCGAAAACTATAAGAGATACAATATCGGTTAAATGGAACTTTTTGTGCACCTATAGGGGGCCATATCAGATCTGCTTTTGTTTTTCAAAATATTCTCATAGGGCAATAGATAATGACGAAAAATTGAATTTTCTTTTTTTTTCTTTTTCAAATAACTACTAAACTATTAATAATCGAAAAAAATGTTGCAAATAAAGAAGTTAGATATTATTATTGCCTAACCAGCGGCGTACGAAATAAATTTTGGTATCGGTAAATTTCCGAGATATAACACAAAGTAATATTTTTTTAAATGAAACCCATATCTGATTTTAGTCCCAAAAAGTTACTTATTTTTTTCTCTTTTCAATAATGTAAATGCTGTTGTATTTTACATTTGTTTTACTTTGAAATTTTCCTTATTTTACAATAAATTTAGTGTTATTTTGGAAATATTGGTAAGATTTCAATTGAGATATATTAGTTTTATTTAAATAATTTATTTCGTTACAAAATTTTGCCCATAAATCAATCAAATTCAAATCAAAAAATATTTTTAGCAGGTCGTTCTTGAGATGTTATAGTGCAAATTGTAAGTTGTGAGTTTAAAATAAAAATATTGAATAATAAAAGTAATACAATGAATTATAAGAATCACACAGAATATAATTAATAAAACTAACGATGTTTCTTGTGAAATAGTTTCAAAATTCGGAAAAAGAACGTGTAAAATTTAATTTATTGACAATATATTTATAATAATAAATATAAAAGAAGATTGTTGTGTTATATCTTCCTACTGACAAATTCCACTGTAAAACCTTCAAGTTATGGGCCCGCAGGACGTAGAGTCTGATGAAAATTATTTCAAGCAAAAGCAACAGACACTAACCTCAAAAATAGATAATAATTCTTGGAATTTGGAGAGAAGTCGTGCTTTAGTATTAAAATTGCTGATTGCTAAGATTGGATTGTATATTCTAAATCAGGCTTATTACAAGCATTAGGAATATTGAGTGCCGCTTTTGTGATCATATTTTTAGTTTTACAAGTCTTGCTTTCAAAAAGCCGTCACATACTATTCAAATCAAAAATTAGGTAAAAGTAATATCAATACTTGGAAACTTCAGATGCAATCAGTTTTAGTGAAAAATGATCACTGGTTCTATGTGATTGGCATGAAAACTAAGCCTGAAGATGTAACCCGCCTTTATGAGGCGAATTAATAAATAATATTTAAGATGGGTTCTTGCCAGACTGGAAGTACAAATTAGTAATTGCCAAAAAAGTATAATAATAAATAGTAAAGGTACTTACCGTCGTGACGTTGCTTGTAGAAGAATAAAGGTTCGACATAATAATAATGTTAAGGGTTTATTGACTAGTATAAAAATGATGAGTTGATATTTACAATTGATGGACCCGACTGTATGGAGGAATGGTCTTCTTCTGGTCTCTCTCTTAATGGACCTCTCAATGGGCTCTCATCGGACTCTGTCTCTCCATCGTCCATACAGTCTTTTATATCACTGTAATGCTAAGTCAACAAACAATTGAGGTGTCATCTAATTACCAAATAAAGAAACAATATTATAATTACTCCATATTAGTGATTACTACTACTGAGTTATGATGACCTCAGTTGTGTGGTGACCTAGTCTTACAAAGATGCAGCAGGAGAAGGAGCCGTTGCTCAGTGGGATGAAAATGACTAAAAAGCGAAAGCTTATATCAATCTTACAATGTGTCCACCACATTGCTTAATATGGTCAAGCAATGTAAGACTTGAAATGAGGTATGGCAAAAGTTATCACAAGTATATCAATCAACTGGACCTGCTCGAAAAAGCAAAACTATTGTAAGAATTACTATTTAAGAAAATGGCTGAATGTGAAATCATGTCTGAACATATTAATTCGCCCCTAGTCCGGTTTTGGTGTGTCCTGCGGACACAGAATATAAAAGTATGGCGAGCGTCTACAAGGATATACGGGTATTAGAGTCTGCGCCAGTATTCTACGCACCCCACCGAATTTTGTAATTACTAAGAATATTTTTGTACGCAATATACTTTTTTAAATAAACATTTTTGTTGGTGAAGATATGGGTTTTTATATTATATATACTTTCCTAATTTATGTTTTTTAATAATGCTATAAACAATTAATTATACAGAAGTCTCCTTAATATAAAGTTTTTAATTTATCCATGTAATCCTGAAGGATGTCTGTAGAATTTGGTCATCGCAAATTATTAATGTTGTTATAAACAATGTTTTCTGCTAATTTGAACTACTTCGATATGCCATTAATAAAGTTTTAAACAATTAATAATACAGAATTCTCCTTAATATAAAGTGTTTAATTATTCATTATTATCCTAAAGGATGTCTGTGGAATTCAGTGATCGCAAATTATTAATATTTTGATAGCCAATGTTCCCTGCAAATTTAAATTACTTCGCTATGCTATTAACAAAGTTATAAACAAATGAAAAATTCTCCATAGAGAGATACATTAGCAGCTAAAGTGAAAGATAATGTCAGCCATTGGATAGGTTGGCCATAGCTCAGTTGGTAGAGCGTTATTCCGGCAAAGTAATGGTTCATGGTTCAAATCCATGTGGCTGACATTATCTTTTCACACTTTCTTATTTCTTTATTTCGATTATAAACAAATATTTATACAGAAGTCCCTTTAATATGAGATATTTATAATTTATCTTTGTTGTTCTAACAAATGTCAGTGAAATATGGTTATCGTAAATTATTAAAATTGTTATAAACAAAGTACTCTGCAAAAACTACTTGACTGGGTTTAAAACATCTTAATATAATATTTTTAATTTACCATTATTGTTCTAAAGGATGTCTGTGAATATTAGTTACCGGGAATTATTAATATTATAAACAAAATATGTAGGAGATTTGAACTACTTGAGCTTAATATTAACAAAGTTATAAACAACAATTCATTGATAAGTGGTCTTATAATATTTTTAATTTGACCTTATTGTCCTGAAGAATATCTGTTGAATTATTATTATTATAGGATGTTAGTAATCTGAACTTCTATTGTCAGAATTTTATAATTTTGTAAGCTTTATACCGCATAAATTTGATATTTATTAAAAAATATTTTAATACCTATACAGTTGGCCATGGTTCAGCGCAGCGTAAGGGTGCCACACACTGGCTGAAATTTTGAATCTTCTGCTATGAATCGTCTACCAACTTCACCGTTTTAATTATTTTGGCCATAAATTTTCCTAGCGACCAATTTTCTGGCAATCAATTTTCTCTGCGATATATTTACCGGCGATCAATTTTCGTTGCGATTAACTTTCCACGCAATCAATATACCGGCGAACAATTCCCTCGCGATCAATATTCCGGCGACCAATTTTCCGGGAACCATAAAAACTCACATATAAATTTATAGTAGACTACATAATATCAGGTAGTTTCAATGTAGAAAAAGGATGGAGATCAAGGTTCTACTATTGCATTATTCAAGTATTCCTTTTTTACCTCTCGCTAAGAGAGGTATTGCATTCATGCTAAAAATCGCATATCCAGATTTTTTTGAATAAGCATGTTTTAAGGTCCCTACAATCCGATTTTAACATTTTTACGATGATGTCTGTGTGTGTGTGTGTGTGTGTGTGTGTGTGTGTGTGTGTGTGTGTGTGTGTGTGTGTGTGTGTGTGTGTGTGTGTGTGTGTGTGTGTGTGTGTGTGTGTGTGTGTGTGTGTGTGTGTGTGTGTGTGTGTGTGTGTGTGTGTGTGTGTGTGTGTGTGTGTGTGTGTGTGTGTGTGTGTGTGTGTGTGTGTGTGTGTGTGTGTGTGTGTGTGTGTGTGTGTGTGTGTGTGTGTGTGTGTGTGTGTGTGTGTGTGTGTGTGTGTGTGTGTGTGTGTGTGTGTGTGTGTGTGTGTGTGTGTGTGTGTGTGTGTGTGTGTGTGTGTGTGTGTGTGTGTGTGTGTGTGTGTGTGTGTGTGTGTGTGTGTGTGTGTGTGTGTGTGTGTGTGTGTGTGTGTGTGTGTGTGTGTGTGTGTGTGTGTGTGTGTGTGTGTGTGTGTGTGTGTGTGTGTGTGTGTGTGTGTGTGTGTGTGTGTGTGTGTGTGTGTGTGTGTGTGTGTGTGTGTGTGTGTGTGTGTGTGTGTGTGTGTGTGTGTGTGTGTGTGTGTGTGTGTGTGTGTGTGTGTGTGTGTGTGTGTGTGTGTGTGTGTGTGTGTGTGTGTGTGTGTGTGTGTGTGTGTGTGTGTGTGTGTGTGTGTGTGTGTGTGTGTGTGTGTGTGTGTGTGTGTGTGTGTGTGTGTGTGTGTGTGTGTGTGTGTGTGTGTGTGTGTGTGTGTGTGTGTGTGTGTGTGTGTGTGTGTGTGTGTGTGTGTGTGTGTGTGTGTGTGTGTGTGTGTGTGTGTGTGTGTGTGTGTGTGTGTGTGTGTGTGTGTGTGTGTGTGTGTGTGTGTGTGTGTGTGTGTGTGTGTGTGTGTGTGTGTGTGTGTGTGTGTGTGTGTGTGTGTGTGTGTGTGTGTGTGTGTGTGTGTGTGTGTGTGTGTGTGTGTGTGTGTGTGTGTGTGTGTGTGTGTGTGTGTGTGTGTGTGTGTGTGTGTGTGTGTGTGTGTGTGTGTGTGTGTGTGTGTGTGTGTGTGTGTGTGTGTGTGTGTGTGTGTGTGTGTGTGTGTGTGTGTGTGTGTGTGTGTGTGTGTGTGTGTGTGTGTGTGTGTGTGTGTGTGTGTGTGTGGGATGTTGGAAGGACGGTTACTCAAAAACTATAAGACTTAAAATTTGTTTAACAACGTATTTCCCAATCGGACATTCATGGGAAGATCTGAAAAGGTTTTGGTAATAATTGGACAACCGGAAGTAGAAGATTCTTGAAAAAAAATCTTCTAAATATTATTTTTTGAAAATTTTTCGTGGTAATATTAAAGAAAATTAAATTCTCTATCTGATACATTTAAATATTTTATTATATATTCCATAGATTTAGGGATAAAAGAAGTATAATATATAAAATAATCTGTTGTAATAAATTTGACAGCCGAAAGAATGCCATGAAAAATAGTTGATAATTTAAATTATTTGTAACTGACAGATAAATGTCAGTGTCAGAAATAATGAGTAATGAAAGAAAAATGTACTTGGAGAATCCCTTAATGCTTGATCTGTGACTATTATGGAGATGACAAGTCTAGGTTGAAGGACTTAAATTTGTTTCAAACATTATTGGACAATGTACACCAGTACTATAGACTAGAGTAACTTTGAATTGCGAAAAAGCTATCAAATTCTTCTCAAGTAAGTTGTAAATATTGACAAAATTACACATCGATATAAGAATAATCGGAGTGCAATCTATCCGTCACTTTATTAAAGGGAATTAGTGTTATTTAGATATAACATGTATGAAAAAATAAAATGTAAAAGAAGATATGTAAGAATAGATGCACAATCCATATATACATTTTAGACCCTAGAAGAATATGAAGAGAAAGTAAACAACGTTGTTCGAATTGAAAATTGCTGTTACCAGCCTAATATTTATATATGGTAAACTCTACTTTGTAATTTATTGTAACATAATTTATGGTAAAATATCTTCATGTTGAGACATGCTATTATTGAATAATAAAGAAGTTTATACGTCATAGATTTATATGAATATATTATTTGTATTTATAAAAATATTCTTTGCTTTATGCATACAGCCAGGTAAAATATACGGCGAGAGGTTATGTGCTGGCCACATCAGATTTTTAATAAAGGAAATATTAATGTAACGTTTATTTATTTGGATGCAATGTAAAAAAATCTGACGTGGCCAGCACAATACCTTCCGTCAATCCTGTGTATTATGTATAAATTCCATACATTATTTTTTTGCAAAATTTCTAGTAAAACTATTTCATAAACAAACTATGCAAATTGCACTTGACACTGACATCTTCTTCTTCATTTTCTTCTTTAGCTTTTCCCATTCGTTACAGGCCGCTATTTTTTATTTTCTTTTTGCACTCATTTCTGTTTTGCGTGTCGTTCTTATTCAGTTCCTTTTCTCTTAAGTCTTCCGCAATACAGTCCTTCCAACTTATCTTTGGTCTTCCTCTGTTTCAACCTTCTATTTATAAGCTATTCATTCTTTTTCCAATATATTCTCTATCTCTCCTCATGACATATGTTTAAACGAATGTAATCGTCTCTCTGGTATCTTTCTAGAAACTGCTAGCACTAGAGTTATTTCCCTTATTCTTTCATTCCGTACCGTATCTTTCCGTGTCTTCCCCAACATCTATCTCAACATCCTCATCTCTGCCACATTCATTTACTTTTCATTAGGTGCGTTCAATAACCCCAGAAAAACAAGCAATTGGAAGTAAAATTTGTTGAACGACTTTTCTAGCCTAGCATTTGCCTGATTTGCAAGCAAGCAATCCAAGCGCCAAATTTCTCGCTTTTTTTGCTAACTTATGAAATATAATGCCGGGAAATGCAAATTATACATACATGAATTTAACATGTACTGTTCCTATCACATTTTATGGTGTATTTATATCAATTACATGTCAAAAAGGCTTTCAAAGCTGTGTGATGAATATTCATAACATTGTTAAATTTGAAATATTTTCTTAGACCTAAAAAAATGTTCAAAATTAATTCCACTATCTGCAA
The DNA here is from genome assembly GCA_951394225.1 of Harpalus rufipes. NCBI lineage: Eukaryota > Metazoa > Arthropoda > Insecta > Coleoptera > Carabidae > Harpalus > Harpalus rufipes. The sequence continues at coordinate 28,969,651 of OX596282.1, read as the reverse complement.
ATAACTGTACCTATCTATAAATTCATTTTGTATAACTTTCCAGACCAATAAAAGGGATATGAGTGATACACACGTTATATTTAACAACTGTATAACTATTTCGATGACATTTGTGAATATAAGTTCGTCATATAGCTACAAAATCTTTCAGTGTACTAAGCAACAAGTCTCGTTTTCTTACCTAGCATTCGCTTGAACTGCTTACTTCATTGAACGGTGCGTTCAGATGTGCGTACAGATGTCAGTATCAATAGGTGCTATTGATACTGACATCTGTCAATTTGTATTATTATTAGCAGTTTCCATGGTTAGCATATCTGGCTAATTTATGAAATTTAATATATTTATAATTCTTTAACTCTATATCTATTGAATATGAATTATAAAATGCGATCAAATCGTATAGAGAATACTATATTCTTTAAGGTATAATAACGTTAAATGTCAATAAATAATATTTAACTGCGTTTTTTTTTTCAAGAAAAACTGTTAAAATCTTCAAATGAGTGTACTTCCCGTTGACCATTTATAACCAAAATCTAATCACTTGTTCTTCTGGATGTAAACTTGAAAAATATGAAAAAATTATAACTTTTCGAATCGTGTTATTGAAGTTATGCGATCCGAAACTTTCGTCACACACACACACACACACACACACACACACACACATACATATATACATACAGACATCATCGTAAAAATGGTAAAATCGTATTATATGGATCCTAAAATGTACTTATTCACTTAAAACTCATCATTGAATTTTTTGACCAAAGGCAATACCTTCCTTACCTAAAGGTGACGGAAGGTAAAAACAGAGAAATATTATTTATTAAAATAAATTTTTATTGAACGATAAATCATTAAGATAAATATTATAAGAATAACAAATACTATGATTAAATAAATATTAAATACTATTTAAAATTAAGAATATTATTAAACACAACCTAGGATTATTTATTTAAACAAAAAATAAAACTTTTTATTTACACGATATTTATTTCACCATGCATTCCAATATCAGACTGCCAGTCGGCTGCAGACTGTAGTAGACTTTGTACGCGATATTTAGATAACTATTAGGCTATTTATTTATAACACCATTTATTTCAAACCACCACTTGAACTATCCGACTTCACTAACAGAACTCTACTAACTCTACTGACCAACTCTATCCGGTCACTGAACTCTTGAACTCTATATTGGTCTCAAATAAACTGCCTGTCCGCACAGAGCTGCATCCTTTTACATCTCTCCATTATTCTACAACATTCTAGTCATTTTACAGTACGTTACCGAAAAATAGAACAAAAGGATCAGTTGAGCAAGAGTAATTAATCCTATCTCCCTATCTGTTTGCACTCGCGTCAGTCGCCTGAGCCCCGGCAGTTACGCCTTCTAAAAAAGATTATGTTCTAGATCGTTCGACCAGTGGCGTCAGCTATGCACGCTACATTAACATCAAGAAACCAAGGCTTATGTTTAAGTTATTATAAAAACCAGTTATAAGTTAGTAAAAAGAAATATTTATATCTTAAATTAAGAACAAGAAGCAGAATTTTTATCTCCGCGCTGTATATAATTTTGAAGATGTGGAACAATAATGGACATAGGCAGTGAACAGTGAATAATATGTTCATTTTTCTTTGTGAGATATTATAACCGAGTCAATTATAAGCGGCAATTTGACATACTTTTTGTTCCTTAATCTCTTTACGAAGTTCATAGATTTTCCCGAGATTATGTACGTGAGAAGTTTGCAAAGTGTCAGTAGGCAGGTTATCGGTCGATACTTTATAGGCTCTTTTGTATGTTCAGAAGTTTTAGAGAGATAAGTGGTACTTTTGATCAAAAAAGTTGGAAGGAATTGTGGGATTCAAAGAACATTAGTAAAACATTGAATAAAATGATCATGTGTACTAATAAACTTTTTAAATCCGAAATTTTATATCTTATCTCTGGAAATGGAAATTTCTAATTCAATGTCTTTTATAGCTTTCCGAACGTCTTGTACGTGAACTTCCGCCTTGCAACATTGATGGTAGAAAGTTATTTTTCTTTTCGTATTAAGCTTGCTATCTACTCTGTGATGTACTGATTCACTCCATATACTATTTCAATAGTCCGTGCAATACGTTATATTTAAGCGGTCGTTTAATTTTGCGTTATATGTCTATTGTACAAGAATTAGAACAATTTTTCATTACTTGAAAATAATAAATTTTGACGACTAAGATTACTACTGTTTTTATGTCGTTTACTCATTCAAATAAAGTAGTATCAGGTTTGTCAAGACGAGTTTATAATCTTATTTATTTCTAGTTACTCTTTAACTAGCGTCAAACATGTTGACTCTGAAGTTATTTGTAAAAATAAAAATCAATAAAATTTGATTTTTTTATTTATTGGTGCTAATTTAATCGACTTCGCATCTCTTATAGTTCCCGAGATGTCAATGGTGATCCTAAAAAACGGGCATCCTATATTTTCTAATCCACCTAAAGCAGTAATATATTTTATTAAAATTAAAAAAAAAAATCCTTCTATAATTTACATATATGATTTACAAATATTTAGGTAATGTCATTTTGTTTTCATACTCATAATAATGAATTTTGCATTTAATCGTTGTTGATACAAGCTTAATAAAAAATTTGGCAGCAGCGAAAATGTTCCAAGTACATTAATGAATAATGTATTGTATTGTTATGTTGCTCTAAGTTGCGGTAACGGCAACCGCATACCGCCCGGGATATATCTCGCTCTCGCATCATGATGTAATGCAGCACATTACACATTTATTAAAGGTAGACAATTTAAACGAGATGCTGTTGAAGATAGAGTTAGAAAACAAGATTAAAGGTAAGGTAAGGGATGCAAAAATTAAATAGCAAAATCTAAAACTAAATATTAGTAGCGTGTTATGATATACCCATTAAGTTAGCATTTCTTTTTTGTGTTACTAATTACAGATCTATATAGCTTTACATTGATTGGGATCTTGAACATTGTAAGAGATACGATACGGTAAAATTGAGTACATGGCGCGCGAAGCCATCATACATCCTTTTGTTTTGCTAAAAATAATAAAAAGGCTACTAGACAATGGCGAAAAACTGGTTTGATAAAAATTTTCATTTTCAAATAACTCTGAAATACTAGTAATATAGAAAAATGTTTCAAATAAAAAGTTAGATATTTTTATTATTCATTATAGAGGCTTGCGAAAATGATTATTTTATTATTTATATATTTTTTTGTAAATAATTTTATTAGTTTTTCATTTTATTTTACTTGTGGCTTGCTTCATAATTTAATTTTGATTCAATATTTTTAATGTAACTTATGCAAAATATTTTTTTTCGCCATAAAATTACTAATAAGACATGTAAATAACAGATACTTGCAGAACATAAGATAGTTCATGAAGATTTTAGGTGTAAAATAAGTTTAAAACACAATGGCCCATATGCATTTAAACATTTCGGTATGTATTTCGGCACCTGTCAAAATGATTGACTATGACGAAATCGTTCAACCAATCAGAGTCGGATTGTCATATTGAATTTTTCTGACATTTATTTTGCCGCTTCAGTGTCAACTCCTAGAAACTTTTGCTAACGTTTACCTGCTATGTAACGAAGATGCTATAGGTGACTGATGGTTATATTTTGGTAAAGGTTATATTCATTAATTTAAAATATTACACAAAATACATACATTCTGATCTGCGACTCGTAATCGAATAGCTCAGCGCAGTAGCCTAGAATTAAAATTAAATTATGTTGGGATTCCATTCACATGCTAGCAGCTGTAGAGTTAACATCGGGAACGCACATTCTGAGGCAGTTGGGTGGACCCGCAATTTCAAGCCGAAGTCGAGAAATTATTGGGAATATTCTCAAATTTGTAAATCACGAAAATGAAAGCGGAGTACTTATGCCATTATCACAAGTTAGTGAAACCATTATTGCGGCACTGAAACTTGTGCCTGTCTCTTTCACGGCTAATGCAGTCTCTCTCTGCGTATTACCCAGAGGTCACGAATCGCTGGTCATACTGTAGCATATACCGTACTTGCCGCTTGAACATTCCAATATGCATTTTAGCACCATTCAACAAAAACATTTAAACCTGTATACTAATCGTAGGGGAAAAAGTACTGTTTTTATCATAAAATATAGGTCCTATTTTAAAAATGTAAATATGTGTTATATCTGGAAAATTTACCGATAGTAATCTAGAAAAATTTATGAACCTGATATATATATATATATATATATATATATATATATATATATATATATATATATATATATATATATATATATATATATATATAATATATATACAGGCTGAGTCACCGAAATCGCCGTCTTCGATATCTCCCTTGTCGTTAGAAATACAGCATAAGTTTATTAACAGAATTTATTCGACTACTCAAGGAGCATAACGTAAAATTATTTTCACATATACAGGGTGTTGCATTACGGCTCGGCGAGAATAGTTTCTCTTTTTTTAAATGGAACACCCTGTATATTTTTATATATTTTTAATTGTATTTTATTCACCTATACGAACATATGAATTTTGTTTTAGTTTTCCACGGCGTTGCCGATTTATTCCGTTTTTTCTCTAAAAAAGACCGAATACACGCATTGCTTTATAAAGGCTTACTGAAGTTATTTTAATAGTAAGAATTAAGAATTTTCTTTTCTGTATAACTGTAATTATACTCTATGTTCTGACATATTTTTTTTTAAATGTAATTATACAGGCTGTTCAATAAAGCGAATCAAATGTGCTCAATTTCAAATGACTATAACTCGTCATTGTCAAATGAAACACCCTATATTTTATTATTCAGTTGTGTGTATTTTTGTATTATCTTCATATGTTATTCAGGATATCCCATGCCTAAAACCAATAATTTCGGAGATTTTCACCATTTTTCTCTAAATTTATATATTTCACTAAAAATTAAATCTAGTATACCATGGATACTGCTTTTTGAATAATAAACAATTGCAGTAATGATAGTATTTTCATTAGCCAGGTTGTTATTAATAACAGAGGGATGAAGTAAATTAATTTAATAATATGAGTCTCTCACAAGAAGAACTTACGAATATGGTGTACGCACTTAGAGAAGCGTTCTGTTAAACCTTTCCCTTAGTTTTTTAAAAGAACGCGGATTTGGATGTCGTCTGCCCGGAAACCGTTGTGCATAAATTCTTGATGCCAAAAGAGGGTTTGTTTCCGCTGCTTCAAGTGTGTACACCATATTCCTAAGTTCTTCTTGCGCACTCTCCACGCTAGCATTGAGTGCCCGTGAGGTGACACCTGGCCTGACCAGCATACATCATATTCGTAAGTTCTTCTTGCGAGAGACTCATATTAATAAACTAATTTACTTCATCCCTCTGTTATTAATAACAACCTGGCTAATGAAAATACTATCATTACTGCAATTGTTTATTATTCAAAAAGCAGTATCCATGGTATACTAGATTTAATTTTTAGTGAAATATATAAATTTAGAGAAAAATGGTGAAAATCTCCGAAATTATTGGTTTTAGGCATGGGATACCCTTAATAACATATGAAGATAATACAAAAATACACACAACTGAATAATAAAATATAGGGTGTTCCATTTGAAAATGACGAGTTATAGTCATTTGAAATTGAGCACATTTGATTCGCTTTATTGAACAGCCTGTATAATTACATTTTAAAAAAAATATGTCAGAACATAGAGTATAATTACAGTTATACAGAAAAGAAAATTCTTAATTCTTACTATTAAAATAACTTCAGTAAGCCTTTATAAAGCAATGCGTGTATTCGGTCTTTTTTAGAGAAAAAACGGAATAACTTGGCAACGCCGCGGAAAACTAAAACAAAACTCATATGTTCGTATAGGTGAATAAAATACAATTAAAAATATATAAAAATATATAGGGTGTTCCATTTAAAAAAAGAGAAACTATTCTCGCCGAGCCGTAATGCAACACCCTGTATATGTGAAAATAATTTTACGTTATGCTCCTTGAGTAGTCGAATAAATTCTGTTAATAAATTTATGCTGTATTTCTAACGACAAGGGAGATATCGAAGACGGCGATTTCGGTGACTCACCCTGTATATATATATATATATATATATATATATATATATATATATATATATATATATATATATATATATCAGGTTAATTATTTATTTTCTCTTATGTTTTTGTAATTTAGTTCTTCAATAAATATTGACTTCAAGCATATCGTTGAATTCCTAATTTTACGTAGAATCCAAATATATAAAAATATATAGTGTCCCGTTAGAAATGTGAAACGAGCTACTTCAAATAATTTATATATTATGAAAGATATAATAAAATACTATAAGACATAATCTTATAGAAGATCAAGAGAAAATAATATAATTTTTTTTTAAACCACTGGTGCTAGTTATGTATGTCATTAAATTATAGATAAGATAAATGATTTCATTCTTATACATAGTAACATCTGGCGATGATTCTATTCCTTTATTCTCTTATGAGCCAAGAAGGGAAATAAACAAATTATAGTATAAAAACGTAAGATTAGTGAATAATGAGTTAGTTCTGAATATTAGTTCAAAATAATAAGTTCTAATTAGCTTGTAGCTGACATTAAATAAAGTTTTTAAAAATAATAGTTTTCAATCCTATTATATAATTGGCGCACTCGGTAGGATCTGTAAACAGTACGCTTTGGTGAAAGTTCATGAAAAGAGTTTAATTCGTTTATACCAAGCCTGTTTTGTTTCTACAATTTATTACGGTCCATAAACAACAAGAACCTAAAGAGCCGCTACACGCAGTGCTCAGGCCCTTACAAAATTAGCATAGAAGTAGGTATCTACAGAAGCCTCTATACGCAGTGTCCAAATCTTCACAACATTATAAGCAGGAACGAGAACTCCGCACTACAGAGCCCGCAGAGCGAGTGCCAGGTCCGTCAACTTATCATCAACTCACAGTGCCCGTACATCGAGAGCCAGGGTCAACCGCAAATGAAGATTTCAACAATAATAATAATAGTAATAAGCATAATTGTATTGTAAGTTAAAAAACTAATATACTAACATACAATAAACACAGGGATTCTTGGAACGACTAACGCTGTTAAGAAATAAATCGACCTCTGGAACAGAGCCACACATAACAAATACACATTATACTAATTTATTAACATAATTAGTTAATAATATTTTAAACATTATAAATATTCAATCTGAATAATTAATTCATATCAAAATGGCTGATAGAATTCAAAAAATAAACTTTGCTTTAAACTCAGTCCCAAATTACAATGGAGACCCTCATAAATTTAGCTCTTTTATAAATCCAATAAACACAGTTCAAAATCTACTTGGTGCATTTAATCCACAATTAGATGATTTCGATAAATCTGTAGCATTTCCACATATTAAAAGTAAAGTAATTGACAAAGATCTAGACAGTATTAAAGATACTGAATTCCAAAGTTGAAACGAATTAAAGAGATCATTTAACAAATAATTTTAAAGACAAGACAAACTGTGTAACAATAATTAATGGAATATTAAAAATTCAGAATATCAAGAATCCATAAAAAATATTAGAAATAACAAAAGAAAAAATCTGTTGTGGCCAGCACAATACCTCTCGCCACTTCCTTTTTTGGTTACATAAGTATAGGGCGCGAACAGTTATGTTACATTGTTGGCCTTGACAAGCAGATGCGGGGGTCCGTTTCAGAATGATAATTAGTAATTATGTACATGGATGTCAATTGTCAATTTTTCATTCAGTATTTCAAGATTTTCTAAATACACGTAGTTAATTTGTCACCAGGAGTGTGGAATTAACTTATCGAGGAAAATAAACCACATGGAATTGGAAAATCACTAAATTTAGAATAAGAAATTTTGATACTTGACATCTATATACATAATTACTAGCTATCATTCTGACATGGGCCCCCATATCTGCTTGTCAAGGCCAACAAAATCACATGACTACTCGCGCCCTGTATTTAACACTTCTTGTATACCTACACGCTACACGAAAAATTCTACTTACGTATATCTATTCCTTATATTTAGATTGTTCAATTTTAAATTCATTTTATGAAGAAAGTTTGTCTTCTTCTAATATTTCGACATGTTTCCAATTCATTGTCAGGATTGACAGTATTTTTGAAGGATATATGTAGTATACCTTTTATTTTTTAATTTTTAACTATTAATACATTAAGAAATAATATAGGTAATGTATGTACTTCCCAGAAAAAGTCTTCAGGAATGTCTCCGGATTTCTGACACTGACATTTGTCTGTCAGTTACAATTTAAATTTTCAACTATTTTCCATGGCATTCTTTCGGCTGTAAAATTTATTATAACAGATTATTTTATATATTATATTTCTTATATCTCTAAATCTATAGAATATATAATAAAATATTTAAATGTATCAGTTAGAGAATTTAATTTTCTTTAATATTACCAAGAAAAATTTTCAAAAAATATTATTTAGGAGATATTTTTTCAAGAATCTTCTACTTCCGGTTGTCCCATTGTTACCAAAACCTTTTTCAGATCTTCCCATGAATGTCCGATTGGGAAATACGTAGTTAAACAAATTTAAAGTCTTATAGTTTTTGAGTAATCGTCCTTCCAACATCCTACATACACACACACACACACACACACACACACACACACACACACACACACACACACACATACATCCACACACACACACACACAGACATCATCGTAAAAATGTTAAAATCGGATTGTAGGGATCTTAAAACGTGCTTATTCAATAAAATCTGGATATGCGATTTTTAGCATGAATGCAATACCTCTCTTAGCGAGAGGTAAAAATTCTCACATTCAAATCTCGTTTAAATATCGAAGACAATAACATCGAAAAGAGAACAACAATAAATCAATTTACGGAAAAATTAATAGTTAATAATTTTATTTCAACAATCGGTGACCCATATAGAAATAATATTGCCACTAGAAACCCCAGTAGTATTTCTGAAATAGATAGATTATTGCAAAATGATTTCCAATACTTGAAAAATATTAATTCACAACCTATAAAGCAATTACCTAATATTCCACCACAAAGATTTTCTGGAACAAATTTTCCTACTGGACCAGTTAATCTTAACAGAAGCCCGAACAATCAAAGATTTGCTCCTAGACAACAAATTAAAAATGCGCAAGGTATAAAACCTACTCCCATGTCTATACAGACAAAACAAACCTTTCAACCGAAACAAATATCTTGAAGATCCAAAAATTATTTTGCACAACAAAATAAACAATTTGGAACACAACCACCAAATTATATAACTGAAGAAATAAATAACACGGAAACCCTTGACAAAAATGAATACTTTGAAACTCAAAATTTCAATGAGGAAGAATACTGTCTTCCATTTAACGAAGATTTTGAAAATGACGACGACATACATGACCAAGATTCTTTTTTAGAAACAACCCCAGATATCCACGAGAAATCCTAAATATATTTCAAAATTCTCGTCTTCCATTTTTAAAAATGAAAGATTATTACATGTGAATTGATACTGACTCTACTATAAATTTAATAAGCAAAACATATATAACAATTTACACAAATTCAAAATTTTTAAAGAAAATTTCAATTTTAAAACAGCAAGCGGAGAACGTAATGGTGACGAATATGTAATCCTACAATTCGAAGGTAAAAATTTGAAATTCTATTTACATAATTTCCATACCCAATTTAATTTGTTATTAAGCCTACCAACAATGATTGACATGCAAGTGATAACTGATTTCAATAAAAATATAATTACTATTCAAAATAAAAATTATAAAATACAATATTTCAATAATCAAAATTCTATTAATAATATTGAAGAAATTAAAATCAGAGCCGAACTTCTAAATTCAGAAGAAAAAAAGAATTATGTAAATTAATACGAAAGTATTTTCCCAAAAGAAAAAGACATCCTATCACATACACACGTAATACAACACAAAATAATTACTAAGGACGATACACCAATATACACTAAATCATACAGATACCCTGAAATTTATAAAGAAGAAATTAATAACCAAATTGATAAATTATTAAAGGATAAAATTATTCAAGAAAGTCATTCCCCATGGTCCTCTCCTGTGTGGATGGTCCCCAAAAAATTAGATGCCTTAGGCAAACGAAAATTTAGAATGGCTATTGACTACAGAAAAGTAAATGCAAAGACAGTAGACGATAAATTCCCAATTGCAAACATTACTGACGTTTTAGACAAATTAGGTAAAAACATGTATTATACTACACTACTAAAATAGTTCTCGATATTTATATTATGTACTAGTATAACGAAACATATGAATTAAACTAAGTGTTATTCACGATCACAATTTACCAAACGTCGATGTCGGTACACTATTCATCCAATAATATTCTCTAGTAATTTAGACCAATAAGCCTTTTAAATATAGGAGGTAAAGTTCTTGAAAAACTAATTATAGAAAGAATTATGCATAATTTTTACAACAAAGTAATAATCAATATGGATTTACACCGCAAACGAGTACTATTGATCAATGTTGACGGTTAGGAACTTTGTTGAAGAAGGATTGAGAAACAGAGATGTTATTATAATTATAAGTCTGGACGTCGAAGGAGCTTTTGATGCAGCATGGTGGCCATCAATTTTATGCGCATTAAAAGAATACGGTTGTCCGAAAAATTTATACAATTTAGCTACAAACTATTTTAAAGACAGAGTAGCAATATTGCAGACAAACAGTGTTCATCTAGAAGAATCTGTAAGCAAAGGCTGTCCACAAGGATCGTGCTGCGGGCCAGGATTTTGGAATATAAATTATAATTCCGTACTTAACATAAAGTACACAAAAAAGACAAAAGTAGTGCCATTTGCAGACGACTTATTAATTATTACAAAAGGTAAGACACTTTTAGAAGCAGAAAACATAGCAAATTTAGAAATTAACAAAATTGAAACATGGGCTTATGATCATAAGATGAAATTTAATGAACAAAAGTCACAGGTATTACTGGTAACTAAGAAAAGAACTATTATTGGGAAAAAGGTTGGTATTTATTTAAATAATGCTTTAATAAAACAAACTAAAGAAATAAAATATTTGGGAGTAATTTTAGAAGAAAATTTTAGTTTTGATAAACATGTAGAACATATAACTAAGAAATGTAAAAAATTAATAAACGCATTATCAAAAACACTACTACAACATGAAGTAATAAAAATAATTTATAACGGCGCTATACTCCCGCTTCTGGCTTATGGTATTCCGGTATGAATAAACGCTCTAAAAAAGAAGAAAAATGAACAAAAATTAATACAAGTACAAAGACTAATTAATATACGTATAGCAAAAGCGTGCAGAACATTATCCTATGAGGCATCGTGCATAATTAGTGGAGTAACACCAATAATAATTAAGTTAGAAGAAATAAATGAGATCTGCAGAGCAACCAAAAATATAAACAATGAATACAATATGTATGAAACTCTAGCTCCAAAAGAAGAATGGTTGCATCCAACTGAAATTCCACAAATAAATGAAGCAGAACCAATAAACACTTTACTTTTAATGCTTACACTGATGGAAGTAAGATGGAATCAGGAGTAGGACTAGGAGTTATAATATTTAAATGAAATCAAATAATTACCACTGTCCAAGAGAAAATATACAAAAAATGCAGTAATAATCAGGCCGAAGCTTTAGCTATACTCAGAACTTTAGAAAAAATTGAAGAATTTAACAGCGTAGAAGATGTACATCGAACATTAGCAATACATACAGACAGTAAAATTACAATAGACTCTTTTAAAAATAGAAAAAATCACAGTAGAATAATTGAAGAAGCTAGAAGGAAAATGAATTTGCTATCAGGTAAAGGTAAAGAATGGACAATATGCTACAAGTGGGTTAAAGCGCACAGCGGAATAGAGGAAAACGAAATGGTGGATAAATTAGCTAAGGAGGCAACAACACTTTCTAATACAAGGATAGAGTACAACAAAATTCCAAGAAGTGAAATAATATCTGAGATTGAAACTAAATCTTTGGAAAAGTGGCAAAATCAATGGACCAGAAGTAACAAAGGACGACAAACGTGGGCATTTTTCCCGGATGTTAAAAAAAGACTAAAACTTGATATTCCTGTGACTAGGAACTTTACAATAATGACTACGGGACACGGTAGGCTTAAAAGTTATTTATTCAGGTTTAAAATTAGTGAAACTCCGGAGTGTTCGTTTAACAATGGTGATCAAACGGTGGACCACTTACTGTATAATTGTACGAAACTAAGAATTCAAAGAAAATTTTTAATCGATTCCTTATTGCGACGTGGAGGTGATTGGGACATATCAAAAGAAGAAAATAAACATTTAAAATTATTTTTGCAATTTGTGAACAAAATTAATTTTGATATATTATGAAGAAGCAAATTATTATTGTACTAGATTATATTATAATGATATTGAATTATTTAAGTTAAGATAAGAAATGTATTGTTAGAATTGATTAAGTATGTTAAATCATGTAGTATTACTCTGTAATGGAGCATGCTGTCAATAAAGTTCTGTTAAATAATAATAAAAAAAACACACACACACACACACAGATATCATCGTGAAAATGTTAAAATTGGATTCTAGGGACCTTAAAACGTGGTCATTTACCAAAATCTCGATATACGATTTTTAGCACGATCCCTATACCTCCCTTACCAAGGGTAGCGGGAGGTAAAAATATAGCGAGTGAAGCCCACCAGTTGGGGCTGCCAGACGAGTGGTTTTTAATTTAGAACGAACAGTACTACATACTTAAGAGTCAAACCTTTGGTATCTTATGAGTCACTTGTTTTTACTGCCAGCTCTTGGTCTATTATTCGAATATCAAAATTTTCAAAGCTCATCAGCCATTTAGAACAAAAATCTTATGCATAAATACAGTGGAAATATAATAAAACACGTATTACTATTTGTAGAATACTTTTAGAGAGACCCTTCTCTTGATGTATTTGAAAATCAACGGAAAATTTGATCCTCATTGAAGATTTGGTTGATTTTAAGACGGGTTTTGGATCGCTAAAGCGAATATTTCAGATATGTTTTGAATGGGAGGTATATTTGTCATTTAATTTCAAATAATTATTGGTATTTTTTTAAATAATAAAAAATAAAACAAAGTATAATGAACTCTCATGTTGTTTGATTAAAAAAGAAATGTGATTTTATCCGTCCTAAAATAAAGAGAATATACACAAATGGTTCATTAAATATGTTCAACATTCCACGCTAACGCTATACCTACCTGGTGAAAAATGTTGACAAATGATCAGGACTCCGTACGGGTTCATTAATTTTGCACGCTGTACCTTTTGTTAACATGCTATTGAAGTTAAGTTTTTTGTTTCCCTCTTTTTACTTTCTTTTTGTTTCATAATTAATGACTATGAACTGATAAAAGAAGTATTATGTTTCAGATTGATCTCTTTAATGAATGTACCTTTTGATGGCATTAATTCATCTTGGCAGAATAATTAATAATAATTTGGTAGCTAAAGAAACCATTAAAGTATATTCGTGAAATAATTTTATTGAAAATTGTATATTAATTGACGGAAGGTAATGTATTGGAAACATCATAATTTTATAAATAACGCAGGACATATTATTACCTCTTGTTGAACTTGAAATTTAGACTGAAAATCCTGTAACTTTATTGAAAAACAATGAAAATATTTACAAAATGCTATAAAAAAAGAATATTAAAGTAAATGATTATCTTAATATTTTGTATTTCTAGCAAAATATATTTTTTAATTTTTTTTATTATATTTATATATAATTAAAGCATCAACTTCCAAATTTTTTTTGCGATTTCTTTTCATATGTGCAATAAATATTTAAAGTAGTGTTAGTTTTTAGACTTTGGGAGTATCCAGAATATTTCTATGAAACAGACTAATAATGAAAAAGTTCTTAGACTTTTCTCAATCACTCTGTAAAAGCAAAAATGATTATTGAAAACTGACACTACCGACAGAAGCAGCCAGTGGAGGATCTAGGCCCTTTCTGCAGGGGCCCGAGCCACTGGGATAATTTTCTGAGCCACTGTATTTTTTTATGAATTATAAATGAAATATTTCAAAATTAAATTTATATGCATAATATTTTTTTCTTTAATTGTGATTGAATTAATACTTGAGAAGCTTGAGAAAAGACGCATAAAGAAGACGATCTTAGTATAAATATGGTACTGTATAATAAGTAAGGCCTAGTGTAACTACGACACATGTAACTATATTATCTTATCGCTTCAAAATAAAGTATTTAAAAATATAGTTTCGAGTTCTCAATTTAATATTGGCGCAGTCTTGATAGGAGTGGCAATAAGTTTTTGTGAATCAAAAACCAAGTGTTAAATTCGTCAAAATTCACAAAATCGTCGATTTTTATCGTTTAACACTGCTAGTCTTGAATCTACGAGTCAATCCTGCAATCATCAGCGATACTTTAGAGAAAAGTGAAAAATTTTGAACTCATCCCACAACAATCCACGAGGAATCCTTTTACGGCAGTTCCTGAGCGAAAATCAAGGACCCGAGAAGCCAACTACACCCACTCTACACATCGAGTAGACATCGATCGAGAGCCAACACACCACCACCCATTGTCGTTCCACATCGAGCCGACTTCGATAAAATGCAACAATCAATCCCCTAACGTTTAAAGAAATTGTACTATTACTGTAAGTACATTTATTATCTTTTTATATCCTGGAGGAACTTTCAGAAACCCTTAATAATTTAAATATTAATACCTATATATCATTATCACCGGCACAATGCAATATGCTTGCTATCTTAAACAATGACATTGTAAAACTATTAGACTTAGAACCATGCTTCGACGGAGATATAAAATCACAGTCAAATCCAACAGATATCACAAAAAAATAGTTATACTTACTCTTAAAAATAAAATTAAAGACAAAGCAGCACAAAGCCTCAGTATTACCACTATAAATAATTGGAAAGAATTAAAAGAACATCTTTTGGCAAATTATTCAGACACTAGATCAGAACATACTTTAATGTACAAAATTACTCATTGCAAACAAACTAAAGATAACATATTAGAATATTATACCAAATTTAATGAATTATGTTTGATCTACAAGAGTAAAGTAGAATGTAAACATGGAAGTGCAAGTAGTAAAATAATTTTAGAAAATGCTGCAAAGTATTTTACACAATGCTTTATAAATAATTGTAAAGACCCATTTAGACAACAATTATCTGCCATAAATCCACAAGAATTGTCAGAAATACTTGACATCACCAACGATTTGCAATACATGCACAAACATTACACGCAAACACAAAACAAAACAACAACCCCACCCAAAAATCAAATATAATTTAATACTCCAAGACATTAGTCTCCTATGCATAAGTATCCTCAACAACAGCAACAACAATTTAGTAGGCCCTTTACCCGCAGTGCAAATTTACGCAACGCACAGCAACAAAAAGTCACCCCTATGAGTATTAAAACCCCCTCAGTTATCTAGACGTGCCCAACCACGAACAGAACAATTATTTAATCAAGATATTGAAAATAATACGCCCATAGAATATCCTGAGCCCACAGAAATAGAGCAAGAAATCGAAATAAACTAGGAAAATATTTTTTTAAACTGCCTTTCATAAAAGTCTCGAATTCAAAATTTTATTAGATACCGGATCAACCCAAAATTATATTAACCCAAAATTGATTAAACCAAACTTCATGAAATTTCCTGAATCATTCACTGTACATACTTGTAATGGCAAATCCTTAGGAAAAGAACTCACATTTTTTTTAAATTTAAAAATAATAACACTAAAAGTTATGTTTTCGAGTTTCATAATGATTTTGACATATTATTAGGTCTACCAGGAACAAAATTACTTAAAACAAAATTTGACTTTATAAGAGAAGATATAACATTCTTAAATGAACACATTCAAATTACAATATTATAATTCAAATTAAAACGAAAATTTCAATATAGAAATTATAAATCAACAAATACGAGACGAACATTTAGACCCTGAAGAGAAAAACAAAATTAAATCAAGTAATGAACAAATATAAATCACTAATATTACAAGACAATGAGAAACTTACTTTTACGAACAAAATTAAACACCAAATTAAAACCACGGACAATATTCCTATCCATACCAAACAATATAAACAGATAGGACAGATACTGATGGACAAAATGTTACACGACGATATTATACACCATTCTTACTCCCCTTGGTCCGCCCCTATTTGGGTCGTACCAAAAAAAAATGGACGCGTCAGGTAAACAGAAATTTTGAATAGTAATTGATTACAGAAAACTGAACGAGAAGACAATCACTGACAAATTTCCTATCCCCGACGTCACCGAAATTTTAGAGAAGTTAGGAAAATCAAATTATTTTACGACAATCGATCTGATATCTGGCTTCCACCAAATCCAAGTTGACCCAAACAATATATGAAAAACTGTATTCTCAACTGATTTCGGGCACTACGAATTTGAAAGAATGCCATTCGGCTTAAAAACGCACCATCGCCTCTCAAAGACTCTTTGAGAACAAAAATTCTGAGTCTTTGAAAATTCGATATATATATATGTATGTAAGGGGTCATTTTTGAGGCATATTTCGAGGTAAACGGCGGACGTTTGAAGCTTTTTCCGGACTTTTGAAGCGTGTTCAAAAATCGTTTTTATTTTATTAAATATTTATTGAACTAAAGCTGTTTTATTAGTATAGATATAAAATATTAGTAGTCCATGATACATATTAGCTTGTATGTAAGTGTCGTGCTTAAATCTTTAACACATTTTTAAATATTAAGACATGAAATTTTCAAGTTTTTTCCACACTTTCGAAGCACTTAGTAAATTTGAAAAGTGTTCAAACGTCGGTATATATGGCGCTGCTTACATGGAACTAAGAGCTTCGAAATTGTGCCACAAGATACTGTTAGTCATCCAAGATTAATTCTGTTAATATATTGAAATGTTTTGCAGATTGCAGCAAACATTCCGTGTAGTACAATGGTTCTTAAACATTTACTAGTCGCGGCCCCATAGTTTGTAAAAATAAAATAATTATTAAAATTAATTTTATTTATATATACGAGTATATATTTTAGGTTTTATAGAATGTGAAAATAATATGAACCCAATATATTTTTGGATTCTACTCGATAAGCTGAGTTTGAGTGGTACAAATTTTAAGGTACTGGGTCAAAAAATGAAAATTGCTGCAGGTATTGAATAAGGCTCAATAAGGAATAAGATCATGGTTAACATATTTTAAAATGATTAGCAGGTTTACTAAATATACTTAAGGGGATAGTATACCTAGAGCAAAAGTTCGATTTCAGAATTGCCGAAACTGAAGTGTAGTGGGACGAGGGGAAATGTTTGATTCGCTGCATGTACGTACACTGTTAGTATGTTACAATAAATTCTTTCTCTACTGCTACTACGGACCACAGTATAGGAAACAAACAGTAGGGACACTTAGCGTCGGCACCTTTGATGTTTCGGTAGCAAATTTGAAGAAGCGGCCATGTTTTAGGAATACCTTTCAGCGCCAAATTCAAATGTGAAAGAATGACAGTTATAATATGAAACTACTTCTTATTAGTAATTTTAAAGCAATAAACTTGTTAATTCCCCTTGAAATAAAAAAAAATAGTATTTCTTGTGTAAAATAATAAATAAAGGAGTAAAATAATACAAACACATCATTAAGAAATTGTAATATATTATATAAAAATACAAAAAATGTAGTTAACAAGATAAAAATTACTATAAATACTAATTATGACAATATAATAATTTTTTTTTGGCCTTTCGTTGACTTAAAATTTCTATTTATATATTTTAAAGTATGAAACAATCTAACCCTTTCATATAATTTAATATTTTATAGGAAACTCTGCACATGGATGACTGAATTTTGGAAATTTTGTAAATACACTTATTACTTCTTGTAAAATATTCGGTTTACAGGCCAGTTCATAGAAGTTTTTTTCGAAATAATTTTCAAATTTATTAATTATGACTTAGTATAATAATTTTTTTTTGGCCTTTTGTTGTCTTAAAATTTCTATTTATATATTTTAAAGTATAAAACAACCTAACCCTTGCATATAATTTAATTAAATATTTTATAGGAAACTCTGCACATGGATGATTGAATTTTGGAAATTTTGTAATTACACTTATTACTTCTTGTAAAATATTTGGTTTACAGGCCAGTTCATGGAAGTTTTCTTCGAAATAATTTTCAAATTTGTTAATATAATTTACAAACTCTGTAGCCGGTGAATATAAGCTTCCAAAATTTTTTGTTGAGTCATATGCTTTAAAGTATGTATAAAACATTGTACTGTCTAAATCTTGATGATTTCTTGCAAAAGATTCACACAAATCACACGAATGTATTTGCATACACTTTTTAATCAGGTAACCACATATATACTGTAAACCATTCTGATGTGGTAAGTCAGTAAGTCACTATTTCTATAATCGTGATCAAGTAAATTTATATCAAATTCTTTGACTTCTTTCTCTGACTGGTTTTAAAAGAAATAAAAGATATTCGGCCTAATTCTGTAACTTCATTGTTAACTTAATGGCTAAGTAACAACATTGCTATTTATTATAAATTTAGCAACCTTCTTAACCATTCATCGATTTTCTGTATTCTGTACAAACTAAATTAGCAACCTTGCTATTATTCTAAATATTAACAACCTTGTTAAGTATCCAACATGAAGTGAGTGTGCAGTAAGAGATTTTTGACATTTTATAACACGGAGTGTACTTAACCTAAATATGTCGGGTAAGTGAAAACATTAACTTTTCTCACATATTTTAATAATTTACGTTGAAATGTTAAAAATTTGATGAGAAATGGTATTGTGCAATGAATATTATATAAAATAACCATTTCAGTTATAGAAGATCGTACCAAAAACGCTCGGGGTAAAAGAACCTCTTTAGAGCAAATGGATTTAATTATAAATTTTATTACTGAAAATAAAATAATACTGACTGGCAAAACACAACCATCAAATACACAAGAAGTAGAAGAGCATTGGAAAAAACTAACAGCAATGCTTAATAATACACGAGGCGCCACAAAGACAGTTAAAGAATGGAAAACTTTTTTTTCGGAATGGAAGAGCAAAACCAGAAAGAAGGCGAGAGAAATAAAAGTGGGTTTGGTAGGAACAGGTAAAGATAAAATTTTAGTTATTAATAACACACAACAGAATAATTATATGTATTAGGTGGTGGTCCAGCAAAAAATCTTCAATTAAATAATACTGAGGAACGCTTAATAACCATTTTGGGCAAAGTTGCAGTTGATGGCAGTGAAAATTTACCACAAGAAATTGATCCTGCTAAAAATAATATAACGGATCAAACATTGTTGGATACCATAGATATAAACAGTGTCGATATTATTATGGCAGTAGAATCAAATACTGAAGATGTTCAAGAATTTTCAGCACCATCAGAAGTAAATTCTTCCAATATTCAGAGTGGCAAAGAATATGGTACTACTAGTACACCCAGACCTAATAAAAAACCAAAAAAATATGTAAGAAAGGATACGAGTACTGCAGTAACAGCTTTGGAGAAATCAGCTGAATCGTATGCCGAAAGTACCAAAATGATATGTAACGCAATGATAATTTTTGCCGAGAGCTTAAATAAAATAGCAAATGCTTTTGAACATTATGCTCTAGCCACAGAAAAACTAGCTGAAGCTAATATGAATAATTATCATACAGCTAATAATTAAAATTATAGGGAATAATGTAAGAATTTTTTTTTTACGAACAGAGAACAGTATTTATTTATATTTTGTACAGAAAGTAATTTATGTTGTTTTATAATTTTGTTCATAAAATAAACAAATATTATATATTATCAATACGTTCAATTATTTGATTTCTGACTCGGCGTCCTTCAACTAGCCAATCCATCCCATCACGATTATCTGAAAAATCTGAAATTATATAAACTTAATATTTCTGATATTTATTACTCATACTTTCTCTCTCATTTTCTTCATCATTGTCACCATTTGCATTATCATCGTCTTCGTTTTCAAAATTGTCATCAGGAATATTAAAATTTCGACATAAATTGTGTAGAACAATACATGTGTAAATTATTTTACCAGCAACTCCGTGATCGTAGTGTAACACTCGATGTTTTAGTAAACAACGAAACCTTTGCTTTAGAACTCCAAAGGCTCTTTCTATTGTGTTTCGTGCGCGAATATGTTTTTGCGTATAATGATATTCCGATGTATTTTCTTCGGCATTTTCTACTGGTGTCATCAGCCATGGTTGCAACGGATACCCCGAATCTCCAAGTAACCATCCTGATTCTCTTCCTTGTAGGTACTGATCCCTTAAATAGCGATTTACCGTTGAAACTGTCCAAATTGCTGCATCATGTGTAGCTCCAGGGTAACGAGCATTCACAGAAAGAAATTTTAAATTTGCGTCACAGATCTAATTATATATATATAAAAAAAAATTATATAAGTGTATAGTTATATATGTATTCATTAGCAATTACGTACGGCCTGAACATTGATACTATAATATCCTTTTCGATTAAGATATGCTATTGCAGGTTCAATCAAATTTTCTACATATGGAGCTATGATTGCTATATGGGTGCAATCTATTGCACCAATTACATCGGGAAATAAATACTTTTCCATAAACCTGATTAAAATATTACAAAATTATATACATAGTAAATGTTGGTGAAAAAGTCATTTGTAACTTACCCTTCTTTTACTAGTCTAATTTCAACAGGAGTGGTTGGAAATCTTACATATCTAGGTAGCAGAATATTTGTAAAAATTCCTGTGATTTCTTTAATACTTCGACTTACGACTGGTTGCGATATAGCTAAATGTGAATCTTTACCAACACTGGCTTGATATGAACCTTGACTTACAAAATTTAACACAGCGAGTAACTGCAAAGATTTTTTTTTGGTGAAATTCAAATTTTCTTTATACTGGAGGTTATATCATACTTTCAGATAAATTGGCACGTATGTATCTCGAATACCATTTTGCATATAGGGTGAAATTTCAGGTAAAAGTACTTGTATTACAAAATTTTTTGGTAATCTGTATAATTTTTTAAAATTAAAGTCATTTATATCAAATGGGTTACTTCTATCTCTTAAATACTTATTTTCCAGTCTCATTTTCCTCCTACATACTCATAAATAAATGAAGATAAATATTAAATAATACTTATTATTATTTATAATTACCGTTCTCTATCTTGTTCCGCAACATTTATAAAATTTAATTCGAATAAAACACCCAACGGATTCATGACTAACACTTAGCAAATGCTATCTGACATCTTGCTAAAATAAGCAACATTGTTGAGTAAAATGGTTAAAATATTAACCATTGTAATTTTGCAGAATACGAAAATTATGAAAAATGGTTAGTTAACAAGTCACGTGGTACTTAGCAATGGTTAACTCTTAACCATTTTCTTACAGAATTAGGCCGAATATTCCAAAGAATACACAAAAACAACGAAGATAAACAAAAGCACAAGCGAGGTCTCTGTTCTAACTTTGACACATGCGTTTGACCACAGTTTGACAAGTGGGAACATAAGCGCCGTTGAAATTATTTACAAATCCGCTTGCGTATTACAATTAAAAATAGGGTCAACAAATATAGATTATTATTATTAAAATATAAGCGTATCTCCTAGTTTATTATTTTGTAATTGTTTATTTTTTTTACTGTTCGTTATTCAAATTTTCAATAACAGAAGCCCCCAGAATATTTATTATTTCTACGGCTAATTTTTCCGCCATGTTTTAGGAATACCTTTAATTATGCGCAGCAAAATGCGCAGTAAAAATTTAATTCGAGAGTGTCCCTACTGTTTGTTTCCTATACTGTGCTACGGACGGTCTGAATCGGATCGTCTGATAGCTATACTGTAGGCTCACGCTCAGCAACACAACTCCGTACGCCGTACAGCTAGGTAAACACATCAAGGGTGGATGCGCAATCGCAGTAGTCTCGACATTATTTGGGCAATAAAAAAGTCTTTTAACTCGAGATTAAAAAACACAGATTTAAATATGCAGAGTAGAGTTATTGTTGAACATCACCAGCGAGATTATATATATTTTTAAAAATATTATGGCATGTGATTATTGTGATCTTTTTTATATTTACGGTTAATTCAATTTATTGCACCTCCTATATAAATGTACCCTTTATCCCTTTATATAATATTTTATGTCTACCTCCTGCACAAGAGACGAGACGACAAATAAAAAATATCGATCTTGTCTCTTTTTCGGATCTATAATCTCGTTTTGGGGCCTCGTCTCGTTCTCGAGCGAGTCTCACTATAAAAATAAGCGCTTGCGCACTGCGCATTTACGTCCCAGAACTAACTACAAGAGACAACAAGTTCACACCAGTCTTACCGTTGTCCATATATTTTCAGTCGTAGAACTTACGTTATAATAAAGAGAAGAAACACAAAATTGTGGTAACCAAATTATTTTAATACGAACATATGTTTATTCATTGACGATCACCAGAAAATATGACAAGTTATTAAATAATTTAATTTGCCTCTAAAATAACTAATTTATTACAATTTCTAAACTATTTCAATACGAACACGAACATCACGTAATGCATTCATGATTCATGTCATCAGTAACACTAATTAAACATTAAAAAAATATTTTTTGTAAGTAAAGCTTCATTCACAGCTCTGTACATAGTCGTTGTCTGTGTCGCACGTCATAACCTTGAATACTTTGGTTTACGGAACAACGGCATACCGTTCAGAGCTACTGTCACAGTCTTTGTCATAATTGTAGTCTTAGTCTGTAGTCTAGAAAGTATGTAAACTCCAAACTTTTGTCATTGTCGTCTGTCATAGTCTTGTGTGACGAAGATAGAGAAACTTGCTTTATCTCTTTTTAGTGCATAAAATATAGGTTAGGTACATATCATTTAAGGAGTCAACATGCCTATTTCAAATCATTTATTTTTTTGTGGTATGGTGAGGAGAAGAGCAATTGCACTTGTACTAGCATACTTGAAAAATAAAAAAATAACCTCTAACCAGTCCACCCATAAGTTGGCGTTTTCGATAATGGCAGATTCACAGCAAGCGTTGCAAAATACAAATCTTATTGTATTTCTAATTATGTACATTATTAAAAAATGTTTTCGCTCTTAATAAAAAAAAAAAAAATTCTGAGAAGGAGGTAAAATATTTTTTATACCTGTCTAAATAGTTTCATATATAACTATTGTATAGCCGGTAAACAAACCTAAAAGTAAAGCTTATGCATATGTTTGGAAGCTGTGAATGGTGTAAGCAAGTGAAACGTACTACGACAAAAACTGTGACAAAGATTACGACTATGTTGGGAACTGTGAATGAAGCTTAACTAAAACTCGAATTTTAAACCGCAATCTCGCTTTCGATCTCCTCGTAAAAAACAACAAGACGAGACGAAATGCGAGAGTACTCTCGCCTCATCATCCATCACAACACAAGTGCTATAGTTTCAAAAAATACAGATTTCGAACTTCACAGTGCAATTAATAAATCTCTTAAACAAAAAAAATATTTGGTTAAGAAAATTATAAAGACAGAAATCAAATAAAAGTAATTCTCGTTCCAGAAGAAAATTATTGCTTTGTACATGTAAACCTGACTGGAAGAAGAAAGGCTGACTATATATTTTCTTAAAAAAAATAATCTGTTTTTGTCGAAGCTTAGTAAATCTGCAGAAGAACGAGAATTTTTTTTTCAAAATACAAAATTGCGAACTCAGTCTCAAGTTTGGGTCTCAGAAAGAAGAATTCGCCTTTTATCTTCTAATTTTGGCTCAATTTATAAATCAAGAACAGCTAAAACACGTACGAATGTATTAACCAATCATTTATATGTATAAATCTAGAGGCAATGCGGCAATAGATTACGGGATTGAAAAGGAATCAATTGCTAAACGGGACTTTACAAAAAGAAGTGGTTTAAATATAAAAGAATTCGATTTAATGACAAATAAAAAACATTCTTTTTGGCAACAACACCTGACGGAGAAAGAGGTTTAATTGAGATAAAATGTCCATTTTCGGCAAAAATAAAAAAATAATCCTTATGAAACAGTTAAAATAAAATTATAAGTTACTGTATAATTCTTTCCGATACCCCAAAATTGAGTTTGAAAAAAAATCACAATTATTATTTTCGAATACAGGGACAGTTGCATCAAATGAAAAAGATTATTGTTTTTTTGTAAAATGAGCGTCTTTGGGAATGTCTTTAGAAAAATCGACAATGATGATAACTTCTGGAATGTGAAAATGGAGAATAAATTAATCGATTTCTATAATATATTTATGCTACCCGAACTAGTAGATCCTCATTATCCCAAAAGTCAGTAATTTAGAGAATTTTTAATACAATAATTTCTATTTGCTTTATTTTTTTGTGGAAATATTTATAATTTGATTTTTATGTTATTATTTTTTCCCATTGATCGTTTATTATGAGTTATAGAACACCATGAACGAGTTCTTTTAAATTTTGGAGTTCTTTTGAAATGAGAAAATGGAGAATAAATTTGTAGACTTTTATAAAAAAAAAATGTTACCCGAACTAGTATATCCGTATTATCCCAAGTCAGACTTTGAGAGGTTTTTAGTACAATAATTTGTATTTATATTTTCCGTTTTTATTAAGATGTTTTTAATTAGATTTTTATATTGTTATTATTATTATTATTATTATTATTATTATTATTATTTGTGCATATATTATTAAATAATAATATTTAGAATATGATTTTAGTTGAAAAACTATTCATTTGGTGACGATATATACCAATATGTATTATGTATGTTTACAATTTTTTTTGAATATATGTAATATGTTTAAATTAATTAAAATTGTTCATACATACTTATATAATTTTATATCTATAGAATTTAGAAATTTATTGTAATAGTGTAGCAGGCAGATATAGTGTCCCGTACGTCTTTCCTCACTTGCCCCAAGTGATGGTAACCTGTAAATATTAACAAAAATCGTACTTTTCCGATAACTCTTCTATGCATACAATTTTTGTTCTGAAAAAAATCATGTGTATTTTTACATGTAATGTCAACATCGAACTGTTCATAGTTTTTTCGTAAGTGTTTCAAAATTTGAGTAAAAAAATAAAAACATAATTAAAATTTTATTTTTTTGAGAAAATTAAAATTTTAAAGACAGTTCGATATTAAGAATGTTATTCTAAAAACTTTTTTCAAATAACATTTTTTTCTAAAGTGCACCAAAATTAAGATATTAGAAAAGTACGAACGACACTTTTGCGCTAGGTAGACTAGCCCGTTAACATCAACATTATCTGCCTCTACAGTCTACACGCCTACAAGCATACTACGCTATTATGAAATTATTCAAGTATATGCAGCGTTATTAGATATAATCTACCAAATTAATTTACTGCATGTCAAAACACATGGTCTTTATGCTATACTTTTATTTTTCAACGCATACCTTACTCTAACCTAACGCGCCAAACTCAAGTTCCCATCTGAAGACCTACAATTTTCATGTGTCGGCGAGCGATGGCTCGGTTGCCGGTAAAGGTCTTGTGCCCGGTGTATTACCGAAGTAAAAAAATACTTATTATAACATTTGAATATATATTTTCACATGTTTAATGAAACTAAATAGGCAGTTGTTAACAAATTATCTTTTTCATGTGATTAAAATAGTGAAAACATTTCACATACATCTGATTTCGTGCATTTCGCTCTTTTCGAAGTTAATTGTAAATTTGCCGAAAATTATAATAAGCAGCTAATTATTAATATTCAATGCTGATTTTCACATGTTTATTGAAACTAAGTAGGCATTTTTTAAACAATTTATCTGTTTCATGTGATTATAGTAGTGACATTTCCTTTACATCTGATTGCGTGCATTTCGCTCTTTTCTAAATTGATTGCAAATTTTCCGAAAAGTGTAATAAGCAGTTAATTATTAATATACAATACCATTTTTCACATGTTTATTGAAACTAAATAGGTAATTGTTAAACAAGTTATGCGTTTCATGTGATGAAAATAGTGAAAACATTTCACATATATCTGATTTCGTGATTTTCGCTTTTTTGTTTTGTTTATTGAAAAATTGCCGAAAATTATAATAAGCAGCTAATTATTAATATTCAATACCGATCTACACATGTTTATTAAAAAAAAATTGGGCAATTGTATATTATTCTTCACAATTTGTCTTATCGACATGATAAGGAACAACAGGTCAGTACTGCAGCCGAAGTAATATCACGCGAATTGAATTTTAAAAATTTGACTGCGTATTAATATTCAATATCAATGTCATATGTTTGGTCAAACTAAATAGCCATTTATTCGCCAAATTATCTGTGTCGTATCAGTAAAATAAAATATAAACAAAAGTATCATCAAAATTGTTAAGCTAATCAGATAGAAGTTAATTGAAATTATTTTGTGTTAATTTCGTTTGACAATTAAGACAGAAATATGAAAAAGAGGAAAAGATAAAATTAATATAACAAAATATAAAATAGTTTCCTCTATGAGATACATATCAACATTTTTTATTGACTTGTCTGACGGTATTTTTAAAAATGGAACTTTAATTCACCCCTGGTGTGCTGCGCGGCGAGTTTTGCTTGTGTTATCGGCATGCGATGTGTAGGTTGCACATAGCGCTGTTTGCTAGTGTTTCTGACGAGACGATCGAGACGGGAAACTACATTGTCTCATCTCGTCTCATTTAGAAGGCAAGAAATTAAATCTCGTCTCGATTTTTTCTCGTCTCGAACAATAGAGTCTCGTCTCGAACAATGGAGTCTCGTCTCGGCCGAGAATCTCGACGAGATTTCTCGATGTTTTTTTGTTAATAAATCCAATATGCAATTTATTTTGATATACTATATATAATTGTAAAAATATATAAATAATACGCAGAGTGGTTAAAAAAATTAGTCAAATAGCTATTTTCTTCAGTATCTATATATAATTTGCTCTAATGAAAGAGGGTAAGCCAACTGATACGGGACGGGTCTTGTATACAAGTATTATGTTGAACTAAATTAATAATTGTTGGAATTATAAGCAATCTATGATTCAAAAATGTATGTGAATTGTACGTAGCTACGGAAATAACATATAATTTATATGTCATTTTTTCTGTCTGTCAATTTCTGTTGTAATTAAAAAACTGTGAACTGTAATAGTCATTTAATACAAATACTCTTTCTAAACATATTTCTTGCATTGTTTTAATGAAAAATGTAATAATAACTAGTTTTACCAACAATTCAAGAACTGGTATTACAGACAGAATAAATTAACATCTTTAATAAATTTAATTTATTCAATAAATTGTCATCGACTTTACATATTTTATGACAAATTAAACATAATTTTGTTTGCTGTTCATAATATTTGACAATATAAAAATTTCTCTTTCACGTGACTTCAATTTTGTGAGTGTATCTTTGGCTTATTTAAACATTATTTATTAGAAAGAATTCCCATAAATAATAAACTATTAAAATAAATATATCATCACGCTTTTTACCCGTTACTGGGTGTAACGCTTTGTCGGTAAGTGAACGTGAATACATCACTGTGACGTCACGAAAGAAAGGAGGTAGTTTTATTTAAGAAATTTTAGCATGATCCTGTTTAAATTTGTAGTAAAAAAATAGGATAATTAATATAAATTTACAAAATGTTCCAATATTTTTTTTAAAAAATATATTTTTAAAAATAAAAAAATTGTCGAGAAATCTCGCAATAATTGTCGAGATTCGAGAATCTCGACATATAAGTCTCGTCCCGTCTCGTAAGTTGAAATAGCTTTTTCGTCTCGCCGAGACGAGAAATTTCGGGACGAGACGAAACGAGATTCGAGAATGTCTAGTCTCGTCCGAAACACTACTGTTTGTCATACTCGGAGTTTTGAAATTACAGGTTCGCACTCAGCACTTTGGCGCATATTCCCCATTGCTGGGTGTGCCAATCTGCTTTGTA
Organism: Harpalus rufipes; assembly: GCA_951394225.1. NCBI lineage: Eukaryota > Metazoa > Arthropoda > Insecta > Coleoptera > Carabidae > Harpalus > Harpalus rufipes. Next base: position 28,941,340 of record OX596282.1, on the reverse strand, counting down.
TACAGATATCGGTAATGATGAAATATTTGTACCGTGAGGGCGCTTACCATGCGTCACCTCACGGGCACTCAATGCTGGCGTGGAGAGTGCACCACAGGGATCAATTTGTGCCATTAAAATTCGAAGTAATTTTTGGCGTCATTCGGGATCGAACCCGGGTTCCCAGATTCGCGACCAGATATTCAGACACACGGACACGAGACCCCATATTAAGGTAGTTCACCAGTAAATCGAGTTTCTATAGATATTCATAAAAATTTAACTATGTGTTAAGAATGACCTAATACATGCACAGTTAATTTTTCATAAACTTCTGACGTACAGAAAATGAGCTATTCGCCTCGAAAGTCAGATATATTAACACGTGAAGCACAGGACCAATGCTACAAAAACCACCGTTTTGATTGATAGTATCATTTTTCTTCTATAGATTTTAATAAAAAAAAACTAATATGAAGGAGTTTAACATAATTCGAATGTTATTTCAAACGATGAAAGCGATCTGACGTACAGTTTTAGACTAATCGTAGTGTAAAGTAATGTACTCGATGACAGAAACACTCGAGCAAGAGAGGCAGCGGCAACACTGTATGTTTACGTCACGGGGTGGGGGGTAAAACTATTATAATATATAGATAAAAATATCACTTACATTTGCATTTAATGTATTTTTTATTCTTTTATATTTTTGAAAAACTGTATAACAACGTTATAACTGTGAAATTGATTTTTTGACAGCCTAAAATTGACATTTAAATGACAGCAGGCATAAATTATGCCTTCATTACCGGTTTTGAAACTAGACTTTTTGGGCAGATTTTAAAACAAAATTTGAGTTGTTTCCCGGCGTTGCTACGATCTAGCAGATATCAAATTTAAATGTTATTTTTAGAATGTAAAAAAATCAATTTAGCTGTTATAACATCGTTATATGGTTTTTCAAAAATATAAATATATAAAAAATACAAAAAAAGCAAATGTAAGTCATATTTTTTATCTACATATAATTTGTTAAATTTTTATATGTCAAAATTGACAGCGGGAATAAGTCACGTCAAAACGGCGAATTTGTAACTACGGCTGGATTCAGCGGCTCTCTTCTAGAGCTGTTCCCCTCTTGCTCGTTGCCAGCTTTCTGATAACACCATTTCGTAGCAGTGTGACATACGGCGCGAGAAGGTACAGTCACCTACCAAAAGTTTTCTTTAGAAAGGGGTTATCGTAGAATGCGCAGTATATGTTCAGCGCCCTCAAATTTTTGGCGTGGACGGTAGCTGGTGAACTACCGACAACCGTCGAATTAGGTTTGACAATCTCATCCGCTACGGATCTCTAGCGCTACAATCGCAAGGAGAGGCGCCAAAATCTCAAATAGCAAGATTTAAAAATTACGGCTAGCGCGAGCGATAATACCTCGCTTGGAGGCTAGTCTAGTACGTACTGGCCGGGAAATATCTTCACTGCAGTATTATTATTCTTTCATACTTCAAGAACTAAGTGTTTAATTTTGGTTTCAAGAAAAATTGTATTTTTATAAATATAATTAGGGTTTATATTTATACTATGTGTATATAAAGAACATATCTAGAAAAATAAGCAAATATTTTTCATTAGGTATTCTTAGAGAATATAACTCAATTGTTTCCTTTATTTATCCGCCATTGTTTAAACAATTTACGTGATACTTTCTAAATTGTTTAAAAATAAAATGGCTAATGGGGATTAAACATTTTTATTATATAAATATGTATGTATGTGTCTAAAAAAGCAAATATCTTTCATTAGGTATTCTTAGAGATAATAACTCAATTGTTTCCTTTATTTATCCGCCATTGTTTAAACAATTTACGTGATACTTTCTAAATTGTTTAAAAATAAAATGGCTAATGGGGATTAAACATTTTTATTATATAAATATGTATGTATGTCTAAAAAAGCAAATATCTTTCATTAGGTATTCTTAGAGATAATAACTCAATTGTTTCCTTTATTTATCCGCCATTGTTTAAACAATTTACGTGATACTTTCTAAATTGTTTAAAAATAAAATGGCTAATGGGGATTAAACATTTTTATTATATAAATATGTATGTATGTCTAAAAAAGCAAATATCTTTCATTAGGTATTCTTAGAGATAATAACTCAATTGTTTCCTTTATTTATCCGCCATTGTTTAAACAATTTACGTGATACTTTCTAAATTATTTAAAAATAAAATGGCTAATGGGGATTAAACATTTTTATTATGTAAATATGTATGTATGTGTCTAAAAAAGCAAATATTTTTCATTAGGTATTCTTAGAGAATATAACTCAATTGTTTCCTTTATTTATCCGCCATTGATTAAACAATTTACGTGATACTTTCTACATTGTTTAAAAATAAAATGGCTAATGGGGATTAAACATTTTTATTATGTAAATATGTATGTATGTGTTTACAAAAGCAAATATTTTTCATTAGGTATTCTTAGAGAGTATAACTCAATTGTTTCCTTTATTTATCCGCCATTGTTTAAACAATTTACGTGATACTTTCTAAATTGTTTAAAAATAAAATGGCTAATGGGGATTAAACATTTTTATTATGTAAATATGTATGTATGTGTTTAAAAAAGAAAATATATTTCATTACGTATTCTTAGAGAATATAATTCAATTGTTTCCTTTATTTATCCGCCATTGTTTAAACAATTTACGTGATACTTTCTAAATTGTTTAAAAATAAAATGGCTAATGGGGATTAAACATTTTTATTATGTAAATATGTATGTATGTGTCTAAAAAAGCAAATATTTTTCATTAGGTATTCTTAGAGAATATAACTCAATTGTTTCCATTATTTAACCGTCATTGTTTAAACAATTTACGTGATACTTTCTAAATTGTTTAAAAATACTATGGCTAATAGGAATTAAACATTTTTATTGTGTAAAAATGTATGTATGTGTCAAAAAAAATTGTTTTTCATTAGGTATTCTTAGGCCCGGTATTTTCACTTCCGAATAAAGTTTTGAATAAGTATTCGTTAAATAAATTTATTCTATATATTTATCCAACGAATAACTCCATTGAGTCTTTTCACACATTTGACAAAAACAAATAGCTATCTGCCGAATAATTTTAACATTCGTGAATTGGTAACTTTGCAGAGTGAATTTGTGTCAGTGGAGAAGGATGAAGTTTTGCGTAGTCACGTTAAGCAGACAAGGATGAAAATGTGTCAAAAAAAATGAATCTGTACCTGTACTTGCTTGTCAAAATTTTGTTTGACATCCTTAATGTCATCTATATCATTCTGCATTTTTAGCCCCGGGAGAGTGTAGTTTAACAAGTAATATATTGCAGTAATCATACTCGGTAAACAAAATTATATGTATATTGTAAAATTGTCCTTATATTTTTTGTATATTCCTTTCAGTTCGAAGTAAATGATCATTGTATAAAAATACATATTCAAACTCCGAAAATATTTTACCAGCATCAAATGTCAGGATTTACCCAAGAAGGGATTTACCTATGTATGCACTGTTTGAGATCAAATACGAACCGCAATTTGTAATAATAAAATAAGAACAGTTTGTTTTCATAATCGGAATCTGTCAAAAAATTCCTTGATGTGTGTGGTTAGGTCGCTATAGTCAAATTTTTTGACTCTGTCAGTAATAAAACTATAAATGAACTATAAATATCGCAATTATGATAAAGCGGCATATCCTTTACTTTCTGCAGTATAATACTGTTTGGCATCGGCCCATATTTTTGAGCCGCTCTATTCTTGCATTGAATCAAACGTCTACCAGGTATGTATAGGAAAATAGCCTTACAGTCCTTTAACATAAATAAATAGAGCGGCTCAAAAATATGGGCCGAAGCCAAACAGTATTATACTACAGAAAGTAAAAGATATGCCGCTTTATCATAATTGCGATATTTATAGTTCATTTATAGTTTTATTACTGTACCCGACAGAGTCAAAAAATTTGACTATATCTGATCGTGCGTTTTCGATTTCTCGCATCATTTATTCATTCATAGTTCAAACAATCATCAGAATCATTAAAAATATTTAATATATCCACTTTATTAATAATCTGCACTATGTAGAAATGTAATGTACTTACGAATAAACCCTTTATTCGCTACCTAACTAGCGAATAACTTATTCCGCGAATAACAGATGTTATTCTTTCGAGTAAATTTATTTGCAAGTGAAAAGATAACAAAAATATTTATCCGAAGGTTAAATTTATCTTTAGCTTTATTCGGAAGTGAAAATAGCGGCCCTTAGAGAATATAACTCAATTGTTTTCGGTACTTAACCGTCATTATTTAAACAATTTACGTGATACTTTCTAAATTGTGTAAAAATGCTATGGCTAATGGAGATTAAACATTTTTATTGTGTAAAAATGTATGTATTTGTCTAAAAAAGCAAATATTTTTCACTGTGTATTCTTGGAGAATATAACTGAATTGTTTCGGCTATTTAACCGCCATTGTTTAAACAATTTACGTGATACTTTCTAAATTGTGTAAAAATGCTATGGCTAATGGGGATTAAACATTTTTATTGTGTAAAAATGTATGTATGTGTCTAAAAAAGCAAATATTTTTCACTGTGTATTCTTGGAGAATATAACTGAATTGTTTCGGCTATTTAACCGCCATTGTTTAAAAAATTTACGTGATATTTTCTAAATGGCTAGGTATGCAGCGTCATAATGTTTATACATCGCCATGTTCATTTCTTGTTTCGTTCAGTTTCATAATGTTCAAATCTTAACTATGAAGATGAACTTCGTGCGCTCACAATTTAAAAAGTACACTCTGCAGTACAAAGTTTAAACAAAAAATACTAACAATTCTACCTTTTCCGATTCAAAAAGTAATTTTCAGGTTCATTTTGTATTCCGAAGTAGACCTGTGCGCCGCCGCCGACGTTTCAACTACCGGCGCGCCGCCTATCTGTTGTACGACGCGCCGTCGTTGTTCTCGTCATTATAATATTATAAATGATTATATTTTCAGTAAATACATTCATATTAATCGTAAATATTAATGTACAGAAATATTTTTCTTGTGATTTCCAAGACTACTTACTGCTTTCCTGATCTGTCATCTGTACTGTACACGCAGTGTTCCCAAATCGTAGGATTTTTAAGTATTACCAGGGATTGAGGGATTTTTTTCAATTTTGTGGTAATTTTCTTATATATAAAATTTGGAAAATATTTAAACATTCGCCATGCAAAAATCGTGCTGGTATAATATAGTAATCTCCTATACCGACGTAGTGACTTTAACTGCTGCATATTTAATGTGGGCCCCGATCACATTCAAAAATATACTAAAAGTATGTATTCACTTATAAATAAATATAGTAGATGAAGAATGAAGACCAGAGACTAAAAAATGTTTTTTTTTGAATTACTATTTGTTTTTTATTTGCTAGAATTATTGTTTATGTATTTGTTATATGTAATCAATTAGTAGTGAAAATATTTGAATTTTGTTAGAGTGTTTGGAGGGATAAATCACTTTTAAAGTTTGGGAGGGAACACTGACTGTACATATACAATGACAACTTAATTAACAAATCAACAAATTTGTGCCAAACATCTTCAGTAGTTCATAAAATGGAAAACTGTGTAAAGGAATATATCAAAAATATATATTTTACAAACCAAAATCAGAAGGACATTTCAAGTTAATATAAAAGTATGATTTGAGAACACTTTGTTTATTTACAATTAAACAAAAATAATAACGAAGTTCCCATTGCCATTAATACGGAACGAGTGTATTGTAAAAATGTTTAGAAACGAAATTCATTATCGCCACTCTCCGTAAACTAAATAATTATATTCATACACGATAATTGATATTTGTAAAGAAAAAATGTGGTATGTGATATAATTTACACTAGTGCGCTAAATTATTAACATAATTCTCACCTATTTCATTTTAAGTTTACGTTTTATGTAGGTATGATTGAGTAAATCATTCCAGTTTTTGTATTAAAACGCCGGCGCGCCGCCGACATATCAAATACGCCGCCACCGTCAAAAAATAAAGCACATACGCCGGCACGCCGCCACCGCCGCTATTTTTTTAACAATTCGCCGCCGACGCCTTGACCCTCGTCGGCGCACATGTCTACTCCGAAGTGTAGTTTTTAAATTGTAAGCGCGCGAAGTTCAGCTGCGCCAACTTCGTGGTCAAGGTTTGAACGTTATGAAACCGAATGAAACAAGCAATGAGCAGGACGATGTATGAACATTAGGACGAACGTGTGTTCCCTTCTAAATTGTTTAAAAATACTATAATAGGGATTTTAATAAAGAAATACTTAATATTTATACAGATGTACCATTAAAAATTACTTTGCTGCACGCAAAACACATCATCTTTATAATAGACTACCTGAAATTGAACACCTTTAGAACTAAAGAAATTCAAAATCATCAAAAAACTACTTTTATACTCATAATATGAATATCTTGACATGAAACATACTTTATTTACAATTTATTGTTATATTCTACTCGTATTTCTTTGACGTCCTATAAACAATATGTATTGTAAAATAGTCAATAAAAATTATTATTATTATCAGTTCAATAATTTGCATTTTTCTAAATATAATTTTGATATTCACAAAATTGTTAACAAATTTTAATAAATAGATATTACTGAATAGGTATTAGATAATATAAAAACATAGAGTCATAGATTATTTACTATAAATTTCAGCGACAGCGACATGAATTCTAGTTTCTGTACCTGCGCAAACTGTACAGCGCAATTAGTCTCCGCCCAGTAATTTAATTTTCATCTGTGCGGCATACGCAGTGTACTGAGCTGTCTTCCACTGTCGGACATACTCGCGTAGATGATCGGGTACATTCGTGATTGTTAATTTGCGGCAATATTTAAAACAAAATTTTCTACGAGTAAAATAATTATATGTCGGCATACAATTTGGCGGAGTTTTTTGCAACAGAAAACAAAGCTCTGTTATAAGGAACGTTAAATTCACAAATTTATGGCTTAGAATGCTCTAAACTTTTCTAATACGCATTTTACAATATCTATTTTATTAGAATTAGTTAACAATTCACACATGTTAACACTAAACTATTTAATCCATCAGACCACTATGAATTGTTATTACTGTTACTATTAATAAGGTATTGTTTTAGTTATTATGGTTGTGTAAATTCAAATATAAGTAAATAAATGTATTAATGGTTAATATATATATATATATATATATATATATATATATATATATATATATATATATATATATATATATATATATACAAAGCGTAATTGGGCAATAAAAATAACCGTTTGTTAATATTTATTGTAAAATAACAATTCAAAACAGCGCATATTAAAGGAATACTTTTATATTCCTCTAATATGGGTTTAAGAGATTTGTAGCATTATTTATAGTAGAATAACAAGTGCCATTTGTTTATTATTGTTTTAGTATAACTACACTTAAATTCTAGCATATTTGTCATAACCACACCCTGCACACTGGTTTTGTTTTCACTACTTTATGAAAACTAATCGATCAATTTGTATTAAAATTCATGGTTAAAAATATCTGTATAATGCGTGATTGGGCAATAATAATAACAATTTGATAATATTTTTTTGTAAAATAACATTTCATTCATACAAATGATAACTGACAACACTCATCATAAGAAAAAGAGTAATGAAATGAACAAATTATGGTTTAAAAGTTTCATATATATCTAATGTAAATATAAAATTATTAATTTGTTATTTATTATTTCATAAATATTTAGTATTTATTATAATCTATTGTATACGTGTTGTTTTTGATCCGACTACTAACTTAAAATTTAAACAGAATTGCGCCACAACCGCTGTATTCTTAGATGGAGGGGACACTGTTGGTCATGCGCAGTAAAACCTATACTACTGGTCTGACAACAACAACTACAGTTTCCTGTACAGGAGTAGTAGATGCCCGGAAAATACGCAACACATTGCAAGTTTTGAAAGTGTGTTTCATCAAGCCTACTTGATACGAATTCAAGTAACAACTCTACAAATAGTTTTTGTAGAGTTAAAACAGTATTCTTCTACTATTCACGATTTTACATATAAACAATGTCAGGGTAAGTAATGCGCATTACAAGTTCATTTATTTAAATTTAAAACATAAAGGGCCAGTTTTACAGTCGCCGGTTAGAATATTAACTGTAGGTACAATGGGGTAGGAATAAATAAGGAGGGAGCCAGGGATCATCCAGCAGTGGCATCCGGTGTTCATTTTTGTGGCATTACGGCATTTTTCAGCAGTAATTGGTATGATTGAGCATTATTAGCAATATAGGCATTATTAAGCATTTTTGGGCATTTTTAAGGTAGTAAAACAGCATTTTATTTTCTTCTGCGCATATCAGCGCATAAAGTCTGTTCAGTTCAATTGTAAAATTATTTTTAATTACTTTTATTGTAAAACTATTACAATTTATTATAATCCTATGTTTTAAGGCAACGGGATATGTGGTATGTGACCAAATTTTTATTTATATATTTAAATATTAGACAAAAAATTAAAATATCGTCTGTATTATTTTTGAATCAATTAATAATTTGTAGTTCACGAGAAATAAGTTCGGAGGCGGATTATAGTAACGTAACTATGGCTCGAGCTTGGGAAGCAGTATGATAGCGGGAGTAATATAGTCAGTCCATACTAACGTCACTTCTCCAAAACATTCATTTGCATTATTATTACGAAATAATATTTAATTTTTACCTTCCGTCACCTTTAGGTAAGGAAGGTATTGTCTTTGGTCAAAAAATTCAATGATGAGTTTTTACTGAATAAGCATGTTTTAGGGTCCCTATAATACGATTTTACCATTTTTACGATGATGTCTGTATGTATGTATGTGTGTCTGTGTGTGTGTCTGTTTTTCGTATTCGTCAAGTTTACATCCAGAAGAACAAGTGATTAGATTTTGGTTATAATTGGTGAACCGGAAGTAGCCTCATTTGAAGATTTAACAGTTAAATTTGATTTATTGACATTTAATATTATTATAACTTAAAGAATATATTATTCTCTATACGATTTGATTACATTTTATACTTCATATTCAATAGATACAGAGTTAAAGAATTTTAAAGAAATTAAATTTTATAATTCAGCCAGCTATGCTAAACATGGAAACTGCTAATATATTCATATAATTCAAATTGACAGATGTCAGTATGAATAAAAAGTAAATTAATGTGGCAGAGATGAGGATGTTGAGGTAGATGTTGGGGAACACACGGAAAGATACGGTAATAATAGTGTTACAATTTTCTAGAAAGATACAAGAAAGACGATTACATTGGTTTGAACATGTCATGAGGAGAATTGAAGAATTATATTTGAACAAGAATGAGTAGTTTAATAATGGGAGGTTGAAGAAGCAGAGAAAGACCAAAGATAAGATGGAAGGACTATATTGCGGAAGACTTGAGAGAAAAAGACCCGAATGAGAACGACACGCAAAAATATCGACTCCTAACGAATGGGAAAAGCTAAAGAGGAAGAAGATGTCTGTGCCAAGTGCAATTTGAATAGTTTGTTTATGAAATAATTTTCCTGGAAATTTAGAATCTTTTGCAAGAAAAATTATGTATGGAATTTATACATTATACACAGGATTGACGGAAGGTATTGTGCTGGCCACAACAGATTTTTATTATTATAATGAAAATTCATATTTTTACTATTGTTTATCATATTTTTTATATGTTATCTTTATGTTACAGACAGGTTTGTCAGACGGATTACTTGGAGAACACCGGAGAAATATTTAAAGCACATTTGGAAAATTTTACTTTGCCAGAAGAAAAATATATAATAGATGCAAAAAAGTCTGCCCCAATTATCTAGACGGACACCTGCCCAAATAAAACCATGGATTAATAACGAGAATAATAGGAGATTAGGAGAAAATTCTCATAATATGTCCAAAATTAAGTGGTATATCATTGGGATCTCGGAAACTATAAGAGCTACGAGGTCGGTTAAATGGGCAATGTTGTGCATTTTTGAGTGTTCATTCCGATTTCTTTGAGAAAAAAATATTTTTTCTCTTCCAATAGTGTATGGGTTATTATTGTGTTTCATCCCTAAAATCTTAATTTTTTCGTCATTTTTCATTACATTTCGCGTTTTTATGCTAAAAATGTAAGTAGTTTTTCAAAATAGTATTTTATTTTCCTTAAGCAATTTCATACATATCCTGTTCATAATTTAATTTTGTTTCCATATTTTTAATGTAACGTTTATGTACTTTGACTAGGTATCTGACATAAAAAATTTGTTTTTGAAACACATGATTTTTATTGACCATAATATTTTTAGTTACAATAAAATAATTTATTTACTTAAAATAATTTATATGACATAAATATTACAGATGCTTTCAAAAAAACGCGAAATGTAGTGAAAAATAACGAAAAAATAAAGATTTTAGTGACAAAACAAAAGTAAAACACAATAATCCTTGCACCATTGGAAAGAAGTATTTTTTTTAAACAAAAATCCAATATGGTACCCATTTAAATATGAAAGTTGCTATTAATATCTTGGAAGCCTCCATCTTAAATTTTATTCTAACATCATTTTTAAGTTTGCCTTATTAAATCATGTAACTTTTACATGATTTTTTTTATATCATTTATAATTACGGAGTTATTTGACATTTATTAAAATCGAGATTTTCAGTTTTGTTAATAACTTTGAAACTGGTCGAGTTTTTAATTTTTTTTCAGCGGAATCTGAATGTGCCCTCAAAACTGCACAACATTGCCCTTTTAACTGACCTCTTAGCTCTTATAGTTCCCGAGATCCCAATGGTATACCACTTATTGTGGGATACCTTTCGTAGACATGTAATAGACATGTTTATCACTTAACATTGTTTATTTTTGTTGTATTAATCTTATATTTATTATTTGTAATATCTAATTTCTAAAAAAATCATCCTGGTAATTTATTTTTTTGTATTTCTTTGTATGTATGGTTGGGTGGAAGAACACCTTTGACTGAACCCCGCCTTTGGCTATGGTCAATAAAGATTGTTGTTATTACTAATAATTTTTTATTCTCAACTCAGTCCAATGTAATTCCAATTAAAAATTATGTAATGAAAAGATCAATTTTGAAAAATATGTGTTTTGTAAATATCACGTGACAAATTGTATGTGTTTTTATATAATTTAGCAAAGAATTATGCAATGATTTTTATTATTGGTAATTTAGAATAAATTTTCATAAATCAATTGTAATTCAATTACTACATACATTTCTGATTAAATTTTCTTTGAAAATAAATGTTTTTGATGTATTTACTTGTTTTATAACTAAAATATTAAAACTATTTTAGTACATAATTTACAATTGACACGTTTTCAATTCGACGTTTATTTTTTTGTATTTAAAGTGACTACAAATATAAATTATAGATTCCTATAATACCGACACTACATTGACATCTATTGATATTGCTATACACTAAATTGTGCTTCAAAAGTGCGTATACTGCACCACTTGTAAAAATGATTATAACATTTTAATAAACTAATTAAGAAAAAAATAAAAAAATAGGGGTATTTTATTTTTTCATTTTCCGTCTATTTCTTTATATAAAATTAAAGTATATCTTTGAGCTTCAAAAGTCGGTGCTTCGAAAATGACCTGTTACATGTATATATATATATATATATACAGGTTGTAACACCAAAACCGACCACCGCCATTATTTTCTTTATTATTATAGTTACAAAAAAATACTATAGAACAAAGTTGTAGGAGACCAAGGGGGACATCTCATTAGAGAAGAGAATATTTTTTTAAACCAGTGGTTCTCAAGTTACAACATAAAGTTATATTTTTTCAAATGGGATTATACATATTTTTTACGCCTATTCGATAGAGTATTTTTTTCTGAATTCAACGAAGAGATTATTTTATATCTTAACATAAACAAATATTGAGAAAAATTTAATTGAAATTTAAAGAAATTATATTTTTATAATTATTTTTCAGTAGGCTATGAATGAAAAACAATTGAGCTTAAATTAAAATGAGACAAATATTTGTTAAAAACGTTATAAACAGTGTTCTATTTGATTTATATCCTAAATACGAGGGTCATTCAATAAGTAAAGAGACAAATGGCTATAGCTCAAAAACGGTTTATTTCAATCTTTCAAAATTAAGGCTATTTTTCAACATAATCACCCCCCACAGTTATGCACTTGTCCCATTTTTCTTGCAGCTTCCTAATTCCGTTGGCGAAGAATTCTTTCGATTTACCCCGAAGCCACTTTTGCACCGCTTCCTAAACTTCCTCATTGTTAGCAAATCTTTTTCCACGTAGGGCGTCTTTGAGTGGTCCAAACAGGTAAAAATCAGATGGAGCGAGGTCGGGACTGTAGGCAGGATGAGGTAAGACCTCCCAACCCAATTCTTGAAGCTTATCACGGGTCAGCTGGGCTGTACGAGGGCGGCCGTTATCGTGCTGAAGAATGACTCCTTTTGACAAGAGTCCACGGCGTTTGCTCCTGATAGCTGGTCTAACTTTGTGTTCTAGCATCTCAGAGTAGTATTGGCTATTGATAGTTCGCTGATCTTCAAGGAAATCGCAATAGACTGGACCCTGTGAGTCCCAAAAGATGGACGTCCACATCGGGGTTCATCACCTACACTTGTTCGGCGCCACTGTTAAACCGATCAACCCACTTGTAAAAATTCGCACGGTTCATACAACTTTTACCGTACTGTATTAACATTCTAGAAAAAAATTCACTTGGTTTTACACCTTCTGCGACTAAAAATCTAATGACTGAGCGCTGCTCTTCTAAGGTGCAATCTTCTAGTGGACTTGCCATGGTGAACTGAAAATTTTGAGGTTATGTTGACATAAAATGATGAAACAGCTGATCAGAGCATATCCCAAGGTTGCCAACTAACACCCCTGAAAAGATTGTACACATTCATTGAATAGTTTTAAAATTATAGAATTTGTCTCTTTACTTATTGAATGACCCTCGTAATACAAATTGGCAAATTGTAGTTTTTGTTTTTCATACATAGCCTACTGAAAAATGACTAGAAAAATAAAATTTACTTGAATTTCAATCGCATTTTTTCAATATTTTTATTATGTAAGGATATAAACTGATACATGGTTAAATTCAGAATAAAATACGCTATCGAATAGGCATAAAAAATATGTATAATCCCATTTAAAAAAATATAACTTTGTGTCGCAAATTGAAAACCACTGGTTTAAAAAAATATTTTCTTCTAAAATGGGATGTCCCCCTTGGTCTTCTACAATTTTGTTCTATAGTATTTTTTTGTAACTATAATAATAAAGAAAATAATGGCGGTGGTCGATTTTGGTGTTACACCTGTATATATAAATATATATATATATATACGAGGTGTGTTCAAAAACTATCGCGAATTTTGAATTTTCGCGGGTTACGTATATTCGAATTTCGATCTTTTTGTGGCTTTATGTTGGTACTCATGTCTCTCACTTATGTCGACAAGCTCGGCCATTTTGAATGTTCACTTACTTGTTGACAGCTGCTTTGCTTGCACGTGTTTTGGATCGTCTTCGATTTTTACCTATTGTGCTTATTCGTTAAAAACTGACTATGAATTTTTTGACCAAGACAATATCTTGCTTATCTAAAGGCGACGGAACGTAGAAAAAAATAATTCATTTAAAATTTGTCATTGTCATAAAATGTTTTTATCAAAGAAGTTATTTCATTTCTACGAGTAGAAATGAAATAACTTCTTTGATAAAAACATTTTATGACAATGACAAATTTTAAATGAATTATTTTTTTCTACGTTCCGTCGCCTTTAGATAAGCAAGATATTGTCTTGGTCAAAAAATTCATAGTCAGTTTTTAACGAATAAGCACAATAGGTAAAAATCGAAGACGATCCAAAACACGTGCAAGCAAAGCAGCTGTCAACAAGTAAGTGAACATTCAAAATGGCCGAGCTTGTCGACATAAGTGAGAGACATGAGTACCAACATAAAGCCACAAAAAGATCGAAATTCGAATATACGTAACCCGCGAAAATTCAAAATTCGCGATAGTTTTTGAACACACCTCGTATATATATATATATATATATATATATATATATATATATATATATATATATATATATATATATATATATATATATATAGCATGATAGTATCACATTCAACATAACTTCATTACATTTAATGTCTAAATTCCACAAGAATAAAGTAAAAAAAAAACTGATGTGGCCAACACAGTATCTCCCGTTTAATTTAATTTTTATTTATGTAAACACTTAAAATTAAATTACATTTAAATACCGCGTTCGATCCCGACCGACGCCAAATATTTCGAATTTTAAATGGCACAAAAATGACCCCTCTGGTGCACTCTCCACTCCGGCAATAAGTGCCCGTGAGGCGAGACCTGGTAAACGCCCGCACGGTACAAATATGTCATCATCATTACCGAACTCTGTGTAAAAAACAGATTGGCAGACCAACAATGGGTAATATGCCATGATGATATATTTATTTATATACTTACCTATATTCATTGTTGGCATGGACAGTGCACCACAGGGCTCAATTTTGTGTCATTTAAAATTCTAAAATATATAACGTCGGTCGGAATCGAACCTGTTCCCAAGATTCGCGTGAAGTGACGCCGGGTAAATGCCTGCACGGAACAAATATGTCATTATTACCGACATCTACGTACAAAGCAGATTGGCTCACCCATCAATGGGTAATATGCCGTGGTCGTGGTGATATATATTTTTATTATCTTACCTATATTTTTACATATTTACTTATGCTGAAAACTGTATTAAGTTCCTTTCCATGTAATTATTGTTCCATTTACTATTTTCTTTTTAAAACGTTAATATTATTATTTGAAATGATTAGTTTGTTGACAGTGACATATATCTGTCAATTACAAACATTTGAGATCTGAATTGTGTAACCATGTGTATGAGTTGTGTTTAAAGCGTAGGCTCTGGGATTACAATAATAGATAGTTTTATAAATTTATCCATAAAATAAATAGAAAAAGTATTAATTCAAACCTGTAGAAAATTTAATAATCTTTAATTTTTATAAAACATAGATCTCGAAAAAATAACATTTAAAGGTATTTTTCGAAGAAAAACTATTTTGAGCTTCCAGTAAAGTGCCATTTTCGGTTTTCTGATTTACTCCAAAATCTAAAGGCATCTTTCCATATAAGAGTAAGGTAGAAATACAAGGTTTCAAAATTTTCTGAACGATAGTATTTGAGTACCCACACACACATACACACAGACATTATCGTCAAAATGTTAAATTGGATTGTAGGGACCTTAAAATGTGAACATTTACCAAAATCTCGATATGCGATTTTTAACACGATCCCTATACCTCCCTTACCAAGGGTAGCGGGAGGTAAAATTGCAGCTTTCATCTCAAATTACTTTCAATATAGGTAAAAGTATTTGACCTTAAATAAAATAAATTCACCCAATGCTGAGCCACTGTAGACAACAAAGTCTGGATCCGCCTCTAGAAGCAATAGCAATACTATCACTTCAACAGTTGATCTTAAAAGAGTACTGTATGTAAACTCGCGAAATAAAATTAAGTGTAGTAGAACATTTTCGATTTTTAAATGCTACGGCAGGCTCTCGATGTATAATTGAAGGTAATAAATGTAAGAAGGCTAATGTTTCACAGTTTAAAGCTCGTTTTCATAAAAGTACGGATAAAAGCTAGGTTAGCTAACCAAGGAATAAGTTTATACTTAGAATAAACTAACTTCACATATCATGAACCAAATTTTGAACCATGTAAACTACCCGGAGTATATATGTGATAAGATAAATTTAGGTAGATATTATACAATTAGACACAAATTTTAATAGAAATGTATACACCTATTTCAATTATACCAAAGAATATTATATAATTATTATAATCATATTTCAACAAATGTATTGTATTCTGTCTTACACGCAATTAATCCATCTGTTCCATCCATTCTTCCCGTCCAGATTTTCGTTCGATTACTCGATGTTCTTTGATAGATTTTTTAAAGTTTTTCAACATTGAGTATCTGCATATAGGTTAATTTCTAGGTTACAATTACGATCACTCGAAAGTACTATACTTGCATTTTTAACACTTATCTGGAAGGACAAAATCATCTTTCTTAAAATGAAGGGAAATTATCTGTTATTTTCTTCCCACTCCGAAAGCGAATAACAAATCCCCATGCTTGGCGTTTGTCCATTCGTTCTTTAACGCCTTGATTTGTTGTTATTGCAACAAAAATATCATCTCCTCTGTGGATATTATAAAATCCTAAACTTTTTCCCTCCTTGAGTGACATCCAAAACACAACAATTTTTGCGTGATTTATACGCTTTTTTAAAAGATTTAGTTAAATCGCTCATGTTCACACATGTAAAAACAAAGAGTACTGTTTCAAAAAGTTCTAATTTTCGCCGTTAACTGTCGTGTCGCATCTTGTCAGTTATCAATACATTAGCAATAGAACGTTGCAAAATACACTAAGAAAACCTAAGTTTGTGATAAAATAAATCAATCCTCTGAATAGTGAATTCCACAAAAATAAGTGCAAATGAATATTATGGAGTCTAAAGCTAACCTTAAAATTAAGCGAAAATAAGAACTAAATACTTATTTCGAGAACATGTTGTCATCTTCAGTGGTAAATTTTATATGAAATCGTAACCGTACTAAGAGAGTAAAGAGAATTTAGGATTACTCAATATGTCAACCATGCCAGAGGACCTCTGGCAATCTGGCATGCTCTTTTGTCAGAGTGTACTAAAGGTTACTCAAGATGTGAACCATGCCAGAGGTCTTAACAAATTCACTCATGAAGTAAGATGTTAAGTAGAACGGTGAATTATGATTTCGTGGGTCATAATTTGTTTACACTGACGTGTTCTACGATACCACGAATATTTAAAAAAAATCTGATGTTGACACCACACGACTTCCTTGTACGATTATTAAACTATACATATTTTTTTAATAAATAAATTACAAAATATTAATTTTAACTTCAAAACAGTAAGATATATAGCAATCATAAAGCAAGTTTTTAAAGAGAGTTTTCATTACAACAAAGAAATATTTGATTACAACAATGAATATGACTAATTTGACAATAAAAATATAATATTTGTTATTGTACGAATCATAAAATTGCACGTATTTAACGTAATTTGACATGAATATTTTTTTTTGTCCTAATCCATAGCAAGCTTTATTACAAAAACAAAAAAGTATATAATGTTTAAATTTACATATCTCGCTTATACAAAGGGCTAATTTAATAATACTTGATGTGCTAGACGCAGAAATTAATTCTCTAAAACTTTTATTTGAAGCATTTATTTCTAAAATCAAAATAAAATCATTTTATTCAAGAAAAACTGTTAACAACTTCAAGTAATGTACCACTTCCGGTTAGCCTATTTTAACCAAAATCTATTATGTTATTTCGGTTGACATAAAAGTCTTGTATACCAAATTTGAAAAGTTTTGGATTATATTTTAAAACAGTTTTTCATTAAAATCTATTATAGGCTTCATGTAAAGTACCACTTCTGGAAATTGTGTAATAACCAGAAAGGGAGGTGCACAACTATATTTTATAGGAGTCCTAAATACAAAATTTCAACTTTCTACGGCTTACCGCTTTTGAGTTATGCGAGATACGTACGTACGTACGTACAGACGTCACGACGAAATTAGTCAAAATGGATTCAGGGATGATCAAAATGGATATTTCCGCTGAAATCTGAAAACCGAAATTTTTCGCGTTTACAATACTTCCTTTACTTACGTACAAGGAAGTAAAAAACGATAGTTAATCACGACTCGCGTATATTTAGTTGTATGAGTACGTGTAATTATTGGGGAGTACGTACACTGAGAAATCAAAGTACGGAATAAATAGCCAACTAATATCTTTACACAAAAGTAAACATAATTCTTATTATATACCTAAGTATTTAACTTTAATTACTATACTGAATTTTAATATCCAATTTTTACTTCCTTGTACGTAAGTAAAGGAAGTATTGTAATCGCGAAAAATTTCGGTTTTCAGATTTCAGCGGAAATATCCATTTTGATCATCCCTGAATCCATTTTGACTAATTTCGTCGTGACGTCTGTACGTACGTACGTACGTATCTCGCATAACTCAAAAACGGTAAGCCGTAGAAAGTTGAAATTTTGTATTTAGGACTCCTATAACATCTAGTTGTGCACCACCCTTTTTGGTTATTATACAATTTCCAGAAGTGACACTTTACATGAAGCCTATAATAGATTTTAATGAAAAACTGTTTTAAAATATAATCCAAAACTTTTCAAATTTGGTATACAAGACTTTTATGTCAATCGAAATAATATAGTAGATTTTGGTTAAAATAGGCTAACCGGAAGTGGTACATTACTTGAAGTTGTTAACAGTTTTTCTTGAATAAAATGATTATTTTGATTTCAGAAATAAATGCTTCAAATAAAAGTTTTAGAGAATTAATTTCTGCGTCTAACACATCAAGTATTATTAAATTAGCCCTTTGTATAATCGAGATATGAAAATTTAAAAATTATATACTTTTTTGTTTTTGTAATAAAGCTTGCTATGGATTAGGACAAAAAAAAAATGTTCATATCAAATTACGTTAAATACTCCCTTTATGGTCGCTATATATCTTACTGTTTTGAAGTTATAATTAATATTTTGTAATTTATTTATTAAAAAAAATATGTATAGTTTAATAATCGTACAAGGAAGTCGTGTGGTGTCCACACCAGATTTTTATTAGTAATAAATTAAACTTTGTCGCCATTTTCAAATATATACAGTGTGTTCAGAAAAAAAAACCTAACTATGAACAAAGACGTATGTTTGATCATTATTCAATTCATAAATCACATTATCAAAATTGATCATGAAATGTTATTTTGCTGAAATTCTTTGTAACAGGCAGCAAAAGAATATTGTTATTCGACGTTTTCTAATTTATTTCCATTTCTAAAATAAGATTCAAGAAGAAAAGCTTTGATTTCTTTAAATGACATATTTGACAATATCTCGTGTCAAATTAGCATTATACTTTTAAATTAAGACATACTTTTTCCTGTTCATAGCCTACTCCGAGTTAGGTTTTTTTTTTGAACATACTGTATTTACGATATGTGTTAAAAGTGTCCTTCGAACAAAATAAAATCACTTATAATACGTATATCAAACACTATTTTTTCTACAAAGACTATTTTTTCATTCTAATTTTTATTTGTAATAATGTTTTGTGTTAAAAAAATAGAGATCACGGATTTAAGGGTGGATAATACATCTCAAAACAATAGAAAAGTTCATATAAACACATACCCGGAAATTCCTACTTTCAGAACTATAGCAATTTTAATATTTTATTTTTTTCATATACATCTCATAGTTTTAATATTACAATAAAATCATAGTGGTCGTTTACAATGATAAAATTGTGTTTGTAACAAACAATAACAATAATTATGACAAATAAGGAAAAACAAAAGACTATCTTCAATTGTTTTCTATTGTAAATGGCCACTATGATGTTATTGTAATGTTAAAAGTATGAGTTGCATATGTTAGAAATAAAAAATTAAAATCGCTATAGCTCTGAAATTAGGCATTTACGGATATATGTTTATATGAACTTTTTTATTGTTTTGAGACGTATTATCCACCTTTACATCCGTGACCTCTATTTTTGAACACGCAGTATATTAAAAATGTCGATTTATTGTTCCATTCGTCATTACCAAGGTAACTAATTCACTTTTATCATTAGTGTTAAAAGTAACAATGATCTGTTACTTTTTAACACTGGTGTCATAAAATGACATTTTTAACCCTAAACAAATATTCAAAAGCCTATTTTTAAATAATTTGTAGAAAAAATATTTTATGTAAAATTAATGAGTCTGCATTACGGTAAAGACATATTTCTCAGTGTACAAAGTAATAATGTGTTAAGGAATAAAGCACGGAAGTGAAATTATGTATCTCTCAAAGTAATGTGTTCATGCGTAATTATTCTAGAAGTTAGTGAACAGCCGAGTAAATGTTCGGCAGAATAGTAACAATAGAAGATAAATTAATGACGTAAATAGCAGCTGCGAGAACAATGTTAAGACCTAGTTTTACAACGAAGCATACGATTTAGTATTGTTACCCCTCGGTTTGCAATCGCGATAATTAAATCAGCGAATAATACAACACCATAAATTATTTCAGAAAGTTTCAAAACATATCTTAAATGCGTCAGGTAAGAACTTTGTTATTAAGATGGAAGGAAGGAGCAATAACGCTTATATAGTTAGCTTATATAGTTAGACCAGGGCTGGTAAAAATGTACAGGCTTTACATATAGAAAAATATAGTATAATTAAATTATCGGCCTTACGATTATAAAAATCAAGATCAATGTTTATAGAAGGATATAAAAAATCTGTTGTGGCCAGCACAATAACTCTAGTCACTTAGGTTTTTTGTTACATAAGTATTGTTTTTAACATTTCTTGTATACCTACACCCTAAACCAAGAATTCTACTTATGCCTATTCTTAATATTTAGATTTTAAAATTTTAAGTTCATTCTATGAAGAAATTTTATCCTATTCTTCTAATTTTTGGAGATGTTTCCAATTCATTGTCGGGATTCCATGATATGATTTGGGCTGTGAGATTTATTACAACAGATTAATTTATATATTATATTATTTTATCTCTAAATCTATAAAAGATATAATAAAATATATAAATGTGTCAGATATAGAATTTAATCTTCTTTAATATTTGCAAGAACAAAATTTTTAGAAAAATAATATTTAGAAGATTTTTTTAAGAATCTGCTACTTCCGGTTGTCCAATTGCTACCAAAACCTTTCCAACTCTTCCCATTAATGTCCGGTTGAGAAATACGTAGTTAAACAAATATTAAGTCTTATAGTTTTTGAGAACTCGTCCTTCCAACATCCACAACACACACACACACATATACAGGGTGATCAGGCGAGAATGTACCAGCAATTATTAAGTGAGATAGCGATTATCTTCAAATAAGAAAATTTACTATAGGCAATATGGGTAATAAGATGTACAAAAAGGCTTCTATTACTTCCGGTTCCGAGGTACGTGATACCAACTTTGAAATTTCAAATGGAACATACTATATTTTTTTATAATTAATTTTATGATACATAAATATATGTTGGTTTTCTTTATATAAAAATTTTTAATGGACAATAATTTCTATTTATTTTTATATACAATATGCGTTTTCGTAGTCAGTCGGAGCTATCCCATCGTATCAGATATATAATATATTAAAATGAATAAGAAAATAGCGCTTGTTGCTGTAGATTATTTCGATTAGAAATTGTTTCATGTGGTCATTTATTTGTTTGAAAGAACTTATACAAACTTCACAAAGTGTGAATTGTCACATTTTCTTCAGAACTTGCTATAGTGCTGCTTTCAAACATTAATAATGTAAGAAAATATTTAAGAAAATCACGGAGTCGGAACGCACAACAGTCCGTCTGTTAAGGGTTAATTTAAGTTTTTTTTTAAATTTAGATTTTGCAAATTTTTGAAATTGACTTACATCAGAGGTTCTGATACGCTTAGATACTTATTTAAATAAAATAAATAAGCTTTTTCTTAAAATGGATTGTTTTATAAACATTTTATATTTAGAATATTTATAGATTTGTTCCATTCCAACATACAATCAAATCCATACGGACTGTCCGACGCATGCGCATTATTAAAATGGAATTCTCATTTTAAATCTGCGAATGTGTCGGACAGTTCCGTACTGATTTGATTGTATGTTGAAACAAACCTTATATGTATAGTTTTTATCTACATACATAGCAAACTATGCACATGTATGTGAAATGGACAGTGATGTGAAAAGTAGAGTGTAAAGTGAGAGAGTGAGACGTCAGCAAAGACTGTATTATTTTAATGCCCGGTATTATAAAAGCGAAATAAGTTATTCACTATAATATTAAAATTAATTAGTACAGTAATTTACTTTAATTGGAAGATTTGTTTATGACAAAAAGCTAAATAATTTAAGGAAAATGTTAAATCAAAGAAGTTATTTACTTCGCAGATTTTCTACCTAGTAAAATTTACTGGGTCATTAAATAAGCAAAAGTATCTATTTCTTTTTCATTTTGATAAGGTGGGTTTATAAAATATTTTGGATCATGAAGCTTCTTAAGTGGATGGGTGTATGGAAATTAATAAATTACTGGAGTGCAGTAAAATTATTTTATTTAAATTTCAGCCTCAACCGGCTTCGGCATCTCCTATGCCTTCTTCAGGAGGTGAAAAATTGTTTTATATCTGTATGAATACATTAAAATAATAACAAAATACATAACAACACACGCAGGACGTCAAAACAGTTAATAGTATATTATTAACCAAGGTAGGGAAGACTATCATTATTGACCTAGCGTCAAGGTTGTATCCCGAGCTGAAAGCGAGGGATATAAGACGCTGGTCAATAATGGTCTTCCCTACCAAGGTTAATATACTATTTTATTCACTACTAGCACTTACATATTTTCTAGTTAATGATTTTTAAATTGATAATAACGAAGCATATTGAAATGAACATTTGTTTTGTAATATTTCAAAATCAATGTAGGTCTCATTTGTTTTTTTTTAACGTTTGACGTTTCTTTAGTTTGAATCATTTGAAACTTGTGTGAATCAAATTTTACCATTAATTATGAGTAGTGAAAGTGACATTAACTGCACTCCTCCAGAATTAAGGCAGCAGGCTGAAAATTTATATAATTTATTACTGCCAAAAAAATCAAAAATAAAATATATGAATATTTATTCGACATAACCCTATTATTTTACAATGTCACCAACTTTACTTGATTCCAGTGTTGCCAACATACATCTATTTTAGTATTTATAGTATTATAGACCAAGTTTACTGAATAATAATATAGACTTTTTTAATTTATTATATGGTTTTGGAAGTATAAAAGTTACTGTCAATATTGACATTTAACAGAGGTCGGTAATGATTACCGACCTTGGTAGGTAATTATCGGTAACCATGGTTACAATGTACAGGTAGGAAAAACAATTTCGCTTGTCAAATAAAAGTAAATAATTACGGTTGCTTAGGCTAGTAGTGAATAAAAAAATAAAATGAAATACTCAAAAAGTCGTCAAAACCTGTTAAAAACAAAATTCACGCATGTATTTATTTTGTTTTTAACAGATTTTGACGACTTTTTGTGTATTTTATTATAGTTATTTATTTTTTTAACTGTTTACGTGTGTTGTTATGTATTTTGTTATTACATTAATGTGTTATTTTAATGTGTTCATAAAGATATAAAACAAACCTCCTGAAGTAGGCATAGAAGATGCCGAGACCGGTTGAGGCCGAAATTAAAATAATTTGACTGCACTTCAGTAATTTATTAATTTACTTATTAAATATATGTTTGTAATTATACAACTTCCAAATATTATAAAGGCCTTCTACTTGAAAATAATTTAATTTGATAATTAACTTGTTTGTTCATTGAAAAATATCTTTTATAATGAAACATATGTTTTAATAAAAATGTTTTAATGTATATTAAAAAATAGGTTAAATACGTCTAATCTAATTTAACATTATTGTAGGTATGCAACCGGCTCCAAATTCGTTACTTTAAATACTGTATTTTTTTAATTTCCAGTCAAATAATAAAATCTGTATTATCAATGAACTTTGTTTCTATTTCGGATGTTAGTTTATCCCTGGACGATAATAAAGATGAGGAAGAACCCATAGAATCAAGACAACAAAGATATTTCCGCGGAAGGATCCCTGTGATCGACTTATTTGATTTGAAGTTTAGAAACAGATTTCGAATAACGCAAAAAGTTTTTTTTTTTTCGTTTCAAATAATATAAAAGATGATATACGATTGATGCGTTTGAAATAAGCCCTGTATAATGTTGGCCTCTTATTTTACTCATTTTTAAAGCACAAAAATAACACATATATCCAATCACACACTAACAGATAAATAACCTCAAATGTCACAAAATTTCGGATGAAATTACTACCAACTAACACAAAAGCATTAAATTTATTTTCTGAACAAGTAGTTCTTTAACAGTGTCATATGTTTTTTGGCACGCAAAATTATTAGCAATTATTTACTGGCATAATAAATTTACTCCGTAGTTATTCATAGTTTTTTTTTTTCGTTTATTATACCGGGCATAAACCTTTATTTTGGAATTTGTATTTGTTGAGTTTAAAAATACTATTGACCTATTGACTATAAAAAATAAACACCCGTATAGAATTCGTTTAAGAAATATATGTAGATACATAGTAATATATTTTAATAGGTAAGCAATATTAATCTAAATTACCAAGATTTATGTGTTCATAAAAAAAATCTGATGTGGCCAGCACCATACCTTCCGTCAATTCTATGTATTATATACAAATACCATACATAAATTTTCTTGCAAAAGATTCTAAATTGTTGGTATTTTATGATTCCCTTTCTCGGCAACATAATTCCATACTCCTGATAACAAATAAACCACATGAAATAAGAAAATCATGAAATTTTGAATGAAAAATTATGATATTTGTCAGTTATGGACATAATTAATTGCTGTCATTTTGACACGGGTCCCCATATCTGCTTGCCAAAATCAGCAGTCACGTCACTGCATGCGCCCTATACATAAATTTTCTTGCAAAAGATCCTATATTTCCAGTTAAATTATTTCATAAACAAACTATGCGAATTGCACTTGATACTAACATCTTCTTGTTCTTAGGTTTTCCCATTCATTGGGGGTCGCTATTTTTTATTTTCTACTTCCACTCATTTTTGTTTTGCGTGTCGTCCTCATTCATTTCCTTTTCTCTCAAGTCTTCCTATGTCCTATGTTTCTTTTACCTTCTATTACTAAACTTATTCTTTTTACGTATGAATTGTAATTTTTGGAATTCTAGTATTGGAGATATCGGGCCCGAAACTGCGGTCACATACACACACACACACACACGCACACTAACAGACATCATCGTAAAAATATTAAAATAGTATTGTAAAGACCCTAAAACGTGCTTATTCAATGAAAACTCACCACTGAATTTTTTGACCAGAGAAAATACCTTCCTTACCTATAGGTGACGGAAGGTAAAAAACCAAAAATAAATAATTTTTTAAGATATAATTTATAATTCAATTGTTTTGTTCAATATTTTGGCGATCCATTTTCCTAGCGATCAATTTTCTAAATGCTCAATTATCTGGCGATCAATTTTCCTGTAATATATTTCCTCTGTGAAAGTTTCAAATGGATGTTGTAAAGCAAAAATTTCTACATCCGAATCAATAAAAAAAATCATTTTGGCTATTTCATAACTGCAGAAATAAAATTTGAAAATTCACGGCATTACAAATTAATAGTATTAGCCTTGGAATTAGAAACAAGAGACGAACAAAAGCATAACGTTTTATTACTTCAGTGTCAAAATAATGATTGTCAAAATAAATATTATACGTAGTAAATATTAATTTTCTAAATAGAAATTTAATAATAATAATAATAATAATAATAATAATAATAATAATAATAATAATAATAATAATAATAATAATAATAATAATAATAATAAGAAGAATATACCTGGCCATGAAGAACTATTCCTGTGATGTCAATCTTAAATAAAATTAAAATTTGTATTTATTAAGACATATATATTATACGAAGGTAATAATTTAATAATGTATTTCTATATTTACAAATAATTTTGCTTTAAATTTAAAAATAAAATATAATTTTAATGTATAAATTTGTCACCTGTCAATCTAGTATAAAATTTAGTATTCTAATACAATACATTTAAAAATCTATAATCATAGAAATAATGAAGATGTAATTTAACATTCTATTTATATATAATAAATTTATAATTCATAAAAACTTAATTTAAAAAAATATATATTGACAGGTGTCAAATATTTGATTGATATATGACAGAGCAGGAATATTATAAGCCAAAAATGATTAAAATGCAGAGGATGGGTTCGAAAATTTGAAACCAGAACAGGGAGTGGCGTCCCTGGCTCCTCGTGCCTTTAAGGGGTGCGTCTGTACGCCAGAGGCGCGGCACCTCAACAGCGTCTGTTTCCCAGAGGGGCGGCTGTTATTAAAACTAGCAAGGATGATGTAAAATTACCATTGCATCCTGGTGAGTGACGACACCACGATCCTGAGTCAACATAGCCCTGCGTCTGTCTCCAGAGGAGCGGCAGGACGATAGAATCTGTTCCCCCATGGTACTTACCTTGGCGTGGTTGGGGGCTTAGTGGCTTAGTACCTGAATACAAGCCAGTAGGAAGGGGAAAGTACCAACCGGGGGCGTCTGTCGCAAAGTGCGCGGCCCCCAACAGCGTCTGTTTCTCCAATGGAGGCGGCTGAATATAAAGCTGGCAGCTAGCTATAAAATGCATTACCCTTAGGGTGTTAATATAATGGTTATTACAAGAAGCCAAAAAAACCGTGGCGTGCCGGGTTCACCGGGTCGGATCTCGCCACAAACACGACTGGATAATATGGATAATAACCCATGCAATTCAAACGGATCAAGAGCACAAAACACTGTAGTAACACAATCACAACAATCAGAAGGTCACCGCAACGATACAAGTCAAAGCGGCCCCTCTGGTAGTCAAAATCAACTGACACAAAAGACAAGTAGAATTAATAGAGTACCATGGTCAAATGACGAGTATAAAGAAGTTATGAGATGTTACTACTATAGTAAGCTGTCTGATGGAACGTACAGGGAAGCGTACAGTATTTGGCGTGAAAGGAATCCAAATGTGAGATTAAATCTTGATGCCAATAAATTACAGAATCAAAGAAGACATATCGAGCAAAATAACAAATTAAAAGATTGGGAGTTACAAATAATTTTAGAAAGTGTCAAAGAAGAACTGCAAACAACAAATAATGTTCAAACGACCGCAGATAAAGATGAAAATACCATTGAATGTTTAAATGAACTTGAAGAAACAATAACTATTCCTAACATTACAGACAGGATTAATAACCTTCTACAGAAATTCGATAGCTCTGAATTTAATAATAGACCAAAGCTAACAAAATTAAAGTTTAATCCAAAAAATGAAGATCTAATTAAAACAGGGAATAAGCATATACAAAACGTTCTTAAAGCTACACCTAATCCTAGTTTCATATTTGTAAATGCATTAATATACACCACAGCATTTGTATTAACGGAAGAGATCAATAAAGAAAAACTTATACTACTTAACGATAACAAAAAGTCGAAACCATCAAAAATACCCAAATGGCAACAACGATTAGAAAATAAGATAAGTAAATTTCGAGCTGACTTATCGCATGTCATTCTTATTAGTGAGAACAAAAGACCTAGATCTAAACAGAAATTAAATTACATTAAAGAAACATATTTTAAAAATCCTAATAAGTCTGCACAGGAGATCATTGAGGAAATTAAGCAAAAGATTGCTGCCATAGCGCAAAGACTCCGAAGATACAAATCCAGGAGCAAACAGTTTATCGATAACAAAAATTTTCATCAAAACGCAGCCATATTCTATAGAAATATGCGGAAGGTTGATATTGCTAATAACATAAATCATACCCCATCAAAAGAAGAAATCGTGGAATACTGGCAAAGTATATATCAGAATGAAACAAACCATAATGGATCGGCAGAATGGATAACAAAATTAAAACAAAACATCAATAATATACCTATGAACTTTAATAACATCACAGAAGAAGATATCAATACCTCAATTAAAAAATTCTTAAACTGGAAAGCTACCGGAATTGACATGATTCCTAACTATTGGTTAAAAACTTTAACAGCGTCCCATAGTATATTGGCAAATCAATTTAATGATATATTAAATAACCCAGAAAATATTCCAGACTGGTTGGCCTCAGGAAGAACATTTTTAATACCTAAAGATGGCGACAGCAAAGACCCCAAAAACTATCGCCCAATAACTTGTTTAAATACATCTTATAAGTTGCTTACAAGTATACTATCAAATAAAATAACACAATATCTTCGACAAGAACAGATTATGCCTCCTGAACAACGTGGATGTGCTAAAGGCTTTCAAGGATGTAAAGATCATTTGTTATACTCAAAATATATCTTAAATGATTGTGAGAAGTACAAAAAGAACCTGAATATAGCCTGGATTAACTATCAGAAGGCATATGATAGTGTACCTCACACGTGGCTAATTGAGTCCTTAGAGATATATGGCATATCTAAAAAAATAATACAATTCTTAAAACAACTGATGAAAACATGGAAAACAACACTCTATCTAAGATCACAGGACAATACCATTGTTACAAGTGAGATAAATGTAAAAAGAGGTATATACCAAGGTGATTCCTTGTCTCCTATTTTATTTTGTATAGCATTAGCTCCTTTATCAACCTTAATAAATGAAACTGTTGCGGGATACAAACTTTCTAAATCAACAATGCCGATATCACATCAGCTATACATGGATGATCTGAAGTTAACATGCAAGAGCGAAACAGAATTAAAAAAAGCTCTTGATATAACAAAAATGTTTTCGGATGACATAAACATGAAATTTGGTTTACAAAAATGTGCAACGGCTACTTTCATAAAAGGCAAGTTAAAAAGGAAACAAAACAGTGGTGACACTATTGATGCATTACAGCCTGGTAACACATATAAATACCTTGGGATAGAGGAAGGAGAAGGAATTGATAATGAAAGCATGAAAATTAAATTAAGTAAAGAGTATTTTACAAGAGTGAGAAAAATATTAAATTCACATCTTACCTGCAAAAACAAGTTTCAAGCGATTGGAGTTTTAGCCATTCCTGTCCTAAGATACAGCTTTGGAATCATAAACTGGAACCTTCATGAAATACAAAAAATCGATCGTAAAACTAGAAAGCTCCTAACTATTCACGGACAACTACACCCAAGAGAGGATGTAGAAAGACTTTATGTACGAAGAGACGTAGGTGGTAGAGGACTTCAACAACTAGAAGCTGTTTACAATCAATCAATATACAGCCTTAGTTATTACTTAAAACAAAACAATCATACAGACCCCATTATATCCAACATTGTTTTATATGACATGAGCCTGCCACAGAATTTCTCCATCCTTAAGAAAGCATCAAAACTAAAGACCAAAATCAACAAACCCATACAACTGTACGAAGACATAAACGAAATAAGACTTCTAGATATGGACAACGAAACTGAAGTAATTGATGAGGTTATTGTACAGGAAAGATATGGAGAAGATACTGACACTACGGACATAGAACGTGTTATTGATGTAAATGAAACACCTGAGGAAGAAAGGCTTGCTCATTCTCAGTACACACCAAAACAATTTAAGGAGCAATGTTATCATCGTTTTTATCAAAAATGGAGAAATAAACCATTACATGGGCAAAAAGTTAGAAACATGGAAAAGATTGCGTATGACAAGAAGGATTCGTTTAAATGGCTAATACAAGGCAAAATGAAAGGAGAAACAGAAAGCCTTATAACATCTGCTCAGGATCAAGCAATAAACACCCGCTATATTAAAAACAAAATTCATAAAACAAGTACTAATATAAAATGCAGAATATGCAAGAAAGAAAATGAAACCATACACCACATAATATCCCATTGTGAAGAATTAGCAAAAAAAGAATATCTTGAGCGTCATAATAAAATATGCAATCTGATCCATTACAATTTAAGTAAGTATTATAACTGCCCTACAGATACTGACCGATGGTACAACCATACACCTGCAAAAGTAGTAACTAATAATGGAACAACTTTAATGTATGATATGAGCATCAGAACAGATCGAACAATCCACGCTAATAGACCGGATTTAGTTATAAAAACTCCTGGTAAAACTTATCTAGTAGATGTATCTGTTCCTGCGGACGAAAATATTATTACACAAGACGCTAAAAAACAACTGAAGTACAAAGATCTTAGTATTGAAATATCAAGAATGTGGAACACTAAAACTGAAATTATTCCAATCATTATTGGTGCGACTGGATATGTAAATTCTGAATTTAAAAACAACGTTTCAAGACTTCCTGGACAACACGACCCATTCGAAATACAAAGACAAGCGTTATTTGGTACAGCACACATAATCAGAAAAGTGCTTGGATGAAACCCCTTATAGCCTCAGCTGTATGGTATATGGCTGGTATAAGGAGTAAAACCAGAAGAGAGGTATTTAGACCTTGACTGTGAAAAGAAGATACTTCATTCGAAGTGTTCCTGTCCATCTGGAAATGTGAGGAGACCGAACACCTACAAATTCACAAATTATAATTTATTATAATTACAAAACTTATTGTATACCAACCTGTGAATGAAATGTATCTTTTTGAGATAAATAAAATAATAATAATAATAATAATAATAATCATTATTTAATTTAATAGGTCAAACAAATGAACAGCTATGGTACAAATATCAACCAGAGAAAGTAGTGAATAATGCAAACGGAAATGTAACGATATTGTATGGGAGTGCGAACTGACCGAACCAACAATGCTAATAGGCCTGATATTATTATTAGAACTCCTTGTACTACATACTTAATTGACGTCTCCGTACCAGCCGATGAGAAAATAATAACAAAGGATGCCGAAAAACAGCTAAAATACAAAGACTTGTGTATTGAAATTAAACGTATGTGGAAAACAAAATGCGAAATAATTCCAGTAATAATTGGAGCGACAGGTTATGTAAATAAGGAATTTATTAAAAATGTCAAACGCATCCCAGGAAATCACGACCCATATGAAATTCAAAAACAAGCAATATATGGAACAGCCCACATTATAAGAAAAGTACTTTCCTAAAATCCCATATATCCTCAGCTGTATGGTTTGTAGCTGGAATATGGTTGAAACCGACTAGGACACCTAAAGACCACATCCTATTCAGCAGAAGAGATCTCCATCCTGCCAACCCGAAGTTTAGGCCATCATTACGAGCAATCTTAGAGCCCTGAAAATGAGAAGTACAATTTTGCTAATGTATTGTATTTAATTATTTACCTTGTAGCTCTTAGATGTACTAGACTTAGGTGAATAAACTAAATAATAATAATAATAATAGTAAAAGGTTTAATTAGATTTATTTTTTAAGATTAATAAAATAAAGTAACACTAATAATTAATTTATGTAACAAATTAAATTCAATATAAACAACAACAAACTAAAAATATTCTTAAATTATAATAGAAGTTCAAATATCCTTCGTTTTTTGCTAAAGAATAACCCAATATATTGTAGAAACTTTGCCGAACATTATTTTATTGTCTACTTATTTTTTGACATTCTTGTGTTATAGCATTTTTAAGTTCTACATTTTGGTGTCTTTTTTATAAACATTAGTTTTTAAATGACCCTATAAAAAAAAATAGCACGAAGTTAAATCAGGCGACCGTGCTGGCCAGTTAATTGGTCCACTTCGTCCTATCCAGCTTTCAGGAAATGTTTGTTTCAGATTTTCCACAATTACTCTTGTGCTATGTGCAGGGCAGCCATCAGGTTGATTCCACACATTTGTTTCGGCAATTCTGACTCAACAACATTCATTAATAAATTCAAATATTTAATATTATTCCTGTATTAGTTTAGCAATGTCGAACGGGTCAAATAAGTAATCGTCGGGATTTTCATCAGAATCGATCAATGACTGCCGCAGTCTTTCTTGAAGTACTGACTTTTTTCCTGTTTTTTTCCAAATCCCGTTCTTCCAGTTCTCTCTTGAGATCACTTACTTTTAATTCACTTAATTTTAATTGTTTAGTTGCCATTTTATTTATTTTTATTTACACTTCACAGTTTACTCACAACCCCACACCTGACACCAATTGTAACGTTTATTTATCTGGGTGAATTGTCAAAATCAAAGAAATATTATTAGTTAAAATAATACGTTTGTTAAACGATAAAAAAATAGGATAAATTGTAAAAGATAATAAAAACAACTAACACTATGATTAAATAATTATAAAGACTAATTTAAGACTAAGAATATTATTAAATGCTTAAACACTAAGATCGTTTATTTAAATAATATTTATATCACTATATTTATTTATATAACTATATTTATTTATGCTCACAACTCGTGGACTGTTTATTTATATCACCCACTGTTCATTGCTCGTTGCTTCTATATCAGAGACTATCTTCCCTGGCTTCTCTGACGTGCTTATATAGCGCGGCGTCATTTCTCTCGAATGTTCTCCATCTTTCCATCGAATACAAAGGATCACCCCACCGGATGTAATTAAATAGTCTAAACGCGTATGGGTTTTCTCCCGCCGGGTATTACGTCATCGCTCGAGAATATGCTACCAATGGCAGCGCAAGGATTCGGGCGCGTCGGTTCGGCGCACGCTACAGTGCAAAAGGTTTTTTCACTCAAAATAACGTAAATAATTTTATATATACCTAAAAAATAAGTCAAGAAAATTGTTCTAATGTATATGTACAAAGTGATACTATTTCTTGCTTTAATAACTGTATTGAAACTTTTTTGCATAATTTCAGTATAACTAATCCTAAAAATAAGGATCCTATTAAAAATGCATGTGAAAAGTCCTGGGATACAAATGAAATAAAACAAAAATCAATTGATATTAAAGAAATTTCATATTTATATAAATCTCAACGCATAATTAAGTAACACCATGATAAGGTAAAGAAAGAGTATCGGAATTTAATTCCAAATGCAAAAATAAATTATAACATTAACAAGGTACAAACTGCCAACAATAAAACACGTCAGGTTACGAATTTTATTAATAATAGCTGTTAATGCATGTAAAGCTAAAAGGACACAACCAATAAGGTGGTAGTTATCCCTACTCAAACTACCAGCCCCTCCTTGAGGGTAAGAAGATGTAAAGGAAAACTACTAGCACTAAGTCATTTGTAATACAGTCTTCAAAGGCAACACAGCTCATTATATTAAGCATCTTATTATTTTTGTTTGTTGTAAATAAAGTATTTTTTATTACAACGTGTGAGTCTTTTCACTGTCTTGTGGCATTCACGAGACTCGTATATGTTTTCAACATCAGAGAAACATATTTTGGTCCTTCGAGCCGGATATCCACACCAGTGGCTATCACCAGCATCATCGAAATACAATTCATCGACAGTTATCATCCATTGGGAGCTATCTGCAGACGGTGTCCAGAAGATCCCAGGAATCAACAAAGTCCAGGTTAGTGCACAAGGTCAAACTCGTATCTCACTTGTATATTGTTTTCCTTTATTCATTACCTATAATACGTAATCACCACTTCAATCAACATGCCTAATGAGCAAATCAAAGATTTAAATATTGCGCGTGGTTTAATAAAAGCTAGATTAACAAGATTTAAAACTTTTTTCGAAAATCCCGAAAATAAAAAGAAAATTCAGGAAGTTAAATCTCGTCTAGAAAACACGCGGGGCTGCTTAAATGAATTTGAAAAGGTGTGTTTATAGTTAGAATTTTTAAATGAAGATTGCACACAAGAAATTATTGAATTTGAAGAGATCTATTATAAAATTATTTCGGAAGCAGAAACGTACATCAATCAAAATAAATCATGTACTAATAATAGCAATTCATCAAGTGAAGTAAATAGTTCAGTTGATTCTAATGTTAAAATGCAGTTACCAAACATATCTTTACCAGTTTTTAATGGTCTGTATACGGAATGGGTTTCGTTTCGGGATACATTTAAATCACTTATACACAATAATGACCAATTAACTAGCATACAGAAATTTCATTATTTAAAGAGTAGTGTAAAATCAGTGGCACTGCAAACCATAGAACATTTCACTATTTCCGACGACAATTACATAGCAGCATGGGAATTATTAGAATCCAGATATGAAAACAAACGATTAATTACTCAACACCATATACGCGCTATTACTAATTTACCTTCTCTTAATAAAGATGTTAAAACCGTGCGACAATTATTAAACGGGTTTTTGTCAAATATCAAGGCGTTAGAATCTATTAAACGACCAGTAGAACATTGGGATGATTGGTTAGTTTATTTAATAAGTACAAAATTTGATTACCCCACTACTATTGCATGGGAAAATCAACTAACACAAGAACCACCAACTGTTAAACAGCTTGAAGATTTCCTCACACAAAGATGTCAAACATTGGAGTCTTTAGAAATTAATTCAACGTATAAAAAACCAGTATATCAATCGCAAAACATTAACCATAACGCTTCAACAGGTCCGATTAAAAAATCGGCATCTCATATCAGCACATATCGTCCATATATCTGTCCATTATGCAAACAATCACATAAATTATATCAATGTCAAAATTTCTTATCGCAATCAATTGAACAACGTTTAAATACTGTTAAAAAACACAACTTATGTAAAAACTGCTTACGTGCTGGACATACAGCTGAAAAATGCGTTTTAAGAAGTTGTAAAACATGTAACATTAAGCATAATACGTTATTACATTCATCAAATGTGGTTAATCAATCTAGTTCCAATAATACAAATGAAGCTAATCCCAGTAGTTCCAATAATACAGATAGTATTGTAAGCAGTTTTTGCGACAATCGTACTCAAAACTGTTTTATTATCCACTGCACTAGTTCAAATAATGGATGCAAGTGGTCGGTTACACACTTGCCGCGCATTGTTGGACAACGGCTCTCAAAGTAGCTTCATAACTTGAAAAATTAACGTAGAGTTAACAGTTTATATTTTCTAAATAAATTAAGAAAGTGTGAAAAGATAATGTCAGCCACATGGATTTGAACCATGGACCACTACTTTGCCGGAGTAGCGCTCTACCAACTGAGCTATGGCCAACCTATCCAATGGCTGACATTATCTTCCACTTTAGCTGCTAATGTATCTCTCTATGGAGAATACAGTTTGTGTCACGTAGCTTCATAACATCAAAATTATGCGCAAACTTAGGATTAAAGCTAGAATCACTTAATATTTCTGTTACTGGCATTAACGAATCATGTAGCAATATTCTTTATAAAGCAAAAACTTCAATTAAATCGCGGATTAACAACTTTTCGACCAAAGTAGAGTTTTTAATGCTTGATAAAATTACTACTAAATTGCCATTTCGTACATTCTCTTTACCTAATTTAAATATTCCACCTCATCTAGAATTAGCAGATCCTTATTTCAATATTACATCAGATATAGATATTTTATTAGGTGCATATATTTTCTGGCAATTACTAGGTTCTGAAAAATTTGAAACCAATATAAAACATCTGCACTTACAAGAAACGCTTTTATGGTTTATTGCAGGCGGCATCATAAAACACGGGTTTTCCTAGAAGGAATATTGTTTGTAATTTTTCTACAGAAATAGAAAAACAATTGGTAAAATTTTGGGAAATAGAAAGTTTTGAAGATAATAAACATTTAACAAACGACGAACAGGCTTGTGAAATCCATTTTCAGAACACTACACAAAGAGACCCAATCGGGCGGTTTATAGTTCAATTACCTTTTAAGAAAAACTTTCCGGAATTAGGTAGTAGTAAGCAAACAGCCATAAAACGATTTCGTAGTTTAGAAAACAAATTTAATCGTGACATTCATTTAGAACAAGAATATACTAATTTTATTAACGAATATGCATCATTAGGGCATTTAGAAAAGTTATCCGCGGAAGAAGAATTCAATATAATCGAAACAGAATCATATTATCTTGCACATCATGCAGTGTTTAAAGATAGCCCAACAACCAAATTACGCGTGGTTTTCGACGCTTCATGTAAGACAACTAACGGACAAAGTCTTAATGATAATTTATTTATAGGACCACCGTTACAACAAGATTTGTTCAGTATACTCCTACGTTTCCGATTACATCAATATATTACATGTGGAGACATAGCTAAAATGTATCGGCAAATCATAATACATCCTGATCATCAAAATTATCAGCTAATATTATGGCGCGATGAATCACACAAACCAATTCAAACATTACGTTTAAAAACGGTTACATACGGACTTTCTTGCTCACCTTATATAGCAATAAAATGTCTTCATGAATTGGCATTATCTAATGCAAATAAATATTCTGATACACACAAAATACTCTTGCGTGATTGTTATGTAGATGATGTACTAACACAATATTAGGAATGGGAGGATTTGAATTACGTAAATTTGTCTCAAATAACTCACATATACTACCATTAGAAAATAATAATAATAATCAAAATCAATTCATTTCCCTAGACATGCAAGAGCAGAATAAAAAATTAGGTGTTATTTGGCAGTACAATTGTGATTCGATTAAATATCATGTTAATAATATTGAATTTTCGGAACATTCTACTAAAAGAAATGTTTTAAGTGTAATTGCTCGTTTGTATGACCCACTCGGATTAGTAAGTCCTGTCACTATAAAAGCTAAAATCATTAGCTATTTTGGGGATAGCGGTCAGAAAGTTGGCGTGAGATTGCTCGGGCGCCAACGGTCGGATAGCAGGTTTGGAGATAGGGTGAAATATGAAGAACACAATTGTAATAAACGATACAAGACAACTTTATTGTATGGTAGTTCGTTGTACAAAATAGTATGATGGTCGCTGATGGGTACAATAAGATGCTGGGTGTGCGAATTATGCGATTTACCGGTTTTTGGAAAAACGACGCCGGGCGTCGCGACGGCGATGATGTCGGTGTATGAACGGTAGATGCACGGGTATCCAATAATGTAGATGGAAATGTGTTCGGACGGTTTCGGTGTGATTGACGCTAGGCGTCGTGACGGCGGTGACGGTGGCGGACAAACGGTAGGTACGGTGATCTTAAGGATCTGTCTAGGAATGTATTCGGATGGTTTTGGGGTAATCGACGCCAGGCGTCGCGACGCTGATGTCGCGTTGGTTCGGCGGTTAACGGCAGTAATGACGGACGAGGTGTAGCTATGCGTTTCTGCAATAATCGGCAAAACGACGCCGGGCGTCGCGACGCTGATGTCGCGTTGGTTTGGTGGTTAACGGCAGTAATGGCGGACGAGGTGTAGCTATGCAATTCTGCAATAATTGGCAGATCGACGCCGGGCGTCGCGACGCTGATGTCGCGTTGGTTCGGTGGTTAACGGCAGTTATGACGGACGAGGCGTAGCTATGCGATTCTGCAATAATCGGCAGTTCGACGCCGGGCGTCGCGACGCTGATACTTGTAACCGGTTGTTCGCGGAGTACGTGGAGATCGATGATACGGCGTATGACGAGAAAGTCGACCCAGGCAAACCTCACAGACTCTAGGCCTCGAGTACCCCGGCTTACGCACTGGGGCGTCGCGACGCAGAGTCGGAAAAACGCACTGGGGCCGATGGACGCTAAAATACTCGATTTGGAATAACGGGCCGTTTTACAGTAACTCTGGATAAACACGCAGACTTGACGTCTGTAACGCCCGGGTTTACACGCCGGCGGCGTCGAAACGTCAAGTCGGTAAAACTCGCAACGAGTCACTGTAAAATGGCTAGACACACGCAACTGGTGAATTTACTCTACGGAGATGATTACGGCCGGCGTCAGTCGTAGTGTCTCTGGATGTTTTCAATACGCCCTTCGAAGATGCTTTGGCTTACGCACAACAAGCGTTGCGACGTTGGGCGTCTGAAGCTCACAACGAGACACTAAGACGGACTTTCAATAAACAACTAAACAATTCGGACGGAATGCTCACGGTCCGGGTTTTAAAGAAAACGGAAAATATTGCTCACCTGGAGATCGGTTTGGAAGTCTTGACGGAATACTCGCAATCAAGAGCCGATGGAATACTCGCAATCGGCTTTAGTTGTCGAAAGGAATACTCGCAGTCAACAACTGTCTTCTGCAAACGCAGGCCCTGCTTTTATACAGCCCTACTAATTAAACCAGCTTAAGTTTGTTTACTAGTAGCAAAACTGCATAAAAGAACAGGGCAAATAGGATAAAAATGGAACACGGTGTTGTCGACCCTTTACGAGGTTTATTTCCCGGTCAAATTACGCGCCTTATCCCAATTGTCGGGAAGAAAAGTTTTCGCGGTTCGCGGATTAATAAGGGCTGAGTTACACGGCTTTGAACTATTTAATCCGCAAAACTTGTGACAGATTCACATCGTCACATCCCCGGGTTACTTCGGACAAAAAAAAGAAAACAAACGGAATAAATACACCCAGCAAAAACCCATCTTACAAAAATACCAAAAGAAATCTTAACTACAAACTTAACTAAAAAAACTTAACTAAAAAAAACTTAACTAAACCCAATAAGAAAAAATCACAAAAAAAAACAAAACAAGATTGTCCACAGGCGGCACTCAAATGTCCAGGGCCTGGTCAATAAAAAGGGGAGGGGGCACTGCACTCACGCACTTATGGAAGCCTCCGTCTCAGGGGGGGAATGGTCACCCTCTTGCCGTTCGGGAGCCGGAACCGCAGCCGCTTCGACAGACACGCACCTGCTGGCCGCAGACTCTGAACCCAGGCGTGGTAGTCCTGGGGGCAAGCTGGGGCCACGGACGGGACGGACGGCGGTGGTGCCTGATGTGCAGTCGGGACGGCCTGTGGGCGTGGCTTCGAACGGTCGGGGCTGAGGGATGACAGGATATCCCAGAGCTCGGAGACTGCTTCCTTCACGGTGGGGGGTTCTGGCGGACGGCTGGGACCTACAATGCAAGAAACTACCTTGCCCAGGGGGTCTCCGGTCCGCTTGGCCTGGCCTGCGTCTCCGTCGGTTTCGGCGTCGTGCATGGGGGACGCAGCCAGCTGGAGGATGTCGCCATCGGGGGAAGGCGACCGGTACGGCCGGATTACTGGCGTCTTTGGCAGCTTTGGCGGGTAGGCCCCAAACCGGGCATTCAAGGCCTCGCGGAGGACCTTGTCGCTCTCCCCAGGTCTCCATCCAGGTACCTGGGGCTCAACTGGCTTTGGGGGCGGTGGTGGTGGTGGTGGTGATGGTGGTGGTGGTGGTGCTGCAGTGCGGGCTGGGCGGATGAGGCGGTTCTCCAGGATGCGGATCCTTGGCCGATTGCCGTTGGTGACCCGTCCTGTGTCTGGCAGCAAGATCGGCTTGCTGCCAGCCCTACCTCCCACCCTAACTGGACGGGTCGGTCGGCGGATCCACGGAGCGGCGGTGACGTTCATCCTGGAGATCGTCAGAGTTAGAGACCGGTTTTAAATCCTTCACGTGGATTCGCTTTAGGGTGCGACCGTGGGTTCCGCGTAAGTCATATACGTTCGCGGAATGCTTTTTTATCACTTTCCACGGCCCGGAATATCGCGGCGCTAACTTCGCGGCGAAACCACGTGCGGCGGAGGACAGCGGGTGCTCTCGGCGCATCACCGATGCTCCTATTGGTGGCTGCCATTCTCTGCGTCGCAAATTATAATAATGGCATTGCGTGTTGGCCGCGCGTGTCAATTTTATTTTAGCCATTTCCCGCAGCTCGGCTAATTTGTTGAGACGACTCTTTAGTTCCTCCGGCGTATTTTTACCCTCTCCTTCTGTCCCTCCTTCAAGATTTTGCGTGGCCTCGTGGAAGAGCCCTGGCATCAAAGGTTCGCGCCCATAATTGAGAAGGGCCGGAGAACAACCAGTCGACTCATGCTGGCTGGTGTTGATGGCCATGGTGAGTTCGGGCAGATTTTCGTCCCAGGTCCGCTGGTTCTCTTGGCAGTATTGGGCTATCATGGTCTTCATCACCCGGTTGACTCGCTCCACAGGGTTGCACTGTGGTGTGTATGGAGGAGTTTGTAGGTGACGTATGCCCAACGCCGTCAGTGTCCCATGAAGAACCCGGTTGGCGAATTCGGTGCCGTTGTCGGTGATTACCGTTCGGGGGCAGCCATACCGGAAGAGCACCAGCTCTTGGAATGCCCGGGTAATGTTTGTGGCTGTGGCTCGTCGGAGGGCACGACATTCTACCCACTTGGTCATGCGGTCCTGCAGTACTAGTAGGTAGCTGTTGCCCTTTTTCGACGTCGGTAGTGGGCCCATAATGTCGGCGGCTATGGTGTCCCAAGGTTCGTGGATTTTGGGCGGATTCATTTTTCCGGCTGTCCCCAGTTGACTGACCTTGAACTGTTGACACGTTGCACACCGACGGACGTATTGTGCAATGTCACGGAACATCCCCGGCCAGTAATAACGGACGGCTACTCGAGCTGCGGTCTTGGATACCCCTCCGTGTCCTCCTACAGGGTGGTCGTGATTCTCGGCCAGTACTCTTGGGCGGTTCGTCCGCGGGACACAAAGCTTCCACTCGGCCCCTTCAAGGTCGTGTGTTGCGGGGATCCGACGATATAGGTTATTGTCCCGTATACAATAGTCTGGCCACGCGTCAGGATGTTTTTGTACTTCATCCCGGCGTCGGTAGTACCAGGGACACGTGCCTTCGACGGAGCAGACGGGCGGCTGGATGGTGTGAGACTGGCGTACTGGTTGGCGTGAGAGGGCATCGGCGACGCGATTTTGAGTACCCTTTCGGTACTGTACCTCAAAATCGAATTGCTGGAGGAACATTGCCCAGCGCGCAAGTCGTCCAGGTGGGTTCTCCAGTTTATTAAGCCACCGTAGAGCCTGATGATCGGTAACGACCGTGAATTGATAGCCTTCCAGATAATGCCGCATCTTTTGTACGCCCCAGACGATGGCAAGGCACTCCTGCTCCGTTACTGAGTATTTTGGCTCCGCCCCTTGTAGGGTACGACTAGCGTATGCGATAACCTGCTCTCCTCTGTCGGTGTGTTGCACGAGTACAGCTCCCAACCCTACGCTGGAGGCATCCGTCTGAAGATAGAAGCGGCGCGAGAAATCGGGACATCCTAGTGTGGGGGCGGTGACCAATGCGTTTTTCAAGTGGTGGAACGCCTGAGCTTGGGTCTCGCTCCAATTCCACTTCTCTTGTTTCTGAAGCAGTCGTGTTAGTGGCTGTGCGACCTTGGAGAAGTTGGGTACGAAGCGGCGGTACCAGGAGGCGGCTCCCAGGAACTGACGCAGCTGTCGGAGGTTCTGCGGCGCTGGCATGGCCTGGATGGCCTCCACTTTGTCTGGATCCGTTTGAATGCCGTCAGGGCCGATGATATGTCCCAGGTAACGGATGTGAGTTTTCCCAAACTCGCATTTTTCGGGGTTCAGACGCAGGTTGGCGGCGCGAAGACGCTTGAACACCTCCCGCAGATGCTCCAGGTGCTCCTCCATGGTGCGGCTGGCGATGATGATGTCATCGAGGTACGGGATGGCATACGGATCCATTTCCGGACCAATTACGGTGTCCAGCAGTCGCTGAAACGTTGCGGGGGCGGCGTGCAGTCCAAAAGGCATTACCCGGAACTGGAATAACCCTCTGCCTGGTACAGTAAAAGCCGTCAGAGGTTTACTGGCTTCTGACAACGGTATCTGCCAGTACCCTTGCTTTAGATCCAAGGTGCTGAAGATCGTAGCTTGTCTGAGTTTTTCTAAAATATTATTAATGTACGGCAGAGGGTAGGCGTCCTTCTCGCTAACTGCATTCAGCCTCCGAAAATCGATACAGAAGCGGGGTTTTCCGTCCTTTTTCTTCACGATGACGGCTGGAGAGCTCCAAGCGCTGCGAGAGGGTTCGAT
The DNA here is from genome assembly GCA_951394225.1 of Harpalus rufipes. NCBI lineage: Eukaryota > Metazoa > Arthropoda > Insecta > Coleoptera > Carabidae > Harpalus > Harpalus rufipes. The sequence continues at coordinate 28,899,402 of OX596282.1, read as the reverse complement.
TATGTGTTCAGCCAGCATCTTCTCTACTTCTTCGTCGATGATGGCTTGCATTTTCGGGTTCCGGGGTTGGTATCGCTGTTTGAGCGGTGTCGGGTCTTTAAGCCGAATATGGTGAGTAACCAGGGGCGTCGTACCACGAAGCTTCTCAAACTTTGGCAGTTCTTCTTGCAGGAGGGCAGCTAGAGTCGCTGGGTTATTACGTGGCTGACTAGTGGCCTGTAGTGGTGCTGGGGCTACTGGAGGAAGATAACAGCGGCTCCCCTTGGGCCCGGTGCTGATGGTCATTTGAAACTCTCGGATAGAGTCCATTCCCAGGATCATGGGTACCGTCAGCGATGGAATGCACAGAAGGGAAATATCACGCCGGACCCCTTGGATATGACATTCGACGTGGTATTCCTCGGTGATGGCCACTACAGCCCCATCCGCCATTTGGGCTTGTGGCGCCGTCGGGTGGTGTCGGACGTTTCCCTCTCGGCGGTAAATGGCGGCAGTATTGGCATCGATGTATGAGAGGGTGGACCCCGTGTCCACGAGAGCTTGCACCTGGTGCTCCCCTACGGTGACGACCACACGGATGCGGCCGTCTTTTCCTTGATTAACGGCGGAAACTAGCGGGTATTGTCCCGGGACCGACTGGGGGTTCCGCCTTGCGTTCCAGTCGGTTTGGCGTTTCCCGGACAGCGGCAGTCGCGTGAGAGGACGTCGCGTCGGCCACAACGAGAGCAGAATACTCGTGGAGCATTTTGACAATCCTGCCGAAAGTGACCTGGTTCTCCGCATCTCCAGCATACGCGGCGTAGGTCTGTCGAGACGGCGTGGCTAGTCGGCATCTGCTGTGCAGGCGCCGGCTCTTGAGAGCGCCTATTATGGGCCTTTAGCTCTCGTTGCAGTTCCTCCAGCTCCCGGACTTCCTCCAGGAGGGCGTGAACGGTGGTGCAGTCCTGGCGGCGTATTCTCTGGCGGTATTCGGGACGGAGGTTCTTGTACAGCCGATACAATTGCTGTTCTTCGCTGAACCCGCCATGTCTTCGCATCAGGGTCTGTAGTGCGGTGATATAGTCTTGCCCTGTTTCTCCACTGCGGTGAATCCGTTGGGAAATTTGTTCCTCGTAGTGGTATTTCATATCGGGGATGAAATACCGTGAAAATTCCTTCACGAATTTATCCCAGGTGGACAGGGAATCTTTATTGTTGCGGTACCATAATATGGCATTCCCGCGGAGGAGTTCAGGCAGGGTTGTGAGCAGCTGGTCACCGGGAAGGCCGTAGCTGATTTGCAGCTCGGTAAGGCGTTCTATGAACATGATGGGGTCTGTTTTTCCGTCGTACTGTACATTCCACTTGCGAACGGTTTCGCATAAATGTACAGACGTCCTTGCAGTTTCTGCTTCGCGTGACGTATCGGATGATGGCGACAGCTGCATCGCTTCAATGGCTTTATCGGTGGTTTTAGGCTTTTCGGCGGTGACTTGTTTCACGAAGTCGGTCATCCTTTTACGCAGTTCTTCTACTGTACCTTCGTTGTTAAGACCGAAACGCTGCAGTTCTATTTGTAGCTCCTCTTTCTTTAACTCATACACCCAGCTTGTAGCCATTGTGTTCTTCTATTAAGAGTCCCTGCTCGGGCGCCAAATTCTGTAACGCTATTTTGGGGATAGCGGTCAGAAAGTTGGCGTGAGATTGCTCGGGCGCCAACGGTCGGATAGCAGGTTTGGAGATAGGGTGAAATATGAAGAACACAATTGTAATAAACGATACAAGACAACTTTATTGTATGGTAGTTCGTTGTACAAAATAGTATGATGGTCGCTGATGGGTACAATAAGATGCTGGGTGTGCGAATTATGCGATTTACCGGTTTTTGGAAAAACGACGCCGGGCGTCGCGACGGCGATGATGTCGGTGTATGAACGGTAGATGCACGGGTATCCAATAATGTAGATGGAAATGTGTTCGGACGGTTTCGGTGTGATTGACGCTAGGCGTCGTGACGGCGGTGACGGTGGCGGACAAACGGTAGGTACGGTGATCTTAAGGATCTGTCTAGGAATGTATTCGGATGGTTTTGGGGTAATCGACGCCAGGCGTCGCGACGCTGATGTCGCGTTGGTTCGGCGGTTAACGGCAGTAATGACGGACGAGGTGTAGCTATGCGTTTCTGCAATAATTGGCAAAACGACGCCGGGCGTCGCGACGCTGATGTCGCGTTGGTTTGGTGGTTAACGGCAGTAATGGCGGACGAGGTGTAGCTATGCAATTCTGCAATAATTGGCAGATCGACGCCGGGCGTCGCGACGCTGATGTCGCGTTGGTTCGGTGGTTAACGGCAGTTATGACGGACGAGGCGTAGCTATGCGATTCTGCAATAATCGGCAGTTCGACGCCGGGCGTCGCGACGCTGATACTTGTAACCGGTTGTTCGCGGAGTACGTGGAGATCGATGATACGGCGTATGACGAGAAAGTCGACCCAGGCAAACCTCACAGACTCTAGGCCTCGAGTACCCCGGCTTACGCACTGGGGCGTCGCGACGCAGAGTCGGAAAAACGCACTGGGGCCGATGGACGCTAAAATACTCGATTTGGAATAACGGGCCGTTTTACAGTAACTCTGGATAAACACGCAGACTTGACGTCTGTAACGCCCGGGTTTACACGCCGGCGGCGTCGAAACGTCAAGTCGGTAAAACTCGCAACGAGTCACTGTAAAATGGCTAGACACACGCAACTGGTGAATTTACTCTACGGAGATGATTATGGCCGGCGTCAGTCGTAGTGTCTCTGGATGTTTTCAATACGCCCTTCGAAGATGCTTTGGCTTACGCACAACAAGCGTTGCGACGTTGGGCGTCTGAAGCTCACAACGAGACACTAAGACGGACTTTCAATAAACAACTAAACAATTCGGACGGAATGCTCACGGTCCGGGTTTTAAAGAAAACGGAAAATATTGCTCACCTGGAGATCGGTTTGGAAGTCTTGACGGAATACTCGCAATCAAGAGCCGATGGAATACTCGCAATCGGCTTTAGTTGTCGAAAGGAATACTCGCAGTCAACAACTGTCTTCTGCAAACGCAGGCCCTGCTTTTATACAGCCCTACTAATTAAACCAGCTTAAGTTTGTTTACTAGTAGCAAAACTGCATAAAAGAACAGGGCAAATAGGATAAAAATGGAACACGGTGTTGTCGACCCTTTACGAGGTTTATTTCCCGGTCAAATTACGCGCCTTATCCCAATTGTCGGGAAGAAAAGTTTTCGCGGTTCGCGGATTAATAAGGGCTGAGTTACACGGCTTTGAACTATTTAATCCGCAAAACTTGTGACAGATTCACATCGTCACAATAAGTATGCCATACTTCTTGGATTGCCAATCCAAAGTGGATTGGGATGATCCTTTACCTTCAAATCTACAAGCTAAGTGGTTCGAGTTTTTAAATAAATTTAATGAATTAAATAATATATTCATACCTAGAAAAGTAATTAAGGATTGTACATATAATAAAATAGAACTACACGGATTTTGTGACAGCAGTCAAAAGGCATACGGTGCGTGTGTATATTTACAAACATTTGACATGGATAATCAATCAACAATAAAATTATACGTAATTTATCACCAAATGAAATTAGAAACGCACACAATATCGTTATTAAACCTGTACAACAAGCATTTTCAGAGGAAATTCACTGTTTAAAAAAACATGGTGAAAGTCGAAAGTCAAGTAAATTACTTACGTTAAATCCATTTCTCGATAAAGAAGGCTTATTGCGCGTTGGTGGGCGGCTTAGAAACGCGGCTCTAGATTATGATCAAAAACATCAATTGATCTTACCGAAAAGTCATCACAACACATATATTAATTAGACAATTTCACACACAAAATTTGCATGCTGGTTGCCAAGCCACTACTTTTGCACTGCGCCAGAAATATTGGATTTTATCTTGTCGCAATACAGTTAGACAAATTATATTTAAATGCAATGTATGTTTTAAATGTAAACCGAAACCTCTCACTCAATTAATGGGAGATTTACCGGAAAAGCGTATCACACCTTCAAGACCCTTTACGTTCACTGCAATTGATCATGCCGGTCCAATTGTGATCAAAAACGGACACGGAAGAACAAATAAAACAATAAAAAGCTGTATTGCAGTATTTGTATGTTTCGCAACGAAAGCGGTGCATTTAGAACTAGTTTGTGATTGTACATCTTTAACTTTCTTAAACGCCCTTAAAAGATTTATGGCTATACGAGGTAAAGATTCCATGTTATATTCTGATAATGGCACCAATTTTGTAGGTGCAAATAAAGAACTTAAAAATCTATTTAAATCGACTAGTTTCAAAACCAATGTAATAGAGCCATTAGCAAATCAAGAAATTAAGTGGCAATTTATTCCACCAAGATCACCTCATTTAAACGGCCTCTCGGAGGCAGCAGTAAAATCAACCAAAACACATTTGAAAAAGGTTTTAAGTAACACTTTATTAAATTATGAGGAGATGTATACCGTATAGACCTGTGCGCCGACGAGGGTCAAGGCGGCGGCGGCGAATTGTTAAAAAAATAGCGGCGCCGGCGTACGCCGGCGTTTTAATACAAATACTGGAGTGATTTATTCAATCATACCTACATAAAACGTAAACTTAAAATGACATAGGTGAGAATTATGTTAATAATTTTTCGCACTAGTGTAAATTATATCACATACCACATTTTTTCTTCACAAATATCAATTATCGTGTATGAATATAATTTAGTTTACGGAGAGTGGTGATAATGAACTTCGTTTCTAAACATTTTTTACAATACACTCGTTCCGTATTAATGGCAATGGGAACTTCGTTATTATTTTTATTTAAATGTAAATAAACAAAGTGTTCTCAAATTATATTTTTACTTTTATATTAACTTGAAATGTCCTTCTGATTTTAGTTGGGTACAATAATGAAATTTTTGATATATTCCTTTACACAGTTTTCCATTTTATGAACTACTGAAGATGTTTGGCACAAATTTGTTGATCTGTTAATTAAGTTGTCATTGTATATGTACAGTCAGTGTTCCCGCCCAAACTTTAAAAGTGATTTATCCCTCCAAACACTCTAACAAAATTCCAATTGCAGACAGTAAATCCCTATCTAATAAAATAGCGGGAAATTCAAATATTTTCACTATTAATTGATCACATATAACAAATACATAAACAATAATTCTAGCAAATAAAAAACAAATAGTAATTAAAAAAAAAAACAATTTTTTAGTCTCTGGTCTTCATCTACTACTTATTTATAAGTGAATACATACTTTTAGCATGTTTTTGAATGTGATCGGGGCCCACATTAAATATGCAGCAGCTAAATTCACTACGTCGATATAGGAGATTACTATATTATACCAGAACGATTTTTGCATGGCGAATGTTTAAATATTTTCCAAATTTTATATATAAGAAAATTACTACAAAATTGAAAAAAATCCCTCAATCCCTGGTAATACTTAAAAATCCTACGATTTGCAAACACTGTGTACAGTACAGATGAAAGATCAGAAAAGCAGTAAGCAGTCTTGGAAATCACAAGAAAAAAGATTTCTGTACATTAATATTTACGATTAATATGAATTTATTTACTGAAAATATAATCATTTATAATATTATAATGACGAGAACAACGACGGCGCGTCGTACAACAGATAGGCGGCGCGCCGGTAGTTGAAACGCCGGCGGCGGCGGCGTGAAAAATATGTCGGCGGCGGCGGCGTGGCGCGGCAGCGCACAGGTCTAATACCGTATTATCTCTCATTGAGGCATGCTTAAACTCTCGTCCTCTCACTCCTCTTTCCAATGATCCCAGCGACCTTAGTGCACTAACTCCAGGTCATTTTCTCATCGGGGACGCTGTGGCCATACCAGCAGAACCAGATCTGTCCACCGTCGCAACAAACAGGCTGTCCAGATACCAAATGATGGAAAACATCCGACAACATTTTTGGAAACGGTGGAGCAAAGAATATTTGCACCAATTGCAGCAGAGGGTCAAATGGAAACAACGAGGTCAACAAGTGGAACTTGGCAGTCTGGTGCTCCTACAGGAGGACAACATTCCACCGCAGAAATGGGCGCTTGGCAGAGTGCGTGCATGCCATCCTGGTGCTGATGGACTCAGACGGACTGTGTCCATACAAACAGTGCGTGGAGTGATAAAACGTGCAGTGTCTCGCATATGCCCATTACCAAGCCAATAATATGTGAAACAGTGTCACTTAGTTAATAACCATTTTTTTCGTTTTTCATTAACACTTTATGTTGTATATATATTTTAATCTCCGTTCTTGGACTATAAGTTTCATTTATGTACTCATATATCACATTAATTACATATGTATGTATTATTCGTTGAAAGGTGATACTTTCAAGGAGGGGGAGTATGTTAATGCATGTAAAGCTAAAAGGACACAACCAATAAGGTGGTAGTTATCCCTACTCAAACTACCACCCCCTCCTTGAGGGTAAGAAGATGTAAAGGAAAACTACTAGCACTAAGTCAGTTGTAATACAGTCTTCAAAGGCAACACAGCTCATTATATTAAACATCTTATCATTTTTGTTTGTTGTAAATAAAGTATTTTTTTATTACAACGTGTGAGTCTTTTCACTGTCTTGTGGCATCCACGAGACTCGTATATGTTTTCAACATCAGAGAAACAATAGCTTCAACATAAATGATAAAAAAGTAGTAAACATAAATAAAGTAAAACATGAAAATTATGAAGTGTCCCTAACATGTTTAATAATTATTTTACAAACATTTCACAGATAAATTGCTTAACTCGTCGCATCCTGTAAGTAATAATATGTCCCGCAATACCTCAAATTTTAATCTTACAATCTTTTTAGAGCCAGTAATTGAATTCGAGCTGGCGTCGGTGACAATCACCTGAATTAGTTATTGAGTTACAGGAATTGATAAGATCGCTGGTAACATAATCAAAAATTGTCTTGACTGGGTTGCAGCTACACTTACATACTATAAATGCAACATTAACATAAGTATTTTTTCCCGATGCATTAAAATATGTAAAAGTAATCCCTGTTCATAAAAAAGGAAATAACGAACTTATTTTTAATTATAGACCAATAACATTAGCGATCACTTTCCATAATTTGTTGGCCAAAATCTTATCATTCCTGGAGAAGAATAAGTTATTAATCAGCGCACAGCGCGAATTTAGAGAGAATAATAGCACATCAGCTTTGGCTAATCTTATAGATCGTATTTATAAATCGTTAGATAATAGCAATAATATTTTTGGTGCAATACTGATCTATCTAAAGCTTTTGACTGACTGTATCAAACACCACTCTTTTATATATTATAATGAGTGCCCGTGAGGTGACGCCTGGTAAGCGCCCGCACGGAAACTTTCGTTTACAGGAAATAAATTTACTATTATTATTTATTATTATCACATAGTGCGTTAATATTGTAGTATCCCACGAATATCGTATATTACGTACCATGAACTGTAAGTGACAGTTTTGTACGAGAATGTAGTTTGGGATGTCGAGAACCGTAGGGTGGAGATTTCCTAAATATTCGAGACGTAAAAAATCAATTACATTTCGAGGTTAGAAAGCTATTTTTTGCAATAAAATAGAATAAAAAGAAAAATAGGTTTCAAAATTAACAGCTGCCAGATTGATGTCAAAAATAAAATTTGAATGATAGGTGAGGCTGAGGGTGCCAAGAATGTTTATGATGTGGTCGAAACTAAACAACGGAAAGAATTGTAAATAAACATAAATAAATAATTCTTGAAAAATTGACGTTTGGCGGCGGTGTGAAGTTTTATTTGCAGCTTCTTTGAGTAAATACATGGATGAGATGTACATAAAAGGAGCCACAAGTATTGCCTGTGCAACGCTTCTACCCGATAAATCGAGAAAGAGGTACGAAACCACTTAAATCTTTTTTGAGAGTAGTGCAACGGGAAGAAGGTAGATATTCATACCAGTGAGGCAGTTGTACTAATATATTTTTTAGAAAGATCTACAATTCCTTGCCCTTCGAGTTTATGGTGTGAATATTTGATGCTCCGGTTAACTATCACTCTAAACGATAATGTTGATATTTCTAAATACGCCAAATTAAAGGCGTTTCTGAAGAAAAAAAATGTTGGATACCGCCCCAAAAAGAGTGAAGTATTTACAATGAAAGATATCAAATAAAATTAACAAAGCGCCAGATGAAACGTTTCTAATGAAAAAGGTTGTTGCTGTAATGGGTATTGTGGGAGCTTGCCGCAAAGACGAATTATGCAAGCCAACTTTAGATGACATTTCAGATAAAGGTAGCATAATAGATTAAAAAAATCACGAATCAAGAAGTTTCATCATCATTGACAATGACAACGAAAAATTACACTGTCTGGAATTATTTAGAAAATATACGAGCCTGCGACCAAAAAATTCAAATATACATTTTTTTTATTAGATATAAAAATGGAAAATTTGTTAACCAACCGGTTGGGAGAAACATTTTTGCTAAAGATCCTTTTGAAATTGCAGAATTTTTAAATTTGGAAAACGTAAAAAATTATACGGGACACATTTCGCAGAACCTCGGCCACACTTTTAGCTAACAGTGGAGTCGACATTATTGGGCTGAAAAGACATGGCGGCTGGAAGTCGTCCACAGTAGCCGAAAGTTATGTAGCAGAATCTTTGTCGAACAAAATTGAAGTGGCTAAAAAGATACTTCACGGAAGTGACGAAGCTTGTGCGTCCCATCAAGATGATTCTATGGTGAATGTTCTAGTTACAGATGACATACCCAATAATGTGATGAATACCTCTCTCGATATCATGATTTAACTAGGGAAAAAAAAATTAACCTCAATTCTTACTGCTAATAATATAACTAATTGTCATTTTCACATTACCATAAATAAAAGAGATGCTTAAAAAATTTGTATTCATTTCTGTGTACTACCTAATTTTGTATATTTGTAAAATTCTTGATAATAATATGAATTTATTTTCCTGAAATTCTGCGTAACTAACAGGCAATATATTATATTTACTTGCCATCCACCATGAACGGTAAGTATTTCGCTTACGCCGGTAAGTAAATGATGTAACCAAGGAAACCAATTGTGCAATAAAAGTACGGCCCGTACTACGATGACGGTTTTCGGGTGTTTTACGAGAATGGTTTTTGAGTGTGCTAAATACGCGTAGTTCGATCACGGTGTTTGGTGGTTTTAGCTTGTTTTAGTTCAACTATTTAGAACTGCGGTCTAAAACAGCGCAAGGCAGTTTTAAGCGCGGTTTTAAGACAAACATGGCGGACGCCTGTGAAAAAACACGTGCAGTTCGCGAAGTTAATAGACGTAGGAGAAGAATATTTTTGATCAAAGAACGTAGAATCCACTGATTTCATTGGCAGACAGTGAGTTTCAACGTCAGTATCGTTTTCCGACAGACACTGTACGATATATCATTAATTTACTAAAAGATTACTTGAAACCACTACGAGATACAAGAAGTACAATTTCTGCTGAAATGCAAGTGTTAATAACTCTTAGATTCTTCTCAAAAGGATTATATTAAATTTACGCGCTAGTACATATGTATGCTCTTCTGTGCATGATTACCGGCGTAGAGTAGTAGGAACGTGGTAGGAACTTACGAAGCTCTAACGTCTAACCTGTCAATATTAGACCACGTTAGTGTAACGGTCAATTTGTGGCGGCAAATTCAAACTAAAACCCTAATTCGCCTCTGCCGATTTATACGCCCATTTTATTCATATGAAAACAAAAATATGCTATTTTCAAAATGTTCAAAAGAACTTTAAAATGCAAATCTTATGTATTAAACTTTATAAACACAAATCTCTAATGTTTTAGCTATCTAATTATGTTATATCAATACCTTAAACACCTAAATTTATTTAATAAATTGTAATTAAAGCAGTAAGTGCAAATTCAGTAAAACGTAGGTCGTAGCTATTACCGAGTCTATGTAATCCTGACTTGCACATTATCTTGGCCTTGAATTCCTGTATGGCGCCTTTGTCACCTATTTGAATTGTTTTTTAATTGTTTTTTTCGTTAATTTTCTTGGCTAGAGCTTTTCTAAATATAGGAATGTGTTTTGCACCGGAATGTAACCATAAACATCCCATGTCTTGTAAAATATTTACAGTTCCGAAAGATCCTACGGAATTTAAGAAATGGGAGAGACTTTTAGTCTGGTAAGGTTGCAAAAATTATATCCGAATTTTACTTTGAAAGTAAGTTCTCTTAATAATTTGAGCCGTGTAGATAAAAAACTAACAACTACAACAATAATATGCAGTTGTCACTTCCAAGACGAAAAAAAAAAGAGAATGGTCCTCTATATTTAACCACAATAAAAGGAAAATATTCACATTTACTTCGCCTGAGAAAAGAACTCGAAAAAAGAAAGATACAGAATCATTTGATTTTGCTGTACTTGACGAACCAAAAGCATGCTCTTCAAAGAGCAGAGAATTCGAATTGCAGGATAACGTGGCTGTGTCTGAATAAACTAAACTTTTTTATTTAAAAATTAGATATTTAGAAGCACAACTGAGTATTGAAAAGTCCAAAAACCAATTTCGCTACCAAAATATTAGAAAAAATATGTTAATCAGATTATACACCGGTTTGCCTGACGATGATACTTTTCAAGCACTAGTATCTTACTTATCATCATTTCAGTTTAATTATTATCTTAAATGGAAAGTGATAATTTTTACATATGAAGATCAACTCCTTATAACTTTAATTAAGTTAAGGTTAAATTTACCCCATTTAGATTTGGCTAACAAGTTTTGATTACAATTACAAATGTTTATTAACTTGGATCTACTTAATGCATCATGTATTATTTAAAGTTTTTTTATCCAAAATACCCTCACGCCTTAAAACGAAGACATGTTTTCCAAGTTCATTTTCGGCTTTTATCAACTGCAGACTGATAATAGATTGTACAGAAGTTCGTATAAGTCGAACGAATGACATGAAAGTTGTGACGGTATTTCGCTCTGATGCGAAATTGTAGCGTGTGGTACGACGTTCTTCTGTTGTTTCTATGCTGTAGAACGGTTTGCTCGAGCGCCAATCGGTCGGTCGGAAACACAGCACTGGGAGAGGTGGTCCAACGCTAAAAGGATTTGGAGATAGGGTTCGGTTTTATTTTCCACAAAAAGAAATCATAATAATTTTGAACATTTTTATTAAAATATGAGAATGAAACGTATTTACAGATGGTGATAACAAAACATCGAAAAATAGAAATACAGAAATGAATTACATCCTACCATGGAACAGGCAATATTTGCAAGCTGGTTCAACTTTGATAAATGGTCGACAATAAACGGGCCACGATGGTAAAAAGAATAATAAGAAGAGACAACGCGGTCCGACCGGGCGACAATGGCACACACCAAGGTCGCGGGGCAACGGTACGGACGGGCAACAATGGCACACACCAAAGTTGCGGGAACACGAACGGGTAACGATGGCACACACCAAAGTTACGGGAACACGGTACGGACGGTCAACAATGGCACACCAAAGTTGATAACGGAACGGCAACGGTAAGGTCAACAATCGCGATTTCGGAACGGAACGGGATCGTGTTGGCACACACCAACACTCATCGACAATCGCGATTACGGTACACAGTGGCAGACCCCACTGTACGGAAACAACCGGTTACGGATACCGGTACGGAGCACCTTCTGCACTCTCTCACGAGCTGCCGGCACACACCAACAGCGCTGAGTCAGAGGCAGCCAAGGTCATAAACAACTTGCTTACCCGGCACTCACCAGGTTCGCAGTAGGCGGCACACACCGTCTAGGCTCTATGTGAAGCTAACGCTTCCTCGAGAGAGCACACACTCCCTGAATAAACTGTCGTTTGGGCCCGTATTTATACCCCGAAAAACAGTTTAAAACTATAAAATAGGTTTAAACATGATTTTAACTATCTTGCAAATACTTGCCATGTTCGAAACATTTTATAAAAAAATAAAAAATCATACTTCCCGAGGAATCGAACCAGCGATCCTCAGCGCGCTGGTCAAGCACTCTAGCCGCTCGACCACACCTCAACTCACATACACAGACATCAATAGTAAATATTAACAGTGAAAAAAATATTTATTAATACAATAAAAAATATATATAAATGCAACAAAAAAATATTTATTTACAACAATAGAAGCGTAATTCAAAATATTCATTATATTGTTTGTGTAGTTTCCCTATTTACAGAACAAATAAAAAAATAAAAAATATCTTGATAGTGAGATTCGAACCACTGAACCCCACAATCAGAAGCTAACGCGCTAGCCATTAGGCTATGGCGCACACATTACACCAAGCTCAGTGACCATCGTCACAACGTTCAGAAAGAAACATACAGCAGCGGGTCTGCATATTTTGCAGAATAAATCCGTTCTGCAGAATGATCAACATTTTGCAGAATGACAGTAAAATAAAGATTTTATTCGAAATAAACAAAAAATTACTGTCACATGTGTCTTCTTAATAACGTAATTTCATACATTTCCATTTTCAACCCCTAAATACGTTGTTCTGCAGAATAGACTGATTCTGCAGAACGGCGGATGTATAAATATTATGACAATCTAGCATAGCTGTTTATTACCACATGTGCCTTCTAAATAAAGTAATTTCATACATTTCCATTTTCAACCCCTAAATACGTTGTTCTGTAGAATAGACTGATTCTGCAGAACGGCGGATATATAAATATTATGACAATCTAGCATAGCTGTTTATTACCACATGTGCCTTCTAAATAAAGTAATTTCATACATTTCCATTTTCAACCCCTAAATACGTTATTCTGCAGAATAGACTGAATCTGCAGAACGGCGGATATATAAATATTATGACAATCTAGCATAGCTGTTTATTACCACATGTGCCTTCTAAATAAAGTAATTTCATACATTTCCATTTTCAACCCCTAAATACGTTGTTCTGCAGAATAGACTGATTCTGCAGAACGGCGGATGTATAAATATTATGACAATCTAGCATAGCTGTTTATTACCACATGTGCCTTCTAAATAAAGTAATTTCATACATTTCCATTTTCAACCCCTAAATACGTTGTTCTGCAGAATAGACTGATTCTGCAGAACGGCGGATATATAAATATTATGACAATCTAGCATAGCTGTTTATTACCACATGTGCCTTCTAAATAAAGTAATTTCATACATTTCCATTTTCAACCCCTAAATACGTTGTTCTGCAGAATAGACTGATTCTGCAGAACGGCGGATATATAAATATTATGACAATCTAGCATAGCTGTTTATTACCACATGTGCCTTCTAAATAAAGTAATTTCATACATTTCCATTTTCAACCCCTAAATACGTTGTTCTGCAGAATAGACTGATTCTGCAGAACGGCGGATGTATAAATATTATGACAATCTAGCATAGCTGTTTATTACCACATGTGCCTTCTAAATAAAGTAATTTCATACATTTCCATTTTCAACCCCTAAATACGTTGTTCTGTAGAATAGACTGATTCTGCAGAACGGCGGATATATAAATATTATGACAATCTAGCATAGCTGTTTATTACCACATGTGCCTTCTAAATAAAGTAATTTCATACATTTCCATTTTCAACCCCTAAATACGTTGTTCTGCAGAATAGACTGAATCTGCAGAACGGCGGATATATAAATATTATGGCAATCTAGCATAGCTGTTTATTACCACATGTGCCTTCTAAATAAAGTAATTTCATACATTTCCATTTTCAACCCCTAAATACGTTGTTCTGCAAAATAGACTGATTCTGCAGAACGGCGGATGTATAAATATTATGACAATCTAGCATAGCTGTTTATTACCACATGTGCCTTCTAAATAAAGTAATTTCATACATTTCCATTTTCAACCCCTAAATACGTTGTTCTGTAGAATAGACTGATTCTGCAGAACGGCGGATATATAAATATTATGACAATCTAGCATAGCTGTTTATTACCACATGTGCCTTCTAAATAAAGTAATTTCATACATTTACATTTTCAACCCCTAAATACGTTGTTCTGCAGAATAGACTGATTCTGCAGAACGGCGGATGTATAAATATTATGACAATCTAGCATAGCTGTTTATTACCACATGTACCTTCTAAATAAAGTAATTTCATACATTTCCATTTTCAACCCCTAAATACGTTGTTCTGCAGAATAGACTGATTCTGCAGAACGGCGGATATATAAATATTATGACAATCTAGCATAGCTGTTTATTACCACATGTGCCTTCTAAATAACGTAATTTCATACATTTCCATATTCAACCCCTAAATACGTTGTCTGCAGAATAGACTGATTCTGCAGAACGGCGGATATATAAATATTATGACAATCTAGCATAGCTGTTTATTACCACATGTGCCTTCTAAATAAAGTAATTTCATACATTTCCATTTTCAACCCCTAAATACGTTGTTCTGCAGAATAGACTGATTCTGCAGAACGGCGGATATATAAATATTATGACAATCTAGCATAGCTGTTTATTACCACATGTGCCTTCTAAATAACGTAATTTCATACATTTCCATATTCAACCCCTAAATACGTTGTCTGCAGAATAGACTGATTCTGCAGAACGGCGGATATATAAATATTATGACAATCTAGCATAGCTGTTTATTACCACATGTGCCTTCTAAATAAAGTAATTTCATACATTTCCATTTTCAACCCCTAAATACGTTGTTCTGCAGAATAGACTGATTCTGCAGAACGGCGGATATATAAATATTATGACAATCTAGCATAGCTGTTTATTACCACATGTGCCTTCTAAATAAAGTAATTTCATACATTTCCATTTTCAACCCCTAAATACGTTGTTCTGCAGAATAGACTGATTCTGCAGAACGGCGGATATATAAATATTATGACAATCTAGCATAGCTGTTTATTACCACATGTGCCTTCTAAATAAAGTAATTTCATACATTTCCATTTTCAACCCCTAAATACGTTGTTCTGCATAATTGACTGATTCTGCAGAACGGCGGATGTATAAATATTATGACAATCTAGCATAGCTGTTTATTACCACATGTGCCTTCTAAATAAAGTAATTTCATACATTTCCATTTTCAACCCCTAAATACGTTGTTCTGCAGAATAGACTGATTCTGCAGAACGGCGGATATATAAATATTATGACAATCTAGCATAGCTGTTTATTACCACATGTGCCTTCTAAATAAAGTAATTTCATACATTTCCATTTTCAACCCCTAAATACGTTGTTCTGCATAATTGACTGATTCTGCAGAACGGCGGATGTATAAATATTATGACAATCTAGCATAGCTGTTTATTACCACATGTGCCTTCTAAATAAAGTAATTTCATACATTTCCATTTTCAACCCCTAAATACGTTGTTCTGCATAATTGACTGATTCTGCAGAACGGCGGATGTATAAATATTATGACAATCTAGCATAGCTGTTTATTACCACATGTACCTTCTAAATAAAGTAATTTCATACATTTCCATTTTCAACCCCTAAATACGTTGTTCTGCAGAATAGACTGATTCTGCAGAACGGCGGATATATAAATATTAAGACAATCTAGCATAGCTGTTTATTACCACATGTGCCTTCTAAATAACGTAATTTCATACATTTCCATATTCAACCCCTAAATACGTTGTTCTGCAGAATAGACTGATTCTGCAGAACGGCGGATATATAAATATTATGACAATCTAGCATAGCTGTTTATTACCACATGTGCCTTCTAAATAAAGTAATTTCATACATTTCCATTTTCAACCCCTAAATACGTTGTTCTGCAGAATAGACTGATTCTGCAGAACGGCGGATATATAAATATTATGACAATCTAGCATAGCTGTTTATTACCACATGTGCCTTCTAAATAAAGTAATTTCATACATTTCCATTTTCAACCCCTAAATACGTTGTTCTGCAGAATAGACTGATTCTGCAGAACGGCGGATATATAAATATTATGACAATCTAGCATAGCTGTTTATTACCACATGTGCCTTCTAAATAAAGTAATTTCATACATTTCCATTTTCAACCCCTAAATACGTTGTTCTGCAGAATAGACTGATTCTGCAGAACGGCGGATAAGTATATAAATATTATGACAATCTAGCATAGCTGTTTATTACCACATGTGCCTTCTAAATAACGTAATTTCATACATTTCCATATTCAACCCCTAAATACGTTGTTCTGCAGAATAGACTGATTCTGCAGAACGGCGGATATATAAATATTATGACAATCTAGCATAGCTGTTTATTACCACATGTGCCTTCTAAATAAAGTAATTTCATACATTTCCATTTTCAACCCCTAAATACGTTGTTCTGCAGAATAGACTGAATCTGCAGAACGGCGGATATATAAATATTATGACAATCTAGCATAGCTGTTTATTACCACATGTGCCTTCTAAATAAAGTAATTTCATACATTTCCATTTTCAACCCCTAAATACGTTGTTCTGCAGAATAGACTGATTCTGCAGAACGGCGGATATATAAATATTATGACAATCTAGCATAGCTGTTTATTACCACATGTGCCTTCTAAATAAAGTAATTTTATACATTTCCATTTTCAACTCCTAAATACGTTGTTCTGCAGAACGGCGGATATATAAATATTATGACAATCTAGCATAGTTGTTTATTACCACATGTGCCTTCTAAATAAAGTAATTTCATACATTTCCATTTTCAACCCCTAAATACGTTGTTCTGCAGAATAGACTGATTCTGCAGAACGGCGGATATATAAATAGTATGACAATCTAGCATAGCTGTTTATTACCACATGTGCCTTCTAAATAAAGTAATTTCATACATTTCCATTTTCAACCCCTAAATACGTTGTTCTGCAGAATAGACTGAATCTGCAGAACGGCGGATATATAAATATTATGACAATCTAGCATAGCTGTTTATTACCACATGTGCCTTCTAAATAAAGTAATTTCATACATTTCCATCTTCAACCCCTAAATACGTTGTTCTGCAGAATAGATTGAATCTGCAGAACGGCGGATATATAAATATTATGACAATCTAGCATAGCTGTTTATTACCACATGTGCCTTCTAAATAAAGTAATTTCATACATTTCCATTTTCAACCCCTAAATACGTTGTTCTGCAGAATAGACTGATTCTGCAGAACGGCGGATATATAAATATTATGACAATCTAGCATAGCTGTTTATTACCACATGTGCCTTCTAAATAAAGTAATTTCATACATTTCCATTTTCAACCCCTAAATACGTTGTTCTGCAGAATAGACTGATTCTGCAGAACGGCGGATATATAAATATTATGACAATCTAGCATAGCTGTTTATTACCACATGTGCCTTCTAAATAAAGTAATTTCATACATTTCCATTTTCAACCCCTAAATACGTTGTTCTGCAGAATAGACTGATTCTGCAGAACGGCGGATATATAAATATTATGACAATCTAGCATAGCTGTTTATTACCACATGTGCCTTCTAAATAAAGTAATTTCATACATTTCCATTTTCAACCCCTAAATACGTTGTTCTGCAGAATAGACTGATTCTGCAGAACGGCGGATGTATAAATATTATGACAATCTAGCATAGCTGTTTATTACCACATGTGCCTTCTAAATAAAGTAATTTCATACATTTCCATTTTCAACCCCTAAATACGTTGTTCTGTAGAATAGACTGATTCTGCAGAACGGCGGATATATAAATATTATGACAATCTAGCATAGCTGTTTATTACCACATGTGCCTTCTAAATAAAGTAATTTCATACATTTCCATTTTCAACCCCTAAATACGTTGTTCTGCAGAATAGACTGAATCTGCAGAACGGCGGATATATAAATATTATGGCAATCTAGCATAGCTGTTTATTACCACATGTGCCTTCTAAATAAAGTAATTTCATACATTTCCATTTTCAACCCCTAAATACGTTGTTCTGCAAAATAGACTGATTCTGCAGAACGGCGGATGTATAAATATTATGACAATCTAGCATAGCTGTTTATTACCACATGTGCCTTCTAAATAAAGTAATTTCATACATTTCCATTTTCAACCCCTAAATACGTTGTTCTGTAGAATAGACTGATTCTGCAGAACGGCGGATATATAAATATTATGACAATCTAGCATAGCTGTTTATTACCACATGTGCCTTCTAAATAAAGTAATTTCATACATTTACATTTTCAACCCCTAAATACGTTGTTCTGCAGAATAGACTGATTCTGCAGAACGGCGGATGTATAAATATTATGACAATCTAGCATAGCTGTTTATTACCACATGTACCTTCTAAATAAAGTAATTTCATACATTTCCATTTTCAACCCCTAAATACGTTGTTCTGCAGAATAGACTGATTCTGCAGAACGGCGGATATATAAATATTATGACAATCTAGCATAGCTGTTTATTACCACATGTGCCTTCTAAATAACGTAATTTCATACATTTCCATATTCAACCCCTAAATACGTTGTCTGCAGAATAGACTGATTCTGCAGAACGGCGGATATATAAATATTATGACAATCTAGCATAGCTGTTTATTACCACATGTGCCTTCTAAATAAAGTAATTTCATACATTTCCATTTTCAACCCCTAAATACGTTGTTCTGCAGAATAGACTGATTCTGCAGAACGGCGGATATATAAATATTATGACAATCTAGCATAGCTGTTTATTACCACATGTGCCTTCTAAATAACGTAATTTCATACATTTCCATATTCAACCCCTAAATACGTTGTCTGCAGAATAGACTGATTCTGCAGAACGGCGGATATATAAATATTATGACAATCTAGCATAGCTGTTTATTACCACATGTGCCTTCTAAATAAAGTAATTTCATACATTTCCATTTTCAACCCCTAAATACGTTGTTCTGCAGAATAGACTGATTCTGCAGAACGGCGGATATATAAATATTATGACAATCTAGCATAGCTGTTTATTACCACATGTGCCTTCTAAATAAAGTAATTTCATACATTTCCATTTTCAACCCCTAAATACGTTGTTCTGCAGAATAGACTGATTCTGCAGAACGGCGGATATATAAATATTATGACAATCTAGCATAGCTGTTTATTACCACATGTGCCTTCTAAATAAAGTAATTTCATACATTTCCATTTTCAACCCCTAAATACGTTGTTCTGCATAATTGACTGATTCTGCAGAACGGCGGATGTATAAATATTATGACAATCTAGCATAGCTGTTTATTACCACATGTGCCTTCTAAATAAAGTAATTTCATACATTTCCATTTTCAACCCCTAAATACGTTGTTCTGCAGAATAGACTGATTCTGCAGAACGGCGGATATATAAATATTATGACAATCTAGCATAGCTGTTTATTACCACATGTGCCTTCTAAATAAAGTAATTTCATACATTTCCATTTTCAACCCCTAAATACGTTGTTCTGCATAATTGACTGATTCTGCAGAACGGCGGATGTATAAATATTATGACAATCTAGCATAGCTGTTTATTACCACATGTGCCTTCTAAATAAAGTAATTTCATACATTTCCATTTTCAACCCCTAAATACGTTGTTCTGCATAATTGACTGATTCTGCAGAACGGCGGATGTATAAATATTATGACAATCTAGCATAGCTGTTTATTACCACATGTACCTTCTAAATAAAGTAATTTCATACATTTCCATTTTCAACCCCTAAATACGTTGTTCTGCAGAATAGACTGATTCTGCAGAACGGCGGATATATAAATATTAAGACAATCTAGCATAGCTGTTTATTACCACATGTGCCTTCTAAATAACGTAATTTCATACATTTCCATATTCAACCCCTAAATACGTTGTTCTGCAGAATAGACTGATTCTGCAGAACGGCGGATATATAAATATTATGACAATCTAGCATAGCTGTTTATTACCACATGTGCCTTCTAAATAAAGTAATTTCATACATTTCCATTTTCAACCCCTAAATACGTTGTTCTGCAGAATAGACTGATTCTGCAGAACGGCGGATATATAAATATTATGACAATCTAGCATAGCTGTTTATTACCACATGTGCCTTCTAAATAAAGTAATTTCATACATTTCCATTTTCAACCCCTAAATACGTTGTTCTGCAGAATAGACTGATTCTGCAGAACGGCGGATATATAAATATTATGACAATCTAGCATAGCTGTTTATTACCACATGTGCCTTCTAAATAAAGTAATTTCATACATTTCCATTTTCAACCCCTAAATACGTTGTTCTGCAGAATAGACTGATTCTGCAGAACGGCGGATAAGTATATAAATATTATGACAATCTAGCATAGCTGTTTATTACCACATGTGCCTTCTAAATAACGTAATTTCATACATTTCCATATTCAACCCCTAAATACGTTGTTCTGCAGAATAGACTGATTCTGCAGAACGGCGGATATATAAATATTATGACAATCTAGCATAGCTGTTTATTACCACATGTGCCTTCTAAATAAAGTAATTTCATACATTTCCATTTTCAACCCCTAAATACGTTGTTCTGCAGAATAGACTGAATCTGCAGAACGGCGGATATATAAATATTATGACAATCTAGCATAGCTGTTTATTACCACATGTGCCTTCTAAATAAAGTAATTTCATACATTTCCATTTTCAACCCCTAAATACGTTGTTCTGCAGAATAGACTGATTCTGCAGAACGGCGGATATATAAATATTATGACAATCTAGCATAGCTGTTTATTACCACATGTGCCTTCTAAATAAAGTAATTTTATACATTTCCATTTTCAACTCCTAAATACGTTGTTCTGCAGAACGGCGGATATATAAATATTATGACAATCTAGCATAGTTGTTTATTACCACATGTGCCTTCTAAATAAAGTAATTTCATACATTTCCATTTTCAACCCCTAAATACGTTGTTCTGCAGAATAGACTGATTCTGCAGAACGGCGGATATATAAATAGTATGACAATCTAGCATAGCTGTTTATTACCACATGTGCCTTCTAAATAAAGTAATTTCATACATTTCCATTTTCAACCCCTAAATACGTTGTTCTGCAGAATAGACTGAATCTGCAGAACGGCGGATATATAAATATTATGACAATCTAGCATAGCTGTTTATTACCACATGTGCCTTCTAAATAAAGTAATTTCATACATTTCCATCTTCAACCCCTAAATACGTTGTTCTGCAGAATAGATTGAATCTGCAGAACTGCGGATATATAAATATTATGACAATCTAGCATAGCTGTTTATTACCACATGTGCCTTCTAAATAAAGTAATTTCATACATTTCCATTTTCAACCCCTAAATACGTTGTTCTGCAGAATAGACTGATTCTGCAGAACGGCGGATATATAAATATTATGACAATCTAGCATAGCTGTTTATTACCACATGTGCCTTCTAAATAAAGTAATTTCATACATTTCCATTTTCAACCCCTAAATACGTTGTTCTGCAGAATAGACTGATTCTGCAGAACGGCGGATATATAAATATTATGACAATCTAGCATAGCTGTTTATTACCACATGTGCCTTCTAAATTAAGTAATTTCATACATTTCCATTTTCAACCCCTAAATACGTTGTTCTGTAGAATAGACTGATTCTGCAGAACGGCGGATATATAAATATAATGACAATCTAGCATAGCTGTTTATTACCACATGTGCCTTCTAAATAAGGTAATTTCATACATTTCCATTTTCAACCCCTAAATACGTTGTTCTGCAGAATAAACTGAATCTGCAGAACGGCAGATATATAAATATTATGACAATCTAGCATAGCTGTTTATTACCACATGTGCCTTCTAAATAAAGTAATTTAATACATTTCCATTTTCAACCCCTAAATACGTTGTTCTGCAGAATAGACTGAATCTGCAGAACGGCGGATATATAAATATTATGACAATCCAGCATAGCTATTTATTACCACATGTAAATAAAGTAATTTCATACATTTCCATTTTCAACTCCTAAATATGTTGTTATTATTAGTTGAAATAATATATTTATTAAACGATAAATAATTAAGACTAAATATTAAAAGATGATAAAAGTAACTACCACTATGATTAAATAATTATAAACACTAAGAATATTATTAAATACTTAAACACTAAGATCATTTATTTAAACAATATTTATATCACTATGTTTATCCTAAAATTTTAACGGTCTTTTTAAGGGATAATTTACAGAATACACCCATTAGTCAATTTATAGAGCTCAATTTTAGCTTCATCTGTCATTTGAAGACAAAATTATAAATAAAATTACAACATCTGTAATCACTATAAAATCAGAATAGAGCAGTAAAGGGTTAGTTATATTTTAGTTAACATTATATGCCAATCTAAACTAATAAATTTAAGAAATTTAAAATTAATGTAAATAGGCATCATATGGTTTCTACAAAATAGTTTTATTATGACAGGGTCACGGAAAATTTTAAATCATAGGTAGTACATAATTAAGACAATACTATAATGTTAAATTATTTTATTTTAATTTGTTTGGCATAAATAACATTTATAAAATTTGCCTAACTCTTTTTTCATTACACCTACGCAGTCTAAATGAAACCAGTGTTCACATATATTGCAAAGGACTGCTTCTCCACCCGGTTTGTTGCAGTCATTGTGGAAACAAATTTCTGACGATTCACCCCAATAATTATTTACCACGCCTGTTAAAAAATCAAGAGTGTTGCCTTCAACTGATAATTTTTCCTCTGTTACATTTTTAATTTTAATTTTCTCAATTTTTTTTAATCGTTTTCGATCGAACTTATACCTTTGTTGAGCTGCAAAGTAAAAAAATATATAACTATAGGGACCAGTTCTATCATTTGTGGATGAAGTCCCCAATAACTTGTCAGATAATTGCATAAAAATCATAATTTGCAATGTGATTGAGAATGAACCAACTATTATCTCTGTTATTAAGAGACATAGCGATTATCTGCAAATTTACTATAGACAATATGAACAATAAAAAGTAGTACTGATAAAGCGTTCTATTACTTCCGGTTCCGGAGTATCTGATACCAATTTATAAATTTAAATTGTAACATACTATATTTTTTAAATTTTCACGAAATTTGCACTGGTTTCTAATTATTAAATTTTTACAATAAATATGCAGCAATTCGTAGCAATATATGAGTTTTGGTTAAGTGCTAGGTCGTAATTGTTCGAAAATTCTAGCAATGCTAGCTTGTTTATAGTTATTAAAAAAAAATTGTCATATTGAAATTGAGTATATCTGATTTCGTTAACATTCTTATTCGCTATAATTGAGGTGAAGAAAAATTTAATGTCGCATAAATACAGGATTCAGTATGAAGGTAAAATATTAGTCCTAGAACTTTAACGTTTCACTTTTTGTTTTATAAATCGTTCAAAAAACGTTACTTTAGAAATTATTACGACATAAATTCATTTATATGGCTTAACCTGGGCTATAGACCCAATAAAACAAAAATTACTCTGGAAGTTATTCGATTCAATTGTTTTAAGTAAAGCCCAGCCAACTTTGTTGTTTTAATTAGATTTTTTTGTATTATTTTTTTGCTGCAAAATTTGGCTTGTAGCACATTATTGTATTTAAAATTTAACGTAGTATTCAAATATGTGAAAATATACAGGGTGTTCCATTTAATATAAGAAAGATGATGTCACTTCCAGTTTAAACGGGAAGAGATGTTTAACATTTATACATAAAAATTATGCTATATTTATTAAGTTTACGTATATAAATTTTCAATTAGATATCTATATAAATATATAAAGTTAATAGGGATGGCTGGTTAAAATATTTTTTTATTCATTATTTTAGTTTGGTAAAATAAAAATTGTGTTCTAAGTTAACCTTCTTTGTAGTTCTTACAAAGAAGTTTCCGAGATAGCAATGGCGGCCCAATTAAAATGAACAGCTTGTATATGTATTTATATACTGTCTTTTTAATATGATATTGCTTGTCCAACAGATAAGTTATCCGAAATTTCATTGAAAATTGGTGCAGTAAGTAAGTTCATACCTGCAATTTTCTGGTTCTCCATGTAAAACAATAATTTTTCTTTTACGTATTGCCGGTAGTCTGACATATCATTATTATTTGCATATTCTGCGTATTTTGCATCGCGTCTAATTAAAATTTCTGCAAACATACAACAAAACATGCCACAGTCGTATGCATTGTTTTGCAGTGGTATATCTTTAGGCTCAAATATTTTCCACGTAAAACGCTTGGTGCTGTTATGAAACTTTAGATATCCTTCGTATAATCTAATTATATGCCCTACATGTTTTTTTGGTAGTTCAAAATGCAAACTGTCTAAGTATATTATTATTTCCAATCGCCGAAAAACTATAATACGAGAACAATGTCCGTTAGAAGTTAGTGGAAAGATTGTAATGTCATTGTCTGCTATTTTGTAAACTAAAAATTGATATAAGCCATTTTCAAACAAATCGTCGTCATCATATAAATTTAAATGATTTAATACTGTACTGTCGGCGGCGTAAATTTTCACATTATGATTTTTCTCTTCTTCAAATATTATAACGGGTAAATATGTATCTAAAATAGATTCACAAATCAGTAAATCTTTAACAGTACTCATTTGAGTTGGTACTATATTTTCTAAATGACTGGGGTAAATAGAACGACCAAGAATTATAAATTCTTTGTTGTTTTTAAATTTTTCTGAAAATGTGTTGTATATATCTATTTGATCAGATTCCTCTTCGTCGATTATAATTTTTTCGGGTGTAGACGTAATTATCTTATTTTTCTCCCTAAATGTTTCATATGTGCTCAAACTTGAATTTTCTTCACTTTCTGAACTATCGCTCGTTTTATTTTCAATGGAGGAATAAAATTTGTTCTTAACAGCACCAGATTTAAACAAAGTTGGGACGAGATAAGTGGTGGACTCAATTTCTCTAGAAGTTCTCTGCTTTATAATAGAATCATCCGCTGCTTCAACAATTATGGGGAGAGTCTTTTGTAATATTTGGTCTCCTCCTTTTCTCCCAGATCTATAATAATTAAGATATCATACGTGTAAGTTCGTAACATATATAACATACATTTCAGGATTTTTTTTGAATGGATGATACTGTGGTTTAAGGAAAGCAAATTGAATCTGTTTATTACAACAATTAACATAGCTTAAAATAAATCTTAAGCTATGTAATAGTAAGACAGAGTGTTAAAACACTCTTTGTTACTATAGAGCTAATGGCACGTTTTCTTTTATACAACTAAGTTATTTAGTTGTATCTTGCACCATGGCGGGTTTTAAAATTTATTTTGCGATTTTTTTTAAAAATCCTGCTCTTTAATAGGAAAGGTTATTCATCTACTAAAATATGAAACGAAAATTCAAATAAATTGTTCCTGTACTAGAACTTAACATTTTAAAAAATTCAACACTAGACGTGCATAAATTGAATTGCAATTTTGTCTATAAACATCCAACGTCCTGTCTAGAGATCTCTGCTTTCGAAATTGCTAAGCTCAACATTATTTTATCTGAAAACTTTGCTTTCATTTTAAATTCTATATTGGAACTTTGGGCGTTATTTACAAGGAAGGTAACAATCTGTAGCTCCAAAATGAAATCATTTAAGGAGAAGGATTTTTCAAAAAGTAAAAAAAAATTTAAATTCGCCAAAAATTCATGAGGCAAGTCCAGAACTAAACTTCGTCGTCTAGAAGAAAACGGGTCACTATAGCTCTATATTAAACATGAATACTAAAGCATTGATAATTATTGCAATAAGCAAAGCACAGTATCATCCATTCAATTTTTTTTTTCCGAAAACGTATGTTACATATGTTTGATATAATGACTACAAAATATAAACAAATCTTGCGGAGAATTAAATTTTCTATATTTACAAGAAACAATTTGCAAAAAATGAAAATTAAACCTATTTTTGTTGAAAAATCTCTGAGAACAACTTCCGGTGAATACATTTCAGACAAAACTAATCAATTCTTATAAATAATGGTAGAAATCTTAAATGAAGTCGTACACAGTTTCAATTTTTTCGTAGGCATTTATAGATTATGATGTATAGTTATTAGAGGATGTACACAGTAGTCTAGGTCTATTATTAAAAAATATACATATTTTATTACTCTAAAATAAATTATTTTCATTTAATTATAAATATTAATTACAAAACTAGATCAATATTATCATTGTCGTTAAATAAATTGAAATTTGTACGTAATTCTGGATATTTACCTTCAAAAGAGAAAAAAATATAGGGAAAATCAGTACAGAAAGAACAGCATAGCTTATGAAATGGAATTTGGTTAATCTTATGACATGCTATAGGTATTATGCTGTGTAAGTGAACTATAAAATGGTATATAGACTTGTGTGTGTTTATATTTTTGTCATTTATGTAATGGTATGTAAAGTACATTTAAATCGAGCTTTCAAGAATTTAGTGCCATCTTAGGGGTTGAAAATGGAAATGTATGAAATTACTTTATTTAGAAGGCACATGTGGTAATAAACAGCTATGCTAGATTGTCATAATATTTATATATCCGCCGTTCTGCAGAATCAGTCTATTCTGCAGAACAACGTATTTAGGGGTTGAAAATGGAAATGTATGAAATTACTTTATTTAGAAGGCACATGTGGTAATAAACAGCTATGCTAGATTGTCATAATATTTATATATCCGCCGTTCTGCAGAATCAATCTATTCTGCAGAACAACGTATTTAGGGGTTGAAAATGGAAATGTATGAAATTACGTTATTTAGAAGGCACATGTGGTAATAAACAGCTATGCTAGATTGTCATAATATTTATATATCCGCCGTTCTGCAGAATCAGTCTATTCTGCAGAACAACGTATTTAGGGGTTGAAAATGGAAATGTATGAAATTACTTTATTTAGAAGGTACATGTGGTAATAAACAGCTATGCTAGATTGTCATAATATTTATACATCCGCCGTTCTGCAGAATCAGTCTATTCT
The DNA here is from genome assembly GCA_951394225.1 of Harpalus rufipes. Taxonomy (NCBI): domain Eukaryota; kingdom Metazoa; phylum Arthropoda; class Insecta; order Coleoptera; family Carabidae; genus Harpalus; species Harpalus rufipes. Next base: position 28,872,184 of record OX596282.1, on the reverse strand, counting down.
GCAGAACAACGTATTTAGGGGTTGAAAATGTAAATGTATGAAATTACTTTATTTAGAACGCACATGTGGTAATAAACAGCTATGCTAGATTGTCATAATATTTATATATCCGCCGTTCTGCAGAATCAGTCTATTCTGCAGAACAACGTATTTAGGGGTTGAAAATGGAAATGTATGAAATTACTTTATTTAGAAGGCACATGTGGTAATAAACAGCTATGCTAGATTGTCATAATATTTATATATCCGCCGTTCTGCAGAATCAGTCTATTCTGCAGAACAACGTATTTAGGGGTTGAAAATGGAAATGTATGAAATTACTTTATTTAGAAGGCACATGTGGTAATAAACAGCTATGCTAGATTGTCATAATATTTATATATCCGCCGTTCTGCAGAATCAGTCTATTCTGCAGAACAACGTATTTAGGGGTTGAATATGGAAATGTATGAAATTACGTTATTTAGAAGGCACATGTGGTAATAAACAGCTATGCTAGATTGTCATAATATTTATATATCCGCCGTTCTGCAGAATCAGTCTATTCTGCAGAACAACGTATTTAGGGGTTGAAAATGGAAATGTATGAAATTACTTTATTTAGAAGGCACATGTGGTAATAAACAGCTATGCTAGATTGTCATAATATTTATATATCCGCCGTTCTGCAGAATCAGTCTATTCTGCAGAACAACGTATTTAGGGGTTGAATATGGAAATGTATGAAATTACGTTATTTAGAAGGCACATGTGGTAATAAACAGCTATGCTAGATTGTCATAATATTTATATACTTATCCGCCGTTCTGCAGAATCAGTCTATTCTGCAGAACAACGTATTTAGGGGTTGAAAATGGAAATGTATGAAATTACTTTATTTAGAAGGCACATGTGGTAATAAACAGCTATGCTAGATTGTCATAATATTTATATATCCGCCGTTCTGCAGAATCAGTCTATTCTGCAGAACAACGTATTTAGGGGTTGAAAATGGAAATGTATGAAATTACTTTATTTAGAAGGCACATGTGGTAATAAACAGCTATGCTAGATTGTCATAATATTTATATATCCGCCGTTCTGCAGAATCAGTCTATTCTGCAGAACAACGTATTTAGGGGTTGAAAATGGAAATGTATGAAATTACTTTATTTAGAAGGCACATGTGGTAATAAACAGCTATGCTAGATTGTCATAATATTTATATATCCGCCGTTCTGCAGAATCAGTCTATTCTGCAGAACAACGTATTTAGGGGTTGAATATGGAAATGTATGAAATTACGTTATTTAGAAGGCACATGTGGTAATAAACAGCTATGCTAGATTGTCATAATATTTATATATCCGCCGTTCTGCAGAATCAGTCTATTCTGCAGAACAACGTATTTAGGGGTTGAATATGGAAATGTATGAAATTACGTTATTTAGAAGGCACATGTGGTAATAAACAGCTATGCTAGATTGTCATAATATTTATATATCCGCCGTTCTGCAGAATCAGTCTATTCTGCAGAACAACGTATTTAGGGGTTGAATATGGAAATGTATGAAATTACGTTATTTAGAAGGCACATGTGGTAATAAACAGCTATGCTAGATTGTCATAATATTTATATATCCGCCGTTCTGCAGAATCAGTCTATTCTGCAGAACAACGTATTTAGGGGTTGAAAATGGAAATGTATGAAATTACTTTATTTAGAAGGCACATGTGGTAATAAACAGCTATGCTAGATTGTCATAATATTTATACATCCGCCGTTCTGCAGAATCAGTCAATTATGCAGAACAACGTATTTAGGGGTTGAAAATGGAAATGTATGAAATTACTTTATTTAGAAGGCACATGTGGTAATAAACAGCTATGCTAGATTGTCATAATATTTATATATCCGCCGTTCTGCAGAATCAGTCTATTCTGCAGAACAACGTATTTAGGGGTTGAATATGGAAATGTATGAAATTACGTTATTTAGAAGGCACATGTGGTAATAAACAGCTATGCTAGATTGTCATAATATTTATATATCCGCCGTTCTGCAGAATCAGTCTATTCTGCAGAACAACGTATTTAGGGGTTGAATATGGAAATGTATGAAATTACGTTATTTAGAAGGCACATGTGGTAATAAACAGCTATGCTAGATTGTCATAATATTTATATATCCGCCGTTCTGCAGAATCAGTCTATTCTGCAGAACAACGTATTTAGGGGTTGAATATGGAAATGTATGAAATTACGTTATTTAGAAGGCACATGTGGTAATAAACAGCTATGCTAGATTGTCATAATATTTATATATCCGCCGTTCTGCAGAATCAGTCTATTCTGCAGAACAACGTATTTAGGGGTTGAATATGGAAATGTATGAAATTACGTTATTTAGAAGGCACATGTGGTAATAAACAGCTATGCTAGATTGTCATAATATTTATATATCCGCCGTTCTGCAGAATCAGTCTATTCTGCAGAACAACGTATTTAGGGGTTGAATATGGAAATGTATGAAATTACGTTATTTAGAAGGCACATGTGGTAATAAACAGCTATGCTAGATTGTCATAATATTTATATATCCGCCGTTCTGCAGAATCAGTCTATTCTGCAGAACAACGTATTTAGGGGTTGAAAATGGAAATGTATGAAATTACTTTATTTAGAAGGCACATGTGGTAATAAACAGCTATGCTAGATTGTCATAATATTTATACATCCGCCGTTCTGCAGAATCAGTCAATTATGCAGAACAACGTATTTAGGGGTTGAAAATGGAAATGTATGAAATTACTTTATTTAGAAGGCACATGTGGTAATAAACAGCTATGCTAGATTGTCATAATATTTATATATCCGCCGTTCTGCAGAATCAGTCTATTCTGCAGAACAACGTATTTAGGGGTTGAATATGGAAATGTATGAAATTACGTTATTTAGAAGGCACATGTGGTAATAAACAGCTATGCTAGATTGTCATAATATTTATATATCCGCCGTTCTGCAGAATCAGTCTATTCTGCAGAACAACGTATTTAGGGGTTGAATATGGAAATGTATGAAATTACGTTATTTAGAAGGCACATGTGGTAATAAACAGCTATGCTAGATTGTCATAATATTTATATATCCGCCGTTCTGCAGAATCAGTCTATTCTGCAGAACAACGTATTTAGGGGTTGAAAATGGAAATGTATGAAATTACTTTATTTAGAAGGCACATGTGGTAATAAACAGCTATGCTAGATTGTCATAATATTTATATACTTATCCGCCGTTCTGCAGAATCAGTCTATTCTGCAGAACAACGTATTTAGGGGTTGAAAATGGAAATGTATGAAATTACTTTATTTAGAAGGCACATGTGGTAATAAACAGCTATGCTAGATTGTCATAATATTTATATATCCGCCGTTCTGCAGAATCAGTCTATTCTGCAGAACAACGTATTTAGGGGTTGAAAATGGAAATGTATGAAATTACTTTATTTAGAAGGCACATGTGGTAATAAACAGCTATGCTAGATTGTCATAATATTTATACATCCGCCGTTCTGCAGAATCAGTCTATTCTGCAGAACAACGTATTTAGGGGTTGAAAATGGAAATGTATGAAATTACTTTATTTAGAAGGCACATGTGGTAATAAACAGCTATGCTAGATTGTCATAATATTTATACATCCGCCATTGTGCAGAATCAGTCAATTATGCAGAACAACGTATTTAGGGGTTGAAAATGGAAATGTATGAAATTACTTTATTTAGAAGGCACATGTGGTAATAAACAGCTATGCTAGATTGTCATAATATTTATATATCCGCCGTTCTGCAGAATCAGTCTATTCTGCAGAACAACGTATTTAGGGGTTGAAAATGGAAATTTATGAAATTACTTTATTTAGAAGGCACATGTGGTAATAAACAGCTATGCTAGATTGTCATAATATTTATACATCCGCCGTTCTGCAGAATCAGTCTATTCTGCAGAACAACGTATTTAGGGGTTGAAAATGGAAATGTATGAAATTACTTTATTTAGAAGGCACATGTGGTAATAAACAGCTATGCTAGATTGTCATAATATTTATATATCCGCCGTTCTGCAGAATCAGTCTATTCTGCAGAACAACGTATTTAGGGGTTGAAAATGGAAATGTATGAAATTACGTTATTTAGAAGGCACATGTGGTAATAAACAGCTATGCTAGATTGTCATAATATTTATATATCCGCCGTTCTGCAGAATCAGTCTATTCTGCAGAACAACGTATTTAGGGGTTGAAAATGGAAATGTATGAAATTACTTTATTTAGAAGGCACATGTGGTAATAAACAGCTATGCTAGATTGTCATAATATTTATATATCCGCCGTTCTGCAGAATCAGTCTATTCTGCAGAACAACGTATTTAGGGGTTGAAAATGGAAATGTATGAAATTACTTTATTTAGAACGCACATGTGGTAATAAACAGCTATGCTAGATTGTCATAATATTTATATATCCGCCGTTCTGCAGAATCAGTCTATTCTGCAGAACAACGTATTTAGGGGTTGAAAATGGAAATGTATGAAATTACTTTATTTAGAAGGTACATGTGGTAATAAACAGCTATGCTAGATTGTCATAATATTTATATATACGCCGTTCTGCAGAATCAGTCTATTCTGCAGAACAACGTATTTAGGGGTTGAAAATGGAAATGTATGAAATTACTTTATTTAGAAGGCACATGTGGTAATAAACAGCTATGCTAGATTGTCATAATATTTATATATCCGCCGTTCTGCAGAATCAGTCTATTCTGCAGAACAACGTATTTTGGGGTTGAAAATGGAAATGTATGAAATTACTTTATTTAGAAGGCACATGTGGTAATAAACAGCTATGCTAGATTGTCATAATATTTATATATCCGCCGTTCTGCAGAATCAATCTATTCTGCAGAACAACGTATTTAGGGGTTGAAAATGGAAATGTATGAAATTACGTTATTTAGAAGGCACATGTGGTAATAAACAGCTATGCTAGATTGTCATAATATTTATATATCCGCCGTTCTGCAGAATCAGTCTATTCTGCAGAACAACGTATTTAGGGGTTGAAAATGGAAATGTATGAAATTACTTTATTTAGAAGGCACATGTGGTAATAAACAGCTATGCTAGATTGTCATAATATTTATACATCCGCCGTTCTGCAGAATCAGTCAATTATGCAGAACAACGTATGTAGGGGTTGAAAATGGAATTGTATGAAATTACTTTATTTAGAAGGCACATGTGGTAATAAACAGCTATGCTAGATTGTCATAATATTTATATATCCGCCGTTCTGCAGAATCAGTCTATTCTGCAGAACAACGTATTTAGGGGTTGAAAATGGAAATGTATGAAATTACTTTATTTAGAAGGCACATGTGGTAATAAACAGCTATGCTAGATTGTCATAATATTTATACATCCGCCGTTCTGCAGAATCAGTCAATTATGCAGAACAACGTATTTAGGGGTTGAAAATGGAAATGTATGAAATTACTTTATTTATAAGGCACATGTGGTAATAAACAGCTATGCTAGATTGTCATAATATTTATATATCCGCCGTTCTGCAGAATCAGTCTATTCTGCAGAACAACGTATTTAGGGGTTGAAAATGGAAATGTATGAAATTACTTTATTTAGAAGGCACATGTGGTAATAAACAGCTATGCTAGATTGTCATAATATTTATATATCCGCCGTTCTGCAGAATCAGTCTATTCTGCAGAACAACGTATTTAGGGGTTGAAAATGGAAATGTATGAAATTACTTTATTTAGAAGGCACATGTGGTAATAAACAGCTATGCTAGATTGTCATAATATTTATATATCCGCCGTTCTGCAGAATCAGTCTATTCTGCAGAACAACGTATTTAGGGGTTGAAAATGGAAATGTATGAAATTACGTTATTTAGAAGGCACATGTGGTAATAAACAGCTATGCTAGATTGTCATAATATTTATATATCCGCCGTTCTGCAGAATCAGTCTATTCTGCAGAACAACGTATTTAGGGGTTGAAAATGGAAATGTATGAAATTACTTTATTTAGAAGGTGCATGTGGTAATAAACAGCTATGCTAGATTGTCATAATATTTATATATCCGCCGTTCTGCAGAATCAGTCTATTCTGCAGAACAACGTATTTAGGGGTTGAAAATGGAAATGTATGAAATAACTTTATTTAGAAGGCACATGTGGTAATAAACAGCTATGCTAGATTGTCATAATATTTATACATCCGCCATTGTGCAGAATCAGTCAATTATGCAGAACAACGTATTTAGGGGTTGAAAATGGAAATGTATGAAATTACTTTATTTAGAAGGCACATGTGGTAATAAACAGCTATGCTAGATTGTCATAATATTTATATATCCGCCGTTCTGCAGAATCAGTCTATTCTGCAGAACAACGTATTTAGGGGTTGAAAATGGAAATGTATGAAATTACTTTATTTAGAAGGCACATGTGGTAATAAACAGCTATGCTAGATTGTCATAATATATATATCCGCCATTTTGCAGAATCAGTCAATTATGCAGAACAACGTATTTAGGGGATGAAAATGGAAATGTATGAAATTACGTAATGTACGTCGTAGTAAACAAGAAATTGAGCTGGGATTGAATAATTTCTCTACTGGAGCATCATTCTGCAAATTTAGTTCGTTCTGCAGAATAGGTCTGTTCTGCAAATTATCTTTACCCTGCAGCAGCTACAAACATACAAATACTTATAAAGCTCTTGTAGAAGTGGCACCCAATGGAGTTATAGTATTTGTTAGTGACTTATACCCAGGATCTAATTCTGATAAACAAATATTTAAACTTTCAAAACAAAATGAGCAATTAACTGAATGCGACATGATAATGGTAGATAAGGGGTTTCTTATAACAGATTTAGTTCCTCGTGGAGTTGTCATGAAAGATATTAGTGTCGCCATCTGTCGTGAGACTGTCGAATCACATGCGCCCTCTCATGAATGCGTATTTGTGTGGCCAGCGGGCCATGTCTAGAATAGACAGTTGAGCGCTAGACGTGACACTAGTTATGTGTATAACACAGATTTAATAAAGTTATTTATATAAACTAAACGTAACCTGTTTATTTTATTGCATGGCGCAGTCGTACAGCCAAATATAACTACGAATTTGTAGTCAACAAATCGAAAGAAAATAGATGGGATTGAATCCAGTGAATTCGGAAGAACTATCCCGAACATGGCTAATCCCGAGCAGCAAAACATGGCGGCTGCCCAAAATACACTCTTTCAACTAAATTTGCAACCACCGCCACCACTTTCGTTCGAAGGCAACATCGCAGAAAACTGGGCGAAGTGGTACAAAAAAATTGACATTTATATGAGGGCAACGGAATGTCAAAACAGAGGAGATCGCCATCTTGTTGCATACTGTGGGCGAGGAAGGCCAGGAAAAGTTCGACACTTTTGGATTGACAGCAGAGCAATCATCAGTCTTCGACACTGTTGCAAAAGCGTTCCAGGATTACTGCGTGCCACGCAAGAATGAAAGCGTGTGCAGGCACGTTTTCTTTCAACGAAATCAAAGACCAGGCGAGTCGTTCGACGAATTTTTAACTGACTTGAAAAAACTTAGTGTCGACTGCCAGTTTGGAGACCTCAAAGATAGTCTGATTAGAGATAAAATAGTGAGCGGCATCGAGAACACACATATGAAAGACCGTTTATTACGCGAAGAAGACCTCAATCTAGAAAAATGTCTCCGGTTGTGTAAGGCAGCAGAATTGGCGAATCAGCAACTCCAAACACTCCAACCCAGTGATAGAGACGACGTTATCCAATCAAAATCGAAGAAGCAGCAGCATCCGACAGCAGCCAGGCAGAGTTCAACATCGATGGCAGCGAACTACCAGGGCTACGATCAACCGATGCAACAGCAAAGCAGTCAAAGCGGAGTTTTGACGAAATCATCGTGCAGCAGATGTGGTTACAAACATGCGCCGAGAAAATGTCCTGCTTACCAAAAGATGTGTAATATTTGTAATAAGCTGAGTCATTTTGCAAAGGTATGTAGAAATAGAGGTAATGTTAACGTGATTGAAAATACGGACGACGGTTATGACGAATTTATGTTAGGTGAAATAAAAACAACTAATAGTGAGAACAAAATATCTACTATTAAAAATCTGATGTGGCCAGCACATAACCTCTCGCCGTATATTTTACCTGGCTGTATGCATAAAGCAAAGAATATTTTTATAAATACAAATAATATATTCATATAAATCTATGACGTATAAACTTCTTTATTATTCAATAATAGCATGTCTCAACATAAAGATATTTTACCATAAATTATGTTACAATAAATTACAAAGTAGAGTTTACCATATATAAATATTAGGCTGGTAACAGCAATTTTCAATTCGAACAACGTTGTTTACTTTCTCTTCATATTCTTCTAGTAAAAACATTAATTTTGGGCGGTCTAAAATGTATATATGGATTGTGCATCTATTCTTACATATCTTCTTTTACATTTTATTTTTTCATACATGTTATATCTAAATAACACTAATTCCCTTTAATAAAGTGACGGATAGATTGCACTCCGATTATTCTTATATCGATGTGTAATTTTGTCAATATTTACAACTTACTTGAGAAGAATTTGATAGCTTTTTCGCAATTCAAAGTTACTCTAGTCTATAGTACTGGTGTACATTGTCCCATAATGTTTGAAACAAATTTAAGTCCTTCAACCTAGACTTGTCATCTCCATAATAGTCACAGATCAAGCATTAAGGGATTCTCCAAGTACATTTTTCTTTCATTACTCATTATTTCTGACACTGACATTTATCTGTCAGTTACAAATAATTTAAATTATCAACTATTTTTCATGGCATTCTTTCGGCTGTCAAATTTATTACAACAGATTATTTTATATATTATACTTCTTTTATCTCTAAATCTATGGAATATATAATAAAATATTTAAATGTATCAGATAGAGAATTTAATTTTCTTTAATATTACCACGAAAAAATTTCAAAAAATAATATTTAGAAGATTTTTTTTCAAGAATCTTCTACTTCCGGTTGTCCAATTATTACCAAAACCTTTTCAGATCTTCCCATGAATGTCCGATTGGGAAATACGTTGTTAAACAAATTTTAAGTCTTATAGTTTTTGAGTAACCGTCCTTCCAACATCCCACACACACACATCCACACACACACACACACACACACACACACACACACACACAGACATCATCGTAAAAATGTTAAAATCGGATTGTAGGGACCTTAAAACATGCTTATTCAATAAAATCTGGATATGCGATTTTTAGCATGAATGCAATACCTCTCTTAGCGAGAGGTAAAAAACGTTGGATTGAAAAAGTTAAGATAGTTGACGCTAGAAAAACGTTAAATTTTAAGCTAGATTCGGGTGCAGATTGCAACGTGATGGGAAAACACGATTATACAAATTTAAAATTGAACGCGAAATTACAAAAACCGAAACTGAAATTGTTAAACTATTGTGATAGTCTGATCAAAGTTTTGGGAAAAGTAGACTTGTTAACTGAGAATAGAGGAAAGTTTCAAATTTTAGAAATTTATGTGGTTGATCATACCGGCGCGGTTCCGGTCATCGGTTTAGACACTATGGGAGAGTTGCAATTAGCTAAGAAAATCGGAGCGGTCGAGGCTCAGAAAGGTGGTTTAGATGGGTTGATAAAAGCTAACCAAGATTTGTTCGAAGGGATCGGAAAACTTCGCTATAAGTACGATTTCAAAATGACACCCGACTCGGTGAGTAAAGTAGAACCCTGTCGCAAAATCCCTTTTAAACTGTTGGAAACATATAAAAAAGAATTGATTGAAATGGAAAAAACCGGGATTATCGTGAAAATTGACGAACCTACTGAATTTGTGAACCCAGTCATCTTAGTTAAAAAGCTGGACAACACATTGAGAATTTGTTTGGACCCACAGTATTTAAACTCTTGTTTATTGCGAGAACATTACAAGCTCCCAACTTTTGAGGAGATAACTGGACGCGTTGGTAACGCCAAGATTTTTAGTAGATTAGACGCGATGAAGGCTTTTTGGCAGGTTGAACTGGGTGAAGATAGTTCCAAGAAAACTTCATTTCAGACGCCTTTTGGACGTTACCGTTTTCTTAGAATGTCTTACGGCATTAAAACAGCACCAGAAGTCTTTCATAGGTTGTATGCGGAAATTTTTAAAGATATACCAAACGTCGCAATTTATATCGATGATATCATTGTTTGGGCGGAAAACGAAGTCGAGCACAAAAAAAATTTGGAAAAAGTTTTTGAAAAAGCTAAAGAAAACGGAATTGTTCAATAAAAAAAAAATGTAAATTCGGAGTCAAACGAATAAACTTTTTGGGACACGTTTTTTCCGATGATGGTATTGCAGTAGATGAGAGCAAAGTCCAGGTCGTCCTGGAAATGGAAATACCTAAAGATATCAAGGCGTTGGAGAGATTTTTGGGTATGACGACTTACCTCGCGAAATTCATACCAAACTTGACAGACCTGACAATGCCACTTCGAGAATTGACAAATTCTAAAACCAAATTTGAGTGGGCTAAAGAACAAGTCAAAGCATTCAAGAATTTAAAAGAAAAATTAGCCAAGACTCCAATTTTACAATATTTCGATGTAAACAAAGATTGTGTTATTAGTGTGGATGCCAGTAGTACAGGTGTGGGTGCGGTATTAATGCAAAATAATTTACCGGTAGCATACGCGTCAAAATCACTTACACCTACACAGAAAAATTGGGCCCAAATCGAAAAAGAACTTTATGCAATAGTATTCGGATGTGAACGATTCGAACAGTTTATCATTGGTAAACCTTTCACAGTACAAAGCGATCACAAGCCTCTCATTCCTATAATGAAAAAAAAAACATGTCTGAAATTCCGGTTAGATTACAAAAAATGAAGTTGAGACTTCAACGATTTGATCTTAAAGTAGAATTTAAGCCAGGAAAAGAACTTGTGATCGCCGACACACTATCTAAAGCTCATTTGAAGTTCGCGGAAGATGACATAGACAATAACTTGCATATATTAGAAATCAAACTGTCTGATAACATGACCGATAAAAGACGAGAAGAATTTGTGCGAGAAACCGAAATGGACAACGAGCTTCAGACTCTGTTGAGATTCATTTGCCATTCCTGGCCAAAAGAAATTAAAGACGTTCCGAATGAAATCAAAGCATACCATACTTATCACCATGAGATTTTTGAATATAAAGGTTTAGTTTTCAAAAGCAATTGCTTAATAGTTCCTCAGACTCTCAGGAAAGACATTATAAGTAAGTTACATTATTCACATTTGGGAATTGAAAAGACCAAATTTAGAGCCAGGAATATTGTTTTTTGGCCAGGAATAAACGTCGATATGGAAAGCGCGATAAAGAATTCTAAAACATGCTTGAAATTACAGAAAAGTCAAATGTCTGAAGCGCTGAGACCCACTGAAGTACCAAACAATGTTTGGGAAGAAGTCGGCGCGGATCTTTTTTACTTCCTTGTACGTAAGTAAAGGAAGTATTGTAATCGCGAAAAATTTCGGTTTTCAGATTTCAGCGGAAATATCCATTTTGATCATCCCTGAATCCATTTTGACTAATTTCGTCGTGACGTCTGTACGTACGTACGTACGTCCGTCCGTACGTACGTACGTATCTCGCATAACTCAAAAACGGTAAGCCGTAGAAAGTTGAAATTTTGTATTTAGAACTCCTATAACATCTAGTTGTGCACCTCCCTTTCTGGTTATTACACAATTTCCAGAAGTGGCACTTTATATGAAGCCTATAATAGATTTTAATGGAATTTATGGAAAAACTGTTTTAAAATATAATCCAAAACTTTTCAAATTTGGTATACAAGACTTTTATGTCAATCGAAATAACATAATATATTTTGGTTAAAATAGGCTAACCGGAAGTGGTACATTACTTGAAGTTGTTAACAGTTTTTCTTGAATAAAATGATTTTATTTTGATTTTAGAAATAAATGCTTCAAATAAAAGTTTTAGAGTTCCATTTTCTTGCGATTTTTCTTCTGAAAAATATCCATTATATAGTACTCTAAATTTTCGTTTGTCAAGGAAGTTCTTTACGTAGTTTAAAATATTTCCATCTAAGTTGTGTTCCTTTAAGGATCTGATAATGTAGTATCTCCAAACAGTATCATATGCTTTTGAAATATCGAAAAATATGGCAGCTGTATATTGTTTGTTATTGAATGCTTTGTGGACTTCTGTCTGCAGGGCTATGAGTTGATCAGTGGTTGAACGCCCGTGCCTGAATCCGCTTTGTTTCTCGTTTAAGATGTTATGTGATTCTAGGTACCATAGTAATCTTTTATTTATGATTTTTTGTAAAACTTTACTCAAACAATTTGAGAGTGATATTGGCCTGTAGTTCGTGGCACTTGTTTTTTTGTTTATTTGGTCTAAGTATCGGTATAGTGGTGACTGTTTTCCATTTTTGTGGGAATTTATTTTTTGTCCAAATATTATTGTATATTTTTAACATGAAATTTATTGTTCTTTCTGGGAGGTGTTTTATTAGTTCATATGTAATGCCGTCAGGTCCAGGACTTGTGGATTGTTTTAATTCTTGGATAGTACTATGTAGTTCTTCTTCTGTTATTGGTTCATTAATTTCAGTATCGTTATTTTCATCTATTTTTAGTTTATCGTTTTCTACGCTTTGTTTGTGAATTAAGAATTCAGGTGTATATTGATCGTTGCTTGAGTTTTCATAAAATTGTTCAGCCAGAGTATTCGCTATATCTTGTGGTGCTGATATTATTCTGTTGTTGTGTATGAGGATATCTGTATTTGAGTACGTTTTTCTTCCGTTTATTTTTCTAATTTTATTCCAGACCTCGGTTATAGGTGTGTCTGTACTGATAGTTTTTGTGTATTCCTGCCAAGAGATTCTTTTGTTTTGTAGTATAATTCTTCTACAATGTGCTTTGGACTTTTTTAGTTTTATGAAATTTTCCGTGGTTTTTTGTTTTTTATATTCCTGTAAAGCTTTTTTGTTGTTTTTTATTGCTTCTTGGCATTGCCTATTCCACCATGGTACTTGCTTTTTATTTTTATTTACTTTGACTTGTTTTAAAGCTGTGTTCGCTGCATCACTTATTAAATTTGTAAGTATTTCTACTTGTAAATCTATATCATCTGTTTCGGGTGTTGTATTTATATCCGCTAATTGGGTAAATAGTGGCCAATTTGCATCTTTAGTTTTCCATTTTCTTATAAAATTTTCTATGTTGTTATTATTTTCTTCGTTTATAGTTATTTTTATGGGGAAATGGTTTCCAACATATGCCAGGGGTAGTACTGTCCATGACAGATTGTGTACGATCGATGTATCACTTATGGTTAAATCTATGGAGGTGAAATTTCCAGATTGTGCGCAAAAATGTGTACTACTTCCATCATTTAATAATATTATTTTATCGTTTTTATCTAATACATTTTCAATTTTTTTACCTCTTGGGCTTGTGATCTTACTCCCCCAAATTTTGTTATGCGCGTTAAAATCGCCCATTATCAGGAATGGTGATGGTAATTGTCGTATAAATTGGTCAATTTCTGGTTGATTTAGTTCTTGGTTTGGTGGTAGGTATAGAGAGCAAATAGTTAGTTTTATTGGTGTGAATATTGTGATAGCAATAGCTTCTAGATTAGTAGTTAGTGTGACTTCTTTTACGTGTTTCGAATTTTTCGCTAATATGGCTACTCCTCCACTTGCATTTATTGTGTTTGGTCTGTCTTTTCTGAAGATTGCGAAATTTTTCAGTGTACATTTATGGTGAGGATGGAGACGAGTTTCTTGTAGACATAAGTATTGAGCATTTGTGTCGGCTAATATTTTTTGTAGTTCAGGCAAATGTGAGTGTAATCCGTTCAAGTTCCACTGGATGATGTTCATTATTTTCGTAGTTTTAATCTTCTATTTCGTTTTTTTCTTCTTCAAGTTGGGTTCTTATTCGATTATGTATCCTAGTGAACCTATTTTTGATTAGTTTTCTTCCTAATAAAGGGTATAGGGTATTGATCATAGTTAATAGGTCTGTTGTATTTGAAGTATAGTTTTTTGAAACTGACAGTGGATCTATATTATTAGTGGCATTTTCAATAAAATCTTTGAATCTGTCATAGTTTAGTGGGTATTTGTTTTCGTTAGAGTTTATTTCTTCTTCTACGTTTTGTAATAATTCGTGCGTTGTGATGTTGTAAGTAGGGCTGACTGATCTCGGTTTTTTTGATCTCCTTGTATCAGATTGTTTGGGGTTTTGCTGTGAGTTATTGTCATCATTTATTGTGATAGGTTCGTCGGTGTCATTGTGTCGTTTCGTACTAATTGGTTTATTTTGGTCAGTAGTGTCTTTGGTAATTTCTTTTGGTATTGTATTCGCTTGACTTTCATTTGATGGTTTTTGTGACAGGATATTTTTAGTTTGTATGCTTTGTGAAGTAGAAGGAAAGGGATAGAAATCTTGTGGCTTGTTTATTATATTAGTTTTTGTTACTGGCAGTGGCTGTGATAGGATTTTTTTGGGGTCTTGTGTGTTTTGGCGGGTAGGCTGTGGTTGGGATAGAGTGGTTGTAATATTGATATATTCGTCTTGTTGTGTTGATTGGTTGGAGAAATACTAAGTGTTACCTTACTTCTGATAGCAATGAACCAAATAACAGAATATATCCCCAGCCATATAAACGTATCATTATTTGCCGACGATCTCGCAATATACCATCAGAATAAGAATACTGCAACACTAAAGAAAGAACTTCAGTCAACGACAGACCGTCTACAAGAATGGACAAACTTTACCGGCCTACAATTCTCTGAAGACAAAACAAAAATGATGTTTTTCACAAAACTGACTAGACCTGTAGTAAAACCAAAAATAAAACTAAATAACAAAATAGTAGAATACGTCACCACAATTAAATTTCTTGGTCTGATACTAGATCCACGACTCACATGGAAACAACACTTACAACATCTAAAACAAGAATGCTACAGAGGACTAAATCTTATAAAATGTCTATGTCACAACAAATGGGGCTCACACAAAGATATCTTAATAAGAATATATCTATCTTTTATCCGATCAAAAATGGACTATGGTGCCATTATTTATCAAACAGCCAGCAAAAATCTTCTGAAAACTTTGGAACCAATACAGAACACCTCAATCAGGTTA
Organism: Harpalus rufipes; assembly: GCA_951394225.1. NCBI lineage: Eukaryota > Metazoa > Arthropoda > Insecta > Coleoptera > Carabidae > Harpalus > Harpalus rufipes. Next base: position 28,856,875 of record OX596282.1, on the reverse strand, counting down.
GCTATAGGAGCCTATAGAACTAGCCCAGCCATCAGTATGTTAAGTGAATCTGGTATTATCCCACTAGAACTACGAAGAAACCAATTAACAATATCCTACACACTAAAATTATTGAAAAACCCAAAAAATCCTGCCTTCAAATACATATTCAAGAGCCACCAATATCAAACTATACCACTATCCATTACACCTCTCCAAAAAAAAATTAAAGAAACCTTTACAAACCTCCCAACCCCCCTACCTGACCTTGAAAAAATGTACACAGACAATATAGCTCCATGGAAGAAAAAATTACCATACTACATCCTAGACCTAACAAAATATAAAAAATCTGATACTCCAACAGAATTAATTAAACAAATATACATTGAAATATGCGATCAAAATAAAAACGTTTACAAAATATTTACGGATGGATCAAAAACACCGGAAGGAACAGGAGGAGCAGTAGTAATAAATAACAAAAAAATTAAATTTCACCTACCAAGTCAAACAACAATTTTTACTACTGAAGCATATAGTATTCTTACCGCCTTAATCGAAATCAATAACAAACAACAACAGCAAAAAGAATACATTATATGCACTGACTCTCTATCGGTAATAAAAGAAACAAGAAATATATATAGCAAACAACAAATAATACAAAAAATCCAAGAACAAATACACCATATAAACCAGCGAAACAAAATATCAATAATGTGGATACCATCGCACATAGGAATAAAGGAAAATGAAGAATGAAGAGGCAGATAAGGCGGCGAAAGAAGCTATTCACGAAGATGAAACACATATACCTATTCCAGTCCAAGACTTCCTTACTCTAGCCAAACAACAAATAAAGATACAATGGCAAAATATATGGGCAAACACATTAGGGAACAAACTTAGGAACATAAAAACAGATACTTCAAGGTGGGCTAATTTGAACAATAGAAGAGACCAGATAAAAATCACCAGATTAAGAATAGGGCATACAAATCTAACCCACAAATATATTATGCAAAAAACAGAACCCGAAATCTGTGATACCTGCAATAACCAAATTACTGCCGAGCATATACTGTACCGGGTACTAATGACCGTAGCAGTTGATGTACCCTAATATTTCTAAATAATAAAAAAAAAAGTTTTAGAGAATTAATTTCTGCGTCTAGCACATCAAGTATTATTAAATTAGCCCTTTGTATAAGCGAGATATGTAAATTTAAAAATTATATACTTTTTTGTTTTTGTAATAAAGCTTGCTACGGATTAGGACAAAAAAAAAATGTTCATGTCAAATTATGTTAAATACGTGCAATTTTATGATTCGTACAATAACAAATATTATATTTTTATTGTGAAATTAGTCATATTCATTGTTGTAATCAAAAATTTCTTTGTTGTAATTCAAACTCTCTTTAAAAAGAACCGGGTTAGATTATGGTCGCTATATATCTTACTGTTTTGAAGTTAAAATTAATATTTTGTAATTTATTTATTAAAAAAATATGTATAGTTTAATAATCGTACAAGGAAGTCGTGTGGTGTCCACATCAGATTTTTTCCTTCAGCAACGTGTGTATCTGACAATTGTTGATTACTTTTCAAAGTACGCAGAAGTGATACACCTGAAGGATGAAACCTCCGAGACGACAATAAAAGCGTTTAAATTTTGTTTTGTTCGTTGGGGAATTCCAAAAGTTGTCCGTTCAGACAATGGACCTCAATTTAGTAGTCAAAAGTTTAAAGATTTTGCAGAAAAGTGGGATTTCAGGCATGTTACCTCGAGTCCTGGCTACCCGAGGAGTAATGGAATGGTTGAGCGACACATACAAACAATAAAAAGAACATTAAAAAAAGCGGCAGAAGATAAGGAAGATCAACATTTAACTTTGATTGAGCTGATGAACACTCCAATTAGTGATAAATTACCGTCGCCAAATCAAATAATACAAGGTAGAAATGTACGCGCCATCATGCCAGAATGTATAGAACAAAACAAAATCAGATTTGACAAAACAAGAGACCTATTAGTAGAAAGACAAATCAAACAAAAAGAGTTTCATGATTTAGCGAATTAGATTTAGATCAAAATGTCTATGTACAAAATAAAAAAGGCACTTGGGATCCCGCGATAATTGTAGACACTTCCGGAATCGATAGATCGTATAAAATCCTTAACGAAAAAGGTAACATTGTCACGCGAAACAGAGTACATCTAAGTCAAGGCGGATCAAAACCAGTTAAAATTGAACCAAAAATAACCTATGACGTAGAACTAGACCATGGGCTTGTAGATGCAGGTCTATCCTCTGATACCACTGAATCATCAGAGTTGATTGAAATTCCAGCTGATAATTTGGCACCTGGTCATCAAATATCTAGTAGTCAGAATCAGGGTATCGGGGATCGCCCTGTAACTAGAAGTGGAAGAGTAGTGAAAAAGCCTAACTACTTAAAAAACTATGTTTGCTAATAAATTATAATTGTTGATTATTATCATATCTATAAATATTCATTGTTAGAAATGTTTTTATGTTCAGAAAAAGGACATGTCATGAAAGATATTAGTGTCGCCATCTGTCGTGAGACCACGGACAACCCCTCTCCAGATGGGACACTATGGGTTATTTCCGGCAACCTAGGGTACCTTTATATACAGGATATGGCAATGGGGCAAGATCGTCGCCATAAGCGAGCCAATGTCAAACATATTGATAATTCATTTCCCTATTTATTTGTAAGAAATGTGATATTATATTATACAGGAATATTAAATAATCACACTATGAATCTATAAAGGTAATAAAAATTCATTTATTTAAGAGATACACAATTATTATTATGACACAGATTTGGAGGTTATGTATAGCATATGATATAGGTTGTTATTATCACATCAAATTTAATAACTGCAGTTATTATTTACATAATAAGTATATATTTTAAACTTACCTTTTAAAAAATTAAATGTTTGTACTTAATATTGGTCATTTTTATGTGTTTTCAATATTGCAAGTCATCGTAATCAGTATCTCAAGAAAACATACAAATAAATAAAATAAAAGTAATACTTACACTTTAAATAAATATTAGAGGTATATTTAAATGTGTTTTGCATTAAAATAAAGCAAGTAGCCACGAAAATACATAATAATTTGCGCAACAACAACGAATATGACAGTGGCCCTCTAATGGCGGACGAAACGCGAGCACGTCATGGCCATACCCTGAGTATATAGGTACCCTACGGCAACCCAAGTACTAGCGACATCTAGCGATACTCGGACGAACTAAATTTACAGCGCCTATTTGATCCAATTATATACTTTTATTTTGTTTTATAATTATTTATTTCTTATTTTATAAATGAAGACAACATTTATCGTGATTATTTTTATTAAGTATGTAAATATTACAATATGTATTTAATAATACAATGATGACATTTTGGTCAATATTCCTTTTTCTTGGTGATAGTTTTCTCTCGTAATGGCAAGTTTCTTCAGATGTAATCATATGATTAATACTAGAAAGAAAATAAGTTTTAAAAATTGAATAAAGTTTTATTTATTACAAAAAATAACCCTAAAAGAATATTAAAAGTACAAAAACCCACATTTTTACTAGTGATGGCTAAACATCGATAGTTTGAAAATCGATAGTTTTCGATAGTTAAAATGAAAATATCAAATAGTATCGATAGTTTATAATACTAATAATTGATGACAGGTTTTTAGGAATAATTTCAGAAATATAATGTAAATTTAATTTATTTGGTTGCTTTTTTGTAATTGACAAAAACAAAATATATATTTCATCTTTGGTTTAATGCTGCTGCGCCATATTATATTTGTCGACTTCACTGATCCATGCATTTTGTCGTAAAAATATAACTTTATTCAGGTTTTTCGGTTTAATTCTATTTCTGCGGTCAGTCATAAAGAGTCCTGCGTTTGAAAAAATTCGTTCCGAAGGTACTGAGGTTGCGGGAATTGACAAGTATTTTATCGCTACGTTTTTAAGGTTTGGACATAAATGATAGAAACCCCAGAAATTAAATGGGCACTCTGATCGTGGTAAAGGTTGTCGTTCTATATATTGTCGTACAGAAATTATTGCGTCAGAATTTGTAGTTGTTGTTGAAGTCGCTTGATTTACGCGATGATCCAAAAAGCTCAGTAAGCTAGAACCTGAACCTGTACTTTTTGTGTTTGCTGCCTCTGACTCCGTTTCGTATTTAAGCCCTGTTTCTTTCACTTTTCTTATATTAATTTCAGCAGTTACTTCATTAATTAAGGCTCGGTTTGCTACATTGGCTTGATTTTCAGTTCTAAACCCAAGCTTTTTAATTCTTGGGTCAAGAAGCGTGGCTAGCATTGTAGCAGTTCTTGTTTCATACATGTAAAGGCGTTTTTCAACTGAGATTTTACAACTGTTCAGTATCTCACTTGCTACATCTGTTTTTGTTATTAATGAATTTAATTTAGTAATAAGTCCATGGATTAGTGGAACAATTAAAGATATTGTTACGTATTGATCACCGGAAATTTCTTTGGTCGCCTGCTCAAAAGGATTTAATATATTTATTAAATCCTCAAGTATCACAATTTCTTCTGCATTCAACGATTGTGGGGCCTTCTGGCATTCAGCTAATGCTAAGGTGACTGCAGTTCGCTGTTCTAATAGTCTTTTGATCATGTAAAATGTGCTATTCCATCTGGTTGGGGTATCTTGCAGAAGTTTTAGTGGTTTGGAGCCAAGAATTTCTTGCTGCTTTCTTAACTTATCAGTAGCTAATGTACTGTGCCTAAAATACCCACAAATATCTTTGCAGTGGTTTAATATATCGCGTAATCGCTCATTTTTTAAAAGATCATTTACGACCAAATTCATGAGCGAAACACGGTACATGACGAATTTTTAGAAGAGCAATTGCATTTACCACGTTCGCTCCATTGTCAGAGACCACAGCCACTATTTTGTTTGTTATGTTCCACTGTTGTAGGATATTATAAATTACCTGTAGCAAACGAAAAAATAATATAATACAAAATTAAAGCAGATTTTTAAAGTCAACATTTACATTTGATATATTTACTGCAGTGTGATGCCCCTCGATTTTATCGGTTTCTAGAACAGCTGACCTTAATACGTTCTGATATATAAAGTGAGCAGTTATAGTTAAGATTCCTTCATTGGAAGGAGATGTCCACATGTCTGTAGTTAGTGAAATATAATTAATTTTACTTAGCACTACGGTTAACTTTGCTCTTAAGTCGGCGTATGCCTCGGGAAATAGCTTATCTTTTAGAGTCGCTCTACTAGGTAATGTGTATCGATTGTCCAGTTCTGCGACCAGCTTTTTAAATCCGCTGTATTCCACTAGTGTAAATGGTACCAAATCTGTTGCTATTAACTCAACTAAAACGCGATCTAATCGCTTTTTCTTCACACTCGTGTCATCATACTTTTGTTGTATTTCAAAATAATGTTTTCGTTTTAAGCTTGAGGAAGTTTCCGAGTCTGTGTTATTGTTTGATTCCTGAAGTTCATTTTCACTCTCATAGTCGTACTCTTTATTCGTAGCACAAATCTTCTGGAAATCAATTGGATGTTTTCTCTTTACATGATCAACCATATTAGTAGTGTTTCCGCTTGATTTATAATCATCATGTTTACAAATATTACAACGAACATAATTCGAATTATCATGTTTCGTAAATAGTTTCCATATTTTTGATTTCCCCATGCTATGAACAAGAATACAAAGCAAACTTAAGTAATTAACAACAATGAAGTTCAATATTCTTACCTGACAGCTTGTAACATAACACTTAACTTTTAATTATATTTTTTACATTTTGACAGCTAAAGCTACCACGTACCACCTTTCATTGCTCATGCTCACAGATAATATAATACCTACCTGCTCATGCTCACTGCTGCCGCTGCTAGTTGCCAGCTACGCGCAAACACCACAAGATGGCGTAAAAATAACAACGTAACAATTTTTTTATAAAAACAATTGATGATACATCGATACGATAGTTTTCAAATAAATCGATAGTTTTTAATATATCAATAGTTTTCGATAGTGCATCTTATCGATAGTAATATCGATAGTACTATCGATGTTTAGCCATCACTAATTTTTACCGAGTGTGTTTAAAATTAATCAACTACATTGTTGTAATCAATCAATTTCTTTGTATCAATCAAACATTTTTTGTTGTAATCAATTGTTAAACGTTTTTTTTAATAGTGAAGCATTAAAGAATATTTGCAAACCTAAATTAACTTCCAATTTTTCCATGATACTGGGAAAACGACTGATTGTTAAAACTTCTACATGTATATTTTAATGAAATCTTAGGTAAATCATAAAAGTATTTAATTTCAATAAAATTAATACTTAATTACGAAAAAAATACAAGGCTACTACAAAGAATTTCTTTGATTACAACAAAGAAAATGTTAAATTGTTTGATTGCATATTCAAAATGTTGTAATTTTTACAATATATCAGAAAAGTATAAAAATCACTATACAAGAAATTAATTTTGAAACTGAATTTTCTAATAGTAATATAATTAGTTCTAATTCCTTAATTATCATGGTACTATAATAATTCTAATTGGTTGGTGGTGCTAAATTATTTAAGTAATAGAAATGAACAAAATGCAATAATTGCTGTGAGTACTCGTGATTAGTACTAAAGTTAAGATATTATTGACAGTAATGCAAAGGTTGCAAAATTTACCTTGATACGTTATTTCCTTTATAACAGGTTGAAGTTCTGGATTCTGGTTGAGCAGTGCATGTACTACTTGTACTTGTAGTTTCTAGAAAATTGTATTTCGAACTTAATATTTAAAACATACATGAAATTTAACTTATAATTACATACATTCCTCAGAGAACAGGTCACAAATGATTGGGAAGTATAGATTGCGGCACTTGACTAAAATTTAGTTCCTTTTTTCTGCCGTTTGCAACTGGGTTTAATAACAATCTGTCTTAGTTGTTCGGGAAACAAAACATTGCCTTTTATGAAGAATTTCTGTAAAATTAATGAAGTTTATTTAATTATTACGAGTTACAAATATCTATTGTAGGTTATAAGATATATAAGTATTTTTGCTTACCGTTTGTATAATGTTTAAAAGAAATATATATTCATTTAACGACGAAAATAAGAGTTTGTCCGTGGAAAAAGACAAGATGATGATTATTCTTGCAGATTATAATTATTTACTCCAACTCCAAATAAAATGGATGACAAGCAAAACATGATTTTTAAACATAACAACGCAAAACAAACACAAATTCAAAGCCCGCTTTGCTCCCAAAATGAAAAAAATATCGTACGCAGCGCCTCTAACAGTGCTCGGACGTACTAGTAATGAGGAAAGCGCGCGCTGATTGGACTGTCAAGCCCCTGCGTGAGACTGTCGAACCACATGCCCGCTGTCACGAATGCGTATTTGTGTGGCCAGCGGGCCATGTCTAGAAAATACAGTTGAGCGCTAGACGTGACACTAGTTATGTGTATAACAGATTTAATAAAGTTATTTATATAAACTATACGTAACCTGTCTATTTTATTACAGAGTAACGGTGAATATTTCCCCTTTTTTAATGTCATCTCAATTTTGCTATGAAGACATTAAATATTGCTAGGTGTCGCATACATGTAGAAAGAGCAAATGCTCGTATTAAAGCCTTTAGAATTCTCAATCTGATTCCAAAATCACTAAAACAACATGCTAGCATTGTTTTTCAAGTTTGTTCCTCATTAGTTAACTTACAGAATCCTTTAATTAGGGAGATTAAACAATATTTAGATGTGGAATACTTTTTTTTATTATTATTAATCTTAAACAGTAACAAATGTACAAAAAAATGTGCAATGTTTGTAGAAAGTTGACCATTTATTTATTTGTTATATTCTCAAAGAGTTCTAAAAACAAAAGTCTTGGGTAGAAATACTAATTTATTTACTTACATAAATATGGTATGTAATTATTAAAATAAAAGTCTTGAATGGGGACTTATGATTTTGACGTCATTGGCGGCGGATCGACAGCGGACCTTACTCCACAGAATTTAGAAAGGGATAAGAAATTTTTAGAAAGAGCGAGGTGATATACCATGGCCGAGTCGATCAAATGCTTTCCCTCTTCAGCATCTCCCCGTTGATCCCATAATTTGTTATTTAGTCAGCAATGTTGGTTAAGTTATTATGTGTAGTGATTGTTATTAATGAAACATTGCGGAATCGAATCTTTCTGATTCTCACGGAGGGAAAACAAATTCGATTTCATCGTTTCAATTTGAAAAAACATGAACTGAATCCATGTAAACACTACAAATTCCACTGTTGAGAGAGACGGAAAAAATAATGAAATTTCTTTTAGTGTATATCCACGTCTTAATCTTATTAAAGTCATACATAATTTGTCTGTGGATGTTAAATTATTAAATTTAGTTTCTTTTGGCGTTTTTGGAAATATCTGTATTTCAACTATGGCATAACTGTAGGATTTAACAAATCATATAGAACATTAACATGTTCTACTGATAAGCCGGTGAAATATATAAATTTTACAGCATCATTGCTTAATAAATTATAATTTAGTTTCCAATTATTGACTAATTTAGTTTCATTTCTCGATGTCTCTACAGCACTAAATAACTTTCTTACATAATAATTGTTGACTGTTTGGATACTACTTTCCTTATTAATCTTAATTTATGTTTGTGTGGAGTTGTTCTGCTTATTATCAATTTTTATATGTGTTTTTATTTATATAAATTTGTGTCTCTTTATTAGTAGACAGCTTTATTAAAGTTGCTTGAGTTGCTGTACTTGTTTTTCCAAAATAAGTTTGATTGTGTTTGTCCACTTTACAAACATAGGTTTGCGTCATTTTGTTATTTTGTACATAATTAAACTTCCTTTTTTATCACAGGTTCCTGTAAATACATTACTAATTCATATTCAATTTATATTAATCATATTATTTCAACTTCCGTGTTCAGTCTCAATGTTCACGTTTCTTGTCAAACAGGTTGTTGTGATCACGTGGGACCAAATATGGATCACGTGATAAACGTCAAACTTAGAGCTAAATCTTGCTCACTACATAACTAATTATTAAATACTTTTTTACACACTAGATAGCGACCAAAATATTTGAATTGTATAAGTCCCCATTAAAGGCACATTTTGTTCCCATACAGAAAACCTTTCTACTTTTACAATAACTAAGTCGATATTAGTAAAAATAATTAAATTACAAAACTTTCTATCTGTAATAAAAAGCTGGCCCTGAATTTGATGATAGTAATCATGCTCAGTATTAATTACATATTTATCATCTTTCCAGCAGACTACATCCTTATCCGTTAAACTATTTGAAGTTTCGAATCCTTGTAAGAAAACGGACACTTGACTTCAATAATGGTATCATCTTGCACAAGACCATCAGAGCTTGCTCCAAGATATCCACATTTATGTAGCAACAAACCCGTTGAACATACAATAACACCTTGTTTTTCGTACTGCATTATTGCAGTTTTTCTTTTTGACGACCCCACTGTATTTGCTTTACTCGGTCCAGGTTATAAAATCCTAAAATTAAAAACCCTCAGTTATACCGAATATCTACATAACTCTTTAAACTTGTACCAGTATTTTTTTTAAAAAGTGATTCTGGAAAGCTTTTTCTTTTAATGGCTTTGATTATTGCTCCAAACTTAGAAGCTGTCAACCGATGCTAACTTGAAATTAACCATGCTGCATTTTCAACTTGACCGACCGTTTGCGTAGCAGCGTAGCTACTTTTTTAATCATTTCTGGGCTAACTTGTAACATGTTACAAAAATATACCCTTTTATTTGGTGCCAAAAGGTAATTTTCAGATATTAAAATCTCTTCTATAAAAGGTACTAGTTTTTCATCTTTTTCTTCTGGTTCGGGACTTGTTAGCCATAGCAGGCCTATGCCATGGTCAGTAGCTTTTAATTTTTGTTTAAATTCATCGACAGCATTCTCAATTGATTTTGGTTATGGATCAAAGTGAACTGATGGTCCAACTGGAAGAGGTTCCAAATTCTGGAACAGCTGGACAGTCCAGGAACATGCAATGTCTGTTTTAGATAAATTATAATTTGCAAATAAGCACAAAAGAGCCATGTGATGGCACAAAAATTGGCCTCTAAGGCAACTGCACTTACAGGACTCAATAATGTAGTCTGTACTTAAAGAAATCTGAAAATAGTGACAAAATTAAACTTAAAATTAAAGTTTTTCACTAACACACAGTTTCTTACCTCAACATCATAATTATTCTTTTTCATAGAAGCTTACACTGTCCCTTTAAGAATTTTTATTTGATCAAATAAATATTTTATTAAATTTCCGGAATTTAAAGCATTTTCTCCTCTGCCAACACAATTTAGATCGTCCGCAAAGAAATTACTTATTGCGGACAACGTATTAACCCTTTCAGACATCGCAAACAATAAAAACGAAAATATTATAGCTTTAAAGATTAAAACAGCATCAAAACAAAACTAACCTACAAAACCAGTTGATCTGTCACTGCTACTTCTATCCTACTTTCTTTAAAATAAAATTATCCTTAATTTAATTATTTGTTTGTATTTTTATTGTACAGAAAGCAAAGAGTATTGTTAAAAGTTAGTAAAAAAACTCAAAAATGTACTTAAGAAACACCGAATAGCTTTAATAATATGAAATGAAAATGCGATCCCGTAAGAACTTCATACATTCTGTTGTGAAATAAACCTTTTAAGACAACCAAACTAAGGTTTTATTCATATGATGCTTTGATGAACTCCCAACTTATTTCCAATACATCTAGTACTACAGAAGGGGTTTACACTTATCATTCCTAACACTCTTTCTTCCAGCAAGGCACGTTCTTCTGCTCGTCCTACATTCTGATAACGCGGCTCACGTGTATTTTTTGAAGACACACTAGCAGTCTTTTCAAATTTGTCACCAATTTAGCAATTGTAGTTGCACTGGGAATCGGCCGATCCATAAACTTAACGGAAAATAAATCACGCACTTTGCGATAACTATTACCTCCATAAAAACATTTTATTATGAAAACAAGCTCTTCATTAGTATAAATATTCATTTTTTAATAATATCAGACAACAAAACCAGAGAAAAAATCAAATTGTCAGAAACGTCAAATAAGTTATTTGACAAATAAAACGTCAAGCTTTTATTTATTTTTTGTTTAATTCCATGGCTATCGATATTTTCAACGTAATTTTCGACATTTTCATATTTAATTTCTGTCGTTATAAAGCATGTAAAGTTAATTCTGTTTATTGATTTAGATGCAGAATTTTATGTCCTAAAACTTTTATTTCACGCGTTTTGGCTTAAAATAATTAGGTGAGCAGGGAATTGCAAAAAACTAATTTCCCATGTTAATCTCCTATGTACACCTTTACGACAGACACACGGTATATGTGTGTGTGTGGATCCTCTTAACGCTCTAACTCAAATACTATCATTCAGAAAGTTTTGAAACCATGTATTTCTACCTTACTCTAATATGGAAAAAAGCCATTAGATTTTGGTGGCAATCGAATAACCGGAAATGGCAGTTTACTTGAAGCTCAAGATAGTTTTTCTTCAAAAAATACCTTTAAATGTAATTTTTTCTCAATTTGTTATTATAAAAATTAAAGATTATTCCATTTTCTACATGTCTGCTTTAATACTTTTTCTATATATTGTATGGATAAATTTATAAATATAAAAATTATATACATAGGTAAATGGCGGGAGGTATTGTGTTGGTCACATTAGATTTTTTTTCTTAAAATTACATTTCAAGATCTATTTTGACAAGTTGACTTTTGAATTAAATAATGATAAGATACGTTTCTCTGTTCATAGCCTACTCCGAGTTTTATTGAATACACTTTACTTAAGGTCGCCGTCGAATACAGTCCAATCTTAATTCAGTTTGTTTGATTGAAGGAACTCATTAAAACAAATGCAGTTTTGTTTATTGATTTTGAGAAATGTAAATCTAATGGTTGAACTTATATTCATTTTTTTATTAACAATAATAATATTGTTTATAACATTAAATCACGTAATAAAATAAAAAAAATGGTTCCAAAGTATGTTCGTCATATGCAGATATTTTTTTTATAATGAATAATGAAAAAAAAAATTTAATGCAATAAGTAATTGTTATAAACCAATTGAATTACGATATTGCCCTATACTGTAATGTAAATTTAGTGCAGCGTTTTGTCGGAGCGCACTACTGGAGCTCTGCCGTCGCTCTCTCTACACCGCGCTCGCCACCACCCCTCCTCAAGTCATACCCACAAGCTAGAGAGAGGAGAGACAACGATTTCGCATGAAATCTTGTTGGCTCGGTCCGAATAGAGGCTAGCTGGCTAGCATCAGTTTTGAAATTTTATGCGCCAAGTTTATATACTCTTATTATAAAATGGTTAAAACTAAAAATTCAAATTAAAACAGGCCTTCAAAATCAAAGAAACGAACGGCTACTGCTTTAAGGAGGCGAAAAAATGCTCTTCTTCAACAAAAGAACTTGCAAACAAATATAAATTTGGCCAAAAAAGCAACTAGAAGAATTTTGTTGGATTCGTATGACGTTCCCAATCAAATGCCATAAAATTCTGAAGTACTAATTAGTTTGGAAGATGGCACACATATTTCAGATGATTTAATTAATTTCGAAGATGTTTGGTGCCAAAAAAATGTATACGAAAGGTTTGTTAATACTCCTTTTGTAAATGTTTATGAATATAGTTTATATAGTGTAGGGTTGGCAGATATGTACCAATAAAATGTTCTAAATGTTGATCAATTATAACCAAAATCTAATCAGCTCTTCATATGGATATAAATAAAAGGTATACGAAATAATTATAATTTTTAGAATTGTAGTGTTCGTGTTATCGTCACACACACACACACGCACGCACGCACTCACATACACACACGCACACATCATCGTAAAAAAATGCTAAAATCGTACTGTACGGACCCTAAAACGTGACGGAAGGTGAAAACTACTCTGATATTTACGATTCTAATAAATAATTTATTTTTAATATAAAAAATTATAAATTATGTATTGCAAGTGATCCTAATCCTACGAGTGAATTTGCTTTTGAGAAAACCATAACAGGTAATAGAATTGTGCAATTAGGATATGTTCTAAAATGGGCCATGAAATTACAACTGGATCATTCTAAAATTTGCACTATGGGTCACTTATATCCGAAACCTGCAGAGGATTAGGTCTAATAAGCCTAACATGCTTCAAATGTTCAATGTATGATATTTAAATTTCTAAATACACCGAGGAATCAAATAAAGAAAAATCGGAAATAAATATTGGTTGCGTATGGGGCAATATAGCAACTGGTAGTACAAATTCGCACAAAGAAGAATTGCTTTCTATCACGAACATTAAATCTCTGAATAAGGATACATTTTACAAAATTGAACATGAACTTGAAAAGGTATATCCACCTCCTAATAAATTCACTAATAAATTTATTTAGCTGATTAATAAAAAATATCTCGGAAACATAAACTTCTGTCACATATATCAACATTGCTTTCATAAACGATATTTTATAAGCTGTGCCTAGCCTCCCAGCGTCAATATTGGTATTAATCCCGGTTTGCTAATTATGTCTTAGCCAGATTGTAAAATTAGCCAAATTATAAAACACCTATGCATTTCACAATATGGATAGACGTTTTAATAAACGAAGAATAGCTTTCATACAAGCTAAGTGCACACGACTAGCCAGATTGTAAATCATTGTAGTCAACGAATATTTGACAATGTGGCGGTACTTTACAATCTCGCCACTTTTTATTTAGAATGCATGTTACCGGAAATCATGAACAGGAAAATTTCAAATGGGTTATTCTGCAAAAGAGATATGTCACTTGAGGGAATTAGATTTAGAATAAATTCAGAATAAAATTATATATCGTTCTACGTAAAAGTATATGTTTCCATTTTAAAAGAAATATACGTATTCCAACTTGAAAAACCATTTTCTTTTATAAGTAGCTGTCACTTTTGGCTCCTACAACTTTATTATTTACATATATGCTTTGCTCTTAAAATACCTTGCACAAAATACCATAGTAAATACAGCAAAAAAAAATTATGTTGCACAATTTTATAGTCAGTCATATGGCATAATTTTCTGGGGCTGATCTCCCAATGCCGTTCGCATTTTTATAATACAGAAACGAGCTACATATTAGAAATATTTATAACCTTAGTTAAAGAAGTACCTTTAAACATAGTTTTATAAAAGAAAAGTTTCTTACTCTGCCATGTTTGTATATTTTAAATGTCATTTTATTTATTAGAAAAAATAAAAATCTAATTTTAAAATATAAGAATTGTCATAGTTATAATACTAGAGATAAAGAGAATTTAGTGCTTCCAAAACAAGTGAAATTTAACTCTAAATAATCCTTTTGTAATAGGAATCAAATTATATAACCATTACCAAAACATATAAAGAATATTGATTCGTTTAATTTATTTAAAAGGAAACTAAAATATTTATTAATTGATAAATGTTACTACATTAATGAATATTATACGGATAATTTTAAGTAGGTACTTTGTTTATTGAAATATCATGAACACTATATTTGTGACATGTATGTATTTTTGACATTCCATATACCGATGCAATTTTGGTCTTACTTGAAGAATAAATTGTTATTATTGTTATTACTATTAATATTATAGAATTATTTTTTAACTTGAATAATAGAAATTATAGGGAGCCGCGTTTTTTTTCTAGATATGTTCTTTATGTACTCGCAGTATAAATATAAACCCTAATTATATTTATAAAAATACAATTTTTCTTGAAACCAAAATTAAATACTTTTAGTTCTTGAAGTATGGAAGAATAAAAATACTGCAGTGTAAAGATATTTCCCGGCCAGTACGTACTTGACTAGCCTCCAAGCGAGGTATTATCGCTCGCGCTAGCCGTAATTTTTAAATCTTGCTCTTTGAGATTTTGGCGCCTCTCCTTGCGATTGTAGCGCTAGAGATCCGCAGCGGATTAGTTTGTCAAGCCCAATTCGACGGCGACCTTAATGGGGTCCTCCACTCTATTTCTTTTGTTATTTTACATGCAAGCTCGTTTAATTTTAAAGCAATTCATAGTATTAAAAAGTTATAAATGTTTTTAGTTTAAATGCATTTGTATTTTAACGAAACCTATAGCTTCTTTTTCGCACCAGTGACTATAGTCGACTGGGCGAGAAAGATACCAATAGTTGTGACGTCACAGTGGCACTGAAAATAAATTCAAATATCTCGCAAAGTAATCATTCAAAAAAGGTTTTCTTAAGGTAGTTATATCGTGAAACCATTATATTAGAATTAATTGAAATTTTAAGTACATCTCAATTGAAGTATAATATACCTGCTCTCCAAGTTTTAAAACTATTCACCACGCGGTACCTGAGATATTTTCAATTAAATTTGGCCTTTTTAACACGTGAAGAATAGGAAATGGCAAAATAAACACAACATTTTAAATTATAACTTTTATATCCACTATGACATTTAATCGAAAAACTAGTATGTTATAGTAAACTAATTAACGGATTTTATGTAAAAATTTGAAAATTATTTACCACCCAGATTTAATTTTATTGTCTCTAGAAAATTTTAATCTGAAGATATGATAAATAGATAGAATTATACTTGACAACCATGTACAAGCGTTTCAGATGAAATATCAATTAAGTTAACACCCGCTTGGTATTAGCGAATAAGAGGTGATCTTAGGCTAAAGGAATTTCAGACGTACATTCGAAAGAAATATTTTTGAAATTGGTATTTTACGTGAAAAGCATGAAAACTTTAAACAGTATAATACTACTTTTGTAATTTTAAGAAAGAAATATATTAATTTGTTTTGCAGTTTCCATTTGTAGTTTAGAATTAGTATTATATCTTAAAATATCTTATTACTTTTATACCCGAATGTACCAATAAATGTCTAGATACGACGATGCCACAGTTATTCTTCAACATTGAAATACGACACTTGTGTATGTGTTAGTGCGAGTGGTACAGTTCAAAAAAAAACTTTTCTACGGAAAAATAAAGAAAATTCATAGGTTACAGTCGTTGATATTAGCTTTTAACTATTTTGATGCAATCTGTTTATATAATATAATGTTAAAAAATATAAGTTATTGCAAATATAAACTGCATTAGCTTAATTTTTATTTTGAACATAGAACAAGTTTTTGAATAGGTACACTCGAGTGACAACTACCTTAATCGTTATTTATTGAGTAGTACTTTAAGGATAAAAAACTTGTATGAGTAACATAGTGAATAAAAACATATTTTACTATATAAGAAAAGTACACAATAGTGAAATTTTACAGTGAAACATAATGTTTTTAACGATTTTTTTTCACTACGTGATATTATTACTGGTATTTGAGCATGTTTATAAAATGACATAAATGCTAAGCGATCGGCCGATCAAATTGTCGCCTCTTTCTCGCGCTTCGATTTAATTGTTATTTATCTAATAAATTAATTTACGCATTACATTTTTAGTTTTAAAATAAATTATAAAATAATAATAATCGCAATCAATTTTTTGAATAAACTATTATTCCATATAAACGTAGTAATTTCGTGACGTCATTATCTACTTACAAATAATGTTCATGGCATCTCTCGACTGCTTATTTTTTTCCTATACACTTATACAAAAAGCATCATTCAAGGTTTTGGAATGTAATACTAAATTTGCGAAGTTTATAACGTTATTAATAAAAATTAAGGATAATATTTAAAATTTCAATACCCAAATGTTATACAATCAACTCACATCTACATCTTAATATTTAGATATGATTTTAAGGTAATAAATAACTAAACCCTGTTTTGTTATCACCGTCTTCCAAACCTCTTATATACTGCAGCTCTATTGAAATAAAATTCAATCTGTGTAATGTCCAGCTGTTGTCTGTCGCCCCCTACTACCTGAGTTGTTCTTCCTTTAGCTACGCCTTTTACTTAAATTATTGTGGACCCCCTTGCACCCGACCCGTCCCTCTATATTTCCATAGTGCTGTATCTATTCCTCCTTGGGATTTTTTTTTCAAATATCATCTGTCCCGCAAGACTACTGTGTGAGGTTTTCATATAGTTAAAAAGATTTTTTAATTTGGCATCGAAGACTATCTAAGTACTCCTAATTTAATTGCTTATCATTGTAATATTTACAAAAGTATGGGGCTATTTGACATGTATTACTTACAATTTATTAAATTTGTTATCATAGAAACGCATTCAGTAGCTGAGTAGGTTAAATCGAGACACCGTAATTATTATTCGCCAGGTCAAATCCGGCCCGCTGTATGTTTTTATTATTTTATTAGTTTATAAAGTATATTACATAAATTATAAAATTAAAATATAAATTGTTTGGTAAATCAAGTATTTTTTTTATTGAATTTACTATTTATATATTATAAATTTTAGTTTCATTAGGTACTTCGGTACTCTAAATTTTCATATTTCACTTTCTGTAGATTAAGTCAATAAAATACTCGACCAAACAATTTATGTTTTAATTTTGTAACTTATTTAATAATTCGTTTTACAAAATAAAAAATATAATAAACATATAAAGGAGACAGGATTTGAATAATTATTACGGTATCCCAATCTATGCAACTCAGCTATTGAATGCGTTTCCATGATTACTGTTTTTAACAAATTATAAGTAATAACTGTAAAATTATTTATTTATTTATTAATATAATTGTTTCAGGAGTAGCCCCCTATACAATAATCAGCAATACCATACAAATAAAAAATATAATACATGAAAATACGTACAGTAGTATTATTCTTTAACATTGAAAATAAAGAAAATAGAAAAGAAAATATTTTACTTTGGGTTTTTGATTATAAAGTTGATATTTTACATAAGTACACAACCATTACATAATTATCACAAGCATCACATAATAATGACCCAATTATAATGTAAATACCTATTACCCTTAAGGTCGCCGTCGAATACAGTCCAATCGTAATTACGTTCGTTTGATTGAAGGAATTCATTAAAACAAATGCAGTTTTGTTTATTGACTTTGAGAAATGTGAATCTAATGGTTAAACTTATATTCAATTTTTTATTAACAATAATAATATTGTTTATAACATTAAATCGCGTAATAAAAGAAAAAAATGGGTTCAAAGTATGTTCATCATATGCAGACATTTTTTTTATAATGAATAATGAAAAAAAATATTTAATGCAATAAGTAATTGTTATAAAGTAATGGAATTAGGATATTGCCCTATACTGTAATGTAAATTTAGTTCAGCGTTTTGTCGGAGCGCACTACTGGAGCTCTGCCGTCGTTCTCTCAGTTCTCTCTACACCGCGCTCGCCACCACCCCTCCTCAGGTCAGACCAACAAGCTATAGAGAGGAGAGAAAAATATTTTGCATGAAATCTTGTTGGCTCGGTCCGAATAGAGGCTAGCATCAGTTTTGAAATTTTATGCGCTAAGTTTATATACTCTTATTATAAAATGGTTAAAACTAAAAATTCAAAACAAAACAGATCTTCAAGATCAAAGAAACGAACGGCGACTACTTTAAAGAGGCGAAAAAATGCTCTTCTTCAACAAAAGAACTTGCAAACAAATATAAATTTGGCCAAAAAAGCAACTAGAAGAATTTTGTTGGATTCGTATGATGTTCCCAATCAAATTCCACAAAATTCTGTAGTACTAATTAGTTTTGAAGATGGCACACATAATTCAGATGATTTAATTAATTTCGAAGATGTTTGGTGCCCAAAAAATGTATACGAAAGGTTTGTTAATACTCCTTTTGTAAATGTTTATGAATATAGTTTATATAATGTAGGGTTGGCAGATATGTACCAATAAAATGTTCTAAATGTTGACCAATTATAACCAAAATCTAATCAGCTCTTCATATGGATATAAATAAAAGGAATACGAAATAATTATAATTTTTAGAATTTGTAGTGTTCGTGTTATCGTCACACACACACACACACGCACGCACTCACATACACACGCACATATAATCGTAAAAAATGCTAAAATCGTACTCTACGGACCCTAAAACGTGACGGAAGGTGAAAACTACTCTGATATTTACGGTTCTAATAAATAATTTATTTTTAATAAAAAAAATTATAAATTATGTATTGCAAGTGATCCTAATCCTACGAGTGAATTTGCTTTTGAGAAAACCATAACAGGTAATAGAATTGTGAAATTAGGATATGTTCTAAAATGGGCTATGAAATTACAACTGGATCATTCTAAAATTTGCACTATGGGTCACTTATATCCGAAACCTGCAGAGGTCTAGTAAACCTAACATGCTTCAAATGGTCAATGTATGATATTGAAATTTCTAAATACACCGAAGAATCAAATAAAGAACAATCAGAAATAAATATTGGTTGCGTATGGGGCAATATAGCAACTGGTAGTACAAATTCGCACAAAGAAGAATTGCTTTCTATCATGAACATTAAATATCTGAATAAGGATACAATTTACAAAATTGAACATGATCTTGAAAAGGTATATCCACCTCCTAATAAATTCACTAATAAATTTATTTAGCTGATTAATAAAAAATATCTCGGAAACATAAACTTCTGTCACATATATCATAACATTGCTTTCATAAACGATATTTTATAAGCTATGCCTAGCCTCCCAGCGTCGGTATCGGTATTAATCCCGGTTTTCTAATTATGTCTTAGCCAGATTTTAAAATTAACCAAATTATAAAACACCTATGCATTTCACAATATGGATAGACGTTTTAATAAACGAAGAATAGCTTTCATACAAGCTAAGTGCACACGACTAGCCAGGTTGTAAATCATTGTAGTCAAGGAATATTTGACAATGTGGCGGTACTTTACAACCTCGCCACTTTTTATTTAGAATGCATGTTACCGGAAATCATGAACAGGAAAGTTTCAAATTGGTTATTCTGCAAAAGAGAAATAAGTCACTTGAGGAAATTAGATTTAGAATAAATTCAGAATAAAATTATCTATCGTTCTAGGTAAAAATATATGTTTCCATGTTAAAAAATATACGTATTCCAACTTGAAGAACTATTTTCTTTTATAAGTAGCTGTCACTTTTGGCTCCTACAACTTTATTATTTACATATATATGCTTTTGCTCTTAAAGAACTTGCAAAAAATACCATAGTAAATAAAGCAAAAAAAAAATATGTTGCAAAATTTTATAGTCAGTCATATGACATAATTTTCTGGGGCTGTTCTCCCAATGACGTTTTTTATAATACAGAAACAAGCTACATATTAGAAATATTTATAACCTTAGCTACAGAAGTACCTGTAAACATAGTTTTATAAAAGAAAAGTTTCTTACTCTACCATGTTTGTATATTTTCAATGTCATTTTATTTATTAGAAAAAATAAAAATCAAATTTTAAAATATAAGAATTGTCATAGTTATAATACTCGAGATAAAGAGAATTTCATGCTTCCAAAACAAGTGAAATTTAATTCTAAATAATCCTTTTGTAATAGTAATCAAATTATATAACCATTAACAAAACATATAAAGAACATTGATTCGTTTAATTTATTTAAAAGGTAACTAAAATATTTATTAATTGATAAATGTTACTACATTAATGAATATTATACGGATAATTTTAAGTAGGTAGGTACTTTGTTTGAAATATCATGAACACTATATTTGTGACATGTATGTGTTTTTGACATTCCATATACCGATGCAATTTTGGTCTTACTTGAAGAATAAATTGTTAATATTGTTATTACTATTATTATATAATTATTTTTTAACTTGAATAATAGAGAAATTATAGGGAGCCGCATTTTTTTCTAGATATGTTCTTTATGTACTCATAGTATAAATATAAACCCTAATTATATTTATAAAAATACAATTTTTCTTGCAACCAAAATTAAATACTTTTAGTTCTTGAAGTATGAAAGAATAAAAATACTGCAGTGTAGAGATATTTCCCGGCCAGTACGTACTAGACTAGCCTCCAAGCAAGGTATTATCGCTCGCGCTAGCCGTAATTTTTAAATCTTGCTCTTTGAGATTTTGGCGCCTCTCCTTGCGATTGTAGCGCTAGAGATCCGCAGCGGATTAGTTTGTCAAGCCCAATTCGACGGCGACCTTAAATTAATCATTCAGGAAGAAACTTCTTAGTTTGAAGGCAGAGATAATGAAATAAAAAATATCGTTTATTTTTTTTATTGAGAAATTTTGGAAGAATTGGCCCAATTCTAATTCATTCAATGTAAATATATTGTATTTTGCTAAATAATTCACTCCTATAGGTTTCAGAATAGGACATTCAATGAAGAAGTGGTATAAATTATCCATTTTGTTCATACAACAAATGGAACACAACTCTGTACTGTTAAGTTCGTATTTTATACCTTTATACAGGATTCTGAAATTTCTTTTTCGTACTCATGCATTGTGTTGTTTCGCGTTGCCTAAGCAACGTCCGAAACGTCAATTTCCCAGTTGTCCACCAGATAGGCGACCGGGAAGTTTTGGAAAAAAACACTCCTATTTCTAAAGCATTTTTTAAAGAACTATATTTATAATTTTAAAAAAAGTATAGTTTCTCAAACACTTTTTCGCTTAATAATAATAATAATAATAAGAAAAGAAAATGGTGAAATATATAATGAAATTTAATTTTAAAATAATAAATTTAGTGCATTTGGTTCACAATGTTGGTCACAACTTGTACCTGTGATGACAGCAGTCGGCTTCGGGCAGCAGTATAGTAGTGGAATATATGTATAATCAACAAACGTAACATAAATTGTAACATAAGTAGATAAGAAATTAAACAAGTTTATTAAATTTTAATTTGTTATAATACTACAATTGAAATTGGGGTAAACTTTAGTATAAGGTCCCAGCAATCAGCTGTGCAATGTCAATTCATTTGGAATGAAGTAAGTTTTCTGTCGTTTGGTAGAGCTCTTGTTCTAACATCTATATATTTTTTTAGCAAATCAATCCATTTAGCTTGAGTTATTAAAAAACTACGGGCAATATTAGTTTTGCTGTCAGGTATTGCAACTACCACTATTTCACTCTTAAATTCTAAATGATTTATCATCATTTTACAGAGTTCTTCACGGGGACAAGCTCCAGATATACCCATTATTAAAACAGCCTGAAAGTCAAGTTTGTAATAAAGATGGAAAAATAAATTATAGGTGTACTTAGATATGTATGTTGTGTGTACAAGTGTACATACCTTCATTAATAGAAAAGTAGTATCTGGTGCTTCATTTATAAATAGATTAATTTGGGTATCATCTAAAACTCTAGATTTTTTAGGTTTTAGATCTGCTGTTTCGCGTTTTAGTAAAGCGATAACTTTTGAATATCTTGCAATGTTTATATTATTATTAATGTTATTTTTTTAGTTTTACTCCAATTAATAAATTTTAAATATGCTGATTCGTACCGCCCTTTGGATTTTTTAGGAAGTAAATTATCCGATGCTTCATTAGCAATTTCAAAACAATTGAAATTTAAATTTGACACATCACTCTGAAGTTGGCTTCAAATCAGTAATGATATTATTTGTAAAAAAATAAATAATTATTAGTTTTATAAATTCGTACGAAAAATATTGTACAAACCTCTTGCGTGAACTTGGTTCCCGGCTGAGTGTTTGGCGGCGCGAGCTTGCGAGCGCTGCCAAACACTCAGCCAGGAACCAGACGTTCCCGCATTTGGTATGTAAATTACTATTACTAGCTAACCTTAGTTGAGCAATGATTCTGGTTTTTATTATGGGTATTTTAAAATTGAGGTAGTCTTCAGTTTCAGGAGTCAATTTAATTGTATTATAGAAACGACTATAAGTGGAGTTTTGTAAAATTTCAATATCTTTGTTTTTGAGTTTATTTGCGTATGCGACCATGATGTCTTCAATTTCCTTTTTACTAGTTACTTGATCTAACCACACTCTTTCGAAGCCTAAATCAATCAAAAACATTTTTATTTGTGTACACCAGTTTAAATTTGGTTTATTCGAAACTGATTTGTCTAGTGACAGCAGTCTATTATACAGTTTTTTATTTGTTTCATCGTCAGGCATAGCTATTTTTGCCCACCAGCTCAGGGCCCGTTTCCAAACACTCACACCAATATGCACGGCACCAGTTTCCAGTCTCACAAAAAGGTTCGGGGTAGTTATCGGGATTTGTAATATGCTTTTTATAAATTTCAATTTACTTTTTTCAATAATATCGGCGTGCTGAAGACCCCATATTTCCGCACCATATAGAGCTGTAGCGTTTATAACTGAGCTAAGTAATTTATTTACTTGATCCCACCCTTCTGATTTACCCTTAACTAAAATATTTTTTACTTGATGTGCCGCAATAACAGATTTTTTGTAATTTTCCTTAGCCGCATTATTAAATTTCCCGGACGCTGAAAGTATTATTTCTAAATAATTGAATTTATTTGTTACTTCAATTGGTGTATCATTGTAGAGGAATGGATTTGACATCTTTTTTGCACGACTGTTATGAAACTCTAGTATTTTTGATTTTTCGGTATTGACTACTAGGGCATTTTGAACGCAGTACTGTTCTTAGTTTTCGCCGAACATCTGCTGGAGAGTTCCCCAGTATTACCAGATCATCTGCGTACGCCATTAGTAGTAGTTCACTGTGTCCGTCTATATTAATACCTGTCAGGTTTTTGTTTTTGAAGTATGACCATATATCATTAATGAAAAGCGCGAAAATTAATGGTGAAAGTATTTCGCTCTGAAGAACCCCCCTTGTTATTGAAATAGGCTTTGACAAAGTGCAGTTTATTTTAATTTGTAGCGCGGCATTACTATATAGACTTTGTAGTATTCTTATGAATTTTGAGGATATTCCCACATCATATAATTTTTTCCATAAAATGTTATGATCTAAGCTGTCAAACGCCCGCCTAAAATCTATAAAAATCGCAAATGCATTGTGCTTTTTCAACTTTAATTGAAGATGTGATATAGTTGATAATGAAAATATGTTGTTTATTGTACCTCTTCCACTTCGAAAACCTGATTGATTATTGTGAAGGATATTATTATATTCACAATAATCTTGCAGTCTAAAGTATAGGATTTGCGTGAATATTTTACAGATCGACACAACTAGAGCTACCTATGCCCCGATAGTTTGCCGGATTTAGTCTATCCCCCTTTTCGTAATTCAGGAAAGTATGAATACGTGTCCATGATGTAGGAATTGTTTCTGCTTCTATTATTAAATTGAAAAAATTGTGTAGGTAGTGTATCCAGTTTGCTGGTAAATTAACATAAAACTCATTGTTAAGACCGTTGCGTCCTGGGACTTTATTGAATTTACATTTCGCTAAACTTCTATTTATTTCTTGCAGACTAATAGGGATGTCAAAATGAGGGTGGAGACAATTAAAAAAATTAATAGTTATAGGAGAATTGGATGAAAAAATTTCTGTATAGAATATTTCCCAGTCTTCTATAGATATATCATTTTTGCTTTTGTTTTTAACTTTAAGTAACTTGATAGTATTCCAAAATTGTTCACTATTTTTGACATTAGCTAGATTATTTTTAATATGCTGAAAATATATGCATTTAGCCCGCTCAGTAATCTTTCTATAATTTTTCTTAGCTATTAAGTAAATATCAATGTTTTCACTAGATGGATTTTTATGAAGACTTTTAATACTAGTTTTACATATTTTCTTTGATTCTTTACATTCTAAATTGAACCTCGGTTTTTTATTTACGTAAGAACTGTTTTCATTACTGTTTTTCTTAATTTTTAACATGCCCGAGTCACATGCTGCTTCTTTAATTGCATGATCTAAATTATCCGATAGTTTATTGACGTCGCCACTATGTAAATAATCCGAGCTGAATTATTAATACTGCTTGAATAAATTTGCGAATTTCCAGTGTTATCTCATACTATGTATTAAGAGAATCACTATAATTACAATTATGATTGATTATCCCATCCTCACCAATTAATATTGAGCAAATAGAGTGCGGGGATTTATATAGCGTATGAGAAATGCAAAATTCTGCGACATTTTGACAGCCTAATAAGTTTGCCCATGCTAGGTCTATTGTGCTATTACCATTAAAATTCATAAAAGTATACTTTCCCGGTATATCTCCTTTTGTTCGTCCATTTAAGGCGCCAAAACCTAATGATTCCATTTTTTCTACCAATTTTTGATCCCTTGGATTTATATTGTGGTGCATAGAAGTTCTGGTGCCGTGCACGTTTGGGAAAGAGAATATATCGTCATCTAGCTGGTTCAATTGCCCTATATGAGCATTCAGATCACCTATAAGATATATTTGATGAAACAAATACAAATCACATATATCAGACAGGGTGTCATAGTATACTTATCTTTTTGAAAGTGTGGTAGATCGAGCTCGTCTAGCAAATGCCATGTTTCGCATAGGCAAATTACGTCTGTATTTAATAACTTTAATAAGCATTCTTTTTCCAAATCAAATAAATTGGATATGCCACTTATATTCCAAAAAGTTATGCTAGAATTAGATTTGGGCCACGTATTTCCTTCATGATACTTCGTTGCTTTTCCAGAAATTTTACGAATATTTGCATTTGGATTGGGGAGGATGTCTTCTTCCGGTGCTATGGGGTCTTGGGTGTTGCCTCTGGACCGCCTAAAAAATTCTCCTTGTCCTTGGTAGCTGGTAGGAATGGCGAAGGTGTATGAAGTTCTTTAAGAATTTTTGGAGGTTGCCTGTCCTTGGTCGGAGTATCATCAGATAGTTGTCGGTCCCGTTTATTATTTCGACTGTTTTCATCCATATAGACCAGTTTATTGTTTATGATTTTAACATTTTTATTGTCTTTTCTTTCCATAACCATTTTACTAACTAGTTCTTTTCTACGTTGCTTCTCAAAAGTGCTTAAATCATCGTTTATATAGATGTTTGTGCCTTTAAATAGTGTTCTTTTTGAAATTATTTCTCTTTTCTGTAATAGTGATACAAAAGTAACTAGTAGTGGGCGAGTTGTTGTAGATTTACTTTCCAAACGAAACGCTACTTCAATATCTTGTTCTTTGATTGTAACCTTTAGGTATTTTTGAAAAATCAATTAAATACTTTCTTACTTCATTCGGTTTTTCATCTTCCTTTAGGCCGATGATTATAATGTTCCTTCTCTTCACGGTTTTTTCAAGACTATCGATTGTTTTATCACGTGTATCGATTCCTACCTTGAGACATCGAATTTTCTCTTCTAGCTGTTCGATTTTCACTGCATTCTTATTTATAGCATTTTAAAAGTTGCAATATCAATTTTAATATCGTCTAACACACTCAACTTTTTCAGAATTATGTCTAATTTGTCTTTTTCGGGTTCAGCAGACATCGCGCCAAAAAAAGTTTGGTTATGTATTCACTACCGTATAGAAAGTAAGTTTTGAGTTTTTCTTTATAATTATTATGTAGAGCACACTTGTAACTTAGTTATCTGACTAATTTTATAATATATTTTACGATTGTAATAAATATCACGTTAAGAAAAATTATCACTTAAAAAATTCTTCCTACTACTTCAAAGTCAGTATTGCCAATCAATAACTGTAAAATAGCATTATACTTTTGCAAAGATTTCAATAATAATCTTTCTAACCATATCAAAAACTCCTATTATAGACTTCCGGGACGTAATATTTGAAAAAAACTATTTTCCATGTTTAACGTCTGTCACGGTTTTCAGTGTTCACTCTCTACATATATAAAATCTATCGTAATTTTTATTTAAAAAAAAAAACAAATTAAATTTAATTGTAATTTTATACATATATTTATTGCGCAATAATTAATAATAAAATCAAGCTAATTCCAGTTCATTATACTCGTATATGTTTCTTTTATTAAAAGTAATTATTTTTATGATTGCTAGGATTATATTTATTAATTAATTTTGTAATTATTTCTCAAATTTTTCATATATATTTTCATTTAAATATATGCAACAAATTCAAATAATTTTTAATAAAATTTCTACCAAATATAATTATTAAATATGTTTGTGATAAATTATTTATTTGTTATCCCATAATAAATATTTCTGTCATGTATTCTTTGAAAATATCATCATCAAAACTTTAAAAAATTCTTAAATTAATTTATGAGAATCAAATATGAATATAATAATTGTTCACGAAATTTTATAAAAAATATTGAAATTACAATGTTCCACAATCTATGCTTGAGTCAATCGTCGTTTTTACCTCCCGCTATCCTTGGTAAGGGAGGTATAGAGATCGTGCTAAAAATCGCATATCGAGATTTTGGTAAATGACTACGTTTTAAGGTCCCTACAATCCAATTTTAACATTTTCACGATGATGAAAGTGTGTGTGTGTGTGTGTGTGTGTGTGTGTGTGTGTGTGTGTGTGTGTGTGTGTGTGTGTGCATCTCTTTACGCTCTTAACTCAAATACTATCGTTCAGAAAATTTTGAAACCTTGTATTTCTACCTTACTCTTATATGGAAAGATACCATTAGATTTTGGAGTAAATTAGACAACCGAAAATGGCACTTTACTGGAAGCTCAAAATAAAGATTATTAAATATTCTGCAGATTTGCATTAATACTTTTTCTATATATTTTATGGATAAATTTATATAACTATCTATAATTTGAATCCCGGAGCCTACGCTTTAACCGCATCTCCATGGTTACACAGTTATATCTCAAACACCGCAAATGAATGTAACTGACAGATATATGTCTCTGTCAACAAATTAAGCATTTCAAATAATAATAGTAACGTTTTAAAAAGAAAATAGTAAATGAAACAATAATTATATGGAAAGGAACTTAATACAGTTTCCAGCATAAGTAAAAATGTAGGAATATAGGTAAGATAATAAAAATATATAACATCACGGCATATTACCCATTGTTAGGTCTGCCAATGTGCTTTGTACACAGATTTCGGTAACGATTATGACATATTTGTACCGTGCGTGCATTTACCAGGTGTCACCTCACGAGCACTTATTGCTGGCGTGGAGACTGCACCACAGGGGTAATTTCTGTGCTATTTAAAATTCGAAATATTTGACGTCGGTCGGGATCGAACCTGGTATTTAAATTTTATTTTAAGTATTTACATGAATAGAAATTAAATTAAACGGGAGGTATTGTGTTGGCCACATCAGATTTTTTAAATTAAAATTTCCACTTTTTATAAATTATTTATTAGTTATTATATAAAAATAATAATTTTCTATCCTAAAGGTGACGGAAGGTATTGTTTTGGTCAAAAAATTTGGCGGTGAGTTTACAATGAATAAGGACGTTTTAGGGTCCCTAGAATACAATATTATTATTTTTACGATGAGGTCTGTATGTATGTATGTATGTATGTATGTATGTGTATGTATGTATGTATGTATGTATGTATGTATGTATGTATGTATGTATGTATGTATGTATGTATGTATGTATGTATGTATGTATGTACGTACAAATCAAAGAACGTATGTGTGTGTATGTGTGTGTGATGATTCTTTCGAATCCGATAATTCCAATAATACATATCAAAAAATTACATTTATTTTGTATTCCTCTTCTTTACATTCATATGCAGACGTGAGTAGATTTTGGTTATAATTGATCAACCTGACGTATCCTTAGTTGAAGATTTTAAAAGTTTCTCTTGAAAAACTTTAAATAACATAAAGCAGCCAGCTATGTTATAACCATGGAAACAGCTAGATACTAAGAAAATTCTGATTGACAGATGTCAGAGTCAAGTACAATTGATGTATGAGCCCAAACTCATAATAATTCGGATAGTAGGTACACATTAAATTATAAGATCTACATAAATGGTTAGAAATTTCTACAAAATTCTTTCGGCTTCTTTAAGTACAGACTTAAAACTTTAAAAAACCGTGGGCCAAGTGACTGCTGATAATAGTTCATCGACATTTTAAGGATCATCTTCTAGTCCACAATTAGCTTATACCGCGACCCATTACTTTTGTCACAATGAAAAACAACTTCGTAAAAAGCCAGTACAGTATAACCTACCTTGCAAGACGTAATAGTACAATACGCATAGGAAATTGTGCAGGGCTTGGAAATACAATGCCTAATAGAATTAAAGCCAGTATTATTAATAAATGATATGTAACCTAATATTAAATGGCGGAATACTTGAAGAACATATTCAGTTTTGGTAAGATTAAAATCTATATTTTAAACTAGTCGAAAGAAATTTGTTGAAATTTCTCACCAGTTGCGTAGATTTTATAATTTGTTTGTTGAAAATGTTTACCAGCCGAAATATGAGTTTGGGCTCATAGTATATTTGTGTTTTACTAGAAATATAGAATCTTTTGCAAGAAACTTTTTGTATGGAATTTGTACAAAATACATAGATCTGACGGAAGGTAATGTGCTGGGCACATCCGATTTTTAAAAAATATTTTTTCTACTCTAAATACTTTGAACTGAAGCGTCAACAATAGCAGAAATGAAAATCTGTAGTGAACACGAATTAAATACCCATATTTAATAAAACTAAAGATCGAAAATATTTAACATCTTGACAAATGATAATCAATCTGTAGTAGGTGGCTATATTTAGGTATTATGTCGTCATTTGTTATTTGTTGTGGATGTAGAATTACCAACACAAATATGAAAGACAGAGGGTTTTTCTTTTAGAAATACATAGTTTTTTTGCGTCCTCTAATTTTGCCGGTGTGTGTATATAAACTCTCTTTGGCAGAGCAAAATAAACATCAAATTCAAATATTTCAAGAACAATGAATTTAAAAATTAACAAAAAATATAATGGTAACAGTTGTTATTGCGCGAAATAAGTTTTTGAAATGGAAAAGAATTTGGGTAAAACTGTTGATACAAAGGCGACAAAATAAAAAATATTAACAGTCAAAAAAGTTACAAATATTTGAACATGTAAAACGTATAGAATTTTATCAAAAAATATTATGTAAAATTGAAATATTTTGCATATAAATTTAATTCGGAAATGGTGCTGTGGTACCTCGTAGATTTAATTTGTGGGATAGTGCTTTCTTTCCGCCTACTGGAAGTAATGAAGTATAAAAGAGATTTGAATCAACCAAAATATAAATTTAATTGTAAATATATGATTCTGTAAAACAGACTTAACAAATAATTTGGAAATATGTAGGTATTTGTGACCTGAACTGCTTACTAACATTGACTTTACATATGGATATTCGTTAATTCATTTATAATACTTTTAATCGTGATACTATTCTTCAATAAATTATGCTGTTATAGCCAACAAAAAAGTAAATGACTACCTACTTCAGCAGCAAGAGTGTTGGAACAATAAAACAAGGAATTTTGAGCAGTTTGTGTGATTTCTCAGTGCTAAAAGGAAAGTCTACATGAAAAGAATATCGGTGTCGATCTCAAGCAGATAAAAGCAAATCACTTACTACTAGCAATTTTAAATTGCGATCACGTAACCGTTAGTTGTCATCGAGTTTCATTCGTTCCCAAGGGTTCCAAATCACATTCCTTTCAAATTCAAATAGCTTAGGACTAGAATTAAAATTATTTTTGTATGTTTGTTTTTCTTTCTTATCTCATGCTATTTCGAATTTTATTTTAATTTTGTAAATGAGACAAAATATTTTTAATTCATTTGAAAAAAAAAAAGCATTTTTTTGTATACATATATATGTGTAAAGTAATTATAACCGTTCAATATTGAAAATTATTGAAAAATTAGATTTACTTGGAAACTTATTTAAATTCATTTAACATAACTCAAACTATGAATTCTAAATAATGTTTTTTATGGAGGTCTTTTTACGTTTTACTGCCCCCTAATATCGGATTCTAACATTTTTGTAATGAATTGTGTGTGCAACTGGACGTAAATTCTATTTCCTCTTTTTCAACGTTTATTACTTTCCACGTTACACCCGTAATTTGCATTTATAATTACATAGTGAGTTACGAATGTAACAAAATTCAGATTATTCCTCAAGTCATTTTAAGTGAAACATGTTATGTAAATATACATAGGTCCTGTTCCTTTTAGTTGCCAAAATACGAGAAGTGAAAATTTTATAAACAGTTAATCTTCAAATTAATATGAAATTGCAATTGACAAAACATGATATGAGCTACCAAAACACAAAATTACTGAATACAACATAAAGATAATCAAATTGGACGAAATAATCAGCGACAATATTGTAAAGAAAGTTTGTAGTGCTTATATTCGCGAACTCTACTCGTGCAAAAAAATCTTCTTGTTCCACAATTTATGACATTTCTTTGAAAAAATATATAAAATAAACAAGTCATGTGCTTTTTACCTGCCACTAATCTTGGTATGGGAGGTATAGGGATCGTGCTAAAAATCGCATATCGAGATTTTGGTTAATGAGCACGTTTTAAGGTTCCTAGAATCATATTTTCACGATGATGTTTGTGGGTGTGTGTGTATGTGTGTGTGTGGAACCTCTAACTCAAATATTATCATTCAGAAAATTTTTAAATCTTGTATTTATAACTTATTCTATATAGAAATAGGCCATTAGATTTTGGTATAAATCAGATAACCGGAAATAGCAGTTTACTTGAAGTTCAAAACGGTTTTTCCTTGAAAAATACATTTAAATTACATTTTTTCGCGATTTATGTTATTATATAAAATAAAGATTATTATATTTTCTACAGATATGCATTAATACTTTTTTAAATTATTCTATGAATAAATTTATAAAATAATTTATTTTAAAAATCCCGGTACAGATAAAACGTTTATAAAATCCATAAACTTTCTACTACAATATTTGTCTGAAACATTTTTTTCTATCTGGCCAAAAAAGTTTTTATTCAAATTGAATTGCAAGATAAATTTTAACAAACTGCAACAATCATTTAAAACAAAATAGGCTTGCTGCCATTAAACAAGAAAAACAAGAAACAAACAAGAAAAATAAAACAATAAACAATGAAACAACAAGGGTGGGACTAAATATGATTTTCAAAGTGGCCCCCATTCGCAGCAACGCAAGCCCGGCAGCGTGCTTTGATGGGTGGAGACCTTCGCAAGGACTGCCTGCTTCTCTTTATATCTTCTGCTGCAGCCACGATTCTAGCCACTAGTTCTAACTCTGTGTTCACCGGTGTCTCGTAAACAGAGGTCTTCATCTGACCCCAAAAAAAAAAATCTAGTGGAGTTAGGTCGGGGCTCCGGGCTGGCCACGCAATTGGACCTCTCCTCCCAATCCACTTATTCGGGTATTTTCTATTTAACATAATGATGCATGTTTACGTATAAATTATGCAAAATACGAACATACAAACGGACATACACGTGCGCTAAATTTGAAGTAACTTGTTTTTGAGTACTTGTCAAATCTAATCTCTTTTTTGTTTCATTGTTTTCAGAAGCTACTTCGTTTTAAATGCTTTTTTTAGTTTGTTAATACTTATGCAAGCCAAGTAAGTGAATATAAACTTTTTTTTTGGACAGATAGAAAAAAAATGTTTCAGATAAATATTGTAATAGAAAGTTTAAGGATTTTAAAAATGTTTTATTTTCAAAAATCGATGGGGTGGTTTTCAAAATATCTTGTTTTGAAATTTTTGATTGGTCGCCATTTTGTTATTTGATGAAATAGAAAATAATTGTAAATACAAGTGTTTTAGAGAACCGAAAGTAAATGCTGAAAGTTTTTGTATTTTTTAAATATTCCTTAAAATAAGGAAGTTATGACGATTTTTCGAAAAACAAGACAACGCCAATAACTATGAACTGGGGCTCCAAATCAAAAATTTGAGCTAAAAAAGTTATTTGTTTTAATGAGTTCTATCTACCATTTTCGGGTGTAACGACTTAGTATTAACACAAATATTAATTAAATTGTTTATTTTATTTTAGACTTAAATAAGTGATTCAGTTTATAATACACAATAATGGAAAATTATCAAGTAACCTCTATATTCTAATTCTACCGTCTTTACTAGAAAATTTAATTCATTTGCTATTCCAATTGAAATACGATATCTTCAGATGACTTATTTTACTTCGAGTATTCATATTTGTTGTCATATAATCATTAATTCATTTTAAATCTAAATCGAATGTAATTTTGAATGGCTAATGTGTTACAGAAATTGCAGACAAAATATTTGGAAATTACATGAGAAAATGGGTTGTTAGTACCTCTGGCAAGCTTTAAATGTTGGGCATTCTTTACCATTCTCCAAAAAACGGGCTTTTGGGTTCTGTGGCATGATGTCCATGTTAAGTAATCCTAACAAATCACTAAGAAGCAAGGCTGTGCGTATCCTGAAATAGGGTACATAACGTAGCGCGCGCCGAACCGACATGCCGAATGATTGCTCTGCTATTGATAGCATGTTCGCGTACGATGACGTAATCCTTTCGCCGGAATTACCCCGATGACGTAATCCCCCGGGGAAAACCCATACGCGTTCTGACTGGTCAATTACATCCAGTTGAGTGAATCTTTTGTGTTCGATGATGGTCGCGTCAGAGAATTCTAGAAGGATAATTAGTCTGTGATATAGAAGCAACGAGTAATGAAGTCGGTGATATAAATAAGTAGTCTACGAGTTGTTAAAATAAATAAATGTAGTTATATAAATAAATATAGTGATATAAATATTAGTTAAATAAATAATCTTAGTGTTTAAGCATTTAATAATATTCTTAGTCTTAAATTAGTGTTTATAATTATTTAATCATAGTGTTAGTTACTTTTATCATCTTCTTAATATTTAATCTTAATTATTTATAGTTTAATAAACGTATTATTTTAATTAATATTATTTCTCCGATTATTTACACTTCGCCCAAATAAATAAAGCGTTACAATTGGTGTCAGGTGTGGGGTTGTTAATAAATTGTGTAAATAAAAATTCAAGACGGAACTGGAAGAACTAGATTTGGAAGCAACAGCAAAAAAGATAGAGCTTAAAGAAAGACTGCAGCAAGCTTTAATCGAAGCTGGTGAAAATCTTGACGTTTACTTATTCGAAGTTCCGTGTTGCTTATTCGATGATTATAAAGTATTCGCACAAAAATTACACGAAAGATCTAGAAGTTCTGAGCGGCGATTGGCGAAAAGTTCTAAAAGCGGAGGAAAGTTCCGGAGCACTGGAAGAAGAATTAAAGGAACATTCTAGAACATTGGAAAGGGAATTGCATGAAGGTTCTAGAAAAGTGGAGGAAAATTTCGGAGCACTGGAAGAAGAACTAAAGGAACATTATAGAACATTGGAACAGGAATGAGATAATAGTTCGAGAAAAACCGAAGAGGATTCTGGAATTCTGGAGCTGAAGTTGGAAGAGGAATTGGAGGCGAATTCTGGAAGAGTGTGCGTATCCTGAAATACAATACAATATTATATATTAATAGTTCTAGTAATCCTACCAACTCACTGAGAATATATGCTGTTAGGTCTTCTGGTATAGTGCACATATTGATTATTAATAGTTCTCTCTGAAAAAAAGGACAGTTAGAACCTCTGGTATGGTTTACATGTTAAGTAATCCTAATAAATCACAGAATAAATGCCGTTAAATCTTTTGGTATAGTTGACCTATTGAGTATTAATAGTTCTCTCAGGAAAAAAGTACTGTTAGGATCTCTGGAATGGTTTACATGTTGAGTAATCCTAACAAATCACTTAAAACAAATGCTGTTAGGTCTTCTAGTGTAGTTTACATATTGAGTATTAATAGTTTTTTTTTCAGAAAAAAAGAACTGTTAGAACATCTGGCATGGTCTACATGTTGAGTAATACTAACAAATCAATGAGAAGAAATTCTGTTAGGTCTTCTGGTACATATTACATATTGAGTATTCATAATTCTCTCAGGACAAAAAAAGAACTGTTTGGACCTCTGGCATGGTTTACATGTTGAGTAATTCTAACAAAAAAAAATGAGAAGAAAGTTTGTCAGGTTTTTTGGTATAGTGTACATATTGAGTGTTTATAATCCCTCAGAAATGAAAATCAATTAATTCATGTGCAGAGAAAAACAAATAGAAACAATTAATTTGGTGTATAATGACAATTGTCAAATGTTGTTATGGAAATATTTTAATATTGCATTAATGAAATTTTCACATTGTACTCGTGTATTAACAAAATAAGTACGGGTTAATAAGTACAGTGTGTACATATAATCTTAAAAAATATGAGCAAAATATTTTGGTCGAATGGTGACTATAATGGCGAAATGAAGTATTTTTTTTATATTAATTTATTAAATATATGGCGAATGTTAACTTGTATTATACGTAAGTAAAATGATTTGAATTATTCTTTAAAGAGGTAAGGATTTCCTTTTATGTTTATAAAAGTAAACGGTTTTTTTTTCTCTAATGAATTATTTTCATATGTTTCAGGTTTGGGTATAAAATAAATAGGTATAGGTATTTCGACAAAAATCCAGGATATACCTACGTTAAAAAAAATTGAAGCAAATACTCAAATATTACTTTATTTGAAAGTAAAGAATAACAAATACGAACAACAATTAATGTTGTGCACAGTAACAATAAACTGTTAAGTATTAGTGTTGTTATAGAAATTGCAGTCTAAATATTTTGAGAAAATTCTTACACTGCACAATTTAATTTATTTATTTACATATTTCCTTAAGATGCAAAATACCTATGAATCTGCAGTCGATGTAATTTCTTATGATATTTTTTAATAGGAACAAAATTTGTTGGTCGAATGGATACCACAATGGCAATGACTTGTGATTAAAAGAAATGTTTTTTGTAAAGCAATAAATTAGGTAAGTTATTTTCTTTCTTTAATATATATTTTTGTTGCAAATTTGAAAAATCATATAGATGTGTGTTATTTTAAATCGACAATTTTATTTTAATAATTTTCTTTTTTTTTGTTTCATTCGATTACTACATATCAATGAATTTTTAAGAGGAAGATCTTAAATTGTACATTAACAAATATGTATTAATTTGAAACAATTTATTCTGAATTACAGAACCAGCTAATTTAATCGGTAGTTATCAATATAGTACGTATAACTTTGCAGTATGTATTATTGAATTTCCAATTAACACAAACATTTAAAATTATTTTAGAATTAAATTAGCGATTCAGTTTATAATACACAATACCGGAAAATTGTTAATTAACTTTTAGATTCTAATTCTACCGTCTTTACTATAAAATGCAATGCATATGCTATTCCATTTGAAATTTCAAATGACTTATACTTCGATTACCTATTCGGTATATAACCATTAATTCATTTTAAATCTAAATCGAACGTAATTTTGTATTTTTTTTTCTATTTGTTAATAACGTTTTCATTTCTACAATTAATGTGGTGCTTATTGACAAAGGCCTGTACCACGAGCACAGTTTTATAATAAAAGCGCTTTTATGGAGCGTGCTTTTACATTATATTCTTATGAGGAGTGTGCACCATAAAATCGTTTTTATAATGAAAGTGCGCTCGTAATACGGGTTAATGTGTTACAGAAATTGCAACAAAATATTTGGAAATTACATAAATGAAATTCTTTGAGAAAATGGGTTGTTAGGATCTCTGGCAAGGTTTAAATGTTGGGTATTCTTTACCATTCTCCGAAAAAAGAGATTTAGGGACCTGTGGCATGGTTTTCATGTTGAGTAATCCTAAAAAAATACTAAGAAGCAAGGCTGTACGTATCCTGGAATAGGGTACATATTAAAAAAAAATGCGAGGCGTGGTCTACAGGTTGGCTAATCCTAACAAATCACTGAGAAAATAACGCTGTTATAATAATTATAATGATAATAATAATAATGATTTATTGCCCAACAGTTAAGACCGTTTACAGGACAATACATAATATAAGTATTGAATACATTGTGACAAGGCGAGCAATAACAAATAAGTAACTTTTTATAATCTTTTCTAAATTATATTTTCAGAAATAATATTTCAACTTATCTTTGTTAGTCAAAATTCTGTTTAGAAATAGTTATTATCTTTTATTAACTGACTGTTTAGTCTAGCTGTCAAAGATATTAGACACTTATTTGTTGACAATTAAGTTTAGAAGTTATTGCAAGCTTACGTGCAGGGTTGATATTTTGATATGGCTGCCATATGAAACCCTCTTCAACCCCTCAGAGAGATAAGCCTCTCACGAAAGTAACGTTTTGTTTTTGAAATAGTCGATTTTAGATACTCATGTTGACAAGACATGTAGTCGGTCTTAGAAACTCAGCGTGAAGACATGTAGCCTCGAGTTTTAGTTTGAGCGCGTAGTAGACGCTACTACGCAGAGTTACTATGTAAAATGTAACTATTTAGTTTACTTGTTTGATTGTCTAGTGTAATATACTAATAATAAGTTAGTTTAAGTGTCAATAAAATGTAAATATATAAAGTAGTTAGTTTAAATTCTAATAATGTCTGTGTCCATAATATAAATGTTCATCGGCCATCAAAATAGGTGCAAGTGTATAAGTGAAATTGTTTCTGTGTTCCGTCCTCCATAATCAAGCGGTGGTCGAACATCAAGCGCCCACCAGTTAGAAAAAGTGTCATCGTTGGAAAAGCAGTAAGATCACCATCATAGCCACTGTAACACACCCCTCGTGTTACAACATTTAGGATACGTAAGTGCATGTACATAATAGACATAAGAAAAAAAAGAATTAGACAAAAAATACAAAAATATATCAATATAAAATTATTCGTATTTTTAGAGATAATTCTTATGGGGGCACGCTGGAGTAGATCCGAATGGGATGAGGGAAGTTGAAATGTTCTAGAAAACCTGGCTGCCTGACGTGGAACATGGATCTGGACACGCGACAGGAGGAAAGGCGCATTTATTTCACCACGTAGGAGAAACCAAAGGAATTTAGCACTGCTCATTTCTCTTCGGGTCGCCAGGGATGACATGCTATGACGTTGAAGGAGGGCCTGCTGACCCATACCCCTTGGAGGATAAACTATATCTAGTTTGAAGGACAAAAATTTCAAAAATCTGCGATAAATACGGTCAAGTGCCAAGTGGTGGTAGGTGTAATAGGGGTACCAGATGAGGCTAGCGTATTCTAATTTACTTAATACGTAGGCATAAAAAAGTGATTTAATTGCATCCGAATTCCCAAAAATGTTGGTAATTCTTATAATAAAACCAAGCATTTTGTTAGCGTCACGCACGACATTGTTTCCGTGTTCAGAAAAAAGGGAAATTACTTGAAAAAGTGACACCTAAATTTTTAAATGATTTTACTTTATCAAGTACTGTATTATTTATTTTATAAGATTACTGCATAATATTAATTTTTCGGGTAAATGAAATTGTGCAGCATTTTTGAACATTAAGGGTGAGTTTGTTAATTTCACACCGGGAATACATAATATTAATATTATTCTGTAGCAATTGTACATCATTAACCGATTTATTGACGTGAATAATTTGTCATCGGCATAAGCTAATGCATAACAAGTAAACATGGAAAGTAAGTCACTGATATAAAGTACGAATAGCTAGGGACCTAAGTTGGTTCCCTGGGGTACACCTGAGGTAGCTATGAATCTGATTGACGAAAAACCATTATAATAAACGTAACAAGTTCAGTCACTAAAATATGAGCTTAATAATTGGACTATATTTGATGATGCTCCATACGTACTTATTTTAGATAATAGGATTCCATGATCAATTGAGTCGAATGCACGGGACAAATCTGTGTATATGACATCGACCTGTTCACGTTTATTAAGAATTTCGGCAGTGAACTGAGAAAAACAAGCTAAATTCGTAGTGGTGGAACGACCTTTATCGAAACCATGCTGATCATTAGATATGATAGAGCTGGTATGCCTGTTAATACACTTATGGATTATAATTTCGAATATTTTTGCGAAATTATT
Source organism: Harpalus rufipes (assembly GCA_951394225.1). Classification (NCBI taxonomy): domain Eukaryota; kingdom Metazoa; phylum Arthropoda; class Insecta; order Coleoptera; family Carabidae; genus Harpalus; species Harpalus rufipes. Next base: position 28,817,729 of record OX596282.1, on the reverse strand, counting down.
AAGTATGGATATTAGACGATAATTCGAAATGTTAAATTTGTAACCTTTTTTAAATACCGGCGTAATTCTCGTTTTCTTCCACTTTTCCGGAAATATACAAGAAGAAATAGACAGATTAATACAACCTTACTTCTCTTGAAATGTTATAGGTCACCTGCAAGTAATTTTGAAATACTATACAATAATATTGCAAATATTTTAGATAATTTTTTTAACAATAATTATTATATTATACTGACCGGCGGCTTTAATGTCGATCCAAAAAAATATCCCCGAGAATACAAGCTATTATGAGATTTATTAAAAACATATAACTTAAATAACCATGTAAATAAACCATCTAAACAAAATATCATCTTAGATTTGTTATTTACTAATTTTAACACCGATTGTGATGTTGTACATAATTTTATTTCAGATAACAGCGGCGTGTTTGCAAGTACTCGCATATCACACTTCGCTCAAACCACAACTCCAATATTCAGTAGGATTTTTAATTCAACAAATATTGATAAATTTGGTGCTGACTTACAGCAGATAAATTGGGGCAATCTAATGATCAACACTATCAATGATGTGAACGAGGCATTTAACATTTTTATGGAAAAAAATCATAGAATTATTTATTGTACATTTTCCTGTCAAGAAACTCAAGAAATCAACAAAAAAGGGTGGGTAACTGATGAAATCATCAACTTGAGTAATAAATTAAAAGATTTCTTCCAGTTAGAAAAGGCCTATCCAGCATTAATTCCTTTTTACAACGAAATATGGCAGCGTTATTCTCTTCTGGTAGCGAGCACGAAAAAGACATTTTACCAAAATAAAATCTCGTCCTCAGACAACGTATCTAAATCGGCATGGGAGGTTATTAAGCAGATGTCAAATAAACCTCCAACTTCATTAAACAATATTATCATCAAAAGCGAAAACGAAATACTGGAGGATCCAGAGGTAATAGCGTCAAAATTTAATATTTTTTTTCGAGATGTTTCTAAAGAAATTCTCAGTAACTTACCACCAAAAGTGGTACATGATACAAGTGAAGAACCTCATGGTATGCCCACACAGTCATTCAACCTTTTCCTAGCACCAGTATCAGAAAATGAATTTTCTAAAATAATTGATTCCAAGTTAAAAAATAAGAGATCTCGTGGGCCTGATGAAATTCCATATTTTTCAATAAAAAATATTGGTTCAATTATCAAACGAAACTTTTCCAGAACAGCTTAAAATTAACAAAGTAAAACCATTATTTAAAAAGGGCAATAAACATGAACTAAATAATTACCGTCCATTAGCTTTAACGTCAGTCTTCTCAAAAATACTCGAATATTGTTTTTTAGCTAGATTAGAACCATTTTTAGATAAATTTAATATTATTAATTCAAATCAGTTCGGATTCAGACGTAATAAATCAACTCTAGACGCAATATATGTATTTTACGAGAAAATTATTGAATATTTTGAAAATAAGGAATGCCCAGTAGGGGTGTTTTGCGACCTGAGCAAAGCCTTTGACTGTATGAGCCACCAGGAGCTTCTGCACGCGCTAGAAATAAATGGTATACGGGGGGTTCTCAAGAATTGGGTAGCTAGTTTTATTACAGGCAGAAAACAATATGTCACTTTGGACTATTCGTCGGTTGACGCGACATGCAGGGAAACTCGCTCAAGTCTAGTTGATCTGAAAATTGGGACACCACAAGGTTGCGTATTGTCCCCAATTTTATTTCTGCTTTATATTAATAATATGAGCCAAATTTTCACAAATGACTGCATGGCTGCGTAATTTGCAGACGATACGTCAATTATACTATCGGATAAAAACTGCAATGCGCTTCAAACCAAATGTAACGATAATTTGAAAACATGAACAAATTGGTTTTGTAAAAAAATTCTATTTCAATGAGAGTAAGACAAACTTTCTTAGATTTCACAATTATCAAAACAGAAATAATGTAGACCTGGTAATTAAAATCAATGATAAAGAAATAACCAGAAAGAATTCTACAAATTTCCTAGGCATTGAGTTAGATGAAAACTTGCGTTTTACGCTACATTGTAATAGGGTTACAACAAAATTAAATTCTGTATGTTACCAAAATAGATCACTAAAAACCACTTTATCAACAGAACAGTTACTGACGCTATATCACGCTCAAGTAGGTGCTAGATTACGTTATGGTATATGCCTGTGGGGCTCCTCTTCAGCAATTATGTCCGTGTTTGCCTGCCAGAAGAGAATTGTACGATGTCTTGCGGGTATCCCGAAAACACAGTCATGTAAACCTTTTTTTGTTGAATTTAATATTATGACAACAATATGTCTATATATCTATGAACTTTGTATATTTGTTTTGAAGAATAAACAAAAATTTGTGTCCCAGCAATCTAATCATGATTATAATACACGTAATCATGATCAGATACGAATACCATTCTGCAAGTACAAAATTTCAGCCAAAACGCCCCACACCACGTTGGGTTACGCGTATTTAACAAATTGCCCAATGACATAAAAACATGTAATACTGCTTACACATTCAGGAAACGGTTAAAATCATTTTTAATAGAAAGAGCTTTCTATAGCTTAGAAGAATACTGGCGAACATAGCTGCTGTGATACAAGTTTTACTTATTAAAATGTTTTATTACTGTATGTATTTTATTTACCTATGTATTTATTACTATCATCATGTAATCTAACAAGTGACCACTGTGACGATTTTTATACAACTGTCTGTCTGAAAATGAACGATATTATTATTATTATTATTATTATTATTATAATTAATTATAGAAGCAAGTGATTTGGCAAGAGCAAAACGAGTGTCTCTAATTAAGAAGCATGGAATCATATCCTCACCAGCCGTAAACTTATTTTTAAAAGTGGACATAACTGATAGAATATCATCCTCAGTTACCGAATTTAGAAAGAATGATGAGTAATAAGTATTTTCTTCAGATTTGTCATTATATCCAGAGCTCGTTGAAAAATAGTTTACAAATGACAAAGCAAAGGCATTAACTATGTATTGCGGGTTATCAATTTCGCCTATTTCATTATACATTTTATCCTGGTATTCTAGAAGTAACCTGTTTTTGATGTGGAAATTTTTCAAAATTCAGATGGATTCGTTCTAATGTTATTTTCTATAGATATATTGTAAGCTTTATATGCCTCACTTATTTTATTTTTAATTAATTTACGAACTCGTTTAAATTCAGAAAAATAAAATTGTTCTTTATATTTAATCCATTTTTCGAAAATAATTTTTGGGACTGATTTATTGAATTCTGCGTATAATGTTTCATAAAAGGTGTGAAGTGCTACATTTACAACTTAAATATTATCAAAATGAGACCAGTCTAAATTACACATATCATCGTAAAGTTGGTTGAAATTAGCCTTGCGAAAATTGTATTGAGAGTTTAATGCTGATGGAAATTTATTTTCACAATTCGTTGAAATAACATTAAATTTAACTGAGAGAGTTGGATGATAACTATCTTCTGGGACTAAGGCGAAATCAGATCGCTCAACTACAGTAGAATCTAAGAAATTTGATAAAACAAGATCTAGTTTCTTTGAATTACAATTTAGTACGTTACTGTATTGAGTGAGATTTAGTACATTCATGAAGTTCTTAAACAAGAGATATTTAGTGTCAACTGAATTATCATATAAACGAGGAAGATTGAAGTCATCTAATATGAGTAAACGTACGTTAATAAGAATTAATTCTAAAGCTTCTAGAAACGTGTTAAGATCGTCAATATTTATATCTGGCGGTATGTAAATGGCATATACAATAAACGAAAGGTTAGTAAAATAACATTTACATACAACTATATCAATAACTGGCGTTATTTTTTTTTTAAACTAGATACATCTATAATATTAAATTTTATATCATTCATGAATGATATTAAAAACCCACCGCCCGTAGAGCGGCTAACTAATGAAAAATTTCTGTCGGAACGAACAACATTATAATTTGGACGAAATAATTCAGAATACTGAATCACTCTACCATGATTCTGTAATAACAATTATATTAAATGACACGGACAAACAACTAGTGTAAAATAAATGACATTTTATAATCTCTGTTATATTGAAAATTAATAGATCTCTCTGGGAAACAAGAATTGTTAGGACCTCTGGCATGGTTTAGAAGTTGCGTAATCCTAACAACTCACTGAGAAGATATGCTGTTAGGTGTTCTGGTGTAGTTTACATATTCAGTATTAATAGTTTTCTCACAAAAAAAGAACTGTTAGAACATTTGACTTGGTTTACATGTTGAGTAATGCTAATAAATTACTGAGAAGAAATGGTGTTAGGTTTTCTATTATAATTTACATATTGAGAATTAATAGTTCTCTAAAAAGAAAAGATTATTAGGACCTCTGGCATGGTTTACAAGTTGAGTAATCCTACCAAATCACTGAGAACAAATGCTGTTAGGTCTTCTGATATAGGTTACATATTCAGTATTAATAATTCGCTCAGGACTAAAAAAAAACTGTTAGGAGCTCTATCCTGGTTTACATGTTGAGTAATCCTAACAAATCACTGAGAAGAAATACTGTTAGGTCTTCTGGTATAGTTTATATATTGAGTATTAATATTTCTCTCAGGAAAAGAAGGACTGTTAGGGCCTCTGGCATGGTTTGCATGTTGAGTAACCCTAACAATTGACTGAAAAGAAAGACTGTCAGGTTTTTTGGTATAGTGTACATATTGAGTATTAATAATTCCGTCAGAAATGAAAATCAATTAATTCACAAATAGAAACAACAATTAATTTGGTGCATAATGACAATTATTAAGTGTTCTTATGGAAACATTTTGACATTGCATAAATTAAATTTTCACAATGTACTCGTGTATTGACAAATCAGTACGGGTTAATAAGTACAGTGTGTACATATAAACCTTAAATATGAGCAAAATATTTTGGTCGAATGGTGACTATAATGGCGAAATGAAGTAATTTTTTTTATTAATTTAGTGAATATATGGCGAATGTTAACTTGGTCTTATACGTAAAGAGAATGATATGATTTATTCTATAAGGAGGTAAGGATTTCCTTTTATGTTTATAAAAATAAAACAATAGATACCGATAAATATAGATTAGATTAGATTAGATTAGATTTTTATAAAATGGTTTCTTTTCCTCAAATAAATTATTTTCATATGTTTCAGGTTTGGGTATAAAATAAGTAGGTATAGGAATTTTGACAAAAATCCAGGATATACTTACGTTAAAAAAATTGATTTGAAATTGATACACATGCCATAAAGTATTCATATGGAACGAATAAATGTCTTTGTATCCTTATATTATTTGTTATTGTTAATAGTAAAAGACGTTGACGACCACGGCGTCTCGTTTTAGCCGATGTAATTTCCAATGATATTTTTTAATAGGAACAAAATTTGTTGGTTGAATGGTATTATTGAAGTTCTAAATAACACAAATATTTAAAATTGGTTTAGAATTAAATAAGCGATTCAGTTTATAATACACAATACTGGAAAATTGTTAAGTAACTTTTATATTCTAATTCTACCGTCTTTACTATAAAATGCAATCCTATATACTAAAGGGTTACATTCATTATTCTTTAATCACGACAACCTGCAAAATTTTGTCAGTCTACACTGCCTAAACGGTACGAGCGATTTTAATGAAATTTGTACCAGATTGTAGATACATTCGCGACTTGATTTCCTAATTTGGACCATTTTTCTGTAAAATACATAGTTTTTTAATAAAAAATTATTAAATGTGCAAATTCTGGAAAATAAAACAATGGATCAAAGTCCTCCTTGAAAATTTACAACGAACATCGCTGTTTTGACATGTCAAATTAAAACTTTAAATACAAATATTTGCGTAATGAAGAGTATTTGGAAGAAACTAAATTCAAAATTATTAATTATGAGAATGCGAAATTATTTCACACAGGTAAAAAAGGTCTAATACATTGTATTTAAGAATTATAATTTTTGACATTTCATATGTCTTTAGACAGTGTTACCAAATGTGCCAAAATTAACAAAATAAGAAGCCAAGGTCACGACACATTTGACATAATTAATTTGAATATTGAAAAATGGAGTTATATTAGAACGATTTATTATAATTTTAATTAATTACAAACATGGGAAAACAGATTACATTAGTTGTAAGTATTCTAAACATGAAATATTCTTGTAATTCTACAATTTAATTTTTAGGTTAATGCAATTAAGTAACCAAATAAAAACACATATATTCCTAAATATAGACACATTTGACATATCAATATTTTTTAAATAATATAGAAGGATTTATTACCATTTAAAGAACTACCGTCATGAGAAAATAAGTATTCAAAATGAATTAATAAAATGAAACATTTTACTTAGTTTAAAATGGAAAAAGCGCGGGAAACTATTATTCCATAAACAGCGTTAAAGGATATACTATTACAAAAATTAAGTGTTCAATACTCTACACGTACTTATAATTATAAATGTCTGCATATATTTTAGATGTACCTAATGAAATGGACAAATAATGCAATTCTCGAAAGAAGTTATGAAATGAAATCTGTTGGAAGTCCAAACAAGAAAATAACATGAAATTTCAATAATATGTGTTGATTACTACAGTGAAATGTTGTGTTTAGGCTAATTTTAGAATAATTACATGGATTTTATACATATTTATTCCATCTAATTGTTAATTAATTAATATTATAACTGTAACCTCACATATATTTGTCAGTGTGTGATTGAACTATCAAACATTGTAGTTTCAATTATAAATACTAAAGATACTGTAGATATTTATGTAAAATGATATATAAATAAAATTTAAAAGGTAATTATTCAATTTTATGTGTTTTCTCACGTAGAAATGTGTAAAAGTTGTTATGTAGGTACTACAGTTTCCAGATTTTTTATATTTATCATAATTAACATAACACAACATTTAATGTTCATATTGCATAAACAGCTGTTATCAAATAATACCAATCAGTTAATAACCGCTGTCACATGCATACATAATACAATCGTTTAAAAAAAAAAAAAAAAAAGACCACAAAGATTTACTGTTGCTCGCATAACACCATTCATAAAGTTAGAAATTAAAATTATAAACTTATACATAATTATACGTATTAATTATCATTACGAGTCACACATATTATTGTAGGCAATCAACGAAAAATAGAAAAGAAACGTTACATAATCTCTGACAGAAATTATTCAATGTCAAAGTTTCAAAAGTAACGTTGGCTCACCTATGTTCAAGTCACAAATTTCAATTTCAAACTTTCTTAATAGGAAGAAATAAATTATATTGTTTATAAACAGTACGTAATAATTTGTTTTGTGAACTTGCATATACAAGTTTCTTCCTAAAACAACTTGTGTAAGGAAATAGAATATTCTAGGGAATTTTTGGCGTATCCCCAGATATGTTTAAAACATTATTTTAAAACTATTTTCATTTTATCACTTATATTATATCATAATGTAACTAAAATAAGTGTTTACAGAACTAATTTCAATTTATTTACATATATTATACTAATAATAAACTGGTAACATCGAGATATACACCACCATCTCTTGATGCCTATCAGAACTATTTCAAACATTACTTTTCAAATGGACATATCAACTGAATATTATACCATAGTATTAGCAGTCTGACACTTTCGCTTGCTCTTAATCAGTATGTGAGTTCTTAGTCAGCCCCTTTAATCTTCAAAAAAAGTTCATTTATTCATACAACCCATGGCGTGCGGGCGCGGGAAATTCAATTAAACGTCATATTTTACATGATTGCAAAGAAAAATTTGAAAAGTCTTTCACTCGATGTGTATTACAATAATGATTACACGTTGAACAATAAATAAATAAAAAATATAAAAATAGCTATTTATGACAAAAATATTAAGTGTTATTTTAATGTGTCATCAGAAAATTGACTCTCGGTCGTGACAGACTAGAAAACTTAGAGAAAATGTTTCTTCGATATGTAACAATAATGATTAAACTTTTTACAATAAATAAATAGAAAATATAAATATCAGTATTTATAATAAAAGTATAATGCATTTAAAAACATTTATACAGGGTGAATACTTGAAACCCAAACATAGCCCGTCAATACGGGCAAATTGTTATTCACAGACAGTTTTAACTGACAACAATGGTTGTGGTATCAATAGAAAAATAAAATATACATGTATATTAAATTAAATTCTATTATTAATACCGATAACTATGGAATTGTACAGAATAACAAATTTTTGCCATTTTATCTGCCAGAATCGTTAGCTATATTTTTTTTTTTATTTAGACACACTGTCCAACAGGAAAAAATCCCAATTGAGGACAGGAAAAAATAATAATACATAAAATAGCATAAGTTAATATAAATTAATATTGCTCAAAATAAAAAATAGTATATATTTAACATTACGTATTACATTATAAAAAGATTTAGGTTGCAAATGAAAAATGTCAACATCCGAATATTAGTATTATAAGTTGAGCACATTCTGTATATATGGGACAAGAATAATCTATGTTTGTACGAGGGGTAGGAAGATAGAAGGTACTGAAGTTCCGTGAGTGAAAGGATGAGATGTGGAAATTAAGGAGACACAATCAAGACGAGTCGTTAAGTTCACCATGAATTAACTTACTGAGATGAAAAACAGAAGTCAATTCACGGCGATGATAAAGACTGGGCATATTAAAGATGTGCAGTAAGGTAGAGTAAGATACTGAATAGTCCGGGTAAATTTTATTTATTTTGAAATACAGGTATTTCAAAAACTTTTTTTGAATTCTTTCGAGATGATCTTGATGACTCTCATAAGTTGGGTTCCATATTAATGAGCAATATTCCATTTTGGAACGAATGGAACTGTAATATAGTGTTATGATGGGCGTGATACTGATAAAATCTTTGTTATTACGGATAATAAAACCTAGCAATCGATTGGACTCATAAATATTATTAATATGTTGTGAAAAACTAAATTTAGTGTTAAAAGTCACTTCGAGGTCTTTAGCATTTTCTTTGCGATTTAGAACTGTAGTATGAATACTATAATTAAAAGTTATAGGATATTTTTTATTTCTTTTTTAAAATTTTGTAACGGCTATTTCATTTTATGGTTTTCTCATGACAAAAACCTATTACATCAACAAATTTAAGCTCATTTCATGCAGTTTTTAATTCTAAATATTTTACGTACCTATTTATACTTTTGTTTTTAATTTAATAGGGCAGAAATTACAGCCATATAAAAATTTTACCATTGTATTTCTTATAGTCCACAAAAATAAATACCCGGTATCTTTATTTACATAATAGTTAAGTTTTATTTATTTATTAATACAGGATGATTATTCGGTCTGTTTTCTTTTAATAACTCGATTATTTTAAATATTATAGAAAATTGTTCAAACAAAGTTTGTGTATAAATATGCAGTATAAGTTTTTCTACGGGTGTTCCATTTTTACACAATGATATGTAACTTTATATTTTCAAATAAAACATGCTATATATTTTTTCAAATTTGAAAAGTACATGAAACTTGCTATTTAACAGTGCGAAAACAATATGTTATATTATTTAAAAAATGCAGATTATCTGTGAACATATGGGCCGATTTACTAAATTCACAGTCGATTGGCCCCTTTTCGTTGCTAGATTAATTAAATGCTGAAAATTATGTATTTTTACAAAATAATCTGCCAAAACTTTTAAAAGAAACTCCCTTAAATGTACGTCAAAAAATTGTGATTTCTTCTATACTTAATCAATGCTTTTGAAAATATGTGGATTGGTCGAGTCGGTCTTGGTGTCAACCTCAAGGAACTCTATAATCGTGTCGTGTGGAATCAGAAACAAAAATGTTATATTTTTCCAAATATAACAACAATAAAATAATCTAATGCACAAAACATGCCCGAATTTTCCAAGCGTAACTTTTGTACATAAGGTGAGGTTATTGTTGTTTTTCTTTTTTAAACTATTCAAGCTAAATAACTGGCGTTATACTACGCGTCCCACTTTTGTTTTAATTTACAATGTTATCATCTGACCTATCCCCGCAAGCATTCAATACCAGAAAATATGATTACTAATTCTACTGTGCAGACAAATGGTTTTACGGTGGAACCAAACAGCTGTGGTAAAACTTCAAACAGTTCTAATGTTATTTGTCTAACAATATGCGAAGGAAAATTAATTCATACAATCTGGTCGGTCTGTAAGATAGTAAATGTATTGATTTAAAGAATGTTAATTCTTATGGATACCATAAGAGGGCCTGCGACGTTAGCACTCTGTATAGCTTATGCACGTTTCCAATGTGGGAATGCGTGTAAACAGTCATAAAATGCTGAAGACAACGGCGGTAGCACTATTTATAAATGTTAAATTATTATAATTTAGGAATGCATATAAACAATCATAAAACACTATCCACCTAGGGGAAGCTCGGCGTAGCCGAGTTTTCGCTAGTTCCTATGCTATTCCATTTGAAATTTGATATCTTCAAATGACATACTTCTATTACCTATTCATATTTGTTATTGGCATATAACCATTAATTCATTTTAAATCCAAATCGAACGTAATTTTGTATATTTTTTTTCTATTTGTATATAACGTTTTCATTTCTACATTTAATGTGGTGCTTAGTGACAAAGGCCCGTATCACGAGCACAGTTTTATAATAAAAGTGCTTTTATGGAGCGTGCTTTTACATTATATTCTTATGAAGAGTGTGCACAATAAAAGCGGTTTTATAATGAAAGTGCGCTCGTATTACGAGTTAATGTGTTACAGAAAGTGCAGACAAAATATTTGGAAATTACATAAATGAAATTCTCTGAGAAAATGGTTGTTAGGACCCCTGACAAGGTTTAAATGTTGGGTATTCTTCAACACTCTCCGAAAAAAGGGCTTTAGGGATCTGTGGCATGGTTTCCATGTTGTGTAATCCTAAAAAATCACTGAGAAGATATGCTGTTAGTTCTTCTGGTATAGTGTAAATATTGAGTATTAATAGTTAAAAAGGACTGTTACAACCTCTGGTATGGTTTACATGTTGAGTAATCCTAACAAATCACTGAAAAGAAAAGCTGTTAGGGCTACTAGTATAGTTGACATATTAAGTATTAATAATTCTCTCAGGACTCAAAAAACTGTTAGGACCTCATTCATGATTTACATGTTGAGTAATTCTAACAAATCACTGAGATTAAATGCTGGTAGGTCTTCTGGTACAGTTTAAATATTGAGTATTAATAGTCCTCTCAGAAAAAAATGAAATGTTAGGACCTCTGGCATGGTTTACATGTTGCGTAATACTAACAAATCACTGAGAAGATAAGCTGTTAGCTCCTCTGGTATAGTTTACATATTGAATATAAATATTTCTCTCAGAAAATAGAGAACTGTTGGGTCCTAACAAATCACTGAGAATAAATGCTGGTAGGTCTTCTGGTGTAGTTTATATATTGTGTATTGGCAGTACTCTCAGGAAAAGAAGGACTGTTAGGACCTCTGGTATGGTTTACACGTTGAGTAATTCCAACAAAAAACTAAGAAGATCTGGTGTTAGGTCGTCTGATATAGTGTAAATATTGAGTATTAATAGTTATCTCAGAAAAAAATGAACTGTTAGGAACTCTGTCATGGTTTACATGTTGCGTAGTCCTAACAAATCACGGGGAAGATATGCTGTTAGGTCTTCTGGGATAGTTTACATATTGAGTATTAATAGTTCTCTTAGAAAATCAAAGAATTGTTGGAACATCTGGCATGGTTTACATGTTGAGTAATGCAAACGAATCACTGAGAAGAAATGCTGTTAGGATTTCTATTATAATTACATATTGAGTATTAATAGATCTCTCAGGAAAAAAAGACCTGTTAGAACCTCTGGCATGGTTTACATGTTGAGTAATTCTAACAAATAACTGAGAAGAAATACTGTGAGGTCCTCTGGTATAGATTACATATTGAGTATTAATAGTTCTCTTAGAATATAAAGAACTGTTAAGACCGCTGGCATGGTTTACATGTTGAATAATCCTAACAATAATCCTATATTGAGTATTAATAGTTCTCTCAGGAAAAGAAGGACTGTTAGGGCCTCTGGCATGGTTTACATGTTGAGTAATCCTAACAATTCACTAAGAAGAAAGTCTATCAGGGTTTTTTGCATACTGTACATATTGAGTTTTTATAATTCCCTCAGAAATGAAAATCAATTAATTCATGTGCAGAGAAAAACAAATAGAAACAACAATTATTTGGTGCATAATGACAATCGTTAAATGTTGTTATGGAAATATTTTAATATTCCGTTAATGAAATTTTCACATTGTACTCGTGTATTAACAAATAAGTATGGGTTAATAAGTACAGTATGTACATATAACATTAAATATGAGCAAAATATTTTGGTCGAATGGTGACTATAATGTCGAAATGAAGTAATTTTTTAAAATTAATTTAGTGAACTATGGCGAATGTTAACTTGTCTTATACGTAAGTAAAATGATATGATTTATTCTATAAGGAGGTAAGGATTTCCTTCTATGTTTATAAAAATAAAACAATAGATACCGATAAATATAGGTGTTTTCTGGTTAACTTTTATAAAACGGTATCTATTCCTCTAATGAATTATTTTCATATGTTTCAGGTTTGGGTGTAAAATAAATAGGTATAGGTATTTTGACAAAAATCCAGGATATATCTATGTTAAAAAAATTGAAGCAAGTACTCAAATATTATTTTATTTGAAATTAAAGAATAACAAATAAGAACAACAATTAATGTTGTGCATAATAACAATAATCTGTTAAGTGTTAGTGTTGTTTTATAGAAATTGCAGTCTAAATATTTTGAGAAAATTCTTACACTGTACGATTTAATTAATTTATATACATTTTTTCTTAAGGTGCAAAATACCTATGAATCTGCAGCCTATGTAATTTCCAATGATATTTTTTAATAGGAACAAAATATATTGGTGGAATGGATACTACAATAGCAATGACTTGTGATTAAAAGAAATGATTTGTAAAGTTATAAGAAATATAGGTAAGTTATTTTCTTTCTTTATTATATATTTTTGTTGCAAATTAGAAAAATCATATAGATATGTATAATTTTAAATTTACAATTTTATTTAAATAATTTTTTTTTTGTTTCATTCGTTAGTACATATCAATGAATTTTTAAGAGGAAGATCTTAAATTGTACATTAACAAATATGTAATATTTTGAAACAATTTATGCTGAATTACAGAACCAGCTAATTTAAATAATATTTATTAATATAGTGCGTATAACTTTGCAGTATGTATTTTTGAATTTCCAATTAACACAAACAATCAAAATTGTTTTAGAATTAAATAAGCGATTCAGTTTATAATACACAATACCGGAAAATTGCCAAGTAACTTTTATATTCTAATTGTACCATCTTTACTAGAAAATGCAATTCATTTGCTATTCCATTTGAAATTTGATATCTTGAAATGACTTACTTTACTTCGATTATTCATATTTGTCATATAACCAATAATTCATTTTACATCTAAATCGAACGTAATTTGATTTTTTTTTTGTTGAGATATCGTTTTCTTATATCTACTTTATTTCATTTATTCTTTTTCATTTTAAAGTTTACTACGAAACAAACACTCTCGAAATTGGTTTGACGTTTTTTTTTTTTATTCCAATTTTATTACCATTCTTTGCGACAACAATGAAGTTGATTGTTATTTCGTACTATGTTGAACAACATACTTGGTTTCTTACATGTGTTGCTATGATAAAAGATAGTAAACTTGGCCTCCTACGTGTGCTACTGTTGTAGAGAGCATATTTGGTCACTCATGATAGTTGAGAGCAAATCGCCTCCTGCATGTCCACATAATAGTACTTACCAACTCGTCTCATGCATATAATACATTCGATAGTACCAAGTAAACTCGCCTTCTTCATGAACACGTGACAGTGCTAAGTTAACTTGTCTCCAGCATATGTACATAAATAGTACATGTTTTCATGGTTTGTTGTAAGTATTCTGATGTATTCAATTTATAATTTTTCTTCTTATTACCATTTCAATTATTGTTTCATAGTTTATGACAAGATTAGAATAACAATCTAATTTTTCAAAGAAAGTATTGACAATAATAAGGCCATTACTTCATGACCTAGCCTTCTCAGTATTAACCATCATCCTCCCAACCTATTTTTCTTACGATAACTAACAGGTAGTACGTGTACATTTAATACTTGTTATTGCATTATTAATTAAATATGTATTTGAAATTCTAGGTATATTTACACTACGTATATCCTTAAGAAATACCGCCAATACCAACAAAGAATTTGAATAAATATCCATGTAACATAACACAATTTTAATATGCAGTTTTGATTATCCTTCATATTTATTTAGAATTTAAATTGAGATACCGATGAAGATAAATATATAAAAATAAATAAACATACCATTACGGCCTAGTACCTACTGCTGGGTGTGCCAATCTGATTTGTACACAGATTCCGGTAATGATAATAACATATTTGTACCTTGCGAGCGTTTACCAGGCGAGGTAACCGATAAAGATGCACCCACTTTATAAATTTTGTTTATCATACTTTACGTATTATTTACAGCAATATGAAAACTTTACCTTTGTATTTACTATGGTCCACAAAAAAAGTAGACATCTTGTATATATGCATATATAAATGGTACTTACGGTAATTATGACTAAAATCAATATTGTATCGTTGTGAATCATTGCTTATGTTAAAAGATGCCGATGACCACGGCGTTTTTGTTAATGTTTGTTTTGTTTTAGGATTTGTAAATCACCAAAGAAAATCAATTAATTCATTTATAGAGAATAACAAATAGGAATAACAATTAATGTGGTGCATAATGACAATTGTTAAGTGTTGTTATGGAAATATTCTGAAATTGCATAAATGAAATTGCCGCATTGTACTCGTATATTAACAAAAAAGTACGGGTTAATAAGTATAGTATGTACGTATTATTTAGTTAAGATGAGATATACCGATTAATCTGCAGCGATTTAATACGAGGATAGTATGGCACCTATGTTTTAAATAGGAACAAAATATTTTGGTCGAATGATGAGTACAATGGCAAATTTCAGTAAGTTTTTAGATTAATTTAGTGAATATATGGTGAATGTTAACTTGTCTTACACGTAAGTAAAATGATATGATATGAATTATTCTTTTAGTAGGTAAGTATTTCCTTTTATGTTTATACAAAAATAAAATATTAGATACCGATAAATATAGCTCTTTTCTGATTAACTTATATGAGACGGTATCTTTTCCTCTAATAAATTATTTTCATATGTTGCAGGTTTGTATTTAAAATAAGAAGGTATTGGTATTTCGACAAAAATCCAGGATCTACCTACGTCAAAAAAAATTGAAACAAATACCTACTCAAATATTATTGTATTTGAAATTGATACACATACCATAAAGTATTCATATGCAACGAATAAAAGTCTTTGCATCCTTATAGTGATTGTCATTGTTAATAATAAAAGATATCGATAACCACGGCGTCTCGTTTTATGTTTGTTTTGTTTTAGGTAGTCAAGTTTGAATCATGAAAGAAAGATGAAAATTAATTAATTCATATTCAAAGAATAACAAATTAATGTGTTGCCTAGTAACAAATGTTAAGTGTTAGTGTGTTGGTATTGGCAAGTATTGCTAAGTGATATGACATCTGTTGGCAAAATAATGAACTACAGGTTGACTTTTTATTAAATTATAATATTAAATAATTGTTAAATATTATATGTATTTGTGTATCTAAATTGACATATATATTGTAATATGAGTAACAAATATTGCTGCTTACTTGAGTGCACATTGTCCCGTTAGAAAGGCAATAAATTATGTTGTCACGAATTCCCGCGTAAACGAAAAGTTCGTATTTACATTAAAAATATGCTTGACAAGATGAAAAAAAGATAATAATATAGTGCGTGAATCAGAAAATTATAAATTAATATATCCGTGTTGTATACTTTGAAGAATTGTTCATTATAATTCAAAGAAAACTGTGTTTCAAAACGAGGTTAGTTTTATAAATGTTCACAAAAATATCATTTAAGTTATCTTCACTTCCACGAATACATCCTATAATAATGTTCATAAGTGAAAACGAAATATAATCATGAAATTTTGCTATTTTAATTATTTCTTTGAAGATATTATCTAAAACAGAAGTGGTTATACAATTTAAGTTAAAATTTTATAAAAATGTACTAGGAATTTACATTAATTTACCCTGAATGGATAATATAAAACCTACTATAAAACAATATAAAAAGAAAATTAAATATAATACAGTACTCTGAGAAATACACAATTCTATAAGTTATGTGTTTGCCCATTTGACAGTTGGTTAACCTCATATCTCATTCAACCTGTAGTTCAAAACTTGCCACCCCAGCGCTGCGATCTTAAAAATACATGTCAATAGATATTGCAGTCTAAATATTTTGATAAAATTCTTACTCTGTACGTTTTAATTAATTTATGTATCTGTCTCGTTAAGATGAAAAATACCAATGAATCTGCAGGCGTTATATAATTTCCAATGTTTTTTTTTTTTTTTTAATAGGAATAAAATATTTTGGGCGAATGGATACTACAATGGCAATGGCTTGTGTTTAAAAGAAATGTTTTTTGTAAAGCAATAAGTGAATATTTCTGTAAACACACAGGTAAGTTTTTTCTTTCTTTAATATATATTTTAGTTGAAAATTTGAAAAATCATATAGATATGTTATATTTTAAATTGGTAATTTTATTTAAATAATTTTTTATTATTATTTTTTTTGATTATTACATATTAATAATTTTTTAAGAAGAAGATCTTAAATTGTATATTAGCCAATATGTAGTAATTTGAAATAATTTAGTCTGAATTACAGAACGAGCTAATTTAAACAATATTTACTAATATAGTGAGTATAACTTTGCAGTATGTATTATTTAATTTTCAATTAACACAAATATTTATTAAATTGAAATTTGGGAAATAATCGGACACGCAGTCTGTGTAAAATTATTTATTTCCTGGCCTACGTTTCGACTTTGACTAAAGTCTTCATCAGGGAAATGTAGGCTAGGAAATTAATAATTTTACACAGACTGCGTGTCCGATTATTTCCCAATTTTCATTCTACTACCAGTCGATCATCGTATTCAGCCCATTTTTTATTTTTTTATTTTAGACTTAAATGAGCGATTTATTTTTTAATACACAATACTGGAAAATTACCAAGTAACTTCTATATTCCAATTTTACCGTCTTTACTAGAAAATTTAATTCATTTGCCATTCCAATTGAAATACGATATCAGATTCAGATGACTTATTTTACTTCGATATTCATATTTGTTGTTGTCATATAACCATTAATTCATTTTAAATCTAAATCGAACGTAATTTTGAATGGCTAATGTGTTACAGAAATTGCAGACAAAATATTTGGAAATCACATAAATGAAATTCTCTCAGAAAATGGGTTGTTAGGACCTCTGGCAAGGTTTAAATGTTGGGTGTTCTTTACCATCCTCCGAAAAAAAGTCTTGTGGGACCTGTGACATGGTGTCCAAATCACTAAGAAGCAAGGCTATGCGTATCCTGGAATAGGGAACATATATATTAATAGTTCTCTCCGAAAAAAAAGGAATAGTGAGGACCTCTAGCATGGTTTACATGTTGAGTAATCCTAACAAATCACTAATAACAAATGCTGTTAGGTCTTCTGGTATAGTTTACATATTCAATATTAATAATTCTCTAGGGACAAAATAGGACCTATGGCATGGTTTACATGTTGAGTAATCCTAACAAATCACCAAGAAGAAATGCTGCTAGCTCTTCTGGTGTAGTTTAAATATTGAGTAATAATAGTTTTCTCAGAAAATAAAGAATTGTTAGGACTGCTGGCATTGTTTACATGTTGAGTAATCCTAACAAATCACTGAGAAGAAATGCTGTTAGGTCTTCTGGTATAGTTTATACATTGCGTATTAACAGTACTCTCACGAAAAAAGGATTGTCAGGACCTCTGGCATGGTTTACATGTTGAATAATTCTATCAAAAAACTGAGAAGATATGGTGTTATGTCTTCTGGTATAGTGTAAATATTGACTATTAATAATTCTCTCTGGAAAAAAGGGATGTTAGGACCTCTAGCATGGTTTACATGTTGGGTAACCCTATCAAATCACTGAGAACAAATGCTGATAGGTCTTTTGGTATAGTTCACATATTGAATATTAATAATTTTCTCAAGACAAAAGAAACTGTTAGGACCTCTTGCATGGTTTACATGTTGAGTAATTCTAACAAATCACTGAGAAGATATGCTGTTAGGTCCTCTGGTATAGTTTACATATTGAGTATAAATATTTCTCTCAGAAAATAAAGAACTGTTAGGACCGCTGGCATGGATTACATGTTGAGTAATCCTAACAAATCACTGAGAATAAATGCTGTTAGGTTTTCTGGTTTAGTTTATATATTGAATATTGACAGGACTCTCATGAAAAGGACTGATAGTACCTCTGGCATGGTTTACATGTTGAGTTTGAATTTTTTAAGATTTGCACGTTGACTATGTGACACGCCTTTCATTTGCAAATTACATAGTGTCATGTAAATATTTACAAGTTCTTTTTGTATTAAGTGGTTTCTAACATAGTGTTTTTCATCACAGTGCTATAGTTGCAGTGTTTTTTGTGCTACTTCAGTCCCTTTTGGTGATTTTCATACTGCTGTAAGTACTGTCTTTTAAGGCGACATTAGCTTGCTTTTTCGCAATATAATTAATCGTGTCATTTCGACTGCCCACTATCGGCTAACATCTACTCATCTTTGTTGCACCATTCATAAACTACACCTGCTCGGGTCTATTCGTTCGTCTTCTTCAGACATCACATCATGTTGAGTTTCCCAAATTGCAACAAAAATATAAACAAAGAGGTTAACTCTATCGAATGTGATGGGTGTCGTAAACTCATACATTTACCCTGTGTGAATCTAACAACTGATGATATTACACGTCTCACCAGATTCACTACTAAATCGGTCAAAATTTTTGTAATAAATGTCTGAACGAAGTTGATACTGAGACAAATAGCTTTTTACGAGTTTAATCGTAATTTAATAAATCGGCAACTGACTGCTACAGGGTAGCATACCCCATGCAAATCAAATACCTTTTGCGGGTTCGTAAGGGTAGACCAAAAATTATACTTACTGTATATTGGGCACAATTCAAAATACCTGAAATA
Source organism: Harpalus rufipes (assembly GCA_951394225.1). NCBI lineage: Eukaryota > Metazoa > Arthropoda > Insecta > Coleoptera > Carabidae > Harpalus > Harpalus rufipes. The sequence continues at coordinate 28,798,289 of OX596282.1, read as the reverse complement.
TAAATGTGATAGGAGGGGTGCCACTCAGTTTTGGTGAGGTTAAAACTGAGAAAATAAGGGTGAGTATTTGGGGAAACGTTGGAGGATGTTTCAATAGGAGGAAAACTCACATATGTAGTACAACATACCAAATAAATATAATTAATAACTCCGATCACATCGTACAGATGACAAACAGGCATCGAACTTATATTACAGAAGGTACAGGACATAAATAAAAATAACCTTTAATATTTGGGAGATCTCCGCTCATTTGAAATAAACATCCGAATATAGAATAATTGCGTATAAACTTGTACAAGACTCCAACGGCGCGGTTAACTCCATCTAAAAACATAGGCGGCGATACAAAATTTCTCGGCAATTGTGAACACTCATATACTATCCAGAATTTCTCAAAATGATACTACTATTATACAGACTAATTACATAACATATGGTAGTATTCAGAAAATATCGTGGCATCGATATGCGCACAGAAAAATTGTCTTTTCCAGACAACACGTGGTATGAAAATGGGGCAAAAATGTCTTTGCGGGGTACTTAGCTGGTTACGCCGGGATGTGTAGTAGTCGACGTCGTCAGGGGCGTCGGATTGGTGTGGTAGTGGTCTCCAGCAGCTACTTGAAGGGCCCCCACATAGGTATAGGGGCGATGACTCGGTGCAGGCGACGGCAACAGCAACCAAGTTTAGGAAAAAATCGGGCAATGAACGTAACAATAATATCCACCCAACTGGTGATATGACGGGATCGAAAACACTCCAAAAATCACTTAAACGATACAATAATTGATCCACAATCATAAGGAAATAATTCTCAGCCCGACACTGGAGACACTTCGACACGCACAGTACAAGCGTTAAATTCTCACAATCCCGCACAATACATCTTATTCCTAAATAGGTAATAATTAACAAAAATATAATTTTTTACAAGTTCGACACCTGCTGCCATCTTTTCTACTTTACCTACTTACAACTCCAAAAAATTATAATGTGAGTTAGAGCGGGAAAAGGAAAGGAGAGGACGAAGACAAATATTTTGAATTGTGACAATACAGTAAACAGTTTAAAAAAAATATTCCGCAACTGCAAGCCGATTTATATGAGCTGCACCAAAAATTTAAAACTGATCGAAGTAACGAAACCCAGATTGAAACTATTTTAAATTAAATAAATCAAAGAAAATTTCGCCAAATAATGTTATTATTTCCGGTGTTCCTGAACCTGATGGACAAAATTTAAATACTGAAATCTCCATTCTTATTAATAAAATAGAACCAAATATAGATTTAACTGATGTTAAAATTCAGAGACTGGGTGCTACAAAAATTAATATTAATAGTCGGCCAAGACTTATTAAACTTCGTTTTCAAAAAAACATTTATATTAATCAGGATAAAACTCCTTTACAACAACAACAATATAATAAAGTTAGAACAGAATTACTTCAGCCTATATCTCAGGGTGAAAATAATTTATATATCTCTCATAAAAAAGGTTTTCCACAAATTTTAGTCTTCTATCAAAACGTCCAGGGTCTCAATATAAAGCTGAAGCAACTTTATTCTCTATCTTCATCCCTTAATTTTGACATCATCAGTTTCAGTAAAACTTGGTTGACCAATAGCGTGTTCGATTCTGAAATTAGTAGTGGTTCGTATGCAGTTTTTCGCTCTGATCGTAATTTAGTGCAGTGTGGTGTTAATCGTGGTGGTGGAGTTCTAATGCTAATTAATAAAAAAATTCATGCTGTTCATGTTAATCTTAATGACTTTCAATATTTATTACCGGTTAATTTAGACATACTATTCTGCAAATTGCTTTTAAACAATATCAACCTATACATATTTACAATTTATATTCCCCCCGGAATGAATAGTGATGTATTTAGTGATATTGTCGATTTTCTTGAAAATCTTCCATTTTTGCATGAAAATAATTTCATGTTATTAGAAGACTTCAACATACTTGAATTTTTATCTGATTCTACTAATCATAATGCTGTACTATGTAATAATTTGTTATCATTTATCAACGCTAAGCAATTGTTAATAACAGATGGCTTGATCTTGAGATTTCCAATACTGATTGTACAGTTAAGAGCAAAGAATCTTTTTTTAATGTTGAATATGTCCGTCACCATTCGCTTCTAATTACTATTAATATACATACATGCAACTTAAACCGATAATTTAAATAAATTTATGCCTGAAACGTACGATTACAAAAAGGCAAACTTTCCTACACTTTATCATATGATTTCTTGTTATAATGGGACGTACTGAAAGATTTTGGTGATGTAAATTTAGCATGCGAGTTTTTTTATTCAGAACTTTATTTAATGTTTTATGATTGTATACCTATAAAATCAAAACGTATTCTTACATCTCCGCATTGGTTTATACCTCAAATTAAATCTGATATTAAAAGGATATCTCACTATTTTAAAATGTTTAAAAAATATTCGTATATATCCGCTTATTATGAGTCTTATAGTGAACTTCGTTCAAAAATTAAGTCTGATATAAATCAGGCATATACTATCTATGTAAAAACATGCGAATCATCTATTGCTAGAACTTTGGAACTTTGTTAATTCGAAAAAAAAAAGTCATCTTTTCCATCTAGTATGAATTACAATAATGATGTTTTGATAAACCTAATGATATCGCTCAAGCATTCGCATTCCACTTTCATAACGTCTATACTTCCTCTTCTTTATCCACTTCTAAAACAACATTTTCTATTGAGGAAATTCAAGCATCTATAAGAAAACTTAAAAACAATTATTCATGTGGACTCAATCTCATACCTAATATAATAATTAAGAGCAATGTTTACTCCTGTACTAAAATATGAAACGAAAATTCAAATAAATTGTTCCTGTACTAGAACTATTAACATTTTAAAAAATTCAACATTAGACAAACATACTTCTGATATGAACCTGCATTTAAAAAAAAATAATTATCGAAATCTATTAATACTGGACTTTGATTTTAATGGAAAACCCAAAATTTAGTAGCATTTCTTGCTTTCCCATTAAAATCAAACTCAAATACTGATAGATTTTAATAATACTTTCTTTTAAAAGCAGGTTCATATCAGAAGTATGTTTCTCTAATATTGATTTTTTTAAAATGTTAATAGTTCTGGAACAGAAACAATTTATATGAATTTTCGCTTCATATTTTAGTACAGGAGTACACAATGCTCTTAAAGACTGTTTTTATCCTCTTTCGATTGCACTGTATTATATATTTAACCTTGCGATAAATACTAAATCTTTTCCTGACACTTGGAAACAGACACGGGTTATTACTCCGATTTATATATCTGGCGATTCTTCCAATATAAAAAAAAACTATCGGCCAATTGCAATTCTATCTAACATTAGTAAAAATTTTGAAAGTTTGCTTTATAAAAATATCTACAGATTGAAAATCAAATATCTTTTAATCAACACACACGGTTTTGTAGCTAAGAGATCAACTGCCACTGACCTGAGTTTCTTCACTCACTATGTTTCCTCTGCTTTAGATAACAATGTACAAGTGGACACACTATTTACACGGATTTTTCTAAATCCTTTGATCGTATACATCATAATGTTTTTCTTGACAAATTACAATCATTTTCTCTATCTTTATCTACAATCTATCTTCTTTCTTGCTATCTAAAAAATCGTGTCTTCTGTGTTCAGTTACTCGGACATAATTCTTCTTCCTTTAATGTTCCTTCAAGAGTCCCTCAGGGATCAAATTTAGGGCCTTTACTTTTTCTTCTTTTCATTAATGATATCTGCTATATATTTAAAAGTCAAATAATTCATTCTAGTGACTGTTCATTACTGTAAAGTGATCTTAATTCTTTATCTGAATGTTGTGATAAATACAAGCTTAATTTGAGTATAGGTAAATGTAACGTATTGTCGTTTACTCATAAAAAAATCTGTTGTGACCAGCAAAATATCTCTCGCCACTTCCTTTTTTGGTTACATGAGTATAGGGCGCGAACAGTCATGTTACATTGTTGGCCTTGACAAGCAGATGTGGGGGCCCGTTTCATAATGATAATTAGTAATTATGTACATAGATGTCAAATGTCAGAATTTTTCATTAAAAATTTCAAGATTTTCTAAATTCACGTAGTTAATTTGTCACCAGGAGTGTGGAATTTACTTGTCGAGGAAAATAAACCACATAGAATTGGAAAGTCACTAAATTTAGAATGAAAAATTATGATATTTCACATATACAGGGTGGAAACGAACTTAATGTCATAAATTTAAGGGTGAGTAGTATGACATGTGTAAATTACGAAACAGAAAGAATTTTTTAAAAATTCGCATATTTAAGGGTAGTTCTCCTTAAACTTGAAATTAATTTAATTAATTTACGAAATGTTTCTGTATAATCAAATCTTAATTATTTCTAACGTAATTTATTTTGAAAGTTCAATGAACCATATCAAATATTAATATTAATACTTCGCAGAATTATTTTTATTAAAGGAAAAAAAAACAGCATGGATTAACTGATAAATAGCAACAATACTGGAAACTTTGAATTTTCATGTAACAATATTAATATGAAAAAAACTTAACTTAAAAATCAATTCAAGAATAAACACAAAACTCATAAATATTGTTCAAAATTGTCACCTCCCACAGCTACACACAATGCACTACGTTGAATTAATGTGACACTACATGCCAGGTTCATATGATTGTCTTGCTTAATAATTTCAGCAAGTTTTGAATCCGCATCCTCAATTCTTCAACAGTTTCAGGGGGGTTTTGATTATCACACACCAAGGACTTCAAATGACCCCACAGATAAAAATCTAAGGGATTGAGGTCAGGTGATCTTGATGGCCATGATACAGGACCTCCACGGCCAATCCACCTGTTCCCATAGGTATTATTTAAATGCTGCCGCACATTTCTTGAAAAATGAGGTGGAGCACCATCATGCTGAAACCATGCATGTTGACGATGGAGTAAGGAAACATCTTCTAATAATACTGGTAGAACATTTTGTAAAAATTCCAAATACTGGTCACCATTTAATCTATTGGGCAGTATGTATGAGCTCTCTTAAGGTGGCATAGCCATCACAGCTCAACGTGAAAAGATATACATGATAATTTAGAGATAATTAATTGCTAATTAATTGCGCTAATTAAAAATTTATTGCTTTATTTTAAAAAAAAAAATCTATGGCTGAGCTGGCATAAATCATATGCTGGCTCAGCCAAAAAAAAATAGGGGCATATACAGTATTAATGAACATAGCCAAATTAATTGCTATTTAATTGCTCATTGTAAAACATGTTTTCATTACAAAAATGATAACAAACGCTGAACTAACAGCAATAAGATCATTATTAGGTAACAACAGAGTGCGCCTAGATAAAAAATGGGGTGTTACAATTAATTGCTCTAGCTAAACGTAATCAAAAGGGTTTCTTTAATTGGTATAACCTTTGTCCCTATTGATAGGATTTTTTTTAAATAAATTGCTGCATATAAATTCTGAAACAGAAGCAATAATATCATTTTTAGACAAGAGCAGAGTGCGCTTAGAGCTGCAAATGGGGTGTTAGAATTAATTGCTCTAGCTGAATCTAATGAAAAGGGTTGTCCTATTTATATAACCTTTGCCCTTATTGATACAAGGACATTTTAACTAATTTCTGCAATTAAACAACTAGGAGCATTACGACAACAGCAGAATGCGCTGAGAGTAAAAAACGTGTGTTAAAAGTAATTGCTGTAGCTCAACCTATTGAAAAGGTTTGCACTACTTGGTATAACCTTTACCCTTATTGATATGAGGTATATTTAATTAATTGCTGCAATTAAACTGAACTAAAACTATTAAGAGAGCAGCTTAATGCGCTGAGTGAATAAAAAGGGACGTAATAATTAATTGCTCTAGTTCAACCAAATAAAAAGGGTTGTACTAAGTGTGCTACCGTTTGCCCTTATTGATACGAGGGATTTTTAATTAATTGCTGCAAATAAACAGAACTAAAACTATTAAGAGAGCAGCTGAATGCGCTGAGAATATAAAAAGGGATGTTAGAATTAATTGCGCTAGCTCAACCAAATAAAAAGGGTTGTACTAAGTGTGATACCTTTTGCCCTTATTGATACGAGGGCTTTTTAATTATTTGCTGCAAATAAACTGAACAAAAACCATTAAGACACCAGCTGAATGCGCTAAGAATATAAAAAGGGATGTTAGAAATAATTGCTCTAGCTCAACCAAATAAAAATTGTTGTACCACATGGTATACCCTTTGCCCTTATTGATACGAGGTATTTTTAATTAATTGCTGCAAATAAACTGCAAAAACCATTAAGACAGCAGCTGAATGCGCTAAGAATATAAAAAGGGATGTTAGAATTAATTGCGCTAGCTCCACCAAATAAAAAGGGTTGTACTAAGTGTGATACCCTTTGCCCTTATTGATACGAGGGCTTTTTAATTATTTGCTGCAAATAAACTGAACAAAACTAATTAGGAGAGCAGCTGAATGCGCTGAGAGTATAAAAAGGGATGTTAGAATTAATTGCGCTAGCTCAACCAAATAAAAAGGATTGTACTAAGTGTGATACCCTTTGCCCTTATTGATACGAGGGATTTTTCATTAATTGCTGCAAATAAACTGAACAAAAACTATTAAGAGAGCAGCTGAATGCGCTGAGAATATAAAAAGGGATGTTAGAATTAATTGCGCTAGCTCAACCAAATAAAAAGGGTTGTACTAAGTGTGATACCCTTTGCCCTTATTGATACGAGGGATTTTTAATTAATTGCTGCAAATAAACTGAACAAAAACCATTAAGAGAGCAGCTGAATGCGCTAAGAATATAAAAAGGGATGTTAGAATTAATTGCGCTAGCTCAACCAAATAAAAAGGGTTGTACTAAGTGTGATACCCTTTGCCCTTATTGATACGAGGGCTTTTTAATTATTTGCTGCAAATAAACTGAACAAAAACCATTAAGACAGCAGCTGAATGCGCTAAGAATATAAAAAGGGATGTTAGAATGAATTGCTCTAGCTCAACCAAATAAAAATGGTTGTACCACATGGTATACCCTTTGCCCTTATTGATACGAGGTATTTTTAATTAATTGCTGCAAATAAACTGAACTAAAAGCATTTAGACAACAGCTGAATACGCTGAGAGTATTAAAAGGGATGTTAGAATTAATTGCTCTAGCTCAACCAAATAAAAAGGGTTGTACTAAGTGTGATACCCTTTGCCCTTATTGATAAGAGGGATTTTTAATTAATTGCTGCAAATAAACTGAACTAAAAGCATCAATATCATTATTAGACAGAGTGCACGTAGATTAGAAAATGGGGTGTGAATATTAATTCTTTATGCACAACCTAATGGAAATGGTTTCTTTAATTTGTAGATCTTTATCCTTATTGATACATGAAAATTTTAATTAATTGCTGCAAATAACTGAGCAAACAGTAGCAAAATCATTAGTAGACAATAGTTGAAGCCCGTGTAGCGTAGAAAATGTGACGTTAGAAATAATTCCTCTAGCTCAACCTAATGAAAAGGTTACTCTACTTGGTATAACCATTTATCTTCGTGATATAGGGAATGCTGAATGCGCTGAGAATATAAAAAGGGATGTTAGAATTAATTGCGCTAGCTCAACCAAATAGAAAGGGTTGTACTAAGTGTGATACCCTTTGCCCTTATTGATACGAGGGATTTTTAATTAATTGCTGCAAATAAACTGAACAAAAACCATTAAGAGAGCAGCTGAATGCGCTAAGAATATAAAAAGGGATGTTAGAATTAATTGCGCTAGCTCAACCAAATAAAAAGGGTTGTACTAAGTGTGATACCCTTTGCCCTTATTGATACGAGGGATTTTTAATTAATTGCTGCAAATAAACTGAACAACAACCATTAAGACAGCAGCTGAATGCGCTAAGAATATAAAAAGGGATGTTAGAATTAATTGCGCTAGCTCAACCAAATAAAAAGGGTTGTACTAAGTGTGATACCCTTTGCCCTTATTGATACGAGGGATTTTTAATTAATTGCTGCAAATAAACAGAACTAAAACCATTAAACAGCAGCTGAATGCGCTGAGACTATAAAAGGGATAAATAATTTCTATATTATTAAAGATAAAATAAAATAATATAAAATAATCATATAGAAAACCAAGGGGGGCAACAGATTAAAGAAGAAAATATTTTTTTAAACCAGTGGTTCTCAAGTTACAATTTATATATTTTTTAAATGGGATAATATATGCATATATATTTCGCTCACCCGATAGAGCATTTTTTTTAATTCAACCATGTAATCATTTTTTATCCAAATAAAAAATATGGAGATAAATCCATTTGATATTTAAATAAATTTGATTTTTATAGTTATTTTTAGTAAACTATGTACGAAAAACAAAAACTGCTATTTGTCAATTTGAATTATTTAGGAAGGAAATCAAATAGATCACGATATAAAGATATAAAAGGATTACAAGGTTGAATTAATAACAAAATACTCTGTCGAAAGAACTTGAAAATATATATACCATTCCATTTAAAAATATTTAACTTTGTGTTGAAACTTAGACCCCCTTGTATAACAAAATATATTCTTCTCTAACTGGATGTTACCCTTGTTCTATAAGACTGTCATATAGTATTTTATTGTATCCTTATAATATGGAAATTATTTAAGGTAGCTCGTTTAGCTGTTGCACCCCGTTATATTATTACGTTCTTATATGTATATATTAAATAATAGTTCATTCATTTATTTTATCTTTTATTTATTCCCTATATCACGAAGATAAATGGTTATACCAAGTAGAGTAACCTTTTCATTAGGTTGAGCTAGAGGAATTATTTCTAACGTCACATTTTCTACGCTACACGGGCTTCAACTATTGTCTACTAATGATTTTACTACTGTTTGCTCAGTTATTTGCAGCAATTAATTAAAATTTTCATGTATCAATAAGGATAAAGATCTACAAATTAAAGAAACCATTTCCATTAGGTTGTGCATAAAGAATTAATATTCACACCCCATTTTCTAATCTACGTGCACTCTGTCTAATAATGATATTGATGCTTTTAGTTCAGTTTATTTGCAGCAATTAATTAAAAATCCCTCTTATCAATAAGGGCAAAGGGTATCACACTTAGTACAACCCTTTTTATTTGGTTAAGCTAGCGCAATTAATTCTAACATCCCTTTTTATATTCTCAGCGCATTCAGCTGCTCTCTCAATAGTTTTTGTTTAGTTTATTTGCAGCAATTAATTAAAAATCCCTCGTATCAATAAGGGCAAAGGGTATCACACTTAGTACAACCCTTTTTATTTGGTTAAGCTAGCGCAATTAATTCTAACATCCCTTTTTATATTCTCAGCGCATTCAGCTGCTGTCTTAATGGTTTTAGTTCTGTTTATTTGCAGCAATTAATTAAAAATCCCTCGTATCAATAAGGGCAAAGGGTATCACACTTAGTACAACCCTTTTTATTTGGTTGAGCTAGCGCAATTAATTATAACATCCCTTTTTATATTCTCAGCGCATTCAGCTGCTCTCTCAATAGTTTTTGTTTAGTTTATTTGCAGCAATTAATTAAAAATCCCTCGTATCAATAAGGGCAAAGGGTATCACACTTAGTACAACCCTTTTTATTTGGTTGAGCTAGCGCAATTAATTCTAACATCCCTTTTTATATTCTTAGCGCATTCAGCTGCTGTCTTAATGGTTTTTGTTCAGTTTATTTGCAGCAATTAATTAAAAATCCCTCATATCAATAAGGGCAAAGGGTATTACACTTAGTACAACCCTTTTTATTTGGTTAAGCTAGCGCAATTAATTCTAACATGACTTTTTATACTCTCAGCGCATTCAGCTGCTGTTTTAATGGTTTTAGTTCTGTTTATTTGCAGCAATTAATTAAAAATCCCTCGTATCAATAAGGGCAAAGGGTATACCATGTGGTACAACCCTTTTTATTTGGTTGAGCTAGCGCAATTAATTCTAACATCCCTTTTTATACTCTCAGCGCATTCAGCTGCTGTTTTAATGGTTTTAGTTCTGTTTATTTGCAGCAATTAATTAAAAATCCCTCGTATCAATAAGGGCAATGGGTATCACACTTAGTACAACCCTTTTTATTTGGTTGAGCTAGCGCAATTAATTCTAACATCCCTTTTTATATTCTCAGTGCATTCAGCTGCTCTCTCAATAGTTTTTGTTTAGTTTATTTGCAGCAATTAATTAAAACTCCCTCGTATCAATAAGGGCAAAGGGTATCACACTTAGTACAACCCTTTTTATTTGGTGGAGCTAGCGCAATTAATTCTAACATCATTTTTTATATTCTTAGCGCATTCAGCTGCTGTCTTAATGGTTTTTGTTCAGTTTATTTGCAGCAATTAATTAAAAATCCCTCGTATCAATAAGGGCAAATGGTAACACACTTAGTACAACCCTTTTTATTTGGTTGAGCTAGCGCAATTAATTCTAACATCCCTTTTTATACTCTCAGCGCATTCAGCTGCTGTTTTAATGGTTTTAGTTCTGTTTATTTGCAGTAATTAATTAAAAATCCCTCGTATCAATAAGGGCAATGGGTATCACACTTAGTACAACCCTTTTTATTTGGTTGAGCTAGCGCAATTAATTCTAACATCCCTTTTTATATTCTTAGCGCATTCAGCTGCTGTCTTAATGGTTTTTGTTCAGTTTATTTGCAGCAATTAATTAAAAATCCCTCGTATCAATAAGGGCAAATGGTAACACACTTAGTACAACCCTTTTTATTTGGTTGAGCTAGAGCAATTAATTCTAACATCCCTTTTTATACTCTCAGCGCATTCAGCTGCTGTTTTAATGGTTTTAGTTCTGTTTATTTGCAGCAATTAATTAAAAATCCCTCGTATCAATAAGGGCAAACGGTAACACACTTAGTACAACCCTTTTTATTTGGTTGAGCTAGCGCAATTAATTCTAACATCCCTTTTTATATTCTTAGCGCATTCAGCTGCTGTCTTAATGGTTTTTGTTCAGTTTATTTCCAGCAATTAATTAAAAATCTCTCGTATCAATAAGGGCAAAGGGTATCACACTTAGTATAACCCTTTTTATTTGGTTGAGCTAGCGCAATTAATTCTAACATCCCTTTTTATATTCTCAGCGCATTCAGCTGCTCTCTTAATAGTTTTAGTTCTGTTTATTTGCAGCAATTAATTAAAAATCCCTCGTATCAATAAGGGCAAACGGTAGCACACTTAGTACAACCCTTTTTATTTGGTTGAACTAGAGCAATTAATTATTACGTCCCTTTTTATTCACTCAGCGCATTAAGCTGCTCTCTTAATAGTTTTAGTTCAGTTTAATTGCAGCAATTAATTAAATATACCTCATATCAATAAGGGTAAAGGTTATACCAAGTAGTGCAAACCTTTTCAATAGGTTGAGCTACAGCAATTACTTTTAACACACGTTTTTTACTCTCAGCGCATTCTGCTGTTGTCGTAATGCTCCTAGTTGTTTAATTGCAGAAATTAGTTAAAATGTCCTTGTATCAATAAGGGCAAAGGTTATATAAATAGGACAACCCTTTTCATTAGATTCAGCTAGAGCAATTAATTCTAACACCCCATTTTCAGTTCTAAGCGCACTCTGCTCTTGTCTAAAAATGATATTATTGCTTCTGTTTCAGAATTTATATGCAGCAATTTATTTAAAAAAAATTCCTATCAATAGGGACAAAGGTTATACCATTTAAAGAAACCCATTTGATTACGTTTAGCTAGAGCAATTAATTGTAACACCCCATTTTTTATCTAGGCGCACTCTGTTGTTACCTAATAATGATCTTATTGCTGTTAGTTCAGCGTTTGTTATCATTTTTGTAATGAAAACATGTTTTACAATGAGCAATTAAATAGCAATTAATTTGGCTATGTTCATTAATACTGTATATGCCCCTATTTTTTTTTTTGGCTGAGCCAGCATATGATTTATGCCAGCTCAGCCATAGATTTTTTTTAAAAAAATAAAGCAATAAATTTTTAATTAGCGCAATTAATTAGCAATTAATTAGCTCTAAATTATCATGTATATCTTTTCACGTTGAGCTGTGATGGCTATGCCACCTTAAGAGAGCTGTATGTATGGTCCAAGCAAATTTCCATTTAAGATACCAGCCTAAACATTTAATGAAAATCTGTGTTGCAAACTACTTTTTACTACAACATGTGGATTTTCTTGAGCCCAATAATGCATGTTGTAGAAATTATGGACACCGTCCCGTGTGAAAATTGCTTCGTCACTAAATATTATAAGTGAAGTAAAATTAAAATTTGCAGCATGTTGTTGCAGAATCCACTGAAAAATATCGTTCTAGCTTGGTGATCAGCAGGCATTAATCCTTGAACACGTTGAAAATGGTATGGATGATAATCATTCTTGTGTAAAATTTTCAAAACACTCGTGTGAGATATTTCTCCTATAACACGAGACACTCCTCTGCTACTAATTTCCGGGTTAGCATACACCAAGTCTAAGACTTCATCTTCAATGTTGTGGTGTTGTCTGCGACCGCCGCCATGTCGTCCATTATTTCTTCTTAAATTGCCTGTGTCGCGAAGACGTTGTGTCACTGTGATGAACATCCTGCGATCAGGCTGGCGTCTTCCAGGATACCGTCCGGCATACAGACCTGCTGCTAAAACCGCGTTTTCTCCCACTTCACCATAAATCAACAACATATCCACTAATTCAGAATTAGAATACATTTTTTTAACAAGAGCACAGCAAAAATCACTTGTCACTAACACTTCCGAGAATAATGAAATATTGTATGTATCTATTACACAATTATTTTCGGTGCAAATGGTATTTAATTTAATTATTAAGAATAATTTAATTTAATTATTAATAATACAACTAATTTCGAATGTATTTTTGATAAACATATTTTTAATGAAATATGAATTAAAACAGCAGTAAAAAAAAGTTTCCTTAAGAAAAGTCGAATTTTCGTTTTTCGAATTTAAAAAAAAATCTTTCACTTTCGTAATCTACACATGTCATACCACTCACCCTTAAATTTATGACATTAAGTTCGTTTCCACCCTGTATATACATAATTACTAGCTATCATTCTGATATGGGCCCCCATAACTGCTTGTCAAGGCCAACAAAGTCATATGACTGCTCGCGCCCTATTTTATTTAACATTTCTTGTATACCTACACTCTACACCAAAAATTCTACTTATATCTATTCCTTACATTTAGTTTGTTTAATTTTAAATTAATTTTATGAAGTAATTTTGTCCTCTTCTAATTTTTCGAAATGTTTCCAGTTCATTGTCAGGATTGACAGTATTTTTGAAGGATATATGTTACATACCTGTAATTTTAAATATTTAACTAGTAATACAATAAGAAATAAAATGTATGTACCTACCTTCCCAGAAAAAATCTTCAGTAATGTCTGACACTGACATTTATCTTACATACATTTTAAATTTTCAACTATTTTTCATGGCATTCTTTCGGCTGTAAAATTTATTATAACAGATTATTTTGTGTATTATATTTCTTTTATCTCTAAATCTATAGAATATATAATAAAATATTTAAATATATCAAATAGAGTATTTTATTTTCTTTAATATTGCAAAGAAAAAAATTAAAAAAATATTATTTAGAAGAATTTTTTTTCAAGAATCTACTTCTTCCGGTTGACCAATTGTTACCAAAACCTTTTCAGATCTTCCCATGAATGTCCGATTAGGAAATACGTAGTTAAACAAATATAAAGTCTTATAGTTTTTGAGTAATCGTCCTTCCAACATCCCACATACATACACACATACACACACACACACACACACACACACACACACACACACACAAACATCATCGTAAAAATCTTAAATTCGGATTGTAGGGACCTTAAAACGTGCTTATTCAATAAAATCTGGATATGCGATTTTTAGCATGAATCCAATACCTCTCTTAGCGAGAGGTAAAAATAATAACGAATTAATTTATTTGCGATATTCAGTTACGTGATAGATAATTAATTATTTGTAATGTAAATACTTGACTTTTTCTAAAAATTAATATATCTCTAATGGCTATATTACACGTAACGATAAATCGACTGATTTCTTGGTCAACTGCAACCTTCAATTTATCGGTATGTGTAATACAGGAAAATCGATCGATTTATTTACGATAATAAATTGAACAATAAATTGATGAAATGGAACGAGTTATATTTTCCCTCGATTTTTTGGGGAATATTTGGTTACTTTTTTAGTACCAACTAGTGATGCCGCGAGACGAGAAACGGCGAGAAACAGTCACTCTCGTCTCGTCTCGAAAAATCGAGACGAGATTTGTTTTCGTCTCGTCTCGTCATATTTTTCATCCTCTATTCTCGATCTCGACTCGAGAGTCTCGAATTTCTCGAATATATAATTAGCTGTATGGGTGTTCCATAATTTGGCATGTCAGAGCGTGTTTGTGTGGTTGAAGGTAGCAAGCAGTGACGCTGTAATTATCTATTATTTGTATATAAATACATATAAAATAAATTCATGAAATATTACCTTTACATGTTATAATTTTCTATACTTTCATCCATCAGGAAAATGAATTAGCATCAACTTGGACGTAATAAAGGAGTAAGTAGATACTACTGATTAAAACTTCATTTTTACTAAGTCTGTTAAATAACAGGTAAGTAAAAAAATACTGAACAAATATTACTCGCAGCAAAGGCATTTAATACTAGCGTGGAGAGTACACCACAGGGAACACTTTTGTTCCTATTCTTTATACTAAAACCCTATAAATTTAAAATGAATAAATAATAAACAGGCAATGAAAATATTTGTACTGATAATTGTTTTTCTTATTGTATATCTTTAATTATATACATATTAAAAAAAAATCGTGCAAGCGAGATCTCGAATACCTACTCTCGTCTCGAGCAAATCTCGAGGGCATTACTCTCGTCTCGTCTCGATTTTTCGAGACGAGACTATCATAAGTCTCATCTCGAAATTTCTCGATTTTCGAGATGAGATCTCGAAAACGCGAGATCCCACGGCATCACTCGTGCCAACTCTATATTTGACATTTGAAACTATATTTGACGTATGCAGATTATAAGTTTTCATTTCTGATTTTTATACAAAAATGACAAGATATCGGTGCTTAACACGTATTAGAAGAATCGAAAATCTAAAAAGGATAACGTTGGCGTTGATGATTATTCAATATGTGAAAAAAAATGTAGAGATGATGGGTGAGTCTATGGTTTGATACAACCTTTGACCAGGAATGGAGGAGAGACAAGGAATCATCTGAGCGATTTTGAACCTTATTTCAACGCCAGAATCAGCTGAATCAGTGTAGTCGCCCAGTTAAATACTCTTATGTTATAGTTGACCAAATCTAAATAAATAAACTACGATTTTTCTTGTTTCTGTTTTATAAATAAATGTATCAAAATAAACGCGTATGGAAACGATGACGCTAGAAGACAAAATGGTGAAAAAAACGGTCGGTGACACCACTCTTGTTGACATTGAAAACTTATTCGTCTGACTGCACACGTATGTAACACATCTGGCCGAATATACCGATTCAGCTGATTCTGGCGTTGCAATAAGGTCGAAAGTCGCTAAGATGATTTGGAAAGTCTTTTTACGGCGAAATACATAGCTTGTCCTTTCTTCCCTCTATTCCTGGTCTAAGGGTAAAACCAAAGGAAATTTATCTTTGGCCGCTAATGACTTTGTTAACAAAGATCCGGACCAGTTTAAATTATTTTTAAGAATGGATAAACCAGCTTTTGATAAACTGTTAAACTTAATATCACCATTACTTAAAAAGAAAGATACTTTTATGAGAGAGTCAGTTTCTGTTGAAGATAAATTAAAAATTACATTAAGTTATCTGGCAACAGGCGAAACGTACAGAAGTCTTATGTATTTCTTCAGAGTGGCAGAGTCGACAATATCTTTGTTTGTGCCTGTGGTGTACAAAACAATATCATGTACTAAGAAAAGAGTATTTGAAGGTAAGGTTTTGGAAAGGATATGCATAAAGGTATGTATAAATAAATTATTATTTATTCTTATAGGTTCCCAATTCAGCTGCTGACTAGCTGAATATTGCGAAAGGTTTCCAGAAACGATGGAATTTACCAAACGGGAAAATGGGAAACACATTGTTTTCAGTGCACCTAATTCAGCTGGATCAGCTTATTTCAACTACAAAAATACAAATCGTATTGTATTATTAGCCCTTGTAGATGATAACTACAATTTCATTTATATTGACGTGTCACACGGGGGCGTATTTGCGAATAGCTCTATATATACAGCTTTATTCAGCGATGAAAATCCTCTGAATTTGCCTGAAGATAGTGCTTTATCTGGAAGGGCTACACTTGTACCCCATGTCATAGTAGCTGAACTTTAGAAACGATGGAACGAAGAATATTTAATTACAGGTTTAAGCATTTGGTATCCTAGCAAATACATTTCGAATTCTGTTAACCACTATAAATTTGAGTCCAGAAAAAGTTTAATCTATAACATTGACTTGTTGTGCACTACACAAATATTTAAAAAAAGAATGTCCTAAATTTACAATAGATGAAGAAGATAAAAATACAGAGTATTCATTTAAATTTGCTCTTGCTAAACAAGGCGGAAACCGATCGTCTGTAATAGCAGGAGGAATTAGAGAAGAATTTATGGAATATGTGAACTTATGTATATTTTTTTTTTTTTAATTTTTATTTAATAAATCATTCCAACAGGATTAAAAAGAAAAATTCCAATTACAGGAAGATTATAAACAAAGAATACAAAAAAAAATATATGCGTAAGCAATAGCAATGAAAATATAATGAGAAACAGAATTATTCTATTCTATTACAATATACATAAGTACTTATAACACAAAGATGAATTAATAAATATTTTGCAACGATATGAAAGTTTTGCATGTAAATAGTGAGTCTGCAAATATGTCAATGTCTGCACTGAAATTATTAAAAATCGAACATAGTTGCAGTACAGGTGATTTCAACTCATAATTGGTTTTGGCTGTTTTACAGTTAAATAATAATTTATGACGAGAAGATATTCGGGGAACATTAATTAAAATACGCTTCAAAATATTTGGATCATCAAAGATACAATTCACTAGTTTATAGAGAAATAAACATGACATCATTTTTCTTCTTTGTTCAAGAGATGTAACATGAAACTCAAGAAGAAGATTGATATAGTCGTAGTCATAACTAGGGTACTGTTTATGAACTTTGAAATAACAATATTTAATAAATTTTCTTTGAATAGATTCTATGGCCTTGACGTATTTAATATAGATAGGATTCCAAATTTGTAGACAGTACTCAAGTTTTGACCTAACAAAAGCAAAGTAGAGACATTTTAAAGTAGAAATTTTGTGAAAAGTCTGAGTATTTCTCATCACAAATCCAAGATTTTTGTATGAAGCTTTAACAGTGTTATCGATGTGAGCATTAAAAGTCAATTTATGGTCATACAATACTCCAAGGTCCTTGAACTGAAATACTCTATCAAGAACGGTATGATCTAGTTTATAAGTATGAGTGTATACAGTTTTTTTTAACAAAATAACTCATTATTTTGCATTTACTATAGTTAAAGAATAGTTTAGAGGATAATGACCAGGCAAATAAGTTATTTATATCATTTTGAAAATTGAGAGCATCTTGAACAGTATTAATGGTTTTAAATATTTTCATGTCATCGGCATACAGTAAAACTTCAGAATATTTAACAGATTCAACAACGTCATTAATAAACAGATTAAATAATAAAGGTCCGAGATTTGATCCTTGGGGCACACCGGAAGTGGCCAGATAGGGAGTAGATAGAAAGTTATTGAAGAAAACGGACATTTTGCGTTCACGAAGATAAGAGGAAAGGAATTGAATGAGATCATAAGAGAAGTTAAAATTCACATCAAGTTTTAGAAGAAGGATATCGTAGTCAATAGTATCAAATGCTTTAGAAAAATCTGTGTATAAAACATCAATTTGATTGTTATCATGCAAAGCATTTAAGGTAAATTCAGTAAAATTAATGAGATTTGTTGTAGTTGATCTTCCTTTCATAAAACCATGCTGATTTGTAGATATCAATTTTTTTATAGAACTGTATATATATTTATATAGGATGGATTCAAATTTTTTTGAAATATTGGGCAAAATAGCAATTGGATGGTAGTTGGAGATGTCCGTATTGTCACCTGATTTATAAATAGGAGTAATAAATGAGTTTTTTAGAGATGAGGGAAAGGATTTTTTTGATAATGAGAGATTAAAGAGAAAATGGAGAGGTTTAATGAATAGATGACTTTGAATATATACTCGTATGCAGGTAGGTTATCAGGACCTGGATTTCGAGTAGGCTTCAGATATAGTGGGAATATTAACTAAGTTATGATTGCAACTGGTAGACTCATGGTTATTAGTTCAAACTGCAGTATTCGCAGAATAAACTTTTGAAAAATAATTTGCAAATCCCTCAACAATTTCTTCTGTGTTATTAAATGTTTGATCCTGAAAATGCATAGTTCCAGGAATGCGCGAAACACGTTTTTTATTGTTAATAAAAGACCAAAATTTGGAGGGATTAGTAGAAATGAGGGCCTCAGTGTTAGCTATATATTTGGAGTACTCTTTTTTAATTTCACTTTTTACTAACTTTCTTAAGCGTTTGAATTCATTGTTGTAATAATCAGTGTTATGAATTTTATATAAGTTACGGTAGAATTCTTTTAATTTTATGTTCTCAATAATATGTTTATTAAACCATGGGGGGTATTTAGATGATTTTCGCATAGTCTGTGGGACACATGTATCAATAATGTCATATAATACTTTATAAAATTTATCGAAGGCAGCATCCACTGTATTATACATTGACAAGCACTCCCAATCAACGTTAGATAATAACTCATAAAAAAGTTCAAAATTAGCCAAGCGGAAGTTATAAAAAGTGGATTGATTACAAGTTGAATTTCTAGATTTACCTAAATTTTGGAAATTTAACGATATAGATAGTGCCGGATGATGAAGATCTTCATCAACAATGGCATCTAAATAATGAGAAACTGTGCACTCTCTATTAGAAATTACAACATCCAGTAATCTACCAGTTGTGTTAAGAATAGTATTAAATTGAGAAGCAGTCAAAAATGTTAGCATATTGTTAAAACCATAAATAATACTATTAGTATACCCATTATTAATATGATCAATAAGTTTGGTAATATTGAGATCACCAATAATGACGAAATTGTGATTTAGAATTGGAGGAAAGGATTCGAAGAATTCAAAAATATAGTTTTGTTGTTCCACAGAAATATGAGGAGAGTATAAAACAAATATATAAAATGGAGTAATGGAATTGAATAAAACTTTAACACATATGATATCCGAAATAGAGTTTGGATCAAGGTTGATTTGTACAAGACTAGATTCAAATGTATTGTGAACAGCACATAAAACCCCACCACCCCGTTTTTTACCGCCAGCGGATGCATCTCTGTCCTTCCTATAGACATTGTAGGAGTCTGTGAATAATTCTGAATTATATACCGTGTTATTAAGCCATGTTTCAGTTAAGGCAACTATTGGAAAATTTAGAGCAGCGTGATTATTAAAAAAAGTTTCTAGTTTAGTATTAAGTCCTCTAACATTCTGGTAGTAAATGCTCATTGTGTATATTAAATATTAAATGTTGTAAAATGTAAATTCGGTAGTTAAATGTAAACGTTATAGAATATTCAATTAAAAGATCTTACAAATATTGTGAAGGTTAGAGAAATACTCAGTAAAAGTAACTGAATACAAACTTAAGTAATTAAATTAATTTATACAATGCAAATACACGTTGGAGAACAGAAACAAAATGGTTTTTAAACTGTTATAATAAAAATATATTAACTTAGTGTTCAAGCCAAAAACGTTCTGATAATATATGTTCACAGAAAGTTTCAAAGAAATAAGATCAACACAGCAAAAAAAAAAATACAAGCAAAACAAATAATATTGCAAAATAAAAGAAATAATACGAATTGACTTGTTACTAGTAAGGCAGAGTCAACGACCTTACTTGTACCAAATAAAACAATATATTGATGTTTAATTAAAGATTTAGAAAAAAGTATGAATATATGACAAATGTATATAAAGTATAAAGTTGCTCCAGATTAATGTAGGAATATAACTAACAGCAAATTTAAATATTATGATTTTATTTCATTGCTTAAATTCAAATAATTAAGATCTAGACTATTAAAGTCCACTTTATTCACTTTGTTAACAGATTTATAATAAATTTCACCATCCCTTGACCACACATTTTTGTAACCATAATTTTTAGAAAAGGCATTTAAAATGTTGAGACGATTCTTAGTGAGATCTTCTTTTATTGAAATAGTTGAACCTTTTAATTTTGACCTGGATTTAATTACGGCATCACGAGTTTTATACGACGTGAACTTCACTATAATGGGACGGGGGCGCAGTTTGGATTGGGACAATGAAGCACTCGAGTTCGATTTAATTTTTCCAACACGATGACATCTATCGATTGCCGTCAATGGGATATCGAGAGATAATTTTGAATGTATTATAGCACCGACCTTGTTTTCGACGTCTTCTTTCGCCTCTTCTGGTACTCCATATATATGTATGCAGTTACGCCTTGAATATTGTTCAAGGTGATCAATTTTCTTGTGAAGAATACTGTTCTCAGCAGAGATATTGATAATGATGGCCTGCTCTTCAAGTTTTTGGACCACTTGCTCAAACACTTTGGAGACTAGCTTTTCAACAAAAGTATCATCACTTAGCACTTTTAAAGCTAGATCAGCTGCAGCACGAGTGGCAGTACTCATTTTTAAGTGAAATAAATCAAAAAAATAGAAAAAATAGAATCACAAGATTCACTGCACTGACTGTGGTAGGAGCAACAGTTAAACGTGTCTATTCGCTTCGACGCATGAATACAGATTTTATTATGTAACTAACAAAAAAACTATACTTCTATATAAAAGTGTATACATATATTAAAAAAATAAAGAATATTATATAAAAAATATGGTTACAATTAAGCCGAATCTTCATCATCTAGTTCATCATAAATGAGGTTTATGATTCTTCTTTTTAAGGAATTGACTTTTTTCCTGTCTTTTATTCTTCTTAATTCAGCAGACACAGCTTTGACATACAATCACAGCTTTTAAGTTAGATTCTTCTTCTTCTATGACACTACAGCCCAAATTGAGCCTTGGCCTCCTTAAGCTTTTGCCTCCATTCTTTCCTATCCAACGCAGCTCTCCTCCAAGCCGGACTCCTAGTAGGCTTCGTGCGTCCTCGATTACTTCCTCTTCCCATCGTTTTCGAGGTCGTCCTACTGGTCTTGTTCCCTGCATTTTGCTGTTGAACGCTCTTTTCGGGATTCTGTTGTCTTCCATCCTCATCACATGTCCTGCCCATCTCAGTCGTTGCAGTTTAATAAATTCTGTGATTGGAGGTTCCTTGTAATAATTATATAGCTCGTGGTTATACCTCACTCTCCACCCATCTAGCTCTTTTACTGGTCCTGTTATTCTTCTTAATATTTTCCTTTCAAAAATATTTAGTTTGTTCACCGTCCTTTCTGTCATGACCCAGGTTTCACAACCATAACTTATTATCGGCCTTATTATGGTTTTGTATATTATGAAATTATTATTGCGGTGAATAGTCTTTGATCGGAATATATGGGAGAGTGCAAAGTAAGCTTTGTTGGCCAGTGTTATTCTTCTTTGGATTTCTTGATCTTCGGTCCCGTCCTCCCTTAATTCCACTCCTAAGTATGTGAAATGTTCAACTGCTTCGATGTTATCTTCAGCATGATGTTCTGTGCGGTTCTTTTCCTTCTTGTTTGTGTTAGCGTTTTTGTTTTATTTGTGTTAATTTCCAAGCCTATTTCCTTTGCATGTCTTTTGAGTTCTGAGTATGTTTGTTGTGCCTCTTCCACCCTGCGGCTCATGATGTTGATGTCATCTGCATATGCGACTAGTATTGCTTTAACCGTTAGCAGGTTTGATCTGCCAACGTTCATTTGTCTTATTACATATTCGAGCATTAGATTGAAGAGTGTTGGGGCCAGCCCATCTCCTTGCTTCAGTCCACGCAAAATTTCAAATTCCTCTGTAAGTGTATTTTGTACGCTCACCACCGCTACCGTGTCCTTCATGGTTGCCTTAATCATTCGTATTAGTTTAGGAGGAATCTTCAGTATGTGTAGTATTTCATATATTTTTATTCTATCTATTGAATCATAGGCTTGTTTAAAATCTACAAATATATTGTATATGTCTCGATTATGTTCCCATGCTTTTCCTAAAGTTAGATTAGCATTAAACAAACATTACCTGTCTAAAGGTTTTCATGAAGTAATGAATTACTTATTTCAAAAATTATATTTGTCTCATATTCAAACTCACACTCCAAAACTTTCAAAGTGGTCCACATCACTTTGTTTAGAGGCAGCAAATGCCTCCGATGCTACTTTTAAAAGCATACGTGTTTCATCAGTTTCTTTCTCTTCTTGGGCGTCGGCGAATTTTTTGAGCAGGTAGACTCTGGCCTTGTTTAACTGCTGCTGCTTGATGGTTTCGACTGTCCACCACTGCTTGGTTTATCTTCCAATGACACTACTCTCCATTAGCTCGTCGACTGTAACCTCGAAGAGTGTTTCACTCTCAGATTCCTAAAATACACATATAATTATCGAATAAATTTGAAATGTAATAAAAAATTGTTTCTAACAGGATTAGTCACAGCTAAAAACATTAGCTCTTGGAAGCACCACCACGTGGATTGGTAAACTGAATCTGTTCCAGCTCCATTAGAACACGATTTCTTCATTTTGTTCCACTCGTGGAAAAACTGTGTTCGTAAGTTCGTTATTTTTTCTATCATCCAGGGAAACTTTTGAAACTGGATCATTTCGTTAAATTCTGTAGCCAGTTGCTGAAATTTTTCTTGGCGTAAAGTTTTATATCTGTATTTTAAACATTTAGTATTACATAGTTTAGGGAATTGCTCGTATAGAGTTATTAAAATCTTAATCTCTTCTTTATTGAACGTATATCCGCTTTTACTCATTCGTAATTACACTGCACACTAACAAACTAGGAAACGAAACGACTGAAGCCAAAAAATCTACTGAAGCGCCGCTAACTTAAATTCCAACCTCAAAAACATTCATATAAAAGACATGAGAAGTTGGTAGTCTTCATTCCAACAAAAATAAATTTATAGAAAATTGTTGTGTGTAAATTCTCATGATTTCTACAATAAATTGATCGATTTATCGGTCAATAAAATTGATTGATTTATTGTTACTTGTAAAACCGGTATAAAAGTACAGAGTTTATCAATTTTAGCAAGAGTAACTTTTTTGTATATTTTTGTAATGCAATTATGTAAAATTTTATTAGTACAAATGAAAAAATGTTAATGGTAGAAAACAATGATGAAAAACAGAAACACAATAAAGTAAAAATATGTATTTAAATAAGTAGTATCGTTAATCAAGTTTCAAAATTTTAGTACAATTATTAGTACCAGAGTTATTAATAAAAATTTGTCTGGCGAGGTTTATCTAACGAAACGTTTTCTTGATATAACCCTGTATTATGAAATATAGTTAAATAATAGTATATTATTTATGAGAATGAAGTTTACATCACGAACCAGAAGGCCAGTGATGTAAATCATTCGAATGAGTTATAGCCGTTACATGCGAATAGAATATTATCCACAATTGTCAAATAATAACATCAGTGACATATTTGTATTAAATAATAAGTAGAACTTTTTTACTGACAAATGCAAAAAAATATCTCGTTATCCGTTGGTGATGAAACAAAATTATAAAGTGATTTGACATTAATCTTAAAATCGACTATTCAGCTACAGTTTAAGATTAAAAAGAAAATATTAGTATGAAAAATGATAAAACTAGTGTAACTTTGGCTTCTGTGTGGAAGGAATTACTTATTAAAAGTAATTTTATTTGTACTTTTTGAAAGGTAGGATTTAAATTTGATAACGATTAAATAATTTTAGTCTATCGAACTGTCAATATTATTCAATTAGCAACAGCAACGAAGGACATTAATTGATAACAATCGGTTGAATTATGTGTATATTATTTAACAGTTGTGGATAATAATTTATAACTTTCTGTTTGCTTAAAAATATTGTGTATACCTCGGGTCCGTGAAGTTGGCACGTCATTGGAAGCACAAATATTCTTTTTTATATTAGTAATTAGTGCTTCGTTAGTGCTCTTTTGTGCTTCAAAAAAATTTAAAATTAATTAAACGGTTCACGAAATAATTAACATTATATGATGACGTGCCAACTTCACACTTAGCACGTCATTAATAAAATTTCAAATTACTTATTACATCTTTTGTTAGTGCTTCGTTAGTGCTCTTTTGTGCTTCAAAAAAATTTAAAATTAATTAAACGGTTCACGAAATAATTAACATTATATGATGACGTGCCAACTTCACACTTAGCACGTCATTAATAAAATTTCAAATTACTTATTACATCTTTTGTTAGTGCTTCGTTAGTGCTCTTTTGTGCTTCAAAAAAATTTAAAATTAATTAAACGGTTCACGAAATAATTAACATTATATGATGACGTGCCAATTTCACACTTAGCACGTCATTAATAAAATTTCAAATTACTTATTACATCTTTTGTTAGTGCTTCGTTAGTGCTCTTTTGTGCTTCAAAAATTTTTGAAATTAATTGAACAGCACGAAATAATGAACATTATATGATGACGTGCAAACTTCACACGTAGCACGTCATTATTAAAATTTCAAATTACTTATTACATCTTTTGTTAGTGTTTCGTTAGTGCTCTTTTGTGCTTCAAAATTTTTTGAAATTAATTGAACGGTTCACGAAATAATGAACATTATATGATGACGTGCCAACTTCACTCGTAGCACGTCATTAATAAAATTTCAAATTACTTATTACATCTATTGTTAGTGCTTCGTTAGTGCTCTTTGTGCTTCAAAATTTTTTGAAATTAATTGAACGCTTCACGAAATAATTAACATTATATGATGCCAACTTCACCCTTAGCACGTCATTAATAAAATAAGGAAGGTACAGAGACCATAGTCAAAATCGCAGTGATATTTGAATAAAAATATCTGATGTGGCCAGCATATTACTTTCCGTTAATTCTTTGTATTATGTACAAATTCCATACATATATTTTCTTGCAAATGATTCTATTTTCAGTAAAATTATTTCATAAACGAACTATGTAAATTGCATTTGGCCCTGACATCTTCTTCTTCTTTAGTTTTTCCCATTCGTTAGGGATCGTTAATATTGATTTTCTTCATCAACTCATTTCTCTTTTTGCTTATCGTACTCATTCAATTCCTTTTCTCTCAAGTCTTCCGCAATACAGTCCTTCCATCTTCTCTTTGGTCTTCCTCTGTTTCTTCTACCTTTTACTACTAAGCTGTTCGTCTTCCAATATATTATTCATCTCTTCTCATGACATGTTCAAACCAATATAATCGCCTCTCCTGTATCTTTCTAGAAACTTCTATCACTCGAGCCATTTCTCTTATCCTAACATCTGTCAATTAGAATTTTCTTAATATAGTAGTTGTTTCCATGGTTATAGCATGGCTGGTTGATTTATGAAATTTAATTTCATTAACTCTATATCCATTGAATATAGTGAAAATTATAACGCAGAAGACGCACGTCATCAACCTGAAAAAAACCTTATAAAATGAAATATAACTTTAAAAATATAAAAATTATTAGGTGTTATTTATTTTTAAAATAAGAAGAAAAAAAAGTTCTAGTATTAAGTAATGTATATATTAATGATATTTACAATTATTTCTAAGTCAATCGTTATTCCATTTACGGAATATAAAATTATTTGAAATAATTGTAGTTTATTTTCGTACCATAATTTTAAAGTCATTAATATATACGTTTCTTTAATACTAGTATATTCTTTCTTCTTTGTTAAAAATATAATAACAACTAATAATTTCTACTATAAGGTTTTTCTCAGGTTTATGACGTGTGTCTTCTGCCTAATCATTTTCAGTATATGAAGTATGAAATGCACAAAATTCGTAGATTCTAGAATATTCTTCAATATTATAATAACATTAAATGTCAGAAAACGATTTTAACAGTGTTTTTCCAAAAAACAAAACTGTTAAAATCTTCAAATGAGGGTACTTCAGGTTGACCAATAATTGTAACAAAAATCCAATAAGAAAAGGAATACGAAAGAATTATAATTTTTAGAATTGTAGTGTTGAAGTTATTGTCTACGAAAAAATCGTCACACACATACACAAACACACACACACACACACACACACACATACACATACACACACATACATCATCATAAAAATGGTAAAATCGTATTCTAGGGACCCTAAAACGTGCTTATTGTCTAAAAATTCATCATCGAATTTTTTGACCCAAGATAATATCTTCCTTGCCTAAAATGACGATAAAAGCGTCTTTTCCGTCTGTAGAATCTATTATATTATTGCATTGCCTAATCCGTTCCTGGATTACACTAAAAAACATGAAATTTGGCATTGCTGGTTTAATACTTGTACTAAGTAAATAATACTTGTGGATAAATAGATTTTTACTTACAATACAAAGTATTACAAGAATGACTAAAAATGTGCTTATGTAGCAAAGCCGAAAATATTGAACAATATTATTAATATATGCAAGAAATAGATTGAAATAAATGTTAAGAGAGGTGTGTTATTAAATTACATCCATTAATGATAAGTATTTTTAATAAATGAATATGGTAAATACTAAGAAATTTGGTATGGTCGTAAAGAGAATAAAAAATACAATCTAAATTTATAAAAAACTAGTATAGGTTGTATTTAAATTAACAAAGTTGATATCACTTCCGGTTATACCGGAAGTCCCAGAATTACACTTTTCATATAAAATAATCGCAGATATTGTATTGAATAAATTATGTCAATCAATAAGCGTATCTGCAATAATAAGCCAGATAAATGGGTGTAACCACTTTTTCAAACACACTGTGTATATATATATATATATATATATATATATATATATATATATATATATATATATATATATATATATATATATATATACCGGGTGATCATTTGAAAACTTCCCACCTTGAATAACTCTTTAATTAATAAAATTATCAAAAATCACTAAAACAGGTCAATGTTCTTTTGGAGGGGGACATTTAATAACCTATTCCAATCAGTTGGGAAACTTTCACCCTCCCCTCCAGCCACCCCCACCCCAAAATTTTAAATGGCACTACCCCATGTGTGATACATCATTTTAAAGGTTTTAAAATTCTTTAAAGCAAAGAAAATTAAAATCGGCCGAGCCGTTCATGAATTAGAGACAAAAATGTATGCCCATTTTGAGTGGTTGATCAAGCCATCTACCTACGTTTTGCTTTGAAACAAAAGAACGTGCGTCGTACAAGTTCAAAGTGTCAAGTGTTGTAGAATTCAGGAATTAAATATCGCCGCTTCAGATAACTTTAGATTACTTTGATTTGGGGTAGCGTTTGTGCCAATTGTGTCACTGAAATGACATACACTTTAGAAGAGAGAATTGAAATAATTTTCATTTATGGAGCTGAAAATCAGTGTGCTCGACGTACAGCCAATGAATTTAATGCAAGACATCTAAATAAACATGTATCCCATCGATACGTTTTAGATTTGGTAGAAAAATTTGAAGAAACTGGATCAGTAGCAAATAAAAAAAGGACACAACCTTGAATTGTGGATGAGGACTCTCAAATAGAAATATTAGGACAATTTGCTGCAAATCCTACGAGCTCAATTCGGCAAGTGCGCAACATAACTGGTTTTTCGTATGGGTCTGTTCATAAGGTTTTAAAACTTCATAAATGGCATCCATACAAACTTCAAAATCACCAAGCTCTAAATGAAGATGATTTCGATAGACGAGTTCAATTTTGTGAACAGATGACTGTGATGATAAATACCACTCCAAATCTAATTCAAAATATTTGCTTCAGTGACGAATGTACTTTTTTTTTGAATGGCTATGTTAATCGTCATAATTGTCGTTATTGGGATGATGAAAACCCGAATCTATTTAGAGAAACGCATACTCAGTGGCCACAAAAAATTAATGTGTGGGCTGGTATACTGGGGGACTCGGTCATTGGTCCGTTATTTATTAATGAAAATTTAAATGGTACTATTTATCTCAATATGTTGGAAGATGTCATAGACCCCTTGATTACGGAAGCAATAGAAAATCAAGTAGACGACGAAGGAAACTTAATTTTGGATGAAAATCAAGTTTATTTTCAGCAAGATGGTGCCCCACCACATTTTGTGGTACCAGTTCGAAACTGGTTGAATAACAAGTTTCCAGAGAGGTGAATTGGAAGAAGAGGAGCAGTAGAGTGGCCAGCAAGGTCTCCTGACCTAACCCCTCTCGACTTTTTCCTTTGGGGCCACCTTAAATCCATCGTCTATCAAACTCCCCCAGCCAACATCGACGAAGTGAAACAACGAATAACATCCGAATGCCGATTAATTCCGCGGCGAGTTTTCGAAAATGTTAGAAGAGAGTTGAACATCGGCTTTATCATTGCCTAGCAACCAATGGAGCGCAATTCGAGCATCTATTACGATAAATTTAATTGTTTACGTTTGTGAGTTTTAGTTTTAGGTATTTTGTAAATTTTCCGGTTTAATACATTTTTATCTCTAATTCATGAACGGCTCGGCCGATTTTAATTTTCTTTGCTTTAAAATATTGAGAATTTTACAACCTTTAAAATGATGTATCACACATGGGGTAGTGCCATTTAAAATTTTGGGGTGGGGGTGGCTGGAGGGGAGGGTGAAAGTTTCCCAACTGATTGGAATAGGTTATTAAATGTCCCCCTCCAAAATAACATTGACCTGTTTTAGTGATTTTTGATAATTTTATTAATTAAAGAGTTATTCAAGGTGGGAAGTTTTCAAATGATCACCCGGTATATATATGTATATACAGGCTGTCACCGAAATCGCCGTCTTCGATATCTCCCTTGTCGTTAGAAATACAGCATAAATTTATTAACAGAATTTATTCGTCTACTCAAGGAGCATAACGTAAAATTATTTTCACATATACGGGGTGTTGCATTACGGCTCGGCGAGAATAGTTTCTCTTTTTTTAAATGGAACATCCTATATATTTTTATATATTTTGAATTGTATTTTATTCGCCTATACGAACATATGAATTTTGTTTTAGTTTTCCACGGCGTTGCCAAGTTATTCCGTTTTTGCTCTAAAAAAGACCGAATACACGCATTGCTTTATAAAGGCTTACTGAAGTTATTTTAATAGTAAGAATTAAGAATTTTCTTTTCTGTATAACTGTAATTATACTCTATGTTCTGACATATTTTTTTTAAATGTAATTATACAGGCTGTTCAATAAAGCGAATCAAATATGCTCAATTTCAAATGACTATAACTCGTCATTTTCAAATGGAACAGCCTATATTTTATTATTCAGTTGTATGTATTTTTGTATTATCTTTATATGTTATTAAGGGTACCCCATGCCTAAAACCAATAATTTCGGAGATTTCCACCATTTTTCTCTAAATTTATATATTTAACTAAAAATTAAATCTAGTATACCATTGATATTGTTTTTTGAATAAGAAACAATTGCAGTAATGATAGTATTTTCATTAGCCAGGTTGTTATTAATAACAGAGGGATTAAGTAAATTAGTTTATTAATATGAGTCTCTCGCAAGAAGAACTTACGAATATGGTGTATGCTGGTCAGGCCAGGCGTCACCTCACGGGCACTCAATGCTGGCGTGGAGAGTGCGCAAGAAGAACTTAGGAACATGGTGTATGCACTTGAAGCAGCCGAAACAAACCCTCTTTTGGCATCAAGAATTTATGCACAACGGTTTCCGGGAAGACGACATCCAAATCCGCGTTCTTTTAAAAAACTAAGGGAAAGGTTTGAAAGAACTGGTCATGTTCAGTACGACAAAAGAGGGTTTCTCTAAGTGCGTACACCATATTCGTAACTTCTTCTTATGAGAGACTCATATTAATAAATTAATTTACTTAATCCCTCTGTTATTAATAACAACCTGGCTAATGAAAATACTATCATTACTGCAATTGTTTCTTATTCAAAAAACAATATCAATGGTATACTAGATTTAATTTTTAAGTGAATATATAAATTTAGAGAAAAATGGTGAAAATCTCCAAAATTATTGGTTTTAGGCATGGGATACCCTTAATAACATATGAAGATAATACAAAAATACACACAACTGAATAATAAAATATAGGATATTCCATTTGAAAATGACGAGTTATAGTCATTTGAAATTGCGCACATTTGATTCGCTTTATTGAACAGCCTGTATAATTACATTTAAAAAAAAAATATGTCAGAACATAGAGTATAATTACAGTTATACAGAAAAGAAAATTCTTAATTCTTACTATTAAAATAACTTCAGTAAGCCTTTATAAAGCAATGCGTGTATTCGGTCTTTTTTAGAGCAAAAACGGAATAACTTGGCAACGCCGTGGAAAACTAAAACAAAATTCATATGTTCGTATAGGCGAATAAAATACAATTCAAAATATATAAAAATATATAGGATGTTCCATTTAAAAAAAGAGAAACTATTCTCGCCGAGCCGTAATGCAACACCCTGTATATGTGAAAATAATTTTACGTTATGCTCCTTGAGTAGAAGAATAAATTTTGTTAATAAACTTATGCTGTCTTACTAACGACAAGGGAGATATCGAAGACGGCGATTTCGGTGACTCACCCTGTATATATATATATATATATATATATATATATATATATATATATATATATATATATATATATATATATATATATATATATATATACAGTGTGTGCAACGAAACGTGGAACATAGGATTTTAAAAATGTGCGGAAATTGGCTCTCCTCTACATTTTAAAGCAAAAGTACAAGAATTAAAAGTTGTTTAGAATTAATTTTTACTTAAAAAAGTCCTCATTTAATGCAATAGAATATCTGTAGCACTAGATATTTAGAAAATAAAATATGACATTTTCATCAAAATTCAGATAGCCATGGAAATAAAAAACAAAACAAAATATTAATTAAGATCATAATAC
This sequence comes from Harpalus rufipes, assembly GCA_951394225.1. NCBI lineage: Eukaryota > Metazoa > Arthropoda > Insecta > Coleoptera > Carabidae > Harpalus > Harpalus rufipes. The sequence goes on along the minus strand of OX596282.1, from coordinate 28,766,873 downwards.
TTTAATATTTAATGCTGAATTATAATAATAGACACAATGATTACAACAATTAACATCATAATACTGAACTCAACTGAGATTTCGGTGAATATTAAAAATGGGAAATTATCAAATATTTAATAATAAAATAAATCATACAAATCGGAAGAAAAGAATTGCAGCAAACTAGAGAACTTTTATTTAAATTAAATGCTCAAATATGTCTTCATTCTTCGCCAAACAATAACCTAATCTATCATAAAAAGAACTCCTAACATTCGCTAGTTGGTAGCACGATATTTTAGTACATTCCAGGGATATTCTGTTTTTTAGTGATTCTAAATCTAGATATTTGTAATCAGTGTAAATTTTTGATTTTAGATGTCCCCATAGAAAAAAATCATTTGGTGCTAGATCCGGAGACCGTGCGGGCCAGTGAATTGGTCCGTCTCTACCAATCCATGTATCGGGAAATACATCATTAAGATATTCTTTTACAATTTTTGTATTATGAGCTGGACAGCGTCTTGTTGCAACCATACTTCACGATCATTGGCCAGTTCTTCAATTGTCGGTTCAATATCATTTATCAGCAGATCATAATAGGACTGACCAGTTAAAGTGCCGTTAATTAAATATGGCCCAATAATATGGTTTTTTTAAATTCCAGTCCAAACGTTGACTTTTCGGGGATATTGTGTATGAATCGTAACATACAGATGTTCATTATTTTTACGCCAATATCTAAAATTTTGAATATTTGGCTCATTATTGAGTGTAAATGTGCTTTCGTCGAAAAAACAAATATTTTCAATAAAATGTAAATCTGCATTTGCTTTTTCCAGCATTAATTCACAAAATGTTGCTCTCAGAAACTTATCTTCTTCATTCAATTCCTGGTGTTTGCCATATTTAAAAGATTTATATTTTTCTTCTTTTAAATAATTTCTTACAGTACCAAATAGAATTAAAGTGTCTTTTTCTATTTGCCACGAACTTAAATTTTTATTATTTTCAATTGCTGCAATTACATTAATTTTATTTGCTTGTCTTTCTTCATCTTCATCTGCAATTGACCTTTGACACTTGCATGGTATTAAAACACTTCCTGTTTTATTAAATCTCTCAATTACACGAAATATTGCACGAATTTCTTCATAACTATTTCCTCTGCAATGTAATTTGACAATCTGATTTTTGACGAAAATGTCATATCTTCTTTTCTAAATATCTAGTGCTAGGGATATTCTATTGAATTAGATGAGGACTTTTTATAAGTAAAAATTAATTCTAAACAACTTTTCATTCTTGTACTTTTGCTCTAAAATGTACAGGGAGCCAATTTCCGCACATTTTTAAAATCCTATGTTAAACTCCTATGTTCCACGTTTCGTTGCACACACTATATATATATATATATATATATATATATATATATATATATATATATATATATATATATATATATATATATATATATATATATATATATACAGGATGGAAACGAACTTAATGTCGTAAATTTAAGGGTGAGTAGTATGACATATGTAGATTACGAAAGAGAAAGAATTTTTTTAAAATTCGCATATTTACGGGTAGTTTTCATGAAACCAACATTTTGGGTACCACTGGACCACTGGCAACGCATTTGCATTATTTTATCTATTACACAATTATTTTCGTTAAAAATGCTATTTAATTTAATTATTAAGAATAATACCTTATACAACTAATTTTGAATGTATTTTTGATAACCATATTTCTAATGATGAATTAAAACAGCAGTAAAAAAAAGTTTCCTTAAGAAAAGTCGAATTTTCGTTTTTCGAATTTAAAAAAAAATCTTTCAGTTTCGTAATCTACTCATGTCATACTACTCACCCTGAAATTTATGACATAAAGTTCGTTTCCACCCTGTATATGGATAAAAGTTTTTAACATGTAATTTGGAAAGTTTTGGATTTTATTTTAATGTGTTTTCATTAAAATGTATTAGGAGTAAAATACCACTTCACTAATTCACAACTAGCAGCTAAAATTAAATAAATGTTCTCATCGTTATAAAAGCCTTTAGTACAAAATTTGAAAAGTTTTGATTTATATTTGAAGGACTACTTCCGGTTGGAAAATGGAGTATATGAATAAAAAAATATTGCATTTTATGAAAATTAATGAAAAATATTAAACCACTATTTTCTGACGAAGGTCATGCAGGCGTTATGGACTGATCTTGTGTCACATTATGTTATACGGAATCTAATTTTTTTAAATAACTTCAAGTATTATCTTTTCAATAATCAAGATGTTTGTATGTTATTTTTCATAAAATTCATTTGTGATAATACACCTTATAAACAGAATCTAATCACTTCCAAATTAGATAAATGGTTAAGCGGAATGGCTACCCCTGCCTACTATATATGAAGCGAAAATTCAAATAAATTGTTCATGTACTAGAATAGTTAACATTTTAAAAAATTCAACATTAGACGAACATACTTCTAATATGAACCTGCATTTTAAAAACAGTATTATAGAAATCTATTAGTATATGACTTTGATTTTATGGGGAAAACGAGAAATGCAGTTTTCGTCATAAAGTCAAATATTAATAGATCTCAAAAATACTTTTTGAAAACGCAGATTTATTTTAGAACTATGTTCATCTAATGTTGAATTTTTTAAAATATTGATAGTTCTAGTAAAGGAACAATTTATTTTAATTTTCACTTCATATACCGTGTATCTATCTTAAAGGTGTACGTAGCAGCTTAATATGGAAAACATTTTTTTTTTGCAATTCCCTGCTTGCCTAAATATTTTAAGCAAAAACGCGTCAGTTTTAGGGCATAAAATTCTGCATCTAAATCAATAAACAGAATTACTTTTACATGCTTTGTAACGGCAGAAATTAAACATGAAAATGTCGAAAATTACTTTGAAAATATCGACAGCCACGGAATTGAACAAAAAATAAATAAATGCTTGACGTTTTTCTATTTGGACAAATATCGTTAATTATAACAACAATAGAAATATTAGATTAATAAATAAATTTAAAAAAATACAGTTTTGTTTAATATATGAATTTATTAAAACTTCAATATTGCGTAACAAAATATGCTCAAGCAAGAAAAGTTTTGTAGTAATTAGTAAACGGATAACAAGTTATTATAAAGATAGTTACAATAAATATTCAAATGCAAAACCATTATACGATGACATTCATTAAATATGGAATCTCTTAGATCATTTATGTTTTCGTGCCTTTTTTATAAATTTGATTTTTTATGTAACCCCATAAAAAAAGTCACATGGAGCAAGATCTGGAGATCCAGCAGGCCATTCAATAATACCCCCTCGTCCAATCCAGCGCCCAGGAAATACCAGATCCAAATATTCTCTAAAGTTCCTAGTGTGCAGAACATCCATCCTGTTGGAACCAGACCTCTCGATCTGCGCGCACAACATCGTCTATTGCAGGACCAATTTCATTTTGTAGCATCTCCAAATAATTTTCGGTATTTAGATTGCCACGTATTTCAATAGAACCAATTATGTGGTGACCTAAAATTCCGGCCCAAATATTAACTTTTCGAGGATATTATGTCCTTGTTGAAATATTAATTCCAGGATTTTCTATAGCCCAACAACGGGTATTTTGAATATTTCGTTCATTGTTCAAAGTGAAAGTGCATTCGTCCGTGAAAGAAATGGAACAAATTTTGATCATTATTAGCCGGGTTCTGCATATCTACGCAAAACACTCTTCTACTTTCTTCCTCGTATGAGACAAGTTCTTTGTGACACTGCATTTTATAAGAATAATACGTTTTTTTTTTAAATATTTTGTATGATGCTGTGATGTACTCCCAACTCATTTCCAATATATCTAGTACTACAGAAGTGGTCTACACTTATCCATAAAAACTTTTTATTAGTATAAATATTCATTTTTTAATAATTTCAAACAATAAAACCAGAGACAAAATCAAATTGTCAGAACATACGTTGTGACAGATAAAATGTCAAGAATTTATTTATTTTTTGTTCAATTCCATGGCTATCGATATTATTTTCAACGTAATTTTATTGATTTAGATGGAGAATTTTATACCCTAAAACCTTTATTTGACGCGTTTTTGTTTAAATAATTACGCAAGCAGGGAATTGCATAAAACTGGTTTCCCATGTTAATTTCCTATGTACACCTTTAAGACAGACACACGGTATACGCAGGTGTAGCCATTTCTCTTAAATAATATATGAACTAGTGTATATTCCATTAATACACACACAAAGACATTATCGTAAAAATGTTAAAATCGGATTACACAGGCCTTGAAACTTGTTTATTCATGAAAATTTAAACCGGTGAATTTTAACTTGATCCTATATCTCTACTATTGGCAGGAGGTAAAAACATCGGTATCTCAACCCAGTTTAAAAAAAAGTTATATATTTCAACCGTATGCAGTGACACACAAAAATTTTTGTTGTTTACCTACTCTGAAATTTAATTTTTTTCAAGAAAAATTAAAGAACAACCAAGTATGTATTTGTATTTCGGTTAATTTTGACATTCTAATTGACACTAATGACATTGACAAGTTAAAAATCAAGATCGACTCAATACAACAAAAAATAGGTGTACGCGATTTTTTTGCAAACCAGTGTACCAATTTCGGTTGATCATAGCTAAAATTTAACCAGTTGCTTTCTTAAATGTATACAGGATGAGTCTGAGACGACGCCTCCCCTTTAACTTTTTAATTATAAATAATAGAAAGAAATGGCTCATATAAAAGTTTTATGCCCAGTTGCACCAACAAGGCTTAAATTATAAGCGACGCTTAAACAAAAAAATACAAATCGAAATTTTGACGGCAATGCATATTAATTCATTTGACATTACATTTCGATACAATATTGTCAATTTAAGGAACGTTTAAAATTTAAGTTACGTTGGTGCAACCGACCATTATTATTTGAAATATAGATAATATTTGACGGCAAATATAGATATTTTTTATAAAGTCAGGTTTACAAGATACAACTATCAACTTTTATTTTTTAAATAGCAACCTATAATTATTTTACTAAAATATAAACCACTACATTTTTGTCTTTTTAACGATCTAATAGTTTTTATTAATGTATTTGAAAAATTTCGAGTAAAATAAGATAAATGAGTTATATGAGAAATAATTTTTATTCAAATATTCTAGGTGGCTATGTGAAAATAAATAATAAATAAATAGATAAATAAGTAAGTAATAATAAATAAGTAACAAACAAATGTATACTTTGTTGGTATTAACATTGTTATATTTTGTTTATTATCACATAGCCACCTATAATATTAGAATAAAAATTATTTCCTATATATCTCAATTATTTTATTTTTCTCGAATATTTTCAAATACATTCATTAAAATTAATACATTATTGAAAAGAGAAAGATATGGCGGTTTTTATTTTAGTAAAATAATTATAGGTTGCTATTTAATAAATAAAAGTCGATAATCGTATTTTCTACACCTGACTTTGTAAATAATATCTACATCTGCCATAAAATTGTATATTGAAAATTATAAAACTTCTGTATGAGTATTTTTCTCTATTACTCAAAATAAACAAGTTAAAGAGGGGGGGGGGGGGCGTCACCCCGACTCTCCCTGTATAAAAATTTAGGAATATAAAGGCCAAATACAAAGATTTTTTTTTTAGAATATTTTAGATTATATTTTAATAATTTAGAATGTGTGTTTTTTTTTTGTAAATAATGAAATTATTTTTTTGATAGTTAACATGAAATTAAGTTTATCTTTAAATTAATATTAATATAATAAAACAAAATTCGTAACTAAACAGCCTTTATTTAATTTAAAACAGGAAAATACAAGTACGAGATGTGGATTTTTTTAGGTAAAAAGTTAAATATTGTTTCCATTAAAAAAAATATATATTATTTATTTAGTGAACTGTTCTATGAATTTAAAAAAATTATAAAGAACAAGAGCACTAACATAGCCCTAACAAAATATGTGTTAAACAGTATAATATTTTATTAATGCCATGAAGTTGGCACACCCAGCAATGGGTAATATGCCGTGACGAAATATTTATTTATTTTTTTATTTAAGTTGGCACGTCATCACATAATCTTAATTATTTCATAACCGCTTTATGAATTTCAAAAAAAATTAAAGCACAAAAGAGCACTAACGAAGCACTAACAAAAGATGTAATAAGTAATTTGAAATTTTATTAATGACGTGCTACGTGTGAACTTGGCACGTCATCATATAATGTTAATTATTTCGTGAACCGTTCAATTAATTTCAAAAAATTTTGATGCACAAAAGAGCACTAACGAAGCACTAACAAAAGATGTAATAAGTAATTTGAAATTTTATTAATGACGTGCTAAGTGTGAAGTTGGCACGTCATCATATAATGTTAATTATTTCGTGAACCGTTTAATTAATTTTAAATTTTTTTGAAGCACAAAAGAGCACTAACGAAGCACTAATTACTAATATAAAAAAGAATATTTGTGCTTCCAATGACGTGCCAACTTCACGGACCCGTATACCTCGGCTTAAAAGTTCTTTTTATCTTCATCTTCAAACCTCAAACTCGTCCAAAGAAGATCACTTTTACAGCCTAAATAGACAGTATTATATATTAAAATGTAAAAATCATAAATTATGTACAAAGAAAAAAGGTATAAAAAAGTCATACGAGTAGTTACTTGTTGTCTTTTTTGAATAGAATATTGTAATTTATATGTCAAAATAAATACTATTCAAACCATTTTAAGCGTGCATTAATTAAATACACAATAATTTGGCGACGAGTATTAAAGAATTACAACTTTACGATAATTATTAATAAAAATGACAGAAGAATTTCAAAATCTTGTGCAAGCCCTAAATACCTTAGTGAATTCACTTCAACTACAACAACAGCCAGCATATAGATCAATTGACGTTAAAATGTTTTTAAAAAGACAGACAATTAATTTCGAGCAATACGATGAAAACGTAGAGGATTTTAGTACATACTGTGAACGATTAGAAAACTATTTCAAACTCAAAGGATTGGATCAAGAGGATAAACAAACTAGGGAAGCAAAAGTTGTGGTACTAATTAATTGCTTGGGAAGCAAATACTATAAACTTCTAACTGATCTATCAGCGCCAGAAAAACCGGCTGACAAGACATACGAAGAATTGATACAAATATTAAAGAATTAACTTCTGCCTAGAAGAAATATACTTGCCGAACAATATAAATTTTTCTCGAGGTCACAAGCACCAAATGAATTTATTTCAACATATGTAGCAGCACTCAAAGAACTAATCAACAATTGTGAATTCAAATCAAAATGTAATACAGGTGAGTGTGATATTGCAATAATAAATTGCCTTTTAAGAGCTCAATTTATACGTGGTCTTCACGACTTTGAAATTCGAGAAAAAAAATTACAAGTTGACATAACATTTGACAAATGTTTGGAAACAGCATTAGCAATTGAAGCATCGAAAATACACAATCGGGAGGTATATAAGTCTATAGTGAATAATGTAAATAAAATCGATTATAGAAGTAAAAAACAGTTTAAACAAAATGGGAACAGTAATATATATATATATATATATATATATATATATATATATATATATATATATATATATATATATATATTACAGGTACAATATTACAATACATATGAGAATTTATGATATTACATAGTTATTGCATATCGTGGACAGCTTCTTGCCGTATTCCTGTTCCCCTCCGCCAAACCTTTCTATTCATGGCATGGGCTTCTTCTAAATTTCTCTCCTCCATCGCATGTCTGATGCCTTCATTCCATGACCGCCTTGGTCGTCCTCTTTTTCTTCTCCCGGGCGGCCTCCATTTGTATACTTTCTTCGGCCATCGTTTCTCTGGCATCCTTAGAAGATGCCCAAACCACTTTAAGCTTCTCCTCTCAATTCTTTCTATGACTGTTTCTCTGGCATTCATTCTAATTCTAATTTCTTCATTAGTTTTTCTCTCCACCCTGGAGATTCTGGCACTTCTTCTTACGTAGTCCATCTCGACTGCTGTGAGTCTCCTTTTCATCTCTGCGTTTAAAGTCCATACTTCCGACCCATAACAAAGTACAGATTGGACCATAGATTGGCCTATACGCTTTTTATTTTTAATCGAGATATTTTTGTCCCACCATACAGAGTTTAGGCATCCTATTATTTTTCGGCTTTGGTATATCCGTTGTCTTATTTCTGTGTTCCCCAAACCATTCTTATCAATTTGTGCCCCCAGGTATTTAAAACTATCAACTTGTTGGACTTCGACGTTGTCATTAATTACGACCTCGAATTTTGCATCTGAGTTTACAACCAGATACTCCGTCTTTTCTAAACTTATTTGTAAACCCCAATTTTCGTACTCTTTATATAGTCGCCGGACCATAAATTCGAGATCATAAGAGTCCTGAGCCAAGACCACTTGGTCATCGGCAAAACTTAATGTATAAAGAGTTTGATTTTCAACTGGTATCCCCATTCCGTGACAATGTGCCTTCCACCTTCTCAAAGCTACTTCTACATACAGATTAAATAAAAGGGGAGACATACCGCACCCTTGTCGAAGTCCTTTTGTGATTGTCATATGCTCAGAAAGTTGCTGTCTTTTTTTAATTTGTCCAACATTATCTCTGTACATTTCCCTTACTATATGCAGTAGGTGTTCATTCATGCCGAGATATTTTAAGGCTTTGGTCTTAGTACCGTACCGTAGGCTTTCACTAGATCTATGAACGCCATATGTATTTCTGTTCCTATTGCTATTCGTTTTTCCATCAGTTGCTGTAATATGAACAGATTATCAACACAGGGCCGAGCTGGTGTAAAACCTAATTGATCTTCTCCTATTTTATTCCCAATGTTTTCTCTTATCTTGTCATTCATAATTTTTCCAAACAATCTTCCCATTGTGCAATTCACACTGAGACCTCTGTAGCAGTTCGGATTTTTTCGATCGCCTTTTTTAAAAATAGAGACTATATGTGAGTTTCTCCATTCTAATGGTATTTTAACTTGGTGGCAACATTGATTCATAAATTGTGTCACTCGTTCAATTAAACCAGGTCCTCCTGCTTTTAGTAACTCTACTGGTATATTTCCTGGTCCTGGGGAACGTCCATTTTTCATTTTACTTAATGATGTAAGAACATCCTCGGTGGTCACCATTACCTCTATATCTATGTTTGTGTTGTCTATTTCTGAAATTTCGTTTTGATATTCTAGTCTGTTCTCCACCAGTAGTTGCTCATAGTGGTTTTTCCATTTCGATATAGGTATCATGTTGTCCATTACCTTATTTGTAGTGTTTGTCTTCATATGTTAGATGGTTTTCCATACCTCTGTAGTTATTTTCCTCTTATACCATTTTCAATTTGGATGCATTTCTGCTCCCACATATCGTTCTTCTCTAATTTTATTTTTTTCCGTAGTTCTCTGTTTTTTTCTTGATATATTTCTCTTTTGAAAATGGATTTATTAGTAAGCCATTTTTTGTAAGCATAATTCTTCTCCTCTATCATTTGTTCTACTTCCTCTGTTACCCATGGTGGATTAGATTTTCTTTTCTTATTATTATCTTCCGTCCCTAATACTTCCCTCGCTATTTTTTTAATCATTTCTTTCAGGTTATGTTCTTCTTCGATGTCTTTTTTAAATTCTATGTTATTCATTTGCGCGTCAAGTCTTTGTTGGAACAGGTATTTTATACTTTCTTGTTTTAGTAGATACAATTTAAATCTTTCTTTGTCTATGGTTTCCATTACTTTATCCTCTGTTGAATATCTTCCTGTTGCGAGCTTATGATCAAAAGGCACAATTAATTTCGCTACTACCATATAATGCTCTGAGCCACAATTTGCTCCCCGTTTAACTCTACAATCATGTGGTAAAATTTTTGAGTCCTGACGCATTATGACGTAATCTATAATTGATTTTTGTTGTAGAGTTGGCCTTTCCCAGGTAAATCGGTGAATATTTTTATGTGAGAAGAAAGTTTAGTATTTTTAAATTGTATTGTTTACACAACTCTATCAATGTATTTCCAGAATCATTTACCACCTCTGCACCATATCGTCCAACTACATCATCGTTTTTTCGAGAGCCCACCCTAGCATTAAAGTCTCCTGCTAATATGATCTCCTGATGTCCTTTTATTGTTGAGACGGTTTGTGACAGCTCCTCGTAGAAGTCATATTTAACTTGCTGACTCGAATCATCATTCGGTGCATATATTCCAAAAACTATAGTCTCTATTCCAAACAGAGACAGTGTTATCGTAATAATTCGTTCAGATATGCATTGATAATCTTTGATATACTTTTTTAATCTTTTATGTAAAACGAGAGATATCCCTGCTTGAGCGTGTTTATTCTTTTTACAGTAAATCAGAAAATAATAAAGGTAACACAAAACAAAATGTTAATTTGAAATGTTTAGGACTATCCGGATTATGTAAACACATTGTGGGAAAAATAATCACAGAACAGAAAATTGTAAAAATAAAAATAATTTAACATGTTATGCTTTTCAGAAAACAGATCACATTTCGAAAGTATGTATTAAGACATTGTTAAAGAACAAAAATAATATTCAGGCTGTAACAAGTAATGAAAACTATGACAATTTCAATGAGGAAGATAACATTTTCACTGCAGAACACTCGGTGGATCAAGTGATCGACATTTTCACAGAAACTTCTACATCAATATACGAACCGAAGATCATACTTCAAGTTAATACCAATGGTAAGTTATGTAAATTCGAATGTGATACCGCAAGTCCCGTTTCTATAATATCAAAAAAAGATTTTGATTTGCTAAAATTAAAATTAGACATACGTCAAACAAACATACGTTTCCGATCATATACTAAACATGTTTTCAAACCATTAGGATTTGTCAGAGTTTCAATATCATACAAAAATATAATAATTAATAGAGATTTATATGTAGTGTAACTCTGCAATAATGGGAAGGTGCTAGCTGACATATTTTCAGTGACAACTTCACCACCAATAGAAAAAGTTAATAATTCTCCACCACTTAATTACAACCGTAAGCGCTGAATGGGTTTCCTGATTCGGGTAGATCGACGTAACTCTGCTGGCGGCTCTGGGGGAGGTCGGCATAGCTCTGCTGGTTCTTGGTTGCTGCGCATAGGGCTCTTTGTTTGCGTTGCAGATGTAGATGTGATTGCAGGTGGTGTGTCTTTCTCCGGGTTTGCTTCTGTTATCTTTTCATTTGGTTCTTCAGAAAATGACGCTAATTGTTGTGGAGATTGAGGATTCGAGTGTGGTTGAATTGTAGGTGTATGTTGGTGACTTTGTGTGTTTGGTGTTTTTATATATGGTGGTGAAGTAGCTGTATAAAATTTTTGAGTTTTATAAGGAAGTTGTTTTTCTACCTGGCATGATCAAAGTTGATCGTAATGACGTTTGATTATATACCCATCATCGAGTTCTATTAAATAATGTAGTTTTCCTAAACGTTCTACCACTATACCATATTTCCAAAGTACTGATGCTGAATAATTTCGTAAGCGTGCATTAATTAAATAAATTAAATACACAATAGATAGTTAACTATTATGGCTATACCAATGGCTATTTGGTTTTATTTATTTTTTAACTAGATAATTCCAATACATTTTATTTTACTTCTATACTAGCTATTAAATTGTCAATTAAGTACATATTTACTTTTAAAACTTCTACAACAACAAAAAAATATTGAATTCTCATTAAACTATTGTAATTAACTTAACTGCCGTAAAAATTAATACGATTGCTATCATAAAATTATACATTATTGATGATTAGTTCTTTGAACAATGAGTACATACTTTTTGAAGCAGGGCAGCGGTATAATTATATTCTTAATTTTTTTTCATTGTTCTAATTGTCAAAATGTGTCATTATTGAATTATGAAGAAGCAGAAAATGAAGAGTTAATAGGATGTGTTGTCAATTTATCGGTAAAAATCAATAAGAATTTCTCTGTTTTTGTGTCAGCGGGTACAATAAATTTTCCTCCTACATGGGAAATCAAAAATTCTAAAATAATTTTTGAAGATAGCTACAAAATAAACTATATTTCTAAATGGATAATATTCGACAAAATAATTTTAATTCTGAATACAGCTGAGCAGTTTATTTACTGGTTAAAGCAGCTAAAATATTTAAATACGTGGAACCCAAAAGCTAAATTCATTGTTACAATTTCTAAGGATGAAAATATAACAAAAATATTTGAACAGGCTTGGGAATACTTTGTATTAAACATATATGTTGTTATACAAGATAATAATGGAATTAAAATATACACATATTTTCCATACGCTGATGGAAACTGTCAACCGAATCTTATCCCGAAATATATGTGTAATTGTGCTGATATGCCATACAAAATTTATCCATATAAGCTTCCTCGTAATATGCAGGGGTGTCCCGTAAGAATAATGGCTGCTACAAGACTTCCCTATGTTATGGATTGGACTCTGGATAGGTATGATCCTAGGCAGGTTGGTTTGGAGGTTACAATGATGGAATATTTATCCAAAAAACTTAATTTTTCCGTAATATATCTTGGTCATAAATATCATAGTTGGGGTATAAGACTTCCAAATAGAACTTATAATTTTATGTACAATGACACATTACATAAAAAAGTTGATATCATCATGGGAATGATACCTACAATGGAAGATTTTTTTGATGATTTTGAGAACTCTATAATTTATTTTATAGATAAGTCTGCTTGGTTTGTGCCAAAAGCAAGACAAATACCCCGATGGAAAAATGCTGTACGGATTTTCAATAATAATATACTTATACTTCTATTTATCAGTTATTTAACTTGTGCATTATTTTGGTTTGCTATAGGACGAACAGTCGAAAATTCCAGCTATTATCGAGATATATCTGGAAGTTTCATTTCAAGCTGGCAAATTTTGTTGAGTGGTAGTGTAGTATCCCCTAACAGCAATGCGTCTAGATTGCTATATTGTTTTTGGTCTATGTTTAGTGTGTTATTATACGTAGCTTACCAAAGCCATTTAGTATCAATTTTAACAAAAACTTTTTATGAGCCTGAAATATCAACTGAAAAAGAATTACTAACTTCTGGTTTAGAGTATGGTATAGCATCAGCACAAACTATATACTTCGAAGACCAAACTAACGAATTGTACAAAAAAGTTTTCAATGATTATATTGAATGTCATGCTTCTAATTATTGCTTAAATAAAACTGCTTACGAGAGAAGCCTCGCACTGTTTAAAAGCATGCGACAGACTATGTATCTTTCTAAAAAATATTATTTAGATTCTGCAGGGCGAAGCATGCTGCACAATTTTGAAACTGGGCTATTATTTATGCCTCATCTTGTTGCTTACAAAGGTTATCCATTTATGGGATTGTTAAATGATGCAATATTTCAATTTACAGAAAACGGTATGATGAAAAAATGGTCTGATGATGTTACATTAACTGGGAAGTATAAATTGGATTCTCAACCAACAGCACTTGATCTTATAACGTATATTTGGGCATTTTTAATGTTTTTTGTAGGTCTAAGTGTGTCCTTCATTGTATTTTTGTGTGAATTAATATACAACAAGTGTCATACTTTATTGTAAACATTAAAAACAATAAATAAAAATATATTTCCTCCTTGGTGTCTGTTACTATATTATAAACTGTTATACAGTTATTTTTGTAATATTCATAACTGTAAACGATTTAATTATCAAATAGAGAGAAAGATTTTTATGAAAAATTCATGGACTACATTGGGATTTAAATCCAATACATTCCTAGGTCTAGTAGGATGCTCTTCTAATTGAGCTATGAAATCACTTTAAAGTCAATGAATTTTTCACCTGTTGCGAGATTTAATGGTCCATTTAGCGTTACCCTGGGTGCACCACAAGCAAGTGAATTAGCTACTACACCTCTCTCCTTAAATTATGTCCACACCAGTATTTGTACAGGTGATTCATGAAGAGTGTGCCAAAATAAAACCATATATTGGGGGAGTCATTTTGAGTAAAAAAAAGTTATGTGAAGGTATGCCCGGAAACGTATCGTTACACAGTTACAACCCTTTGAAAATGCACCTCATCTGACACATTATATTAATAAGTCTGATACTAGTTGCACTAAAATTTTGAACTTAGTATGAGTATACTTCTTACTTAGATGCATATTTATACTGCAGAATGCGTGGACTCGACGCTACTGACTCTAGGAGTACGCGACCGCTGCCGCTGGTCGAACGTGCTAGAACGACCGCCGCGCTGGGCGATGACGTAATCGGGCGAGCTATCGGCGTAATAAACAAACACGAATCGACCTGTTTAATTACTTAGGGTCACCTGATACTTTATATTCGATGTTATTATTGCGTCGAATGTTCCAAAGACAGACATCCTGAAACGAACAGTTGGTGATATAAAAAAATATTCTACGTGTTGTGAACATAAATAAATAAATGTAGTTATAAACAATCTTAATGTTTAATAATATTCTTAGTATTAAATTAGTATTTATAATTGTTTAATCACAGTGTTAGTTATTTTTATCATCTTTATCTTAATTATTTATTGTTTAATAAACTTTTATTTTAATTAATATTTCCTTGATTTTTACACTTCATCCAAATAGAGGTTTTTTTTATTTAATTAGTTAAGGGTTCTTCAACTTCTATGGTTATTTGAACCCTGGTACATTCTAATTTACAATGTAGACATATTATATGGTATGGTATTTTACATTATGTTGTATGTTGTATACATATTTGTTATATATGATTGTACAGTTCTGTGTCTTTGAGAAATAGTATAATGTTTTCTTCCTGTTCTTTATTGTTGGATAGTGCCCGTTTCAAGTCTGTGGGGATGTTAAATTGTCTTCTTTTTTGCGCGTATTGTGGGCATTCTTCTATTATGTGTTTGATGTTCCGTGTGGTGTTGCAGTGTTCACATGTTTGGGGGGCTGTTCTTGCAAGTAGGTGGCTGTGGGAAAGTTTGGTATGGCCTATGCGCATTCTTGTTATAATTTTTTGGTCCTTTTTCGATCCACGTGTTGTCCATGGGTTGGTGTCTTCTTTGATTATTCTTAGTTTGTTGTTTGTTGCCATTTGTTCAACCAGTGGTATTCTGTTTGTGTTTTAATGTAGTTCTTAAGTTCGTTTTTTGTTATTGGTGCGTTGGTGATGTTCTCAATTTGTAAAGCTTCTTTTGCAGCAGTGTCTGCTTTTTCATTTCCTCGATTGTTGACGTGGGAGGGGGTCCATATAAACATGATAGAGTTGTTGTGGGATGTTAGAATTTGTAGTTGTTGACGGATGTCATGGGCTATTGGATGTATAGGAAAAGAATGTTGTATGTTGGTTAGGGAACTTAATGAATCTGTGCATATAATATATGGAATTTGTGGTTGGTGTTCGGAAGTGAATTTTAGTGCTTGGTTTATGGCAAAGTGATCAGCGGAGAAAATGCTTGAAAGGTTGGGTAGACGGTATTTAAAACTTTCTTCTTCGGTGACAAATGCTGCTCGTAATTTGTTGCTTGATTGAGAACCGTCGGTGTAGATTATTTTTCGGTAACTGTTATTTTCAGTGATGTTGGTGAATAGTTGTATGAATTTTTCTGTGTTCGTGGTCTCTTTCGGGTATTCTGTGAGTTGTAAGTTCAAAATATGGGGGGCATCCAGAGGTTTATAACGTTCGTATTTTACTTATTATTATATTTTTTTCATTTTTACTTATAAAATATTATACAATGCAAAAATACGCAAAAATGTACTATTGCTAAAATTTGATAAACGCTGTAATTTTTGAGATATTTTATTTTTTATAAAAAAAATAATTATTCAAAATAATTAGTTAACAGTTAAAAACAATCAGGTTACTACAGGAAATAGAACAGAATATAAAAAATAAATAAACTCTGTTTATAACTCTTGTGAATTACTTTATTTTTATGATGGGTATTTTTTTTTGTTAATTAAAAATATATGTAAAAAGTTAGTGCTAGTGCAGATATGGAGTTTATTTAATGGATATTGTAACGGTAATGATTATCATTCGTCCAGAAAATATCAACGTATATATTCAAGAATGAATTTATATGAATATCATTGTTTCTTAATTATTATCTACGTTTTTTGGATACCTACTTGATTTTATCTAAAAATTAAAATATCACTAAAACTACTGCGCTTATCAATTTTAGAATGAGTACCTTTCTCTGTATTTTTGTATTGTATGTAATATTTTATAAATAAAAATGAATAAATGTTAATAGGTAAAAAAATAACGTTTAAAAATGTTCATAACTTCCCTACATTAGACGCCTCTGGTTGAGATACGGAAAAGAAGTATAAATATGCATCCTCGACCAGGTTTCAAAATTTTAGCGCAACTAGTACCAGAGTTATTAATATAAACAAGTCAGATGAGGTGCACTTTCAAAGGGCTGTATCACTGAAACGAAAGGTTTCCGTGCAACATTTTTTTACTCAAAATGACCCCGTAATATATGGTTTGATTTTAGCACACTCTTCATGAATCACCCCGTATATCTTGTTTCCTGGTATTCGCTATTCTTAATACTAAAAGAAGCTACTCATTTGTATGTGGATTAGATAATCTCGGCAAGGTCGTATTACCTTTATCATACCATAATATAGTAGTTGTACACGTAGCACGTTTATTATTGCTCCGGTGTTTTTTTCAAATTTTAAAACGGAAAAAATAGTCAGTTTTTTCTAAGTTTGTGTTTAGTGAAGTTTTTAATAGTGGCCGTTCATATTTCCGTGCTACCTTAGTGTGAATCTGATCCAGTTTATCATAAACTTTGATGTTTGTGTTAATCTCTTGTGCCATTAAGTTGAAATTTGCAAATTCTCTTAATTTAATTAACTTGTGCGACTCCGTTTGGTGCCGATCTGTCAAGATCATCCCACTTCGGCTACAGTCGTCTTCTCTCGTATCCATATGGCTCCTACAAGCTCTGCTTGTCCTAATTGTAAGAAAGCGGCTAATCAGGATCCTCAAAAAACCTTCAGCTGCAGTAGCTGCAAAAGGGTAACTCACTTATCATGCATCCAACTTTCCTCCTTCCTTTCACTCGCACCCATAAAAATACTTATAATAAATTTACAAACTGAAATCGAGGATCTAAAGCAAAAAGTTAATATAAATAATCCAGTAATCCCTAACGAATGTGTCATTGTCAATAAAGTTATACATGAAATTAATGATAGACAGTTTTGATCAAATAACATTATTGTTTCCGGTATTCCGGAAATCGAAAATGAAGATCTTCTAAAATCTCTGATATCACTACAAAAGTTGCACCCACTCTTCGTTCAGTGATCTTGAAAAGTTACAGACTTGGTTCCCGTGACAAAAATAGAAATAAACCTCGCTTAATTAAAACGGTGTTCAATAGTAGTGAAACCGCAAAATTTATCATTCGTAATGCAAAGAAACTGAGAGATGATCCCCAATTTGATGGTGTATACATTAATAGTGATAAAACCCATCTCCAACTCGAACATTATAAGACAGTCAAATCTGAATTGGATGAGAGGAAAAATAATGGTGAAACCGATATCCGTATCAAGTATATAAATGATATTCCAGTGATCTCAAAAAACTAACTAAATCCTTGCCGAACTGTAATCTCTCCAACAAATATTTAAATATTTTCTACCAAAACATTCAAAGCTTAAATAATAAATTAAATGTTTGTTACACATCTATGCTTTCCTCTTCTTATGATATTATTGCCTTATCAGAAACCTGGCTACACGACGATATAGGCAATTCTGAATTTTCAAGTAATAATTACTCTGTTTATAGAACAGATCGTAATTTTTTTAATACTGGCCTGTCTCGTGGTGGTGGGGTACTGATAGCAATAAAAAATAATATGTATTCTAGTAAAATTAATCTAAATGAATTTAATTTAAATATACCAACATGCGTGGATATTTTATTTATTAAACTTCGCATTCTCAACAAAGATTTGTATTTATTTAACGTTTATATTCCCCCATCTAATCATCTTGATGTTTACAATGATGTTTTTGAGAGTATTCAAAGCTTACCCTTTCTTTATGATGCATTCTGTATTATCACAGGAGATTTTAATATTCCTAATTTTGTAAATAATTCTGATGTTCCCATTGTAGACTCAATAAACAATTTTCTTATGTTCTTTGAATTTGAACAATTCAACTTTATTAAAAACTCTTGTGATCGTCTGTTAAGGTACGGTTTCCTAGACGCGACAAGCCGCGGCGACAGGTCGCGCGGCACCTCTGCGTATAGGCAAATTGTAAGAAGTGGTTTCCTCGGCGCGACCGCGACTGCGCGGCAAATCGTCTGCCGCGGCGACAAACGAATGACTGGTATAGTGAGCAGTACTCCGCGACAGTCGCCGGCGACAGGATAGCGAAATCAGCATTTTCAGCTTTAGATGATGGGAAATTAGTTAAAGAAGTTCGAGAAAATAATGTTTTGTATGATATGATCAATGATAAGTATAAATATGTAATATATAAAGACGAAATATGGATGGGGATTACAGAGAAAATAGAAAAATTAGGTAATTGTAAATGAAATAATATAAAAAAACTTAATGCTGTTATAAATTGAAATTTACATTTGTAAAATGTAATTATTTTGTAACATAATTCGCTTCATTTCGAACTGCAGCTGTCGCGTCTAGGAAAACAGTAATGCTCTGCGACTAGCGATCGGAGTAAAGTCGCGGCGACCAGCCGCCGCGGCTTGTCGCGTCTAGGAAACCATACCTTTAGATTTAGTATTATCTAATGTAAAATGTACTGTTAGTCATGCTAAAGACCTCCTGCTAAATGTTGAATATGCCCCTCATCCTGCCTTAGAGATTGTTGCTGAATTTAAAGGTAGGACTGAAAACGTGACAACATTGTGAAAAATATTTGTTACAAGAAATATGATTTTAAGAAGGCTAATTACCCGAAACTGTATAATTTAATAAGTAGTTATGATTGGAATCAGCTCGAAACTTACTCTAACGTTAATGAAGCATGTATTTTTTTTATAATGCTCTGTATAATTTTTTGGATGAAAGTGTTCCTCACCGTCCTATAATCAATAATTCCTATCCGCCGTGGTTTACTCCTCAAATAAAAATTAATATTAAGAAGAAAGCACATTTTCATAAGCTTTATAAAAAACATAATTGTGACCATTATCTAAATAAATTCAAATTTTATCGAGAGTAAAGGCCGAAATTCAACTTGCGTACTCTGCTTACATAAATGATTCTGAACTAAATATCAAATCGAACCCAAATAAATTCTGGTCTTTCATTAAAACTAAAAGAAATGATAATACCAAGCCTAGCTCGATGAAATGCAACAATATAAATTTTGACTGTCCACAGGATATTGCAAATGGTTTTGCATCCTTTTTTCAAAGCGTTTACTCATCATCTAACACTAATACTATTAATGACAATAAAAATTTATCATGTCAAATTATATCACTAAATGAAGTTTCAGAGGAAGAGGTAAGGCTGTCGATTAAAAATATAAAGGAAACAATGTCTTGTGGACCTGATTTAATTCCATCTTTCATTATAAAAGATTGTGCTGATTCTTTAAAAGTAGCTTTATGTATCATTATTAACTTATCACTGAAAACCAAAACCTTTCCAGATGTGTGGAAAAGGGCGAGAATTGTACAAGTGCATAAATCTGGTGACACTTCAGAAATCACAAATTATAGACCAATTTCTATTTTATCTCACTTTAGCAAAATTTATGAAAATAAAATCTATAAAACTATATATAGACATGTCAGCAATTTAATATCGCTCTCACAGCATGGCTTTGTGGAGTGTCGGTCAACATCTACTAATCTTTGTTATATAACACAGTTTATCTGTCACTCTCTTGATCAGGAAGTAGATGTTGTGTATACCGATTTCTCCAAAGCCTTCGATCGCATTGATCATGAAATAATTTTTAAAAAACTACAATTATTTGGTATTTCTTCTTCTAATTTAATTAACCTCATTTCTTCCTATCTAAAAAATCGCTCTTTATCGGTACACTATTGCGGTCAAAATTCATCTCCTTTTATTGCAACCTCTGGCGTCCCCCAGGGGTCTAAATTGGGTCCCCTTTTGTTCCTTCTTTTTATTAATGACCTCCCCACAAATATTGACAATAATAAACTACTTTATGCCGATGACCTCAAAATTTTTAGAACAATTTCTCACCCAAATGATTGCTTTTCACTCCAGGATGATTTAGACAAATTAGCCAATTGGTGCGATATGAACAAACTAGATTTAAATATCAATAAATGCAAGATAATGTCGTTTTCCAGGAAACAAATAATAACTGAATTCATATATATAATATATCAAATATTCCACTTACACATGTCAAGGAATTCAAAGATCTGGGTGTCATTTTTGACCCCAAACTAACTTTTAATAGTCATATAAAAACTACATTCTCTAATTCGCACAAAATGCTTGGATTTATAATACGGCAGTCGCGTAGTTTCACCACAATTGAACCTATAATTACGCTATATTTTGCGTTTGTACGTTCTAAATTAGACTACTGCTCGGTGGTGTGGAATCCGTCAAAAAAACATTGCCTTACTCGAATCAATTAAAAAAAAAAAATTCTTCGTTATCTCTACTTTAAGAAAAATAATACTTATCCAGATAGGACTATTAGTTACGAATATTTACTGGAATATTTCAAATAGAAATAACTCTCAACTTATACATTTATACAAAATTATTCATAATTTAATCGACGATCCACTGACCCTTAATTTAATTAATTTCCAAGTTCCATCCTTCCATACTAGAAATCCTCATACCTTCCGACCTTCACCTGCTCGTACCAACATACTGCAGCATTCTCCACTACATCTTATGTACTCTCTTCACAATGTTATTGAGTCTCAAATTGATATTTTTAGTAACACTTTATTAAGTTATAGGAAGTTTCTCTATTCTCATATTATTTAAATAATTTTGTATGGGTATGTCAATTTCTGTTTAAATGTATGTATATTTCTCGTATAGATACTTACTAACTTATTTCTGGTTATTTCATATTTTGTATTATACAATTTGATAATTTTTTGTGTGTGTATAATTACATGTTTTATGATCTTTATTTGTTCCTGTCCAATGATTAGGTTTGCCTGTTTGGGCAGTGTATTGAAATAAATAAATAAATACTATGTGATCGTGTTAGACGTGTAAAATATAAAATACAACTCGTATTTAGAGTTTATAAAATTAATTAATTATTATACGAAGTTATACAGAGATTGATACTGAAAGACTATTTTAAGGAGAATTGGGAAGAATTAGTTTGTATGATAATTTATAAGATCTAATGTGTCTCTTCATATGATGGCACATTTACACAGTGTTCAAAATATGACTAACTAATAACAAGATAACTAATTATGATTAACATATGTATGCAGATGGATAAGTAACTAAGGTGTATATATCAATAAAAGATAAGTGTAGTTTATACTATTGTAGATATACATAACCCCTCCCTTGCTAAAACGGAGCTTTATCGGTTTCGTTATTGTTTTCTTTATCTTGAAGTTCTATCATTGTTACTGTAGGATGATTTCTCTTTTTTTTGTATTTCAAAATTAGTTTTACACATATTAATAAAATAAAGATTATAATTACAATTATAATAACAGTATTAATAATGGAGTGATGATTAC
The DNA here is from genome assembly GCA_951394225.1 of Harpalus rufipes. Taxonomy (NCBI): domain Eukaryota; kingdom Metazoa; phylum Arthropoda; class Insecta; order Coleoptera; family Carabidae; genus Harpalus; species Harpalus rufipes. Next base: position 28,745,017 of record OX596282.1, on the reverse strand, counting down.
TTTCCATCTCTACAGCTTTAATTTTTGGAATTTAGTTTATTAAAATATTTTGTTCATTTATTTGTTTTAATTCAATAGTTTTATTATAATTTTCAAAAATAATTTCTTTACTATATGTCACATAATTTTCTAAATTATAGTCATTTATTATGTAATTTTTATTATGTTTGAATTTGAGTATTCCTCTTAATTGTTTATGTGTCCTTCAGTCTAATGTGGTGTTTGATGTTAGGAGTCACATCCTTCAAACTTTGAAACTTGGGCAGCTCGTCGGCCAGGACTTGCGCCTTTCCCGTTTGAGGGCGGATTGCGCTCACCAAATCGTTGTTCCTTAGGCCGCCAGCGTGTCCGTGCTTATGATGATTGGGTTGGCCAGGTTGGGCAGGCATTGAAATGTCAGCCGCCTCGAGATGACGTCGATTGCCAGCTGGACCTAAAGATGATGGGCAGGTCGTACCTGGGTGTGCCGGTCGGACAGTTCCTCGTCTGTGTGGCTACTCACGTACGAATGCATGGCGCCACCAGCGCCTGGAACTCTTCTCCCTTAATTTTCACCATCAAAAAGGGACGGTTGTCGCGGCTTTTGAGCTCCTGGATTCCAAGTAGAAGAGCCATAAGCATCGTGGGTATTATTGTCCTTGGGAGTGAGTTGATTCTGCCCCTTATCGAACAAATTCACTGCCCGTTTACCGACGGCTGTATTTGCTGGCAACCACTCACGCATCTCCAGCAGAGCACTGAGGCGTCAGCCATCGACGGTGACGGCAGCGGTGGTGGCGTACGCTTGGTGGCGGTTGATGGAATCGTGATGGCATGAAGCTTCGTCGCATGAAGCGCTGCCTTCAATTCCTTCTGGAAGCGTTCGTATTCATCCATCTTCCACACGAGGCCTCGCACAATGATGACGCCACGGCGGCGGATGTATTGCCTGTACTCGGGCAATATATTGCTATATAAGCGGACAACCGGCCGTACCGACGGATAAGGGTACGTGATCGTCTTTTCCCTTCTCACCGAGTCCTTATTTCTGTCGGCTGATCTGTCTTCCTCTGTACGCAGCGCATAGTCCTCACCCACATAGTGAGACCAAGAAGTCGTCCCATGTAGCCCAGTCGCCACGGTTGTTGCGCAGCCATTGCAGGGGACCGCCTCGGAGGAACTCCGGCAAGGCGGTGAGGAGCTGTCAGTCGTTGAGGCGGTAGCTGGCTTGGAGCTCCGTCACTTGTTCGAGGAATAACACGGGATCAGTATTCCCGTCGATGAAGATATTCCATTTGCGCACGACTTCGCATATTAGTGCGCATGCTTGGGAAATAGGGCCTGGACGTGGACTGGGGCCTCAATCAGGTTTGTGTTCGCAGTAGGGCTGGCGGTTAACTTGTCATTATTGTCTTCATCTGGTTATAGGTCGTAGGTGAGCAACGGCTTTATATGCGCCACCATTTTCTTCCGGAGCTCGCCAACGGTGCTGCTAATGTCGTGGCCCATTCCCTGGAGCAGTATTTGGAACTCTGGTTTCTGCAGTGTGTAAATCCAGCCAGGGCGTATTGCGATTGCGGGGAAGGAAGGACTTTCTATTAGGAGGGACGGGCTTTTTTGTCTATTTCTATGGGTCCCGGCTCGGTCGCTATTTGCGACGGTGGCCCTGTTGGTGGCGGTGGAGTCATCGTGGTCCAGTCCTTGCGGTTGTCGCAGATTTGGTTGCTTGGGCGCCTTCGGCGGCGGTGGCTGGAAAAAAAGGATGGACTACCGGGAAGCTTATGATACAAATAAAATGGAATACCTTTATTAACAATCAGTGACGTGCTGCGTTCCGTTATTAGGGGCCTGTGCTCCCGCGATACGGCAATAGCACAGTCTCTGACGGCGGTAAGTGAAAATGAAATAATACATGGTAATACGATTGCAAACAATGATAGAAAAAAACGGCCGAATTCCTTTACCAAAGTATTAGATATTCAAAGCGGCGGCGAGTGGCGACACACACACACACTCACCAAACTCTGCTGTAGACGATCGGCGGTATAACTCTGCAGCTCGAAATCTACTCAGGGCTCGACTCAGTCGCGCTAAGTAGACGATCTAACCAAGGAGGTCAGACACCAAGCTCAACTCAGACGGACTAGGACGTTCTAGCCAAGGGGCTCAGATGCCAAGCTCCACTCGGAATAACTAATTTTACTGGACTGTGTCCGGCTTTTTATACCTGAGATTTGGTAAATCAGGAATAATCTCGCATTTTTTAAAGAGGGGGAAAAACTTTAAACTTTGAATGTGTGTGGTGGCGCAGCTGACATCAGATCAGCGAAAACTAATTTAATAAAAATCGTAACAATTTCCGGCTATCACAGTTTGTCTACATCAAAGATATAAAAACATGCATTATAAAATATTTTTTGAGCATGCCATATGCAAGTGTGCTCAATTCTCGGGTCTAACCCATAACCATAAAACAATTACAGTTCTAGCGGTTAAATATATGTGAACACAAATTTATACGAAACTTTGTATACAACAAATAAACAGTACATCAACAATATACACAGTGTACAAGCTTAATATTATATCAAGGTTTTAGAACACATAGGTAAGTTAAACATACATTTATTTGTAAATCTCTGACTAGGTTATGATTTTAGCATGTGTCGATTTATTTCCATTGTTAGATCGTTTGTGGTTTAATAGAATCACAGGTAAGTGTTAATATTTGATAATAACAGTGTTCAACAGCGGTGATGGCTCGGCAGTGTGTTTTAAAACAACAAAAATATTTTTCCAGTGACAGATGGCCACAAAACCAGACGGACAGTTATATTAATTCATAGGTCAATTGGGTCAACAAACTGAGAGGAGGTACGTATCGTAACAATTTGTGAAAAAAAATTATCACAACTACTGGCAAAATCTACAATTAATGGATGCAAATATGGGTAAAGTAGTAATCACCGAAGATATGTGACAATTTAATCAAACCAACTGAGCATAAATTCAAAGATAATAAAACTATATTTAAACTGCAGAAAGGCTGGACACATTAATTAAATGATTTGTTGATAAGTTGTACATCCCTAAACTGTGTTTGGATATTTAAATATGAATATGAAAGGTCAAATAAATGGATATTGTAATGCATCGGGAGCTAATTTAACAGCTGAAAATAGTAATACAAATGAACGACATTTTCTTTATATTATTTTAAATGTTACTACATACAGGTACTAAAAAGCGACGTCTGGCAGGAATAAAATGGGATACAACAGGACAAGAATTAGTACATGGAAAATTAGCTGGAAATTGGGGAATGGAAGAAGCATGTAAAACTGAATTTAATGATACAACACCAAACAATGTATATTCTCTTAATATCCTACGAAAACGTCGACAAGAAGCTATTCAAAGGAAAACAAAATATGTACCCCAAGATGCGTGTCCTACTAAATCCCTTGAAATATTAAAATATTCAACAACAATGTACTTCAACTATACGAAATTTGGGCTCAGTCAAATTGGCCCGCCTTTTTAGTATTTCCAAAAAATTCTTAGTGTGGTAAATTCCCCATGTTTTGCGCTTAAGTGCTCCCCATATATTATTTTTTGCGCTTCTCTTAATCATGAGTTATTAATATAATAAGTTAGGAAGGGCTAAATTGACATTAGCCTATCCTTTTTGGAAATTACGAAGTTTTCTTTATTGTTTATATAGATCTAGGTATGCGCTATTTTGCGCCATTAACATAAGTTTTTGTAATTGTTTACAATTTATTCTATTGAAAATCAAAACAGGTAGGGCCAACTTGACACTAAAAAAAATTTTTTTTATTGTATTTTTACCTCTCGCTAAGAGAGGTATTGGATTCATGCTAAAAATCGCATATCCAGATTTTATTGAATAAGCACGTTTTAAGGTCCCTACAATCCGATTTTAACATTTTTACGATGATGTCTGTGTGTGTGTGTGTGGATGTATGTGTGTGTGTATGTATGTAGGATGTTGGAAGGACGATTACTCAAAAACTATAAGACTTTATATTTGTTTAACTACGTATTTCCCAATCGGACATTCATGGGAAGATCTGAAAAGGTTTTGGTAACAATTGAACAACCGGAAGTAGAAGATTCTTGAAAAAAAATCTTCTAAATAATATTTTTTGAAATTTTTTCTTGATAATATTAAAGAAAAATAAATTTTCTTTCTGATACATTTAAATATTTTATAATATATTCTATAGATTTAGAGATAAAAGAAATATAATATGTAAAATAATCTGTTATAATAAATTTTACAGCCGAAAGAATGGCCATGGAAAATAGTTGAAAATTTAATTTTTTTGTAACTGACAGATAAATGTCAGTGTCAGAAATCCGAAGACATTACTGAAGAGTTTTTCTGGGAAGTACATACATTATATTATTTCTTAATGTATTAATAGAATTGGAAACATTTCGAAAAATTAGAAGAGGACAAAATTTCTTCATCAAAAATGAATTTAAAATTAAACAATCTAAATATATATGGAATAGATATATGCGTAAGTAGAATTTTTGGTGTAGAGTATACAAGAAATGTTAAATACAATAGGGAGCGAGCAGTCATATGATTTTGTTGGCCTTGACAAGCAGATATGGAGGCCCATGTCAGAATGATAGCTAGTAATTATGTATAAATTTCTCATTCTAAATTTAGTGATTTTCCAATTCCATGTGGAGCAGAATTAAATGTTAAATATCTAAGGCATACAAGTAAATTTTAAACTCCTGGGCCCTGTTTCATAAAAATTACTAGTCGACAAGTTATAAGTGACAAGTGTACAAGTGACAAGTTCTAGTAATTTCTGTTTCAAGAATAATTTTTGACTACTTGTCAGTTTTCCAATATTACTAGTGAATTTTTACAAGTTGACAAGTTTGAAACCATAGTTTCATAGTGAATGTAATATGCAACCACCTTTGCATTAAATATATATTTTTAATCACATTAAAAAGTATGCGTTTTAAAATAATTTAATTTAATTTTGTCCACATTTTGACATTCAACCCTTGCAATCAAAGAAAGTTAAGCAGGCAAAATTACAATTAATTGTAATTATATTTAATATGGCAGGAGCAACAGATTGTAAAATTAACGAAATTGATAATGCAGTGCTCGACATTTTGGGGAAAGATTACCCGGCTGTTTGTGGAATAGGTGTTACAGATAGTTTCAAACCTCTTCCTCTTCTGAATCACTGGATCACATTTCTAATATTGCAAAAGAAAATTGCTATAATTAATTTTCATAAAAAAATTCAATTGTCAACTTGTAATTTTCAAATGACCAATCTTTCATTCGTGGTTACTGTTCACTTGTAAAATACTAGTAGTAAAAACCAGAAAATATTTTTTGAAACGCTACACTTGTAAACTGCAAAAATATACTTGTAGAAACGGACTAGTTTACTTGTCACTTGTAATTTACACTTGTAGGTTTTTGAAACAGAAACTTGTCAAATTATTAGTTTGACAAGTTCTACAGTGGTAATTTACAAGTGTAGAAGTTTTATGAAACAGGGCCCTGGTGATAAATTGACGTAAATTTAGAAAATCTTAAAAAATTTAATGAAAAATTCTAACATTTGACATCTATGTACATAATTACTAATTATCATTGTGAAACGGGCCCACACATCTGCTTGTGAAGCCCAAAAATGTAACATTACTGTTCGCGCCCTATACTTATGTAACCAAAAAAAGGAAGTGGCGAGAGGTATTGTGCTGGCCACAACAGATTTTTTTGTATTGCAATCACATCTACATTCAATGCGCTTTTTCGCTCCATAAATATATTTTTTTGCACTTGTATTCATTAAATTATAACTAAAGATACAAGTTAGGAAGGGCTATATTGACAACAGCCTGCCCTTTCAAAATTACTAATTTTTCTATATTGTTTGAATAGGTGTACACATGCGCTTTTCTGCGCTATTGAAATAAATTATTGCGCTTACATACAATTTACTTAATTAAAAATCAAAACTGGTAGGGCCAACTTGACGCCTAAAAAAATAAATTATTTTGATTTTTTTTGCAAAATAATTTTGTTACACTTGTCTTCATTATTGTAATAATTGAAATTATAACTATTTCGTGAATCTATCAAGGTCACGCTAAAACATGCGCACTGGTTGTAAAGGAGAGAATAGACAATAAATATAGTTGTCTCAGTCTATCGCGCTACACTGTACTTGGCCCCGCCCCGCAGCTGTTTATTGCATGCACAAGGACGACCTTCGGAGGTTCACGAAAAAGTAATAAAGCTATACAAATTTGGGAGGGCCACATTGACAACAGCCTTTCCTATAGAATTTACCAAGTTTTCTTTATTATATGAATTTGTTTACATATGCGCTTTTCTGCGCTACGACATACATTGTCTCGCTTGCATACATAGTTCTTGTAAAAATTTAACTTGGCAGGGCCAATTTGAGGGTCCGTGAAGTTAGCGACCACTTTTAAGCACAAACAATGAAACATATACCAAAGGTTTGTGATTCGTTTGTGCCTGTTTGTGATCTACAAATAAAACCAGCGACCCCTATGATTAAAAAGTTATAAACAAATTAAAAGTGGTCGCTGACTTCACGCCCAGCGACCACATGTGAATCACAAATGTCGATTCATGTGTCAAACGTTTGTGCTACGTTTGTGCTTTCAGAATATATGATTAAAAATACAGCGACCCCAATAATACAAATAATATGAACAAATTAAAAGTGGTCGCTGACTTCACGCCCAGCGACCACATGTGAAGCACAAATGTTTGTGCTTTGTGTGTGCTTTCAGAATATATGATTAAAAATACAGCGACTCCAATAATACAAAAAATATGAACAAATTAAAAGTGGTCGCTGAGTCCAATTATACAAATAAATAAATAAAAAATAACAAAGGATATATGGGCCCCCACTACACATTTAGAAAGTAATAAATTGCTAATATAAATTAAAATGTGAGTCATCGCAATCGCAATACAACAAATAATATTAAAAATTTAAGTAAAATCTAAAAGACTGTAGAATGAAATTCAAATATAAAAATGAGCGCAAAAGAATACCACGGTTATAGATTTTGAGTTCATTTTCAAGAAACATGTTAAATATTGTGACGATACGTACCTGATCACAGTATCCATCTCCAGTCTTTTGTAAATTCATTATAATCCGTTGATGAAGTTCATAAATCCCGATCACGTGTGTTTGTGTTCAGAACTTGTTGCCGCTCACAAACCGGATTAAACTATTAAATATATGATGTTGAGCGTTGTCTTGACGTTTGTTTTATTTCACATGTTTTACCGTAAATTGTAGCGGCTGTCACTGCTTGACAGACCGAAAGGTTGGTAGCGACAACGCTCTGTCAGACGTCTACCGTTACAACAATGTTATTGTAGCTGTCATTATTTATTTTATAATGTTTATTGTTGGATTTTGATTGTTGTGAGTGACAAACTGGTACAATCGGGTTGTTTAATGACTTCTAGTAATTTTTATATATTTTATTTTTATTGTACAAACGCCAGCAGCGCCATTTTACATAAACTAAGTTTGAAACGTTTCCCCTCCAAGTATTTTGCGAGATTCTGCCGGATTACCAGATTTTGGGTATAAAAGACGCAGCATCACTTGGAGACATCAGTTCATGAACTCGTCTTGATGGTCTTACGGAGATCATCGACTGAGTTGCGAACGTCAGAGTCCGAGAAGTCTTCCGTGGATTTTCCACTGTCTTTGGTGAGTGTAGATTCACCGTCCGTGTCTCTTGTGGGTGATAGAGACTCCGCCGTCAAGTTTGTGCTATCACAGGAAACTGCTGCTGGCACAAGTTGGTTTTAAAACATATTTCATTTAACTTACCGTTTGTTGGTTTTAAAACATATTTCATTATTCGTTATATTTACCGTTGTCAAAGACTGTGCCATTGCCGTATCGCGGGGGCACAGTCACCGTTCATTTGGGGTTGTACAATGCCAGTTTGTGGCTCGACACAGTTTTGTCGTGCACTGTATATTATTATTATTTTTCTACTTACTCTTTTTGTATTTTTGGGTTACGATAGAATAAAGGTTATTTTATTACGGGTTAAAAACGTGCTTCTTCAACTAAACCTTGGCCTCCCTCCTAGAGCTATCCCGGCACACGTTGTCCCCTTTTCATCCACCACCACCGAAGGCGCCCGAATATTCCGACCGACGGCTGAAAGGACAATACGACGATGGCCCAGCCACCGCTCCAGGTGCCACCGTTACAAATGGCGCCCGAGCAGGGACCATCGTTACAAATGGCGCCCGAGCAAACCTACCGACGACTGAAAGGACGATACAACGATGGCCCAGCCACCGCTCCAGGTGCCACCGTTACAATATATTATTTTACTTATGAAAAATATTAAAAATTTAAATAAAACATTATTAACAATATATTTTAAATTTTTAAAAGTTTCGGTAAAACATCGTTTCAGCCACACACTAATTGGGGGAAAGGGGTACAACTTTAAAATTTTGAATAGGAACCATCTTTTATTATATATTTTACAGTCGAAAATCCGAAAATTTACTTATTGGAATGTCATTATAATTGTGAAGATTTAAAATGATTACTCCTCTTACAAACATTGTTGTAGTTACCGCCATCTACTAGAATTTCTTTATATTTAGGTTGTTTTTGCTGATGTGTTCTGCGGCGCAATTACATGGACCGTTTCAAAACGATGCAAACTTTAATTATAATTTAATATTTATTAGAAACATAATTTTCAATACAGAATTTATTTTTTGTTACTTGTGGCATCTAATTTTCAATTAATATTGTAAAATTTGATTTATGTGAAATACCCTATTACCTATACAATAAGTAAATGTTTATTATTGCAAACAAAATAACTAAAATACTTTGTATAGTTTTTATAGCTATATTTATAAATTATTTTTCATATGTAATACTTAATGAAACGAATTTACGAATTATGCAATATTAGACTTATTTTGTCACTTTGAAAAAGTCATCTTCAACAAAATGACGGCAACAAACTCTCATGTAAGGATTAATTTTCTCACTAATTTCTAACTTATTAATCCAGAGTTTTCTTTTACTTGTACACTCATATTCTTCGAGTTGATTTTGAAGAATTTTATGCTCTACAACTTTTATTTGTAGGTTTTTTACCTAAAATTATTAGGGAGGCGGGAAATTACGAAATCTGATTTTACATGTTAAAGCCCTATGTTCGGCTGTGTCGCTCACCACCTGTATGTATAATTACAGTGAAATCCCTTAATTCGCAAAAGCCACAGCCTGTGCTTTCTATAAAAATATGAAAATTTGTTTCTATCTCGTGACTTACTAATGTGCTTTGTATATTATTTTATAAACAATTATTGCACTTATTTCTTTATAAATAAATATAATGCAATATAGGGAATAATATATTCTTTAAAATGTATTAACATTAAATGTCAATAAATGTTATTTACCTGCTTTTTTTTCAAAAAAATGTTAAAAGTTGCAAATGAGGGTACTTCTAGTGGACCAATTATAACCAAAGTCTAATCACGTCTGCACATGGATCTAAACTTGATTAATACGAAAATATTATAATTTTTGGAATTGGAGTTATGCGATCCGAAACGATCGTCACTTACACATACACACACACACACATACACACACACACACACACATTCACACACACACACACACACACACACACACACACACACACACACACACACACACACACACATACAGACATCATCGTAAAAATAGTAAATACGTATTCTAGGGACCACAAAACGTGCTTATTTATTAGAAACTCACTATCGAATCTTGTATCTTTCTATAAATTTATATCTACCACTCCAGCCATTTCCCCTATTCTTTCATTCCTTATCATATCTTTCCGTGTCTTCCCCAATATCTATCTCAACATCCTTATCTCTGTCACGTTCATTTTCTTTTCATTGACACTGAATAAAATAAATAATATTTATGGAGCGAAAAAGCGCATTGAATGTAGATGTGATTGCAATACAAAAAAATACAATAAAAAAAATTTTTTTTTAGTGTCAAGTTGGCCCTACCTGTTTTGATTTTCAATAGAATAAATTATAAACAATTACAAAAACTTATGTTAATGGCGCAAAATAGCGCATACCTAGATCTATATAAACAATAAAGAAAACTTCGTAATTTCCAAAAAGGATAGGCTAATGTCAATTTAGCCCTTCCTAACTTATTATATTAATAACTCATGATTAAGAGAAGCGCAAAAAATAATATATGGGGAGCACTTAAGCGCAAAACATGGGGAATTTACCACACTAAGAATTTTTTGGAAATACTAAAAAGGCGGGCCAATTTGACTGAGCCCAAATTTCGTATAGTTGAAGTACATTGTTGTTGAATATTTTAATATTTCAAGGGATTTAGTAGGACACGCATCTTGGGGTACATATTTTGTTTTCCTTTGAATAGCTTCTTGTCGACGTTTTCGTAGGATATTAAGAGAATATACATTGTTTGGTGTTGTATCATTAAATTCAGTTTTACATGTTTCTTCCATTCCCCAATTTCCAGCTAATTTTCCATGTACTAATTCTTGTCCTGTTGTATCCCATTTTATTCCTGCCAGACGTCGCTTTTTAGTACCTGTATGTAGTAACATTTGAAATAATATAAAGAAAATGTCGTTCATTTGTATTACTATTTTCAGCTGTTAAATTAGCTCCCGATGCATTACAATATCCATTTATTTGACCTTTCATATTCATATTTAAATATCCAAACACAGTTTAGGGATGTACAACTTATCAACAAATCATTTAATTAATGTGTCCAGCCTTTCTGCAGTTTAAATATAGTTTTATTATCTTTGAATTTATGCTCAGTTGGTTTGATTAAATTGTCACATATCTTCGGTGATTACTACTTTACCCATATTTGCATCCATTAATTGTAGATTTTGCCAGTAGTTGTGATAATTTTTTTTCACAAATTGTTACGATACGTACCTCCTCTCAGTTTGTTGACCCAATTGACCTATGAATTAATATAACTGTCCGTCTGGTTTTGTGGCCATCTGTCACTGGAAAAATATTTTTGTTGTTTTAAAACACACTGCCGAGCCATCACCGCTGTTGAACACTGTTATTATCAAATATTAACACTTAACTGTGATTCTATTAAACCACAAACGATCTAACAATGGAAATAAATCGACACATGCTAAAATCATAACCTAGTCAGAGATTTACAAATAAATGTATGTTTAACTTACCTATGTGTTCTAAAACCTTGATATAATATTAAGCTTGTACACTGTGTATATTGTTGATGTACTGTTTATTTGTTGTATACAAAGTTTCGTATAAATTTGTGTTCACATATATTTAACCGCTAGAACTGTAATTGTTTTATGGTTATGGGTTAGACCCGAGAATTGAGCACACTTGCATATGGCATGCTCAAATATTATTTTATAATGCATGTTTTTATATCTTTGATGTAGACAAACTGTGATTGCCGGAAATTGTTACGATTTTTATTAAATTAGTTTTCGCTGATCTGACGTCAGCAGCGCCACCACACACATTCAAAGTTTAAAGTTTTTCCCCCTCTTTAATAAATGCGAGATTTTTCCTGATTTACCAAATCTCAGGTATAAAAAGCCGGACACAGTCCAGTAAAATTAGTTATTCCGAGTGGAGCTTGGCATCTGAGCCCCTTGGCTAGAACGTCCTAGTCCGTCTGAGTTGAGCTTGGTGTCTGACCTCCTTGGTTAGATCGTCTACTTAGCGCGACTGAGTCGAGCCCTGAGTAGATTTCGAGCTGCAGAGTTATACCGCCGATCGTCTACAGCAGAGTTTGGTGAGTGTGTGTGTGTGTCGCCACTCGCCGCCGCTTTGAATATCTAATACTTTGGTAAAGGAATTCGGCCGTTTTTTTCTATCATTGTTTGCAATCGTATTACCATGTATTATTTCATTTTCACTTACCGCCGTCAGAGACTGTGCTATTGCCGTATCGCGGGAGCACAGACCGCTAATAACGGAACGCAGCACGTCACTGATTGTTAATAAAGGTATTCCATTTTATTTGTATCATAAGCTTCCCGGTAGTCCATCCTTTTTTTCCAGCCACCGCCGCCGAAGGCGCCCAAGCAACCAAATCTGCGACAACCGCAAGGACTGGACCACGATGACTCCACCGCCACCAACAGGGCCACCGTCGCAAATAGCGACCGAGCCGGGACCCATAGAAATAGACAAAAAAGCCCGTCCCTCCTAATAGAAAGTCCTTCCTTCCCCGCAATCGCAATACGCCCTGGCTGGATTTACACACTGCAGAAACCAGAGTTCCAAATACTGCTCCAGGGAATGGGCCACGACATTAGCAGCACCGTTGGCGAGCTCCGGAAGAAAATGGTGGCGCATATAAAGCCGTTGCTCACCTACGACCTATAACCAGATGAAGACAATAATGACAAGTTAACCGCCAGCCCTACTGCGAACACAAACCTGATTGAGGCCCCAGTCCACGTCCAGGCCCTATTTCCCAAGCATGCGCACTAATATGCGAAGTCGTGCGCAAATGGAATATCTTCTTCGACGGGAATACTGATCCCGTGTTATTCCTCGAACAAGTGACGGAGCTCCAAGCCAGCTACCGCCTCAACGACTGACAGCTCCTCACCGCCTTGCCGGAGTTCCTCCGAGGCGGTCCCCTGCAATGGCTGCGCAACAACCGTGGCGACTGGGCTACATGGGACGACTTCTTGGTCTCACTATGTGGGTGAGGACTATGCGCTGCGTACAGAGGAAGACAGATCAGCCGACAGAAATAAGGACTCGGTGAGAAGGGAAAAGACGATCACGTACCCTTATCCGTCGGTACGGCCGGTTGTCCGCTTATATAGCAATATATTGCCCGAGTACAGGCAATACATCCGCCGCCGTGGCGTCATCATTGTGCGAGGCCTCGTGTGGAAGATGGATGAATACGAACGCTTCCAGAAGGAATTGAAGGCAGCGCTTCATGCGACGAAGCTTCATGCCATCACGATTCCATCAACCGCCACCAAGCGTACGCCACCACCGCTGCCGTCACCGTCGATGGCTGACGCCTCAGTGCTCTGCTGGAGATGCGTGAGTGGTTGCCAGCAAATACAGCCGTCGGTAAACGGGCAGTGAATTTGTTCGATAAGGGGCAGAATCAACTCACTCCCAAGGACAATAATACCCACGATGCTTATGGCTCTTCTACTTGGAATCCAGGAGCTCAAAAGCCGCGACAACCGTCCCTTTTTGATGGTGAAAATTAAGGGAGAAGAGTTCCAGGCGCTGGTGGCGCCATGCATTCGTACGTGAGTAGCCACACAGACGAGGAACTGTCCGACCGGCACACCCAGGTACGACCTGCCCATCATCTTTAGGTCCAGCTGGCAATCGACGTCATCTCGAGGCGGCTGACATTTCAATGCCTGCCCAACCTGGCCAACCCAATCATCATAAGCACGGACACGCTGGCGGCCTAAGGAACAACGATTTGGTGAGCGCAATCCGCCCTCAAACGGGAAAGGCGCAAGTCCTGGCCGACGAGCTGCCCAAGTTTCAAAGTTTGAAGGATGTGACTCCTAACATCAAACACCACATTAGACTGAAGGACACATAAACAATTAAGAGGAATACTCAAATTCAAACATAATAAAAATTACATAATAAATGACTATAATTTAGAAAATTATGTGACATATAGTAAAGAAATTATTTTTGAAAATTATAATAAAACTATTGAATTAAAACAAATAAATGAACAAAATATTTTAATAAACTAAATTCCAAAAATTAAAGCTGTAGAGATGGAAAGTAATCATCACTCCATTATTAATACTGTTATTATAATTGTAATTATAATCTTTATTTTATTAATATGTGTAAAACTAATTTTGAAATACAAAAAAAAAGAGAAATCATCCTACAGTAACAATGATAGAACTTCAAGATAAAGAAAACAATAACGAAACCGATAAAGCTCCGTTTTAGCAAGGGAGGGGTTATGTATATCTACAATAGTATAAACTACACTTATCTTTTATTGATATATACACCTTAGTTACTTATCCATCTGCATACATATGTTAATCATAATTAGTTATCTTGTTATTAGTTAGTCATATTTTGAACACTGTGTAAATGTGCCATCATATGAAGAGACACATTAGATCTTATAAATTATCATACAAACTAATTCTTCCCAATTCTCCTTAAAATAGTCTTTCAGTATCAATCTCTGTATAACTTCGTATAATAATCAATTAATTTTATAAACTCTAAATACGAGTTGTATTTTATATTTTACACGTCTAACACGATCACATAGTATTTATTTATTTATTTCAATACACTGCCCAAACAGGCAAACCTAATCATTGGACAGGAACAAATAAAGATCATAAAACATGTAATTATACACACAAGTGTCAAGTTGGCCCTACCTGTTTTGATTTTCAATGGAATAAATTATAAACAATTACAAAAACTTATGTTAATGGCGCAAAATAGCGCATACCTATACAACAATAAAGAAAACTTCGTAATTTCCAAAAAGGATAGGCTAATGTCAATTTAGCCCTTCCTAACTTATTTTTATTTATTTATTTTATTTACTGATAATTTGCATTCGGAATGAGACTCCATACAAATGGTTCACAATACTAAATATGTTATAATAATAATAATAATAATAATAATAATAATAATAATAATAATAATAATAATAATAATAATAATAATAATAATAATAATAATAATAATAATAATAATAATTTTTTTTTTTTTTTTTAACTAGGTGAGGGCATCAACTGCTGAGGTTATTAGCCCATATACTAATCAAAAAGTATAATATAAATAAATATACGGGACATATACTTTATATAAGTATTACAAATAGAAGTATAATAATAATTTTGAAAAAGGTAACATGTAAATAAATATGTAAAATAAATATACATATGTATACGAGATCAACAAAACCCACATGCATAAAATACAATATAAAAATATAAGTATTTACGCATACTTATGTATACGTATAAGGGAAAAATATAAAAGTATACAAGAATTAAATAAAGAAAATTTAAATGAGATGAGAAAAAATTAATCAAGTCTATAACTTTTCATATATATTTACCGCACGCAAAAACTTCAGAACATTACGGATCTTATCAGAGTCTGTTAGAATAAAGGAAAGGTCTTGATCTAAATGATATATTCGCCTGAGTAGATCATACTGTGGACATGCAACAAGAATGTGTTCAACTGTCAGAGCAGTATCACATCTGTTGCACATAGGGGCATTATCCCGATTTAAACGGTACCCATGTGTCAGACTTGTATGACCCATTCTCAGACGATGGATCTTGACTTGATCCCTTCTGGTAAGATCATTCGGCAATAAAACTGGCGCAACCAAAGGCTTAATGGTTTTTAGATGGTTCTGAACCCCATCCCATGTGCGCTGCCACAAAGCCAATACCTCTTTCTTCAGATGAAGACTTATATCTGAAGATTTATACATTACCACATCAACAGAGTTACTATCAGCGGCAAAACGTGCTGCCTCATCAGCCAATTCGTTACCCCTAATGCCGACGTGACTTGGCACCCAAAGAAAGTAAATATCTCTCCCTGTCTCATGAAGATGTTTCATGAGGGACAAGATATGCTGAATAATTGGGTCAACAGTAAAAGGGTTTGAAATGGCTTGTAGGACGCTCAAAGAATCGCTTACTACGAGGAACTTCCTAGAAGTTCTGACGAACTCGCAGTAGCGTAGAGCTTGCCAGATAGCATAGGATTCTGCTGTGTAGATAGAAGTTAGAAGAGGCATTGACCATGAGTGCTGTGTGTTATCGACAGCAATTGCGCAACCAGTACCATGGTGGGTTTTAGAACCATCCGTATAAATTACCATAGTGTCTTTGTATCCGTGCAGAA
The DNA here is from genome assembly GCA_951394225.1 of Harpalus rufipes. Classification (NCBI taxonomy): domain Eukaryota; kingdom Metazoa; phylum Arthropoda; class Insecta; order Coleoptera; family Carabidae; genus Harpalus; species Harpalus rufipes. Next base: position 28,728,993 of record OX596282.1, on the reverse strand, counting down.
CCTCTAGAAACCTTGACTGTATCATTATCGGGGGACTGTTGGACTTGTCGTACATAGTTAGTATGTAGTTAGTCCTAACTAATGGAACCAACCACGGCGGTACTTCAGATTCCCCTACAGGAATCGATAATGGTATATCAAAGTTTATTTGGTCTAGAAGCTCTTTCGCGCGGATACCAGCGGGTCTGGTTTGAATTTGTCGTGGATTGCACCAATTATCACTCCGAAAGAAAGTACTGAAGTTCTTGTGTTGCGGTAAGGACTTGATTTTAGACACATAAAGCAGCAGAAACTTTTTACGTCTTACATCAAGTGGCGTCAGTCCTGACTCTGAATACAAATTTAATGTGGGGGTACTGGGAAACGCACCAAGAGCGTACCGTAGAGCCTGGTTGTGGATTGAGTCTAGTCTATTGAGGGTTGTACGTTTTGCCGAGGCATAGACGACACACCCGTAATCAATCTTTGATAAAATCAGAGATTGGTACACCCGTATAAGAGTTTTGGGCTCTGCTCCCCATTTAGTACCCGCCAACATTTTTATAATGTTTAGAGCTTTAAGACAAACAGTCCTTAGCTCTTCAACATGTAATTTCCAAGTTAGCCTTGGATCAAAATAGAGTCCCAGGAATCTGACGCTATTGACGATTTTAATAGTATTATCCCTCATAAAAAGGAGTGGTCCATAGTGTGGTCGGTTTAGGTGACAGAAGTGCATGCACTGGGTTTTTTCGCGAGAGAACCTGAATCCAATTTTGTCAGCCCTCCGTGTAATGCTGTTAATTGCTGATTGCAAAGTTCTGTTGATGTCTCCCATCTTCTTACCAGAACAGAAAATGGTGAGATCATCAACATACAGACACATACCTAAAGAGCTGACAAAGGACACAAGCTCATTTACCGCAATGGCAAAAAGTGTGACGCTCAAAACAGAGCCTTGGGGCACCCCATTCTCTAATATCCTTGAGGATGATAGAGAAGTACCGACCCGAACTCTAAATTTGCGTTCTGCCAGAAAAGAAGAAATAAGTTGCGGCAAATTACCACGGAAACCCCAGCCATGTAGCTTCTTAAGAATGTGATACCGCCACGTCATATCATAGGCCTTCTCCAGATCAAAGAACACTGCAACCAAGTGTTCTTTATTATTGAAAGCAGTGAGAATTGCATCTTCTAGATATACGAGATGGTCAACGGTGGATCTGAATTTGCGAAACCCGGCCTGGTGATCTGACAGAAAATGATTGGTTTCCAGAATCCACATAAGACGGTTGTTGATCATTCTCTCGAATATCTTTCCGATGCAAGACGTTAAACTGATCGGCCTATGATTTGACGGTATCGATAGATCTTTTCCGACCTTAGGGATTGGGATGACAATGGCTTCCTTCCACTTCTCAGGATATGAACCTTCTTGCCAGAGCATATTGTATACGGAAAGCAAGTGTAGTTTAAAATCAAGGGTTAAATTTTTGAGCATATCGTTGGTAATTCTATCTAAGCCTGGAGATGACGACTTCGATTGGCTGAGAGCATATTCCAGTTCCAAAAGTACGAATGCAGCGTTATAATTAAGAATTTCAGTAGTGCTGAAATCTAGCGGTACTTCCCTGTCCGCTTTTGAGTTTTGAAACTCAGGTACATAATTTGAAGAGCTGCTAGTACTTTGGAACTGGTCGGCCATTATTTCCGCGATAGCGGATGGATCATCTATATAAGTTCCATCATCCAGTTTTAGGTACGTTATACCTGTAGAATTACCATGCCCAGCGATACGTTTAACCCTTGACCAACACTCTTGAGTTGTGGTACTGGACGAAATGCCAGAAACATATTCGTCCCAAGATTTTCGCTTGCTTTCCAATATACAACGTCGTGCTAGTGCTCTGGCTTTTTTAAAAAGAATAAGGTTCTCCTGAGTGGGAATCCGTTTGAAGCGGTTGAAAGCCATTTTTTTATCCCGGACCAACTCTTGAATTTCGCGGTTCCACCAGGGAACCGACTTTCTTTGAGCTTTGGACTTGCTCTGAGGGATTGCAGTTTCTGCTGCTAAGAAAATATTTTGTGTTAGTTCTTCTACATTTATATTGGTGTTATCAGTCATGGGTGGAATTTTAAGGGATGCCTTGAAACATGACCAATCGGCTTTACTAATTAACCAACTCGGCGCAAACACTTGTTCACACATAGGAGTGTCTGTAGTGATCACTATAGGAAAGTGATCACTTCCATGTAGATCATCAAGTGCCCGCCAAGAGTAACGAGTTGATAATGTTGATGAGAGTATAGTTAGGTCGATACAGGAAAAGGTCCCTGAACGGGCATTAAAATATGTAGGTGAGCCATCATTTACAAGAACAAGATTTGGATCATCAAGCAGGTTCTCAACAATTCTACCCCTTGGATCAATATGCCCAGATCCCCATATGAAATGGTGGGCATTGAAATCTCCCAGAAGAATAAAGGGAGTGGGAAGTTGCTGAATAATAGCTTGAATGTCAGTCAAATCCCAGTTGGCGTCAGGTAAATATATGTTACAGACCGTAACATTAAATGGGGCTGACATTCGTATAGCAATCGCTTGAAGATTAGTGTTGAGATTAACCTGTTTGAAATTCGCATCTTGTCTTATGATAATCGCCACACCTCCGTTGACCCGGATATTGGGTGCAGAATCGAACCTAACTATACTATAATTCTTCAATGAGTAAGCCTGGCCTGGTGTAAAGTGTGTTTCTTGAAGGCACGTACATATCGGATTAAATTCCGATAGTAGCATCTTCAAGTCACAATAATGAAAGACGCATCCCCTAATATTCCACTGAATAATATTGTTCATGACTTATAATGTTATGTTGAAGAACTATACAGGTTTCCTTGGTTTGCCTATAGGCCAACCCTTCTTTTTCTTTTGCTGCTGCGAAGGTGCAGAGCTTAGGGAAAGATCTTCGTCGGAAGAAGAATCAATAGTAGTTGCCCTATTCTTTTCCTTTGTAGGAATGATAGAGGAAGGACCAGAAGAAATAGGCACAAAAGAAGAATTAGTAGAATTTGCTTTTTTCTTCCCTTGTGTAGGAATTTTAGATGGAGTCGAAATAGGATTACAGGAGATAAGAGGTGCACTTTGTTTGGCATTAAAAGTTTCTTTTGTAACAAAGACACTTTTTAATGCTTGAACAAGATGAGGAATTACTTGCTGCGCAAAAGAAGTAGGATCCGGTGTTACTAAAGCTGATGCTTTATTAGCATAAGACATACCGGCCGGTGTAGGAATAACAACCTTCTTCTTTGCTTCAAAATAAGTAATATTCTCTTTTACTTTGAGCTCTTGGATGGCAACCTCTTGTCTATAAAGTGGGCAAATTTTGGAACGAGCAGAGTGGTCTCCTTCACAATTGATACATTTAATGGGTTCCATGCAAGGGGTTCCTTCATGCAAGACCTTTCCACATATACAAATGTGTGGACTATTGCACCGTGCAGCTGTGTGTCCGAACTTTTGACATCGGAAGCAGCGCATCGGTGCAGGGACATACATGCGTACAGGGAGGGACATATACGCTACTTTTAACTTAGCTGGAAGTTTCGGGGTATTGAAGGTTAAGATGTGATTCGGCGTGTCTTTGAATTCACCATTAATTCTAGACTTAATTCGCCTTACTTCAATTACACCCTGTTCCCGTAGCTCAGAGCATATCTCCTCCACTGTACAATTCAAAAGGTCTTTGCAATAAATGACGCCCCTACATACATTAAGTGTTCTGTGAGGGACCACTTCTATTTCCATATCTCCCATTTTTATTAATTTTAATAATTTTTTTGCTTGAGGAGCTGAAACTGTCTCCACAAGTAGACCATCTTTAATTTTTTTAATGGTTTTTAAATCTCCTACCAATCCAAATAGTAATTTTTGTAGAAGAAAAGGGCTAACTTTGTCAAAATTACCACTAAGCCTTTGAATGACCAAGAACCGGGGTACTACCTCCTTTTCTTGGTTCATATCAATAGTGAGGTTATTAGGCGTACCCTCACAAGAAATTTTGTTTTTTGACGGGGTTTTCTCCCCGGGAGCTTTTGACACGGCTCCAAGCGCACCGTTTTTGGAGGACGGCGAACCAGACAGCGGCTTAGAATATTCCATGTTCATTTAAAATGAACCTTCGGTCTTTGGTATCCCCACCCTCCATGGAGTCTCAAAAGGGACACTAATACCGCAAACCGGTATAGTGCCAGGGCTTCCCAAAGACTATAGCAATCCCGGAGAGCAGCAGGGCCAATCCACGGGAGAGATCACGATGGGGCCGCTAAGTCCTCGTGCACGCCCGCTTCCCGGTGATCCCGCCACATCCCCAAGACTACTCACCCCCCAGCCTCGTAACGGGATGGGAACCGATTGGCCTCAGGTGGGTTAGCCTGCGACCTCCCGTTTAGGTGAATTCAGGGCCAAAGTAGTGTGTTGGGGCTTCCTCAACTACCAGGATCCCCTCCTCCACCGACACGGGTCACCGCACACGGTTAACATGCAGGTAGGTATGAAAAAGATCAGTGCACGGACGATCACCTACTAATCGACCGGTTATAAGAAATCGTCTGGTCCCGTTAGTTTCACCTTTGCTGGCAACAAAGGCTACTAAGCCCCCCCACCACGACAAGGTGGGCCCGCGGGGGGAATAATAATAATAATAATAATAATAATAATAATAATAATAATAATAATAATAATAATAATAATAATAATAATAATAATAATAATAATAATAATAATAATAATAATAATAATAATAATAATAATAATAATAATAATAATAATAATAATAATAATAATAATAATAATAATAATAATAATAATAATAATAATAATAATAATAATAATAATAATAATAATAATAATAATAATAATAATAATAATAATAATAATAATAATAATAATAATAATAATAATAATAATAATAATAATAATAATAATAATAATAATAATAATAATAATAATAATAATAATAATAATAATAATAATAATAATAATAATAATAATAATAATAATAATAATAATAATAATAATAATAATAATAATAATAATAATAATAATAATAATAATAATAATAATAATAATAATAATAATAATAATAATAATAATAATAATAATAATAATAATAATAATAATAATAATAATAATAATAATAATAATAATAATAATAATAATAATAATAATAATAATAATAATAATAATAATAATAATAATAATAATAATAATAATAATAATAATAATAATAATAATAATAATAATAATAATAATAATAATAATAATAATAATAATAATAATAATAATAATAATAATAATAATAATAATAATAATAATAATAATAATAATAATAATAATAATAATAATAATAATAATAATAATAATAATAATAATAATAATAATAATAATAATAATAATAATAATAATAATAATAATAATAATAATAATAATAATAATAATAATAATAATAATAATAATAATAATAATAATAATAATAATAATAATAATAATAATAATAATAATAATAATAATAATAATAATAATAATAATAATAATAATAATAATAATAATAATAATAATAATAATAATAATAATAATAATAATAATAATAATAATAATAATAATAATAATAATAATAATAATAATAATAATAATAATAATAATAATAATAATAATAATAATAATAATAATAATAATAATAATAATAATAATAATAATAATAATAATAATAATAATAATAATAATAATAATAATAATAATAATAATAATAATAATAATAATAATAATAATAATAATAATAATAATAATAATAATAATAATAATAATAATAATAATAATAATAATAATAATAATAATAATAATAATAATAATAATAATAATAATAATAATAATAATAATAATAATAATAATAATAATAATAATAATAATAATAATAATAATAATAATAATAATAATAATAATAATAATAATAATAATAATAATAATAATAATAATAATAATAATAATAATAATAATAATAATAATAATAATAATAATAATAATAATAATAATAATAATAATAATAATAATAATATAATAATAATAATAATAATAATAATAATAATAATAATAATAATAATAATAATAATAATAATAATAATAATAATAATAATAATAATAATAATAATAATAATAATAATAATAATAATAATAATAATAATAATAATAATAATAATAATAATAATAATAATAATAATAATAATAATAATAATAATAATAATAATAATAATAATAATAATAATAATAATAATAATAATAATAATAATAATAATAATAATAATAATAATAATAATAATAATAATAATAATAATAATAATAATAATAATAATAATAATAATAATAATAATAATAATAATAATAATAATAATAATAATAATAATAATAATAATAATAATAATAATAATAATAATAATAATAATAATAATAATAATAATAATAATAATAATAATAATAATAATAATAATAATAATAATAATAATAATAATAATAATAATAATAATAATAATAATAATAATAATAATAATAATAATAATAATAATAATAATAATAATAATAATAATAATAATAATAATAATAATAATAATAATAATAATAATAATAATAATAATAATAATAATAATAATAATAATAATAATAATAATAATAA